>CM035134.1:56775155-58238488 GCA_020205605.1 Panax ginseng | reverse complement strand
AATACGAGTTTAATGATTGAAAATTCATGATAAATGATAATAATTATCTGAAAAATATTACGAGCTAAGGAAAAATATTTTGACTGATAATAAATTATCTAAGATAATTGTTAAGTGTTTAGGCAGAGTTTAATTAAACTTAGACTCGATAATTGGCAGACTAGACTTTCGGGATGTCAGATTTGTGTTGGTTTCGACTCAGACTGAAATAGTTTGACTTGATACCGAGTCTTAGGTGTGACGCCCCCAAAACAGGTATACATCACCCATCTTGGGTCGCCAGATATCACACTACAGAAATCAAATACAAACTTCTTTTATGCAACTGTCGTGTAAAAATACGACAAAACATAATCTAAGAGTTTTAATAAGAATATTGTCATCTAGACAATATCCACACTAAATGGAGTCCTCATTACATTTATTGTCACACTATTTCACAGAATAGTGAGGACTACTAATGCAACCATCCGGACCGTCAATCCATTTCCAGGACTCGTCCCCGACTATATTCTCATTTCAGAAGAGAACGATTGAAAGAAAGGGTGAGCTCAACTAGCCCGAGAAGAAATATTATGACTAAGATAATGCGTAATAAATTATCCTTAGCCTTCAACGAGATAACAACCGATATAATACAATAGACAACAAGTTTTAGATCAACAAGCTATAATGGAATAAGCAATTCATTAGAAGAGTCAAGTAGAGCGTGATATCTACTATCTTCTATGATTTAAAAAGTTTTTCATCAACTTTATCATTTGTAATACCCATTAACAGATTCTTTGTTATACCTAAGACAAAAAAGAACTCTCATCACTTTGTCTTCACTTGAACCACCAAAGATTATAGTTAAATCCACAATTCATATTTATAATCATGTAAATCAACAGCGGTTTCTCCTTGCCACAAAGGCTTAATAGAAAGTTTACTCAATATCCTTACCCCAAAGGCTAAAGATATTCAAATGTAATAACAATGATCATACCAATCGGGTTGTCTACCTTTTGCCTTTGGACACAGATATTCAACTACAAAACCAATGGTCATGATCATATCAATCAATTGGTAATTTGTCGATCGCACTACTACGGCCAAAGACATTCAACTGTTAACTAAAGGTCATGATCCTGCCAATCACATCATCGAATTATCCATGCACTATGGGCCAAGGATATTCGTTATTATCACCAATGGTTATGATCATGTCATACACATGTCCATCTTTACACGTAAGCCCAAGATATATAACTATAAAACCAATAATCAATAGTCCATCTATGCAAGTAAGCCAATGATGACTTTCATCACAATATAAGCATGAGGATGACGACAATGATATAAGCATTAATCAAACGAAATCAAGGATAAATATTAAAGACTTTAAATTTATCCAGAGTTTAAAATTATCCAAATTGTCAACATGATACTGCTTTATGGAGTAAAATTCAAGAATAATATTCATGTACCAAAAATAATTTGGAAAAAAAAGAAATATATTTTTCGGGTGAATAGTACCCTGTGAATAGTACTTCGGGAATAGTACCTCGTGAATAGTACCCCGGCATGAAAAGTATCCCAAATACCTGAGTGAATAATACTAGAGTGAATAGTAACCGGGTGAATAGTAACCCGTGAATATTAACTCGTGAATAGTACTCTGGCATGAAAAGTGCCCCGAATACCCGAGTGAGTAATACTAGAGTAAATAGTAACTGGGTGAATAGTAACTCATAAATAAAATACCAAATAAAATGATATTTCATGATGAGTACAAAAGAAATGATATCTCATACGAGTATAATAGAATATACGAAACTGCAAATGGATTTTCATCCGCCATGCGGTAATCCTCGTAGACAAATCATTTCACAATTTAATAAAGAATGAATACGAAAGGTCATTCACCATGCATGCGGTAGTCCGCGTAGACATGTTATTCTAACAGAATAATAAAGAATGGAATAACAAAAGAATTCACCGGGCATGCGATAGGCCTTGCAGATGAGGTTATTCCAGCGAGAATAATAAAGAATGGAATAACAGAAGAATTCACCAGGCATGCGATAGACCGCACAGACAGGTTATTCCGAACAGAATAATAAATAATGGAACCAGGTCATGCGTAATATGCACAGACAGGATATTCCAATAGAATAATAAAGAATGGAATAACATAAGAATTTCACCATGTATGCGGTACCAGCATAGACAAAGTTATTCAACATAATAATAAAGAATGGAATAACAGAAGAATTTCACCATGTATGCGGTATTTCGCATAGACAGGTTATTCCAACATAATAATAAAGAATGGACTAACAGAAGCTCTCTTCATGAATACGAAAGAAATAATACCCCTTACTATAATAATAATATCCCTTACCTTATAAGAAAACTGGATACTGGAATAGTGAGGTAGCAGACTTCTCTTCTTATTTCTCTCTATAATAATTGCTCTATAGCTTTAGTGAATTGGTGAAAAATAATGAAGGAATGAGCTTCTATTTATAAGAAAATATAGTTTCGATAATTGCACGTTTTGGGGCTCGAAATATTACAGTATAATACCTTCCTCTTTTCCATCATTTTTAATTTAGTCCTGCAAGTATTATCAAACTTGCACCACCTCCCCTAATAGTAAATCATGTGAATCAATAGTAAATCATGTGAATCAATAGTTCTAGACATGTGAAAATACGAATTACAGTATAGTACCTCCATCTATACCTCCATTTTTAACTTAGTCATGCAAGTATTATCAATCTTGCACCAACTCCCCTAATAGTAAATGAATGTGAATTAATAGTACACACATATGAATAAATAGTTATAATCATGTGAATCAATAGCAATTAATTACTCATTTATCCGGTTAATTACCCGATTGATCAATATAACCTCCAGACATCAATTATTATCGACATAAATGTTGATTTTCACTAACATAAATAATTTCAACACAATGGAACTATCAATTTCATCTTTAATCAACACGAACATATTCATCATTAATATTATTATTCACAATATTTAACAACTAGGTCGTTCCCAAGAAAAAGGGGGCTTTCCGATAAGGATTTCTCCTTATTGGCGCGCAATTAGGTGACCAAACCTCTCCTTGATAGAACTTCTAGACATTGTCAATATTGTAAATAATAATATGAATAACTTTTCCGTCTCAATTATTGATTTAATAATATAACATATTATGCAGATGATACTGTGATAATAATTGAATCAATAATATGAGAGATATGATGCAGCAATTACTGTAGCAATAATTTAGTATATCTAAGTGACTTCTTACGTAAGCATTAATAACTAATAACGTGTGCTACTATGCAACCACGCGTATTACTATAATTTTATCACCGATTATTTTATGACAACTTGTTTACTTTGAAAAAATTTCACATATCACCCTTAACTTTAACCTTTTATCAATTTAACCATTTACTAAATAGAATAATTATAAGAAAATTGAATACTTTTATTTCATAAAATTCGGGGTCTCACATTAGGTGTGTCATAGACTGATAGGATTATGTGTTATGTGTTATGTGTTTAGGATTATTTTATAAATATATCTATAATAGTATTATATTATGATGATATTATTCTAATATTGGAGATCTATAATACTAATATTAGGTCTTCGGATAAAGCGTTATAAATTGTGTAGTAGTAATCAACCGAACAGGCAAGTTTTTCTTAACTTGACCTCGAGTTGTTTCATTCAGATATACTTGTGGTTAATCATTACTGATTGCCATGTCTATGAATTATTTATTCGCACTCTGTGCATAATGCATGTATTCATAAGGTATGAAAGGCTGATCACCTTCATTACCATTTGGTCCAGATATAATTGCTATGTTCATGTTCAATGTTCGTTCAGCTATAAAAGTTTGTTCATGCTAGTTCTCAATTATAATGTAGAATTGTAGCCAGCTTTTGTTCAATTCTTTCCATCATGATATATCCTTAAATTATTGAACTTAAACTTGTTGGGCAAACTTATTGCTCACCCTTGCTATATCATGATTAACATTGCAGATTAAGACGAATACGTCGGATACAGGAAAGGATAAAGCGAAGTTTAGCTTGGGATTAAGTTTGCAGTTAAAATGTAATAGTATAGTATGATAATAACATTATATGTTAGATAGTTTATGAATTGTGTATAAGTTAAGGTTACTCGACCTTGGGGAAAAGTGTGTAAAGTTTACTGTATAAACAATTTATGTTTATATCTTCCACAATAGTTATAGAATGATTGTACCAGATCCGTGGTGATTTAGGACCCGGATTTGGGGCTCTCATAGTTGGTATCAAAGCTGTAGGTTATGAACCTTAGGTAGGAATACCTGAGACCAATAACCGTAGTGATTAGGATAAGTACTAACTCACATAGAGTTAGTTGGTCGGTAAGATTCAAAAAAGAATCTCGGCGAGTTATAAAGATACAGAGTTCCCTAACTCTGATAATAAAGTTGAACAGTAGTGATGAATAGATCGAGTCTAAAAGACTGAAAGTGCAGGGATAGGAGATCGTAAAATAAAGCGGTCAACATATAAAAATGAATCATAGTATATACGATGAGATCACCCCGTGATCTGATAAAGTGATAGCAGGGAGAAGAATCAATCTAATGATTGGAAAGTTTACAGCAAGATTGTTGTGTGCCAGTTGTACTATGAATTGGTACAGATTCAGGAAAGGATTATGAATACGAGTTGAATGAAATTCGTATTGAGAAGGGAGTTAAGATTAAGTGGGGATTTCAATTGAGGACTCGTGTCAAAAATTTGAGTTGTATGATTCTTCAGTATGGGAGTTGAATTGTACTTGGTGTAACAACCACTTAGTTTCTGACACTGATAATCATTGAAATGTCTGTGTTGCGCTATTTGCTATATGCATGTTAAGAGGGTGATTCTTTTCTCATGTATATAACAAATAGATAGGTTATAGGTAGAGGATATAAGGTTAAGTACGAGTTCTTAAAACTCATACTTATGTGACATTCTTGACTCATAGTTATATGAAATGTTTATGAACCCCTCAGCGAATGGACGCCAAAGGTCTGACTAGGGTAAGTTCTTAAACTCATATGATTGTGGCAAGTATATGAACTCATAAGTGTGGTTTGACGAACTGGGTGTAGTTGTGTGTGAATGGAGAATTGAGGATTATAGGAACAAATAGATTGTTAAGCAAATGATTATTAGTGAAGACATTAAGTTTTCCAAAACTCCTAGCTATGCTAGACTTCGAAATTTTGACATCAAGCTAAATACGCACTATGTGCTTTAAAAAAAAATGTAGACTCGTAATCATTTTTGAAACGGTTTAAAGTATAGTCTATACTACTTATTTCAGCTAGACGCAAATGATTTAAAATATCAAAATATATTTTATTTATCACTTATGTACCATGTAACTTGGTGCAGAGATGATAAAAAGTTGACAGAGTTGTAAATACAAGAATACTTAGTGTGAATTCGATCTAAAAATCATTGTTCCACTATTGTATGATGTGTTATGACAAAGTCATATGATGACAACATCCTCAAACGGACTGTTAATACAGTACGGCATCATGACATCATTCTCAAAAATATTTTCAAAAATTTTAATTTGCCAACGGGGTTAGGCTACACCTAAATAATTCGATTGAATTGAATTATTGATATGAGTTTATGTTATTCGATTCAGCTAGACTAATGTTATGAAAACTCTAAGTGTTCATTGAAAGAAATTTATCGAACCAAATTATTTTGGTGCGGAATCCAATAAGACTGAGGTAAAATTTTGTGCCTATGGTAGTGACGAGAAACAGATAAAATCAGTACTTGGCCAGTACAGGGCATATCAGGCTAATCACCCTTTGTGTCCGTAAGTTATGACAGTTTGCGGATGAATTTCCATAAAACCATTGCGAAAATGACAGACAAATAGTCTATACGACTCCTCAGCACAATTTGAAAATTTTTACTCTTGTGAGTGGTGTATTGGGTAACATGTGATGATGTGTATGAATGGTGTAAGCAGTAAGCAGTAAGGTGTAAGGTGTAAGGAGTAAGGTGTAAGGTGTAAGGTGAATTTCGAGGATGAAATTCTTAGAAGAAGGGATGAATGTGACAACCCGAGAATTTAGAAAATTTTTAAAATCTTAATTGATTGATTTAAGGTTCAATATTAAGACCTAAACAGAAAATAAGTGTATGGAATTGTCAGTTCTGTAAAGGAATTTTGAGGATTTCAAAATTATGTGAAGGATTTTGGTGGATTATTCAGGATTAAGTGTATATGTTCTGTGTATATGGTTGTTATTGTGTTCAGAATGTGGTTAAGGGTCAAGGGTTGACCAGATAAATTATAATTATGTCAAACCCTAATCGTATATTAAGAACGTCAACGTTCAATTAGAAAACCCTAGCAATGGATAAGAAACCCTAAAAATCGGTTCTGGAAACCCTAATTTTAGTTCCGAGGATTTCTAAACCCTAATTCGGAATATAAAACCCTAATTTGAGAATTCAAAGCCTAAATTTAATGATTTAAGTATTTATGATTATAAATATAATTAGGGATAACCCTAATTGACTATTAAGAAAACCCTAATTCTTGGGTTATAAACCCTAATTCTCATTTTGAGGAAAACTCTAAATTTTTATTTAAAATTTTTAATTAGGATATATTAATCCTAATTAACAAGATTGAATTATGATTAGGAAAGTTTAATCTAATTAGAGAATACTAAATTACAATTTAGAAATATTAATTTTCTATTTTGAAAATTAAAATTCAGAAATTATAGAAATTAAATTTCAAAATTTTAAGGGTTAAATTGTAAACCCTAAAGGTTAAACCCTAAACCCTAAGGGTTAGGGCAAATGACAAGTATGCCTTTAAAATGAAATGTTAAATGACCAAAATGCCCTTTCTTAAAACCTAAGCAAAAGATAAGGCAAATCTTGTGAGTCATCAACCCTAAAGTTTAGCCATGTGGCCTAAATCTTTAAAAGATCAGATCAAGTGCCACCTAGCAAGATTTGCATACATTGAATCTAAACCAAAAGGTTAAAAGTTAGAAAAAATGTTACTTTACTTTTCATATTATCCAAGACCTTCTCTCTCTATAATCTTCGAAATGGGGAGTGAGAGACAGAGAGAGAATCAAAGCTAAGAACAATTCATAGCTTGCCAAGATCAGATCACAAAGATCAGTTCATAGATCAAAGCTTTAAAGGTATAAAACCCTAAGCCTTACTAAATCCTTATAATTTTATTTGATTGTGTGATTTGTTGTTTAGAAGTGTGTTATAAGATGTCATTTATTGATCTGGGTTGTTATATCCCAGATCCATATCATCAAAGTACTCAAAAAATCAAGTTTTCAAAAATCTGGAAAAAAAGTGAAATTTCGGCCCAGATCGTATATGTCGAGGCTCTAGATTCTTACGTGTTAGATGTTTTTGTGTGTTTTATGTTTTGGATTTGTTCTATGCCATGTAGACTTTGATCTCGAACCGGAAACAATGTTAGATCATGTCTAGATCAGTAAGATAGGAGCGATCAGCTGCGTTGACTAAGACGAAAATGGGTTTCGGGCAACCCGAAACCCAAAGATTGTCGACAATGTTTTGCAGGTGCTATATCTTGTTGTGGTTTGTTAGTTTGGTCATGTTGTTAGGTTATTGTTGTAGAGGGGTATATGAACTACACATTTATGCTATTAGATCGCCTAGATTAACAACATAATTGAAAATAATCATGGTCAAAGTAGGTTAACCAAACTGCCTCATGAAGGTTTTCTGGAAAACCCAGATCTTCATCAGCCGATTTTTCTGACAAGGTTTGACCGTCCTTGATCTGGCATGTCTGATGTTGTTAGAGTGAAATAATGTTATATAAATGTTCTCTGGTATCAGGACTACAAGTTAGATCCTTTAAATCACACTTACTAAGCCTGAAACGCGTTGATTAAAGGCCTAGAAAGTAGACCCTCGAACTGTTCTTCATTTCTAGGTAACCCAGAAATGAAGAACAGCTCTGACAAGCTTTTATGTGGCTTAGATCTCTCGGTTATTATGTTGTTTAGCTATGATCTTATTTTATAATTGTAGTATTACACTTATACTACAATCCTAACCTATCAGGCTGTCTAGGAACCTTGTGATCAAAGATCTATAACCGGTCAAACCTACCCACTTGTCCACTAACATGCATTTCTGGTTTGGACAAGACCAGCTGAAGAACACAATCAGCGACGGTTTTGTCACTAAAGCCACTTTTAGCGACAGTTTACTTAGAAAATTAATTATTTTAATTAATAAATAGATAAAAATTAGTTTTAAATTATTAAAAATACATAATAAATTCCTAAAAATTATTTTAAAGTCCAAAATTAGTTTTTAATTATTTTGAGTATATTTCATAAATATTTAATATTTTTTGAATATAGAAGGTATTTAATTTATTTAATTATAATATTAAATAAATTATTTAAAAATAATTTTAATACTTGAAAAATCATGAAAAATTATATTATGGTATAAGAAAATATTTTAAGTTATTTTTAATGACTTTTAATATTTTGTGATGAATTTAATTAATTAATTAATATTAATGATAAGTAATTTATTTAATTAATATATTAAATAAATTATGGAAAAATAGAATTAGTGTTTTAAAAATCATATAAAATGATTTAAGTGTTATAAAAATATTCTAAGTTATAAAATATAACTTTTGATATTTTGTCATAAAAAATTAAAATTTATTATTAATGGCAATTATCGGATAATGGATTTAACTATTTAAAAATCATATAAATATGATTTTAAGGTATTAAAATACATTGTGATATTATAAATATATTATAATATTATGTTATATCTTTCATTAATATTTAATATTAAATAAATATTAATGATAAAGGAATTATGTGGTATTTAATTCATATAAATACGAGTTTAATGATTGAAAATTCATGATAAATGATAATAATTATCCGAAAAATATTACGAGCTTAGGAAAAATATTTTGACTGATAATAAATTATCTAAGATAATTGTTAAGTGTTTAGGCAGA
This sequence comes from Panax ginseng, assembly GCA_020205605.1. Classification (NCBI taxonomy): domain Eukaryota; kingdom Viridiplantae; phylum Streptophyta; class Magnoliopsida; order Apiales; family Araliaceae; genus Panax; species Panax ginseng. The sequence continues at coordinate 58,229,385 of CM035134.1, read as the reverse complement.
GTTTAATTAAACTTAGACTAGATAATTGTCCGACTAGACCATCGGGATGTCAGATTTGTGTTGGTTTTGACTCAGACTGAAATAGTTTGACTTGATACCGAGTCTTAGGTGTGTCATAGACTGATAGGATCATGTGTTATGTGTTTAGGATTATTTTATAAATATATATATATATATATAATAGTATAATATTGTAATGATATTATTCTAATATTGGAGATCTATATTACTAATATTAGGTCTTCGGATAAAGCGTTATAAATTACGAAGCAGTAATCAACCGAACAGACAAGTTTTTCTTAACTCGACCTCTAGTTGTTTCATTCAGATATACTTGTGGTTAATCATTACTGATTGCCATGTCTATGAATTATTTATTCGCACTCTGTGCATAATGCATGTATTCATAAGGTATGAAAGGCTGATCACCTTCATTACCATTTGGTCCAGATATAATTGTTATGTTCATGTTCAATGTTCGTTCAGCTATGAAAGTTTGTTCATGCTAGTTCTCAATTATATTGTAGAATTGTAGCCAGCTTTTGTTCAATTCTTTCCATCATGATATATCCTTAAATTATTGAACTTAAACTTGCTGGGCAAACTTATTGCTCACCCTTGCTATATCATGATTAACATTGCAGATTAAGACGAATACGTCAGATACAGGAAAGGACAAAGTCAAGTTCAGCTTGGGATTAATTTTGCAGTTAAAATGTAATAGTATAGTATGATAATAACATTATATGTTAGATAGTTTATGAATTGTGTATAAGTTAAGGTTACTCGACCTTGGGGAAAAGTGTGTAAAGTTTACTGTATAAACAATTTATGTTTATATCTTCTGCAATAGTTATAGATTGATTGTACCATATCCGTGGTGATTTAGGACCCGGATTTGGGGCTCTCATAACTCCATTTCCCGACTAGTCTCAGCTATATTCTCATTTCCTGAAGAGAACAATGAAAGTAAAGGGTGAGCTCAACTAGCCCAGTAAAGAATATTATGACTAAGATAATGCATAATAAATTATCGATAGCCTTCAACAGTGTTAAACTGATAGAATACAATAGACAATAAGTTTAACTGTAGCGGAACAAATAATCCATTAGAAGACTCAAGTAGAGCATGATATCTACTATCTTCTATGATTTAAAAGTTCATCATCAAAATTTTATCGATGTAACACAGCTCAATAAAAAATCCATGTGACAACCGAGATTTTGTAATTTAATTTAAATATTTATTGGATTGAATAAATATTTTTTCGATGAATTAATTATTAGATTAAATAATTATTTGATGAAATTGTGGTAGATTAATTTAATTATATGTGTTATATTTATTAAATTGATGTGGAGAATTTTATTATTCGATGTATGTATTTATGTGAGCTTATTGAATTAAAAGAAATATTTAATAAGCCTAATGTTATTTTAATTAATTTAATTATTAATTAGAGATTTAATAATTTGATATTATTATTAAATGAGAAATTTAATTATGTGACTATGTGAATTAATGAGAAATTATTATATTTTATTTAAAATAAATTAAATAAGATATTGGTTTTATTTATAAAGGAGTGTGACATTATTTAAACTATATAATAAAGCTCTATTAAATTAAATAATTTTTGAATTCCTTTCTATCTAGCCAAACATGGCACTATGGGAAGTTGGGAGCAGTTACCCATGACTGGGTAACTGACCACCAATGCGCGTCAGTTCTTCTTTTTTTATCAGACGTCTTCTCTTTTCTTCTTCATTTTTCTAAGTCTAACATTAAGCAGAGAGGGAAAAGAGAGAGAGGGTTGAGAAATTGTTGAGTAAAGTGGGAGTTGAGTGATTGAAGAGTTTGAAAGGGTTTCAATTCATCTCCTATTATTTCATTATACGCTTGGGTAATTCTCTTTAACCCAACTCTTTTTTACGTCATTGAATTTTATGAAAATTGGCTTTACACGCTCGTAAATCTCTGTACATCGGAAAATTCTATTGTTATAAGAATATATGTAATGATTCGAGTAGTATAGCATGTTTTATATATATATTGTGTGTTTCCATGTCACCAATTTCTTCATGTTATAACATATTATTATGGCTTGTTATTTTAAAAATTTCTGATACGTTATATGGCCATATGGCCCTTATAACGTAATTTTTATATGTCAAACATAAATTGTTTTGCAAAATTCACACACTTATATGATTATGCATGCTAAAACGAACAAAACGAAATTTGAATGGTTGGATTTGGTTGTATAATGAATCTATGGCGTTGAATTTTTGGAATTTTGTTCAACACTTCAAGAACATCAAGAACAATACAATTTGCATGCTTTAATTCGGTGATTATGTGTTTTAATGGGTTTAAATCACTCTATAAACATTGGGTATTGATTATATATGAATTCTAACATGTGGGTATGTGTAATTTGGGGAATTAGTGATTATGTAGTGTTTAATTTATTTGAACTCTCGTGTTCTTCGTGAACTAGAATCAAATTACGAGTGTCACGCATTGCTGGCGCTAACTCCGTAATCGATGTCCCGTGTGCAGTGGCCACCGCTTACTGGCGCCAACTCGTAGTCGATATCCATGTGCAGCAGCCACCACGCTTGTCCGGTAGAAGAATTGGCCGTCATGCCATGAAGACTAATAAAGAACTTCAGGTGGTAGCCACTAAATACACTCAGAGATTGTCCAGAAATGCATTTTTTTCAATGTTCAAGTGTAGAAATGTGTTAGTAACCTAGCCTAATGAATATAAAAATTTATTAGATATATGATGAGATATTAAAATAAGTTTTACCAAGTCAAGATGACATCTATATGTTAATTGAATCGTTAAGTATTTATTTAACTTGTTATTTGTGTAATATTATATTATATGAAAACAAGTATGATAATTTGACTAGTATAGTCACGAATTCGAGTTAAACAAAGAGTAAATTTATGATGTTAGTACGTTATTATTAACTGGTATTGTGAACATAATTGGTATGTAGGATTTAATTCAAAGAACGAGTTTAGTTAAAGTGTAATCTACGCACGAGGCAAGTTTCCTAACCCTACTTGTTATCGTTTTATAAGTTGATTAATCCACTTTTCTACATTGAGCAAGTTATCATTATTATTGATCAAGTCTTTCTTGTATATTAAAGCTTATAAATCTTTCAAGCATGATGTTGTTATACAATAATTATCCTATTGTATACCTTTTGAGAATTTATTCAAGTTAAATATTCAGTTATTGTTAAACCTTGTTAGACTAGCAAACCCTTAACGATTCGACTAGTCCATAGTTGATGAGCGTTCTAAATTTCAGAACCCTTGATGAATTATCCAAACCAAACTTCCTTTGGTGCGGACTAAAATGTCAAACTGAGATGAACAACCTCAGATAGGGGATTACTTATCGTTAAGCGTTAAGATATTGTGCACACTATGGTACTGAAATTTGATCCCCTAAGTAAACGAGAAGAAGAGTCCATAGTCTTATGACTGTTAAAGGTTTCAAGTAAAAACACTTGACAACCTAGGACATAGTTCAAGGTCTTATGACCCTCAGAATTTATTTTGATTCTTGTTATTCATTCTTGATTCAAAAGTTGAGCTTTTATATTCAAAGTTATTAATTCATTCGCATGTTATTATTCATTTATTATATTGTTATACTTGTGGGCAATTGTGCTCACTCTTGCGTAATAATAACATTGCAGTTAAGAACGAAAAAGCAGACAAGCCTTCCACTAGTAAAGTCAAGGGCAAGATTAGCAAGTAATGAAGACTAGTTGTTTATGTGGTTGTGTAATGACATTTAAATTTGATGTTACTTAAGACTTATTTGTTTATGATTCCGCACAGATGTTTTAAGGTTAGATTAACCTAGGATTTATTTAATTATGCAGTTGATGTTACCCCATAAGGGGAGAGATTTATTATTTATTCTATCTATTGCATGGTTTACATTTTATTTATGGGTAGATAGATAGATGATGTTTGTACAGTGAACACCAAATCCTGTGGAAATGGAAGTACCAGATTTGGGGGTGTCACAGGTTGGTATCAAAGTTGTAGGTTATGAGCCTTAGGTGGGGAAACAACCTTAGGTAGTAGCCTTGTAGGAGATTGAGAACATAGTAGTGGTAGACTCTTATCGAGTTATAAGAAATGAATTTCTAAATTCATTAAAGATAATAAAAGACTTTATGTGCTTATGTGTTAATCTATGTGTTCACTAGCATGGATTAGTAACTAAAACTTAAAATTTTATTGTCAGGATGTCGGATGTTGGAGGAGCTAGTCGAGCTGGGGAGGAGGAACCCCGAGTACCTATAGATGAGGAGCCCCGAGACATTCATGTCGTCGAGGAACAATTTGAGTGCAGAGAGAGCCATCTCCGTTGATCACTGTTGTTGGTCAGGAGCATGAGCCTGAGACTGATCCAGAGAAGGATCCTGAGGAAGAAGAGAAAGAAGAGAAGTTCCCACCGAACTCCATTGATGCTGAAATGTATGATGCACTTTATGATCGTAACATAGAGTTGCAGGATACTGTCCGGGATCTGACTGAGCGGGCGGTTAGTCAACAAATCACTATTGAGCAGAGGGATAGGGAGATTATGACTCTTCACACACGTTTGGGAAACGTGGAGTGGGATCTGGTTCACGAGAAGGGTCAAACCGAGGATAAGTCCGCAGAGATAGAAAAAATTGAAGAAGGATCTGAAAGAGAGTTCAGAGAGGCTTGCCATAGCAGAGGAGGGCTGGGTACAAGAGTCACGTCGTGCTGATCTTGCAGAAGATGATCGTCGCGCGAAGAAGGCTAAACTTGAGGAGACATACTCTACACTACAAAATGCAATGGATGCGGTCCAAGATCGAGTTAGGAAGTATCCAATCTAGTTTGAGGATCAACCATCATATATGCTAGATCGCAGAACGATGTCTCGCATCATGGAGGAACGTAGCAAGGCTATTCAGCGCCTTAGCAGACAGTGATAGTATTAGTTTAATTATGTGAAAACTATTTGATAGTTAATGATGTAAATTCTGATGTGATTATAAACAAAGGAATATTTTGATGTTTTAAATCCTGTAGATTTTTTATCTCGGGATAGTGGATGTAAATTTCAATGATGCTATCTTTTATGTTAAAACTTTTGAATTTAATGAAAATGTCAGAGTTTATTTAAATTGATGTGTTAAGTGAATTATGATTAAATGTTTAGTTAAGTCTTAAATGTTTAAGAAATTGAGTAAAGACCTAATAAGCGTATATTCTTAATAGAAATATGCCACCTAGAAGATAAAATCGTCAGCAAGCCCATGAAGGGTCAACAAACAATAACAACGACGCCAATGCTAACTTTGTTCAGCAATTGGTGAACCTTTTAGCTGGAGCACTTAATAATAAACCACAAGCTCCACCAAATACCTCATTTAAGGACTTCAAGGCGATGGGACCGCCAAAGTTTAAGGGTTCCATAAACCCAATTGAGGCTCAGACTTGGGTGATGGAGATGGAGAAGGTGTTCGACGTCGCTCGAGTAAGGGAAGATCAGAAGACCGCTTATACAACGTTTATGCTAAAGTCTGAAGCCGGCTATTGGTGGCAGGCAAAAAAAGTGAGAGGAGGTGAAGGTGTAATATCCTGGGAAAGATTTAAAGAGATGTTCTTCGAGATGTATTTTCCAGCTAGTTCACAAAATCAGATGGAGGTTCAGTTTCTAGAGTTGAAATAGGGGAATATGTCAGTAGCTGATTATACTGCAAGGTTCAATGAGTTGGCTAGGTTCGCCACGTATCAAGTACATACCGATTAGAGGAAGGCGAGACGATTTGAGCAGGGACTGAAGCCCTGGTTGTATAGCAAGGTGTCAATGTACCAATTGAACACTTTTGCTGGAGTGTTAGAGAAGGCCATACTCACTGAGGGTGGAAGCGATGCAGTAACAAAGTATAATCAGGAGTAGAAGAAGAAGAAGAGTGGGAAGGAAGGTAATAACAAGACTGGTGGGAGTAGCACTGGGGGTAGCCATAATCAGAAGAGGAAGTGGATGGATAACTCATCAGCCGGAAGTCAACAAGGAGGGCAAAATAAGAAGATCGAAGCGTGCCCAACCTGCGGAAAAACTCATTTGGGAGTTTTCTTAAAAGGGAAACGAGTGTGCTACAATTGTGGTCAGGAAGGCCACATAGCACCTAACTGTCCTAACCCAAAGAAGGGTGCCTGCTTCACTTGTGGTTCAAAGGATCATCTTGCTGTGGATTGTCCTAAGAAGGGATTTGGGGAACGAAGTTGGGGAGGAAATAAAGGAATCTTGGTGGAATCACTCGACTATTCGGCAAAGACCAACCGCAACCAACCAACCGATCGCCGGAACATTCAAACACGGTCAACGGCAGGATGCGGTCGGCGATCTCATGATGTGGTGTCAGGTATCATTCCGATCAATAAAGTTAATGATTATGTGTTATTTTATTCGGGTGCTACTTGTTCATTTATATCCGATGACTTTGCTAAGAACTTAGAGTTGCTTAAGGACGAGTTAGAATACCCCATGAACATAGAAATTGCGAATAGAGAAATCATCCCTGTTAGGTACGTGCACAAGAACTGTAGAGTGGATATTAAGGGTAATATCATGAACGTAGATCTTATCCCTATTCAACTTGGAGAATTTGATGTTATTTTGGGTATGGATTAGTTATCCAATTATGGAGCGGTAATCGACTTCCAAAAGAAGCTTATTAACCTTATGACTCCGTCAAAGGTTGTGTTTTATGGTAGCAAGTCGCCTAGACAAGCGAGTTGTCTGACGATGATGCAGGCCAGGAGATTGTTAAGGCAAGGTTGTGTAGGATATCTAGCTTACATAGTCGATAGTCGTAAAGAGAATCCAAAAATAGATGAGATTCCGGTAGTGAGAGATTTCGCAGACGTATTTCTGGATGACTTGCCGGGACTTCCTCCAGATAGAGAAGTTGAATTCGTGATCGATTTGGCTCCAGGAATGGCCCCAATATCGAAGGCACCATACCGAATGGCACCGGTAGAGATGAAAGAACTAATGGTCTAACTACAAGAATTACTGGACAAGAAGTATATACAACCAAGCGTATCACCGTGGGGAGCACCAGTTTTATTCGTGAAGAAGAAGGATGGGACAATGCGACTCTGCATAGACTATAGAGAACTGAATAAGGTTAATATCAAGAATAGATATCCATTACCACGAATCGATGACTTGTTCGATCAGTTAAAGGGAGCAAGATATTTTTTGAAGATAGATTTGAGAAGTGGTTATCATCACCTGAAGGTGAGACCAGAGGATGTACCGAAGACAGCGTTTAGTACACGATACGGTCACTACGAATTTTTGGTAATGTCATTTGGTCTAACGAATGCTCCTGCAGCATTTATGGGCTTAATGAATGGAGTGTTCAAGCCGTTTTTGGACAAATTCGTAGTGGTATTTATAGATGATATTTTGGTATATTCAAAAATCAAGGAAGAACACGAAGAGCATTTGAGAGTGACATTAGAGACATTGAGAAGAGAGAAGTTGTATGCTAAGTTTTCGAAATGTGAATTTTGGATTGAAAGAGTACAATTTCTTGGACATGTGATTGATAGAGATGGAATTTCGGTGGATCCTCCAAAGTCGAAAGTCGTGATTAATCGGGATCACCAAGACGCCGTCTTAAGTAAGAAGTTTTCTTGGATTAGCGGGTTATTACGGAAGATTCATTCAATATTTCTCCAAGATCGCAACTCCGTTGGAGTTTGAATTTGACTAGAAATCGGTGAAATTTGTTTAGGCGAGAAGTGTGAGAAAGCTTTCAAGAATTAAAGAGGAGGTTGAGTTCGGCACTGTGTTATCTCTTCCGGATGACATACGGAAATTTTAATGGTATATAGTGATGCATCGCATAAAGGAATTGGGCGTGTACTTATGCGTAAGCAAGCAGAGAGTCATTGCGTATGCGTCACGACAACTGAAGGATTATGAGAAGGGGTATCCGACCCATGACTTGGAGTTAGCTACAGTGGTTTTTGCTTTGAAAATCTGGAGGCACTATCTCTATGGGGAGAAGTGTGAAATATATACGGACCACAAGAGTGAAATATATTTTTACACAAAAAGACTTGAACATGCTCCAAAGAAGGTGGTTGGAGTTAATTAAGGACTACGATTGTAAGATTCTATACCATCTGGGTAAGGCAAATGTGGTGGCCGACGCCTTAAGTAGAAAAGGTCGGGAGAAATTGATGATGTTGACCGCTCAGGAGGAGCTAATTTTAGCAATGGAAAAGCTGGAATTGGAAGTGAAGTATCCTATGGGGATTGACGAGAAGTCGCTCCGGATGTAAGTCGGTACAACTTACTTGGATAAAGTTAAGGAGGCTCAACTTGAGGATGAAGAATGTGAGAAAGTGAAGAAGAAGATATCTGAAGGGACCGAATCGAGATTCAAAATAGAGCAAATGAGGGACTACTAAGATTTGATAGCAGAATTTGGGTACCGCCAGTACCAGAGATTAAAGAAGATATTTTGAGCGAGGCTCACAACTCAAGATATTCGATTCACCCTGGTAGTACCAAGATGTATCAAGATCTTCGACAACATTTCTGGTGGCCAAATTTGAAACGAGAGGTTGCAGAATGTGTTGCTAAGTGCCTGACATGTCAAAAAGTGAAAGCAGAACATCAGAGGCCGAGTGGGTTACTACAACCTTTAGAGATTCCAGAGTGGAAATGGGAACATATTACGATGGATTTCGTGGTTGGCCTACCAACAACTCAGAAAGGCTACGACGCAGTATGGGTTATTGTTGACCGATTGACGAAATCCACACACTTTCTTCCGATCAAAATTAGATTCAACTTAGATCAGTTGGCAAGGTTATATGTGAAAGAGATTGTTTCGAGGCACGGAGTTCTGGTGTCAATTGTTTTTGATAGAGATCCGCGCTTTACATCAAACTTCTGGAAACGTCTACAGGAATGCCTGGGTACACAGTTACGAATGAGTACGGCATATCACCCTCAAACAGATGGACAGAGTGAAAGAATAATTCAGACATTGGAAGATATGTTAAGAGCTTGTATAATGGACTTTAAAGGAAATTGGGATGGCCATCTACCGCTCGTAGAGTTCGGCTACAACAACAGTTCCCACGCTAGTATTGGCATGCCACCCTATGAAGCATTATACGGCAAAAAGTGCAGAACTCCACTATATTAGGATGAAGTTAGCGAAAGACAACTACTAGGCCCGGAATTGGTACAACAAACAGCAGAAATAGTCAAAGTGATCCGAGTGAGATTGACAGCAGCTCAAGATAGACAGAAGAAATACGCCGATCCACACCATAAGAATGTCAAATTCGAGCCGGGTAGTTATGTGTTTTTCAAGGTCTCTCCTTGGAAGGGAAAGATCAGGTTCGGAAAGAAAGGAAAATTAAGCCCAAGATTCATTGGACCCTTTGAAGTTCTGAGAAGGGTCGGAGAAGTTGCTTATGAGGTAGCCTTACCTCTAGCTCTAGAGAATGTCCACAACGTTTTCCATGTCTCAGTCCTACGACCCTACAAACCCGATTACAAGCATGTGATTGAATATGAACCCCTACATTTTGATAAAGACTTATCTTACGAAGAAATTCCTGTTCAAAAATATATGCCTTTTTTTGTTAAAAAACCAGGAGGAGACTACTCTTCATGTGTTAAGAGATTGTGACCAAGCCAAAGACTTATTGTAGACCGAAAAGAACAAGTTCTAAGAAATAAAGTAATACCTTCTGTTAAGGTAATTTGGAGGAACCACAACATTTCAAGAAGCTACGGGAAACTCAAGAGAATATGATGCAAAATTATCCTCATTTGTTTACTTAGATTGTTATAAGCGATTCTGGGGACAGAATCTTTGTAAGGGGGGAGAATGTAATGGGACGAATTATTGAGTTGTGATTCTGAGGACAGAATCCTTTTAAGAGGGGAAAGATGTGACAACCGAGATTTTGTAATTTAATTTAAATATTTATTGGATTGAATAAATATTTTTTCGATGAATTAATTATTAGATTAAATAATTATTTGATGAAATTGTGGTAGATTAATTTAATTATATGTGTTATATTTATTAAATTGATGTGGAGAATTTTATTATTCGATGTATGTATTTATGTGAGCTTATTGAATTAAAAGAAATATTTAATAAGCCTAATGTTATTTTAATTAATTTAATTATTAATTAGAGATTTAATAATTTGATATTATTATTAAATGAGAAATTTAATTATGTGACTATGTGAATTAATGAGAAATTATTATATTTTATTTAAAATAAATTAAATAAGATATTGGTTTTATTTATAAAGGAGTGTGACATTATTTAAACTATATAATAAAGCTCTATTAAATTAAATGATTTTTGAATTCCTTTCTATCTAGCCAAACATGGAACTATGGGAAGTTGGGCAGATTATTCATGATCGGGTAATCGACCACCAATCTTAGCGTCGCTTCTTCTTTTTTATCGACGCTTCTCTCTTTCTTCTTCATTTTTCTAAGTCCGACATTAAGCAGAGAGGGAAAAGAGAGAGAGGGTTGAGAAATTGTTGAGTAAAGTGGGAGTTGAGTGATTGAAGAGTTTGAAAGGGTTTCAATTCATCTCCTATTATTTCATTATACGCTTGGGTAATTCTCTTTAACCCAACTCTTTTTTACGTCATTGAATTTTATGAAAATTGGCTTTCATACGTTCTGTAAATCTCTGTACATCGGAAAATTCTGTTGTTATAAGAATATATGTAATGATTCGAGTAGTATAGCATGTTTTATATATATATTGTGTGTTTCCATGTCACCAATTTCTTCATGTTATAACATATTATTATGGCTTGTTATTTTAAAAATTTACAGAGTACGTTATATGGCCATATGGCCCTTATACGTAATTTTTATATGTCAAACATAAATTGTTTTGCAAAATTCACACACTTATATGATTATGCATGCTAAAACGAACAAAACGAAATTTGAATGGTTGGATTTGGTTGTATAATGAATCTATGGCGTTGAATTTTTGGAATTTTGTTCAACACTTCAAGAACATCAAGAACAATACAATTTGCATGCTTTAATTCGGTGATTATGTGTTTTAATGGGTTTAAATCACTCTATAAACATTGGGTATTGATTATATATGAATTCTAACATGTGGGTATGTGTAATTTGGGGAATTAGTGATTATGTAGTGTTTAATTCGCTGAACTCTGTGTTCTTCGTGAACTAGGAATCAAATTCTGGAGTGTCACGCCGCGGCGCTAACTCAGAATCGATGTCCCATGTGCATAAATACCACCGCCGCACTACGCCGCCAACTCGAGTCGATATCCATGTATGGCCTGCCATACGCTTGTCAGTAGCAGTTCTTACTGCACAAGAAAGACCAATAAAGAACTTCAGGTGAAATACAATACCACCGCAGATTGTCCAGAAATGCATTTTTTTCAATGTTCAAGTGTAGAAATGTGTTAGTAACCTAGCCTAATGAATATAAAAATTTATTAGACATATAATGAGATATTAAAATAAGTTTTACCATGTCAAGATGACATCTATATGTTAATTGAATCGTTGAGTATGTATTTAACTTGTTGTTTGTGTAATATTATATTATTTGAAAACAAGTATGATAATTTGACTAGTATAGTCACGAATTCGAGTTAAACAAAGAGTAAATTTATGATGTTAGTACGTTATTATTGACTGGTATTGTGAATGTAATTGGTATGTAGGATTTAATTCAAAGAACGAGTTTAGTTAAAGTGTAATCTACGCACGTGGCAAGTTTCCTAACCCTACTTGTTATCGTTTTATAAGTTGATTAATCCACTTTTCTACATTGAGCAAGTTATCATTATTATTGATCAAGTCTTTCTTGTATATTAAAGCTTATAAATCTTTCAAGCATGATGTTGTTATACAATAATTATCCTATTGTATACCTTTTGAGAATTTATTCAAGTTAAATATTCAGTTATTGTTAAACCTTGTTAGACTAGCGAACCCTTAACGATTCGACTAGTCCATAGTTGATGAGCGTTCTAAATTTCAGAACCCTTGATGAATTATCCAAACCAAACTTTCTTTGGTGCGGACTCGAATGTCAAACTGAGATGAAGAACCCTGTATAGGGGATTACTTATGCGTTAGCGTTAAGATATTGTGCACAGTATGGTACTAAGGGCTGATCCTCCTATGTACGAGAAGAAGAGTCCATACTCTTATGATTGTTAAAGGTTTCAAGTAAAAACACTTGACAACCTAAGACATAGTTCAAGGTCTTATGACCCTCAGAATTTCTTTTGATTCTTGTTATTCATTCTTGATTCAAAAGTTGAGCTTTTATATTCAAAGTTATTAATTCATTCGCATGTTATTATTCATTTATTATATTGTTATACTTGTGGGCAATTGTGCTCACTCTTGCGTAATAATAACATTGTAGTTAAGAACGAAAAAGCAGACGAGCCTTCCACTAGTAAAGGCAAGGGCAAGATTAGCAAGTAATGAAGACTAGTTGTTTATGTGGTTGTGTAATGACATTTAAATTTGATGTTACTTAAGACTTATTTGTTTATGATTCTGCACAGATGTTTTAAGGTTAGATTAACCTAGGATTTATTTAATTATGCAGTTTATGTTACCCCATAAGGGGAGAGATTTATTATTTATTCTATCTATTGCATGGTTTGCATTTTATTTATGGGTAGATAGATAGATGATGTTTGTACAGTGAACACCAAATCCTGTGGAAATGGAAGTACCGGATTTGGGGGTGTCACAATCCACATCATCGAGTTATCCATACACTACGAGCCAAGGATATTCGTTAATATCACATCCACTAATTATCCATGCACTACAGGCCAAGGATGTGACGCCCCCAAAACAGGTATACATCACCCATATTGGGTTGTCAGATTCGTGGTACATAAATCAAATACAACTTATTTATACAACAGTCGTGTAAAATACGACAAAACATAGCTGAGAGTTTAAACAAGAATATTGCCTTCTAGACAATATCCACTCTCAATGGAGTCCTCATTACAATTATTATCACACTATTTCATAGAATAGTGAGGACTACTAAAGCCACTTATCCTGGACCATCACTCAGTTTCCCGACTCGTCCCAGCTATATTCTTATTTCCTGAAGAGAACAATGAAAGCAAAAGGGTGAGCTCAACTAGCCCAGTAAGAATATTATGACTAAGATAATGCAGAATAAATTATCCTTAGCCTTCAACAGTATAACAACTGATAGGATATAATAGACAACATGTGACGCCCCCAAAACAGGTATACATCACCCATCTTGAGTCGTCAGATACACACTACATAAATTCAAATATAAACTTAATTATACCACAGTCGTGTAAAATACGACAAAACATATGTTGTGAGTTTTAATACAAATATTGTCATCTAGACAATATCCACACTCAATGGAGTCTTCATTACAATTATTATCACACTATTCCATATAATAGTGAGGACTACTAAAGCCACTTATACTGGATCATCACTCCATTTCCCGACTCGTCCCAGCTATATTCTCATTTCCTGAAGAGAACAATGAAAGAAAGGGTGAGCTCAACTAGCCCAGTAAGAAATATTATGACTAAGATAATGCATAATAAATTATCCTTAGCCTTCAACAGTATAACAACTGATAGAATATAAAAGACAACAAGTTTTAGATCAACAACTGCAGCGGAATAAGCAATCCATTAGAAGAGTCAAGTAGATCATAAAATCTACTATCTTCTATGATTTAAAAAGTTTTTCATCAACTTTATCGTTGAGACTCAGCTTAATAAATAAAATCGAATCATCCTTGCACCAAGGCCAAGGATATTCATGTAATCATCAATGGTCATGATTATACCGAATAATCCCTGGTCATAATCATACCAACGAATGTCCATCAATGAACTACAGGCCAATGAGGACTTTTACCACATCATTCGTTACATTACGGTCGTGATTATACTGAATAATCTCTGGTCATAATCATACCAAGTCCATCTATGCACGTAAGCCAAAGATGACTTTCATCACAATATAAGCATGAGGATGATGGCAATGACATAATAATTCAATAAAACAAGTTCAAGGATAAATTTTAAAGATTTATAATCTAATTTATCCAGAAATCAATAACGTCCAAATTGTCAACATGATACTTCTTTATAAAGTAATATTCAAGAATAATATTCATGTACCAAAAATAATTTCGACAGAAAAGAATCAATTTTTTGTCATGAATAGTATCCCGTGAATAGTACTTCGGGAATAGTACCCCATGAATAGTACCCCGACATGAAAAATATCCCAAATACCCGAGTGAATAATATTCGGGTGAATAGTAATTTGGGTGAATAGTAACTCATGAATAGTACTCCGGCATGAAAAGTACCTCGAATACCCGAGTAAATAATACTAGAGTAAATAGTAACCGGGCGAATAGTAACCTATGAATAGTAACTCGTAACAGAAAAATACCAAATAAAATGATATTTCATGACGAGTACAAAAGAAATGATATCTCATACGAGTATAATAGAATATCTGAAACCGCAAATGGATTTTTCGCTATGCCATGCAGTAATCCACTTAGATGCATCATTTCCACAATTTAATAAAGAATGAATACGAAAGGTCATTCACCATGCATGCAGTAGTCGCGTGAGGCAAAGTTATACCAACGGAATAATAAAGAATAGAATAACAAAAGAATTCAAAGAGTATACGATAATCGCATGACAGATGTGTTCTTCCCAATAGAATAATAAAGAATGGAATAATGAAGAATTCACGAGTGCATGCGATAGAACCGCATGCATGTAAAAGTTATTCCCAATGAATAATAAATAATGGAACTAGGTCATGCGTAAATAATGCATGCATGTGATATTCCAATAGAATAATAAAGAATGGAATAATGTAAGAATTTTACCATGTATGTCAGTATCAGACAGTAGGCAAAGTTATTCCAACATAATAATAAAGAATGGAATAACAGAAGAATTTTACCATGTATGCGGTACTTCGCATAGACAGGTTATTCCAACATTATAATAAAGAATGGAATAACAAAAGCTCTCTTTATGAATACGAAAGAAATAATACCCCTTACCTTAAAAGAAGACTAGTTACTAGAATAGTGAGGTAGCAGACTTCTCTTCTTCTTTTTTTCTATAATTTCTCTCTATAATAATTGCTCTATAGCTTTAGTGAATTGGTGAGAAATGAAGGAAGGATGAGCTTCTATTTAGGAAAATATAGTTTCAATAATTGTACGTTTTGGGGCTCAAAATATTATAGTATAATACCTTCCTCTTTTCCTTCATTTTTAATTTAGTCCTGCAAGTATTATCAAACTTGCACCACCTCCCCTAATAGTAAATCATGTGAATCAATAGTAAATCATGTGAATCAATAATTTTAGACATGTGAAAATACGAATTACAGTATAGTACCTCCATCTATACCTCCATTTTTAACTTAGTCATGCAAGTATTATCAAACTTGCATCAACTCCCCTAATAGTAAATCATGTGAATCAATAGTACACACATGTGAACATATAGTTATAAGCATGTGAATTAATAGCAATTAATTGCTTATTTATCCGGTTAATTACCCGATTGGTCAATATAACCTCCAGACATCAATTATTATCGAAATAAATGTCAATTTTCACTAACACTAATAATTCCAACACAATGGAACTATCAATTTCATCTTTAATCAACACGAACTTATTCATCATTAATATTATAACTCTCAATATTTAACAACCTGTGTCATTCCCGTGAGAGAGGGGCTTTCCGATAAGGATTTCTCCTTATTGGCGCGGAATTAGGTGACCAAACCTCTCCTCGATGTAACTTCTAGACATTGTCAATATTGTAAATAATAATATGAATAACTTTGTCGTCTTAATTATTGATTTAATAATATATCATATTATGCGCAGATGATAATCTTGACAATAATTGAATCAATAATATGAGAGATATGATACAAAGAATTATCGTAGCAATAATTGAGTATAACCGAGTGACTTATCACGTAAGCATCAATAATCAATACCGTGTGCTACTATGCAACCACGCCAGACATCGTACTTTTTACTACCGAGTAGTTCAACAGGTTTTAACGGTAACACTTTCGCCGTTATTTTTATAAAATGATAATTCTGTCGTTTTCTAACTACGAAAATACTTCCATTGTGGGGTCCACCAATGATTATGCCGTCGTACGAATATTCACGGTTAAAACAAATATTCCCCGACCAGTCGAATATTATATAACAACTTGCTTACTTTACAAAACTTATAATATTACCCACAACTATAACATTATATCAAATCCACACCATAATATTCAAAAAAATATTTTGAGAAATTTAAATCTTTATTCATAAAATTTGGGGTCTCACAAAGGATATTCGTTATTATCACAAATGGTCATGATCATGCCAACAACTGTCCAACAATGCACTACGGGCTAATGAGGACTTTTACCACATCATTTGTAACATTATAGGTCATGATTATACCAATACATAATTTTTGGTCATAATCATACCAATCAACAGGCCATCCACTACTGGCCAAAAATTACTTTCATCACAATATAAGAATGAGGATGATGACAATGATATAAGAATTCAATTAAGTGAAAGCAAGGATAAATTTTAAAGATTTACTTAGCAAAAAATAATTTAAAGATTTATAATTCAATTTATCCAGAGTTCAAGAATGTCCAAATTGTCAACGTGATAACTGCTTTATGGAATAAAATTCAAGAATAATATTGTATCAAAAATAATTTGGACAGAAAAAAAATCAATTTTATCATGAATAGTACCCCGGGTGAATAGTACCTGAGTGAATAGTAGCCCGTGAATAGTACCCCGACATGAAAAGATTAAAAATTAACAAGAATGTTCAGAATAATATTTATGTGAAAAAATACTAGATGAAGCACAAATTTCAAGAATATTATACTAATTTCAAGGAGTATAGAAGCAATACTTATCAACATAAGTATAGAATTAGGAAAATGAAATCAAATAATATTACTTACATACTACAGAGTATGGAAGAAAATATTATTTCTTACGAATATTGAACAAAATAATATCCCTTACCTTAAAAAGGAGAGTACTTATGAATGGTATAGCGGGGATATTCTTGAAGAAAACTTGTACTGTTTTCTACACTCAAAGCTTCCTTAAACTCTAAAGAAGTACGCTTAATATTATAGAAGAAGAATTCTCTGATTCTGGTATAATTTTCATTTCTAAACTAAGCATCCTATTTATAGGAGAATGGCAGGGTACTATTTAAAAAAAAATCATGGACTGCACAGTAAAGGATTCATGGGCGCAAACGGCGAATTCGTTTAAAATTTTTTGATTTTACTATAGAGCACTATGCAAACACTATGCAATACTATGCAATAATAAAATATAATATATTTTATTTTATATAAAAATATATTATAATATATATATATATATATATATATATAAACACACACACATTATATTCACACACCCACTCACCCACGTAACACACACACACGGACACATTATATATATAAGTAATAAAATAAAATTGAGATAACTTTTTACCGACGATTTTGAAAAATGAGTAAGTGGGGGTCCATGTAATAAGCCAAATTTATAACAACTACTTTATAAAAAAAACCCTCTATTTATCTCAATTCACTTGGCTTAACTAAACACATTTTTAATAATATTTATTCATCATTAATATTATAACTCACAATATTAACAACCAGATCATTCCCAGGAAAGAGGGGGCTTTCCGATAAGGACTTCTCCTTATTGGCGCGTAATTAGGTGACCAAACCCTTTTCCTCGATAGAATTTTCTAAACATTATCAATAATACAAATAATAATATGAATAACTTTGTCGTCTCAATTATTGATTTAATAATATAAAAATATTGTACAAATGATACTGTGACAATAATTGAATCAATAATGTGAGATACTATGCAGCAATTACTGTGATAATAATTGAATAAAACTGAGTAACTTCTCACGTAAGCATCAATAATCAAAGGTACTATACAATATCGTGTGCTACTATGCAACCACGCGTATTACTGTAATTTAATCATCGGGTATTTCAAAAGTTAATGGTAAAAGTTTTGCGTTATTTTTATAAAAGTTATTTCTGTCGTTTTCTAACTCTGACAGTAATTCCGTTGTGGGGTCCACCAATGATTGTGTCTTCGTATGAATATTCCCTGATAAAACGAATATTCCCCGACCAAACGAATATTTTATAACAACTTGCTTAGTTTGCAAAATTTGTATATATTACCTACAACTATAATATTATATCAAATCCACACCTTATTATTCAAAAATAATATTTAGAGAAAATTAAATCTTTATTTATAAAAGTTGGGGTCTTACAGATGCTAAATGCCAGAAGGAGTCTACCAAAAGTGCAAAGACTTAGCAAACCTCAGGTGGTGAAGGTGTGGAAGCTGAGATCAGATAAAGATAAGAACCAACCACAAGATCAGCTGCACCAAAGAAGAAGTGACAAACTGCTAAGTACTCAAAGAGAACAAGCTTCATGAACAACTTAGCAGTTTGTCCAATAGTGATCCAGTCTCGATGCAGAATCTAAAGAGGATCACATCAAGCTGCTAAGTATAAAAGGATGAACAAGCTTAAATTTATCTTAGCAGCTCAGCACTAACAACAACACCAATAAGAAGCCAGGGCCTGAGGGGTCCTTGTCCTAGGGACTAAACTAAGTTCCAAGTCTGCTGGACTTGAAGAGTTCTTAGTGAACTAAAGTTCCAAGTCTGTTGGACTTGAAGAATTTTTAATGAACTAAAGTTCCAAGGCTGCTGGCCTTGAAGGAATCTTAGTGATTTAAAGATGTAAAGACTTCCTTAGTGGAATACCTGCTTATTGAAGCAGAAAAGTGGATTAGGAGCTCGAGTCTCTGAACAACTTAAAATCACTTGTCTTTTTACATACTGTCATTTACATTATGAACCTATAACTGTTGTAACTTCTATAACTATTATGAATATAATAACCACTTACATCTAAACTAACTCTAGAAAAATGGTCAAAAAAATATCTATGAAGGGGAACCTTAACTTATTCCGCAGTGTTTGAAATAATTCTTAAGTTTGTCATTTGCTAATTACTTAGCAATATAAACTAAAATGAAAAAGATTTTTAAAAATGAAAAGGATTTATTCAACCGCCCCTTCTAGATCTATTGTTTGCTCTCTAGGAACTAACAATTGGTATCAGAGCAAATTCTCATGCTATATTCTAAAGCTAACGCTTTGAGTTTGATCCTAGGCACAAACCATGTTCTAAACTTAGTTTAGTAGAAAGTCACTTGTGATTACTGATGAGCTCACACGTTGGAAATTATGCGTACAGGTAAATGTGCATATTCATCTGAAGCTGCTCAGATTGGTCCTTGTTCTAAATTAATGCAGCAACAAGACCAATCTGTGTCCAAAGTAAATCAGCAGTCTTCAGCCCAGTGATGGGAAGTCAAAAGGTATCAAAAGCAAAGAGTCTGTCATCCGCTGTTGTGAAAAAATGAAAAGCCTATATAAGCAATGAAATGTCTATCTAGAGAAGAAAGAAAATTTCTTTCAATATGTACTTGGCTAATCAATTTGATCTGAATCTTGAGACTTAAGAGTATCAAAGAACTAAAGCTGCCAAGACTTTCCTATGTTGTCAACTCCAAAATGATGCCTGATTGATCTAAGGTCAAATGCAGCAACAAGTTGTCAGCAATGAATGTAAAGATTTGCACATCAATGGCTAACATCATTATAGCAAGACAAATGACTGTCAAGAAACTGACAGTGTAAAGGTACGGTTCCTCATTAACACTTATATGTATATTATGTTGCATCACCTTATGTACTATAACAATATTCTATTAAGAGACCATATTCTTCCTAAAAAGGGGAAGAGAGAAAGTACATTAAGGTTGGAAAATTAATTGTCAACAAACTTTCTCTCCACTCAAGTTCAGGTTGAAGATAGCATCTTGAAAGAAGTCTGAAGTATGTCGTAAGTTAATCTAAACCTTTCCTTTATACTGATTCTTCTTTTACAATGTGTCCTTGTGATACATGATTTGTGAAGATTATAACTTAACTCTAATATTCCCACCTTGTTGGTTCGTAGAGATGATTTTTCTCGACTCTACGACCCTTCGAGGTTGGAGAGTAGTGTCTAAGTTACTCTTCTATTTTCTGAACCCTAGGCCAATATGGGATCCATTATGCCTTGTAGCATAGATTGGATCAGAAGAGTAGGGATGGACTAGATCTTCCTTCTGTGAGGATTTCACAAATGTAATGCTTCTATTGAGGTTTGAAGCACTGCTGATGTTAGTTTCCTTTGACTTTTCCATATGTGGTTTTGAGGTGGATTCCCCAAAACCTAAACCTATTCTGTCAGATGCACTTCTCTGACTGGAGATCAGGGAGTCCATGGATGAAGAGGATTTATTCCACGTTAAGATTGTCTTTTCTAGTTCCTCAATCTTAGAGGTTAGATTTGACTCTCTTTGTGCATTAAGTTCATTGGTATGTCTTAAGAGTTTATTCTTAGCTTCAAGTTTAGAGAGGGAGTTAACACTTAGAAGAGCTGTTTCCAGTTCTTCTTGAACTTTCTCTTTCTCTTTTTGAAGAAGAGAATAATCTTTAGATAGAACTCTGAACCATTTCATGTATTGATGCAGATCAGATGTTATGCCATGTAGTGCAGTTTAAATCATCAATATCTACATCAGGAGAGTTAAAGTTAAATACCTCATCGATACTTACTTCATAATTGTCAGTGCTTTTCTTATCCTTTGCATTTTTGGCCATTAGACACAGATTTGCTACTTGAGGATCTTCATCATCACCAAACTCAGGAGTTGTGTCATTGTTTGAGTCACTCCATGATCCTTCGGCCACAAGACCTTTGTCTTTCTTCTAGAGCATCTTGTTGCCTTTGAACTCTTTCTTTGGATTTGTTTTCCTCTTTAGTTCTTCTCTAAGAGGTTTGTTGCAGTTTGCAATAAAATGGCCAGGCTTCTTGCAGTTGTAGCATAAGTCATTTATCTGCTCCTAGATATTGTTGTTGTTGAATCTCTTAAGTTTGCTACTTTTGCCTTTACTCATGAACCTCTTGAGTCTTCTTACAAGCATTGCAATATCCTCATCATCATCTTCCTCTGAGTCAGAGTCATTTTCAGTATGATCTTTGGAGATGGTATCCGTTGCTTTAAGAGCAACTCCTTTGTCCTTCTTTCTTCCTTCAGATAGAGTCTCTGGTCGTTGAGTCAGTTCCAGTTCATAGGTGAAAAGATTGCTATAGAGTTGTTGAACAGTCATTTCATGGAGATTCTTTGATTCTCTAATGGCAGTGGTTTTGGTATCCCACTTGCTTGGTAAAGCTCTCATGAACTTAATGATTAGATCTTTGTTTGGATAGATCTTTCCAAAAGCTTGAAGAGAATAGAGCATAACATTGAATCTTTCATAAGTGGAAGTGACATTTTCCCCTGGAATATGGGAAAACATTTCATATTATTGAGTTAGAAGAGATTGTTTGTTTTCTCTCACTTCTTCAGTTCCTTCATGCATAATGAGCAATGCTTCCCATACTTCCTTGGCAGCTTTGTTGTTGACCACATTCTCTAACAGATCATCTTCTAAAGACTAGAATAAGATGTTCTTGGCCTTTTTGTCTAGTTCGATAACTTTCTTTTCGTTATTGGTCCACTCATCTTTAACCTTGATTTTAACTCTGTTTGGATCTTCTAGAATTGGTGCGAGCTTTGTTGGAATGTAGGGCCCATTCATGATAGTTTTAAATAGCTCTTCATCGATTGAGTTCATGTATGCTTGCATACAAACTTTCTAGTTGGCAAATTTATCTTTGTTGCACATTGATGGCTTGCTGCCTCCTCCAGTCTTTGATTCGCTTTTCAGATGTGTCATAGGATCTACTCAAACTTTGTAGGTTGATTGAGAGAACCTGCTCTGATACCAATTGTTAGTTCCCAGAGGCACAATAGTAATCTAGAAGGGGGGTTGAATAGATATTTTAAATTTCTTTTTCAAAATACTTTGTCATATTTGTTAATCAATTATAGCAAAATATATGATTTGTTTGTTCCCCTTTAAGATAAATTGAGTTAATAGTTAACAAACAGTTATAACAAATATAGCAGTTAAAGCACGAATATAAAAGACACGGAGAATTTAAGTGGTTCAAAGCACTCAAGGCTCCTAGTCCACTCTTCTACTCCTCGAGTAGGAAATCCACTAAGTATGTCTTTACAATCTTTGAATCTCACGGATTCCTTCAAGACCAACAATCTTGGAACTTCTAAGTTTACTTAGAACTCTTTAAGTCCAGCAGACTTGGAATACACTTGATGAGAGTTGAGTTCTTTGGGTTGTGCTACTCAGTTGTTGTTAAGCATGTGTTCTAAAGAACTGAGTAGCTGAGCAAGCTTTCTTTCTAGATCGTAGAGTTGAGCATTGAGTGTTCTTCAGTTTTTCGTTGTGTACTTGCTTACTTTCTTGCATCTGCATCTGATTTGTATATAAGATGCCTTTAAAATATATTCGTTTGAAGGCATCCGTTGAAGCATTACTTGTATTTGACATTTCTAAGCACTGATGGTGACTTCCTGGAAATCTTTTGTCCAACCGTTTGGCCCACTGACACAGCAGACTGCTATCTCACCTAACACCTGAAAAGGTGTTTTCAGCTGACATGTAGTACTTTCCTTAGCTTCTTCAATACGTTTCTTTGTTATATACTAAGGATGAGTGTTGGGTCATTGGGATTTCTAAGAGTCTCAACATCTATAACCCATTCCACATTTGTTGTAATTTATTCTTCAACAAATTGACAAAGCTCTATGCTTCTGATGCAGACAGATGATGCACTACAATCATGATCGTGGTGTCTTGCCACATTCATGCTTGATCCGGACTGATAAAGGAGAACACTACGATTTCTCTTAAGCACTGGTAGACTACGATCTTTGCTTGCTTGATTTGCAGACTCTACGATTTCGAGATCAGACTACGATTCTTGATTTTTCTTGGCAGGAGTTTGGACAACTCTATGATACTGGGAGAGGCCCTCCAAAGCAGACAGACTACGATTCTCGATACTCTACAATTTTGCCTTGGCTTCTGCAATCTCTTGGCTGACTCGACATACTACGATTACATCTAAAACTAGATCATCTTAATAGCCTTGATCTTTCCTTCTATACATTCATTTACAGAATGATAAACATAAAAGCACAGATCAACCTAACAATTTTGATCTATCATCTAAGTCCTTGTACATATGTTCTTAAAAGGACTTTACATATATGCATGATTATTTACTTTCAACATCAAATTTAAAAATGCAATGCCCAATAATCTGTAACTGAGAGTCATGACTGCAATTTTCATGAAATTACAGATGAATTTCGGAGCCCTTCTAATTGATTGGTTGTCCAAATGGCTAAAAAAGCTAAGAAGAAGAAGTCTACAGATAAACCCCCCACAAAGGTTTTTCATGGAAGACTCTTAAGCATTATACTGAAGAAGAAACTGAAGAGTAAGATAAGGGATGATGAGGGAGAACCCCTAAATGTTCAAAAAGTGATGTCTTCAAAGATGTTCGAAAACTGAAAGACAAATCCCATGGAGAAATAAAAGACTTAAGACATCTGGCAGCAGCAGCAAGGTCACTACAATGAAAAGGAAGACAAGAGTAATGAAAAGCGAGTCATCTCAATATGATGACTCTGCACCCCTAGTGGCCACTCTAGCAAAGCCAACCAAGAAGAAATCTAAGTTCGTGAAGAAGTCTACAGAGGTTCCACCAAGCAGTCTCTCCACTGACAAAAAGAGATATGAATCAGGAAAGGAAAAAGTATCAACTGTTTCACCCCCAAGGAGGAGAAAGAGTAATAGGATACTTCAAAGAACAAACCAGAAGAAAGAAGGAGGCTCTGCATCAAAAGTGATTGATCTCAGTGATAGTGATGAAGATGATAAGCTTGGATCTAAGAGAAGACATGAAGGGCAAAAAGAAGATGATTTCTGACAGCTCCAACAGTGAAAGCAAAAGGACTGCAATTGCCAATGAACCCAGGTCAGAAGAAGATGTTGAAAGTAAAACAAAAGAATCCTTGGAGTTTGAAGAGCAAGAAATGACTACTGAGTCAGAAAGTTATGAAAAGGATACTACAAAATAAACAAGTGATGAAAATCAGTTAGAAAGATCCACTGATGAATCAGTTGAAATGACCCTGCATGATTCAAGCTCAAAGTCAGAAAATGAAGATATGGAGACAGACTCTAATTCAGCAGATCAGGAATCAGCAGACTATCATGTTTCCTCTCCGGCAAAAGTTCGCAAAAGATTAGTGGTGGAAGTCTTTGATGAACTACAAGATGTGCTACCAAGGAGATGGATAAATCATGGAAATGAACGACTCAAAGTAGTAATGATGTCTACAAAAGATCTGTTTAATAATTGGAATGACATGGATTTAGATCGTACTATAATATTGTACAATCCTCTGATTAAATGGTTCTACCCATAGATGCCCTAGCTAAAGGCATATATTGCTGAAGATGAGAGTTACATCAGCTGGTGTTATTCATATTTTTTGAACTTGGAACTAGTGTCACAAAACTTCCTAAAGGTAAAGAAATTTGCCACACAGTTGACGAAAGACAAGTCTCACTTCAAGGTCTATCGACATGCTGGAAACCACTATATTCCCTACAATTGTAGAGTAGGTTCGGATGACAGAAGGATTATACCCAAATCCATGATTGTAGAGTCCTTTAACTCCACCATTGAAGATGATAAAGCTCAGTTTAAGAAGCTCTACTCTACCCAAGCAGAGTTGTCTGATATTCCTTCGTCTTCCAACAGTGATTGGCACTCAACGATCTATCAGATTCTCACTATATTCGAAAGTCTGTCCAAGAATGAGAATCGTGGAGTCCAATCTGATGTTCAGAAAGAGTTTGCTCAACCAAATGACCAAACTCCTTAGGTACTGAAGAAGTCTAACGAGTTGGTTGAGAAGATATCTCTTATTGCTGCAGAAGCTAAAATGTTGTCAGAAGAAGGAGATAGTGTGCTTCAAAATAGACTTCAGGCCACAATATCATATATATCTCTCAAGATCAAAGAGAGAGAGATCAAATCTATCTGAATTTTATCAATGATCAGAAGGAAGAAGTTATGCAAGCTCAGAAGGATAATGCAGATCAAATCTTATCCCTCTCTGACAAGATTGACTTACTAAAGCAGTCTCTCTCCCTACAATTGGAGCTAAGCCAACAAGAACTCAAGAGTGAAGTTATTAACTCATCTTATCTGATAGAGCAGCTTATGACAAATGTCCAACAGCTTTCCCGAGTGATTAATGATAAAAAGGGGGAGAAAAAGAGGTATTCAAGGAAGAGCAAGGAGAGAAAAATGAATGCAGAAGAAAAGAGAATGAAGGTTGAAGAAAAGAGTAAGAGCAGAGAAGCAAAGGAGGAGAAGAAGAAGAAGCAGGTCAAAACAGCAACAAGTGTATCATCATCTGAGGGGGAGCCAAAGGACGATGAACCTATGGAGACAAAGTCTGAGGGGGGGCCAGAACAAGAGAAAGACAAAGAAGAAGACAAAGAAGAAGAGCATGCATCTGAGCAAGAGCATCATGAAGATGAAGCAATGGAGCATGCATCTGAGGGGGGAAAACTGAAGAGGAAAAGAAAATTGAGTAGCTAATCAACAGACATCTTGGAGACATACATGAATCAGTAAATGAAGCTGAGAAGGTATATTTCTAGCTATATAGGTATGTTCTGGATCCCAGATGTAAAGTGTCATATAATGTGTAAATTTCATATTATCATCAATGAAATTTATAATTATCTATTTTAGAAATACAACTACTCACTGTATATTAAGATTCATTCATCTCATACATATGCACTTATTGTTTTTGTCATAATCAAATAAGGGGAGATTATTAGGAATAAGCATGAGAATGCAATTCCTATTTATATAAGATTTGATTATGATCTTAATGAATGGATATACAAGTTTGTCTGCATTGAAATAAGATGTAAAATCCTTGAATAGATAATAGGAATATATGTGCAAGGACTTAGACTGAAATGATCAAATATGTTAGGTTGATTCTACATTAACAAAACAGCTTTTTAAAGTCCTTCTAAAGAACATGATGTGCAAGGACTAAATATAGACAGATCAAGCTTGTTAGGTTGATCTTATATGATGTAATAGATAGGCTTGTCTTATCGTCAAACACTACACTAGCCTTCGAAGTCTGCCAGGAGACACAAGAACTCAGAGACTATCAAGGCAGAATCGTAGTCTGTCGAGCCAGCCGAGGGATTGCAGAAGCCAAGGCAGAATCGTAGAATAGTTAGGCCCTCGCGAACGCCAACGTCAAGCATCTGTATGTTTAATATAGTTATGGCATTGTCAAAAAATAGTAAATGAATGTATAATATAGTTATGAAAAAAATGTTACTGATCCAAAAAAGAAATCAACTCACTAGCATCTGAAGATGACCCTCTCTAGGAGCCGTCACCCGATCCAGAGCGGCCGCCACCACGGCCACCTCCACCGCTATGTCAAGGCATATATAGTTGTACTACTGAAATAACAGACATAGATACGATGACATTAATTAAATTTCAAGTCTTTTATTATATATAATGAAGAAGTTAAGAAGTAGTACATCGTCAAACCCGTCAGAATCAAAATCATTTTCATCCTGTGATTCTGTCTCTTCCTCTTCTGTATCAATTTCTTCCTCAGTATCATCTTCTACCATCATATACGGACTAACAACCACATCTTCCTCCACTTCGTCAACATCGAATACGTCAACGACATCATCACCCAACACATCGTCATCATATAGCACAACGTGGTTGGGATTGCTAACTTGTTCTTGCAACGGGTCATCCGTTCTAGACAAATTAGTACCATCAAATGGCCGAGTCTTTGTTGTCACAACTATATACTAGGGGGTTCTAGTGTGAACGACATTAGGGGCGTAGTACACTTGAGTTGCTTGGCTAGCTAACACAAATACATCATCAGACTATAAATTTGATTTTATATCTACTGTGACGATTCTATTACGATCAACTTTAACACCCTTTGCAGTATCAAACCAGCGACACTTAAATGTAACGACCTTTTTAGCCCCTAGATAATTGAGCACAACCACTTCCTTTAATCTTCCATAGTAATTGGACTCAAAATCTCCATACCAACTTCCAAACATGACAACGCCGGAGTTGACTGATGTCAATTCATTCAAGTCATCAACCTTGAATTTATACCCATTCACGATACAACCTGGAAATGAACTAATAAGTTTGTACGGGCCTAAAATGACATCTCTAAAATGCTCATATGCGTTCTCTTCTTCGACCCTTATCTTAAACCACTGGTGAAAATTTGCATTAGTGAATGCTTCCATACGTGATTCTCATCGACCTCGGGTTAGAAGCATGCGCTTCAATTCGAATGAATCTGCGTACAATAATATGGCAATTAATTAATTGTTGATTAAGGATAGATAAATCATTTTCAACTTGTAATAATACATACTTGATGTAAGACGATACTTCAGGCATATTTAGAAGCACGTATGTAGAGACAATCTTTAAATCTTTATCGGTTAGGTAAGTCTTCGTCTCATGTCCAAATGGTTTAACTGGATAAGTGAATACAACCAACTCATCATCACCACGACCAGACGAATCCCCAAACTCATTCCGACTTAGACGGTTATGCTTCGTTGCGACTACATCATCAAAGTACAATGAGCAAAAGTTGACAAGCTCTTCCTCCGTATAGCGTTCAGCAATAGAACCCTCTACGCGAGCTTTGTTTTTAACTTTCTGCTTTAATCGACGCATATAAATATGAATGTAATATTACCTGATAAGTTAAATACAAAGATGACGAATATTGCACAATGTATGTGATATTACCTCTCAAATGGATACATCCATTGATATTGTACCGGTCCTCTAAGCTTAAGTTCATATGGCAGATGAATAGGCAAATGCTCCATGCTGTCAAAGAACCCCGGTGGTAAAATCATTTCAAGCTTGAACATTGTCAACACTATGTTTTTCTCTATCTGCTCCACATCACTATACCTTATAACAGTTGAGCAAATATCTCGAAAGAAATTTGAAAGTGCGGTAAAAGTATCATTAATATTCCTGGGTAACACCTCATGAAATGCAATTGGCATCAACTTCTGCATGAATACATGACAGTCATGGCTTTTGAACCTAGTAATTTTCAACTGCTCAACCTTAGTACAACGAGATATGTTAGAAGCATATCCATTTGGGAGCTTCAATGCGCTAAGCCACTTACAAAGGTTTTCAACATGTTGCTTGGTAAGACAAAATGGCGCTTTTGGTTTTGTGTTGTTAGGTCGAAGCCATAATTCCCGCCTGATATTCATTTCCTCCAAGTCTTTACGTGTTTTATCATTGTCTTTTCTTTTACCACTTGTATCCAGTACGGTGTAAAACAAGTTCTCAAATACATTCTTTTCTGTATGCATAACATCTATACAATGACAAAGTGCTAGTGTGACCCAGTATGGAAACTCAAACCAAATCGACGAGTAAGTCCAGTTATGACTTTTCCCATATCTTATAGCTATCAACGTACCATGCTCCTTCTCAGGGGGTGGAAATGTTAGATCATTTAGCTTGACCCAAT
Organism: Panax ginseng; assembly: GCA_020205605.1. NCBI lineage: Eukaryota > Viridiplantae > Streptophyta > Magnoliopsida > Apiales > Araliaceae > Panax > Panax ginseng. The sequence continues at coordinate 58,200,448 of CM035134.1, read as the reverse complement.
ATGTCCGCCGATAAGCGACCAAACAACCCCTTCTTCTCTGTCTTCTTCTTTGAATTATGTAGACATCTTTCTATAATTGTGCTCAGCAGGCAAGAATCTACGAGCAGTTCCAAAGAAACTAGTTTTCTGGCCATGACGTAGTTGAGTGCCTTGCACATCCCCCATGCAGATCGGTGGACGATAACTTACCATGAGTCGACCAACCACTAATCATCCCAAGTCTTGGGAAAGTCGTTGATAGTCCACAACAAGGTCGCCTTCATCACAAAATTCTACCCGATAGATTTATCAAAAGTCCGAACACTGCTTTCCCACAACATCTTAAGTTCATCGACTAACGGCCGAGGTACACGTTAATGTCTTTTGTAGGACTCTTATCCCCTGGTATAAGTAAGGTCAAGAAAAGATACGAATCCCTCATGCACATTAACGGTGGAAGATTGTAAGCTACCATAATCACTGGCCAAACAGAATAAGGCTGACTAAAATTATTAAATGGACAGAATCCATCTGTAGCCAAGTCAAGCTTGACATTCCTAACTTCTTCGACAAATTGTGGAAAATTGGCATCAAAATTCTTCCATTCATCTCCATCTGCTGGGTGAGTCAGCTGACCAGGCACGACATCCCTTGTTATATGCCAACTCATATATCTTTGAAGCGGTGTCTTGCAGACATGAATAATTACTATGACCTCGGTAGCAAGAGGAAAATTCCGTAAAATCTTCTTTGGAACATGTTTCTCCTTCCCCCCACGTTTTATGATCATGTACCTTGGCGAGTTGCAGATATCACACTGCACCTTATCTTTGTCCTCCCCATAATATAACATGCAATCCTGCTCACAAGCATCGATCTTCTCATACCCGAGATTCAACCCCTTAACCATCTTCTTCACCTCATAGTAATTCGCGGGCAACATATTATCCCTGGGTAAGAACTCGCTGAGAATATAAAGCAAATCATTGAATCCTCTCTCACTGAAGTCATGCTCATTCTTGAAATGTAAAAGCTTCGTAACTGCAGAAAGCCTAGTGTGCTTGTCATTTCCAGGATACAATGGAACACCCGATTCAGATAGCAACTTGTAGAAAGCAGCTACGGAATCATTTGGCTTTTGCTAAGTACTGCTTGACGCATGCTCATTTTCAGCCCAGTCAATATTGGTAGGGCCATACGCATCAACCAACATCTGCACGACATCATAGTTATCTGCTTGCGAATCCCCGTGATCTGATTGGTCTATAGTACTATCTGTCCATTCTCTAAACTCAGCTGATTCTCCGTGATGAATCCATACCGAATACCCATCCACAACCCACGTGAATATAAGTCAAATTTAACTTCATCGACAGTCTTCCATATAATGTTCTTACACTTGAAACACAGGCATCTCATCTTTTTCGTTCGGATCATCATCATGTTCTATTGCTTTGTTCATAAAATTGGACACCCCTTCACGGTACGCATCAACTAATCCCCTCCCATCAATTGGTATCCTACGGTACATCCAACTCCGATCGGCTGACATCTTTAATTGAAGAAAATACCCAATTAGAATATATATGCATGTATTTAGTTTACCTAGTATATATCTCCACTCTACAGGGGTTAGGCTTCTATCCCGTTCCTGGATGCGTCTCCTTACTAGTGCCATTCACAAAGTGCGTGTTTATAATATTTTAAGAAAATTTCAGCATCACCTCCCCATGGTCTCCAAGTACACGAAATAGACCAAGACAACTTAGTCTAAGTATGCACTCGAAGAACATATGTAGAGACACCAGCTGAAAAATCCTCAAAATATTATAAACACGCACCTTGTGAATTAGCACCACCCAAGTGAGAGACATAACATCCGAGAATGATTCCCAAATCGGGGATTATTCACATTCACTCCCACCGAGTGAATGTCAAACGAGTTTCTAAGTTTCATAGCGATTTCTTAAATGTAATGACTACTAGGAGAAGAGTCAATCTAAGTTTCATATTAGTTGCGATTCAGCTTATTAATAGTTTCAATCGGTTCCTCGACAGTAATTGGACAAAAAAAAAAGGTCGTAGTTCCTGTTTGTGTCCTATACTCTATTAATAAAGTTAATTGAATTACTGCGGACATTCCTCACTATTCCACCATAACAGCTGACAACATCCCGAAGGAGTTCCATTAAGCTATTGAACAAAGTTCCAAGTTAAGCAACTCTCTAGATGAACGAACGATCACTTCTCTACTAGGAATGAATCATTGCATGATATGGGTTCAATCCATGCCATAGACAGCTTCTCACCACTCCAAATACTCATATGAGGAATTTAGAGTGGTGAGAAGCTGTCTATGTCATAGATTGGACCCATATCAGGCAATGATTCATTCCTAGTAGAGAAGGGATCGTTCGCTCATCTAGAGGGTTGTTTAACCTATAACTTTGTTCAACAACTTAATGGCAATCCTTCCGTATGTTAGCATCTGTTATGATGGAACACTGAGGAATGTCATCAATAATTCAATTAACTTTATTATTCGAGTATAAGACACAAACAGAAACTACGACCCTTTTTTTTAATTGCTGTCGAGGAACCGGTTGGAGTAATATTAGCTGCAACTGCTATGTCGAACCCTACATAAAAGGAAGTCCTTAATTAATTATTTTGTATAATATTATTTAATTTAATTTACCTTAATTAATTAATTTATTTTAGTTAATTTATTTATTATGTATTATATTATTTCATTTAATTTAAATTAATTAATTTATTTATTTTAGTTATTTTATATTATTTAATTTTATTTATTTTGTATTATATTAATTAATATAATTTAAAGTAATTACTTAATTTATTTTATTTATTTTAATTTATTTATTTTGTATAATATTATTTAATTTAATATACCTTAATTAATTATTTTATTTTATTTTATTTTTTTATTATTTATTTATTTTGTATTATATTATTTAATTTAAATTAATTAATTAATTTTAATTATTTTATATTATTTAATTTATTTAATTTTATTTATTTTGAATAATATTATTTAATTTAATTTACCTTAATTAATTATTTTTTTTACTTTTACTTTTTTTTATTTTATTTTATTTTATTTATTTATTTATTTTGTATTATATTATTAATTTAATTTACCTTAATTAATTTATTTATTTTAGTTAATTAATTTATTTTGTATTATATTATTTATTTTGTATAACTTTATTGTGTTTTTTTATTTTATTTTAGTGTCAAACTAAGTCCTAATTGTCTTTTATAGTTAAGTATTGATTTATTTAATACCATCTATAACTTCCGTCGAATTCCGTCGAAAATTCTGTCAGAAATAATTTAACACCCAAATAAGACAAGTCTTCAGTTGATTCACATAATGCAATTCACAAGGTAAAAATGGATATCTTTGAGAAAAAGCGGAAAATGAACATGAACCAAATTGAACCAAATCATATAACTTGTTAAAAAAAGTCGAGAATAGGCATCCAAAGAACATTAATGGACCAACACTTGACTGCAGGAGAATGAAGTTCCAATTATTACAAACAATCAAAAATAATCCCAATTTCAACAACACTTCAAAGGTAATCCTAATTTCAGCAAGATAAAAACGCCTAATTTCAACACAATATTTCTAAAATCCAAATTAACAATTAATTGATAAAAACTTATACCCAAATTTATGCATAACCATATATCTGAAAATTTAGGGTTCTAAATCTAAAATAAATTGATAAAAATAACCTTAAATTGGACAAACTTTACAAGAATCGAGGGACCACGGAGAGAGAGCCCAGCAAGAGGTGCGGCGGTGTGGTGGACGGAGAGACCTTAAGGCTGCCGGACGGAGGTGTGGGGTGTGTCGGCAGGAGGTGCGGGGTGACCACAGAGAGAGAGCCCAGCAGGTTAGAAATAAAGAAAGAGAAAGAAATTTAGGGCTTTATATTATATATATACACACATATAAACAAAATACTTACTTGAAACTAAGTCTCTTTGGCATGACGGAGGTGGGAGGTCTTGTTGGCCGAGGAGGGCGATTGTTGGAGAAGCTTGCCGGAGGAGGAACGGAGTAGAGAGGGAGAGATCGAGCAGGTGAACCAGTCGAGAGAGAGAGATAGAAATGTTTGTGAGCAAGTGAGGTGTTACTGATAGATTTGGGGTTTTAATATTAATATTCTCGATGGACTTCTGTCGTAACTACTTCAGTCGACCCTTATATATCCTCGACGGACAATCTGTCGACATTACTGTTTATTCTATCGAGGTTGTCATTCGCGCTGGAGGGAAAATTTTGCGCCACAGCCATATCCTAATGTCGACGGACATCCGTCGATGTTGTACTATTATTGAGGGAATTATGACCGACTGAAAGTTCCGTCGAACATAGACTAATTCCGAGCAAAAATGTTCGGTTGACCTTAATTCCGTCGAAAATAACCCTATTTCTTATAGTGTGACTATGATCGTAGTGCTTGCCAAATGAGAAGCAGGAACTGATGTGGTTTGTATTGAGATACTGGCCAACCTATAAAGAATAGACAAAGAAGATTAAGTATGGGTCAGACCATTGATGATATGTGAACGGGAGATCACAAGGAGAAAGAGAGCTGAGCATGACCAATCAGATGAGTCTTGAAATTAAGGAGGGCCAGAGCATTCAAACAAGTTGTTAGTGCCTAATGTAAGTCAAGGCAAGCAGAAGTGTTGAAGCACTATAGAAGTGTTGAAGCACTACACGAGTGAAGGAAGAGAGGTTCTACATTGCAAATCCAAAGAACACTCTCAGAATCGTAGTGTTGTCTCAATCAGTCAACGAGTAATATTCAACAGACTAACTACGATTAAGTTCAAGGTCATCTGCATCAGAATCGTAGAGTTCGGTCATCTGAGTATTGAAGCCTTGGCAACGTCTCAATATAAAGATTGGTAGTCGAACTTCTTTGAGTGAAAGCATCGATGCAGAAGGACAACTCCTGATGTTCTGATCGAGGAATCAGAAAGAAGAAATAAAGGTGACTACCAGCCTGACACGTTAAAATGACATCTCTAATATGGTAGGTGAAATAGTAGACTGCAGTGTCAAAAAAATCAAAAAGGGGTTGTCACGTCACATCAGCAGTCTGCACCAAATAACTCGAGATATGCGAATCAATTCAAATAGCTTCCAACGGCTGTAGTCCAACGGGAAGCTTATGGAAGGATAATTAATAGTTGAAGCTTGAAAGTAGAAAGTGTTGGTTTTTTGATAAGTTATTGACTCTACAAGTTCTACAGAGCTAAAACAGAATACGTCTTAGTGGCAGTGAGACTACGAAAGTAAAAGTGAAGCAAGATAAGAGAAGAGCTTTAAAAGAAAAAGGCTTCACTCAACAACAATGAGAAGGCCATTAAGAATGTCAGCTAAGCTGAGAGTCAAGAAGGCCAAGAAGATAGCATTCAGAAGATTGGCAGATCAGAGAGAAGATCCAAAGAGCCATTCTACGAATCACCATGAACCACCTAGAGCTAAAGAAGAACAGATACAAAACCAAATTTGTACACAAGTTAACCAAGGTTTGGGGGATGCTAAATGCCAGACGGAGTCTACCAAAAGTGTAAAGACTTAGCAAACCTCAAGTGGTGACGCAAGCTGCGATCAGATAAAGATAAGAACCAACCACAAGATCATTTACACCAAAGAAGAAGTGACAAACTGCTAAGTACTCAAAGAGAACGAGCTTCATGAACAACTTAGCAGTTTGTCCAATAGTGATCCAGTCTCGATGCAGAATCCAAAGAGGATCACATCAAGCTACTAAGTATCAAAGGATGAACAAGCTTAAAGTCATCTTAGCAACTCAGCACTAACAACAACATCAATAAGAAGCTAGGGCCTGAGGAGTCCTTGTCCTAGGGACTAAACTGAGTTCCAAGTCTGCTGGACTTCAGTTCTTAGTGAACTAAAGTTTTAAGTCTACTGGACTTGAAGATTTCTTAGTGAACTAAAGTTCTAAGGCTGATGTCCTTGAAAGAATCTTAGTGATTCAAAGATGTAAAGACTTTCTTAGTGGAATCCCTGCTTGTTGAAGCAGAAGAGTGGATTAGGAGCTTGAGTCTCTAAACCACTTAAAATCTTTTATGTCTTTTATATACTATCATTTACATTATGAACCTATAACTGCTATAATTACTCTAACTGCTATAACTTCTATGAATATAATAACCACTTACATCTAAACTTACTCTAGAAAAATGGTCAACAAAATATCTATGAAGGGGAACCTTAACTTATTCCGCTGTGTTTGAAATAATTCTTAAGTTTGTCATTTCCTAATTACTTAGCAATATAAACTAAAATGAAAAAGATTTTTGAAAATGAAACGGATCTACTCCCCCCCTCCCCCTTCTAGATCTATTGTGTGCCCTCTGGGAACTAACAGACATATTGCTCCAGCAGATTAATAAAGAATGAATACGAAAGAAATAATAACCCTTACAAATACGAAAAGTAATATCCCTTACCATACGAAAAATAGCATCCCTTACCTTAGTAGAAGATTGGATAATGTAATAATGTAGTAGCAGAATACTCTTCTTCTTTCCCTCTTATTATCTCTCTATAGTTTTAGTGAATTCGTAAGAAATAATGAAAGAATGAGCTTATATTTATAGGAGAATGGACTAAATAGTAACTAATTCACGAACGGTCCAGATAGATTTACTATTAAAACAGACGATCCATGTTGATTTACTATTAAAACTTCAACTGACGGTCCATATTAATTTACTATTCATCACTGTGCAATAAAATATTCTAATAAAACAAAAACTTTATATAAAATATAATATATTCTAATTATAATCTAATAAAACAAATAACTTTATATATAATATAAAAAGTATTATGTTTTATATAAAAAGGTTTCTATTTTATTACTATTATAATAATAATAAAACAAAACTGAGACAACCAGATCATTCCCAGGAAAGTGGAGGCTTTCTGATAAGGATTTCTCCTTACTGGCGCGTAATTAAATAACCAAACCCCTTTCCTCGACAGAACTTCCTAGACATTATCAATAATGCAAATAATAATATAAATAATTGTGTCATCTCAATTATTAATTTAATAATATAAAATATTGTGAAGATGATATTGTGACAACAATTGAATCAATAACATAAGATACTATGCAATAACTACTATTGTAATAATTGAATAAAATTGAGTGACTTCTTACGTAAGCATCAATAATCAGAGATACTGTGCAATACAGTGTGTTACTGTGCAACAACGCGTATTACTGTATTTTTATCACCAAATATTTCAACAGTTTAACGGTAAAAGTTTTGCCGTTATTTTTATAAAAAGGTTATTTTTGTCACTTTCTATATCCGATATTTATTCCGTTGTGGGGTCCACCAATGATTATGTCGTCGTACAAATATTTTCTGACAAAAAGAATATTCCTCAACTAAACAAATATTCCCCGACACAAAGAATATTTTATGATAACTTGCTTTACTTTATAAAATTTTCACATATCACCCTTAACTTTAACCTTTTTATCAATTTAACCTATTACTGAATAATAATTATAAGAAAAATTGAATACTTTTATTTTATAAAATTCGGAGTCTTACAATTATTTATTCAAATCTTCACTTTGCCTAACATTCTCGAATTGAGTACGCAGACAAAAAACTACGTTTGCCATAACTGAATTATTATTAGATAATCCATCTTTCCTTAAAATTCTATCATTACATATTTCCCGGAAATTCAAAAATAATTCCCGAACAGAAATGGATGAATAGTGTTTTTCGAAGAATTTCTCGAAAAGCTTTTATTTTTCGTTTTGAAAATTCACACACTTTATTTCTAGCACTTAGTCAGAATACTACGATCATACATCTCTTCTAGGTTATAAAACAACCTTCATCTCGCTCTGGTTATAAATAACATATAATATAATTTTATTCAAATAAAATTAATTTACATTATAATACGATTTTTTCTCGGTTGTTACACAATTTTTAAAAATCCAATTTCTCCACAAATACCTATTTCCCGAAGAAATGCTATGTCGTAATTCGAAAAGTCGAAAAAATGAAATTGCGTTTTTAGCGTGAATAGTGTCTTTATGTCTTTTTCTAATTCTTTTTTATTTTTCACATTTACCCTTCATGTGACGCCCCCAAAATAGGTATACATCACCTATTCTGAGTCGCCAAATACATGGTACAGAATATAAATACAATCTTTAATATACAACAAGAGAGCTGTGAGTTTTAATACAAATACTATCTTCTAGACAATATCCACTCTCAGAATAAGTCCTCATTACATTTATTGTCACACTATTTAACAGAATAGTGAGGACTACTAATACTATCATCTGGACGGTCACTCCGTTCCCCGACTAATCCCGGCTACGTTCTCATTTCCTGAAGAAAACAGTGAAAGAAAGGGTGAGCTCAACTAGCCCAGTAAGGAATATTATGACTAAGATAATGCAGAATAAATTATCATTAGTCTTCAACAATGTTAAACTGATAAAATACAATAGACATCAAGTTTAGCTGCGGTGAACAAGCAATCCATTAAAAGAGTCAAGTAGAGAATAAAATCTACTATCTTTTATGATTTAAAAGTTTTTCATCACTTTTATCATTTGAGACTCGACAATAAATAATCCACATCATCCCCGCAGACTACGACCAAGGATATTCATTAGTATCACAACCACAAATTATCCATGCACTATGGGCGAGGATATTCGTGTATTCATCAATGGTCATGATCATGCCAACAACTCGTCCATCAATACACTACGGGCCAATGAGGACTTTTACCACATCATTTGTAACATTACGGTCATGATTACAAGAATATTCCACGGTCATAATCATACCAAGTCCATCTCGTACTTCTGTGCCACGAGATGACTTTCAAAAATATAAACATGAGGATGATGACAATGATATAAAAATTCAATAAAACAAGTTCAAGAATTAATTTATTCAGAACTAATAACGTCCAAATTGTCAACATGATACTTCTTTGTAGAGTAAAATTCAAGAATGCTCAGAAGAATATTTCCATGAAAAGATACTGGATGAAGCGCAAATATCAAGGATATTCCACTAATTTCATGGAGTATAGAAGTCAAAACTTTAACCAATTGAGTATAATAAAGAATGGAATAACAAAAGAAATCACCATGCATGCGGTACTTAGCGTATGAGCGAGTTATTCAATAGAATAATAAATAACGGAACCGTGTCAAAGTGAAATTAGACCCAAGCGGGATGTTCTAATGTAATAATAAAGAAAGCGGAACCAGTCAGGACGTAAAAACGCATGATGAGGATATTCCAGCGTAATAATAAAGACGAAATTCAGTCCCACAGAAACGCACGCATGTACGAGGATATTCCGACAAAATAATAAATAATGGAACGGTCCACAGAAGCGCATGCAGAACGGTATATTAAAGACAAAATAATAAAAAATCTGCGAATAATAGAAGAATTTCACCAAGTATAGGGTAGCCCGCGTAAACAGGTTATTCCAACAGAATAATAAAGAATGAAATAACAGAAGTTCTCTTCATGAATACAAAAGGAATAAATACCCCTTACCGTAAAAGAAACTGGATATAAGAGTAGTGAAGTAGCAGAATACTTTTCTTCTTTCTCTCTATAGTTTTCTCTATCTAGAGTTTCAGTGAATTCATAAGAAATAATGAAGGAATGAACTTCTATTTATAGGAGAATGGAAAGGATACTATTTGCAAAAATCACAGATGCAATAGTAATTATTCGGACGAAGTTTACGTTTTCAACATATCAATCTTTTCTTTTCAAAGTGCTAACCAATGAGAAAAAACCACACATGCCAATTAAAATCTTTAACCAATTAAAATGCACCCTTTATCAATAATATCGCATGACTGACAAGTTTGGCCAAATAAAGTTCAAGTTTAAAAAATTCACCCACATTCTACCAAAAAGAGCTAGCAATTGTCAATAATTAAGGCCCCCCTCTTATCAACATCAACCACACATATATATATATACATAATATATCAATACATACCTTATAAATATACATATATATAACTCTAATATATATATATATATATATATATATATATATAAGTAATAAAACAAAACTGAGATAACTTCTCACGTAAGCATTAATAATCAATACAGTGTGTTACTATGCAACCACGCGTATTACTGTACTTTTAACACCGGGTGTTTCAACAGTTAACTGTAAAACTTCCGCCGTTATTTTCATAAAAATATTTTTGTCGTTTTCTCAATTCGACAATAATTCCGTTATGTGGTCCACCAATGATTGTGTCATCGTACGAATATTTCTTGCTAAAACGAATATTCCCTGACCAATCGAATATTATAAAACAACTTGCGTACTTTGCAAAATTTATAAATACTACCAACAACTATTACATTATATCACATTCATACCATAATATTCAAAAATGATAATTATAGAAAATTCATCTTTATTCATAAAAGTTGGGGTCTTACACTTCAAACACTCAAAAACGCTCATATAACACGTAGCATGATCATATTACGACTATAAGTCACATAAAACACGAATTATAAATAAAATCTCATTTTATTAGATAATTTCACATAAATCTCATTTACAAAGATTATTCGATCATTGTGATCATTATAGTTTATACGTTTACCCCTTGAGAATCATCTTTCACAGCTACTGTAACTTTTTCCTCGGCATAAGAGGAAGAAAATTGACCTAAATTCTTGGAAGAACTAGTCATTTGCAGATAATGGAAAGTGAAAACAAGAAGAAGAGAAGGATCTTATTGAGAATAAGAGGAAATTTGATGATTGAACATGAATCGACGCTGAATCTGTTATTAAAAATAAGTTAAGGCTATAATCTCTCTCTTCAAATAGTTGATCCCACAAATGCCATAAAGTGCGATTACTTCCACTCTCTTTATTTATACTAAGATTTGGCACTCCTTCAATAATGATCTAACAGTTGTGATAGTAATGGGGCACCTATCCCGAAACGTACACACCCGTGTCATGGTTATCCCCCCTAATGCGCTATCATGGCCTTTTTATGGCGCTTGCACACGCTTACATATGACTCTTTACTTTAAATAACATCTTTTTTGGTTTGACCCAATGTTAAACCCTATATGTTTACTTCTTAGCAGCCCATGTTGGGCTCGATAAATGCTTCTTAAGCCCACATTTGAGTATATCGCTCCTTTAAGGGAATAATAACATCAATTCCATAATGAGTGTGACCTATTCAATAATAAGTTGAATTCTCCTTCCACCTGGGCTTTGCCTTTTGCTTTAGATTGCCTTTCGGGTTCCTAAGCTTTTTATTTATTACTCCTCCACTTCATTCCATTCTTTGAAAGAGTGGGGGTGGGGGTAATGTTGGGTTTTACATTTTCATATAATGGGCTGTTTGAATTGGGTCCAATTCCAAGCCATTATATCCTAAGCGCCCATAACAAATTTCTAAGTCCAATAGGTTTGAGTCAATATCTTGACAACTAAGACACCATGCAGTTACCATATCCAATATTAACTCTTGTATAGTACTTGTCTTTTCCAATAGAATCTCTTTATACAATTCCAATTAGAAATTTTCACCCTATTGAAATGGTGTAACAAAACTATAAATACAAGTTAACAATACAGGTAAAGATACACACTTTTAGCCTACTAAACATAAGCTCCTTCATTGTTAACTTACCTTGAAGCATGTTCTTACTCTCACACCGGATGTATCCCTCGAATGCCCAAGCCATCAAGTACTTTTTAGTGGTTCTTTCTGTGCAAGTCCACGTTCAAGGCAGTGGTTAAACGTGCGGACAAATTCAAGCATTAACAAGTGGATCCAATTATATCTGCAAGAAATCATGATTTAGCATTGGAAACTGATTTAGCTACTAATTAATATATAACAACTGAGACATTAGAAAGAAATATGTAAAATTTATATCACGATGGATATAGCCAAGTATTGTTTTAAATTCAGTGTATTTCAGTAAAATATACTTTTTCCTTTCTTTTCTTTTCGTACTCACAAACAAGATATGAAAGAAAAATTATACTATTACACAAACACAACTAGGGCTGAGCAAAAAACGGATATAATCGAATTACCGAACCGAACCGAAATAAATTAACCGAAATTTTCTGATAATTCGGTTATTTTTAACATTTCGGTTATATCCAAAATTATATACGGTTTTCGGTTAGTTTATACGGGTATTATTTTTGGGTTATTCGATTTATCCGAATAACCGAACAAAGCATTACTTTACTAGCTAGCCCAGACCACTTTAACCAAACAAAGCATTATTCTTTTAATTACTAACCCAGACTACTTTAGCTAGCCCAGACTACTTTAGCCCAGACAACTTGGGTCAGTCCTATACTTTATTACTTTACTAACCCAGAGGTCCCAGACTACTTTTGGGTATCATTATTCATTACTACTTTATTAGCCCACCTGCTTTCCTCTCTCCCTTTTTCCCTTCCCCTCCGCTTCGGCCAACCATGGCGCCATCTCTTCCCTTTCCCTGATCACTACTTTTCTTTCTTAGGTTCTATAGTTTTATTTAGCCTTTTCAGTGGCTAATTGAGGACCATCCCGAAGGTCTCTTCTCCAATTTATTCAGTGCCAAGTCCGAGGGTTGATGGGTCGTGGTTTTTCATTGTTCGATTAGTAAGGGGTATTGATGAAGTCTGTGCTGAAATCGGAGGTTATGATCTGGTGTGGGGGTTATTTGAGGTGGGGATTTCAGATCTTGATAGTTTTTTCGGTGGCTGTTTCGATCTGGCTTTATGTTTTTATTGAATATTATTTATATTTCAGATTGGATATTTATTGTTGCCGGAATCTGGATTTGTTATAACAGTTATCATCTAAAAATGTTTCTCGGATTGGTGTTTCTTCCCATGATTTTGTTCTGTTTTCATCCATTACTATATATATTTCCCATGCTTCATTTGTTGTGGGTGCTTCAGAATGTTGCTGTCTTTTGTTTGATAAAATAGATCTTAATTTCGGTTATTAACCGAAATAACCAAAATGTAAATTCGGTTATTCGGTTTTCGGTTATTCGGTTATTTTTAAATTCGGTTAATTGTTCGGATAGTAAAATTAAGAAGATTTTGGTTTTCGGTTATAACCAAATAAGCTATTCGGTTCGGTTATAACCGAATTGCTCACCCCTAAACACAACAACAAAGAAAAATTACTTTCTTTTTCCTCTCATTTATTTTCTTTCATAAGTTTTAAATTCCATTCCTTTCCCTTTCGCTTTCTTTCAAAACTCACAAACACAGGAGAGCAGATCCTCTGTCCCCAAATTCCCTGTCCCCTTTGTGTCCCTTCACTTAAATTTTTACACATGTCTTTTTATTTAATTTTAGAATTAATTAGTGTTAAGTAAGAGACTAGGTGTTAAAATTTAAGTGGAGGGACACAAGGGGACATGAAATTTGGGGACAGAGACACATGGTACTAGTAGGAGAATGGAATTGTAGTATGCTAGTCGGCTTGGATTTTTAGACGTTTTTTAACGGGTTAAAAGAGTCACCAACCCATACCCTACCTATGTAGCCTGTAGGTGAGTCGCTGCTCTGCAGTCCGCAAATAATAGGGGGAAATTCTGATAAAAATAAATAAATCCAAAACTGAGAAGAACGCTTGGACTCAAATTCAATAGCCCTGCCCTGATGGACAGAAGTAAACCTCAGCCCCAAGACCAAGGCCAGCAAAGAAGAAGAGGAGGAATAAACCATACTACCTCTTCGTTCGCGCGATCATCACATGTAATTCAATCAAACAGTCCTACCAACAATGTCAAACCTTCAAAACCTAATAGAAGTAATGCAAGCACTAGCAATCGGGACGACGGTGTTGAGGATGAAACTCTTCCCAACATAATTGGAACTTGCCCTTTTATGTGCCCAGGTAAATCATTTCTATTTTCACAGAGTTGAATTAAATTATTAAGAATTGCTTTTATTAAATGCATGCCAGATCCCATAGATTAGCTAAATAGTCCCCGGGTTCTAAATTATAAGATGATTAACTTTTGAAAGTCAATTTGAAGTATTTTTAACTCAAGCTGATGTGATCACAAAACAACGAGTTAGTAAAAAGTAGTACTAGATTACAATATACTCCCTCCGTTCCTTAATATAGATTGTTTTAGAGTTGTAAACAAGTATCAAGGAAATGATTGTAAAATATTAAATATATTATCAATTGTCTATATTGCCCTTGTATTGGAAAAAGAGAGTATTATTTATTGGTCAAAAAATAGTGAAAGAACCAAAGTTATATTTATTACTTGGGGTAATATTGGAAAGTAATCAATTAATGCTTACTTGAAATTCTCAAACGACTTATATTTAGGAACAAAAACATTTCTCTAAAACGACCTATATTAAGGAACGGAGGTAGTACCTGACACAAATGATTTATATTAATTTTGAATTTAGAAATGTCTGAAATTGATTTTTTAAATTTTGACTTTAAAAATGTCTAAAGACTTTAAAAAGTTTAAGAATGATCTTATATTTTGCAATGAAGGGAGTACGATTTATCATATATTGCTCATATTACCCTTAGAAGTGAATCTCAACTTATTAATTCGTTTACTTATAGGATAGGAGTAAATAAAATTCTGTATTTTTAGATCTTTCTGCAATTAGGAATCATACATCTAATGTTTTAAGGCACTATAATTCTTGACTTTCAGTAAAAAATATCTATTCTTTTGGTTTTAACTTTTCTTATCTAATATTCAAAAATCAGTGGAGGAGAAGGAAAGGCGTGGCTGCCACTTAGATTTAGCAGTTTTTGAGAGATTGCATGGAAATCCGGAAAACATCATCAAGCCTTGCTGTTAAAAAGGTGTGTCCCTAAATGAGAGTCCCCCCTTTTGTTTTTTGTGCCCCCACTTTTTGTAATGCTGTTCAAAATGAGAATCTTTTCTAAAAGGTACATGAAATGAAAGGGGGTTTTTAATATCAATATTGTTATAGAAATTGGGGTTGGAGGTTAAATGGGAGATTGTTAACTTTTCTGAAAATTCTTTTGCCTGTTTTGTTCTTATTTGTATTTTTATTTGAGTGTTTGGGAAGGACTTTACTTTTAACATCTCATGTTTCATTTGTATGAGCTCTGCATACTGGTTTTCATTCATATTCTACTACATTGGAATAAACAAAAGCATATTCTGCGTCAGTCCATTAATTTTTAGGTCTTCATATAAGAAGTATTGAAGTTGAGTTTGAGCGACATGACCTAAATTAAAGATAAAAAACCTGTGTCTAGACCTGGCAATTTTACACGATCACGACGGACCCGAATGATCTTGTAACGATCGAGAAATTCGGATTTATTGTAAAATGATTTTATTGAATTAAATAGATAAATAAAATTATATTCTATGTGTTATCAAGATGGTTGTCATTATATAACCTAATAATGTGGGAATGTCGTAGTATTTTAGCTACGTGAAGGAATTAAAGTGTTTGAATTTTCAAGACGAAAATAAAAGTTTTTCGAGAAATTTTCCGAAAAACACTATTCATCGGTATTTGTTCGGGAATTATTTTTAAATTTCCGAGAAATACGTAATGATAGAATATCAAAGTAAGATGGATTATGTAATAATAATCTAAGTATGGAAAACGAAATATTTCGCTTGCGGACTTAAATTGAGGATGTTAAGGAAAGCGATTTATTAATAAGTTAAGTAATGATCGTATAATACATGAGTATTGTATGAGGTAATGAATACGAGTATAATACAATGTATTATATGAGTTCGTATGAATGACGGTATATCGTATATAACGAAGTTGTATATGAATTAGAATACGAGAATGATAAGTAAACAATACGTATATTTATTGAGCAATGATATTGGACTTGTAAGATTGGTTAGGAATTTGTACAAACCCAAGTGAATTAATGGTGAGGCCCAATTGTTGATTAATGAACAAGTTAGTGTTTGTTAATGCAAAGCCCAAAGATTAAGTTAATCTAAGCGCAAGCTAGGATCCAATGAGTTGATTGACCCATGGGGCAAACCATGATAATATGGTTAATCTTGGTGATCAAGCATAATGAGTAATGACCAAGCAAAAGATAAGTGTTGTGCTTAGCAAGTAATGAATAGTAAGGAGGTGGCTTAAGGAGGTGGGATGGTATATTGACCAAATTACCCTAACTTTGCAAATTCTATAAATAGAAGGAGATTGCTAGCCATTTGTTACTTGTTCAAATAATCTAGTAATTACAAAGTGCTCAAGTGTTAGAGAGAATAAGCAACAATAAGTTACTTCCATTTGTAAGAAGAAGAAGAAGACTTTCCACAAGAACTTCAAAGGGTAAGACTTCTTCTCCAATTATCTTCTATCTCTACCATGATAGGTTGATAAGAAAAGTATGGATTAAGGAACATAGATGTTAAGAAGAATGATTAATCAATGGACTTAAGCCGCATAAGTCGGAAATAAGTCATTTAAACTTGCATAAGTTATGAACTTATGAAGAAGTTATATGAACTTGTTATAAGTTTACCTTAAAAAGTTGCATGATAGTAAAGAACTTGTATGATCATGTATTAAGTATACATGAATGAAACTATGTATTGAGAACATATAAAGATGATGATTAAAAGACTTTAATTATCATAAGTTATGAACAATGAAGCTATAAGTAGTTTATACTTTAATAAGTTATAAGCTCATGTAAGAATAAGTCAAAATCCAACATGAACAATAAGTTGTTGTGTTAAGTATGTTGAGATGTTCACATGATGAATTGAATTCATTTGAAGTAATGAACAAATCATAAGTAATGAAGATTTGCCGGAAATTGCACGATTGGACGATAATCGTCGAATTCGTGAAATTCTCGGAATAGAAGTCAAATTTTGTGTTTGAACTTAGAAACGTTGGTTTTCGATGGAGACAAGACATATTTGGCATTATAGAGTTCGGGACACGAAAATGACCGAATTCCGACTTAGAACGAAGAAACGAGCGTTGAACATTCACGAACGTTTATCGTTTTCGTTAAAAATGAACCAATAGGTGAATTTTAGCAAAGCAAGTCAAATAGATAAAATTCTTGCATGAGCAGCGTAGAGTATGTAATTTGTGAACCGTAGGCTTTTGAGCGAGCCAATTTGGACTTATACTTGAAGAAGTTATGAGCGGAAGTTCATAAAGTTGAGAAACCGACAAAATTTTTCGGTGGCGAATTTGGTATTTGGCCACAACGCAATTTAAAAGCAATTTTGTCGCACCAGCCAAGTCCGGTGTTACTCTCGCTAACTCTTCATGGCCAAGCAGATATGAGATATAGCTTATAATAATCTATGGCTCAGATCCTTGATGAAAGACAGTAAAGAATAAAAATGAGCACAAAGCAAGGGAATGAGATTAATTCAAAGTAAACCTACCTTAAGAAACTTGAAGTAACATTGTTAAAACTTTGTTAAACCTTAAGGATAGTACATAAAGGTTGATGATAACCTATTCAAATATGAATGCAAGTAGAATGACAAGCCGGAATTGATAGTAAACAAATCTAATACATGATTATATTGAGATGAAGGGTAAGATATAATCATATACATACTTGATTATATATGACCTAATGTGAGGCGTTATGTGATCATGTATTGTAGAGACTTGAAAGACTCAAACATAAAGTAATTATACCGTAGCAGACGCTGAAGACAAGTATTCTAACTCTTGTCTCGGTTCAATCTGAACAAGTTTTGTAATTCATGTATCCTTACGCATGAATTGATGTATGATGAAGTTAAAGCCGATTCTTCTGGCTAGACTTAATGCATTTGGTAGATTATTGATAATCTATCCATCTGGTATCAAATGTTATCTTTTGTCAACTACTCGATATGGTTTTCAAAAGAAGAATGGTTATGATAAACAAATATTTTGTCGTCATACGACAGGCACGTGAGGTTGCCAAACAATTAAACGTACATACGTTTAATGAATGTAGTGTTGATCAACATAGAGTACTATAGGTTGATCACCTAGAAGTGCTCGTAAATAATATCGGACTTACGGACTTAGTGCCGGATTGTCCTTTTCAAAGAAAGAATGAATACTCAAGGTCTTGGACCGGAGTTTATGTTTTACTGAATATTATTCATTGTGAAACAGTTTGAAAGAAGGATGAAGTGCTATTTTGAATTATCAATAGTACTTCATAACTATTGTTCAGTTATTGAAGATATACGATTCTTATGTGTCAAACATGTTATTGAAATTGTCATACTTGCTGAGCTAGTTATGCTCACTCTTGCTTGAACCATATGAATGCAGCTAAGACTGAACGTCCCGAAGGATCAAATAAAGATAAGGGAAAGGCTAAGGCAAATTATTAAGCTGTCTATGTAATAGTATAGGTTTATGTTGTAATGTATTTTGGTATTATGACAAAGAACCTTTGTAATGGGTATAGAGACTGGGAAATGTAAATATTACTTTGAATATATAGAAGTTATGTTCGTTCTTTTGAGGTTTTTCAATTGAATGAATGTATGAATGGTAGTACCGTGTAGCACCATATGTCGGGTTGGAAGATATCCGGATTTGGGGGCGTCACAGATCCCAACTCTAAGGCTACACTAATTTTTAAATCCTATAGGGTTAGGTTTAGGTATGGGATATAACCTCCCTCCCTCGCCCAATTATTTCCAGAATCAGCCTTTTGTGTATATATGATTATATATTTATTCCCTTTAAATTTAATAACATTTGTAATACCAGTATTCTAAAAATTCCTGCCTAGGTCCTATTAATCCTCGGCTAGGCAGACCTCTACCACCTCAATTTGGCTGGTGCCTAGGCAAAATTAAACCTCTATTTTGAAACTCTACAATACTTAAAATGAATTTGTAAGCCTTAAAAGATTGTATTTTGGTAAAGTTTCATATAAATATTTTAACAATTACATGTACTACATGCTTTGTATAGTATAAATAAATGAAACTTGCTAAGAAAATGCATGGTCCGCCTAGATAGCCTAGGCACCCCCTCCGCCACCTAGGTCTGCCTAACAATTTTTAGAACACTGTGTAATACAAAGTCAAAGTGCTGGTTGTAATAGAAATTTACGTGTTGTTAGATTTTAAATTGGGAAAAATTCATATGGCTTCCTGAGTTTTACACCGTTTTTAACATCATGACATGAATTTTAAAAGTCGATACATAACACTTAAAGTTTTGAGGCTATGTGAAAAAAATAAATTCTGCCTTAACTCCGTTAACCACTGTATATAAAGACAGTTATATCCCTGTTTTCCATCTTAAGTTTTCTGTCTTCAAAACTTTTCTCTCTCTTACCATAAGCAGCCATTGTCAAGAACACAAAAATCTATTTTGAACCCGTAATACACCAACCTCCTCAGCCCCAACAATTCATCCTCTTCCTCTTCTTAGGCTCTTGCTTTGTCTTTGGTATCTGTCTTGATTCGTTTCAAACCCCATAATATTTTCGGACACCTTTATTATTTTCTTGTAATTCATGAGGTTCAAGACTTTAGAATCACTAGCTTTCCGCAAAAGTTTTGGTCTTGAATTCTATGAATAAATGGGTTTGGCTGAATTTTGTTGTTAGGGAACAATATTAGAATCTTTAGAGTTTAATATTGAGGGGCTTTTAGATTGTTGTGCAAATTAATCTCTTAATTGTGGAGGCAGAGAAATAATTAGGAAGGAGTAATTGATATCGATGAGCAATAAATACTGTGTAATGGAGAGTTGCTTGAGGCGCACAGGCTCAAAACAATTTTACTAAACATTATGATGCCGTAACTCATTCCCCAACCCACCCCCCAAATAAAATAAAATAAAATGAACTTAAAAAAATTTAGCAGAAATTAGAGCTACACCTTTGTGTGTATAATGAAATGGTGAAATACTGACAATTAATTAACATATAACAAAAGAGTTGAAACTTGATATACTGACAGTGTATATACGAGTGATGTTAGGATTATGACACATCATTAATGAAGTAGGTGTGTTTGACAAAAATAACCTTATTTTAATAACGTGTCATAATCCTAACACCACTCGTGTATCCACTGTCAGTCTATCAAACTTTTGACCATAGTCGTCAAATCGTGAATCGTATATCGAAAACCTCTATATCGTGTTTCATGTATCGTATCGTGAATTGTATCGTACGATACGGAAATGAAATGAAAAATGTGGTAAATATATATTTAAACATATAAAACACAATTTATTGGACAATCAAGCATATTAGCTTTACTATATATAAAAGTACTCAAGTAAATATTATTATAGACTAAAAATAAATTTTAAAGTTAGATAGTAGTCAAAATATTCTAAATTGATTTATTAGATATTATTTTAGTACTCTTTTATAGAGCAACAAGAGAAAACGAAAAATTCAGATTCACCTTTTATCTATAAAACAAAAGAGAATAATTCACATTAAAATGTGGAGATTTATGTGTTTGCTTATAGTAAGTGACGTGAGAAAAATAGTCTAAAGAAGATATAAAACTCTAAAAGTGATTAAAGGCTCATCAAGCGATATATAGAAAATATTTATGCTAAAAAACCTCTTCATTTGAAATGGTAGAAGGCTTAAAAGTTTTGTTTTTACTCTTTTGGTTCTACATAAAAAAATTTTCAAGTCGGTTGCTAAACTTTAAAAAGTATTGTGCATTGTATCATTTCGTAAGTAAGAATCGTATTGTATCGCGTATCGTAAGATTTTGACAACTATGCTTTTGACTCGTATCAAAAAGTGAAAAGATGATTTAGTATAATATAAATAATAAATCATTCACAAACCCAAAATAAATAAAAGTAAAAAGTTGGAACTAACAAAATTCAATTCTATTTAATTTTTACCAGACTTTATTAAATTTGTTCTTATGTTTATATTTACTTTAATCCTAATTAGAGATGTTAAAAATTATTACCTCAAAAAAGTTAGTTGAGGCAATTTATCAAACACCTAACTGTGGGCAACACTTAAGGCACTAATAAATAAAACTATCGTTAAGTAACCAACTCATCTAAAAGCCTAAGCTGTTAGATGGAGGGCCCAACAATGTATTTCATGCTAACACTCCCTCTTAAATGTAACTTTTTTTATAGAGAAGGGAGAAATTAAAGTGCATTTGCAGTATTAAATTAATATAAAGATAATTGTGCAGCTGGGAAGATTTGAACCCAAGACCTTGCACACCAAGAGCTCTGATACAATGTTTAAGTAACCAACTCATCTAAAAGCTTAAGCTGTTAGATGAAGGGCCCAAGTGTATATCATGCTAACAACTATGATAAGAACATGAAATGTGGGATTCACTTTTGCCTTTGTTGGCACAAATTAGGATGCCTAAATGTGACTATTTACATAGATCCTAGCTTAGGATTTTTTAAGAAGGCTGGAAGAAATGTAAAGAAAGTGATAAAATTGATCTTATATGAAGTTAGGGCATTCTAGACATTTTTTACATTATTAGACTGTTGAACATAAGGTTCACGCTATTTTGAGCAATTGCGAAACATGCACAATCAAAATTATAGTTCAAAGTTGTGGTAGCGGCCTATTCCGCGGAAAGGTTTTTCTTGACTCGGTTTTAGTTTTGACTTCGGTTTCGGGCGATACACACCGTTATGCTAGAACTTCAAATTTATTTATTTATTTATTATTATTTATTGATTAGCTGTATGTAAATATACATATTCTTTTTATTTATTTATTAACTTCACTATTTCACAAAAAGAGTCCTATTGTTTGATTATTAATATTATTACTCCTTTTGTTCCACAATAGTCCTATTTGTCAATTTTCTGTTACACCGTTATTTCATTTTGATTTGTCCGTTATGCTGTTATTTCTCCTTGATTTCTCCGTTGCACTGTTATTTTTTCTCATTACTATGAAATTTCGCCTATATGCATCTTTACGTTGATAATGCTTGAAATTACAATTTGTGACTCGTTATCGGATTGGTGAGTAAGGAAACCAAACCGATAAGCCAAGATTTTGGTAACTCGGTTGATACTTTGAACTAACTTAAAATAGATCAAAAATTGGTTCAAGGAACGAGAGTCGGCTTCCATAAGTCCTTTGTTCCTTAGTACTCAGTAGCTCAGTGGTAGAGTTAACTGACTGGTTGAAGGAACTTAAAAGACGTCCCCAAAATGATATAACGATCTCACTTTGCCTCAAAACTTTTTAGGTGTTTGTGTTAATTCTTTTAGAATTTAAGTGGCGAACGGTGATGTGCAAAACTAAGTAAAGCTTAGGTGGTTAAGTGAATTTAACCTTTTTAAATTAGAAGTAGTTGTACAAAAGTAATGTATTAGATTTTGGAAGAATTTAATTTGGAAA
The DNA here is from genome assembly GCA_020205605.1 of Panax ginseng. Classification (NCBI taxonomy): domain Eukaryota; kingdom Viridiplantae; phylum Streptophyta; class Magnoliopsida; order Apiales; family Araliaceae; genus Panax; species Panax ginseng. The sequence goes on along the minus strand of CM035134.1, from coordinate 58,177,986 downwards.
AGAGGGGAGAATCGGGGGAAATGTGGCGGGACACATTGGAGGTGGGTATGGGGAAGGGGTCCCCCGGACCTTACTCGCTCTGTTGCCAAGCTTACCTGTGTCACCAATTTTCCAAAACTATAGTTGGCACGACTTTTTTTGACTTTCCAGTACTTGCAAGTTGTGAGTCCAGAAATATTTTTGCGAATGCACCTTAATAATAGCATGGACTTCTAATAAATATGATGGAATCAATCAAAATCATAAGTGATTAAAGTCTGATTGATCGCGTTAAAAACTTTAAACGAGTAAGATCAATGAAAGAATTTTTTATTTTTTTATAAATCTGTCTCAACTTTAAAGCAGGGTCCACTAGGAAGCTTACATAGTTGGTATATAGTTCTACATCAGGAGTTTCAACTTTTGGTTGTAGAATGTGCCATTGGAGGCTTTTAGTTTTTCATGTGGCCATTATAAGTGATCTCTAACTAATTAGTCAAATTTTATCATTTAATCTTTCAGTTGAGCCATTAATATTCAGTTCCAACTTCCAATGATGCGGATGAAACCAAACAATTAGTTACTATTATTATTAACTATTTATGATATAATTTAGAGAAAAAGGGATTGTAATTATTGATTTATCTTTTGCTATATTAGGTAAGATTATTTTAGACTCGAGTATAGTAGATTATTATTAGAATTCATTACTTTTAAATTAGGTACCTAGGTTGTATTAGAAATTTTCTTGTCCTCCATGTGTTGAGTTTTTTTAGTGTATATAAACAGATGTAAACTATATTTTTAGGAAATTGATATTTCTACAAGAAAAAATGATGGTTCCACAAGTTTCCTCTTACATGAATAGTTTGTGAACCCCACACTCATGTTAGAGGGAACTTGTGGAAATTTTACTTGTGGAAATATCAATTGCCTCTTTTTATTATTTGAATTCATTATATTGGTTTCAATCCTTGTGCTTTTGTGGCTTGTAAAGGCATATTTTTCTTCCTTTCATCCTCTTTATTCCTTCGTCCACCACTCCATCACTCCACCTTGTCATACATCAGATGATATCAGAGCTAAACTTGTTATCTTTGATTTAACCTAATTTTCTTCCTACCCAACTTTTTGGAGGAATCATCATCACTATAACTGTAGTATTGTTTGTCGAAAAAGGTACTATCTTGCCAGAAAACAATGTTTTAAAAGGCGCTAGGCTGGAGGCGGGCGGCCAGGGAGGGCCTAGCGCCTGGGGGGCTTAGGCGGGATTTTTTATTTTAAGACAATTTTAATATTTTATTTTACATTATTCTAACAAAACAATAATATAAAGCAAAATAATCTATAATAAAGATAATAATTAAATTATAGAATTAGTAGTAATTGCACTTAAGTAGTAAGATATATATCCATTGCTTGAAATAATTAAATTATAGAATTAGTGTTACTAGTAGTAAGTAGTAACTAGTAAGAAGTATCTTGATATCTTCATATATATAATTATATCGTACTTCTTCTCTCTTAAAAATTTAAATAAATGTTATTTTAAAAATTAGTGTGAAGTTTATTGAATGAGACATTTGATATTATTAATTATGAAATTATTTTAATTTGTGTAATTTTCAAAATTGAGGACTTAAAGAAAATGACAAATATTATATACTAAGTATGACTAACATATCTTTGACGTATTAGTTTTATTCATAAACAAAATTGGCATTAAATAATAAAATTTAAAATTTTAAGAATTCAATTCAATATTAAAACTTAAGAAAGTAAACATAAATTTAAGAATTATATTGAATTAAACTAAATATTACAAATGTATTATCATTTATAGAATTTCAAGTTGGTACAAGTTCAAAAAATTACAACTATAATAAAATTATTCATTTTGACTTGATCTTGTTCACTTCTTGTTGTGATTTGATATGCTACAACTTGTATTAAGAATATGGTAAATCATTAGAAAAATAAATATATCAAGATTTGGTTTTGGTAGTAATTTTTTTTTAAAAAAACTCCGCCTAGGCCCCGCCTTTCCCGCCTAGGCCCCACCTTCCCTCCTAGCCCGCTTTTTTCACCAATTTGGCCTTAGGCGCGGCGCCAGGCCCCTGCCTAGCGCCTAGGCGCCGCCTAGGCGGCCGCCTAGGCGGCCGCCTAGGCCGATTTTTAGAACAGAGCCAGAAAATACTACTCATGCTGGTCTTTCAAAACATAAATATATAAAAAATGCTTAAGTGCTGTTGCCATCCTTTATCCCCACAATCTGCCTTTCCAACTCATTGTACCATAATACTGTCCAAAATTATTGTCAGGACCCTTTCACAAACAATGTGATCGTCAGTTTATATTTACCTGAACACAACCTTACACAACCCCAATTCATCATGTTCATCTACCAAAACAAACCCCAACTCTAGTTGCCCTTGTTCATCATATCGTGTCATACCAACATACCTAACTCATTCGCAAACCCTCTTCGTCAACCACCATCTTAATAACCATTCCCTCTTTCCACCTAGAGCCAAATCACAACCATATCAATCATCACCTAGACCTCGTCGGAAAACATTTTTTTGCAAACCACAATCAGCATTGCCTTTATAAGCCACCAATGTAACTTCAACCCCATTTTACCTCAAATCCATGCAAACATCTGTGATCATCATCATCATCATCATTTACATCATCATCATCATCACCGCTGAAGAGAGCAACAAGTAGGAAAAAAGGAATAAGAAAGAGAAGTAGAGAAGAAGTATTTTTGTTGCCGGAGGTCTCTTCCAAGGCCGACAACTCTCTCGTCGCCGATCACCCCTTCGATTCCCTTGAGCTGTTGTGCAAGTCTAACACAATTTGTGCCTGCCAATATGTCCTCGTGGTTGTTCTGGTTGATACATAAGAGGAATATAAATATTTTCCCATTAAATTACAATTACTTACCCTGAAGTTATCAAATACAATTATTTTTCTCCAAGCTTGTTAAGGTTCAAAATTTGTCAATTTAGTCCTGAAATTTCATTATTTCGCACATGATGTATGACAAGATGGAAGGAAAGAATAAAGGGGATTAAAAGAAGATAATTATGCTAATAGGCCACAAAGCACAAGCCTTAATTCAATAATAATCAATCATGTAATGTGTTAAAATGATAGGTTACATAATTTAAGTTGGACAATAAGAAAATCATAAACTAATGACCAAGTAAAATCCTAGGCAATCTAATTATATATGAAAACAAAATTATAATAATATGTACTATGGTTAAACCTCTAGAATGTTCTACCTTAGGAGGCAAGGGTACGCCACCTCCATGCTCCACTACGCACGGGGTGCGGCGGTGTTGTGCAAGAGGTGCGGCACCAACCGCGTCCCAACATTTGTTGTTGGGGGTTCGTCGGGGTGCCCTTAAGGGGGTTCGTTGATGGCATGTTTTTGTGGGTGCGCTTAAGGGGTAAATATGAAAAAAAGAGAGTTAAATCGCAATTGAGAAAATAAAAGACTTTCCTTGGGCATATTTGATCGAGAGGAAGAGGAGACCAGATGCTACTGCGACGGCCTCAAGAGACGACTCTGGTGACCTTCAATCGCGACTTTGGCAAATAACCCTTTTCTCTTTCTCTTTCTTCTTTTTTTCCTTCTCCTGACAGTTCTCTTATTTCTTGCGACTGGGTCTTAGTTAAGTCTCTTTATTGCTACCTTTTTTTTTTATTTTGGTAAAATTATATTGTTTCCTTCTACTGGCAGGGATCATGTGTTTTTTCTTTTGTCTATATTTATTTCTTGGATAATTAAATCAAATGAAAATTTCTCTGTAAATATTAATTGTACTGTCTTTTTTAATTGTGTATGTTGCTTATGATGATTATTTCTTTTTAAACGACATCAATTATCAATTGGTATATTTTTTATGATATCATCAATTGGTATGTTATAAATGTCAAATTTCCCTTTTAAATGATTGTGAAAAAGTTACTTTTAAATGTTTTTTGTAAAGATTCCTTCGAATGTTTGGCAAATGGAAATAATAGTTTATTTTGCAGGATTTGCATGAAGTATTTAATTTTGTTAGCCTGTGAATGATTTTTATCATATACTCCCTCCGTTCGAAAATATAAGATTGTCATTGACTTCAACTTAACACATTTTCAAACTCAAAAACTCTAAATTCCGATTTTTTCTCTCTCTGTGTGTGTGTGTGTGTATATATATATATATGATGTGTTGTATCCCCGCCACATGTGAATCCCCATTTTTTCAAATTTGACGAACTCCCGTATTCTCGTGTCGCACACCCGTATATCTGCACCCGAATCATTGCATCTTGGATTCTACCTAATATAATAAATAATTACACCAATTTATCTCTAAATAATAACATACCATATCTGATAACTATCTTAAATAATCTCTTTGTCTCATTTGTATCAACAGATCATCGCCTGAAACTTTAAGTAGCTTGCAATTTAGTCCGTGGTGTTATTTTCTTTCAGTTAGGTCCCTATAGTTAAAAGAAAGTTATAATAAAAAAAAGTCTAAAAAGACTAACCATGTTTTATCCTGCTTTTTATGAAATAGCAGAAAACCAACGGTACATGCTTGCCACACTTGAAAATATGCCGTCAATTCTTCAGAAATTTAATTTGAAGCAACGAAAAATCATATAAAACGTGAAGCTTAAATTTGTTACATTTAAAAAGTTGCAGTCGTGAAATCATCGAAGAGTCTTCGAAGGCCAAGCTGCAGTAGAAGAATCAATAAAAGTGATGAAATATCTGTAGCAATTATGAGTCTTAAGAATACAAAGTGGACCATGAAGCAATAATTGATCAAGGCATCGATTTTGCCATTGATGTGAGCTCCAATGAGATGCCATATAAGAAAATCTTCCTTATGGTTTTCAAGATAATAATTTGCATGCGTAAATGTTCAAGATTTCTTGCATATTTGGAGCCCTATTTGTGGATTTTGGATTCTCCCATACTTTAAAACTCGAGAACAAGTTTTTTTGGAGAATGAGTTGGATGAGGCCAAGTAATTAGTTACTATTATTGCTAACTATTTTATGTTATTATTTAGTGATAAAGTGATTGTAATTATTAATTATCTTTTATTATATTATGTTTATTATTCTAGAACTCTTAATTATAGTAGATTATTATTTTATGGATTTGTTTCCTTTTTAACGTAGGTAACTATGGAGTATTAGGATTTTACATTGTCTACAAGTTTAGGGTTTTATATAGTCTATCTAGACTGATATAAACCATCATTTTTTTCCCATTGGATTGATTATATTTATTTCAATCCTTGTGCTTTTGTGACTCATGTTGCCATATTATTCTTCCTTTTTATCCCCTTCATTCCTTACCCCACCTTTCTTGCACCATCAAAGGTCTTCATTTATTCTTTTTTTTCTTGAAAGTTTAAGGTGTATTAAAAGTTACTTTCATTATCTTTTGAAGGTAGAAATGAATAAATTTCAGTTTGTGTTGTTGTAGTTTATTTTGAGAATTTATGTGTGGTTTTTTAGGATTTGATCTTGTGATAAAACTCGCTTTGAGGATGTGGACTTTTGCCACCGTGACTCCTTCAACCCATATATGCTTTGTTGTTTGTTTTTTCTCCACCCTAATTCCTGGCCAGCATTAGACCTATATAGCATATTGCATAGTACCAATTAACGAATATTTGTGTAACAATGATTAAACAAATGAACTTGTATGCTATCATACCTTTCTTTCTTTAAGATCAAATATGGAGTTTCTTGTAATGCTTTCTAGTTTCTAATGCAGACAAATTAAAAGTAGAAAATGAAAAAAAAATTAAGATTAGTAATTTAGCAGGTATCAGGTGTCTAGATTATTTGGGTTAAATTATGTTATTAGGTATGTTAGATTGATTAGTCAGTTTCTGCCCTGCTCGAATAAGTTTTTTTATTAGGCTATATATGTAATATTCCGAATCTTTATAAAACTTGTAAATGTAACCTTAAATGATTAAATAAAGGTTGATTTGGTGAATGAAATTATGTGTTATGTGATTGAATGTGTAGTTTCATTACAAGGTTAAGTATATAATTTTTTTGCAAAAAATAACTAGGAAACCACTATTCATAAAATCACGAGAGTCAACATCAGAATACCGGAATACCGGAAGCTAACAAATGGGCAAACTAGATGGTAAACCGTGTTTGGAGTAACCAAATTAAGTGGGATTCGGTTAGGGTGTAGAGAAAGTAGGGATATTTTGGCCATTATGATGTAAATGTTAATAACCTTCATTAAATTCCAAAACAATTCTAAGAGAGAGCATAGTAAGATCACATATATTTGAGAGGTAGAAAATCAAGTCTTTCTTATTCAAGATAATCGTAAAGCTTGCAACTTCAAGAGGTAATTTACGACTTGTCGTATTCTTGTTAGTTAATCATTCTTATACTCGAAATCATGTAATATTGCATGTTAAATATAAATTGTATGTTAATAAAAATAGCAAGTCATATGTTCATATAAGCTAGCTTAAGTAAATGTCCTAATCGACCTCTTAAACAAATTTATTCAACCAAAGTTAGGTTTATGAAAACCTTGTTTTTGTAGTTTTCCCATGAGGTGTGCAGCCTTATATGTTGGTAATTTGGACATGAAATATTATGCAAAGTTGTAGTTTGGAATGTGATAAAAACACAAGAAAAAAAATCACCCCAAAAGACCTAGTACAATGAAAGTTATGCATGTTGAAAATAGGTAGGTTGAAGCTGCCAAAATCCGGACTTAGAAAATTTTGTTGGACTACACTAGCATGCTTACTGGGCGTACTCTTGAGCTCTGTGGCACGCCATGCGTGGCGAACTCGTTCTTGTAGGTAAGGAAACCGTACCTTACTAGGGTTAGGGCAAAGTGACCGAGGAGGAGAGAGAAATCCACAAAAGTCCGGTCTTGATTGAGTGGTTGAAATGAAAAGCAATTGGTATTTATTAGAGCCTTCTTTCTTGATTCAGAGAAAATAAAAACGTTCTATTGAAATGAAAGGGGGTATTTATAGAGTTTCTAAAATGGTCACGTGCCTTTGTGTCCTGGGTCTTGTGCTTGGCATGTGATTTTAGAGAGAAATTCAAAAATACCCTTAATTACTTAAGTAATGCCTAAATCATCCTGTCCTTTTAGCCACCAATCCAATCCCTCAATCAATTCCCAAAATGAGTTATCTCCACGAGCCTTCTGTCTTGGGACACGTGGAGACTTCTCCCGATTCATTTAATTCTTTAGATTACACGTGAGCCCTAATTTTGTACTCGGACTCACATTTGCCCCCTGCACGTGAGTCACGCCTTCGGAGTGACGATCGTGCAAAAATATTTCGAGTCTTTGAATCCTGCTTCAAATTTTCTGAACAATCCGCGGAGCTCGATCTTGCAAGCCTCGTAAAAAAAATAAAAAAAAATCTTATGAGAAAGAAACCCTAAGAGAACTCTCCCAAAATATCTTGAAAATCATTTATCAAATTTGTTTCCAAATTTTGCTCAAATCAAATTAAATCTAAAAACTTGTCAATCAAAGAATTAGTTGCAACAATTAATAATATATATAAATTATTCATAATTCGTAAATGAAGATGCATAATAGAATACTTGACAATATGCATTAATTAGAAAGGCAAACGTAACAGTAGAATATGCCTCAAGAAGAATTTGGTTTTGTGGGTAAAAAATTAGTGACATCATATAAATAAAATATTAGGATATATAAGTATATATTCTATTAACAAAAACAATGCTTAACACGTTTTTTTTTGTTTTTTTTAAAATAATATTTATTTATTTATTTATTTTGAAATTGGTTCAAACTTCAAACACCCACAATTAGAGTTCTAAAACAAAACAATTTCGTAGAGATTGATTCTTGTAGAATAACAAGTTTAGTAGGATACTTTGTACTTGTGTATATATAGAAAGGAAAGGCTGAGTTTCTTCTTTGTGATTGCTGAAGTAATACAATACCAGTAGTATTGTATTGGAGAGAAGATTCAAGAAACTAATTAGAGAGAGAAAAAAGCATAATAATTTTTATTAAGTTCAGGAAGTCTGAAATCTAATATCATGTATCCTTCCAGCTATCAATCAAGAAGAAAGTTATGTTTGAATTACGTAAAAGTGATGTAAAGTGTGCTCGTCATCACTATATATATTTGATTCATGTTCCGATGATGAAGGAAATTAATTGGGCCTTCATGAATCCAGAAAATTTTACAATCATTTATGATTTATAACCAGTAGCTTACTTCAAGTGTTGGCAAATAGAAATTGGTATTCACATGTCAGCATGATATAAGGATGCATTTTTTTTTTTAATATGTAGGCTCATATTCTTAATGATGAAACCGCCACCAGCAAATTGAAATTTTAGAAGAAATAGCTATTAACTTATAATCCTGCAGAAAGCTTGTCAACTTTTTTTTTTTTCGCTGCGACGTTTTTTTTTTTTTGCAAGTTCTATTTTTATACTAAGTGATGTAGGTTTTATTTTTATACTAAATGATTTATAATATGAAACCTGCAAATTGAAGTTCACAAAGCGTGATTTTTCAAATATAAAAGAAAACTTACTTTTAAAAATTTCAAGCGGCACGCCGTTCGATCAATTAAACAAACAAACCAAGAATGGAAGCAATGTACCAGTAGTTGGATCATCACAGGTGAGGCGAACCCTAGTAGAGGCCGAATCGGGGTGGTTGAACCTTAGGAGGCCGAATCTCGATGTGGTGAATCTCGAGGTGGCCAAACCCTAGAGGGTTTTCTGTCGTTTGATAATTTTGTTCCTTCTTCTTTTTCGGTGTCCTTAATCTCTCCTTTTTCGGGCTAAATCTTCTTATTCGAGTTTAGACTTTTTTTTTACTTAGGACATTGTCAAAAAGGAGATTGTTTCAAAAGCGACCTCGTTTGTTCGGTATTCATAATTTCTCTTTTACCATGGTAAGTACTATATTTTGAATGCTTTCCACTTCGTTTTCTGTTTCATAGAATTCTCATATTAAATCCCCCCTCGTTGTAGGCTAACTTTTCGTGAGCGTTTCTGCGGACCCGAAAAACACTAAGGAAATCCCTTCATTAGCGAGTGGGGAAAAGCTCCCTTCTTTGGGCCTTTTGGCGATTTTAAGGAGCGAACGAAGAATTTTGATCGTGCGACTTTTCATCCACGACGAAAGGGGTTTATTTCTATATCTTGCTGGCTAGCGAAAGTGCGGATAGCTTTCCTGCTCTGCTCACATTCTCGCATGTGCATGAAAAAACAGGAGTATCCTTTCGGTCCGTTTCGCTTCTATCGACTCATCTAGTCGCCTTGGGGATGGCAATCTTGGATGAGCGAGATCCTCGAGAATTTCGATTATGTGAAGTTGTTGGATAAAATTTGGGATTACTGCGTTGTGTTCAACTATGTAGGGATCTTCGTATCAGCGGGGACTATGATGCCACTTACTTTATTGATTTCACGTTGGTGCTCTTCTACATGTACATTTTGTCACTAGCTTGGGGGAGTTCACCCTACTACAGAGGATATCTATGCCATTTACGATAATTCTTTCTTACATTTTGTATATTCATCCTCATTTTTCTTGGGTTATGTATTTATTTTGAACTATATCTTGTAGCCTTCTGCTTTCTTGCTTGACTTCTTGTGGTTCATCGGCATATCCCCTAGGGATACCGAATGTGTCGCGTATTTGACAGAAGCTTTCAAGCGGGCTTCCAATTACACCACGAGGTTCAAGGTAATATAATCCTTTCGGACTTTGAGACCCCTGACCATCAGGAGACTTCACGGCTATCTTTGGGTCAGTTATTTCTTTCGGGATTACAAGCACAGCCCTTTGGAATAGTTACATTTATAGAGTCCGTTCTTGCTCTTCATAAGGAACCTTGTCCTTTTCCTTTAGTTGCTTATCTGGCTATGTGGTTTGTCCACTTTATCTTCCTGGGTTACCTATGGGCGGTCCCTCGACCCGTATGTTTAGCTTAGCGGCTTTGTTGTCTAAAGTGCAGAGGTTCCTCTTCTTTGCTCTCTTTTTGGGGACCTTGTATCGTTGCTTGGATGAAATTGTCCTCGCCATGAGAGAATCATCGGAAGGTACCCTTTCGGTTTCACTCATCATTTATATATATATATATATATATATATTGCTTATTAATATTTCTTTCATTTATTCGGGTATGGCGTGAATTGCTTCGTTCCATGTTCCTTTCTTGAGATCTTCCTCTTGAGCACTTTTGGGGCCATTCTACATACATGCACTTGTCCCGAAATGAAAGAAATATCCATCCCTTTTTCGCCATGATATTGTTCCCATGATGCTCATTTGGATTGATCATAGGATTACTTGATTTGCGGCTTTATATTGATAACTTTTTTACATTTCCTTTGCCCGTCAGCAGTACCATTATTTCGGAGGAGGTTTTATGCCTCGCTTATATAAGAGGACTTAGTTATTTTTCAAATGTCGGGGAATTGATTTGGTTCTTCACTTTCTTGGTTCATATTCCTCCATTGCGGAACTTCCCTATCTTGTTGAGGATGATGGTTTTGTGCACCGTACTACTCTCTCCTCGTAGAGTCGTGAGGCGGTTTGGATTTGACGAGAATCGACCTTTGGTAGCTCTTCTTTGCGAGAGGATTTGAGAGTGCTCTCCTCAATTTTGTCCCACATCATCCTCATTTGCATGGGAGTTTCCAAAACCATCTCTTTGCTCCTTATGACCCTCTTCATTTTCGTTATACGAGATGATTCTCGGCAAAGGCTATATACTACTTTTGAATGCGACTCTTGGCTCATCAACCTTAAAAAATGGCGGGATGATACTATGATTTGTTCATGCCAATTTCTCCTCCGAACGTCTTGATGGGCGAGAATGTTATGTTCTCCTAGAACTAATACTCGTTCGGGCGTTGGCCGACTAGTAGTCGGCTTCTTGGCGTAAGGCTTTAATGTTTGAGTCTCTTCCTCCTCGGTCAATGAGACCAGACGTTCCTCCGTCATGGTCCCTACTACTTCCTTGAATCTTCCATCACGGGTTTCATCTCGGATACCTCCTCCGGTTCCTCCCGGGGATCCTTTTTCTTCGAGGAAATCAAAGTTACTTCTTCTAAAATGAGAGCATTTGCTATTACTAACTTTCGGAGGTGATGCCCCTACTGATTTCTGTAGTGGTTCTTGCTAGTCGTTCTGTCATTAGACGAATACCAAATGGGCAAACACTTATCTTAAAGCCTTTGGCAAAGCGACCCCTTGATAACGCTAGCTCTAGTATGTCGGCAACTGAGGATCCGGTCAAGAAACAATGCAAACTTTTGGTAAAATTTGTAGCATTTTCATTTGTCTTTCAACCATTCATATAGTTGTTTTCGTGTTTCCCTATGTCATTATTTCCTTATTTTTTGATTTCGATCTTGATGAAGAAGATGATGATGTTCTATTGGGTTTCTGCGGGTCTTTTGTAAGTGAGAGGCAGTCGCGGCTTCCACTACTTGTGAGCCTCCTCGACTATATTTATTGCTATCGAATCTTCTTCACCGCATGATGATCGTGTTAGTCTTGATCTTTGAGGATTCTTTATCGATGTGAGTTTGGGTCATGTTGTGGGTTGTACAACTCTCTCTTCACGTCCTCTTATAGCACCTCCTCATGAGAAGTCTAGAAGGTCTGGGGTGATGCTCTATTTTCTCGAGGAGGAATCCGTCTGAGCTTATTACTGATATTCCGCTTTCAGTGGCATCTCACGACTCTTTATCCATCAGTGCGAGTATTTTCTTTAGTTTACATATACATATTTTCTTTTTTCCTCTATAATATATTATGTTTTATCATTTTTCTTCTTCTTCTCTTTTTTTTAGAGTGAGAAGAAAGATTTGCCCTTATCTGTCGAGTCACTTGCTTTATTTGATGCTCTCAATCTGGGTGTCGCCACCTTGCCATCTAATGATGACCTTGGTTATCCTCTCTTGACCGAGGCTTAAAGGATTTTATCGACAACAACACAACGACCTTTTTCTTCATCTTTTTGTTAAGGAGTCATCAATGACACATCGACCACTGTGTTTCTTCATCCTTTGTCCAAGTGATTTTATGGTGGCTTCTAAAGTGGCTCTCTCTTAGAGCTTCCTTGATCAGTGGAGATCTTATTTCTTGGAGGGTTTTCGGATATCTTCTTCCGGCCGGAAATTCTCGATCGTCTCTTAACTTTCGGTTTCCACAAACACTGACCCAATCGACTATCTGCATGGCCCCATCCGGACTTTCTTTTTGGATCGACTTCTTAGCCTTATTCTTGAGTACCACGGTCTTTCTTTTCTATTCTTTGCGGTAGAAGACTTAGATAGATTTAGCAGTGAGCTTAATGACTTCTCCATTGTTGGCTTTGATATGTCTCCCTTTCGGGCTCGGTTGGATCTTCTCAGTTCCACTTTTCAGATCGTTGCATTACGGTCAGAGGTTACTATGTATCAATGTGAGAATAACTCATTTTGAGAACAACTTTTGGATCTTGAGAAAAGCGCAAAAGCAGGCTGGAGACCCAACTTGAGGGTTTAAAGTCAAATATCAAACTTTTTAGGAAATTGAAAGCCATGATGATGTGAAGGCTCGTGATCTTTGCCATTGCTAAATTGGAGGCCCTAGCTTTGCCCCCGCTTCAGTTTGATATGTCATGGCCCTTAGATCATGACTTTTTGTAGTTTTTTTTTTATTCCTGTATCAAAAAAATCATTTACGTATATTCCTTTTATCGGAATAAAGTTTCTTTAGCCTTCTTAATCGTCTTTAATTTGAATTTCTTTTTTAAGACTCAATGCTTAACATTGAATCTCAAGTTATTCAAATTAATATTCTAACACAACAATTTGAATAATAAAAAGGCAATCATGAATGTGAATTTTGAAATAAAACATGTTTTTTTTTTCCGGAAACAAACACTTGAATCCATACTTTTAAAATCAGAAAAATATTCAAGTATAAGTGAAAGTTTGACATTTTATTGATAATCATATTTGCTTTTAACTTGAAAAGCATAACGTTTTGATTTTCATAATAATAAATCTTGCTTTTATCGGTGAAAGCATAACGTTCGCCACTTTTAGAGATAAAGTGTAACTTTCTTGGATTTAAGGACTTAAACTCAGGTGCCTTAATTACTTTTAAAGTTGAAAGTATAACTTTTCTGTGATGACTATCTCATGTATAATATTTCTTTACCCATTTCGGGTTTGATGGGCTGAGATAGCATCGATCCCCACGAGATATTTTGCAATATCGCTTTCGGAGATCTCTCGCACCTATCTGGGCCTTCCCATTTGGGGAAAAATTTGGTGGTTGGTGTTCCCCTCATGACTTGATTCATTGTCTTGAGCACCAAGTCCCCACCGAAAATTTGTCGAGTACCATTGGCTGATATTGTATTGTTGTATGATTTTTTCATGGTGCAGATTCTAATTTTTCTTTAGCTTTGTCTGGAAGTCGACTAAAGCTTCTAGAAGCATTTGGTCAGGTTCTCTTCCTCGACTAAGCTTGAGTCTCATCCTTCTTAGAAGGATTTCTATTTAATGAGCAAGACAACTTCTTCACCATATCTTAGGCGTATGGGGTTTCATCATGTAGGCTTTCTTTTTGAAGTTCGATAGGCCCATAGTGCTATTGGTAACTGTTTTGCCCATGTTTTCGGGTGATCGTCCAGGGTTTTCGAGAGAATCTTGATCAAAGTTTTGTTTGTGGCCTCTGCTTGTCCGTTGCCTTTCGGGTAGTAAGGAGATGATTTGTAATGTTTTACCCTGTATCTATCTATCAGGCTCTTGACGTCCCTATTGATGAAGGGAGTTCCATTGTCTGATAAAATGACATTCGGGATCCCGAAACGACAAATAATATGCTCCTTGATGAAATTTGCCACTGCTGGTCCTGTAGCCCTCTTTAAGGGTATTGCTTCTACCCACTTTGTGTACATCTCAGTGGCGGTCAAGATCCAGATGTTACCCTTTGAATTGGGATGAATAGGACCTATAAGATCCATTCCCCATGTATGAAAGGGCCGTGGTGTTGCTAAAGTTGCAAATCCACGGTGGGAGCATGAATCAAGTTTCCATGAATTTGGCAAAGCGTGACACTTCTTGGCAAACTCTAAGCAATCCCCTTCCATTCTAGGCGGTAGTAACCATGATCAATCAACTTTATTTATACAACTTGGCTCCTCCTTGGTGTTCATCTTTATGCATTTGGTAGACCAAATCCTTGGCCTCTCTAATTCAAAACAAGTAGTAAGGCTTGCAGTTAAACCCTCTTCTAAATAACTCTCCGTTTTTGTAAGAAGAATCGTTGTGCTTTCTTCTTTATAGTATTTGCATCCTTCTTTTTCGATGGGAAGACTACCGCTTTGTAAAAACTCCATATATGGGCCCGCTTGATCTGCTATATATCATCGATGAAGGCACATTCCTCCTCCCGAGGGTATTCTTGCACACGAAAAGACATTGTCGTTGAAGTGCATCTACTTCTTTCTTCATTTTGGGCCAATAATACCCTTGGCGTTGCAACCTTTGATACAATCAATATCTGCCGATCCATGATTTTCTTCATGTACACGATATAAAATCCTATTTGCTTCATCCTTCCCCAAGCATCTTGTCAAAACACCATCTGCTTCTTTGTGGTACAATACTCCTTTAATGATGCGGTATTTACTAAAGCTCATGGGTGATATATTCCCTTCCTTTGTTTGTAATTGATGAGAGATGGCATGTCTCAATCTTACATCAAATCTTTGGGGAATAATTCCGGCCTGCAAGTGGTTGGGAGGATTCTTTTGATTACCTTCACATCAAGTCTTCTCCTTTGACATACACTCTAGATCTTCTTGTGGCTAATGCATCGGGTTGTCATTTTTTGTACTCTCGACGCGTACTCAATCACTACCTTCTTGAAGGCTTCCATCACTTTTTGTACTCTGATTCGGTATGGTGCCAAGATAGGTTCCTTTCTTTGTGAATTGACCTCTTATTTGTTGAACTATCGATTTGAATCTCCCTTTACTTTGAGGCACTTGGCTCCCGATTCTCTAGCCGCTAATAATCCCAATATGAATGCCCTCGTATTACGCTTCATTGTTAAATGAGAAAATCCAGTTTGTATGATGAGGCCACTTCCTTTCCTTCCTTGGTAGTTAATACCACACTGCTCCTCCTTTTCTTACTGCGGATGACCCGTCAAAGCCAAGTTCCACCACTCAGAATCTTCATCCACCACATCAATTTTTTCTACTTCTCCCCCCTGGAAGATCCTCGAAGGAGGTTCATATTCTCCATCGCGGCCCGCTAAGCGGAGAGTGCGCTAAATGCGACATCGATTGCCTTTGATTGTTACACACTTGATGTCATATTACGAAAGGATCATCATCCATCTTGTAGGTCTTCCTACCAGCGTTGGCCTAGTTAGCAAGTATCGATCGGGTCGGTTCTCGTTGCAAGTTTCGCCGTGTGCCAAAAAATAATGGCGCATTTTTTTACGTGCGACAAACACGATGCGAACAATGTCTCTCAATTGTGAGTACGGTTTACGGTCCTCACGATTATTGGTGATGTAGTATACGGGCTTTTCTTCCCCATCTACCTCTTGTGTGATCGATCCCTCCTCTGGACTTTGCGGTAGATGTGATATCAATTTATAATGGTATTCCTCTCGTGGTACTACCATCGTTTTTTTCGAGGCCAAAATTTCTTTTACTTTCATGAAGGCTTGTTCTTTGGTCCGCCCCGGTCCCATTCTATCTTTCCCTTTAGCAACTTCCGAAAGGTTAGTGACTTACGCTAATCTTTGGCATGAATCTCCTCGTGTAGGAAACTTTCCTAGAAAGCTCTTTATTTATTTACTGCGTTTTTGGTGGGGCATATCTGTAATAGCTTTTGCCTTGTTTGGGTCTACCTCAAACCCTGTTGTTGTGCACCAAGAAGCCCAAAAATTTTCATTTGTCATCCCAAAGGCGCACTTTTTGGGTTCATCTTTAACTTATACTGCGACAACGTTCAAACACCTTTCTTAAATCCTCTCTCGTGGGTTGTCTCCTTTTTAGATTTCACCACTATGTCATCACATAGTCTTCCACAATGTCATGAATCATGTCGTCGTGAAGATGGCGTGCATTGCCCTTTGGTAAGTTGCTCCGCGTTCTTGACCCGAATGGCATTACTACATAGTAGAAATTCCCAAAGCGAAGTGCGGAAGGTTGTCATCTCGCATCCTCTCTGGACATTTTATATCGATTGTAGCCTCTGAACCCATCCATGAATGACATCATCTCATGATTTCTTTGTTGCATCCACCAAAGTGTCTATATTGGGTGGCGGATACATGTCCTTTGGGCGCGCCTTGTTCAAGTCTCTGAAATCACGCATATTCATGAATTGCCCATTAGATTTCTTTTCTTGGTACTATCTTTGGATAACCATCTTTGGATGTTGAATTGGTTTGATGAATCCTACATCTAACAACTTCTTTATCTCTTCTTTTATTTGTGTTTCAACTTACGGTGCAGTAGGTAGGTGCGGAGGCGCTTGCTTCTTTGGTTTAGCTCCGGGCTTAAGTTGATTATGCTCTACTGACTCCTTGTCGATCCCGGGCATCTCATTATAGTTCAAGCAAACACATCCCCATACTCTCGTAGTAGCTTCACCGGCTCTTCCTTTTGGTTGGCGTTCGACTCCTTGTTAATGTAAGTCGGCTTTGGCGTTCCTTCTCTCTGTTGCGGATCAACTTCCTCCAATTCATTTTGTTGAGGTTTTGGTAGGTCCTCGAAACATTAAGAGTTGGTTCCACTTTCTCTTTACGATTTCTTCCTTTTTTGTTTCTCTTTGGAGTGGGGGGCCCTCTGAGCCCTCGAGGTTTGGATGTACCTTGAGCTCCTCCCCCCCCTTGCAAATCATGGTGCAAAACACTTATCTTTCCATCGGGTTTGATTACTCTTTCCCACTTTGTCTTTTATTCTTCTTTTCTTTTATTTACTTTGTCGACCACAGATTGGGTTTGTCAGTTTGGCATTGATTATATTTGGGCATCCTCAAAGTCTCTTTGCCCGCTTCCTTGGGTCTTTTCTTCTTTCTCTACATCTACTAATCTGAGTTTCTTATTTTTGAAACATTCACCTTGTTCTAAGGTCTGCTTCTTTTCTTTTTCACAGGCACAAACTTGTCCTCTTGTACCTCCTCCCAGCTTGCTAGCTTTAGAGAATCAGGCTTGGCAATATGGTTTTCTTCTTCTTCGGCGACATCATCGAAGAAAAGTTGCTTGATGATATGTGCCTCCTCGGCCCAAAAGGGTTCCTTGTCATTTGGTACCTTGACCTCCTTGCCTTTCCAAATTGCCTTTATGCTTTGATGAAAAGCGAGTGGTACCACCCCATAATCATTACGCCAAGCTCTTCCTAGCAACACATGATATCTTTGCGTCGACCTACGCTACATGGAACATCACAGGTCCTCGGATCTTCCCCACTTGCATATCCACCTTGATGTATCAGGGGTTCTCGTGCTTTGATTAGCGAACCCGTGATGTTTGTCTTTTCCTTCACGATCTTCTTCTCTGGCATACCTAGCTGTTTTAAAGGCGGTGTAGGGCATGATATTTATAGATGCTCCATTATCGATGAGCGCTCTCTCTGCACTTCTATGCCATTAATTATTCTTTGTCACATATAGTGGTCTATTATGTGGATATCTCACCTCTCTATCGACCTTAGAAAGTGATTTTGTTCTCTTCCTCCTCCATAGTCTTCACAAACCCTTTCTTGATTGCCATACTGAGTCTCTTGTGTGCTTGGTGACTTTGATGATTGCCTTGGTCGCTTCTATCCTTGCTTCCTTGGTCAATCCGTCGATCGAAAAATTTCTGAACTTAGCTCCGTTCATCGATGCGGTCACTCTGGACTGGATCGAGAATCGTCCTCCATCCTTTACGTGTTCTCCATCATCTCCACCTCTCTTCCCTTTGGTGATTCACTATGAGTAATAGTGTGTTGCGTTTCTTTCCCCTTGTGGTTGGGAAGTGGCTTGTCCGATACGTTGTTTCCTCCTTCGAGTTCGATTTCTCCTGCCGCTTGATTTCTCATGGTAGATCCTTCCGTGGCTGTAACAATCTATAGTGGAATGTCCGGCGTATTGGTATATACACGAAGTCTGGTCTCCTCTTCATCTCTCTTATTACAACAAATCTGGGCCTTGGAGGTTTACAACTCCATGTTCTACCCATTGCTTTCATACAAATCCTAAATGCCTTCTCACTTTTTGCGTAATAGCCCACAGGATTGGCAATCTGGAAACTTTCTCTCTGGTTTTCCATGGTTCCTTTCATTCTTTCCATTCTTTTCCCTCTTGCCCCCCTTGTGGCTTTTCTTTGAGAATCTGCTAAAAGCCGCGATGTGATTCTTTTGCCCTTCCACATGTGATCGCATGGCTTGCGGGCAAAGTCATAATTCCTCCCAAGTCTTGTGCAAATGTTGATAGTGTTTGAAGGAATCACATGCTTTAGTGACCAAGTGGGGCTTAAAAGGTATCTAGGGCACCATTGTTGCATATACTCACTAGATTCTTCTCCTCAATCGGCTCCACACATTTTTTGCTTTGAGCCACTGAATCATCTACGTAATCGATGACTCCTCATTTGGCTTTTGTTTGAATCTCATTAACTCCACGATGGTCACCTGTTTCTTCATATAAAAAAAACTTCTTAAAAAATTGTAACTTCAAATCGTCCCAATCTTGGGTGACCCTTTCTCTAGATTGTAGTACCAATTGA
Source organism: Panax ginseng (assembly GCA_020205605.1). NCBI lineage: Eukaryota > Viridiplantae > Streptophyta > Magnoliopsida > Apiales > Araliaceae > Panax > Panax ginseng. The sequence goes on along the minus strand of CM035134.1, from coordinate 58,159,178 downwards.
AGAGCCCTATCATCGATGTTTTCTTGAACTCACGGAGCGAGAGGTTATGGTTGATTACTTCATCATAACTTGACCACGGAGACATCGACTCTACAAAAACTGGCTATATGTTCTCTTGCATTCCCTTTTTCTCCATTGTACTTGGGGAATTGTGGGCGGGTGCTCAATATACCCTTTGGGTAAAAGGCTATCTCCGTATATATGTGTGGGTATGGTGGAGTGAAGTCAATTCGATGGTGCACGGTTATGCATCTTTGGAGTTGATTGATTACGTCAAGCATATCATCCTTTGTCACATCTTGACTTGTTGTATGGACTTTACGAGGGGTTGTAATGTATTATTGCATTTGGCGGTGTATATGGTAAAGAGATCAATTTGGTGTCTGGCTGGCATCATGCAAAGGTTGCATTGCTTGTACTTGTTGGCTTGTTCGTTGGGCATGGCTTGGTATAGTCGGTATCTGCACTTGTGAAAATGCTGGGAATGTGGTGGGAATGACGATTGGTTGAGGCTGGCTTGTTTCCACTCTGGGTTGTGGTACATCACCACTGGTTTGGGGCTCTAAATGGATGATTGGAATCGGCTGACTCTCCGTTGCTGGAGGCACATTCTGATTGTCCTTGTTGACATCCACTCCTGCTCGTTCTACCTGCGAACTTTCTGGAAACATAGCTTTGAAGGTTGGAATCTGCATTAACTGCTGACGAAAATTTCCCATCTCTTCTTGTTGCTTCCGCATTTCTGACATCATGGCCATCATCATCCCTTGTCCTTCTCTTGCCTCCTTTAAGGCCTTGAACATCTCCAACGCACATCATTCGTGGTTATTTGTTTCTCCTTGCTTCCTCACCACCTTCTTCTGTGCCCATCTGCACGACATTGGTTTGTTGTTGATCGACCGTATGTGGTGATGTTGAACTTCCTTGAGCGTCTTCTACGAGGGGTTGATCGAGATCAGATTTGTGCCTTGGAAATGTTGATTTGTTTGCCCTCGGGCCGGATCCGGTGAAGTAATGCTAGGTGTCGGTGAAACTCTTCCTATAGTTCTCCACTTGAGTCGTGGGCATACCCTTCACGAATTCTACACCTCCCAGTGAGTCGCCAAATAAATGTAGGTAAGGAAGCCGTACCTTACTAGGGTTAGGGTTTTCGTGTTGGTGAGGAGAGAGAAATCCAAAAAAAGTATGGTCTTGATTGAGTGGTTGAAGAGGGAGAAAAACGGGTAAGCAATTGCTCGAGTAACACGATTGGCAAACTCTTAGGATTCAAAAGAGCCTTCTTGAAAGTCTTGATTCTAAAATGGAGAGAATCAAAAAAGTCCTTCTTATTGAAATGAAAGGAAATTCAAAAATATTTATAGAGTTTCTAGCCAAAAATGGTCAACGTGCCTTGCATTCATTTAATTTTAAATCACAGGTCTTGTACTTGCTTGGCATGTGATTTTGTTAATCAAACATAGCAAGTAAGAAAAATTGTAAAAAATACCCTTAATTACTTAAGTAATGCCTAAATCATCTAATTGTATGTCTTCAGCCACCAATTCGTAAATCGATTCCTCGATCAATTCCCAAAATAAAGTTCATTATAATCTCCAGAGTTATTTGCCATTCTTACGCTTAACTCGAGGGATTGGATTAATTATTCGTGGATTGTTATAATTTTTCTTTGAGTTAATTCATTTAATTTTTTTAGATCACCGTGATGTTTCGGAAACCGATTTGAATTTTGTTTAAACAAAACCTAATTATATTTATAATATTTTGACCACAATATAATGAAACAAACTATATCAAATCCAATAAATATTAATAATAATTGTAATAATGAATGGAGAAAACACAACAATAATAGATCTTTGTCCACTCATTAAAATTATTCAAAAATCTCTCCTCACCATTGGAATAGATAATTACATATAGAGTGAAAAAGACTTGTATAAAAAAATTAGAGAGAGTGCGGGAATAAAGCACCAAAGCCTCACAAGCTCCATCTTTTCTCCACTTTGTTTTAATCTCTGTATAATTATATGTGTATGTATACATATCATCAATTTCATCATTTATGTTGAAGTGTTCCACTTCAAAACCCTAAAAAAAGCTAAGAATCTACTAACTGTTGTTGGGTTTGGGGTGGTGCGAGAGGTGGAGATTGATAAGTTTAGGGCTTTGGATTAGGGATTTCCAAGGTTTGCACACGCATCTGAATCAGAGAAGGGCTTTGACGGGGTGGCGTGAGAGGATGTTGAGAACGATGTTGTGGAGGAGCTTGCAGTTCGACAGTGGTTCTGGAGATTTGGTTTTCCGGTTGGGTTTCCAGCCTTTTCCCTTTTTCCGGGTCGATATTTTTTTGGGGGTGATGAGAGGAGAACATGGAAAGAGAGAGAAAGAGGAAAAGGTGCATATTGATTAGGGTTATTTGGGGATAAAAGAGGAATTTTGTAATATTGAATAGGTTATTTTTGTCCAAAAAATAATTAATTTCATTCAGATGGACTTCTAAATGATTTAGATTTAATTTTGTATCTCAACGATTTAGACACATTCAGAGGCAATTTTTTTTACCAAACACCTTTATGCCTCTTAGCGAATAAGAGGTGGACTATTAAGAGGTAAACAAACGCCTCCTAAGTTTGATGACGGACGAACAATAAATAGTTCTAGTTTAACAACCCTCAGCTTATGAGATAGACAATTTTTGAAATTTTTTGTTGGATTAGTATTCCTTTGAATCAAATATGCGTGAGTTTTATTATGTAGTACTTGTTAGACTTGCTGAGCAACTTGTTGCCTTGCGAATAAAAATCTTATTTGCAGCTAAAGAGGAGTTTCCCGAAGGTTCTGAAAGTAAAGGGAAGGGAAAGAAGAATACTTGGGAAATAATGTATCAAATTATTTTCCTTTTTTGAATGCAAGTCATAATGACTTTTTGTAACAAGTGACTGGGAACTTTGTAATCTAATCATGAATTAATAAACATACTATTATTATTATTATTATTATTATTATTATTATTATTATTATTATTATTATTATTATTATCATCATCCTTTGTGTTATGTCTTTAAGTTACATTCAAGCTCGTAGATGTTAAGGTTATTGATCTATGTTACATTATTTGATAAATCTATACATCTAAGTGAGGGTATTTACACATTGAAAGTTCTGACTAAGAAATGATAAGAAATGAAGGTTAGGTTATCTAATTGCACAACAATATCGATTTATCTTTGGGAAGCCCCCTTTAGATCTGGGAACAATCTCTTATGTTGTTGGTACTGTGAATCTTGAATATATAGAGTTTATAAATGATGGAATATCTATAGGATTTAGTGTTGAATAGTGAGCACCAAGTCCACTGTAGGAAGTACACAGATTTGGGGGTGTCACAATATATATGGACAAGCTTCCAGTTTTAAGAGAATTGATTCATGCAGAACTGTGTTTGAGGTTATTTGTCATAGGTTTGCGGGAATTGTTATTTGCTAACGAGAAGGAAGTACTTTTTATTGTCCTTCTTCTTGTGCATCTTCTTCTTCTTTTTTATTTATTTTTTTCTTCTTTTCTTTCTTTTCTTCTTCTTGTTTGTTCACTTTTTTCACCAAGTCTTCCATGCTATATAGCATGCCACTTAATTCTTACCTATGTTGAATGGAATAAATTTAGAGAAAATCTACTTTGAGGTTGCATATACACAGTGGGATAATCACATTTTCATGTGTAAGCATTAGAATTGTAATTTGGATATTTTGTTTATATTAAACACAAGAAGAATACTCTGAGCTTATAGTTTTTAAGTATGAAATACTCTGAGATAATCATTTTTTTTTGTTTTTAATCCTGTTTGTTTTCCTCTGCAGTACGCATGTATACACCACACACACACACAAGTACCATACATACTATGTTTCCTCTAAAATAACTTTAACTTGCCTAAACTTATCTTATATAACTTGATATTGGGTTCTGAATTCTTCTTTTATTGCTTGGAAATCCATATAATACTACGGATTGCTGTCTTGTCATCCTGAGAGTTTCCTTTTTGAGAAATCTAGGGCCTGGTTGCTTTGAATCTGAGGCATGTGGGATCAGTGTGGTTTTCTTTCAATGAACTGTATACTGGTCTCTATATAACCCTAAAACGATCACTTTTGATATATTCACATATTTCTCTACAGTTTTGCAGAACAATTTCCACGAAGCACATCCAACCTTCAGATGTACGGCCCCTCCCGGTGTTGGAAGACACTTTAAACTACCTATTTGACTTATTGGATTCTTGTGAACATTCATTTGAAGTGCTTCATGAATTCATCTTTGATAGGATGAGGTCCATAAGGCAAGACCTTAGTATGCAAAATATAATCAGTGTTCAAGCAGTCCACATGTACGAGAGATTGGTATGTATTCTAATTGTCGTTCACACTATAAATATTCTTGTTAAAAACCTCGTTTTGAGATGCTATGCATTAAACCATTATATCTATGATCGAATCTGTGTTTCATCCATTTTATTTCTTCGTTTGTTAGAGTATTTTTAATTATAAAAAAATGATATATTAGTGATTTAGCCATCACATAATTGTGAAGTTTTACCTCACTTGATTCCTGTCCTGCATAAGGAGGTTTATATCTATGTTACATTGACTTATCAGGGTGCCTCAAATATTCATTTTGACATCTGAAACCTTGTACGGGTACGGTGTTATGTCTGACAATGCACATCAGATTTGCCACTGGATAGCCTGTCTAACATCTCAAGTTGACTAGTATATACTTTTGTTGCTAAATTGAATTCTCTAAATTGACTATTATTTGTACATAGCAGTCTCTTAGTAGGTTCATTTTTCTGTAGAATTTCTGTACAATGAGTAAAATGGTCATTTGAATTTCCTGGTTACATAGAACTATTTTACCCAAGTACTATAATTTGTTTACTTTCTGCGGTGTTAGTATTTGAGAGACTTTGACTCCTGGAATTAGACACCTATCTCCACCTGACACTTGTACTCAAGTCCATGTAAAATGAGATTTCTCCTTTAAATTTTAATATGATTTACAGATTTAGTTTGAATAATTTGTTGTACATATTTCACAGCTCTCTAATTCTCCGTGTATTAATAAAAATGCCTTGAAATTCAAATAGGCACACTTAGAATGGGGGGTTGAATAAGTGTGAAGCAAATGATATCCAAAATTTTTAATATAAGATTCGGTTAAGAATGCATTCTACCGTATACACAAATTCTGCTTGCTATATCATGAATCCAGCTTTGCCGGATAGCCAGAATCAGATTATTAGAATAATAGTTTACTATTCCCGGTTTTGTAAATAAATTTCCTTATACTAATTCACGACCTCAGTTGAAATGGATAATTTTCTAATGAAGTATATATGTTAAAGTATTAAGATTATGAATTAACACTCAAATTGAAGCAAGCAATGAACAATTAAAGTTAAAACAATCAAGCACGTGAACACAAGGAAGTTTTACGTGGTTCAACCCTAACCTCTATTCTAGTGGCCTATCTCCACGTCCAATACCAACTAGTATTGGAGACTCTTATATTAATTAACTTGGTTTAACCCTTTACAAAACAAGTTCCACAACCTTTGAGTATTTGTACTCCCCGAGCACCTTTGCTCTCTGTGCACCTTTGCTCCCTTAAGCACATATGCTTCCTTGAACTTGCTTGTAAAACCCCTAATCCAACCCGGATTAGAAACCTTAGACTAACAACTTAGTCTACCAACTGTTTAGGGAATTGATTAAAAATATAACAACAAAATAAATTATGATCAAAGCAATAATTATATCAACAATTCAAGGCTCAACTAATATGCAATGATTAAAGTGAGAAAGATATTCTCAGGTAGCACATCAGAAGAAATGATTAATAAAGTGCAGTCTTATGAAGGCTGAAAATAATATTCTCAGGTAGCACATCAGCTCTTATACTTATTCACAATAATAGCCTTGAATAACCCTCAGAAGTACTGATGTGAAGATGGAGTGATTTTAAGAATATAGCTTTTTGTATTCTGCTTGGTGAGTCTATTTCTTTAACACTTGGCTGACCAATATATATATTGCAAAAGGTATTGTGCCGTTGCCCACAAAATCAATCTTGAGGAAATGGTTTTCAAGCCATTGTTTATTTTTTTTGACCGTTAATATGATTAAAATATTTTAGGATTTATCCGTTGAAATCAATTAGGAGAAATGCTTTGGGATATGACTGGTTAAGTTTGATTGACCCACACATATGATATATTGCTATCATGTTAATTAGAGGAACACCTTTCAGAGACAACATGAAGGATTCTATTTAATTCTTTAAATGAGTCGGCAAGAGATAATCTTTATATGGTGGATAGCATACTTGACCCATTATCAGGACTAATATATTTTCCACGACTTCATATATATATATATATATATATATATATATATATATATATATGGGGATATGATCCATAGCAAGTATTTGCTATGGATGTAAATTGGGCAAATAGCATTATATCCGTTTATTTTATGAATCAAGGGCGTAGATTAAAAATTATATATTGCCTTACGCCAGTTCGTCTAGCGTATGTTAAAAATTTTAAAGTCCCGTACGCTACACCAAGTAGCGTACTATAAAAATTTTTTTCGAACTGAAGGAATATCACAGTAGGACAATATCACAGAAGAAAGAAATTAATTAGATACATTACGAACAAGTTATTTGGAGTCAATTGAATATCGTAAAACGACCTCGTAAAGAGAGAAGATGTTCAGGAACTAGTACGATACGGACGTGACGACGTGGAGTCCGGCGGGGAGATTATTCCAGGTAGAATACGCGATGGATGCCGTCAAGCAAGGTTCGGCGGCGATTGGTCTCCGATCCAAGACTCACGTCTTCCTCGCCTGCGTCAACAAGTCTAATTCCAAGCTCTCTTCTCACCAGAAGAAGATCTTCAAGGCCGATGACCACATCGGAGTCGCCATCGCCGGACTCACCGCCAACGGCCGAGTCCTCTCTCGTTACATGAGATCCGAGTGTATTAATTACAGCTACTCCTATGAGTCTCCTCTCCCTGTTGGTCGCCTCGTTGTTCAGCTCGCCGACAAGGCCCAGGTTCACTCTTTTAAGAAGTTGCAAAAAAAATTCAGGCCTACTGTGATATTCCTTCAGTTTGAGTCCTACTAAACTCTAACTGGTGGCTGATAACGAAGTAGCGTACGCTTATTGGCTTATCTCTTGGCAGGCAAATACATTCAGAGTCCTACTAAACTCTAACTGGTGGCTTGGGGGCAATATTGGGCATCAAATTTTTTTTTTATAGTACGCTACTTGGTGTAGTGTACGGGACGTTAAAAATTTTTAACATACGCTAGACGAACTGGCATAAGGCAATATATAATTTTTAATCTACGCCCTTGATTCATAAAATGAACGGATTCCAAAAGATAAATCAATCAAGTCTCCTGTTGTTACTGTTAAGTCCCATAATAAATATTATCATGATTTCATTAATGCACCAATCATGCTAAAAATATTTTAAGCCATGAAACTTGTTTCCATAATAATAATATAGTACTTACTTCCTTAACAGATTACTCAATTAGTCCAATCAATTCGGCAAACATGGAAAGGTTAATCCCATAATTATTATTTTCTCAATTGATTTAAAAATATTCAATTTAATTCAATCAATTTTAATACGTATGGAAAATCTGTTAAATATTATATAATCAGCTTTTCAAAATAATATATCCTTTTTAATTATAAAAGCATGATTAGTATTAACCAATTTCCTTTATTTATCATGCAGTGCAATAAGTTAACATCTTGATATGTAACAAAGTAAATCAATTATTAATTCCATTTAACCAATTCGTGAGCTACTTAGAATTAATTTAGGGAACAATTAATATTCAGCTTTTAAAAATATTTTCATATTAATTTTAAAATCTCATCTATTTAAATTTGTCCTCACTAATTAGCTTTCCAAAAAAAATTACTCCAATTATTTGATCCATGCTAATTGATTCTAAAGATATGAAAATTAATTTTCTTAATCAATTTATAGAAAACTCGATCAATTACTACATTATAGAAAACTCAAATTATGAATAACCAAATCCCAATATATATTAAAACATATTGATATCGTTACATGCATTATGGTTACCCACTAACTTTCACTCAATTAACGAATCATGATGCTAACGTTAAGTCTTTGAAAAATTCAATCACTAATTAGTTGAATATTAAAGTACTCGTTGGACCACTAAACCCACTAGATAATATTGGAAAGCATGTTTCTTTTAAGGAAAGATAAGACCACCATGGAGGATTCAATTAACTTTATAATTAGCACCATGATTTGCAAAGAAAGTGATCAATCAAGTATCTTTTATTATGGAAAGCCTTATTTATTCCACAATTAATTAATCACTTCCATAATTCCCAATTAGTTTATTCCATTATTAATTATGGAAAGGTTTCAAAACTAGCTTTTCAAAATTTAACTCCAATTAATATTTGGTCATTATTAATTTTGAAAGCTTAATTAAATATTTTCATAATTAATTAAATTAGTTCCACAAATATATTCATAATGCAATGCAAATCTTAGAGCCTTGATTGAGAAATAATTAAAGCTAGGATTTTACATTTATTTCTGACTCAAGAAATTCTTCAAGCCTTTATGTCTTCAATCCTTTAATAAATTAAAGATTTATGAATTCTTTTAATATCCTGTAAATGCATGAGTAAATATTTTAGTACGATAGAAAAGTCATCATCAAAACCTAAGGTTGGAATATGACCAAGTCAACATGCCTGATGCCTGAATTTCAAACTAGTTCGTTTGAGTTTTGATTCCAATCGTGAAATAACCTAGTAAAATTTGTTTGAGGGCATATATCATATTTGTGTTCAGAATTCTTGAGCAATGTGGCAAAGTCGGAGGCTTCTGTGAGTAACAAACCTTTGATACTGCAACATTTCCTTTTCAAAGTGAGGTTGCTATTTATATATATATGTATATATTAATTTGAAACATTGTTATCAAAAAATTTACCCTTGGGTGGTTAGTAAAGACCCTCTGTCAACAAAAAAGGGATCTGGTATAGCCAATCAAAAATTTTAATTATTTTTGTTTGCATTTTGTTTTCTCTTGTTTAATTTGCAAGAAGATTTCTTATTTACCTACTTTAATAAATATGTGTTTTTTGTGTGTTTTTAATGCTAGACTGCTCATCTTTTAAATTGTTGATTGATGGTGCACCAAAAAGAAAGTTGTTGATTAATAGGTTTATTTTCTTGGTTTCCTTTGGGCTTTCGCTATGGGGGCCTTTACAGGTATTTTGTAATCAATTTGTGTAGAGATTGGGGAGTTGCACTTTTTTGAGTGTTCTTTTGGTAATTTTTCTTTAAATCTGGTGAGGGTGGACTTCTTGTTCCTCCGTTTATTGTATTCTATATTTTTATTCCTCTCTTTTCTATTAATAAATTTTTTTCTTTTGTAAAACAGTATTTATTGCAAAGTTATTTGCTGCTCGTAGACCACTGGTGTTCATGTAATTCGACAGAATTATCAATATATTCTACTTCTAAGAAGGATGATTACCTGCTATAATGTATGCTGCCTTGCTTTGATAAACATGAATAATGATAGAAAATTCTTTTTAATTGAATTATAATATAAAATTACAGAAATAGTTAAGTTCCTCTAACACAAGTGCAACTGTATGACTAATATTAATTCTCATTCCTTGTCTTCATGGTGGGGTTTTGGCATGTGTTTCCTACGTTGGCTATAATAGAGCACCTTTAAACTTGAAGGAATACCTGCCATGGTTGTCTTTGTGGTGAGCTAAGAGTACTAAAGACTAGTAAATTAAAACTCCAATTAGCTTATCTAATGATTGTAACTTTCTTGAGTTCTCTTCACCTGATAAGGCCATTTCAATTAATTTAGCATGGGGATTGATCTATGTCATGCAATAATTTCTAGCAGCTTTATTGTTGTGAAATTTATATTGTGCTTTTGGCCTTCTATTTATGCTTAAAATTAATAAATAAAATATAGTTTCTTATTCTTCAATTTTATAATTTTATATTGATTAAAGTGAGTATAATGTACGCTTTGTGGTTCAGAAGAACGCAACTTCTGAATTTCATTTTTATGAATGATCTCATGTAACATGTACTTTACCAAATATGTTTGATGCATCATCATTTTCTATTTTAATGATGTAAAGAATGCTTCTTTTCTTATTATTTTCCTGTGTGGCTAAAATGTTCTACTTCGGTGAGATTGTGATATGCACATCTAAAACGATGAAATCTAGTCTGCACACAATCATATTTTGAAATTTTATGTCCTTGAATAATGGCACCATCTTCTTGATGTACTATAGTCATGAATGTGTAACTATTGGACATTAACATAAATCACCATACAGGTTAAATTCCACGTCATATCACTCCACAAGCTTCAAAGATGTACTGGCAGTCCAAATCTCTCTCCTATGCATCACCTTAACATGGAGCAGCTCATGAAGACTCTAGCATCTCTATATAATTTGTATGAAGCAAATCGGAAATCGCCTCCCTTTTTTGAGAATGAAGCTGAATTCCGTTCATTTTACGTGCTTCTCCATCTTGGTTCTTACAGCCAACCAATGGTTTATCACTTTATTCCTTGCTGTTTTCACTTGCAGAACTGTGCCAGCCTCGAAGTCACTAATTATATATCTTTATTGACAGGGGGAGTCACTCTCTTTGTGGTTCCGTCATGTTCCTTCTCCCATTCTCAAATCAAAGGAAATGCTTTTTTCCCGAAGAGTTTTAAGGTATTAGGGAACTCATTGGGAGGTTGATGTAGGACAAGAGGTTCTAATGTGCTGTATCTGATTTCGTCAGTAATTTAGTCTTTCTTTTGTATATTATTATTTCTCGTACACAGTGATCTAAATATCTATGATTTTGGATAGTGTGAAGCTATTTTTGCATCGTAAAACAGTTTCACCCTCTCTTCCAAATAAATAAGGATTATTACTATGTCTTTTCTCCCATATGATAATTTTTTTAATCTAGACCGGAAGGTGGTTTTACTATATTCATTTTTGTATCGCAGATACTTCCGTTTGGGAAATTACAAGCGTTTTATATGTACTATTGAGGCTGAGGCATCCTATCTGCAGTATTGCATTATTGAACGGTACATTAGTGAGGTTGTTCCCATTATAGCAGTGTTTTCCTTTTCAAATCATGTATATCTTTGTTCTCTCTTGTTTGGTGGTTTATGAATCAGGACTTATTTAAATTCCTTTGGAACTGTATCCTCTTCTCATGGATGACGCAGCGGAATGTGGTTAGTTTAACCTACTAACATAAAGGTTGATAAATCCTTGCGCCCAAGGGAAGATATAGAATTCTCCAAGAGAAAACACAATAGTATTGATAATAATTGTCAAAAGAAGGTATCTCATAAAACCCCTAAGATAACATATTTATAATACTAAATTACTTTCCTATGACTAATTGGAAAATAAAAGTAATTAAATCCTAAACTAACTAAAATTATCAAAACTAAAGCCCAAAATATAAATGGGCCAAATAAAAATTAAACTACTAAATTTTCCTAAATAATAAATAAAATAATCAAATAAACTAAAACTGCATAAATAATAAAATACATGGAAATCTTAATTTTCATTGTTATTTTCCATTGCATCAGACTCCCTTCTTAGAAAATATTCGTCCTCGAATTTTAAATTAAACAAGTATCAAGCACCAAGAACGAATCTTCCACCTTCGCGTGATCAAAACTACATTACTTTTCTTCTCAAAGAATAATCATGAAAATAAGTGAGAAAATTCCCCAACATCTTCCAATTAACTTGTATGATAAAGAAATTTTCAGAAAAAACAAAGTTAATAACTTCAATGTCCTCGATCATTGGAACAATCTCATGATCAACTTTCTTGTTATAGTATCCTCATCCTTAGACGTCACAAAATTTCCATACTCGCGTTAATAATAAGTGACTCAATAAGGACTTGTGATTCTTCAATTGTAGCAACTTCAATCGCAAGTTGTCTTACCTCAAAACACTAGTCTCAAGAGTCTCTGAAATTGACGTTTCATCAACTACCTCTACTTTGAATTTTTCTTTTGAGCATCCGATAGTTTCTGAGGTATCAACAAGTATCTCCAACTCACACAATATGTAATATTAACCTTTGACTTTTGATCAACTTATGGTACCTCAATGATTTTCTTAGACAAACAATCTTTCATTTGGCTAGACATTTTCGAGACCGTATTTGAAACATTTTGCATTGCTTTACTAACTTCTTTCACTTGCTTCTGGATAACAATGTATGGCTGAAAAAGGAACTCGTCATTGTAAATTTCATCATTGATCAAGAACAAATTTTACTCGTACCTCTATGCAATCTTCCAAAGTATATGGTAGACCACCATTTGAATGCATATCCACCAAGTTTTTGTGAAATTAACTCAACTTTATCCTTTTCATGAATCCAACTGTGATAAAAATATTTTTCAATGTTGAACAACCAACGAACAAAATCTTTCACGTCAAATTCAACAGGTCTAAAATAATAAATATCATTGTAGTTGAGCGCATGCATAAAATTTACACTAGGTTTTCTTGTATCCATGATAATAAATTCCACCAAACAAAAAGATATTCCAAACTTTGAGGACCATTTTCAAGTATAGATAGATGCTAAGGATCAAAGAAAAATAGCCAAAAACTTGAAGGATCACAAGTGTATTTGTAGATAAAGCAAGAGGGTCCAATAGTAAATTTTCCCAAATTAGATCAAAATCCAAACCCAGTACGCAATAACATGGAGTATACCTTATGATTTGTAGACCCAAACTCAATGTCCAACAGTGAAGAATAATAAGCAGCGGTGTTTTTTGTTTTTGCTTGGTGTTGAAGCTTTCCGATCTAGGTAAAAACCATCACGAGTTACGCAATTTTCGGCTCTAGATTCTAGTTTTTACCAAAAAGTAGAAAATCCTTGAGATAACACGGGATTTTACTCCACCTACTCCTTCAACCAATGGATATAGTTATCCACGCTTTGATGCCAATTGATGTAGCGAAATATGTGGTTAGTTTAACCTACTAACACAAAGGTAAATAAATCTTTGCGTACAAGGGAAGATAAAGAATAGTATTAATAATAATTGTCAAAAGAATGCATCTCATAAAACCCTAAGATAACATATTTATAATGCTAAATTGCTTTCCTGCAACTAATTGGAAAAGAAAAATAATTAAATCCTAAACTAACTAAAATTATCAAAACTAAAGCCCAAAACATAAATGGGCCAAATAAAAATTAAACTACCAAATTTTCCTAAATAATAAATTAAAATACATCAAATAAACTAAAACTCCATAAATAATAAAATATATGGAAATCCTAATTTTCATTGTTATTTTCCACTACATCATTGGAGTTGTGTTATGTTTCTATCCACTGCTGACTAACTTGATTTATGCTATATATATGTATTCTATGCTGCATATTTACCATCATCCTTGATCTGAATAGCTGAACTAATGTATGGGTGCTCCTTATGTCACCTGATTTCCCTACTCTCCAACCCACCTTCTCTTCTATGCCTTCTTTGTAGCTCAAGCTAGTTTCTCTCTAAATAGAAGATTTTACATATGGCATGAGTACTTGTTTCCGGCTCCATCTGTGTCTGTTGACTTCAAACTTTCTTCTTGTACTGTTATAGAAACTAGTTATTAGTGAATGCAGTTGGAACATCTTAATTTCTCTTAACTTGGCAAGCCTTTTGTTTCCTAATTATATTGTTTCTTATTCTCTCTTCATGAAACAGTACATTAATTTTTTCAGGTATTTTCCCCTGATGTACAGATATAATGTATGTACCTTCCTCCTCGCTTGAAAATTGCACTGTTATCCCTCGTTGTTTGCTTAGTTGCATCGTTATCCCTCGTTGTTTGTATAATTGCACCACCCTCCCTCACTGTTTGTATAATTGAACCGTCCTCGCTCCATGTTTGTATAACGGCACCTTCTCCCTCCTAGTTTGCACAATTACACGGTTCTTCCTTGTTGTTTGCATAATTGCACTGTTATCCCTTGTTTGCATAATTGCACGGTTTTCCCTTGTTTTTTATGTATAATTGCACCATCCTCCCTCCCTATTTGGATAATTGCTCCATCCTGCCTCCTTGTTTGTATAATTGCACCGATCTCCATCCTAGTTTGTGCAATTACACAATTTTCCTCCTAGTATGTATAATTGGTGTTCTCCCTCAAATTTTATGTTTGCACAATCTCCCGCCATTAGTTAAAGCCTTAATGGTTATAGTGAGTGGCAGAATTTTCTAATTTCAGTGTATAATTTATCTTAAGATGCCAGTGTTCTAAAAATCGTTAAGCGGACCTAGACGGCGGAATGGGCGCCTAGGCGTTTTTTTCTTAGGCGATCTCATTTTTTTACTTTTTCTATTGTATATACTTATTATACTATACAAAACATATAGTATATGCAATTATTTAAAATTCTACATGAAACATTACCAAAAAACAATCTTTTTATTGCTTAACAAATTCATTTAAGTATGTCAAAAAGGAGTATTGCATTATTGTGGTTGTCCACTTTTAAGCATTACATTGCTGGATTTTAAAAATATGCAATTAACCAATTGAATTTTTAAAAATTTCTTAATCAAGCCATTTTGTCAAATTAGTTGGACAGACGTCAAATTTGAGCTTCTATTTTCAGTCGTGGATTAAAACAAAAAAAATTCTAAAGCCACATAAGAATTATTAGCCTCCTACGTGTAATTAGAAAAAAAAATGTTGAAGTGGCATATCCCATGTGGATTTGGCAGTCGCACAAAAATTTTAAAAATAAGAATACTTTTATGTTTTATTTTCTTAATTTTTCTTTACCTATTATTTCTCTCTCTTCTCTAAGTTCCTTCTTCATCTGGATTAGTTCCTTCAGATATGGTTTAATTCCATTACCCACAAATCCTTCATCTCATCATCTTCCTCCACTACAAAATCTAGTTTTATCTTTGTTTTCCTCATGTCTTTGTAATGAATTTGGGGGAACATTTAGGGTTTCAATTTTCTCATTTTGGATTCTCACCCTTCTCTCTGCAATAAATAATAATTATTGATTTTGCCCCTCTTTTTCTGGGGTCATCTTCTTCTCACACCATTAATGGAGATAATTAAATCGTAAAGCGAGCCAACACGATTCGAGGCTCGATTCTAGGCTCGACTTCGAAAAAAATACTGGCGAGACTCGGATTCGTTAATAATATGATCCAAATCGAGCATTAAAAATAGTTGAATAAAAATATGAGTAGAATCGAGCAAGGTTATACTCGACTCGTTTAAGATTCAAACTACTCGAATTTTTGATTGTGATTCGATACATACTCGGTTAATACATATTTGATTAGATGTTCGATTCTCTTATAATATATACAAATTTAAATCAAATTAGGAAAATTAGTTATTATTTTATTTTGTTTTTAATTTTAATTGTGATTTTATATTTGTAAAGTGTAATAATAAATATATTTTCTTATTTTTAAGCAAAATAACAAATTCAATTTATAATTATATTTATTATAAAACTAGTTATTATGTGGATATTCGAAGTCGAGCTTGAATTTGAAGCTCACGAGTAGTTTGAATAAATATTCGAGTCGAGCCGGATCAAATTCGAGTAATAAATATTCGAGTCGAGTCGAATCTGAGTAGGAATTTTCAAATATAATTCGAATTCGAGCCGAATTCGAGTACGAATTTATCATTTCAAGTCGAATTCGAGTAGCTCTCTGTTCGCTTCGATTCGACTCGTTTACACCCTTAGCGATAATCCCATCTAATCAATAACAAACAACTCAATTATCAATTCATCACCTAAAAGCCATCACCAATCCACTGCCGATGGCAGAATCTCTAAACTCAGTTTTCTCGTCCGCCCTGGCCCTGTCCTCATTCAAATGCAAGACCAACAACAATAGCCAAAATACTAACACCCACAATGATAATTTCAGCACGCTGTATGAGATTGACTTGCTAGTCAACTCACCCAGATCTGAACTCGGTAATAGCCCAGTTTCTGCTGATGTGTTTGAGTCGGTAGAAAAAAAACAGACCTGTCATCATCATTTGATTCAAAGAGTTCACACGAAGAAGCATGTTGGATCTATTAGTGTGGATTTGGTTTAGGGAGGGAAGAAGCTTGGGCACTGGATGTTCTTAGCTTTTTGTGGGATATGTCTATTTTTGGATGTTCATCTCACGTGTGTGTACGCCATTTTCTTGGATTTTTTTTTAAAATGCCAAGTAAGTTATAAATAACGGACATCCAATGAATTTAATAGAATGGTATGATTTTTAAATTTAATTAATTCAATGGATTAATTGCATATTTTGTAAAATTTAGTGGTGTAATACTTAAAAGTGGACAGCCACAATGGGATAATACCCTTTTGCCATTTAATTATTGTAGAGCTTCAAAGTAGATGATGCATGACAAATTTAGGATGAATAATTAATGAAAAATAAATTAGGATTTAAACTCCACGTTTAAACCACTAGGGTCTCTCCAGTGTATCAACTCCTCGTATCAACACCAAAATGAATAAAATACCTCTACGGTATGAATAAAATAATCAACTTCAATATTAATAGTATGTAGTCTAATTGACTTGTTGGGATTACATCACTATTTAAAGAGATACAAAATCCTAATATTACTTGGAGAATAATAAAAGTACTAAACGACTAAAATACATTTATTAACAATTCATAATTACTAATTAATGTCCTAAATCCCCACTAATAAAATAAAATACATAAATCACATGAACTACTATTATATTAAACATAATAACAACTCCAATTCTCTGTTCTCGACTTGGAGTTCTCATCATTCTCCTCTTGTTGGAGAAAACTCGACCTTGAGTTTTATAATATGATAGAATAAGCCATGAACTCCTCTGCAATGGAAGAACATTTTAGAACACCTTTGACAACACCATCATGCGGTAAGGCTCAAAAATTTTTGCACAGAGAATTGACCAGAGCATCGCTTTTGTATTCATATGTGCAGAAAAGAAGCTTTCTGGAACAACGAAGTCAACAATGTAAACTTGCAATGGATCAACTTCTCTCGAATCGTCCTTTCTTTTAGAGTTTTCAATTTGTTGCTCATACACAATCTCTGGTTTAACTTTTGGAACTTAAAAAATTTCCATGGACATGTCACATGTCACGCCCCCAAATCCGGGCCTCCTTCAACACCTGATCTGGTGTTGACGATACTTCATCTATTAAATCTACTAATAATTCTATTGGTTTAACTAGTCTATTACAGACATTACATCAATTCTTTACCTCCATCACTGGATCGCAACATCTTTCCTTAATATTCACTAATATTATATTTGGTAAAAACACATTTAATTAAAAACTTATCATACTCTTTTTTTCAGAATCGTAAACTTTACAATTTTCGGTTACATCTCAAAGTCATAAAAATTACAACTTATTCTAATGCATTAAATATACAACTCCTCTAACCTTACTTCCTTTTGAGTATTCCATAACTTCAATTTAACACTAAACCCTTCTTCTCAACTTCATCACCATTTATCTATCTTAGACTTCCAATATTAGCAACCAGTAAGTTCCCAGGACTGTTAATCTAGCATAGTTAAATGACTTCTACATCTACTAGCTTAAATGTAAGGTACACTATATATTTTTATAATAATTCCCAACTCTTTTAATCAAATCTCCAAAGTTATTACAACTTTAAGTTCTATTACAAATAAAGAAGACAAATTATCTACTCTTCTTTAACTTTCCTATTTTACTGCCAGACTCTTCTGGTAATACTTCCTTAACTACAAATGAAACATATTTACAAGAATGAGCATAAGAAAACTCAGCAAGTCTAACACATAACACATAAGAGAACTCACACTTCTCTGATTCAAAGGGATGAATAGCTCAACAAAAGATATCAACAATTGTTCATAATAGTAAACTGAGGGTTGTTAAACCAAGAACTGTTCGTCAGTCACATGACTTAGAACTCTCTATTTGTCAGTCATAGAGACTTAGAACTCTCTGTAGATATTATAAGGGGATCAGCCTAATAATATCCTGTGTTATTATGCATAACACCTTTTATACTGACAACTTTCATTTTTAACGATATAGGAGTTAGTTACCCGACACATCATAAATTCCCCCATGAATAAGGGTTGTTCATTTCAGTTACTAACCTACAGATTCCGCCCAAAAACAATTTGGTTTGGCACAATAAACCCAACTCAAATAAAGAATTATAACAATTCAATATCTCATCAATAATTATTTCAAAAGGAATAGCTCAATACTCAAGTTAAGCCGAACAAATGGCAAATAACTCTTCTCAATAAATCATTTTACAATATATAATGAACTTCATAATTCAAAGAAAGAATTAAATGAAATTCAACAATTTAAAGCACATCGTTGCACTTTGCGTAAGTACATAAATCGAATGAGTTAGAAAACTTGTCTGATAGCGTCTTCTATATTTACGCTAATTTTTCGTCTTTCGTATGGCCTACGCAATATATTAGGTCAACATACAATTAATAGTCATAAACATGACTTTACCCTTATTACTTAATTAATCTCAAGTATTAATTTTATTTCAATACTTTATTACTTACTATGTTTGATTTTAATGTTAACATACATATCATGCTTTATCTCATTTAATTAGTTTGTCTAATGAAGCAATTAGGTAGCTAGTTTTATCAAGTTTTATAACATAAACATACTAACATGATAATCATGTTTTACTTCCTTTATTAGGTCGATTAGGACATTTACTTAAGCTAGCTTATCATGAACATATGACTTGCTATTTATTAACATACAATTTATGTTTAGCATGCAATATTACATAATTTAGAATATAAAAATGATTAACTAACAAGAATACGACAAGTCCTAAATTATCTCTTGAAGTTGCATGCTTTACGATTATCTTGAATAAGTAAGACTTGATTTTCTACCTCTCAAATATATGTGATCTTACTATGCTCCCTCTTAGAATTGATTTGGAATTTAATGAAGGTTATTAGCATGGCACAAGGGTCTTATTTATAGGCAACCAAAACTTAGGGTATAATGGTCATCACTCATCACACCACAACCAATCAAAGTGGCCAACAAGGCCATCTAGCTCAACCTCTAACAAATGAACAACAAGGCCAAAAGCTAAGCCACTCACAAGTGACCAACAAGGCCAATGGCCTACCAAGATTGACACTTGCAACCCACCCAAAAGCCACATCTCACCTTTCTACGCTTGACAACACGAAAGCAAATGTCTAATAAGCCACATCTCTCCTTTCATTGCTTGACAACACACCAAGAGCTAGCAAAACTCAATTTGGTGACTAAATCTTCAAAGCAAGTATCAATACTTACAAGCTTGTTAGTATTACATACTTTCATAATGACCAAAATATCCCTACTTCTCTACACCCTAACCGGATCCCACTTAGTTTGGTTACTCCAAACTTGGTTTACCATCTACTTTGCTCATTAGTTAGCTTTCGTAACTAATCCGGTTAGCCGAAATTGTTGACTTTACGTTTTATGAATAATGATTTCCTAGTTAAGTTTTACAAAAATTTTCTATACTTGTACTTATAATGAAATCACACACATTCAATTACATAACACATAATTTCAATCACCAAAACATCTTTCGTACATTTGGCTAAAAAACCCGATAATAATCAAGCTCCTTCCAAAGAGCATTAATCTTCGCAAAATACTGTGCCACAGTCTTCCCCCCTTGACCTAGCTCACGGATTCTTTTACGAATGTCATATGCCTTAGACATATTACCAGAAATAGAGAAAGTTTTAGAGATAGCCTCCCAAAGCTCATAGGCAGTGTTTAGAAACATGTAACTACTCCGCATACTCGGTTCCATTGAATTAAAAATCGTTATCAGATTTTCATTCTTTTTGGACCATACCTGGTTTTTCAGGCATAGTAGTTTTTCCATTGATGAAGTGTTGTATACGATTAGCCTCAATTGACATACGACACGCACGCTTGAGACCATTCCAAATAGTTGGTTCCATCCAGTTTGAAGGAGCTGAGAACCAATGCTGAATTAAGGGTATGGCTTCTAACGACTTGTTGTCCCATACTACTGTTATGAACCCCACTACTAGCACTACTTTGTTCCGCCATATAATAGGTAGATACAATATATACCAAGAGAATAAACTTTTCAAAGGATATCAACTAATTGTACTACACTTTAGAACCAGAATTTATGCCAAAGAAGCGGTGGGAATCTTAGTACTAATAACAGAGCCAATGAACAGAGTCGATGAACAGTGTCGATGAATAGTGTTTTTCTGAAAATTAACGACCAAGCTTTGATACTATGTAGAAAGGTATACTCAGAGTTTAGGTTTATAATTCCTTAGGTTTATAATTCCTGCTTAATTTCATCTCAATTACATTGGTTTATATACACAAGTATATTTATGATAATCTCTAATTACAGATATGTATACACAATAATTATGGGATATGACTAACTATAATTATGGAAATCATATCATATCTTGTAACATATATATATATATATATATATATATGGTAAAAATGGAGGTACACAGCCGTGTAATTTTCAAAGTTACACGGTCTACGATCGTAGAGTGATTTCACTCTACGATCGTAGAGTAGTCACTCTACGATTTGTGAATTAACTCTACGATCGTGGACTACTCTACGATCGTAGAGTAAAGTCACTCTACCATCTGGGGACTACTCTACGATCGTAGAGTGAAATCACTCTACGATCGTAGACCGTGTAATTTTTAAAGTTACACGGCTGTGTACCTTCATATTCCCATATATATATATATATATATATATATATATATATATATATAATTTGGAAACTCAGGCTATTTGGATACGCAGATGGAATGATTTTCTTTTGGATCTTTGAGGAATAATTTCACTGATTGTATAGAAATTGAAATGTTTGATATGTATGTAAAGTCATTTACTGAAAAGGCAAAGTTGTCCACGTATTCCTTCCGAACCTCAGTGGAGGTCGTTGGAATTAACTTTACTTTCTTAGGTTCTATTGGTGGCATTTGTTCTTGAAATCGGTAGCTTCTCCTTCTACATCCAATTTCTATGGTTTGCTGCTCTTTAATTAGAAGGATCTATTATTCAATACAGTTAGCTTGTTTTTAACATTTGGTTAATATATTTTTTTGAGAAGTTATTTATATTTTTTGTGTTTGGTGATGTTGAATAAGAACACCGTACATCTGCATTGTTTTCTAGGGCTTTGGCAGTAGTTCTAGACTTTGTTTAAAATGTAGAGTTTCTTAATATTTGTCCTTTTCTGGTTCATTGTTGACTTCATAAAGGTTAGAGCACTGGCATTATCCTGTGTGAATCATGGCGGTTACAAGCTTCATCCTTACCCAATCCCAGATTTATCAAAACTCTTGCATATGAAGGTATGATTTTCATTAACTTTGCTTTAGCTTTTTTTCATTTTCTGGTAAATAAGTTTCATTTATTAGAATTGTAATGATGCTAAAGCACATTCTCATATGTCCTTAGGAAACAGATGTGGTATCCTTCTGCACTGATTGTGGTCTTAAGACTACCACAGATGAAGATGGTAGAAAGTTCTTACCCACCAAACAAACAAATTTTTACCATCCAAAGAGAAGCTCTCAGAACCACTATCTTCTTGATTCAGAACGATTAATGAGGTAACTTTTGAATCATTTTCTTATCCCACCCCCTTTTTTTCTTTCCCTCGTCATTCCTCCAAGTCTTCTTAATGTTTAATGGATGTGTCTAGGAACTGAATGGGCTTCTTAGTCTAATGCTAATAAAATTACAATTTGGAGGGTGTAATGTGCAATCTACATGTCAAATACATTTATTATTTTTTTTTCCTTTTCCTTTTTAAATGGTTTATGCTTAATACATGGAAAGAAAACAAACTTGTTTTGCAATAGTACTCATTCTGTAATTTTGTGAAGGCTTTTGTTGGATGGGGCAAATGCTCATTTGGGCAGGTTGACCTTCCGATAAGAATGCAGTTAAGAAGACAATATTGGATATTCCCATATATATGTAGAGAAAGCAAAACTTGTCTGGGTATGTCAGGAACAACAGTAGTTCCTCGACTTTTTCCAATCAAAATGGCAATTCACAACTAACTATTCAAGTTGGTTGAAGAAATTGATGAAGAACAGTAAAAAAAACAGTGATGAATAAGAGGAGGCTTGCAAAGAAAATCGATAGAACTTGGAGAAGATGATAAGAGAGCTTGGATAAAGATGGACTAAATCATTCTTCAAATACATTATCAGATGACGTCCCACAATCCATGTATCTACTACTTGTACTACTAGAAAGAGTAAAGCTAAAGTAAGCCACTAACTTGCTCCTTAGCTAACTTAACCTTAACTAACTAACCTTGTGCACATTTGCACTTCTAAATCTTGAAACCTCTAATTTAACATAGTCAATCCTAAGCTTATTCATTTTGCATTAAGGCCATTGACCTTACAATGTTCTATGCTCTTTAGACATTATCTATAATTGATCAAGGTGAATTGGGTTGAACATCTAAATAAATGATAGATATGAAGTGCAAAGACACCTCTTCCCATTTGGGTGTTTCTTAAAGTGATTTGTGTTAAAGCATTTTTTACATTTGACATGCAAACCTTACATTGGATAAGTAACACTAGGCTTAAACTATCAATAGATAATTGTTTTTGCCATTGGGCTTTGCTTTTTCAAAATTTGGGAGTTGAGTGAAAGATCAGGGGTTTATTGAGAGAACTATTAAAATACGAGGGAATAGTTAAAAGGTTTCTAGAATAAGTATGTCACATGATCTGAATTGGTTTAAAAAGGGGGAAGTAAGAAATACATAAAATGAGGTGAGAGATGATGACGCGGAACGGAAGAGGAAAATAAAATAAAAAAATTATTTATTATTTTTTTTTATCTTATTTAGATATAAATATTTGATTATTAATGTAATATTTATTACTTATATCAACTAGGATACTTAATTTAGTAGTAGATTTTAGCAAGGAGATTAGTTTTAATTAGAGTAGTAGATTTTAATTAGGAGATTATTTCTTTTTAAAATTAGGATTTTGATTATATTAGTAGATATGAATTAGCGTATTAGTTTTAATTATAGTAATAGATTCTAATTGTAAAATTATTTTATTTCCTTTTTATAGTCGGATTCTTTACTACTTGGTTGCTAAGTCCTATAGTTCCTATATATAGAGAGTTGTAATCTTATTATTTTTTAGATTATTAAATATTTTAAGTTCAGATTATAGTTTCGTGTTTTTGTGTGTATTTATTTACCGATCCTCTATCCTTATTCCTTCTTTCACCTTGTCCTACATCATTACGAGAGAATTTTTTTGATATATTTGAATTTCACCCAATTTATTCCTACCTAAATTTTCTTGACATGCATCTTTTTGTTGAAATTCAGTAGAGAATCGACAAACAATTAATTTTTTTTAGACGAAAGCGGGATCTACAGTAGGAATTGTCGTTGTAGTCTCCATCTTTCACACCAAAAAAAAGAAGATAACAATTATATTTACAGAAATTCAACATATTTACTTCTTATAGAACTTATTAAGTACAACTGCAACACAAAAATATACAAAAAAACTAATTCCAGGAGACTTGCCATATGTAATATATCCATTTTGTTATTACTTTCATTGTTATGGCATTGAAACATGGATGATCCTGCAGAAAAAGAAATAATTATATGCATGTACACATCCTATTTTGTCAAATTAATCACAAAAACTAACAAAAGTAAATATAAGAATTAAACAATACACACATATGTGGGTGGGTGGGTGGGTGGGTGTGGGTGTGAGTGTGTGTTGTGTTCGTGTATAAGAGACGAGCAATACTAAAACTCCATTCGTTCCAAAATTACAAACAACAACTATTTTGAATTGTAGAATCGGAAAATGTGATGCTTTCATTCTCAGTTTCTTTAGTAGCTGGTGAGGGGAGCAATCAATAAAGATTACGAGATTTGGACAGATGAGGGAAGGAAACATAGTCGAGCTTTGTTTACCGTTCCAATGGTAGAACACTTTAGAGGGTCATGTGAAGCATGTCGGGGTTTATAAGTAAGAGGGTCTCGTAGAGACCGAGTCCCAAAGCGAGCAAGTCTTGTAGAGACTGAGCTTAGAAGAAGTTAGTTTTGTGAAGACCAAGTATGGAGGTCTTAGGAGAAGTTAGTCTTGTGGGGACTAAGTTTTGGGAGTTAAAAAGATCTAGAGGGAGAAAGACTCTACTTCTAGACAGAGAAGCTCGCAACCTGGGGGGTTCAAGTGAGAAAGGTATGTTTTGCGAATGAAGTGGTGGGTGATTTATAGGCCTTTTTTTTTTTTTTGTTTTTTAGTTGTTTTTTTTTTTTTTTTGGGGGAGGATGCTCATGTCATTTACACCTTGTATCTTGCAAAATTTATTAAGTGCTAGAATATGTTGAGAGTAATCTTGAGAAATCTACGATTGATTTGATTAGGAGTGATCAGTGGTAAGATTATTCTAGAAGCATGATTAGTGGTAATCATTGATCACTAATCGTCTTACTTTCCATATTTAGTTTTAACTCTTAGCCTATGTAAAGGCTCTATTAGGCTTGGCAAAAAAATGGTTTTGGGTTACATTATATAGTTATGGTTCCATTAAGAACTACATTATGGGTCCAACCCATTTTTAAAATTTCAAGCTTACTAGCTATAACTTACAATCACATATAACAATTATCATAATTCACTACACCACCACAATAATTAATTTTCCTTTAAAAATAGATATTTAGAAAAATCTAAACCTGTCTACAAAACTTACAAATCATCAATAACAATTTTCGTAATTCACCATACCACTACAATAACAATTACTATTATTATAATAATAATAATAATAATGATAATTATTATTATCATTATTGTTATTATTATTATTTTTATTATTATTGTTATTATTATTACTATTATCATAATTATTATTATAATTATCATAATTATTATTATTATAATTATAATTATTGTTATTATTGTTATTATTATTACTATTATCATAATTATTATTATAATTATTATTATTATAATTAATATTACTATTATAATTATAATAATATTATAATTAATATTACTATTATAATTATAATAATATTATAATTATTATTACTATTATAATAATAATAATAATTATTATTATAATTATAATAATTATTACTATTACTATTACTATTATTATTATTAAATATTATTATTATTATTACTATTATTATAATTATTATTATTAATTATTAGTATTATTATAATTATTGTTATTACAATTATTATTACTATTATCATAATTATTATTATAATTATTACTATTATTATTATTATAATTATATTATTAATATTAATATTATTATTATAATAATATTTTAATTATAATAATTATTATTACTATTATTATAATTATAATAATTAATATTACTATTATTATAATTATAATTATTATTATTATTATAATTATTATTACTATTACTATTACTATTGCTATTATTATAATTACTATTATTATTATTATTATTACTATTATTATTATTATTATTGTTGTTATTATTATAATTACTACTATTATTAATAATTATTATTATAATTATAATTATAATTATTACTATTATTATTATAATAATCATAATAGTACTAATAATAATAATAATTATTATTATTATTAGTACTATTATTATAATAATTATTATTTTTTATTATTATTAGTACTATTATAATAATAATTAGTACTATTATTATTAGTATTATTATTGTTATTATAATTATAATAATTGTTATTATTATTATTATTATTGTAAATATTATTATTATTATTACCATTACTATTATAATTATTGTTATTATTATAACTATTATTTTTATTTTTATTTTTATTATTACTATTATTATAATTATTATTTTATTATTATTGTTATTTGATTTGGGCAGGAATTTGTAGTGAGATGAAATGTGAGCCTTTAGATTAAGTCGGAAGAATTGAGATGAAATCTGAACTGTTCTTGTGCTTTGTCAAATGAAAGATTCAAAATGGGTTCTGTTTTATTATATAGATTATAAGATGAACCTTACACATAAAATTAAAGATTTTACTATGCAGGAACTAGTGGCACACATACATATTGAAGAACAAAACAAGGCTAAAGAAAAAGGAGACCTAGTTCCAAATCATACTGTCAAGGCTAATCTCGTAGAACAAAGGCCACAATGGAAGAGCTAAAATTATCAGTCCAAAAACTTCAAAGGGAAAACTCATAAATCAATGGGAAGAAAGGATAATAGGTTCAAGACTCCCAACCAAATTCAGAAACCTTTCACTAAAGGTTCTTGCTTCGTATGCAGCAAATCTGGCCATATTGCTATGAAATGTCACTTTCGCAAGGGGCAAGATAATAATAATAACTCTCAGCCTAAGCCCAAGCGAACTTGGTTGAATCCGATGACTTTATTGTTGTTGTCGTCTCAGAAGTAAACCTAGTTGACAATTTCACCGAATGGGAAGTAGATACCGGTGCCACTAGACACATTTGCGCGAATAGAGACGTAATTCTTAACTACGAAAATGTGACTAATGGAGAAAAGTCATTATGGGGGATTCTCGAGCCACCAATGGTGTGGGGAAAGGGAAAGTCTTACTAAAATTAACTTCGGGAAAAACAATTGCTTTGCAAGATGTGTTTTATGTGCCCAAATATTCGTAGAAATCTTGTGTCTGGATCCTTGTTGAACAAAGCTGGCATTAAACTTGTGTTTGAGTCTGATAAACTTGTACTTACTCATAATGGGGATTTTGTGGGGAAATACTTTTGTAATGGGGGCTTATTTGTACTTGATGCTTCTACTGAATTGAATAATAAGTGTGACACCTCCAAATCCGGGTACTCCATTCCCATAGACTTGGTGTTCACTGTCCAATAAAATCTCAACTATCTACGCATAGATATAATAAAACTGATAAACTTAACATAATCCTCCCATTAAAGGGTTACCAAAACTTAAATCCCAGGTTATCTAACCTTTAATTACATCATGCAGAATTAAAACATAACAAATAAAGTCTGAATACATAGCCTTCTTAAACACGATAAAATTAAACATCATGATCTACTTATGTGCTTTGCCTTTTCCTTTACTCGTCGATGGCTCCTCAGATTTAACTGAAATGTTATATGCAAGAGTGAGCAAACAATTGCCCACAGGAATAATAATAACAATAATCATATATGAAACATCAATGGATAAGCTCGACTGAAAAAAAAAAACATGATTTTCTCTGAAATTCAAGAATTATAAGTTCAATAAAAAGATTAACATATATCTGAGGGTCACAAGACCATGCATTTTGTCCTAGGTTATTAAGTATTTCTACTTAAGCTTTTAACAGTCGTTAGACCATATGGACTTCCCTTCTCGTACTAAGGGGATCAACCCTTCGTACAATGTATTGTGCACAAACATCTTAACGCTATTGTGTAATATAATCTCCTATAATAGGGTTGTTCATCTCAGCTTTGACATTAGAGTCCGCACCAAAGGAAGATTGGTTTGAATTAACTTCAAGGGTAATTTAGAGTTCAACGTTCATCAACTAAGGACTAATTGAATCAATAACCATTCCACAATTCAGTAACAATTTAAGTTCAAATGATGATTTATAATCAAGGATTAATCAATAATAATTCACGATTGAATAACAATGTATATCAAGGTAGTTTTCCGAAAGAATTAGAAAACCTCATTTGAAGTCACAGACTTAAACAATTCAAGCTTTGGATAACGAGAAACAAGAACTAGAAATCTTGCTCATTAAGAGATTAAGGTTAAAGAACTTGAATAACTATAAACGAGTAGGGATAAAGAACTTGCATAATGATAATTAGTTAAGGATAGGAAACTTGCCTTGTGCGTAAGCTATTAAATTATAATTCACGTTCTTCAATAGTCCTACACATTCCATTAACAATCACCATGTCCATTAGTTACGCTAATATTAACTTAAGTTCCCACTTTTAGTTCAACTTACTAACATAGTTCAAGTTATGATCATTATCTCTAACCACATAACACAAATCTGAAATCATTAACTAACAATCAATACAACCTTTAAACGTCAATATCAAACCTAATGAACAAGAAGTTTGAATTCGATAATCTTTGTTTGAAATCACTTTATACATGTTAACAATCCGTTATAACATCTCGTTATATATCTTAACACATTATCATGCTCATTAATCTATGGTAAGTTAGGTTTCAAAGACTAAATAAATAACACAGTTCATAACTGTCTCAGGTCAGCAATGTTCTAAAAGGCGCTAGGCGGGAGGCGGACGGCCGAGGGGGGCCTAGCGCCTAGGGGACCTTTTCTTAAAATTCAAAGACATCCATATTGCTAATGTTAAAGTTTAAACACAAACATGCAATTGTTCAAAGTTTAAACATATTTTTAATGCATTAGTTTTATTTATAAACATGATTGCTATTAAATAATAAAATTTAAATTTTAAGAATTTAATTCAATATTAAAACTTAAGAAACTAAACATAAATTTAAGAATTATAAAATTGAATTTAACTAAATATTACAAATGTATCATTATTTATATAATTTGAAGTTGAGTACAAGTTTAAAAATTACAACTATAATAAAATTATTCATTTTGACTTGATATTGTTCACTTCTTATTGTGATTTGATATCTTTCTGACTGTATTATGAATATAATAAATCATTAGAAAAATAAATATATCAAGATTTGGTTTGGGTAGTTATTAAATTAAAAAAAATCTCTCACTTTAGAACCCGCTTTAATTTTGGAGGAGGAATTTTTTATCGCCTTGGGCCTAGGTGAGGCGCCTGTGAGGCCTAGAGGCACCAAGGGGGGGCCTAGCGCCTAGGCGGGACCTAGGTGGACCTAGGCTGGGAGTTTTAGAAACAGTCTTGAGTCGAGGTTTGGTAGCATTTTGCACCCTACAAAGCTTTGGAACCAGCCAATTTGACGTCATGGCAATTGCTTTATACTGAATCTGTGTGGCACCAGTAGCAATTTGCACGTCGGTGTGCAAGCACAACAGTTCATCCAAGCCAAAAACTCACGAATTTATTAATTGAACACCAAATTATACATACCCAGAAGTTATAAACTTTTCAACAACACCACCAAGCATGCTTAGAATCATTCCAACAACTAAAACAACCAAAATTAAAGGATTTGAAACCATGTTTATGCTCAAAATTCATATTTCAACATAATTAGCGAATCATCTCACCACAGATTTGATTCTCCAACAAATCAGTTCATTTAACATGCATTGTATTCGTATTTGAATGCATTAACAATAAAAATCATAAATTTTCAGATTATAACATGAATTGACCAACAATTTTAGTCTCAAAATAAGCCATTTTGTACATATATCCACGAAAAGTCAAATTTCCATTTAAAACATGATTCATATGAATTTGATTCCTAAAAATCGTTTATAAACACCAAACGACAGATTATATATACTAATTAACACATATAACTAATTTTCTCTCAAATTAGCCATAAAAATCCATTTATAGAGAAGTTAAGAACCAACTTGCAATGAAGAACACAATTTCTTTTTCTAAAACATGTATATATAATTTGATTCTCTAAAACTCCATTCTGAGAATGACATGATTTATACATACTCAAGATCATATATACAATCCAATTTCTTAACAATTCATATTAAAATCAATTATTGAGAAGAAATTGGGAAAACATAAACCAAAATTAACGTATTACCTTTGATTTAACTAAGAGGGCTTAATTAATCTTCTTCCTTCTCTTAAATCTTCAATTCTCAAACACTCTCAATTTCTCCATGTTCTTTGAATTTCTCAGGCTTAGCAATACAGTATGATATAATACGTATATAATATAACCGATATACTCATTGTGCGTACTGCTTAACGTGGGTATCAGTTAAGCGCATCATGACTTCAGCAGTTGTCATGTTCCAAAGGGCCTTGTTTGGCTAGCCCTTAAAGACTCTTTTAATTTATTTTTATTTTCTTCTTAGTATATAGTACAAAATGTCACAATTTAATTAATCAAATTCTAATATTTAGATTCAATTTAATTAATCTTAATATTAACTCATTAAATCAAATAGTCACATGATTATAATTCCCAACTAATTAAATCTCGGGTAAAATGCAAAGTCGACCACTGAACTTTTGGGGTTTTTGTGTATTGAGCCCTTTTCGTTTGGTCAACGTAAATTGAGCCCCTTTCTATTAAAAAATTTGGACTTCGAGCCCCAGGCGCCACATGTGTTGAACTGCGTACGTGGCGCCTACGTGGCACACGTGGTAGATTTGACGTGGGCATTTTTAATTTAATTTACATGTGGACGGGCTGATATGGCGGATATTGAACTTTATCCCAAAAAATATGTTGCTGCACAGATTCAAACTCAAGACCTCCAGTTTGAAACTTTGATCCAATGACCACCCGAGAACCACGGGCCTAGCTGCTATTATTTCGCAAGGATTAATATTTATAACTGAACAAATCATTTCCCCCAAATTAAAACAAATCCCATTTCCTTAGATCTGTTAAGTCTCAAACCCAAAAGCCATGGCTTCACGGAGGCTTCTGGCCTCTCTCCTCCGATCGTCCATACATCGATGTCCCTCCAAATCTGCATTCACAAACTCTAGAGCCCCCTCACGATTCACCTCCCACCGCCCCCTCTCTTGCCGGATTTCTCCTCAACCGTGCCGTTAACAGCGGTAAGATCACGGATGAGTTCACCGGAGTCGGCTCGATCGGGAAGTTATGTCAAGTGATTGGAGCCGTCGTTGAGATGAGGTTCCATGAAGGACTTCCGCCAATTCTGACGGCGTTGGAAGTGCTGGATAACTCGATCCGTTTGGTGTTGGAAGTCGCGCAACATTTGGGAGATAATATGGTGCGGACTATTGCTATGGATGCTATTGATTAAGATTTTGAGTTTGCTAAAGCGTTTCATATATAGGGCTTTCTGTTATTTCTATAGGATCCTAAAGATATGTGCTCTAATTTCTAATTGATCTTACGTAAACTTGTTATGTGGGTGTAACATTAGTATGTTTGGAATGTGTGATCGGTGATTGTATAATCTAATCTTAATTCATGATGTATGTAGTTGGTTAGGCTAATTTAATTTGGGGATCTGTATTTATGTTCAGTTGTTTATGTTGATTTGGATGTATTTTTGGATCATTGCTATCTATCTAATGCATTTCAGTTTGGATTAGCCAATTTGGTTAATTTTGGTCTTTGAATGGTTAGTTTGATTATTGCTTGTGATTTCCTCTGTTTTTAGATTCATGTTGGGTACCTTTTATCCAAAGATGGTTAAAATCTGGGAACATGAATTGTTTAGTTATAAATCTTTGCGAAATCTAGGAACATGAATTATTATTATTATTATTATTATTTTCAGGTAAAACAGAGTGTTGATCGATTTCGCAATCAATGAATACGTGCAAGTATACACGGTCAACAAGTAATAAAGTGATAAGAAAAGTATCGTTCCCACGAGGAATTATTTAATAAAAATTACCAAGTACTAACTCTTAACCAAATCAATTTTAGCTAAACAATTGATTTAAGATTTTTGAATTAAGAAAACTAAATTAACTAAATATACTAGATGTCTTTAGAAATTAATTCAATTAAATAAAGCTTAAGACTATACGAATGAATTCAAATAAATAAAGATTAAGACTACAATATCCCCAAATTATGTACTATAAACCAATTATCTTACTAACCCAATTATTATGCCTACTGAATTGTTAACATGAATTCTAAGTGTTAAAAGCCCTTTCCCAAGTGATCAGTTAACTTTTATTCAATTCAATTAATCTTGTGATATTCCTATGCAAAATAATTAAATTAAATCCATTAAGTTCCAATTCCCAATTTGTTACATGCAGTGAACATATATTCCTATTCAATTCACGACCCTAATTATTCGTCTCATGCAAATAATTAAGCATACATGTTATCATGTCCAGTTCTAACCCTAAATCTTCTCTCCCGAATCCTTCTAGAGTAACAAGGTAATTACTGGCCAAATAATTAATCAATAAGCATAAGACATAATAAACAATTCACCTTGACACAAAATAATTGGAATAATTTAAATAATTAATTCATAAACATAAAAAGTTCAATTTGTAGTCTTAATAAAAGAATTAGTTCATGATTAATGAATTAAAACCAAGAATCCACAATTGAATAGACATTAAAAGATAAAAGTAAGATTAGAGTGAAGAATAAATCTGTTGTCAGCAAATCTCCATCTTCCTCAAGCTCCTGCTCTTTTTCTTTAATGGTATCCAAGTTGCTTCAATCTCCAAAACTAATAAGAACTAGGGTTTATGTTCTAATCTAATGGAGTATATCTCTAATCTAATCTATGTAATCTCTCCTTATTTTATGCTTTACATCATGTATTTATAGGTTACAAGTCCAATTTTTAGCTTAGGAACAAACCCAATCCAATTTGGAGTCAAAAAAATGTCAAAATTCGCCCCAAAACGCGTCCAACCTTGACCAGGCCCTAGCCCAGCGCCCCAGCGCTGCTCACGGCGCTGGAAAGCTGCTCCCTAGAGCCCCGGTGCTGAAAATGAACTACAAATGGGCGCCCCCGTGCTGGGACCTTTTTCGAGAATTTTCTGCTCTGACGTCCTTTGGAAAAATGACCATAACTTCTTCGTCCGAACTCCGATTTTGATGATTCAAGATGTTCGGAAAGAGGAGACGTAGATCTACAACTTTCATTCTTTGAGTTTTTGAAATAAGGTCCGGAACAATGCTGAAATTGGCCCTGAAGTGGCTGCTATGTAAATGGCAAGCCGAAAATGCGAATCTAGCAACCCCAAACGTCGATCCAAGTAACTTTTGTCCCAAATCCTACAAAACAATGTAAAACATGCATGAATAGACACAAACACTTAAAAACATTCAAAAGATTAAGCTCAAGCGCATTCAATTCATGGGTATAAAACTCACTCATCACGAGCAACAATTCTAAATTTTGTTGGGCACAATGATTGATGGATTTTAAATGAAGATGGAAGACAATTTTCCAATCATGAGTTACAAAATTGCAGGTTATAGATGTGTTGGTCTTTGCTTTTAGTGGGTTTTTTTTTGTTGATTTGATTGTTAAATTGAGAAGTTGTTTTGTATTGCTAAATTTATGCAGTACTTATCCCAAGAAAGTAGTAGTATAATTGTAGTTAAATACTATTATTATTATTATTATTTATTTTATTTTTATTTTTATTTTTTTTATTTTTGTTTTTGTTTTCACAGAATTAGTTGTGTAGCAGCTAGGCCCGTGGCTGCCCGTCGACTTTGCATTTTCCCCATTAAATCTCTAATTTAATCATTAAATTAAATTAGGACATCTCCATTTCATAACATTGTAATTACATAACAATTTACTTATTCTTTAATTTAATTAAATTACATTAAAACACAACTAACATATTAGCACAATAAAATACGCACGACTCATAAAATTTTGTATCATCAACTTAATTAATATTCTCATACTCGATTAAACTATTCCACAACAATTTCATCAATTATTTATTTTATTCAATAAATAAATAAACTGAAATATTTATTACTAAAATATTTATTTAATTCAATAAATATTTTAAATTAAATATAAAATTCTCGATTGTTATAATAAGAATGCTTCTTTTGCTTATATTGTTGAATCTTTGGATATGTGGCATGCTAGATTAGGATATGTGAATGTGACATCTATTAAAAAATTGAAACAACTTGAGCTTATACCTAATCTTGCAAATACCGAGTTTAATAAATGTGAAATTTGTGTGGAAGCGAAACATGCTAAGAAACTTTTTAAAAGTGTTGAAAGACAAATGAATTTCTTGAGTTAATTCATAGTTATCTAGTTGATTTTAAAAATATTACAAGTAGAGGTGGTAAGAAATATTATATTTCTTTTGTGGATGATATGTTTGGATATACTTGTTTTTATCTCTTTTCCTCTAAAGGTGAAGCGGAAGAAATGTTTATTAAATATAAAGCGAAGTTGAAAATCGTTAGAAAAAAAAAATTAAAAGACTTATATCCGATCGTGGAGGTGAATATGATTAGGAAGTCTTAATTTTTTTTGAACTAAATGGAATTATACATGAAACTTCTCTCCATTATTCTCCATAGTCCAATGAAGTCGCGGAAAGAAAAAATAGAACACTTAAAAGATATGATGAATGCTATGTTAATTAGTTCTGGTTTACCTTCTAATATGTGGGGAGAAGCTTGTCTTTCTGCAAATCATATTTTAAATAGAGATCCACATAAAAAAGATAAGACTCTACACCATATCATTTATGGAGGAAACATGCACCTAATTTGGGGCATCTTAAAGTGTGGGGGTGTCTAGCTAAAGTAGCTATACCAGAATTTAAAAAGAATAAAATTTGACCTAAAACAATGGATTGTATCTTTATTGGATATGCTTCTAATAGTGTTGCTTACAGATTTTTGGTAATTAAAGATACGACTAATAATTATCAAAACAATTCTATTTTGGAAACAAAGGATGCAAAAAATTTTAAAATATATTTTCGATGAAAATAAGAGATGTGAGCAGTCCATTTTCAAATGAACATCTTAAAAGAAAAGATAAAGAACATGTACATACACCTACTAGAAGTAAAAGGCAACATTTTGAGAAAACTTTTAGCCCAAATTTTATAACTGCTTTTATAATTGAAGATGACCCTAAAATTTATGAAGAAGCAATAAAATCAATTGATGCAACTTTTTGGAAAGATGCTATTAATAGTGAACTAGAATCCATTATGTCTAACCATACATGGGAACTAGTTAATTTGCTTAAAGGATGTAAATCTATTGGATGTAAATGGGTGTTTAAAAAGAAGTTAAAAGTTGATGGGTCTATTGATAAATTTAAGGTAAGACTTGTGGCTAAATGATTTGATTTACTCAAAAGGAAGGATTTGATTATTTTGAAACTTAATCACCATTGACTAAAATGACAACTATAAAATTTTTATTGCTTTGGCATCTATTCATAAATTGATAATCCACCAAATATATGTTAAAATTGCCTTTTGAATAGAGAGTTAAATGAAGAAATATATATGTGTCAACCTGAAGGATTTGTAGTTCCAGAAAAAGAACAAAAAGTATGTAGACTTGTAAAATCTTTGTATGGTTTGAAACAAGCATCAAAACAATGGAATGACAAATTTAAAAAAACTCTCGTCTAATGATTTTTTGACAAATGAATCTGATAGTTGTGTCTATAGTAGATTCAATGAAAATTGTGGTGTGATTATTTGTTTATATGTGAATGACTTGCTAATATTTGGTACTGATGAGAAAGTTGTGAAAACTACTAAAGACTTTTTATCTTCTAAATTTGACATGAAAGATTTAGGAGAAGCGGATTTGATTCTTGACATGGAAATAAATAAACATGCAAATGGTTTTATCACGGTCTCATTATGTGGAAAATATTCTTAAGAAATTTAATTTCTTTAATGAAGAGCCATTAGGAACCCCTTATGACTCGAGTGTGCATTTAAAGAAAAATAACACAAATTGAATATGCAAGAATCATTGGTAGTGTAATGTATTTAATGAACTGTACTCGACCTGATATTGCATATGCCATTAGTGGACTTAGCAGATATATACATAATCCTTCACAAGATCATTGGAATGCATTGTCACGACTAATGAGGTATTTAAAAGGAACAATTAATGTAGGTGTACATTTTACTGGTCATCCTAATGTTCTGGAAGGATATTGTGATGCTAATTGAGTATCTGATAATGATGAGACAAACTCCACTAGTGGTTATGTGTTTACTTTAGGTGGAGGAGTTGTTTCTTGGAAATTTGCTAAACAAACTTGTCTTTGCTAGATCTACTATGGAATCTGAATTTATTACTTTAGAATTGGCAAGTCTGAGGTGAGTGGCTAAGGAATTTATTGGCAGACATATCGTTGTGGTCTAAACCAATTCCTTCTATTTCTATGTATTGTGATTCTCAAGCAGCTATTGGTCGGGCAATGAACCATGTTTATAATGGGAAACAGAGACATTCGCTTGAGACATAATATTGTACGAGGACTGATCAGTAGCGATGTTATTTCCATGGAATTTGTGAGGCCTGAAAAGAACCTAGCGGATCCGCTCACAAAGGGATTGACTAAAAAGGTTGTCCAAGAAGCATCTAGAGGGATGGGACTATTGCCAACATTTTGAGCAAATAATATGTAATAGAAACCCAACCCATGTGATTGGAGATCCCATGAATTGGGTTCAATGGGTAACAAGTCATGTAATTATTTAATTATAGCACTGCAATTATTTATATCTCTCCTTATGTGCATGTGGTGCTTACTGACAAATTGTGTTAGGATGAATCATTTAGATTCTTAATGAAACTCATAGCCCTAAAGGGTGGTGTATGTCAGTTTACACTTGATGGGTTCACCTATGTAAAAGTGGAAGTGTGGGCCGCTTCCTTTGAGAACCTATGACAACTCTCTAGAGCCTTTATCATCTGGGATATGGCGCATGGCCTTGAACGCGCCCAACCGCGGACTTGTGTGGATTCGGGATTTTTGGGTTTTGTTCAAGTTCAACTGTTTGTATCATAGATAATGGGTTCAAGAATATAATTCACCTATAATCTAAAATCATGAGCTTGTTTCACTAAGTGTCGATTCACCCACAAGGTATCGACGTTATGTATTTAAAATCCATTGCCTTTCTTACTTTTAATTTTTCTCTCTTTGATGATTTTGAATCATGTGGGGGATTGTTGGTTGTGCTTCAAAATCTTTGTTTTAGCAAAAGTCCCACATTGCTCATTTTAGGAACTTTTCTTTGGTTTATTAGTAAACTCTTGTGTTGGGCTTAGTAATATGGTTGAGGAAAAGGGATGGGTTCGCGCACATGAGGATGACCGAGGAATTGGGTTGGGCTAAGCTTGGATCTTGGACTTGACCAAAAACCTTATACATACATGTGCTGCGCGCATTACGCTGCCAGCAGGGAGTGCCGATCCGATCGATTATGCCTCATGGTGCACCCGTGAGTCCCTTTGTTTTGCTAAAATCCCTAACATGTTTTTTTTTTATTATATTTAGTTAAGCATAAAACCTAGCCCCCAATGTTTGAATCATTCATTCTGATCTCTTCAACGTTCACCACATTCTATTCTCCATAACGTCTATTTTCTCTCCAATGTTCACCACCAACGTATATATTTTTCGTCATATAAATATCAATCAGTTCTTAATACACTCAATACAATTATTCTTCTCTTCACTATAAACTTTATTATTTTCTGAGCAATCCACAGAGACGAGTCCAAAGTCTCCTTCTGTGACACACAATTGGAGCCTTCACCGTTGAATCTTGGAGGGTGACCATCGACAACCCATTTGTACCCGAGGTTATTACCAGTGGGGGTGAAATCACTTTTTAGGACAGTAGTTTCGCTACGTCTCGGTTTCTTTTATATACCAGATAAGTTCTAATTTTATTGTTCAATTCGTCTTGTTAATTTTGCTCCATATTCCAACACCAATTGACCTATGGAAAGGTAAATGAAGTTGTATCCAACATCCTATTTCTGCTTGTATGTCTTATTTTGATATCTCTTCTACTCATCATAATTGTCTTTGTACCATCTCTACTCATTCTATTCTAATAACTGTTAAGGAAGCACTATCCCATCCTGGCTAGAGGACAAGGGAAGAGGAAATGATTGCTTTGGAGAAAAATGTTACTTGGGAGTTGGTGATACCTCATCCATCTGCATCAATTGTTGGTTGTATATGGGTGTCCACAGTGAAGGTAAATCCTGATGGTTCTCTAGCTATACTCAAAGCTCGATTAGTTGCAAAAAGATGTGCTCAAGTTCTACTATGAAATTTTTTCTCTTGTTGCTATATCTTTTGTTAGACTGTTCATTTTCTTAGCAGCTTCTTACCACTGGCCATTACATCAACCTGATGTCAAGAATGCTTTCCTTCATGGTGATCTCAAAGAAATTGTGTATCTGCAGCAACCATTTGGTTTTATTGCTCAAGGGAAGTTGGGCCTAGTTTTTAAACTAAAGAAGTCATTATCAGTGTTCTAAAAATTCTCGCCTAGGTCCGTCTAGGCCCTAGGCCCCCTTGGCTCCCTGCCTAGGCGTTAGGCCCCCTGACGCTTCACCTAGGCCCAAGGCAGTAAAAAAATTCTTTCGAGAAATTAGGCGGGGACTAGGCGGGCTAGGCAGAGTCTAGGCGGAGAGGTTTTTTTTTAATTACTACCCAAACTAGATTTTGATATATTTATTTTTCTTATAATTTACCATATTCATAATGCTTGTAGCATATCAAATCACAACAAGAAGTGAACAATATCAAGTCAAAATGGATAATTTTAGTTGTAATTTTTTGAACTTGTACCAACTTCAAATTATATAAATGATGATACATTTGTAATATTTAGTTTAATTCAATATAATTCTTAAATTTATGTTTAGTTTCTTAAGTTTTAATATTGAATTGAATTTTGAAATTTTATTATTTAATAGCAATCTTGTTTATGAATAAAACTTATGTTTGAACTTTCAACAATTGCATGTTTGTGTTTGAATTTTGACATTGACAATATGAATGTGTTTGAACTTTAAGCAAAGACTTTATTATTTTTATTATAGATTGTTTTGCTTTATATTATTGTTTTGTTTGGATAAATGTAAGATAAAATATTAAAATTGACTTAAAATAAAAAATCCCGCCAAGGCCCCGGCCATGCCCCGCCTAGGCTCCTTAGGCGCTAGGCCCCTCGGCCGTCCACTCCCGCTTAGCGCCTTTTAGAGCATTGGTCATTATATGGGCTGAAACAATAACCACGAGCATGGTTTGGTAAATTTACAGAGGAAGTTCTACAATTTGGGATGTTGAGATGCAATAGTGATCATTCTTTTTTTCTTCATTGCGAGAGTAGTGTTGGCAAAATTTTGTTGATTGTGTACATGGATGATATTGTTATTACGGGAGATGAACATGGAATTGGTGAACTGAAATCCTTTTTGATGCAAAAGTTTGAGACCAAGGATTTAGGAAAAAATTGGAATACTTCTTAGGAATTGAGGTGGCGCAATCAGGTAAAGGTATTTTATAAACTCAACGAAAATATATTTTAGACTTGCTTGAAGAAACATGTTTACTTGCATTAAAGCCAATTGATACCCCCATGGACACAAGCCAGAAGCTAGAGAGGTATTGACGACTTGTGGGCAAACTCAATTTGGTTAGACATTGCTTTCTCTGTTAGTGTGGTAAGCCAATTCTTATCTTCTTCTAGGTCCTCACATTGGGATGCAATTGTGAGGATAGTAAAGTATCTTAAAAGTGCTCCAAGTCACAGATTAGTATTTAGAGATCATAATCACATGTGAGTAGAAGGATTTTATGATATGGAGTGGGTAGGGAGTTCAAACTAATAAGAGGTCTACTACAGGTTATTGTGTATTTGTTGGAGGTAATCTTGTATCATGGAAGAGTAAGACGTAGAATGTTGTGTCTTGGTATACTGCAGAATCAAAATATTGAGCAATGGCTCATGTCTGTTGTGAATTAATAAGGTTGAAGAATTTGTTAACTAAGTTGGGCTTCAACAAGATAGTTCCTATGAAACTTTGGTGTGATAATGAAGTTGCTCTGCTTCTAATTCGGTGTTCCACAAGAGAACTAAACACATAGAGGTGGATTGTCATTTTGTTCGAGCGAAAATACAAAGGGATATTTGTACAAGCCATGTGAAGACCGGTGATCAACTTGTTGATGTGTTTAGAATACGTTATATTTGTAACAAGGTGGACACAATTGATATAAATGCTCTAGCTCGAGGGCGAGTGTTAGAGTAATCTACAGGATTCTATGATTGATTTGATTAGGAGTGATTAGTGATAGGTTTATTGTAGAAGCATGAAAAGTCATTGATCACTAATTGGTGTACTTTCCATATTTAGCTTTTAACTCTTCGCCTATATAAAGGCTCTCTATTGTACAGTTATGATACGGAGTAACATTGATTTCTAGCATTCACAAATGCCATTTGGAGCTCAGGTTGTTAGTTCCCAAGTCGTCTAGTTGATTCCCTCGCTAAGTCCTAATATTGGAAGGTCTTACTGGCACTATGCCAGAAGCCGGAGAGGCATCCCATTCATCTAGTTAAGCCAGTTTCTTTGTCGGCTTTGCATATGTTAGATTTGATAATTGCTGTATGAAGTTGAAAAACTGTCCGATGAGCGAAAGCTGGGGTGTCCACACCCTAGGGTTGGACCCCGTGGTTCAATATTTGTTTCCCTTTTTGATACGCTAGTTTGCTCCAATTTTGTATTTACCGACCCAGAAGGCTTTCTGGACCGGAACACTTTTCTCCGTTGCTCCAAGTGAAAATCTTGGACCCTAGGGATGGAATATACCCCCGGGCATCCGAATTCACTCACTTAGTATCCATAACTCCTTGGCCGGTATTTGTTCCATCGACTATCTGCTTATTTGTTCTGCTTTCATTCTTGAAACTAGCTGCAATTTGCCTTGTAGGACAGTCCTCTCCTCGCTCAGCCTCTGTTTGCTTCAATTTGGTCATTCAGCTCGTATCGTTTGATCGACTTTTGGATGATAAAACAGCCAAAAAATTGACCATTGTTTGGAGAGTAAGACCCTCAGAGAGAGCTGGAACACATTGGCTTGACCCTATGGGACACCACTCTCCCATACTTGGTTTATTTTCTCCATCAAGTTGATTTCTGTTTGACCCTTTTGATTGAACTTTCGAATGAACAAAGGAGGCTTGAAATTTTATAGGATTTAAGACATCCTAGGCCGGACCCCCTGGGGCATTCCTCCAGATTTTTTAGGTTTTTTAATTTATTTTTTTTATAGTTTTTTTTTGCTCGTCTTTTGGATGCTTCCACCTTGCTAGGTTTGGTTCTGAATTGCCTCGACTGTGCAGCCTCAAGACAATGAAAAATTTGGCCAAGTGGACACCATAGGCTTACGACTCCATAACTGGACCCCATAGGCCTCCCTTAGTCTCATTTGGCTCTATTTTGGCTTGCTTGCTGAATATGCGTTTTGTCTTGCCGGTGCCTGAAAGTGCTGAAACTAATGGAGAATAAACCCAGTCCGGGACCATTATTGACTAGACCCTTGGGAATCTTTTCCAGACTGCCAAATTCGTGGCATTGTCTTTTGTGCCGTTTCGGCCTTATTTGTTGACTAATTCCAATGCCCTACTTTCGGTTTTTTCGACTGCTACATTATTTTTATTGAGTCTGATGTTTTTAGCCTCAGCTGTCATTTACTTTGTTTGTGGTACAGGTTATCCGGGGTTGGCCTCACTGTTAGGGTACGTCTGATGTGTCATCTGTCCTCAGACTTGCTTTCTTTGAACTGTGCACTTTCCTTTAGGTCTGCATGTTGTCTACGTGCCTTAATTTTATGAGCTAGCTCAATGAACTAACTAAAAACTATTACTAAATTACAATATTTATTGTTTTCAAAATTTAAATTAATTCATTTCAATATTCAAATTTTCAAATTAAATTATTTTTTTAAATATTTATATTTAATTTTGGAATTGAGGTAATATATTAATTTTGTGTACATATTCGTCTCTATCTCATCAAACTATTCTTGAATTATTAATTTCGGTTAGGGGGGCAAGTGTCCCCACTTGCCTACACTTGCCCCCACTTAATTATAGATACTGTTGTTACATTTTGCAGGGTTTTAAGGTTGTGTAATTGAATAATGTAGTGTAATCTCCGTTTTTTTGTCTCTGAAATGTGGTAAAACATCAATGGCAACAGATTTTAGTTTATTTTTACCACACAACTGGACCTGCCAGTTCTTGTGGAAGGTTAGATATATCCAGTCCTGATCTCCCGCATCAGTACTGTTTAAACTAATTACTCGCCTTCCTTTGTTTCAGAGAATTTTCCCAATGTTCAGTGGTCAAATTGTTGCAAACATGATACTCTTGCCTTCCAGAAGGAGTTAGAAGAAGGTTTCATTTGAGAATGCACTATAACTTGTTCTGTGGACATGACACTCACTCAGATTGCAGTTCGAATACTTTGCTGCTGGCTCTTGGACTGCGGAGGAGATGACGAGGGATATTTTTTCTTACAACTAAGAAGATAATGGTTGGAAATTGATTCTGCTCAACAAACTTTTTGAGCCTAATTTACTTCTAAGTTGTGTAGACAACTCTTTGCAGCTGATCGAAATCTCTGTAGTGACTATAAATCACAAAATTTTCAACTTCATCTTAAATGACTCTTCTTTTTGCGTAATCCAGATAATTTGAGAACTGAACACAAAGGCCTGTGATGGTGCTTCATTACCATCTTGGGCAGAAAGTCTCCACTGCATGTTGTTGCTATTATATTATAAACGTGGCGATCCCAAATAGATGATTGTTTCATATATTTGACCAGATGATGATGGGAAGTGCCGTACTCAATGTTCAGATCCAGTTTAATCCCAAGTCAAATATATATTGGTGTTGCCTTGGTGACTGTTGGCAGTTGACCTAATTTTCTTCCCAAGTTGTGTAGATATTGGTTTTGCCTTTGTGATCACTGATCGCCAACCTCAGTTGTGTATGGACGAGAGCGATATCAATTTTGTGATATTAAATGACTTGGTTATTCTTCTTCCCAAATCCCAGTAGAGAGTATGATGTGAATCTGAGCTGACCATAAAGAAGAGAACAGGTAAATAGCCAGATCTGCAATTACCTATATTTATCCTTGGTTCCTGTTGGTCGGATAACCGATCACTAAACACGCGCAAGTATACGCGGTTTAACAAGCAATACAGTGATAAGAAAAGTGTCGAACCCACGAAGAACTATTACTAATATTTATCAAATACCGATTTTGTATCGCTAAAGTCTTACTCGAACAGTAATAAATGAAAGTTTGATTAATATAAGCATAACTAATTATCAAAGCAAGTAATGGATAACGAATGGTAATCAAAGGAATTATAAGCTAACGTTACAACTTCACCCCACTCAGGCATTCTGTCGAACACCTTGCGTGCTATGTTTTATCAAACTACCTACCCTTCTCTCTCTGGTCTTAATGGTCATGATAATTTGTCGACCGAGAACACACAATTGCTCATACACCTCTGTCGATGTATGCACAAACATATCCTTTCCAGATCCACCTGTTAGGGAATAGAACAGAAAAGAACGCTCAAGCTAGATATAACCCTACATATGTCTATGCGAATTGCTCATAATAAGGATTTAAGCATAAGTTCTCAAATAGGTTGCACGTGGCGCACATATATATGTCTATTCTACGCACAACTTATGCAGTCGAAACTCACAATCACATGTCAATATATTTAAGTGTAAATCTACAATCCTTTTGTCGATATCATGTAAATTACCAAAATCATCACTAATGTCTTAGTGAAAATCATTAAGCATAAATATATCGAACCAAATCATATGGTGCCAACCAAAGAGATAAGACAGTCAATTTAAATAACAAAGGGTTCCATTATAGCCTTAGAGCAAATACTCAGTTCATAGCTATTGAACAAAATATAAGTAGCAATAAAGACAACATTTATGAATTACAAAATCAGAG
Organism: Panax ginseng; assembly: GCA_020205605.1. NCBI lineage: Eukaryota > Viridiplantae > Streptophyta > Magnoliopsida > Apiales > Araliaceae > Panax > Panax ginseng. The sequence goes on along the minus strand of CM035134.1, from coordinate 58,115,193 downwards.
ACAATAAATAGATAAGACGAAACTCTGTCAAAGCCCTTCAATCTCTAAGCATTTCGCTCAAATCAAGCTTTCCGATCCGTGTCGCTCACTGCTCATGTTGCTCCAAGGAAATCCCAAACTTCTCCCTAATCTATATTTACAATATTAACTATGAGCTAGAAAGAGAAAATACAGAAGAAGAAAACTAAACTAAGCTACCCTATACTAATCTATGATATCTTCGATATATGGTATGCAAAGGCTTCTCCCTTCTTTTATATCTGTCTCCGCTTCTTTTGCTAGGTCAAAACAAGCCCTCTCTTCCTGGGCACCGGAGGTGGCGCCGCGACGCGGACAAATAAATTGTGGTTGGCGTTGCAGCGCCACATTAGTATTAAAGACACGAGCTCATGACATAGAAGCTAAGCCTAAGAAGGGTCAACAGCCAGCCGCCATGCTGACGTCAGGCTGGACTAGGGGGCGGCGCCACGGCGCCAATGTATAGAATTTGACTGTTTTGCCCCTTTAAAGCTAGAAAAGTACCTTAAAGCCCTGCAATACATCAGTTAAGCGCAATAACACTATATTCACTTAAAACTATATAAAATTACTTAATTGAGACAATTATTTAAGTCATAAAGTATCCAATTCGGGGGTATAAATCTCACTCATCAGTTCCTCTTTCTTTGAGGTCCACTGATATATAGTAATGACAATTGGTTCTCTGTTTTCCCTCAAGTGGGGGTGAGTTATGTTTTCTTGGTTGTATCAAACAGTTGTTTCAGAGTGTTAAGTGTTTCCTTGGATTGATGTGCTGAGGTTGGTGATAATAACCGTCTTTTCCTAATTTATTTTCTCATTTCCACTTTCATTTTTATCTTTGTTGGGCAAGTTCAAAAGCTCAAGTGCTACTGACAACTCCAGAAAGTATTGTTTGATTCTAAAAAAAGTTGCTGAAGATTTGATCTCTTTCAGCAAGTTCATCTTGTGGTGTTCTGATTGAAAAGCCCTGCTTTCACTGCCTATTTTCCAAGTTTTTTTTTTTCATTCTGATACTCCTTGAGGTAATTTAATTATTGTCTTCTAGATAGATTGGACCACTAATGCAATTACTAGTACTATTATGATTTTGTGACGGGTAATGGGTCAATTGGTGCTTGGTATTTGATCAAACATTTAATATATGGTTGTGCGTTGTGATTGCTGATAACGACAATGATAATTGAAAACGAACAAATTTTGAGACGTTTTCAAACTATGCAGATTGGCAAGATACAATTGCCTTCTCTCACTCATACAACCGAAAGAAACTCTTCAAGCGTCAATAAATAAATTTTTTTTATTGATATATTTTGATCCCTCTATAAACATGTTCTGGTTCTGGTTCCGCCACTGCTTGTATCATACAAATCCTCCAAGAAAAATCACCCAAGAGCCAAAACTCTGATTATATATATATCTATCTATATATATATATATATAATAAAGCACTATGGATCATTTACACCATCAACATGTATGTACCATGTATTATAATACAACATGTATTATAATACATGTTAAACCATCAATAGCATCTAATAAATGAATCAAAGGTTAAGATTAAAATTTTAAATTTGTCACCCGCGACTAATAGTGGTGGATATGGTTCAAAATTTTAATTCATCAGATACTAATACTAGTAAACGTTCATCAAATCTTTCACTCGACTTATTATTTAGGATTTAGAGTTTATTAATTAAGGTTTATAGTTTATTAATTAGGGTTTAGAGTTTATTACTAAAGGTTTAGAATTTATTAAATAGGATTAGGATTTATTTACTAGTGTTTAGGGTTTATTTAGTAGGGATTAGTATATTATTAATAAGTTTGCTACTGAATATATATACGCCATGGTGTGCAGGATTGTGTTAGAAAAACATCTTTCGCCACTAACGCTCTGTTTTTGAGTTTTAAAATGGACAAAAAAGAAAAGAAATGGACATAAAAATTAAGTTTTCTTTCCAATTCTTACGTTTTTGAGTTTTTTAATAAACGGAAAAGAAAAGAAATGGATAGAAAATTTGGCCACTTTTTCTGCCAAAGTTTTCCGTACAAAATTGGCCTGATTTGGACGGAAAAGGAATTGGAATAAGTAATATTTTTATAATTTCCATATTATCCTCAATTTTTAATATAATAAATTTAAAATTACAACTCATGTCCTCAATTTTAAATTTTCTATTATTTTCTATTAAAAACTTAGAAATAACACAAAGGAAAATTTCAAATTTTCTATTCTATTTTTTTTCTGTTCTAATTTAAGTTTTCTAATTTTTTTTTTGTTCAAAACTTAGAAACAGAGTGTAAGAATGGAGGAAGGAAAAGAATAACTGCCGGAAGATGTAAGGGCTCTTTACTTTTTTACCCCCACTTTAGTACGCTTTACGCTCTGTTTCTGAGTTTTAAAATGGACAGAAAAAAAAAGAAATGGACAGAAAATTTAAGTTTTCTTTCCAGTTCTTATGTTTCTGAGTTTTTTAATAAACGGAAAAGAAAAGAAATGAATAGAAAATTTGGCCACTTTTCCGCGCTAAATTTTTTCCGTCAAAATTGATTTGATTTGGGAGAAAAGAAATTAGAATAAGTAATATTTTTATAATTCCATATTATCCTCAACTTTTAATATAATAAATTTTAAATTACAACTCATGTCCTCAATTTTAAATTTTCTATTCTTTTCTATTAAACATTCGAAGCAAACAAAGGAAAAACTTGCGTTTTTCATTAACTTTTCTTTTCTATTCTAATTTAAATTTTCTATTCTTTTCTTTTCTGTTCAAAACTCAGAAACAGTGTGTTAAACTGCTTCCATCCCCTTAGGTGTGGGAGCTCAAAACGGGGCCATTTTTCTACTTTTATGCCTTCCGCTACTAAGAGTAGCAGAAGGGGCAGACTTGAAATAGTTCACCCAAAGCAGATTTGAATATGCTTGTTGTTCGTTCGCTGGCAAAGAAGAAGACAATAATCGAGTGTTCAAATTGAAGTCAAAATTGGTTAAAATCAAAATTTGAAGTCATCATCCAACTTTGGTACTTTTAATCGGTTAGTTTTTATGTATAATATGTGATATATGTAATTTTGAAGAATTTCAATATCTAGAATCCATGGATATGAATTTTAGTGAAAGTTGCTTGAAATATATAGTTGTGTACTATGCATGCATTTTTTAGAAATAATGTTGAGTATTTTATGTCAAAATAGCAAAAAATATATAAAGATTTGTTGCAATATATATATATATATATATATAGTAATTGCAAATAAAAATTATGTTGAGGATCTTATTTCAAAATTGTAGTGTACATATAACAATTTTTAAATTTCAAATAGATACAATGTTTATAATAATAAATAAGTTCATAATTTGTGTTATACTAGGTAAAATATGCTGAATAGGCTGTTGGATACTAGTGTATTGTATGAACAACAAAATCATGTTTCTGAATATGTAGGCACCCAAAATTTGTGAATTTTCCTCTAATAATGGAAAGAGAGCAAAAATGTCATTTTACCCTAACGCTAAGATATCTGAGAAAAAATTGCAAGCCTTAGAACAAGTATTCAAAGCTATCACGACGACCTCCGAGCTACAGACTATGCAAGACAAGAAAAATGACTAGCAAACATCTTCCAAAGGATGATTTTCTTGTTTTTTTCTATCTTCCCAAATTCAGAATTGAGTGAATCATATGTCATTGCGAAACTCTCGGAAAGAGCTTTTCGGAATGGTATGACACATATCCTAATTCTTCCCAGATTGAAAGTTATGGTCAGCGCGCAACACGAAAAATCGTCTTTGCGACACAAAAACTGAACAAGTGGGGCCCACCCTAGGCCTGCTGCCAGTAGCAGGTGTATATAAGGGCAGCAACAGGTGTATTTGCGGCTTCCTTAGCTCCTTATATATGGGAAAATTTTTAGCATTTTTGGGGTAGATAACATTTGTAAAGAGAGAGTGTGTGTGTTGTCTAGTGAGAGAAGTAGGAATAAAACCTCTCTAATTCCATCTAGATCTGGTTATTTCCATCAAATCTCTTCCCAATTTATATATAAATTAACCCTCAAGATCCAAACTCAAGGAGGAGAGATCTAGCCCTCCCAAGGTTAAAGATTCGATTATTAATGTAAATTCAATGTAGATCTATTAGATCTGTTGTATTTTATCCATTGTTGTGCTTGAAGCTTATTTATTTTCTGATTATTGTTTTGTCGAGGCCCTCCTAACATCCTAGATCTAGGGTGTGTGGACCCTACGTTGGGATTAGGTTGATTAGAGATGATTTCCTATGAAAGTAATCTCTTCCTTGTCAACTGATGATATCCTTATGTGAATGTTGGCGCCGGGAATGAGAAAATTTCCCTAAAGTGTTTTTTCCACCCAGTTTTAAGATTTCAACCTTTTTTTATTTTGCTTAAAGGGGTGATGTTTTAGGAAAAGATTGACATAAATGTTGACAGGGTTTTGAAAGGTCGATTTTAATAATGGGCCAATTAGATAGAGTCGCCAGTTGGTATAAGTTTAAATCGATTTACGAACTCATCCGAATTTTTGAAGTTTTTGCAATATAACCTAATATGTGACTCCGTAAAATTGATCCGAAATTGAGATTCATAGAGTTTGGGGACTTTCTTTAGCGAGGGGAAGGTGTTAGGCACCCCTCGACTTTCGTGAAAACACGGTTACCGCATCTTATTGTTTTCTTAAGTGTGAAATGTGTGTGTGTGATTTTGAGAAATCATAAGACATCCTTGAATCAAAGTTAGTGTTTAAGTGTGTTGTCTTGAAAGTAATTCTAAGCCTCTTTTAACCTATGCACGAAGAAATTGGTTGGAAAAGTTTGCTAATGATTGAATAGAAGATTTTTGAAAGTGTCATTTTAGGGAAAACTCGATTTTCGCACCTTATGGGTCGAGATTATTTATAACTGAATTTTAGCCCTAGGTTCATCTAACACCATGAGTCGATTTGATTTTTACAAGATCTTTGTTATTTTTGTACTTGTAAAATAGTTTTTTGCGATGATATACAAAATCAAGCATCGAAAAGGGATCAGGACTGCCCATGGGCATGAAAGTCATCTTGACAATCCCGAGCACCCACAATCATAATTTTCACTCTCACGGGGCCTTAAATCCTATCTCTCTGGATGAGACCCTCGAAGTCGTTGTATGACCCAAATTTACATGTACAATGATCGGATAATAACTTTACAACCAATATTACGTCCATCGTAGGATTTAAGTCAATATCCGATTTGTGGATTCTTGACTCAAATATTCTTAGGTTCACACCATGCAATACATAATATATCAAAATTAAAAAGTCAAGACGAAGATGTAACGCCCCGAAATCGGGTCTACCCGAAATCCGGTCTATGTTCACACCCGGATTCCGTACGTCACGAGTACATCATTCATCCAAACATACATCATTATATACTGAAATATAACAACATACATTTTAATTTCCCAGGTTCTAAAACCTTATAACTCCTTTCATTACAAATAATATTAATTATATTATTCACTACATCTTACAAGAGTGACTTTCATCTGCCACTAAGGATACATAACAGTTCATTAAACTAATCTAAATTTCATTTAACTTATTTTATATTACAAGTCTTCGCTTGATCTTCTCGTTCATTCACATACTGAATGGCACTTCGTCTGGATACCAGCTTGATCTTTACGGGATCCTTAAGTTCTTCTAACATCGTACGCTGAAAATGTTTTTCATTTAAAAAAAGTGTGAGCATTCAATTGCCCAGTAAGTCATAGCAGTTGAACAAACAACTTCAAGAGTTTAAACATTCCTTTAGAACTTCAATAACCGAACAAAGGATATGAAGCAGCTTGAATAATAGGAATAATCTCGATTCCTATCATTTTAAAACAATATTCACTTTCGTTTTTAAATACTTTCATTCTTCTACCTTTTTCATACACATTCTATCTGGCTAGAATCATTAGCACAGACTTACAATAACGGATCATGTATAAACAGAGCATTCTCTTATTGAACAGTTAAATCACAGAACAGTTCATCTCATAGAAACACCGAAGTGTTCACATTATGGCTTAAGGCCTCATACGTTCTACCACCTTGTACAAATATCAGACATTTGCACATAGACAGAACTTCTCAAGTTCAACATCTAAGAAGTTTAAGAAACTAACATTCATTTAGAATATGAATAAAGTTAGGAAACTTTTCTTACGCACAGCTATAGTTTACGCTGAACTGATCATTCCAATCCCTATAACACATAACGAGGTCGTTCCAAAGCCATTCTCTTCCTTATCTTACGTACTTCAATACCCCTCGGACAGAACTTCGTTCTGAATCCGTTAACGTGCCATTCAATTGTCTTGATCTTCACCCTTCGTTCGTTTTATGTTTTTAATGCTCTTCGTTCGCTCATCCATAATTCGGTAATCCGAACTCGGAACTCATTCGCTCTTGAGTCCACGACTCACGTTTTCTACATTCTCTTACTTTTTTATGAAACCCTACACATTTGGGTTCATTTACTAACTTTCTAATTCTCGTCCGTCTTTTACAAAATTTTCGCCATAACTTCGTTATAGCTCAGTTTTAATCCGTTCTTCATGAATGTTTCTATCGTTCCTAACCAAGCAGTAAGCAACTAAGATATACGCGATGGTTTTAAACTTGTCCATCAACAACATTTATACTACGATGGTTTTAAATTTGTCCATCAACAATGTTCTTCATGTTCTTCGTTCGTTCTTCATTTTTAATCGATGTTTTGATTACGATTTTACTTTTTCTTGGAATTTGATGTTATAGAACATCATTCCTTACTTATTTCATCTAATCATTCATATAATCCACTCGAATAGTTCTAATTCATTACAAATCTTACACTTCCTTAAGAAATTTATAAACTAAATTTCTACTTTCTTATTTCTTCTTTTCTCATGATTTCAACCATATGAAATCATTCCTAACATCTACTTCTTATTCTCGTTAAGTTATGTTTTTAAACATACAAACTTAAAGAAAAATTATACGAGACAAGGTTTCAGACTACCTTTCTCCGTTAATCTCCTTTCGTCGGACAAAGGTTGCTCACGAGCAAGCTTTTCCTCTTCTTTTTCCTTCTCTTCTCCCATCCGAACTCTCTCTCTCAAAGTGTAGGATTTTCAAAATCCCAAAATAATGAAATAAGCTTCCTATTTATAGAAAACCAAGGCTAGGGGTATTTTAGTCATTTGGCCCCCCAAACCTCCATACTATTCATGACTTAAGCACTAAGTTTACTTACTCCTTAAGTTTACTTAGCCCTTAAGTGTACTTAGCCCTTAAGTTTACTATTTCCACCTCCTTAGTTAACCTCCTTACTATTCACAAAACTTAGCCTGTAAGTTTCGTGGTTTCGTCTGACAGTTTTAAAAACTGCGATTCTCGAAATCCAAATATTTTTGGATATTTCGTCTTTCCTTTACCAATTAACTTTTACTTATTTTTTGGATTTTCTAAAAACTGAAACACTTTTTGGTGTCAAGCATTTTCCTTCACGTTTTCCCCTAACGTAGTTAAACAAGTGAAAAGTACATAACAATACTTTTTGTCGTTTTTATTTTGTCCGGTTTCTGCACGTTTTTCGAGAAAAACTTTTATCGTCTTACTTAACTTTTCACGACATATTATCGTCAAATCTTTCGACGGAATGTCGTTTCGACATACCGAACTATCGGAAAGGCTTAGGTTATTCAAACCCTAACCCTTAGGTTTCGTCAGGTGAATAGTGCCTATTTCGTCTTTAATGAAGGTATGATTTTCATTAACTTTGCTTTACCTTTTTTTCATTTTCTGGTAAATAAGTTTCATTTATTAGAATTGTAATGATGCTAAAGCACATTCTCATATGTCCTTAGGAAACAGACGTGGTATCCTTCTGCACTGATTGTGGTCTTAAGACCACCACAGATGAAGATGGTAGAAAGTTCTTACCCACCAAGCAAACAAATTTTTACCATCCCAAGAGAAGCTCTCAGAACCACTATCCTCTTGATTCAGAACGATTAATGAGGTAACTTGAAACATTTTCTTATCCCACCCCCTTTTTTTCTTTCCCTCGTCATTCCTCCAAGTCTTCTTAATGTTTAATGGATGTGTCTAGGAACTGAATGGGCTTCTTAGTCTAATGCTAATAAAATTACAATTTGGAGGGTGTAATGTGCAATCTACATGTTAAATACATTTATTATTATTTTTTTTCCTTTTTCTTTTTAAATGGTTTATGCTTAATACATGGAAAGAAAACAAACTTGTTTTGCAATAGTACTCATTCTGTAATTTTGTGAAGGCTTTTGTTGGATGGGGCAAATGCTCATTTGGGCAGGTTGACCTTCCGATAAGAATTGCAGTTAAGAAGACAATATTGGATATTCCCGTATATATGTAGAGAAAGCAAAACTTGTCTGGGTATGTCAGGAACAACAGTAGTTCCTCGACTTTTTCCAATCAAAATGGCAATTCACAACTAACTATTCAAGTTGGTTGAAGAAATTGATGAAGAACAATAAAAAAACAAAGTTGATGAATAAGAGGAGGCTTGCAAAGAAAATCGATAGAACTTGGAGAAGATGATAAAAGAGCTTGGATAAAGATGGACTAAATCATTCTTCAAATACATTATCAGATGACGTCCCACAATCCATGTATCTACTACTTGTACTACTAGAAAGAGTAAAGCTAAAGTAAGCCACTAACTTGCTCCTTAGCTAACTTAACCTTAACTAACTACCCTTGTGCACATTTGCACTTCTAAATCTTGAAACCTCTAATTTAACATAGTCAATCCTAAGCTTATTCATTTTGCATTAAGGCCATTGACCTTACAATGTTCTATGCTCTTTAGACATTATCTATAATTGATCAAGGTGAATTGGGTTGAACATCTAAATAAATGATAGATATGAAGTGCAAAGACACATCTTCCCATTTGGGTGTTTCTTAAAGTGATTTGTGTTAAAGCATTTTTTACATTTGACATGCAAACCTTGCATAGGATAAGTAACACTAGGCTTAAACTATCAATAGATAATTGTTTTTGCCATTGGGCTTTGCTTTTTCAAAATTTGGGAGTTGAGTGAAAGATCAGGGGTTTATTGAGAGAACTATTAAAATACGAGGGAATAGTTAAAAGGTTTCTAGAATAAGTATGTCACATGATCTGAATTGGTTTAAAAAGGGGGAAGTAAGAAATACATAAAATGAGGTGAGAGAGGATGACGCGGAACGGAGGAGAAAAATAAAATAAAAAATTATTTATTAATTTTTTTTTATCTTATTTAGATATAAATATTTGATTATTAATGTAATATTTATTACTTATATCAACTAGGATACTTAATTTAGTAGTAGATTTTAGCAAGGAGATTAGTTTTAATTAGAGTAGTAGATTTTAATTAAGAGATTATTTCTTTTTAAAATTAGGATTTTGATTATATTAGTAGATTTGAATTAGCGTATTAGTTTTAATTATAGTAATAGATTCTAATTGTAAAATTATTTTATTTCCTTTTTATATTCGGATTCTTTACTACTTGGTTGCTAAGTCCTATAGTTCCTATATATAGAGAGTTGTAATCTTATTATTTTTAGATTATTAAATATTTTAAGTTCAGATTATAGTTTCGTGTTTTTGTGTGTATTTATTTACCGATCCTCTATCCTTATTCCTTCTTTCACCTTGTCCTACATCATTACGAGAGAATTTTTTTGATATATTTGAATTTCACCCAATTTCTTCCTACCTAAATTTTCTTGACATGCATCTTTTTGTTGAAATTCAAGAGAGAATCGACAAACAATTAATTTTTTTTAGATTTAAAGCGGGATCTCTGAGAGGAATTGTCGTTGTAGTCTCCATCTTTCACACCAAAAAAAAGAAGATAACAATTATATTTACAGCAATTCAACATATTTACTTCTTATAGAACTTATTAAGTACAACTGCAACACAAAAATATACAAAAAAACTAATTCCAGGAGACTTTCCATATGTAATATATCCATTTTGTTATTACTTTCATTGTTATGGCATTGAAACATGGATGATCCTGCAGAAAAAGAAATAATTATATGCATGTACATATCCTATTTTGTCAAATTAATCACAAAAACTAACAAAAGTAAATATAAGAATTAAACAATACACACATATGTGGGTGGGTGGGTGGGTGGGTGGGTGGGTGTGGGTGTGAGTGTGTGTTGTGTTCGTGTATAAGAGACGAGAAATACTAAAACTCCATTCGTTCCAAAATTACAAACAACAACTATTTTGAATTGTAGAATCGGAAAATGTGATGCTTTCATTCTCAGTTTCTTTAGTAGCTGGTGAGGGGAGCAATCAATAAAGATTACGAGATTTGGACAGATGAGGGAAGGAAACATAGTCGAGCTTTGTTTGGCGTTCCAATGGTAGAACACTTTAGAGGGTCATGTGAAGCATGTCGTGGTTTATAAGTAAGAGGGTCTCGTAGAGACCGAGTCCCAAAGCGAGCAAGTCTTGTAGAGACTGAGCTTAGAAGAAGTTAGTTTTGTGAAGACCAAGTATGGAGGTCTTAGGAGAAGTTAGTCTGAATACATAGCCTTCTTAAACACGATAAAATTAAACATCATGATCTACTTATGTGCTTTGCCTTTTCCTTTACTCGTCGATGGCTCCTCAGATTTAACTGAAATGTTATATGCAAGAGTGAGAAAACAATTGCCCACAGGAATAATAATAACAATAATCATATATGAAACATCAATGGATAAGCTCGACTAAAAAAAAAACATGATTTTCTCTGAAATTCAAGAATTATAAGTTCAATAGAAAGATTAACATATATCTGAGGGTCACAAGACCATGCATTATGTCCTAGGTTATTAAGTATTTCTACTTAAGCTTTTAACAGTCGTTAGACCATATGGACTTCCCTTCTCGTACTAAGGGGATCAACCCTTCGTACCATGTATTGTGCACAAACATCTTAACGCTATCGCGTAATATAATCTCCTATAATAGGGTTGTTCATCTCAGCTTTGACATTAGAGTCCGCACCAAAGGAAGATTGGTTTGAATTAACTTCAAGAGTAATTTAGAGTTCAACGTTCATCAACTAAGGACTAATTGAATCAATAACCATTCCACAATTCAGTAACAATTTAAGTTTAAATGATGATTTATAATCAAGGATTAATCAATAATAATTCACGATTGAATAACAATGTATATCAAGGTAGTGTTTCCGAAAGAATTAGAAAACCTCATTTGAAGTCACAGACTTAAACAATTCAAGCTTTGGATAACGAGAAACAAGAACTAGAAATCTTACTCATTAAGAGATTAAGGTTAAAGAACTTGAATAACTATAAACGAGTAGGGATAAAGAACTTGCATAATGATAATTAGTTAAGAATAGGAAACTTGCCTTGTGCGTAAGCTATTAAATTACAATTCACGTTCTTCAATAGTCCTACACATTCCATTAACAATCACCATGTCCATTAGTTACGCTAATATTAACTTTAGTTCCCACTTTTAGTTCAACTTACTAACATAGTTCAAGTTATGATCATTATCTCTAACCACATAACACAAATCTGAAATCATTAACTAACAATCAATACAACCTTTAAACGTCAATATCAAACCTAATGAACAAGAAGTTTGAATTCGATAATCTTTGTTTGAAATCACTTTATACATGTTAACAATCCGTTATAACATCTCGTTATATATTTTAACACATTATCATGCTCATTAATCTATGGTAAATTTGGTTTCAAAGACTAAATAAATAACACAGTTCATAAGCTGTCTCGAAGTCAAGAATGTACAAAAAGGCGCTAAAGTGAGGCGGAAGTGTTTAGAGGGACCCTAGCGCCTAGGGGGCCTAGGCGGGATTTTTTATATTATAAGTCAATTTTAATATTTTATCTTTTATTTATCCTAACAAAATAATAATATAAAGTAAAACAATCTATAATAAAGATAATAAAGACCTTTTCTTAAAATTCAAAGACATCCATATTGCTAATGTTAAAGTTTAAACACAAACATGCAATTGTTCAAAGTTTAAACATATTTTTAACGCATTAGTTTTATTTATAAACATGATTGCTATTAAATAATAAAATTTAAAATTTAAGAATTTAATGCAATATTAAAAATTAAGAAACTAAACATAAATTTAAGAATTATAAAATTGAATTTAACTAAATATTACAAATGTATCATCATTTATATAATTTGAAGTTGGTACAAGTTTAAAAAATTACAACTATAATAAAATTATTCATTTTGACTTGATATTGTTCACTTCTTATTGTGATTTGATATGCTACAACTTGTATTATGAATATAATAAATCATTAGAAAAATAAATATATCAAGATTTGGTTTGGGTAGTTATTAAATTAAAAAAAAATCTCTCCGCCTAAATCCCGCCTAATTTCCTAGAGGAATTTTTTTATCGCCTTGTGCCTAGGTGAGGTGCCTGTGAGGCCTAGAGGCACCAAGGGGGGTCCTAGCGCCTAGGCGGGGCCTAGCGGGATTTTAGAACAAGGTGTGTCGGGGTTTCGATTGTTTGCACCCTACAAATCTTTGGAACCAACAACTTGAATAAGTCATTTGGCGCAAGAACTTGTCATGGCTTATACAGAATCGGTGGCACCCATTAATTGCAGCCGGTCTTGTGAGCACAATAGTTCATCCAAGCTAAAAACTCAAGAATTTATTAATTGAACACCAAATTATACATACCCAGAAGTTATAAACTTTTCAACAACACCACCAAGCATGCTTAGAATCATTCCAACAACTAAAACAACCAAAATTAAAGGATTTGAAACCATGTTCATGCTCAAAACTCATATTTCAACATAATTAGCGAATCATCTCACCACAGATTTGATTCTCCAACAAATCAGTTCATTTAACATGCATTGTATTCGTATTTGAATGCATTAACAATAAAAATCATAAATTTTCAGATTATATAACATGAATTGACCAACAATTTTAGTCTCAAAATAAGCCATTTTGTACATATATCCACGAAAAGTCAAATTTCCATTTAAAACATGATTCATATGAATTTGATTCTTGAAAATCATTTATAAACACCAAACAACAGATTATATATACTAATTAACACATATAACTAATTTTCTCTCAAATTAGCCATAAAAATCCATTTATAGAGAAGTTAAGAACCAACTTGCAATGAAGAACACAATTTCTTTTTCTAAAACATGTATATATAATTTGATTCTCTAAAAACTCCATTACAGTAACATAGCATGATTTATACATACTCAAGATCATATATACAATCCAATTTCTTAACAACTCATATTAAAATCAATTACTGAGAAGAAATTGGGAAAACATAAACCAAAATTAACGTATTACCTTTGATTTAACTAAGAGGGCTTAATTAATCTTCTTCCTTCTCTTAAATCTTCAATTCTCAAACACTCAATTTCTCTATGTTCTTTGAATTTCTCAAGCTTAGCAATACAGTATGATATAATACGTATATAATATAACCGATATACTCATTGTGCGTACTGCTTAACGTGGGTATCAGTTAAGCGCGTCATGACTTCAGCAATTGTCATGTTCCAAAGGGCCTTGTTTGGCTAGCCCTTAAAGACTCTTTTAATTTATTTTTTTCTTTTTAGTATATAGTACAAAATGTCACAATTTAATTAATCAAATTCTAATATTTAGATTCAATTTAATTAATCTTAATATTAACTCATTAAATCAAATAGTCACATGATTATAATTCCCAACTAATTAAATCTCAGGTAAAATGCAAAGTCGAATACTGAACTTTTGGGATTTTTGTGTATTGAGCCCTTTTCGTTTGGTCAACGCAAATTGAGCCCCTTTCTATTAAAAAATTTGGACTTCGAGCCCCAGGCGCCACATGTGTGTTGAACTGCGTACGTGGCGCCTACGTGGCACACGTGGTAGATCTGACGTGGGCATTTTTAATTTAATTTACATGTGGACGGGCTGATATGGCGGATATTGAACTTTATCCCAAAAAATATGTTGCTGCACATATTCAAACTCAAGACCTCCAGTTTGAAACTTTGATCCAATGACCACCCGAGAACCACGGGCCTAGCTGCTATTATTTCGCAAGGATTAATATTTATAACTGAACAAATCATTTCCCCCAAATGAAAACAAATCCCATTTCCTTAGATCTGTTAAGTCTCAAACCCAAAAGCCATGGCTTCACGGAGGCTTCTGGCCTCTCTCCTCCGATCGTCCATACATCGATGTCCCTCCAAATCTGCATTCACAAACTCTAGAGCCCCCTCACGATTCACCTCCCACCGCCCCCTCTCTTGCCGGATTTCTCCTCAACCGTGCGTTGTTAACAGCGGTAAGATCACGGATGAGTTCACCGAGTCGGCTCGATCGGGAAGTTATGTCAAGTGATTGGAGCCGTCGTTGAGATGAGGTTCCATGAAGGACTTCCGCCAATTCTGACGGCGTTGGAAGTGCTGGATAACTCGATCCGTTTGGTGTTGGAAGTCGCGCAACATTTGGGAGATAATATGGTGCGGACTATTGCTATGGATGCTATTGATTATGATTTTGAGTTTGCTAAAGCGTTTCATATATAGGGCTTTCTGTTATTTCTATAGGATCCTAAAGATATGTGCTCTAATTTCTAATTGATCTTACCAGAAACTTGTTATGTGGGTGTAACATTAGTATGTTTGGAATGTGTGATCGGTGATTGTATAATCTAATCTTAATTCATGATGTATGTAGTTGGTTAGGCTAATATAATTTGGGGATCTGTATTTATGTTCAGTTGTTTATGTTGATTTGGATGTATTTTTGGATCATTGCTATCTATCTAATGCATTTCAGTTTGGATTAGCCAATTAGGTTAATTTTGGTCTTTGAATGGTTAGTTTGATTATTGCTTGTGATTTCCTCTGTTTTTAGATTCATGTTGGGTACCTTTTATCCAAAGATGGTTAAAATCTGGGAACATGAATTGTTTAGTTATAAATCTTTGTAAATCTAGGAACATGAATTATTATTATTATTATTATTATTATTTTCGTGTAAAAGCAGTGTTGATCGATTTATAATCAATGAATACGCAAAAGCAAGTATACACGGTCAACAAGTAATAAAGTGATAAGAAAAGTATCGTTCCCACGAGGAATTATTTAATAAAAATTACCAAGTACTAACTCTTAACCAAATCAATTTTAGCTAAACAATTGATTTAAGATTTTTGAATTAAGAAAACTAAATTAACTAAATATACTAGATGTCTTTAGAAATTAATTCAATTAAATAAAGCTTAAGACTATACGAATGAATTCAAATAAATAAAGATTAAGACTACAATATCTCCAAATTATGTACTATAAACCAATTATCTTACTAACCCAATTATTATGCCTACTGAATTGTTAACATGAATTCTAAGTGTTAAAAGCCCTTTCCCAAGTGATCAGTTAACTTTTATTCAATTCAATTAATCTTGCGATATTCCTATGCAAAATAATTAAATTAAATCCATTAAGTTCCAATTCCCAATTTGTTACATGCAGTGAACATATATTCCTATTCAATTCACGACCCTAATTATTCGTCTCATGCAAATAATTAAGCATACATGTTATCATGTCCAGTTCTAACCCTAAATCTTCTCTCCCGAATCCTTCTAGAGTAACAAGGTAATTACTGGCCAAATAATTAATCAATAAGCACAAGACATAATAAACAATTCACCTTGACACAAAATAATCGGAATAATTTAAATAATTAATTCATAAACATAAAAAGTTCAATTTGTAGTCTTAATAAAAGAATTAGTTCATGATTAATGAATTAAAACCAAGAATCCACAATTGAATAGACATTAAAAGATAAAAGTAAGATTAGAGTGAAGAATAAATCTGTTGTCAGCAAATCTCCATCTTCCTCAAGCTCCTGCTCTTTTTCTTTAATGGTATCCAAGTTGCTTCAATCTCCAAAACTAATAAGAACTAGGGTTTATGTTCTAATCTAATGGAGTGTATCTCTAATCTAATCTATGTAATCTCTCCTTATTTTATGCTTTACATCATGTATTTATAGGTTACAAGTCCAATTTTTAACTTAGGAACAAACCCAATCCAATTTGGAGTCAAAAAAATGTCAAAATTCGCCCCAAAACGCGTCCAACCTTGACCAGGCCCTAGCCCAGCGCCCCAGCGCTGCTCACGGCGCTGGAAAGCTGCTCCCTAGAGCCCCGGTGCTGAAAATGAACTACAAATGGGCGCCCCCGTGCTGGGACCTTTTTCGAGAATTTTCTGCTCTGACGTCCTTTGGAAAAATGACCATAACTTCTTCGTCCGAACTCCGATTTTGATGATTCAAGATGTTCTGGAAAGAGGAGACGTAGATCTACAACTTTCATTCTTTGAGTTTTTCGAAATAAGGTCCGGAGCAATGCTGAAATTGGCCCTGAAGTGGCTGCTATGTAAATGGCAAGCCGAAAATGCGAATCTAGCAACCCCAAACGTCGATCCAAGTAACTTTTGTCCCAAATCCTACAAAACAATGTAAAACATGCATGAATAGACACAAACACTTAAAAACATTCAAAAGATTAAGCTCAAACGCATTCAATTCATGGGTATAAAACTCACTCATCACAGAGCAACAATTCTAAATTTTTGTTGGGCACAATGATTGATGGATTTTAAATGAAGATGGAAGACAATTTTCCAATCATGAGTTACAAAATTGCAGGTTATAGATGTGTTGGTCTTTGCTTTTAGTGGGTTTTTTTTTGTTGATTTGATTGTTAAATTGAGAAGTTGTTTTGTATTGCTAAATTTATGCAGTACTTATCCCAAGAAAGTAGTAGTATAATTGTAGTTAAATACTATTATTATTATTATTATTTATTTTATTTTTATTTTTATTTTTTTTATTTTTGTTTTTGTTTTCACAGAATTAGTTGTGTAGCAGCTAGGCCTGTGGCTGCCCGTCGACTTTGCATTTTCCCCATTAAATCTCTAATTTAATCATTAAATTAAATTAGGACATCTCCATTTCATAACATTGTAATTACATAACAATTTACTTATTCATACGTTATAATTAAATTACATTAAAACACAACTAACATATTAGCACAATAAAATACGCACGACTCATAAAATTTTGTATCATCAACTTAATTAATATTCTCATACTCGATTAAACTATTCCACAACAATTTCATCAATTATTTATTTTATTCAATAAATAAATAAACTGAAATATTTATTACTAAAATATTTATTTAATTCAATAAATATTTTAAATTAAATATAAAATTCTCGATTGTTATAATAAGAATGCTTCTTTTGCTTATATTGTTGAATCTTTGGATATGTGGCATGCTAGATTAGGATATGTGAATGTGACATCTATTAAAAAATTGAAACAACTTGAGCTTATACCTAATCTTGCAAATACCGAGTTTAATAAATGTGAAATTTGTGTGGAAGCGAAACATGCTAAGAAACTTTTTAAAAGTGTTGAAAGACAAACTGAATTTCTTGAGTTAATTCATAGTTATCTAGTTGATTTTAAAAATATTACAAGTAGAGGTGGTAAGAAATATTATATTTCTTTTGTGGATGATATGTTTGGATATACTTGTTTTTATCTCTTTTCCTCTAAAGGTGAAGCGGAAGAAATGTTTATTAAATATAAAGCAGAAGTTGAAAATCAGTTAGAAAGAAAAATTAAAAGACTTATATCCGATCGTGGAGGTGAATATGATTCGGGAAGTCTTAATTTTTTTTTGAACTAAATGGAATTATACATGAAACTTCTCTCCATTATTCTCCATAGTCCAATGGAGTCGCGGAAAGAAAAAATAGAACACTTAAAAGATATGATGAATGCTATGTTAATTAGTTCTAGTTTACCTTCTAATATGTGGGGAGAAGCTTGTCTTTCTGCAAATCATATTTTAAATAGAGATCCACATAAAAAAGATAAGACTCTACACCATATCATTTATGGAGGAAACATGCACCTAATTTGGGGCATCTTAAAGTGTGGGGGTGTCTAGCTAAAGTAGCTATACCAGAATTTAAAAAGAATAAAATTTGACCTAAAACAATGGATTGTATCTTTATTGGATATGCTTCTAATAGTGTTGCTTACAGATTTTTGGTAATTAAAGATACGACTAATAATTATCAAAACAATTCTATTTTGGAAACAAAGGATGCAAAAAATTTTTAAAATATATTTTCGATGAAAATAAGAGATGTGAGCAGTCCATTTTCAAATGAACATCTTAAAAGAAAAGATAAAGAACATGTACATACACCTACTAGAAGTAAAAGGCAACATTTTGAGAAAACTTTTAGCCCAAATTTTATAACTGCTTTTATAATTGAAGATGACCCTAAAACTTATGAAGAAGCAATAAAATCAATTGATGCAACTTTTTGGAAAGATGCTATTAATAGTGAACTAGAATCCATTATGTCTAACCATACATGGGAACTAGTTAATTTGCTTAAAGGATGTAAATCTATTGGATGTAAATGGGTGTTTAAAAAGAAGTTAAAAGTTGATGGGTCTATTGATAAATTTAAGGTAAGACTTGTGGCTAAATGATTTACTCAAAAGGAAGGATTTGATTATTTTGAAACTTAATCACCATTGACTAAAATGACAACTATAAGAATTTTTATTGCTTTGGCATCTATTCATAAATTGATAATCCACCAAATATATGTTAAAATTGCCTTTTTGAATAGAGAGTTAAATGAAGAAATATATATGTGTCAACCTGAAGGATTTGTAGTTCCAGAAAAAGAACAAAAAGTATGTAGACTTGTAAAATCTTTGTATGGTTTGAAACAAGCATCAAAACAATGGAATGACAAATTTAAAAAAACTCTCGTCTAATGATTTTTTGACAAATGAATCTGATAGTTGTGTCTATAGTAGATTCAATGAAAATTGTGGTGTGATTATTTGTTTATATGTGAATGACTTGCTAATATTTGGCACTGATGAGAAAGTTGTGAAAACTACTAAAGACTTTTTATCTTCTAAATTTGACATGAAAGATTTAGGAGAAGCGGATTTGATTCTTGACATGGAAATAAATAAACATGCAAATGGTTTTATCACGGTCTCATTATGTGGAAAATATTCTTAAGAAATTTAATTTCTTTAATGAAGAGCCATTAGAAGAACCCTTATGACTCGAGTGTGCATTTAAAGAAAAAAAAACACAAATTGAATATGCAAGAATCATTGGTAGTGTAATGTATTTAATGAACTGTACTCGACCTGATATTGCATATGCCATTAGTGGACTTAGCAGATATATACATAATCCTTCACAAGATCATTGGAATGCATTGTCACGACTAATGAGGTATTTAAAAGGAACAATTAATGTAGGTGTACATTTTACTGGTCATCCTAATGTTCTGGAAGGATATTGTGATGCTAATTGAGTATCTGATAATGATGAGACAAACTCCACTAGTGGTTATGTGTTTACTTTAGGTGGAGGAGTTGTTTCTTGGAAATTTGCTAAACAAACTTGTACTGCTAGATCTACTATGGAATCTGAATTTATTACTTTAGAATTGGCAAGTATAGAGGCAGAGTGGCTAAGGAATTTATTGGCAGACATATCGTTGTGGTCTAAACCAATTCCTTCTATTTCTATGTATTGTGATTCTCAAGCAGCTATTGGTCGGGCAATGAACCATGTTTATAATGGGAAACAGAGACATTCGCTTGAGACATAATATTGTACGAGGACTGATCAGTAGCGATGTTATTTCCATGGAATTTGTGAGGCTCGAAAAAGAACTCAAGCGGATCCGCTTTCACAAAGGATTGACTAAAAAGGTTGTCCAAGAAGCATACAGAGGGATGGGACTATTGCCAACATTTTGAGCAAATAATATGTAATAGAAACCCAACCCATGTGATTGGAGATCCCATGAATTGGGTTCAATGGGTAACAAGTCATGTAATTATTTAATTATAGCACTGCAATTATTTATCTCTCCTTATGTGCATGTGGTGCTCACTGACAAATTGTGTTAGGATGAATCATTTAGATTCTTAATGAAACTCATAGCCCTAAAGGGTGGTGTATGTCAGTTTACACTTGATGGGTTTCACTATGTAAAAGTGGAAGTGTGGGCGCTTCCTTCGAGAGCCTATGACAACTCTCAGAGCCTTTATCATCCGGGATATGCCGATGGCCTTCAACGCAGCGTCAACCGCGGACTTGTGTGGATTCGGGATTTTTTGGGTTTGTGTTCAAGTTCAACTGTTTGTATCATAGATAATGGGTTCAAGAATATAATTCACCTATAATCTAAAATCATGAGCTTGTTTCACTAAGTGTCGATTCACCCACAAGGTATCGACGTTATGTATTTAAAATCCATTGCCTTTCTTACTTTTAATTTTTCTCTCTTTGATGATTTTGAATCATGTGGGGGATTGTTGGTTGTGCTTCAAAATCTTTGTTTTAGCAAAAGTCCCACATTGCTCATTTTAGGAACTTTTCTTTGGTTTATTAGTAAACTCTTGTGTTGGGCTTAGTAATATGGTTGAGGAAAAAGGGATGGGTTCGCGCACATGAGGATGACTAAGGAATTGGGTTGGGCCAAGCTTGGATCTTGGACTTCCGACCAAAAAACCTTTTTTCATGTGCGCGCGCATTACGCCCGCGCAGGGGAGTGCCGATCCAGTCGATTATGCCTCGCGGGTGCACCCGGTAGCCCACTGTTTTGCTAAAATCCCTAACATGTTTTTTTTATTATATTTAGTTAAGCCGCAAACCTAGCCCCCAATGTTCAGAACTGTTCGCTATATCTCTTCAACGTTCACCACATTCTGTTCTCCATAACGTCTATTTTCTCTCCAATGTTCACCACCAACGTATATATTTTTCCTCATATAAATATCAATCAGTTCTTAATACACTCAATACAATTATTCTTCTCTTCACTATAAACGTTATTATTTTCTGAGCAATCCACAGAGACGAGTCCAAAGTCTCCTTCTGTGACACACAATTGGAGCCTTCACCGTTGAATCTTGGAGGGTGACCATCGACAGCCCATTTGTACCCGAGGTTATTACCAGTGGGGGTAAAATCACTTTTTAGGACAGTAGTTTCGCTACGTCTCGGTTTCTTTCATATACCAGATAAGTTGTTCTAATTTTATTGTTCAATTCGTCTTGTTAATTTTGCTCCATATTCCAACACCAATTGACCTATGGAAAGGTAAATGAAGTTGTATCCAACATCCTATTTCTGCTTGTATGTCTTATTTTGATATCTCTTCTACTCATCATAATTGTCTTTGTACCATCTCTACTCATTTCTAATAACTGTTAAGGAAGCACTATCCCATCCTGGCTAGAGGACAAGGGAAGAGGAAATGATTGCTTTGGAGAAAAATGTTACTTGGGAGTTGGTGATACCTCATCCATCTGCATCAATTGTTGGTTGTATGGGTGTCCACAGTGAAGGTAAATCCTGATGGTTCTCTAGCTATACTCAAAGCTCGATTAGTTGCAAAAAGATGTGCTCAAGTTCTACTATGAAATTTTTTCTCTTGTTGCTATATCTTTTGTTAGGTATTCATTTTCTTAGCGACTTCTTACCATGGCCATTACATCAACCCGATGTCAAGAATGCTTTCCTTCATGGTGATCTCAAAAGAAATTGTGTATCTGCGTGAACCATTTGGTTTTATTGCTCGAGGAAGTTGGGCCTAGTTTTTAAACTAAAGAAGTCATTATCGGTGTTCTAAAATTCTCTTTAGGTAAAATCTCAGCCCCAGCCCCCTGGCTCCCTGCTTAGGCGTTAGGCCTGACGCTTCACCTAGCCCAAGGGTAAAAAAATTCTTTTCGAGAAATTAAAGGGGACTAAAGCGGGCAAAGAGTCTAAAAAGCGGAGAGGTTTTTTTTTAATTACTACCCAAACCAGATCTTGATATATTTATTTTTCTTATAATTTACCATATTCATAATGCTTGTAGCATATCAAATCACAACAAGAAGTGAACAATATCAAGTCAAAATGGATAATTTTAGTTGTAATTTTTTGAACTTGTACCAACTTCAAATTATATAAATGATGATACATTTGTAATATTTAGTTTCATTCAATATAATTCTTAAATTTATGTTTAGTTTCTTAAGTTTTAATATTGAATTGAATTTTTGAAATTTTATTATTTAATAGCAATCTTGTTTATGAATAAAACTTATGTTTGAACTTTCAACAATTGCATGTTTGTGTTTGAATTTTGACATTGACAATATGAATATGTGTTTGAACTTTAAGCAAAGACTTTATTATTTTTATTATAGATTGTTTTGCTTTATATTATTGTTTTGTTTGGATAAATGTAAGATAAAATATTAAAATTGACTTAAAATAAAAAATCCCGCCAAGGTCCCGGCCATGCCCCGCCTAGGCTCCTTAGGCGCTAGGCCCCTCGGCCGTCCACTCCCGCTTAGCGCCTTTTAGAGTATTGGTCATTATATGGGCTGAAACAATAACCACGAGCATGGTTTGGTAAATTTCTGAGGCGCTTCTACAATTTGGGATGTTGAGATGCAATAGTGATCATTCTTTTTTCTTCATTCATGAGAGTAGTGTTGGCAAAATTTTGTTGATTGTGTACATGGATGATATTGTTATTACGGAGATGAACATGGAATTGGTGAACTGAAATCCTTTTTGATGCAAAAGTTTGAGACCAAGGATTTAGGGAAAAAAATTGGAATACTTCTTAGGAATTGAGGTGGTAGTAATCAGGTAAATGTATTTTATAAACTCAACGAAAATATATTTTAGACTTGCTTGAAGAAACATGTTTACTTGCATTAAAGCCAATTGATACCCCCATGGACACAAGCCAGAAGCTAGAGAGGTATTGACGACTTGTGGGCAAACTCAATTTGGTTAGACATTGCTTTCTCTGTTAGTGTGGTAAGCCAATTCTTATCTTCTTCTAGGTCCTCACATTGGGATGCAATTGTGAGGATAGTAAAGTATCTTAAAAGTGCTCCAAGTCACAGATTAGTATTTAGAGATCATAATCACATGTGAGTAGAAGGATTTTATGATATGGAGTGGGTAGGGAGTTCAAACTAATAAGAGGTCTACTACAGGTTATTGTGTATTTGTTGGAGGTAATCTTGTATCATGGAAGAGTAAGGCGTAGAATGTTGTGTCTTGGTATACTGCAGAATCAAAATATTGAGCAATGGCTCATGTACATTTGTGAATTAATAAGGTTGAAGAATTTGTTAACTAAGTTGGGCTTCAACAAGATAGTTCCTATGAAACTTTGGTGTGATAATGAAGTTGCTCGCTTCTAATTCGGTGTTCCACAAGAGAACTAAACACATAGAGGTGGATTGTCATTTTGTTCGAGCGAAAATACAAAGGGATATTTGTACAAGCCATGTGAAGACCGGTGATCAACTTGTTGATGTGTTTAGAATACGTTATATTTGTAACAAGGTGGACACAATTGATATAAATGCTCTAGCTCGAGGGCGAGTGTTAGAGTAATCTGAGATTCTATGATTGATTTGATTAGGAGTGATTAGTGATAGGTTTATTGTAGAAGCATGAAAAGTCATTGATCACTAATTGGTGTACTTTCCATATTTAGCTTTTAACTCTTCGCCTATATAAAGGCTCTCTATTGTACAGTTATGATACGGAGTAACATTGATTTCTAGCATTCACAAATGCCATTTGGAGCTTAGGTTGTTAGTTCCCAAGTCGTCTAGTTGATTCCCTCGCTAAGTCCTAATATTGGAAGGTCTTACTGGCACTATGCCAGAAGCCGGAGAGGCATCCCATTCATCTAGTTAAGCCAGTTTCTTTGTCGGCTTTGCATATGTTAGATTTGATAATTGCTGTATGAAGTTGAAAAACTGTCCGATGAGCGAAAGCTGGGGTGTCCACACCCTAGGGTTGGACCCCGTGGTTCAATATTTGTTTCCCTTTTTGATATCGCTAGTTTGCTCCAATTTTGTATTTACCGACCCAGAAGGCTTTCTGGACCGGAACACTTTTCTCCGTTGCTCCAAGTGAAAATCTTGGACCCTAGGGATGGAATATACCCTCGGGCATCCGAATTCACTCACTTAGTATCCATAACTCCTTGGCCGGTATTTGTTCCATTGACTATCTGCTTATTTTTCTGCTTTCATTCTTGAAACTAGCTGCAATTTGCCTTGTAGGACAGTCCTCTCCTCGCTCAGCCTCTGTTTGCTTCAATTTGGTCATTCAGCTCGTATCGTTTGATCGACTTTTGGATGATAAAACAGCCAAAAAATTGACCATTGTTTGGAGAGTAAGACCCTCAGAGAGAGTTGGAACACATTGGCTTGACCCTATGGGACACCACTCTCCCATACTTGGTTTATTTTCTCCATCAAGTTGATTTCTGTTTGACCCTTTTGATTGAACTTTCGAATGAACAAAGGAGGCTTGAAATTTTATAGGATTTAAGACATCCTAGGCCGGACCCCCTGGGGCATTCCTCCAGATTTTTTAGGTTTTTTAATTTATTTTTTTTATAGTTTTTTTTTGCTCGTCTTTTGGATGCTTCCACCTTGCTAGGTTTGGTTCTGAATTTCCTCGACTGTGCAGCCTCAAGACAATGAAAAAATTTGGCCAAGTGGACACCATAGGCTTACGACTCCATAACTGGACCCCATAGGCCTCCCTTAGTCTCATTTGGCTCTATTTTGGCTTGCTTGCTGAATATGCGTTTTGTTTTGCCGGTGCCTGAAAGTGCTGAAACTAATGGAGAATAAACCCAGTCCGGGACCATTATTGACTAGACCCTTGGGAATCTTTTCCAGACTGCCAAATTCGTGGCATTGTCTTTTGTGCCGTTTCGGCCTTATTTGTTGACTAATTCCAATGCCCTACTTTCGGTTTTTTCGACTGCTACATTATTTTTATTGAGTCTGATGTTTTTAGCCTCAGCTGTCATTTACTTTGTTTGTGGTACAGGTTATCCGGGGTTGGCCTCACTGTTAGGGTACGTCTGATGTGTCATCTGTCCTCAGACTTGCTTTCTTTGAACTGTGCACTTTCCTTTAGGTCTGCATGTTGTCTACGTGCCTTAATTTTATGAGCTAGCTCAATGAACTAACTAAAAACTATTACTAAATTACAATATTTATTGTTTTCAAAATTTAAATTAATTC
Organism: Panax ginseng; assembly: GCA_020205605.1. Classification (NCBI taxonomy): domain Eukaryota; kingdom Viridiplantae; phylum Streptophyta; class Magnoliopsida; order Apiales; family Araliaceae; genus Panax; species Panax ginseng. Next base: position 58,089,868 of record CM035134.1, on the reverse strand, counting down.
ATTTCAATGTTCAAATTTTCAAATTAAATTATTTTTTTAAATATTTATATTTAATTTTGGAATTGAGGTAATATATTAATTTTGTGTACATATTCGTCTCTATCTCATCAAACTATTCTTGAATTATTAATTTCAGTTAGGGGGGCAAGTGTCCCCACTTGCCTACACTTGCCCCCACTTAATTATAGATACTGTTGTTACATTTTGCAGGGTTTTAAGGTTGTGTAATTGAATAATGTAGTGTAATCTCCGTTTTTTTGTCTCTGAAATGTGGTAAAACATCAATGGCAACAGATTTTAGTTTATTTTTACCATACAACTGGACCTGCCAGTTCTTGTGGAAGGTTAGATATATCCAGTCCTAATCTCCCGCATCAGTACTGTTTAAACTAATTACTCGCCTTCCTTTGTTTCAGAGAATTTTCCCAATGTTCAGTGGTCAAATTGTTGCAAACATGATACTCTTGCCTTCCGGAAGGAGTTAGAAGAAGGTTTCATTTGAGAATGCACTATAACTTGTTCTGTGGACATGACACTCACTCAGATTGCAGTTCGAATACTTTGCTGCTGGCTCTTGGACCATGGAGGAGATGACGAGGATATTTTTTCTTACAACTAAGAAGATAATGGTTGAAATTGATTCTGCTCAACAAACTTTTTGAGCCTAATTTACTTCTAAGTTGTGTAGACAACTCTTTACAGCTGATCGAAATCTCTGTAGTGACTATAAATCACAAAATTTTCAACTTCATCTTAAATGACTCTTCTTTTTGCGTAATCCAGATAATTTGAGAACTGAACACAAAGGCCTGTGATGGTGCTTCATTACCATCTTGGGCAGAAAGTCTCCACTGCATGTTGTTGCTATTATATTATAAACGTGGCGATCCCAAATAGATGATTGTTTCATATATTTGACCAGATGATGATGGAAGTGCCGTACTCAATGTTCAGATCCAGTTTAATCCCAAGTCAAATATATATTGGTGTTGCCTTGGTGACTGTTGGCAGTTGACCTAATTTTCTTCCCAAGTTGTGTAGATATTGGTTTTCCTTTGTGATCACTGATCGCCAACCTCAGTTGTGTATGGACGAGAGCGATATCAATTTTGTGATATTAAATGACTTGGTTATTCTTCTTCCCAAATCCCAGTAGAGAGTATGATGTGAATCTGAGCTGACCATAAAGAAGAGAACAGGTAAATAGCCAGATCTGCAATTACCTATATTTATCCTTGGTTCCTGTTGGTCGGATAACCGATCACTAAACACGCGCAAGTATACGCGGTCTAACAAGTAATACAGTGATAAGAAAAGTGTCGAACCCATGAGGAACTATCACTAATATTTATCAAATACCGACTTTGTATCGCTAAAGTCTTACTCGAACAGTAATAAATGAAAGTTTGATTAATCTAAGCATAACTAATTATCAAAGCAAGTAATGGATAACGAATGGTAATCGAAGGAATTACAAGCTAAAGTTACAACTTCACCCCACTCAGGCATTCTGTCGAACACCTGGCGTGCTATGTTTCATCAAACTACCTACCCTTCTCTCTCTGGTCTTAATGGTCATGATAATTTGTCGACCGAGAACACACAATTGCTTATACACCTCTGTCGATGTATGAACAAACATATCCTTTCCAGATCCACCCGTTAGGGAATAGAACAGAAAAGAACGCTCAAGCTAGATACAACCCTACATATGTCTATGCATTTAAGCATAAGTTCTCAAATAGGTCGCACGTGGCGCACATATATATGTCTATTCTACGCACAACTTATGTAGTCGAAACCCACAATCACATGCCAATATATTTAGGTGTAAATCTACAATCCTTCTATCGATATCATGTAAATTACCAAAATCATCACTAATGTCTTAGTGAAAATCATTAAGCATAAATATATCGAACCAAATCATATGGTGCCAACCAAAGAGATAAGACAGTCAATTTAAATAACAAAGGGTTCCATTATAGCCTTAGAGCAAATACTCGGTTCATAGCTATTGAACAAAATATAAGTAATAATAAAGACAACATTTATGAATTACAAAATCGAGACAATAAATAGATAAGGCGAAACTCGTCAAAGCCCTTCAATCTCTAAGCATTCCGCTCAAATCAAGCTTTTCGATCCGTGTCGGTCGCTCCTTTGCGTCGTGTTGCTCCAAGGAAATCCCAAACTTCTCCCTAATCTATATTTACAATATTAACTATGAGCTAGAAAGAGAAAATACTGGAAGAAGAAAACTAAACTAAGCTACCCTATACTAATCTCTCGATATCTTGATATATGGTATGCAAAGGCTTCTCCCTTCTTTTATATCTGTCTCCGCTTCTTTTGGTAAGTCAAAACAAGCCCTCTCTTCACAAGGCACCGGAGGTGTATACATGACACGGACAAATAAATTGTGGTTGGCGTTGCGGTACCACATTAGTAATAAAGACATTTGAGCTTCATGTTTGTAAGTATGAGCTTCAAGAAAATGTCAATATTGCGCTATTTAGCCATCACGTCGACGTCAGATGGATCAGGGACGGTGGCGCCAAGCGCCAATGTATAGAATTTGACTGTTTTGCCCCTTTAAAGCTAGAAAAGTACCTTAAAGCCCTGCAATACATCAGTTAAGCGCAATAACACTATATTCACTTAAAACTATATAAAAATTACGAATTCAGACAATTATTTAAGTCATAAAGTATCCAATTCGGGGGTATAAATCTCACTCATCAGTTCCTCTTTCTTTGAGGTCCACTGATATATAGTAATGACAATTGGTTCTCTGTTTTCCCTCAAGTGGGGGTGAGTTATGTTTTCTTGGTTGTATCAAACAGTTGTTTCAGAGTGTTAAGTGTTTCCTTGGATTGATGTGCTGAGGTTGGTGATAATAACCGTCTTTTCCTAATTTATTTTCTCATTTCCACTTTCATTTTTATCTTTGTTGGGCAAGTTCAAAAGCTCAAGTGCTACTGACAACTCCAGAAAGTATTGTTTGATTCTAAAAAAAGTTGCTGAAGATTTGATCTCTTTCAGCAAGTTCATCTTGTGGTGTTCTGATTGAAAAGCCCTGCTTTCACTGCCTATTTTCCAAGATTTTTTTTTTCATTCTGATACTCCTTGAGGTAATTTAATTATTGCGTCTTAAAACTGTCTAGATTTTTGAAAAATTTTCCTTGTCCTAAATTTTAATCTAGTTGCATCCTCGATCTTCTGTTTTTCTTTCACCCACCCCTTCTTTTAAGTTTTCTTGTTAGCAGTGCATAGGTATCATTATCTTTCCAAGTTGTATTTAATTTGTCATTGTATAAGCTGTCTTGCATATTTTTATTGAAATGTACATAGCGTGGAACTAATGACCAAAAAGACCTTCTTCTTTCCTTGTATCCAGAGGCGGAACTAGGGGGGCGGGGGGCATATGACCCTGATAGATCGGCGGCCCAGGTGGAATTAGGGGTAGGGGTAGGGGTAGGGGTGGGGGTGGGGGTGGGGGTGGGGACGGGAGGGGGGCAACCAGCCAGGCGCCAGCCACAGAAGCCAGAGCCACTGCTCGTCGGTGACTCCGCAGAGTGCAGTCTGTTTCGGTCTTCTTCGCTGCAGGTTTGTTAAAAGTGCTAATGTTAAAAGTGTGGACCTTTTACTAGGCTCATGCCGTGTCAAATACTATTGTATGGGCCGGGCCATTGGGAGAGGATAAGATGTATATGTGGTGTGCGTTATCAAATCTATAGCCTGGTTTTTCTAATTTTAGCCCCAACCAAACTTAACCTCGAAAATATGGCCTTAGTATTTTATTTTTTATATTCGGGTGCAGTTCAATTCGGTGCATCGGTTAGTGTGATGATTATACCAATATATATTTGTTGGAGTAAATTGTATTCCCTCTATTTCATTACAATTTATTTTGTATATTTTAAAATAATTATTGTTTGCATGTGTGGAGAATCTAAAATTCTTTTTTCTATAGTAATATCATTTTTCAAGGATATTTAATACTCATTGTAGACACTCGAAATTTTCTGCACTCCTATTACTGACATTGCAGGAGGGTAGATTCGTCTTTTGGAGATAACCACGAAAGCGCGACTTACAAACCATTCTCGATACTAGGAAGTTCGGCTCAAACCCGGAACACAAACAGGAACATCACTCAATCAGGATACTACTAGGAAGCTCGGCCCAAACCCGGAACACACACCGGTTCCAATCTCGGAGATAACCCCGAGATATGCAGATCAAAAGACCGGCAACAACACCGGAGATGACAGCTCTATCTTGGCGATAACACCGCGACGTTCAGTTCCAGTCCCAGAGACAACACTAAGAGTAACAACCCCATCCTTGGTGATAGCCCCAAGGAATGCCATTGCAGTTCCGGCGATAACCCCGGAAATGTTTGTTTCAAAGACATGCAATCAGCTTCAATACCTGCAGATGACGGTGAGGCATATAAACAAGCAGTCAAATCTCAGATATAACCCTGAGCAACGTCTGCTTTCTACTTAAACTGGCAATAACCCCGGTGAGGAGTCAACACGTCATCTGATCACGTCAACAAGATGATATCGCAGCATACCAACAAGTGGTCCAATCTCAGCTGTAACCCTGAGCAACGTCTACTTTCAACTCAACCCGGCGATAACCCCGGCAACGAGTCACGCATCATCTTGTTCCTCCGACAAATGGCACGTCGTCTTAGCGCTTCATATATACATACATACAACAATGTCCCACAAGAGCCAAGGAGTGACAATCCCGAGTGACTATTACGTGTGGCAGTACTTTGGATAGACTTTGAAGCTTGAAGACCCTGGGCATAGACCCCTCTTCCTGACTTCATACAACCTCTAATCCATGTCATTACATAACTCTCGACACAAGCGATCCGAAGAAGTACAGATATACTTCGTTTGGATGCTCGGATTGAAGTTCTGCAAGTTCGATTGGACATTACAGTGCACGACTGCACGAACTACGAGACAACGGGACCATGAGGCCGGGCCCACCACGACCAATGGCGGGTTCAACTACGGTATGCCGAGTTGACCTATGACCATCAAATCTATAAATATAGGGGGTCGACCATTTGAGAAGAGAGAGAGAGAAGGAAAAAGGCGAGGAAGCTCTGTCCATTTTACTCTGCATACACATCTTTTGAGTGTTTCCTCTTCTTTAAACACTAGTTAGCTCACATATAACTACTTTTTATCTGGCGGGAGCTGAGTGATTATCCATTTAAAGTCTAAGAAGTCTACTTTGGCAGCCCACTGTAAGCCTTCTTACATTCTATAAAGCCTTTTTCTCCTATTATCACACACTGTTGTACACGTTGAGAGTCATGTGAGTGAGTTTGCCCGGACTTCGGTCTGTGGTTTTCATTTCTATCTGTATATATATACTAATATATGTATATATTTTGTATATATGGACTAACATTGTCGAGTTATGCCTCGATTGAGCCTAGACTTCGGTCTGGAGCGTTTATTTGCTTTTGTATATATATATGCTTATATATATAAAGCGTGGTCGATTACAATCGATGAGCCTGGATTTCACATCGGAGAGCGTTTAATTGCTTTTCTATATATATATATATATATATATATAATTATTATCAGACATATCTGATGAGCTTGGATTTTACATCCGGTACATTTACTCGCTTATATATATACATATATATAATTGATGTCGGACATATCCGATGAGCCTGGATTCACATCCAGTGCGTTTACTGCTTTTATATATATATATATATATATATTTGTACATATATATATTTACATTTCTGTCAGACCTGGATTTTACTCCATGGCTTTTTACAGCTTTATTTACATTTCGTCTTGCTTGGAGTTCACTTCGTGGCAGTTGATAACTTTTACAGCTTTATTTACATTTTGTCCCGCCTGGAGTTCACTTCGTGGCGGTTGATAATGTTCATATATATATATATATATATATATATATTTACAGCTTTTATATATATATAACTGCTTACTGCTTTTCATACAAATTGCAGTATCTTGTGAGCCTAGGAATCATGTGATTACGAGTGTGAGTTCTATGAATCTAGATTCGGTTCTCATGATGGACATTTTAAATTTATCAGAAGTTAGCTTGTATATTATTTTACGATGTCCGAAGTTTCCTTGGATGGTCACATGTGCCCATGAGGAGTTAAGACTGCCAGACATTATTTTCTCGAAAATGCTTCGCATTTCGAATATAAAAGCAAACAAGCCGAACATTTTTAATGATAAAATGGAAGTATGAAAAGGTCTCAATTCCTATTGAGCATAAGGTTTGAAAAACCTCTTTTACAAAATTTCATTGCTAAATCTTGGTTAAAACTGAATTTTCATATAAAATTCAAACCTTGTGTATATAGGTGCGAACGAGGCCTCACACTACTTTCAAATAAACTGCACATTGATCCACACACACACACACACACATTCATATAATAATTTCTTTGAGAAGTGGCGGTCACTGTGGTAACACGGATGTCGGGGGGTGCCTAACACCTTCCCTCCGCATAATCAAGCCCCCGAACCCTTAATGAATCTCGGTTTCTGAGTGCATCTGCCTAGTAGTGTCAAATCACTGGGTCAATGTGCAAACCTTTTCGGTTACGTTGGTGCAACCAGTTAAATACACCAACTGGCGACTCTTAAAGTCAATCGTTGACATTATACATGTCGGACCTTTTTTTACTTGTTTTTTCAAACAAATCTCACATTAACATGAGAACACCAAAAGACAAGTAACGAAAAGGGACAATCAAATCCCGACGTCGACAGGTGGCGACTCTGCTGGGGACTCCAGTAAGAGGGCTTAAGCCGCTATTACAAGCTTTTCAAAATTGTTATATGCTTGTGTGATTGTTGCATTTACATTTCTGATAAATGTGTACGAATGCATCTTACTTACCGCACTGCTAAATATCTATCTGTGATATTAGTGCTTCACACATGTCATCATTTTGCATAAACGGTGAGACACGTTGTATGTGAATGTATGTTGTGTGGTCCCTCCACCAGGAGACTATCCTGTCGGTGTTTGATTACTGGACCCGTGGGAAGAATAATTCCCCGGGGCTCAGGAAAGGCACCACTCAGATTCGCTCCAGTTGAAACACCGGATTAAATTCCCGTTGAGTAGATTGCGATGATCTGGGAACCTTCATGCCGAAAAGCCGCGAGAGTAACCCTAAGATAGGTCACCTCTGATAAACCAAACGCGGAGGAAAGTCTCTTCATGCTCTCCATTTTCAATTACTTGTAAAAGCATTTACTTGTAATTCTATTCCATGTTAATGACATGTTATCAATTAATAAACCGATTTTCAAGGACAAATTCCTAAAATGGACATGTTATGATAACATTTATATTTCCCTAAGACTAAACTATGTAAGTCTTTTGTAGGGAAGCAATTGGGCCTGTTACCCGCTCAAAATCCAAAAAGGCCTCAAGCCTACAACCAATCATGTTTTCTTCTGAACAGTCTAATCCTGTTTCCTGAGAAGAATTTGACGGATTAAGTAAACAAATTACAGACTTGGCTGTTCTACTAAAAGAGTTACACCAGTCTACTCAGGGTACGAAGATACCTACACATACAAAATCCTCTATACAAGGAGTTCAAATTCTGGAAAAGACAATTCCAGAACATCAGTTGGATACAACCAACAAAGACCCTGAAAGCACCCATCTCAAAGTAGATCCAGACACCGGTGATATCAGGAAGAAGGTCCTATAAATGGAAGAAACCATTCGCGCTCTTAAAGGGATTGGAACACATGGTAGTGTTTCATATACAGACCTTTGCATATTTCCTGGTGTGCATTATCCAGAGAAATTCAAGACCCCTGATTTTGAAAAATATGACGGATTAAGGGATCCTTACACACATTTAAAGGTGTTCATTGGAGAACTTGGATCTTATGCTGAGGATGAAAAGCTCAGAATGCAACTATTTGAAAAATTCGACTAGAGAAAGTCCGTTCATGGTATACCCGATTAGACAACTCTAAGATCCACAATTGGGAAGAACTGGCTCATGCTTTTTCCTCACTCAATACTGCTTTTCAATCTCGGATGGCTCTCGACCCAGATCAAATTACCAAAGTCAAGAAACAAATCTAATGAGTCATTCGGAGAGTTCGCTTCAAAGGTGGAGGCGCCTTTTTGCTCAAGTTATTCCTTCCATGACGAGAATCGAGAGATGGTCGCTGACCTTCATAGATGTACAGAAGCTCCTTTCTATGAAAGAGTTCTATTTGGTATTGGCAAACCATTTTTCGAAATGATCAAACACGGAAAGATGGGTGAAATGGGATTGAAGTCCCAGTAAAATTCAAGACCTATTCGCTCTTAAAGTCATTCTTTGAGCACATCCAAATCCGGATCTCATGGAAACAACTTCTTGAGGGTCCATAAAAGAAAGAGGAGGATGTTTCCTTGATATCGCTGCCAAGGACAAAAGGCAATCCGAGCATGCCTGTACAGAGGAGAAACTACTCCCCTTTTCCAGCACAATCTTCAAACCCTCCATTGCCTAAAAGTGGAGAAGTAAAGCGACCTCAAACGTTCACACCCTTAGGGGACTCGCTCGAGAACATTCTTGCTCTTCTGACTGCTCAGAAGAAAATTACACATCTTCTTCCACCAGCCAACCCTAATGGGAAGGGTTTCAATGCTAATCGGAAGTGTTCTTATCATGCTGGGGCATCCGAACATGATACTCAAGATTGTTGGGCCTTGAAACACAAGATCCAAGATCTAATTGACAATGGTGAGATTGTGGTCACCAAGCCAGATCAACCTCATGTGCAAGACAACCCTCTCCCTCAACACAAAGAAGAAGAGGTTAACATGATTAGTTGGAGCACTGGACATGGTTCCAATTCTACTGGTGAAACATCCCAACCCATCAAAGACGGTGTTGACAAATAGGATTATGCAAAGTTCTAGTTTACCATGGAACGAAAGATGAAAGCTCTTTGCAAAAAAATTGAGCAATTGGCAGAACTAGTAATTCACCAACACCAAGTCACACGCCAATTAATCAAACAGGAGCATGCCTATCTCCTTCCATTTGTTATGAATGCTTCATCCGCACCTTCAGAAAGCGAAGCTATGGAGGATAAGGTTGCAAAGCGAGAAAGTGCTAAAGCCCGTCGGGATTTCGCCAATCAAAGGGAATTCACCTATCTGGGCCAATCTTTGGATGAGATACTTCAAATGTTGATCAACGAAGGAAGAATTACATTCCTTCTCCCTCCAATCAATCCCCGCTCAGGGAGGTTCAATTCTGATGAAATGTGTCAATATCATTCACATTCTCGCGGTCACATCACAGAAGAATGCTGGGCACTCCGCCATCTCATTCAGAATCTTATCGATAGCGGTGTCCGCAAGTAGCGAGATGATTACACAAAGGCAACTTAAGGGTGGGAATGCATACCCTACTCAATGGAAGGGATCAAGAGCGATTATATCCGAAGTGGATGATGAGATCACAAAGTATTTCCCATACAACCAATTCAACTCAAAGGAGCCGACAATCCATTGAAAGTGGCCGCGCAGAGCCAATTCCTTTACCTTGCAGATCTGACAACATCCCGTTGACTTTACAAAAGTTCCATGGAATTATGGAGAAGTCAAGGATCCACGTCTCATATTATCGCTATAAATTGTCGAAAGAGAATCCACTGGACCTTCCTCAACGGGTTATCAAGCCTACTTGCGAAGCAAAGGGGAAGTTGTCCATGGAGAAGATTGAAAAATTCCTCCATACTATGGGTCACAATGAAGCCAAAGTGGTTTTAAGCTTGCGAGAAGCTCCACACTAGATTTCAATTCTGGACTTGGTTTTCTCTTTCGAGGAGCATCGGAAGGTCTTGCTAAAGGTTTTGGAAGAAGACTACCTGTCGAAATTAGTGGATGTGGAAAAATTTCAACATTTGGTTGATCACATTTTCAACAACAATGTGATATCCTTCACTGATGATGACATACATCCCGAATGGACCGGTCATTACAAACCACTGCACATCACAGTGTTGTCTTTCGGGTATATGCTAGCTGGAGTTTTGATAGATGGAGGCTCATCTCTGAATATCTGTCCTTATGCCACCTTGGTGAAGATGAATATCAATCTCAAGCAAATCCAAAGTAGCTATACGATCATCAGAGCTTTTGATGGATCTCGACGAAATTCCATTGGAAAGATTGAATTGCCAATTGAGATTGGTCCTCATACATTCAATGTATCCTTCCATATCCTCAAGATAGATTTAGGATACAACCTGCTATCGGGGAGACCATGGATACATATGGCTGGAGCTATTCCCTCCACTTTACATCAACAACTCAAATACATCATCAACAACAGTCTAGTCACTGTCAATGCTGAGCTGGAATGTCCTATCCCAGGAACTCTACTAATTATTAGCTTCAATTCAGAAGTTGAGCCAGCCAGTTTTCATACTCTGGAAGTGAGTAACACGCAATACCATTCTATTGGAGCGCCACTTCCCGTACCCAAAATTGCTGACGAGGTTATGTCAGCCACTCAAGAAATGATGTTATTGGGTTACCAACCTGGACAAGGGCTTGGTAAGGATCAATAGGGTATTAAGCACCCTATCCAGATGTCCAGTCAAATTGGGACAGCCGGGCTAGGCTATTATGCCAATTCCACTCACGGGAATCCTCATAAGCATAAGCAGGTTCCTCAAGCTTCCGTCGCACGACGATTTCCTATACCTTTACCTAATGAGTTAATGCAATCTCCAGTAAAGGTATCAGCTCATGCTGTGGCTATGCTATTTCCAAAACCAGTACCAATTAAAGCTAAAGAGGTGCTGATTCCTGATCCCGAAGTGGAAGAAAAGGAACAGAAACACAAATATGACCTTGCCTTGAGGATGGCAGGCATTCGCGTCATTGTTCATAATGAACATACAAACAGATACATTTGCATCATGTTGCTGCATATCACATCATGATTATCTTGCTTGTATTTCAAGTGTCTAGGATTCTTTATCCTATCCATGCCTTGCATTACATGAATATGATAAAGAGGGGCATCTGTAGACACTCAAAATTTTCTGCACTCCTATTACTGACATTACATGAGGGTAGATTCATCTTTTGGAGATAACCCTGAAAGACAGCTTACAAACCATTCTGGATACTACCGGAAGTTTAGCTCCAAACCCGAAACACAAACTGGGAACATCAGCTCCAATCCGGATACTACCGGAAGCTTAGTTCCAAACCCGGAACACACACCGATAATGTCATTTCCAATCTCAGAGATAACCCCGAGATATGCAGATCAAAAGACCTAAAGAATAACAACACCAAGAGGCTTTCTGTCTCTTGATAACACCGTGACGTTCAGTTCCAGTCCCAGAGACAACACTGGGAGTAGCAACCCCATCCTTGGTGATAGCCCCAAGGAATGCCATTGTAGTTCCGGCGATAACCCCGGAAATGCTTGTTTCAAACACATGCAATCAGCTTCAATACCTGCAGATGACAGTGAGGCTTACAAACAAGAAGTCAAATCTCAGATATAACCCTGAGCAACGTCTGCTTTCCGCTTAAACTGGCGATAACCCCAGTGAGGAGTCAATACGTCATCTGATCATGTCAACAAGATGATATCGTAATATACCAACAAGTGGTCCAATCTCAGCTGTAACCCTGAACAACGTCTACTTTCAATTATACCCGGCGATAACCTCGACAAGGAGTCACGCATCATCTTGTTCCTCCGACAAATGGCACATTGTCTTAGTGCTTCATACATACATACATACAACAATGTTCCACAAGAGCCAAGGAGTGATAATCCCGAGTGACTATTACGTGTGGCAGTACTTTGGATAGACTTTGAAGCTTGAAGACCATGGGCATAGACCCCTCTTCCTGACTTCGTACAACCTCTAATCCATGTCATTACGTAACTCTCGACACAAGCAATCCGAAGAAGTACAGATATACTTCGTTTGGATGCTCGGATTGAAGTTTTGCAAGTTCGATTAGACATTACAGTGCATGACTGCACGAACTACGAGACGATGGGACCCACGAGGCCCAGGCCCACCACGACCGGTACTTGAGTTCAATAACATTTGCCAGCAGTTGACTGCTGACCATCCATCTATAAATATAGAGGGGGGTGACCATTTGAGAAGAGAGAGAGAAGGAAAAAGGCAAGGAATCCCTGTCCATTTTACTCTGCATACACATCTTTTGAGTGTTTCCTCTTCTTTAAACACTAGTTAGCTCACATATAGCTACTTTTTATCCTCAGTGAGCCGAGTGTTTATCCATTTAAAGTCTAAGAAGTCTACTTTGGCAAATTTCAACGTTGTAAGCCTTCTTACATTCTATAAAGCCTCTTTCTCCTATTATTATACACTGTTATACACGTTGAGAGCGTGTGAGTGTGTTTTCCCAGACTTTGGTTCGTGATTTTCATTTCTGTCTGTATATATATTCTAATATATGTATATATTTCGTATATATGGACTAACATTATCGAGTTTTGCCTCAATTGAGCCTAGACTTTGGTTTGGAGCGTTTATTTGCTTTTGTATATATATATATATGCTTGTTTATATAAACTGTGGTCAGACTCTGTTTGATGAGCCTGGATTTCACATCCGGAGCATTTAATTGCTTTTCTATATATATATATATATATATATAATTGTTATCAGACATATCTGATGAGCCTGGATTTTACATCCGGTGCATTTACTCGCTTTTATATATATATATACACATATATATAATTGCTGTCTGACATATCCGATGAGCTTAGATTCACATCCAGTGCGTTTACTGCTTTTATATATATTTGTACATATATATATATATATATATATATATATTTATATTTCTGTCAGGCCTGGAGTTTACTCCGTGGCTTTTTTTCTGACTTTATTTACATTTCGTCTCACGCGGAGTTCACTTCGTGGCGAGTTGATAGCTTTCTGACTTTATTTACATTTTGTCCTCACTGGAGTTCACTTCGTGATTGACGGTTGATAATGTTCATATATATATATATATATTTATGACTTATATATATATATATATATATATATATATATATATATATATATATATATATATATATATATATCGCTTCTATCGCTTTCCATACAAATTGCAGTATCTTGTGAGCCTAGGAATCATGTGATTACAGGTTCAGTTTACTGAATCTAGATTCGGTTCTCATGATGGACATTTTCTGGCTGTAAGCAGCTTGTATATTATTTTACAGTGTCTGAGTTTCTTTGGATGGCTGTCATGTCCATGAGGAGTTCGGCACTGTTGTACATTATTTTCTCGAAAATGCTTCGCATTTCGAATATAAAAGCAAACAAGCCGAAAATTTTTAATGATAAAATGGAAGTATGAAAAGGTCTCAATTCCTATTGAGCATAAGGTTTGAAAAACCTCTTTTACAAAACTTCATTGCTAAATCTTGGTTAAAACTGAATTTTCATATAAAATTCAAACCTTGTGTATATAGGTGCGAACGAGGCCTCACACTACTTTCAAATAAACTGCACATTGATCCACACACACACACACACACACACACATTCTTATAACAATTTCTTTGAGAAGTGGCGGTCACCGTGGTAACACGGATGTCGGGGGGTGCCTAACACCTTCCCTCCGCATAATCAAGCCCCCGAACCCTTAATGAATCTCGGTTTCACAGACCCGTCTAGCAGTGTCAAATCACTAGGTTAATGTGCAAACCTTTTCGGTTGCGTTGGTGCAACCAGTTAAATACACCAACTGGCGACTCTTAAAGTCAATCGTCGACATTATACATGTCGGACCTTTTTTACTTATTTTTTCAAATAAATCTCACATTAACATGAGAACACCAAAAGACAAGTAACAAAAAGGGACAATCAAAAATCCCGACGTCGACACTCATCTTCTTTTTCTCTTTTTTTAATAAAAGATGATAGTAATATTTTCTTTTGAAAATTAAGCTATTAATTATTACTTTTGAAAAATGTGCATGTTCTTTTAATGACAGATAATATAAAATAAAGGGAGTATTAAAGGTAATGCGGTTCAAATATTATTTATTTTTTTGTTGCGAAATGAAGGGAATAATTATTGTCTTCTAGATAGATTGGACCACTAATGCAATTACTAGTACTATTATGATTTTGTGACGGGTAATGGGTCAATTGGTGCATGGTATTTGATCAAACATTTAATATATGGTTCTGCGTTGTGATTGCTGATAACCACAATCATAATTGAAAATGAACAAATTTTGAGACGTTTTCAAATTATGCAGATTGACAGGATATAATTGCCTTCTCTTACTCGTACAACCGAAAAAAAATTCTCCAAGCGTCAATAAATAAATTTTTTATTGATGTATTTTGATCCCTCTATAAACATGTTCTGGTTCTAGTTCTGGTTCCGCCACTGCTTGTATCATACAAATCCTCCAAGAAAAATCACCCAAGAGACAAAACTCAGAAATATATATATATATATATATATATATATATATATATATATATATATATAATAAAGCACTATGGATCATTTACACCATTAACATGTATGTAACATGTATTATAATACATGTTAAACCATCAATAGCATCTAATAAATGTATCAAAGGTTAAGATTAAAATTTTAAATTTGTCACCCGCGACTAATAGTGGTGGATATGGTTCAAAATTTTAATTCATCAGATACTAATACTAGCGAACGTTCATTAAATCTTTCACTCGACTTATTATTTAGGATTTAGAGTTTATTAATTAAGATTTATAGTTTATTAATTAGGGTTTAGAGTTTATTATTAAAGGTTTAGAATTTATTAAATAGGATTAGGATTTATTTACTAGTGTTTAGGGTTTATTTAGTAGGGATTAGTATATTATTAATAAGTTTGCTACTGAATATATATACGCCATGGTGTGCAGGATTGTGTTAGAAAAACATCTTTCGCCACTAACGCTCTGTTTCTGAGTTTTAAAATGGACAAAAAAGAAAAGAAATGGACATAAAAGTTAAGTTTTCTTTCCGATTCTTATGTTTCTGAGTTTTTAATAAACGGAAAAGAAAAGTAATGGATAGAAAACTTGGCCACTTTTCCTGCCAAAGTTTTCTGTACAAAATTGGCCTGATTTGGACGGAAAAGGAATTGGAATAAGTAATATTTTTATAATTTCCATATTATCCTCAATTTTTAATATAATAAATTTAAAATTACAACTCATGTCCTCAATTTTAAATTTTCTATTAAAAGCTTAGAAACAACACAAAGGAAAACTTCAAATTTTTTATTCTTTTTTTTTTTTCTGTTCTAATTTAAGTTTTCTATTTTTTTTTGTTCAAAACTCAGAAACAGAGTGTAAGAATGGAGGAAGGAAAAGAATAACTGCCGGAAGATGTAAGGGCTCTTTACTTTTTTACCCCCACTTTAGTACGCTTTAAACTGCTTCCATCCCCTTAGGTGTGGGAGCTCAAAACGGGGCCATTTTTCTACTTTTATGCCTTCCGCTACTAAGAGTAGCAGAAGGGGCAGACTTGAAATAGTTCACCCAAAGAAGATTTGAATATGCTTGTTGTTCGTTCGCTGGCAAAGAAGAAGACAATAAGCGAGTGTTCAAATTGAAGTCAAAATTGGTTAAAATCAAAATTTGAAGTCATCATCCAACTTTGGTACTTTTAATTGGTTAGTTTTTATGTATAATATGTGATATGTAATTTTGAAGAATTTCAATATCTAGAATCCATGGATATGAATTTTAGTGAAAATTGCTTGAAATATATAGTTGTGTACATATATGCATGCATTTTTTAGAAATAATGTTGAGTATTTTATGTCAAAATAGCAAAAAATATATAAAAGATTTATTGCAATATATATATATATATATATATATATATATATATAGAGAGAGAGAGAGAGAGAGAGAGAGAGAGAGAGAGAGAGAGAGAGTCTGGATCCAATCCGGATCCTGGAAAAAAAGTCCCTATTTTAAAAAATTTGGGATCCTGATTTGGATCCCTGTTGTATATATATATATATATATATATATATATATATATATATATATATATATATATATAGTAATTGCAAATAAAAATTATGTTGAGGATCTTATTTCAAAATTGTAGTGTACATATAACAATTTTTAAATTTCAAATAGATAGAATGTTTATAATAATAAATAAGTTCATAATTTGTGTTATATTAGGTAAAATATATTTGAATAGGCTGTTGGATACTAGTGTATTGTATGAACAACAAAATCATGTTTCGAATATGTAGGCACCCAAAATTTGTGTATTTTCCTCTAATAATGGAAAGAGAGCAAAATGTCATTTTACCCTAACGCTAAGATATCTCGAGAAAAATTGCAAGCCTTAGAACAAGTATTCAAAGCTATCACGACGACCTCTCGAAAGCTGGGACTATGCAGCATAAGAAAAATGACTAGCAAACATCTTCCAAAGGATGATTTTCTTGTTTTTTCTATCTTCCCAAATTCGTAATTGAGTGAATCATATGTCATTTCTGAAACTCTTGGAAAGAGCTTTTTGAATGGTATGACACATATCCTAATTCTTCCCAGATTAAAAGTTATGGTCAACATGAACAAAAAAAAAATTGTCTTTCTGCGACATGAAAACCGAACAAGTGGGGCCCACCTAGGCTCTTTGCCAAGATGGCAGTGTATATAAGGGTAGCAACAGGTGTATCTGCGGCTTCCTTAGTTCCTTATATATGGGCAAAATTTTAGCATTTTTGGGGTAAATAACATTTGCAGAGAGAGAGAGAAAGTGTGTGTGTGTTGTCAAGTGAGAGAAGTAGGAATAAAACCTCTCAAATTCCATCTAGATCTAGTTATTTCCATCAAATCTCTTCCCAATTTATATATAAATTAACCCTCAAGATCCAAGCTCAAGGAGGAGAGATCTAGCCCTCCCAAGGTGAAAGATTCGATTATTAATGTAAATTCAATGTAGATCTATTAGATCTGTTGTATTTTATCCATTGTTGTGCTTGAAGCTTATTTATTTTCTGATTATTATTTTTTCGAGGCCCTCCTAACATCCTAGATCTAGGGTGTGTGGACCCTACGTTGGGATTAGGGTGATTAGAGATGATTTCCTATGAAAGTAATCTCTTCCTTGTCAACTGATGATATCCTTATATGAATGTCGACGCCGGGAATGAGAAAATTTCCCCAAAGTGTTTTTTCTACCCAGTTTTAAGATTTCAACCTTTTTTTATTTTGCTTAAAGGGGTGATGTTTTAGGAAAAGATCGACATAAATGTTGACAGGGTTTTGAAAGGTCGATTTTAATAATGGGCCAATTAGATAGAGTCGCCAGTTGGTATAAGTTTAAATCGATTTATGAACTCATTCGAATTTTTGAAGTTTTTGCAATATAACCTAATATGTGACTCCGTAAAATTGATCTGAAATTGAGATTCATAGAGTTTGGGGGCTTTCTTAAGCGAGGGGAAGGTGTTAGACACCCCTCGACTTTCGTGAAAACACGGTTACCGCATCTTATTGTTTTCGTAAGTGTGAAATGTGTGTGTGTGATTTTGAGAAATCAAAAGACATCCTTGAATCAAAGTTAGTGTTTAAGTGTGTTGTCTTGAAAGTAATTCTAAGCTTCTTTTAACCTATGCGCGAAGAATTTGGTTGGAAAAGTTTGCTAATGATTGAATAGAAGATTTTTGAAAGTGTCATTTTAGGGAAAACTCGATTTTAGCGCCCTATGGGTCGAAATTATTTATTACTTTGAATTTTATCCCTAGGTTCATCTAACACCATGATTCGAAACTGAGATTCATAGAGTTTGCGGGCTTGCTTAAGTGAGGGGAAGGTGTTAGGCACCCCTCGACTTTTGTAAAAACACGGTTATCGCGTCTTATTATTTTCTTAAGTGTGAAATATGTGTGTGTGATTTTGAGAAAGAATAAGATATCCTTGAATCAAAGTTAGTGTTTAAGTGTGTTGCCTTGAAAGTAATTCTAAGCCTCTTTTAACCTATGCACGAAGAAATTGGTTGAAAAAGTTTGCTAATGATTGAATAGAAGATTTTTGAAAGTGTCATTTTAGGGAAAACTCGATTTTCGCACCTTATGGGTAGAGATTATTTATAACTGAATTTTAGCCCTAGGTTCATCTAACACCATGAGTCGATTTGATTTTTACAAGATCTTTGTTATTTTTTTACTTGTAAAATCAAGCATCGAAAAGGGATCGGGACTGCCCATGGGCATGAAAGTCATCTTGACAATCCTGAGCACCCACAATCATAATTTTCACTCTCACGGGGCCTTAAATCCCATCTCTCTGGATGAGACCCTCGAAGTCGTTGTATGACCCAAATTTACATGTACAATGATCGGATAATGACTTTACAACCAATATTACGTCCATCGTAGGATTTAAGTCAATATCCGATTTGTGGATTCTTGACTCAAATATTCTTAGGCTCACACCATGAAATACATAATATATCAAAATTAAAAAGTCAATCGAAGATATAGCGCCGAAATATATGTTCACACCGGATTCAACGTCACAGTACATCATTCATCCAAACATACATCATTATATACTGAAATATAACAACATACATTTTAATTTCCCAGGTTCTAAAACCTTATAACTCCTTTCATTACAAATAATGATAATTACATTATTCACTACATCTTACAAGAGTGACTTTCATCTGCCACTAAGGATACATAACAATTCATTAAACTAATCTAAATTTCATTTAACTTATTTTATATTACAAGTCTTCGCTTGATCTTTTGCTCATTCACATACTAAATGGCACTTCGTCTGGATACCAGCTTGATATTTACGGGATCCTTAAGTTCTTCTAACATCGTACGCTGAAAATGTTTTTCATTTAAAAAAAGTGTGAGCATTCAATTGCCCAGTAAGTCATAGCAGTTGAACAAACAACTTCAAGAGTTTAAACATTCCTTTAGAACTTCAATAACCGAACAAAGGTTATGAAGCATCTTGAATAATACGAATAATCTCGATTCCTATCATTTTAAAACAATATTCACTTTTATTTTTAAATACTTTCATTCTTCTACCTTTTTCATACACATTCTATCTGGCTAGAATCATTAGCACAGACTTACAGTAACGGATCATGTATAAACAGAGCATTCTCTTATTGAACAGTTAAATCACAGAACAGTTCATCTCATAGAAACACCGAAGTGTTCACATTATGGCTTAAGGCCTCATACGTTCTACCACCTTGTACAAATATCACACATTTGCACATATACAGAACTTCTCAAGTTCAACATCTGAGAAGTTTAAGAAACTAGCATTCATTTAGAATATGAATAAAGTTAGGAAACTTGCCTTATGCACAGCTATGGCTTACGCTGAACTGATCATTCCAATCCCTATAACACATAAGGAAACACATACACCAATTAGTCATGTATATTTGACTTATGCATTAGTTTACTTAACTTTACTTCTTAGGGTTCGCGTTCTTGCAACCTAAGTTTACGCGACCACTTTCATTACCGTTCTACGACTTTATGACATACGAAGATGTATTACTTATACGTTCATCATCTTTGATGATTTACATTCTTATCTTCTTCTTATAACTTCTCTAGGACTCAGTACACATCGCTTCTCTACTAGTAGTCCATATGGTACTCTGAGTGGTTTCCACAAACAACCAACAAACAAGTTCGTCTTGTCTACACCGCCATCACGATTGAGTTAGATCGGTTGCCGATTTTGTATATACCTTCGCTCTCTGAAGGAATTGTTTAGCCCAGCTCCCATATGTCAACCATCAAAGGTTACGATTGCACCACAACCTAACTTATCTTAACTTATCCGAACTATTAAACTATAATCTTCGTTAAGTCAATTTCTCATTCCTTATGGCTTCCTGGAAATTAAGTGCCACACCTCAGGATTCACTCTTCATCGTCTAAGTCATACAGTCTTTTGTATACTCAGAGCGATCATTCCATTTAATCATTAACTCGGCTTCGCTACGTTAAAAGCTATTGTCTTTAAGTCAACTTCTTTACCATTCACGATTTAATCATTGGTCTTCATTATCATACGGTCAAACCATACACTGGGTGTAGGTTCTATCCGTTTAGTATTTGCGTACACTCAACCTTCAATGCTTACATTTCATTCTAACATTCTCTTCTGACTCACGTTCAGCTTTCGTTAATCTTCTTACCGTTAGCTATGGCTTTCTTAATACCCTTCGTTATTCTTCCTTAATGTCGAAGCCATACGGTTCGCGGTATGCTAAGACCGGTCATTTAACGTAACTGCGTTGCGTTCACAGCGTCTATACGCTTTACACTTATCTCTCATTACCACAACATAACATCAAAATGTTATTCATTACCCTCATCAAACAACGTCTAAGGAATTAGCATCATAGCAATCCCTCACGTTCGTTTATCGCAACTACGGTCCCCGGGTAACGATTCCGTAACCCGTGTTTACCTTCTTTTAATCTCGTTTAATCTTTCCGTTCAACGTTCATTAAAGGTTTAAATAACCTGATTAAATGTTACATTAGTTGAACATTATGTTCTTTATCTTCCCTTACGTTTCTCCTAAGAGTTGAGCAGTTAAAAGCTCTTCTCTGGCTTTTTCCCTAAACTAGTGCTACGGCGCCACTCTCCCTTCTATCTCTCGCATCGCGGTGCGAGTTTGCAGTACCCAGCTTCCTGGTTTGGCGCTGCAGCGCCACCTTACAAGGCATGGCTGGCGCCACGACACTTAGCCCTAACCCTAGAAAATTTCTCTAAGTGTTAAATCCAATTTGAGACGCTTACTTCCGGCTTTCATAACATATTCGTTATAACTCGGAACGAGGTCGTTCCAAAGCCATTCTCTTCCTTATCTTACGTACTTCAATACCGCTCAGACAGAACTTTGTTCTTAATCCGTTAACGTGCCATTTGATTGTCTTGATCTTCACCCTTCATTCATTTTATGTTTTTAATGCTCTTCGTTCGCTCATCCGTAATTCGGTCATCCGAACTCAGAACTCATTCGTTCTTGAGTCCACGACTCACGTTTTCTATGTTCTCTTACTTTCTTATGAAACCCTACACATTTGGGTTCATTTACTAACTTTCTAATTCTCATCCGTCTTTTACAAAATTTTTGCCATAACTTCGTTATAACTCAGTTTTAATCCATTTTTCATGAATGTTTCTATCGTTCCTAATCAAGCAATAAGCAACTAACTTATACGCGATGGTTTTAAACTTATCCATCAACAACATTTATACTACGATGGTTTTAAATTTATCCATCAACAATGTTCTTCATGTTCTTCGTTCGTTTTTCATTTTTAATCGATGTTTTGATTATGATTTTACTTTTTCTTGGAATTTGATGTTATAGAACACCATTCCTTACTTATTTCATCTAATCATTCATATAATCCACTCGGATCATTCTAATTTATTACAAATCTTACACTTCCGTAAGAAATTTATAAACTAAATTTCTACTTTCTTATTTCTTCTTTTCTCGTGATTTCAACCATATGAAATTATTCCTAACATCTACTTCTTATTCTCATTAAGTTATGTTTTTAAACATAAAAACTTAAAGAAAAATTATATAGAGTTAAGGTTTGGATTACCTTTCTTCTTTAATCTCCTTTCGTCGGACAAAGGTTGCTCACGAGCAAGCTTTTCCTCTTCTTTTTCCTTCTCTTCTCCCATCCGAACTCTCTCTCTCTCTCAAAGTGTAGGATTTTCAAAATCCCAAAATAATGAAATAAGCTTCCTATTTATATAAAACCAAGGCTAGGGGTATTTTAGTCATTTTTCCCCCCAAACCTCCTTACTATTCATGACTTAAGCACTAAGTTTACTTACTCCTTAAGTTTACTTAGCCCTTATGTGTACTTAGCCCTTAAGTTTACTATTTTCACCTCCTTAGTTAACCTCCTTACTATTCACGAAACTTAGCCTGTAAGTTTCGTGGTTTCGTCTTTCGGGTTTCGTCTGACAGTTTTAAAAACTGCGATTCTCGAAATCCAAATATTTTTGGATATTTCGTCTTTCCTTTACCGATTAACTTTTACTTATTTTTTGGATTTTCTAAAAACTGAAAAACACTTTTTGGTGTCAAGCATTTTCCTTCACATTTTCCCCTAACGTAGTTAAACGAGTGAAAAGTACATAACAATACTTTTTGTCATTTTTCTTTTGTCCGATTTTTGCACGTTTTTCGAGAAAAACTTTTATCGGCTTACTTAAATTTTCACGACATATTATCGTCAAATCTTTCGACGGAATGTCATTTCGACATACCAAACTCTCAAAAAGGCTTAGGTTATTCAAACCCTAACCCTTAGGTTTCGTCAGGTAAATAGTGCCTATTTCGTCTTTTTCCTCAGAAATATATTTGTTCCCGAAAATTTTTTATTTTCGTCTTGAAAATTCTTACTCATTCAGTGTAGCTCGTAGCCAGAATCCTCCCGACTTATAATCATCCTAGGTTCTATAACGATTAATAAACACATAGCACAAAATATTATTAATAAAAATTCATTTTATTAATAACTAATTCTTTAAATCTTAAATTCTGGACAATCCGAATTTATGGGTTGTCACATTCTTCCTCCCTTATAAAAATACAGTCCTTGAAATTTCTTAAAACCACACCCATACACGGGTTATCACATTCACCCCTTCTTCACAGAATTTTGTCCTCAAAATTTTTAGCCTACCCCTCTTCTCAACTTCTCTTCAAAGAAGTTCTTTTCTTTCAAACATTCTCTCACCTTCATAACTTATCAAAAATTATGAAGTAAAATGAACAACGAGGAATATAAGAATTCCTTTAAAATATTTCATACTTTTGCTGAGGGGTCAAATTGACCATGAACTGTTACTAGGTTTAACAACATAACACTGTAACCTTTCTTTCCATGGTCAGTTTACAATCACCAAGAAGGTAAACTACCTCTTTTATATGTAGGCGATCAACCCATTGTATAACCCCATTTCGGGGTGTGTTCACCTCAGACTTAATCATTTGATTCCACACCAAAACAATTTGGATTAGCACAACTTCTTCAAAGAAAGTTTGATTTTCTTTTAAACATGACATACTATTCATCTTAGCCAAATCAAATAGCTTAGACTATATCAATAAATTGGATATCAACTTGAAACATTCGTCTAGTCAACTCAATTGACACCGACTACTTCTTTAAATTCTTTTTCAATTCATCAAAACGTTTTATGACGTCATGATACCGTACTTTTCACGGTACGTTTAGGACTTCGTCATTATACATCATACCATAGCAGGTTGTTGATCCTAAGATCACATCCAACACTAGGTTCAATTGCATTAACAACTCCATCCTTTTATAATCCTTGCATCGAATACACGAATGATATAAAATTCATTTTGATATTTCAAATAAATTTCTGTCTAGCCGAATCAGCTAACATAAACATACCAAGAATAGTTCTTTTAAAATCCATTGGTTCCAAAAGTTGAACCAATTCTTTCATTTCCAAAACGCGAACACATAAGCACGATTTTAATAAACTTTGAAATCTAGCATAGCTAGATGACTTGGAATATCCTATTCTCCATCTTTCTTCATTATTTTACTTGGGATAATACTTAATCTTCTCTAGCACCTTCAATACTAAGCCTACTGAAAATAACTCATTTTTAGTCTAAACATCACTATACCTTAGTACAGTTCATCAACTTACCACACATAATGAGTTCAGGAACTTTCCACAATAATATGAGTTTAAGAACTATCCCAGACAGACCATAAGCGTCCATTCACTGAGAAGTTCAAAAACCTACCATATCATTATGAGTCACGAACGTACCATAAGTATGAGTTTCAAGAACTCGCACCTACCTTATCGTTCTCTACTTATCAAGTATATACATGAGAAAAGATTCACCTTCTCGTCATATACATCTTAACAATGCGACCAATTCCAATAATTATCACTGTAATATGCTAAGCAGTTATTACTCCAAGTACAAACCTCTGCCCATAACAAAGGTTCATATAACTCAGCTGTCACATGAGTCCTCAATTGAAATTTTACAACTTCTAAATTTCTCTTTACTTAATACGAATTTTCTTTAATTCGTATGCTATCCTTTACAACTCAATCTGAGTTCTTCTTTCATACTACTTACTATTAGTACCTTCATTCATAGTACTATAAATCATTCATCGTTTAATGGCTCATACATTACTACGATTCACTATGATCACGTGGTGATCTTCTTATCCCTCTCTCTACGATTATAGTCTTAGGTACTCTTACCTAAGATTTATAACCTATTAGCTCTGATACGAACTTGTAACACCCCAAAATCCAGTCTATCTTCACACCCGAATTCCGTACGTCACGAGTACATCATTCATCCAAACATACATTATTATATACTGAAATATAACAACATACATTCTAATTTTCCTGGTTCTAAAACCTTATAACTCCTTTAATTACAAATAATGATAATTACATTATTCACTACATCTTACAAGAGTGACTTTCATCCGCCATTAAGGATACATAACAGTTCATTAAACTAATCTAAAGTTCATTTAACTTATTTTATATTACAAGTCTTCGCTCGATCTTCTAGCTCATTCATATACTGAATGGCACTTCGTCAGGATACCGATTAGCTTGATCTTTACGGGATCCTTAAGTTCTTCTAACATCGTACGCTGAAAATGTTTTTCATTTAAAGCAAGTGTGAGCATTCAATTGCCCAGCAAGTCATAGCAGTTGAACAGACAACTTCAAGAGTTTAAACATTCCTTTAGAACTTCAATAACCGAACAAAGGTTATGAAGTAGCTTGAATAATAGGAATAATCTCGATTCCTATCATTTTAAAACAATATTCACTTTCATTTTTAAATACTTTCATTCTTCTACCTTTTTCATACACATTCTATCTGGCTAGAATCATTAGCACAGACTTACAATAACGGATCATGTATAAGCAGAGCATTCTCTTATTGAGCAGTTAAATCACGAGCAGTTCATCTCATAGAAACAAAGAAGTGTTCACATTGTGGCTTAAGGCCTCATCGTTCTACCACCTTGTACAAATATCACACATTTGCACATATACGAGAACTTCTCAAGTTCAACATCGAGAAGTTTAAGAAACTAGCATTCATTTAGAATATGAATGAAGTTAGGAAACTTGCCTTACATTGCGGCTATAGCTTCTGTTGAAGCTACTCATTCCAATTCCTATAACACATAAGAAAAAAACACATACACCAATTAGTCATGTATATTTGACTTATGCATTAGTTTACTTAACTTTACTTCTTAGGGTTCGCGTTCTTGCAACCTAAGTTTACGTGACCACTTTCATTTTCATTCTGGTTCTACGACTTTATGACATACGGAGATGTATTACTTATACGTTCATCATCTTTGATGATTTACATTCTTATCTTCTTCTTATAACTTCTCTAGGACTCAGTACACATCGCTTCTCTACTAGTAGTCCATATGGTACTCTGAGTGGTTTCCCACAAACAACCAACAAACAAGTTCCCGTCTCGTCTACACTGCCATCACAGTGAGTTAGATCGGTTGCCAGTTTTGTATATACCTTCGCTCTCTGAAGGAATTGTTTAGCCCAGCTCCTATATGTCAACCATCAAAGGTTACGATTTCACCACAACCTAACTTATCTTAACTTATCCGAACTATTAAACTATAATCTTCGTTAAGTCAATTTCTCATTCCTTATGGTTTCCTGGAAACTAAGTGCCACACCTCAGGATTCACTCTTTATTGTCTAAGTCATACAGTCTTTTGTATACTCAGAGCGATCATTCTAGTTAATCATTAACTCGACTTTGTTACGTTAAACGTTATTGTCTTTAATTCAACTTCTTTACCGTTCACGGTTTAATCATTGGTCTTCATTATCATACGGTCAAACAATACACGGGGTGTAGGTTCTATCCATTTAGTATTTGCGTACACTCAACCTTCACGTCGGTTAAAGTGTTCAATGCTTACATTTCATTCTAACATTCTCTTCCGACTCACATTCGGCTTTCGTTAATCTTCTTAGCGTTCGCTACGGCTTTCTTAATACCCTTCGTTATTCTTCCTTAATGTCGAAGCCATACGGTTTGCGGTATGCTAAGACCGGTTATTCAACGCAACTGCGTTGCGTTCACAGCGTCTATACGCTTTACACTTATCTCTCATTACCACAACATAACATCGAAATGTTATTGAATACCCTCGTCAAAAAACGTCTAAGGAATTACTATAATAGCAATCCCTCATGTTCGTTTATCGCGACTACGGTCCCCAAATAACGGTTCCGTAACCCGTGTTTACCTTCTTTTAATCTCGTTTAATCTTTCCGTTTAACTTTCATTAAAGGTTTAAATCACCAGATTAAGTGTTACATTAGTTGAACATTATGTTCTTTATCTTCCCTTATGTTTCTCCCAAGAGTTGAGCAGTTAAAAGCTCTTCTTTGGCTTTTTCCCTACACTAGTGCTACGGTGCCACTCTCCCTTTTACCTCTCGCATCGCGGTGCGAGTTTGCAGTACCCAACATCCTGGTCTGGCACTGCAGCGCCACCTTATAAGGCATGGCTGGCGCCACGACGCTTAGCCCTAACCCTAGAAAATTTCTCTAAGTGTTAAATCCAAAT
Source organism: Panax ginseng (assembly GCA_020205605.1). NCBI lineage: Eukaryota > Viridiplantae > Streptophyta > Magnoliopsida > Apiales > Araliaceae > Panax > Panax ginseng. The sequence continues at coordinate 58,063,067 of CM035134.1, read as the reverse complement.
TGAGACGCTTATTTCCCGCTTTCATAACTTATTCGTTATAACTCAGAACGAGGTCATTCCAAAGCCATTCTCTTCCTTATCTTATGTACTTAAAATAACCCTTGGACAGAACTTTGTTCTGAATCCATTAACGTTCCATTTGATTGGCTTGATTGTCACCCTTCGTTCGTTTTACTTTTTTAACGCTCTTCGTTCGCTCATCCGTAATTCGGTCATCCGAACTCGGAACTCGTTCGTTCTTGAGTTCACGACTCATGTTTTCTACATTCTCTTACTTTCTTATGAAACCCTACACATTTGGGTTCATTTACTAATTTTCTAATTCTCGTTCGTCTTTTATGAAATTTTCGCCATAACTTCATTATAGCTCAGTTTTAATCCGTTCTTCATAAATGTTTCTATCGTTCCTAACCAAGCAATAAGTAACTAACTTATACGCGATGGTTTTAAACTTTTCCATCAACAACATTTATACTACGATAGTTTTAAATTTGTCCATCAACAACGTTCTTCGTGTTCTTCGTTCGTTCTTCATTTTTAATCGATGTTTTGATTACAATTTTACTTTTTCTTGGAATTTGATGTTATAGAACACCATTCCTTACTTATTTCATCTAAGCATTCATATAATCCACTCGGATCATTCTAATTCATTACAAATCTTACACTTCCTTAAGAAATTTATAAACTAAATTTCTACTTTTTTATTTCTCTTTTCTCATGATTTCAACCATATGAAATCATTCCTAACATCATCTACTTCTTATTCTCATTAAGTTATGTTTTTAAACATAAAAACCTAAAGAAAAATTATACGAGACAAGGTTTGGATTACCTTTCTTCTTTAATCTCCTCCGTCGGGACAAAGGTTGCTCACGAGCAAGCTTTTCCTCTTCTTTTCCTCTTCTCTTCTCCCATCCGAACTCTCTCTCTCTCTCCCTCTCAAAGTGTAGGATTTTCAAAATCCCAAAATAAAGAAATAAGATTCTTATTTATAGAAAACCAAGGCTAGGGGTATTTTAGTCATTTCGCCCCCAAACCTCCTTACTATTCATGACTTAAGAACTAAGTTTACTTACTCATTAAGTTTACTTAGCCCTTAAGTGTACTTAGCCCTTAAGTTTACTATTTCAACCTCCTTAGTTAACCTCCTTACTATTCACAAAACTTAGCTTTATAAGTTCGTGGGTTTTATCTTTTGGTTTTCATCGTGACAGTTTTAAAAACTGCGATTCTCGGAATCCAAATATTTTTGGATATTTCGTCTTTCCTTTACCGATTAACTTTTACGTATTTTCAGATTTCCAAAAAACTGAAAAATACTTTTTGGTGTCGAGCGTTTTCCTTCACGTTTTCCCCTAGCGTAGTTAAACGAGTGAAAAGTATATAACAGTACTTTTCGTCATTTTTATTTCGTTCGATTTCTGTATATTTTTCGAGAAAAACTTTTATCGGTTTACTTATCTTTTCACGACATATTATCATCAAATCTTTCGACGGAATGTCATTTCGACATACCAAACTATTGGAAAGGCTTAGGTTATTCAAACCCTAACCCTTAGGTTTCATCGCGTGAATAGTGTTTATTTCATTTTTTTCCCCAGAAATATTTTTGTTCCCGGAAAAATTTTATTTTTGTCTTGAAAATTCTTACTTGTTCAGTCGAGCTCGTTGCCAGAATCCTCCCGACTTATAATCATCTTAGGTTCTAGAACAATTAATAAACACACAACACAAAATATTATTAATCAAAATTCATTTTATTAATAACTAATTCTTTAAATCTTAAATTTTGGACAATCCGAATTTCTGGGTTGTCACAGAAGATCTAGGGAAAAGGCTCCCGTAGACCTTATCTTGTAGATCACACAACCGAAGCTAACATAGTGAGGGACTATATGTATTGATGAGATCCATCAAAGGGACTTAGAATCTAGGGTGTAAATCCATGTATCTAAGATACCCTAGTTCCGTACAATGACATAATCGGGATTAAAATATATAAAAAATTTATCCCAAACTAGCTATCAGATGATTCACTTGTTAGAATCCCTAGGCGCTAGAAGATGGGACCACCTCCCCACTAGATATAGATCTAGGGTTTTGCGTAATGATCAAAATCGATTTAAAACATTAAAAACAATTAGATCTAAACTAGATCAAAGCCAATCTAGCATAAAGATTCAAGCTTTGAGCTTTAAAATCGGGTAAGGGCTATGGCTAGAGCTATGATAAATCTAGTAAAAAGATTTAATCTTTAATAACTTATAAGCAAAATAACCGATAAAAGAGATATATCTATAGAAAATCAAAGGATATATATAAAGATTGAAACTTTAACAAGATTTAGGCACAATGAACAATAAAACCCAAGAAATCTAATAGATCTACATTGAATATTCAAAAATATCGGATTTTTCACCGTGGGGAATGGAGGAACAAGCTCATTTGCCTTGAATATATGCTATTACACTCAAATATATGAGAGATCTATCTAACAAATACTGGATTTTTATGAAATATGGAGATTTTTACTCTCAAATCCGAGCCCCTCTGTAGAATGCTTTCTCTAAAAGTGAGCTCTCTTCAAATATGAGTTGAAAATGTCCATTTATAGGCCTCTGGTACCAGCCTCAGATGTAAATGTAGTAGGCTCTGATGAGGCCCACAACCTCAATTTTTGTGCCATGCAGTCGATTTTTGCTGAAACATTTGTATGTTTTAATCCAGGAAGAGTTGCGAGACGTGCCATACCATTCCGAAAATCTAATTCTGAGAGCTATTAAATTACATAGTGTTTGACCAATTTCGGGTTCAGAAAGATAGAGCAAAAAGTAGAAAAACATCTTCTTGAATCCGAGTGATAATCAATGGCATTGCCGTAGTCTGCGAGTTGGGGATCATTGTGGTGGCTCTTATGATTTTGTCCTTAGCCCCATGACCCTTGTTTGAATGTCAAGGTGAATGACACTTTTGCCCTCCTACCAGGGTTAGTAGAAGGAAAGCCAAATTCCGATGTCTACAAATGCCCCTCCTTCTCATGTTTATTTAATGCAATGAAATGAGCATGCCAAAAATATAAACACCTATTACAGGGTATATCAATGATGTAATGACAAATTTTAATATTATTCCCATATGTTGGGGAAGATTGTTATCAAACTGCCATCACTGGGTATCGCCTCCGATGCCTTCATCGGGTATTGTCTCCAACGAATTCATCACCATAGGGTATTATCTCCAATGCCTTCGTCGGGGTTCATCACCACTGGGTATTGTTTTTGATGCCTTTGTCGGATATCGTCTCCAACGTGTTTATCACCTCGGGTATCGTCTCCAATGCCTTTGTCGGGTATCTTCTACAATGGGTTCGTCACCACCGAGTATTATCTTTAATGCCTTCGTCGGGTATCATCTTCGATGTCTTCGCCAGGTATCATCTCCAATAGATTCATCATCACCGAGTTTCGTCTTCGATTCCTTCGTTGGGTATCGTCTCCAGCGATTTTATCACCACATGGTATCGTCTTCGATGCCTTCTCCAGGTATCCTCTCAAATGAACTCATCACCACCAGGTATTGTCTCCGATGCCTTCGTCGGGTATTATCTCCAATAGGTTCATCACTACTGGGTATCGTCTTTGATGTCTTTGTTGAGTATCGTCTTCAACGAGTTTATCACCATTGGGTATCATCTTCGATGCCTTTGCCGGGTATAATCTCCAATGGATTCGTCAGAACTTGGTATCGTCTCCGATGCCTTCGCCGGGTATTGTCCCCAACTGGTTCGTCACCACCGGGTATCGTATTCGATACCTTTGCCAAGTATCGTCTCCAACAGATTCATCACCACCGGGTATCATCTCTAACGGGTCCTTCAATAATCATAAAAGGGATCATCTTTTTGCTTCCTCTCATTTTAACTATTTTTTTATCATTTCTCTTATATTTAGGCCTTAAGACCCCTCAATTTTAGATTATTATGGATTTTACTGGTCGATAATTAATGGTTTATGAGTTGAGAGTGCATTTTTCTTCTCAAGTACACCTTTCTAGACCTGAAAGATCACGTTTTAATCTCAAATTCACCGAAGTAGTTGGGGTGGGGCCCTCAAGACCAACCGCAGATGCGGCTGGTTGTGACGACCCGAGAATTCAGATAGCCTTGAAATTGGGTTTTCGATGTAAATATCTAATAAAAATAAATTTTATTGATATTATTACATGTTATGTAATTTAGGTCGATTAATGACCTAGTTTACGTGAAGTGATTATGTATGAGTGTTAGGAGTTTTTGGGAGAAAATAAATTTTTCTGAGAAAAACGCTAAAATAATATTCATAAAACTCTAATAAACATTCTTTTTCGAAAATTTTGAATTATTCCAGGTGTTTATTTGAGGAGAGATAAAATTTCTAATAAAAGTTTTTTTAGAAAAAGCCGTAAAAACACTATTCACGCAAAAAATGCTACTTCATTTTTTTGATTTTTTGATTTTTCAAAGGGCGACATAGTGTTTATTTGAGGACGGAGATGTAATATCCAATAAAATCAACGAAAGAAATTTCACTATTTTCACATATTGAACAAGTTAGGAAAATCTAACTATAAAGAAATCGGATAACCGGCTTAGTTCGGGAATTAAACCCTAATCAATTGTATGAAAGGGCAAAATGGACTTTTTGCTAACTAAATGAATTATGAAAGTTAACTAGAAAATAAAATAACTAATTAAATTTAGTTGAATTAACTAAGCCTAGGATTTTAAAGGCTTGGTTAGGAAATGAAAGGGGCTTGGCTAGGATTGAGTCTAGGAAATTAAGATGGCTTGGCTAGGAAATTAAAATGGCTTCCCTAGAAAATTAGATGTCTTGAAGGCTTGAAGCCAATACTTGCAAAACTTGGAGCCAAAGCTTAGAGAGAGGCCATGTGTCACTTGGTGGGATTTAAACATGAGATTAATTGAATGTGGGCAAAGAAAGGAGAGCTAGGTATCATTTATAGGCCTTTTAGCACATGGGATAATTGAAAGTAAAAAGGAGCTAGGAAGGAGGGGTGTGACCATTGAGGGAGTTAAGGGGGAGTATGTGGTGACTCACCTAGCATAGGTGGCAATGATATTAAATTTTAGCTCATCTATTTTGTCATCTTCATCCATAATTTTTCAAGTGTCATCCTTTTACTCCTTAAAACAACATGAGTTATCTTATCCTTAGAGGATGGTTAAGTTAGTTGGTGGGAGATGAGATAAGTTAATTCTCTACATTTAGCCAATTCATTTCATTTGCAAGAGGGAAAATGAAGAGGAAGAGAGAGAGAGAGAGAGAGAGAGAGCAAGCTAGAGAGAGCAAGAGAAAGAACGAGAGAGCATAGAGAGGAGAAGAGTGGTTGGATAGAGACGAGGAAAAAGAGAAGGAAGGCTAGCAATCTAAGCCTTAATCACCCATAGCAAGTGTGACACCCCTAAATCTGGGTACTCTATTCCCATAGAATTTGGTGTTCACTGTCCAAACATTCATTTCTAACTAACCAAATTAAATAAAACTTAAGCAATAAATCTTCCCATTAAAGGGTTACATAACTTAAACCAATAAATCCCAGGTTGTCTAACCTTAAAACATTCATCAAATGCAAAAAAATAATTAATTACATCTCATAATTGAAACTAAGTCTAAAAAACATAAGTCTCAACAAATTAACAAGTCTTCAACACTTGTTCATCTTTCCTTTTCCTTTACTAGTGGTTGGCTCGTCCACCTTTTCAACTTTAGCTGCAATGGTTATATATATGCAAGAGTGAGCAAAACAAATGCTCACTCGAAAGGACATAATATCTGGCAATGAATAAACTCAATTGAATTGAATAACATTTTCTAACATCGATAATCAAGAACTGATACTGGAAATCATTCGAGGGTCACAAGACCATGAACTATGTCCTAGGTTATAAGTATTTTTAACTTAAACCTTAACAGTCATTAGACTATAGGGACCTTTCTCTCCCGTACTTAGGGTGATCAGCCCTTCGTACCATATATTGTGCACAAACATCTAAACGCTTCCGCGTAAATAATCCCTTGTAATAGGGTTGTTCATCTCAATTTTAACATACGAGTCCGCACCAAAGGAAGTTTTGTTCGGATAAGTTTCAAGGGTAATTTAGAGTTCAACGTACATCAACTAAGGATTAGTTGATGAAAGTAGTATGCATACAAGCCAATCATATATGATGATAAAGCATATACTTTGTAATCAATATTATTTATTTATTAATAAAAGAATTATTTATTAAAGGCATTTAATTATCTACATGGTGCTGTTTTAATAATATGTGATAAACCCATAATTTTAAGCAATGCTTTTAGAATCATAATGAGATCATGCTAATGAGATCTAAATTCTTAGATAGCTTAAAACTAAAATGTTCCCAATCAATGGATTAATAAAAAGGGGATTAGTGAATCCTGATAGATTGGTATGTACGTTGCTTGCTCATTGGATGAGGATGATTGATCTCATGATCATTTGTATAGAGACACTAATGCAAGTATGTAGGTGCTTATTAGAGAATAAGTTCACTGAACGTGACTCGCTAAGGAATACCTAATGGAGTTTTACTTGCCTGTCAATAAGAATTCCTGTAGTGATAGTAGTACAAATGATCCTTAGACTTGAGATCATCATAATATCTTATATATAATGAATTACACTTTAACTTATTCCTTAAGACTCTTAGAGTATATCAAAGGGTATGCTTGGGTGTAATAAGTTATATATGAAGATAATGAATGATCAATAAAGAATCTACCACTTCTAGTAAAAGAAGAGAAATGTCCTATGTGATTCGATAAATGACAACCCAGGAATCCTTGGCCAATGTGGAATGAAATTAGAAAGTAGTTAATTAGGAGTTGTGCATTTAGGAATCGAAATACATATAATTAAATAAAATAAGACTTGACAGTAATTCTATGTCTTATATTTAATTGGGACATTGTATGGTGGAATGATTGAATTGTACGGTAACTATTAACTCAAAGGTTCTTTTATGATTAATGTTAAAATCTATATTATCTGGAAAGTCGTTGATCGCTAGGGAGGTTTATCTCTATTGTAGAATATATATTATTTATTTAAATAAATTAATCGTTTAATTTATTTATTTAAATAAGATTAGAATTATTCTAATTAATTTATTCACAACTGGTTTAATATGGAGAACCTAAAGGGTCACACCATAAAAGGAAGAATAATTATTTAAGAAGTTAATGACATAATCATAATAATATGTTAAGTATATTTAATTTAATCTATGTGATAGAATAAATTAAATAGCTTAATATTTATTATTTAATATTTCGAAATATTAAATATAAATTAATAAGAGGAGTCTTATTAATATTATTACAATTATTATTATTTTAATTTCTAAAAGAGTTTAGAAATTAATTTAATAAAAGTACTCTCATTTATTCCTAATAGGATTAGAAGGGAAAATTAGTTAGAGTTTAATTAATTATCCCTAATAAGATTAGGGAGCCCATTTAATTAAAAGAGTTTAATTAAATAAATAATACCTTATTTTAATAGGGTTACGTGATATCTTTATAAGAGGAGTCTTATATCATATATCAAATATATACGTAATTCCAAATTGTTGGAGAGTACGCCCCTTTTTTCCTATAGAGATAGGAAAAACTAGGGTTTGAGCCAATACACCATTCTTCTTCAAAAATCTTCTTCCTTGGTGGATCACCTCTAGAGGCCATACACTTGGGTGGCTTACATTGATCAAAAGAAGGAATCTACCCGGAGATTCAAGGAGATCGCAGAGAAGTAGGAGGTGAACTCGTACCTGAGGAAGCTCGTATCTACAAGGGTATGATTCCATAACTTCTTGTTCTTCGTTTTAATTAATAATATGCTTAAAGGATGATCCGGGTAATTGGTTTGTGAAAAATTTTAAAATCTAATTTTATTTTGCTTCCGCTATTTGTGCAATTTGATTGCTACTTTGATTTTCACAAAACTTAATAGTTGTATCAGAGCCAAACTTTATGCAAATTATTAATTATTTTGATTTCATATATGTATGGGTATGTATTTTGAATAATTTATTGGGCATAATTTGTTGTATAAAATTATTATTTTATGAGAAAAAAAATCTTTCGCGAAACCTGTTAACTAATCTTGCTATAAAAAGGGGATATCCAACGTGGCTGATTTAATTTACTAATCCTGTACATACTCCTAAGTCCAAATCATGTTAATAATAACATATAAAATAAAAATTTCGCGATCATATGTACAAGATCATATGATTACTTTCGTAATATATATTTATTATATATTATATATATATAACCGTTCGGTAATATTATGTATATATGTATATATATATATATATTATTTTTAATAATTTTATAATTAAAATAAAGAGTTTATTTTAATCTTGAAATTGGATTTCATGCAACTTAAAATTGCCCATTAAATGATATTCACATATATATGGAATGATTTTATTTATTGAGACATATGATAATATGTATGATAATAAATGGGATTAATTATGGACTATTGACCAATGTGATTGGATTTATTTTGGTTGGATGTTTGAATAAATGGGTTTTATTAAATGGGGTCTGCGTACCTTGTCTTTTTTGATTTTCTTCTTGATGTAAATTCTATCTCTCTCCTATGTACTTTCCCTTGACTGCTGATCAAGATTTCTATTTAAATTAAATAGTTTATGTAATTGGATTAGTTAGAATTTTTTTGAAGAACCGGAGATCAAGGAGAAAGGAGCGTTCGAAGACCCGTTTGTAATGGAGCCCGAGTTTAAATGTAATAGTTATATTTAAATGTTTATTCTTGCACCCAAGGGTTTGACCTTTTGGTTCACTTGGTGGCTCTAGTGAACCAAACTAGAATAAAAGTCCATAATCAATCTGGGTAGAATATAGTATTCTATATGTGCATGCTAGTATTATATATATTATATATTATGCAAACATGATTCGCATGTTTAATAATATGACACGTATTTTATATATATATTTGTATGCGTGCTAAACAAGATGGGACAAATAATAACAAACCCCTCAATGAAATTATATTAAGTTGTAACGTTCAAAGATATTTGGAATAACGAACGTCGCCTTCTAGCATGATAAAAATAATAGAGCATTGAATATTTAATATGAGTTTGTTGTGCACACACAAGGCGAGTATTAAATATTTGAGATGTTATTTTTATTACATTTGATATTTATAAGGAATTGAACATTACCTCTTTGTTGTGCACACACAAGGGCTGTAGTTTTCTCTTCACTTATATGGAAATGTTGGGTATGACTTAACTTAAATCATTTTAGTTCGGATGTGCACACATTTGACCATTATGATTTAAGAGGCAAAATATAAGGAGTTACATGATGATGTAATTGACAAGAGTTGTCAACCTATTTATTTATATATAGTTTGTTGTGCACACACAAGGCTATATACATTTGAAATGAGATCCTTATTCTCACTAGCAAATCTTTAATTAGATATTGTCGAACTATATTCATGAGGGTAATATAGTTTGAAGAAAATAGTGGGAGATACCAATATAAAATAAGACCTAATTTATTTTGGTAATTAATTAAATGAATGTTTGCTAAAATATTGTCTTTTTACATGCAGAATTTTGAAAATGTCACATTCACTAATTTCACTGCTTAGCATACTAGATGCTAACAAACTTACCGGACCGAATTACACGGACTGGTTAAGGAATTTGATAATTGTTCTAACTGCTAAAAAGATTTCTTATGTCCTAAATTTGCCCGTACCTGCAAAAGTTGCAGAGACATCATCTAAGGAAGAGATTGCTTCTTTTAAAAAGTGGCAAGATGATGCATCTATGGCTCAATGCATCATGCTCGCATCCATGAGTAATAAGCTTCAGTATCAGCATGAAACCATGGATGCTCCTACTATGCTACTGCACCTTCAAGAGTTGTATGGTGAGGAAAGTAGGACTGCTAGATATGAAATATCTAAGGAGCTCTTCCGATCTCAGATGACCGAGGGTAATACCGTTGAGACTCATGTCTTAAAGATGATCAATCTGATTGAACGTCTTAGGTTCGTCATGGATGGGAAGTTGAGTCAAGATTTAGTCTTGCAGTCACTCCCGGACACCTTCTCACAATTTGTTGTGAATTTTCACATGAATAAGTTAGATATCAGCTTGCTTGAATTACTTAACATGTTAAAAACTGCTGAAGGTCACTTCCCATCCAAGAAGAACCATGTCTTATTGGTGGATGATTCTTCTGTGAAAAGGAAGAGGCCCAAGGTATCTTCTGAAAAGAAGAAATCCAAGAAGGCTAAGGGAAAGGCGAAAGTGAAGGATCAAAAGAAAATTAATCCAGCTAGTAAAGGAATTTGCTTCCATTGCAACAAGCAGGGTCATTGGAAGAGGAACTACAAGTATTATCTTGCAGAATAAAAGCAGAAGAAGCTTGGAGAAGCTTCGAATCCTAATCAAGGTTTGTTTATGATTGAAATTAATTTTTCTGAAAGTCAATCTTCTACTTGGGTATTGGATACCGGCTGTGGTTCTGACATATATAGGGACTGGTCAGAAGTAGAAAGCTGAGCAAGGATGAGGTCGTCCTACGAGTGAAAAATGGAGCAAAGGTTGCTGCATTAGCTGTAGGGACTTATTGTTTAGCACTGCCTACGGGCATGTCCATTAGTTTAAATAATTGTTATTTTGTTCCATCACTTATTAGAAACATTATTTCAATATCTCTATTGGATATGGATGGTTTTGACATTATAATAAAGAACAATTATTGTTCTATTTATAATAATAATGTTTTATATGGTGCTGGTAATTTACGAAATGGACTTTACATTCTTGACTTGCATGAAAATATACTTCAAATTGAACAAACTAAGAAAAGGAAAAGAGATGATGTAAATTATACCTTCACGTGGCATTGTAGACTCGGTCATATTAATGAAACAAAATTATCCAAGTTGCATAAAGATGGGCTCCTAGAGCTATCAGATTATGACTCATATCCAACTTGTGAATCTTATCTCATTGGAAAAATGACTAAATCTCTTTTTAGTGGAAAAGGAGAAAGAGTTACAGATTTGTTAGCGTTGATACACACAGATGTATGTGGACCTATGACAACGAATGCACGAGGAGGGTATTCTTATTTTATTACATTCACTGACGATCACTCAAGATTTGGATATGTGTATTTAATGAAATAAAAATCTTAATCATTTGAAAAGTTCAAAGAGTTTAGAAGTGAAGTAGAGAAACAAACTGGCAAAAGTATTAAGATTCTTCGATCAAATCGAGGTGGTGAATACTTAAGCGGTGAGTTTCTCAATTGTCTCAAAGAAAATGGTATAATCTCACAATGGGCTCCACCAGGGACGCCACAGCTGAATGATGTATCTGAAAGGAGAAATCGAACACTGTTGGACATGGTTCATTCCATGATGAGTTTTCTCGATCTTAGGTGTCATTTCGGGGATATGCCCTAGAAGCGGCTACATATCTACTAAATAAGGTTCCCTCGAAATCCATCCCTAAGACTCCATATGAGATGTGGACAGGGAGGAAGCCTAGTCTTAACCATGTTAAGATTTGGGGATGTTTAGCATATGTGAAAAGGTTTCAGAATGATAAGCTTGGAATAAGATTTGATAAGTGCACGTTTGTGGGATATCCTAAAGAAAGTTTAGGATATTATTTCTACAATCCTATTGAACAAAAGGTGTTTGTTTCCAAACATGCTTCCTTCTTGGAAAAGGAGTTTATCCTTGAAGGGGCCAGTGGGAGGAAAATAGATCTTGAAGAAATTCAAGAACCACAAATCACTACAGATCAAATGGATGAACCTGTCCAAGTAGAGATTCCTTCTGTACCACACCCTATTCGTAAATCTGGTAGAGTACCAAAGATACCTGATAGGTATGGACTTGTCATAGAGGATGACGATAAGGTATGCATCATAAATGATGATGATCCATTGAATTACGAACAAGCTATGAGTAGTAAGGACTCATAGAAGTGGCAAGAAGCCATGAAATCTGAGATGGACTCCATGTATGAAAACCAAGTATGGACTTTGGTTTCACCACCTGAAGGCATTAAGCCTACTGGGTGTAAATGGGTTTTTAAAAGAAAGACCGAAGTAGACGGCAAGGTAGAGACCTATAAGGCCCGACTGGTCGCAAAAATTTGACTCCCCCAAAATAGGTATACATCACCCATCTTGAGTCGCCAAATACATGGTACATAATTCAAATACAAACTTAATTATACAACATGAGCTGTGAGTTTTAATACAAATATTGTCTTCTAGACAGTATTCAAACTCAAAATACGACAAAACATAATCTAAGAGTTTTAACACGAATATTGTCATCTAGACAATATCGACACTCAAATTCAATCTTATTACATTTATTATCACACTATTTCATAGAATAGTGAGGACTACTAATGCTATCATCTGGACTGTCACTCCGTTCCCCGACTAGTCCCTGCTACGTTCTCATTTCCTGAAGAGAACAATGAATACAAAAAGGGTGAGCTCAACTAGCCCAGTAAGAAATATTATGACTAAGATAATGCAGAATAAATTATCGTTAGCCTTCAACAGTGTCAAACTGATACAATATAACAAACATAGTTTAATGACAGCGGAACATGCAACCCATTAGAAGAGTCAAGTAGAGAATAAAATCTACTATCTTCTATGATTTAAAAGGTTTTTCATCACTTTTATCGCTGGAACTCAGCTTAATAAATAATCCACATCATCAAATCATCCCTGCACTACAGGCCAAGGATATTCTTTAGTATCACAACCACGAATTATCCATGCACTACGGGCTAAAGATAATCATGTTTTCATCAACTATCCTGATCATGCCATAAAACAATTCATCTTTGCACCCTTGGCCGAAGAGAATCCATAGCCATAATCATACCAAAAACTGTCCATCAATGCACTACGGGCCAATGAGGACTTTTTCCACATCATTTGTAACATTACGGTCATGATTATACCGAATAATCCCTGGTCATAATCATACCAAGTCCATCTATGCTCTATAGGCCACATATGACTTTCAACATAATATAAACATGAGGATGATGAAAATGACATAATAATTCAATAAAACAAGTTCAAGAATTAATTTATCCAGGAACTAATAACGTCCAAATTGTCAACATGATACTTCTTTGTAGAGTAAAATTCAAGAATGCTCAGAAGAATATTTCCATGAAAAGATACTGGATGAAGCGCAAATATCAAGGATATTCCACTAATTTCATGGAGTATAGAAATCAAAACTTTAACCAACTAAGTATAATAAAGAATGGAATAACAAAAGAAATCACCAGGCATGCGATAGATCGCACAGATGAGTTATTCACGTAATAATAAATAACGAGAATCCGGTCATGCGTAAACGCGCATACGCACAAGATATTCCAATGTAATATAAATAACGGAACCAGGTCATGCGTAAACGCACAGACAGGATATTCTGACAGAATAATAAAGAATGGAACTAGGTCATGCGTAAAATGCATAGACAGGATATTCCGACAAAATAGTAAAGAATGGTCATGCGTAAACGCATAGACAGGATATTCTGACAAAATAATAAAGAATGGAACCAGGTCATGCGTAAAACGCACAGACAGGATATTCCGACAGAATAGTAAAGAATGGAATAATAGAAGAATTTCACCATGTATGCAGTACTTCGCATAGATAGGTTATTCCAACATAATAATAAGGAATGGAATAACAGAAGAATTTTACCATGTATGCGGTACTTCGCATAGACAGGTTATTCCAACATAATAATAAGGAATGGAATAACAGAAGAATTTCACCAAGTATAGGGTAGTCCGCGTATACAGGTTATTTCAACAGAATAATAAAGAATGGAATAACAGAAGTTCTCTTCATGAATACAAAAGAAATAATACCCCTTACGAGTACAACAAATAATATCCCTTACCGTAAAAGAAGAGTATTCCGACTGGTAGGGCGAGGATATTCTTGAAAAAAACTTGCACTACGCTCAAAGCTTCTTAAAACTCTAAAGAAATACGCTCAAGATTATAGATGAATTCTCTGAACTTCTGGTGTGATTTTAATTCTAACTAAGCTTCCTATTTATAGGAAAATAGAAAGGATACTATGCAATAAAATATAATATATATATATATATTTATATATTTTATTTAAAATCAATAAAACAAATAACTTTATAAAAGTATTCTGTTTTATATAAAAAGATTTTACTATGCAACACTATGCATAATAAAATATAATATATTCTAATTATTGTCTAATTATACAAATAACTTTATAAAAGTATTCATTTTTATATAAAAAAGATTTTACTATGCAAAACACTATGAAGGCACTATGCAACATTATGCATAATAAAATATAATATATTCTAATTATTGTCTAATAAAACAAATAACTTTATAAAAGTATTCTGTTTTATATAAAAAGCTTTTTTGTTTTATTACATTAATAATACAAATAAAACAAAACTCATCATCATTATTATAATTCACACTATTAATTGACCGTGTCGTTCCCAAGAAAGAGGGGCTTTCAATAAGGATTTCTCCCTATCATAGCGCTTGATTAGGTGACCAAACCTCTTATCGAGAACTTCTAGACATCGTTAATATTGCAAATAATAATATTAATAACTTTGTCATCTCAATTATTGATTTAATAATATATAAAATATCGACAATAATTGATTCAAATAACGTGAGATATTATACAACAATTACTGCAGCAATAATTGAACAAAACTAAGTGACTTCTCATGTAAGCATCAATAATCAATACCGTGTGCTACTATGCAACCACGCGTATTACTGTACTTTTACTACCTAGTAGTTCAACAATTTTAACGGTAAAGCTTCCGCCGTTATTTTCATAAAAATATTTTTGTCATTTTCTCAATCCGACAATAATTCCGTTGTGGGGTCCACCAATGATTGTACCGTCGTACGAATATTCCTCGACAAAAAGAATATTCCCCGACCAATCGAATATTATACAACAACTTGCATACTTTTCAAAATTTATAAATATTACCCACAACTATAACATTATCTCAACACACCATAATTTTAAAAAAAAATTCGAGAAAATTAAATCTTTATTCGTAAAATTTGGGATTTTACAATCTCCCCTCATGAAATTTTGCCCTCGAAATTTACGTACGTACCTGGTATGCCGAACAAATGAGGACACTTCGTTAGGTTCTAACTCTTGAGATTTAACCTTTAAGCGTAGAATATATTCTAGGATTTTAATAGGTACATCTTCATACGTTAAATTATCCGCTTTCTCGTCCGGTTCTAAATCAATAATGTGGTTCGGGTCGTCCACATATTTACGTAACATCGAAACGTGATAAATGTTATAAACACGCAACATATTTGGCGGTAAAACGAGTCTATAGGCCACAGTTCCTACTCGATCGAGGATTTCAAATGGGCCAATTAAAATCGAGGGTTGAGATTTCCTCTCTTCATCGATTCTTTCTTCTAGAATAACGCCCTCTTGAACCTTCTTCTTCGTATTCATCAGCTCCGGGTCTGTAGCTTTAACAGCCTTAACATTATCGACTAAAGTCGGTTCTAATCATATATTCGTTATCTTCACATAGGTCCCTAGAGTCTTTAACTCTATCTTCATCATTTATACGAAATGGGTCTTTGTGTTAACAACATTGCACTCGTAAACACATACGATCTTCTACTCAACGCGTCAGCCACCACGTTCGTTCTTCCACAATGATATTGAATGGTACTATCGTAATCTTCAACAGCTCGAGCCAACATCTTTGGCGCATGTTACATTCGTTTTGGGTGAAGAAAATATTTGAGGGTTTAAGAAATGGGTTTTGTACTGGGGTCAATACAAAATTCGATTTCACGCTCTAGGGGTAGGCTAAGAAGTCTTCAAGAATACATCAGGAAATTTATTAACAATAGAAATATCATTCAAAACTGTGACTCTCATCCAAGACTTGGATAACACGTCACATTGATACCTATCAACTTATCATCGTCATTCACAACGTCCCCTACGAAAAGTCTGGTTTTGGTGCATTCCACACAAGGAAGTCAACAATGAAAGGACCGAGGCTCTTTACTTATGGCTTGATATGGCGATGATTGACTTTAGTGGTTTGGTTGCTTAAATTCACATAACAGGTTGGTTAGGGATATGAAAGCTAACAACCTTACTAAAAGCATGATGAGTAGTTAACCAATCAATTTCTAAAATCACATCAAAGGTAAGTATTTTCAAAGAGATAAGATTGACAGGTAACGTGAAAGTGTTGATTTGAATCAAACAAGATTTATAAATAGTGGAGGTAACGAAGGTTTCTCCCAACTGAGTTTCAACAGATGAATCAAAGTCTAACTTCTTCGAAGTTAAATTCAAACATTGAACACAACTAGGTGAAATAAAAGAGTGAGTAGAACCGGTATCTAACACGGTATAGACTTCATAAGAGTTTATGATTAACTTACCCATGATAATTTTATTCAGGTTCCTCGTCACGAAAAAAAAATGCTCTCTCTTAAACTATCGACTTTGGCTTGTCTGGGACATCCTTTGGCATCACTATCCCAGCTGGACTTGACTTCACCATACGACAAAATCGAGCTAGGTGACCTTCTCTTCCGCAATTAAAAAACGCTTTGGATTGCTGCATACAGTTTGGACGGCTGTGTCCCTCCTGTCCGCATTTGAAATATTCGACCGGTGGTTGTTCTTTTTCCTTTGAAACGGGTGCTGGTGCTGCTATCTTTCCATCATTATTGAACCTTTTCTTCTTGAAATTTCCACTTCTATTATCTTGGCCATGATTACCACTGAAGTGGTTACCATTCATGGCATGATAATTTCCCCCATGATGGTTATTATTATTCCGATGACCGTTGCCACCGGTATGATTATTATCGTGTTGTTGGTCATTGCCTTTTGGTTGTGCCGACTCATTATCGCGCTCCAATAACTGATCCCTATTCACAACATCTGAATATAAACAAAGTTTGTGAGAAATGAGGTATTGACGTATATTGGGTTTCAAACCTCTTAGAAACATTCGCGTCATTCGCTCCTCATTATCGACCAAATGGGATGCAAACCGAGACAACTCGAAAAACTTAGCCTCGTACTGCGACACGGTCATATTGTTTTGCTCCAACTTGATAAACTCCACCTCCTTCATGTGACGAATACTTTCGAAAAAGTACTTATCGTTGAACATCTCTTGGAACTTCTCCCAAGACATCTTGAGTGCGTCAGGCTGGGTACGTTTTATAGATTCCCACCAGTAATCTACCTCTTCACGCAACATAAAGGTGGAAAAGGGAACCTTTTGCTCCTCTGAGCATCCCAAGACATCAAATATCTTGGTGATCTGCTTTAACCATGTCTCCGCGTTAAGTGGTTCTGGCTTTCCCAAAAACTACGGTGGTCCCATCTCCTTTAACTGTTTAGCGGTGACCAACCGTGAGTTGCCATTATTTCCACCTATATTTTGAACTCTCTTACCTGTTGTTGCATGAATTGCATAAAGCCTCTGAACATTCCATCGTTCATCATTTGATTAGTGTTATTGTTTGCCTGAGGATTGTCGCCTTCCTGATGCACATTATCCTGATTATTGATATGTGGAGACTCAATGGTCTCCCGTGCTCCATTGCTATTCTCAACATTCTCGGATGTTATTTTCAAATACTACCACAAAACAAGGGTTAATTAACATATCACATATTATCCCTATACTATGACTGACCAATTAAATACCAAATAAACTTAGGTAGGTCATACTAGCGAAGGAATTCCCAGTCTCCCCCCTCCTAGTTTTTGTCTCACATCTCGACCAGGGATCATATCCCTAAGCTTTGATACCAACTGTGACGCTCCCAAAATAGGTATACATCACCCATCTTGAGTCGCCAAATACATGGTACAGAATTCAAATACAAACTTAATTATACAACATGAGCTGTAAGTTTTAGTACAAATATTGTCTTCTAGACAGTATTCAAACTCAAAACATAACAAAACATAATCTGAGAGTCTTAACACGAATATTGTCATCTAGACAATATCCACACTCAAATTCAATCTTATTACATTTATTATTACACTATTTCATAGAATAGTGAGGACTACTAATGCTATCATCTGGACCGTCACTCCGTTCTCGGACTAGTCCCTGCTACGTTCTCATTTCCTGAAGAGAACAATGAAAGCAAAAAGGGTGAGCTCAACTAGCCCAGTAAGAAATATTATGACAAAGATAATGCAGAATAAATTATCGTTAGTCTTCAACAGTGCCAAACTGATACAATATAACAAACATCAAGTTTAATGGCAGCGGAACATGCAACCCATTAGAAGAGTCAAGTAGAGAATAAAATCTACTATCTTCTATGATTTGAAAGGTTTTTCATCACTTTTATCGCTGGAACTCAGCTTAATAAATAATCCACATCATCAAATCATCCCTGCACTACAGGCCAAGGATATTATTTAGTATCACGACCACGAATTATCCATGCACTACGGGCTAAAGATAATCATGTTTTCATCAATGGTCCTGATCATGCCATAAAATAATTCATCTTTGCACCCTTGGCCGAAGAGAATCCATAGCCATAATCATACCAAAAACTGTCCATCAATGCACTATGGGCCAATGAGGACTTTTTCCACATCATTTGTAACATTACGGTCATGATTATACCGAATAATCCCTGGTCATAATCATACCAAGTGCATCTATGCTCTACAGGCCACAGATGACTTTCAACATAATATAAACATGAGGATGATGACAATGATATAATAATTCAATAAAACAAGTTCAAGAATTAATTTATCCAGGAACTAATAACGTCCAAATTGTCAACATGATAATTCTTTGTAGAGTAAAATTCAAGAATGCTTAGAAGAATATTTTCATGAAAAGATACTAGATGAAGCGTAAATATCAAGGATATTCCACTAATTTCATGGAGTATAGAAGTCAAAACTTTAACCAACTGAGTATAATAAAGAATGGAATAACAAAAGAAATCACCAGGCATGCGATAGACCGCACAGACAGGATATTCCAACAGAATAATAAATAACGGAACTAAGTTATGCGTAAATGCACAGACAGGATGTTCTAACAGAATAATAAATAACGAAACCAGGTCATGCATAAACGCACAGACAGGATATTCCGACAGAATAATAAAGAATGGAACCAGGTCATGCGTAAAACGCACAGACAGGATATTCCGACAAAATATTAAAGAATGGAATAATATTTTTGGGTTAGTAAATATTTTTGAAAATTGTTGTTCTTTGGTATGTTGTAGTTCTATGAATTACGAATCCATAGAGTCAAAAAAGAACTGATTTAGGTGTGTATAAATCGAGTTATGAAGGTTGGAAGGAGAAAGGGTTAAAAATTCGTAAGAACAAAAAAACTAGAAAAAAATCGCGTACCTTTCTGCTAGGGGACGCTGCAGCACTGCCCCAAAGGCTATTTGGGGGCGCTGCAACGTTGGAACAGTAGTCAGGTTGTACTATTTTGATCTCCTATAGTAAAACGACCATATTTTTTTTTCATACTAACTCCGATTGAGGCGATTTAAGATGATTCAAAAAGACAATGAATAGACCTACAATTTTTGTTTTTTAAGGTTTTCGATTTGAGGTCTTTAGAAGGGGTCAAAATGGCCATCTTTGGGACTGATGTGTATTCGGAGGCAATCGGAAGGCGTCAGGCATGCATGTAACACCCCCTTCCCGAAAAGGAAATGGAGGTCACGTACAAAGCGCATCAAACCTCAAAATAAGTGAGCAGAGCACTAATATCTTCAAAATATTAATAGTAGTGATCCATTAATAAAGTACTAAATACAATTCTCCAAACAAAGTCAAAATAATCAAAACTTAAAATTGAAATAACCTAGATGGTCAAAGGCAACACTCTCATCACACTAGCTCTAAATCACCCCTACAAACTTGCCGAAAGAAAAACACAACATGAACCAAATGCCCAGTACTGATACAGATATACAAAAGATATATAATTGAAATACGAAAGCAATAGAGAAAAAATATTGCCTCTGACGAAAAAAATAAATCCACAAAGATTTGAATAGAATATATCTAAACCAACAGAATTAACGAAACAAACAAAAGAGTTAAGAAAATAACAAACTGAAATAACTAACCCAATTAACTAAACCGAACAGAAACCAACAAAACTAATACAATAAAAATAATAGGCTAAAACAAATGACTGGGGTTATTTCATATCGATTGAGCTCAGAAATATACATTGCCACACAGGCAAGTCAAAACAATGCCATATAGGCAAGTCAAAATAATGCCATATAGGTAAGTTAAAATAATGCCACACAGGCAAATCACACATTGGATCGCGAATCCAAATATATGCAAATCGGATAGGTGTGTTTGGCACAACATAACAAATCTGCAGAACAGAAAACTATGGTTAACCCATACGCCTCCCACAACAAAACACCAAATGGCCCACTTCCTTCGGAGCCCAAAACGGAGACGTCGTGGACTAATCACACCGCCATAGAAAGTGTCATGCCTCTCGTGCTAAGACGACATGCCTGTCGTACCCCCACAGGTGGTTATAGCTCAGGTATACCCTACTTTATATTCTAACAAAAATACCATGTCACAACACATGCGACATAATACCAACAAAAGGATTCTATATGTACATGTTGAACAAAATCAAATTATAGTCACAAGGTTTCAAAAAGAAGGTAACAACATGTACCGCTCTACAATTATCAAAATAAATAGTACTAAACATGATAACCTAATTTAAAGAGTACAAATACGAGTCATGTATCAACTCTAAAATGAAACTAATATATTTATTTCACAGGAAACAATTATGTGAAATTATAACAGAATTCAAAATAGGGAAACAAATGAACAAATCAAATTTAACAAGAGTATCGCTGAAAGAGTACGGAATCCGTACCTAGATTAAGCAATGTAATACCCGAAAATTATATTCTAAAAATAATTCGCTTAGGCTCCCTCCTTCTGAACTAATTAAACAAAATAATAATAAATATAAATACACTTGTAAAAAATATTCTTTTATCTTTACCCCGTTCACAAACTGAATTATATTATTGTTATTATCATAATATGTAAATTTATAAATTCTATAATTATATACCTTTAATTGATAACTCTTTTTCGTCCCAAAAAAGGCTTTATTTTTAGATACAAAATGAAACTATATTCATCTTCCACCACAATCTGCAGAACTTTCCGTTACAATACTATACATAATACTATTATTACATATACATATATAAAATAATAAATTTAACTAACTTATTTTTTTTTGTTTTTCATAGTTGATTTGTTAATTAAATAAAAAAAAATTATCTAGCACCAACAGATCACCAGTGAAAGGCCATTCACGGCCATAACCAACGAACCACATCATTGGCCAATTTAATAATAGTTAAAAAAACATGGTTTGACCATATGCCTTGAATTCACCCATGCAAATCACAATATATATATATATATATATATATATATATATATATATATAATAAATTAATGTCAAACATTATCCTCCTAGTTACTGTATATGCATATATACATATACCCATCCTCAAATCATTTGTCATTTAGTCTTAGTCATTATCATTATTATACTACTTAAAGAATCTATACTGCTAAAACAATTTTCAAACCGTACCAAACTTGGTTCCACTTGATCATCAATTTCTTTTCTCTTTGCAGCCGCCGCTTGTCTCTATTTCCATCTCTTTTTCTCATGTTGAGTCGCCGCTCTTTCTCCTCTCTTTAATCAGTTTGTATAAGATATATTGTGAGGAAAATTAGGTTTTACTTAATATTTACGTATCTTATTATTTCTCCTAATTTTAATAGGATTTTAATATTACCTACATATAATTTAAATCCAAATAAATTTTAAGGCCCAAATTAATGTAAATAAATACAATTTGATCCAAACATAATAAAAGCCCAATTAAAATATTTATAATCCGGAATTATATTCCATTTATTATTTTTATTTTTGATTTTATTTTCTAGGTATTACATTACCTACCCCTTAAAAAGAATTCCGTCCTCGGAAGTCAAAAGAATGAAACATTTTTAATTTTCAAAGAGATGCGGATACTCCTGCTCGAATAGACTCCTCAATCTCCCAAGTAGCTCCGCGCTCCGGATGATTTTTTTTTCCCACAAAATTTTAACAAATGGGATTGTCTTCCTCCTCATAACCCACTCTTTACAATCTAAAATTATCTCAAGTTTCTTACTTCTTCAAAACTGTAGAGGACGAAAAATTGAAGGAACCTGATTTGAATTCACTCAATTCTGTCATCAAATGAATTAATTATAATTTTTTCTAATGGATTGCAGCGCGTATAAGTATTCTACTCAAAAATTCAACTAATCAAATTAGAATAGGATTTAAGTTACAACTTCACTCTTTAAATATAAATATAACTCAATATAGAAGCTACCAAAACTCTAATGGACTCCTCATTTTTAATTTAATCCATTATTTAATTATCTACTAAAACAATTTAACTTTCCAAACAAAACAAGGAAGAAAAGAAAAAAATTAGTCACTTACCTTTTCCAGTTTAAATATAATTGTATAAAATAAAATCAATTAATATTTAATTATTAAAAAAAAATATGGGTTATTATATTTTTCACCCCTTAAAAATAATTCCGTCCTCGGAATTCAAATAAGCTACAAAAAAAAATTAGTTAAGATGTAGCGCCACCATTTGTAACGATCAACGCGTATAAGTCATCGGTCCACATAATTATCAATGTACTTATAAAAGATTCGTCAGCTACTGTGTCAAGCCTTGGTAAGGTTCTTCGCATTGCATCAAATTAGATCACATGATCCATCATTGATGCGGGCCATTGCTAATATCTTTGAGTTTTATTCTTGTAAATGTACTGTTCGGAACATAATTCGAAATCACAAAAAAAATTTCTCTTCATCTAAATACGATTCGAATACCCAAAATATTTAAAATTATTTTTAATCCGTAAAACATTTATGTTCCACACATGACAAAGATTTAACAAATTATTTTTATTTAATTTTACATAAATTTATGCAAAACTCTAAGGGCATCAGATAAACAAAACAACTTAAATTATATCACAAACTCTCACTAAGTCCTCAAGAGTTTCAAATATTATTATACCAAAAATATACTACTAAGATCACTTTATCACCATATCAAACTCTAAGTCACATATTCTATCATCTGCATAAGCGAACTACAACTATTCAAGATCTCTCAAAATCAATTGAATTTCATCACTTACTATCTAATCATATAATAAATCAATCATCCCTTACTGCAAACCTTAATCCAATAAATTTTAATATCTCCCCATACTATCACAAAGAAACTTCATAGGACATAACTCCAATATCTTACTAGAACCACAAAATTGATCATTAACTCCAAATGATTAATCTAATTACCTCGAATATTAACAACTCAAATTACAAGAAATCCTCTATACTAAATAATTTTCATTTTATCATAATATGTCATCAATACACAAACCTCAAATTATCCACAAGCTTAAAAGGAATCAAAACCTAACTCAAATCAAATCATCAATTCAACAATCATAATAATTGTCATAAAAAAAAACAACTCTAAAAATAATTTTCCCAAAATTAAATACTCGCCGATACAAATACTCACATCATAATCACATCTCATATAAGATCACTTCTTATCTGTACAAAGTATAACTTTATTCACCCTAATGATTAAATCACAATTCTTAACTAATATCATTACTCAATCACCTTAACAAATTATTTCACTTTCCTTAAATCAACTACAAATCGAAAAAAAATCGACAGTTGGTCAAATAGAGACCAACCAAACAAAGAACAAAATCGAATCAAACGCGTACATCTACCCAATGGTTTACCCATAACTCACACGTCAAACCTAAATAGGTTTTTTAAAAGAAAGAACCTAAGCTCTAATACCATCTCTGTAACACTCCCTTCCCGAAAAGGAAAGGGAGGTCAAGTGCAAAGCGCATCAAACCTCAAAATAAGTGAACATAACACTAATAACATCAAAATATTAATAGTAGTGATCCATTAATAAAGTACTAAATACAATTCTCCAAACAGAGTCAAAATAATCAAAACTTAAAATTGAAACAACCTAGATGGTCAAATACAACACTCTCATCACACTAGCCCTGAATCACCCCTACAAACCTACCGGAGGAAAAATACAGCATGAGCCAAATGCCTAGTACGGATACAGATATACAAAAGATATACAATTGAAATACAAAATCAACAGAGGTAAAATATTGCCTGTAACGCAAAAAAAAATAAATCCCCAAAGATTTGAATAGAATATATCTGAACTAACAAAATTAACGAAACAAACAGAAGAGTAAAGAAAATAATGAACTGAAATAACTAACCCAATTAACTGAACCAAACAGAAACCAACAAAACTAATACAATAAAATAATAGGCTCAAACAAATGGCTGGGGTTATTTCATACTGATTTAGCTCAGAAATATATATTGCCACACAGGTAAGTTAAAACAATGCCACATAGGCAAGTCAAAACAATGCCACATAGGCAAGTTAAAATAATGCCACACAGGCAAATCACACATTGGATTGCGAATTCAAATGTATGCAAATTGGATAGGTGTGTTTGGCACAATATCACAAATCCGCAGAACAGAGAACTAGGGTTAACCCATATGCCTCCCACAACAAAACACCAAATGGCCAACTTCCTCCGGAGCCCAAAACGGAGACACTGTGGACTAATCATGTAACGATCCAAAATTTCAAATTGTAATTTAAATATTTATTGAGTTATATAAATATTATTTGAGGTGTTTATTGTTAAATAAATATTTTATTGATGTGATGGTTGTTAGTAAATATTTATGAATCTAAATTTGTTAGATTATATTCTAAATTAAATTAATTTATAATTTAGAGAATTGTAGTATAACATGAGATGTTATATTGTTGTTGTGATTTATTAATTTAGATGGTATATTAAATTATTAAATAAAGTTATAATAAAAATTATAATTTTTTGAGATTTGCTAAAATGATATATCTAATTAAAAATGACATGTGATTATAAAGTATAAACTAAAGTGTTTATTAAAATAAATTAAAAAGGATTTAAATTAGTTTTTGCCAAACAAGGTTCAATATATTAATTCTTTAAAAATTAAAGGGTTTTGCCAAACAAAGCCTTATGGCTTTTGAATTTCTAATTTTTGAAATAAAATAAAATAAATAAAATAATAAATATAATATATTTATATTATATACGTTAGTAACTGATTTTGCAATTAGTAGTGTTATTAAGGGTTATCAGTTTTATTTTTTTTACGATTGAATACCAATTGATTTTTTTATTACGCATTCTATTTCCCAAGTTTGAGAGTACTGAGTTTTATGAGAGTTGAGAGAAATTGAGAGAGAAGGATTTCAGAGGGTTTGTGGTGTTTAACAAAAAAGAATTCAAGTAATTTGAAGGTAGTTCTTATACAACCTTAATATATGTGTATATGTCTACATATGTGTGTTACAGCAAAATTTCATGTACTCTGTGAATTCAAATTGTTGAATGGTTGGTATGAGTAACTGTTAATTGTGATTATATATGCTTATGATGCTAGAGTTATGTTTTAAACGAGAAATTCATACTGAATTCGGATAACAGTAAAAGAAAATGATGTCAGTGTTTATGTTCTTCATATAGCTTGAGTAAGTATCAATTTTAGTGGCCAATTTATATGTGAAACTGTAAATTGACGCTTGTATATGGTAGTTCAATGAGATACGAACATAACGTAATTTGAATGAGATGATTTGGTCATGTATTGAATTCACAGTGATAATTTTTGGGATGAATATCAAAAATGGAGTTTTATATGAAAAACATGAAAATTGAGAAATTAAAATAGTTTTAGTGGTTGTTAAATTGTGCTAAGTTGTTGAATATGTTAGCAATCATGTTTATGATAGTTGTATATTTATTTTACGTGTTATTATCATTGTTTAGTGGGTGAAATTTGTGTTTGTTGGGCTAAAGTTGGCTACAGTTCATTAGCCTTCTCTGCGTTCGTCGAAAACCTTGGCAGCATTTCTTGGCAATGTACAAGGCAAAAATATTTCATTTGCTTGGCGGTGTACTGCTATTTGGTCCAGTCTTTGTATGGCGTAGTTGCGCCATATACCACAGTTCGAGATTCAGTTTTCATTGTTCATTCTTGATTTGAGATAGCAACATGGCATGGTCTGAAATATTGTTAGCACGTTAAATGTGTAATATTAAGGTTAATATAACATAGTGAATTGTGGTTAGTAAGTTCAAAGTTGCAAAAATGATTAGTAAATCGAGAACGCGTTATGTGATAACTTAGTATACACAATTAGCGTTAGATAAGTGTTGCGAAGTAAAACACTTGGAATTTCTGAAATATAAATGGTAATGAAAGACTTGTGCTTAAATGATAAGTTTAGCTATAAATGAACATGTTATGGTATGTTAGCATATCTAATAGGTATTGTGGCTCTAAAATTATGTGTAGGTGATCGTGAGTTTAATTTTATAGCTTACGCTCGAGGCAAGTTTCTAAACCCTATCTTTTTACATTGAGAAAGTTTTTTAGCTCTACACTTTCGTTGAGTTAGTTCTATTATTACATTGTGTAACTTTATTCTTTTGATTGAGCAAGCTTTTTATCTTAACTATTATTGAATAAGTCAATTGTTCCTAAAATTCATTCGAGCAAACTTTAACTCTAATGTTATTTGAAATTCTCATTTGATTGATTCATTCTAACTTATTTATAGTTAAGCAAGTTTCTTAAGTTCTATTATTGTATAATGAATGTAGTTTTTGAACTCTCTTCTCTATTATTGAACTGTTTTAATTCTTTACATGAGTTAATACCATGTTGGGCAAGTTTTTAGTTTCCAGCTTGCTATCAGTTAATGTACGCTCAGTAATTTCATTTCTAATGTTATAAGACTCTAACCTTAGCTTATTTACCGTTCAAGCAAAGGTTTACCATTTTATTCATTTTGTTGAATACTTATGCTCTATAGTTATTTCAAGCATGAGTTTATTATGTATAATCAGTTCATTTATGATTCTCAATTGTTCTATGTTATGTTGTTATTAAACATCTGTTGTGATTATCAAACACTATTGATTCAACTAGTCCTCTAGTTCATGTTCGTTAAACTTCAAATTACCCTTGAAAGCTTAACCAAACCAAACTTTCTTTGGTGCAGACTTGTACTCTAAATACTGAGATGAACAACCCTAATATTAGGGAAAATTTACGCTTAGCGTTGAAATGTTTGTGCACAATACATTGTCGAAGAAATTTGATCCCCCAAAATACGAGGAGTCCTTATAGTCTTATGACTTTTAAAGTTGGAGTTGAAAGATTACTCATAGCTGTGGACATAGTTCATGGTCTTGTGACCCTTATATATATATATATATATATATATATATATATATATATATATATATATATATATATATTCCAGTATTTTGGCTTCTGTTTTTGGATTATCATTATTAGAGTACTATTCAGTCTTGATGAGCCTATTGTTGGCAGTTATTATTATTCTCCTGTTGATTCATTGTTATATCCAGTGAGCAATTATTTTGTTCACTCTTACATATTTATAAACTCATTGCAGCTAAAGTTGAAAAGGTAGATGAGCCTTCAACTAGCTAAGGAAAGGGAAAAATATACTATGACACCCCCAAATCTAGGTACTTCATTCTCACAGGATTTGGTGCTCACTTATCAAAACTATTACATCTAACTACCCATCAATAAAGGATAAAGACATAATTTAAATAACTTAAACAATAATCTCTCCCATTAAAGGGTTACATCATCATCTCAAATTAAATCCCAGGTAATCTAACCTTAAATTTATTACATTAGTTTGCGGAATACATCTTAAAATAAAACAAGTCTTGAAACATAAAATAATTAAATAATTTCTCATAAGTCTTCAGCACTTGGACAATTTTCCATTTCCTTTGCTAGTAGACGGCTCATCAACTTTTTCCACTTTAGCTGCAGTGTTAATTGCAAGAGTGAGCAAACAAATGCTCACTGATATAGAACGTAGCAGTGATAATAACATGAGAGTGAACAACGAAAGCTGAATAATAAGGAACTTGTTCTACAAATCAAAATAGAAAACAAGTTCGAACTTTAATTATCTGAGGGTCTTAAGACCACGAACTATGTCCTCGGTACTTAGGTATTATTACCCAACCTTAACAGTCATTTAGACTATACGAACCCTTCTTAACGTACTTAGGGGGATCAGCCCTTTGTACCATGTATTGTGCACAAACATCTAAACGTTACACGTACAAAATCCCCTATGTTAGGGTTGGTCGTCTCAGTTTGGATTTAGAATTTCCGCACTAAAGAAAGTTTAGTTTGGAACTAGCTTATCAGTGTTTCTAGAATTTTAGAACACTATTCGATTTACATCAGTAAAGGTTTAATACAAGAATTTATAACTAAACAAGGCTATCAAAGTCAAAGATCGGATATCAACAATAGATACAATTGAATTACATGATATATATACAAAATGCTATAACCAAAAGAGTTAGAACAATCTCATTTGAATTGATGTATTAGAACAATATGTGCTTTGAATAATAATTAGAAAAGTAAAACTCGCTCGATATAACGAATTAGGTTATAAGAGATTGTACAAACATATTCAAGATAGATTAAGTCTGCTCAATTTAAAGAACTTGAACAATAATAATATAGGAATGGAAACTTGCATTCAATATGAAAAGAATGAAGTTAGAAAGCTTGCTCAATTGTAAAGAGATAAGGTTTAGAAACTCGCACAATTATAAAAGTAGGGTTAGAGAACTTGCCTTGATTGTAAGAATAATCTCCAATTACCCTACACATATCATTGAAATCGCAACAATAATTAATTGTATGAACATTAGCTTTTAGGGTTTAAACCACTATTTAGGTCATAACCCTAACCTAGCACCTAACCACGTTGGTTAACACCTTAACGATTCTGAAATCATACTATAAACCTTATCATTTATATTTTACTTTTGAAAACACCACATTTGGTTCGTTACATAACTTATTTAAATAATCACTTAAATTCTTTTACACTTTATATAACCACGCATGACAATCTGTTATTGTAGTTTATATTATGCCTCAACATCATTAACATGCACGCTAAACTAATATAAGTCCACTACGCATGATCTGTAAATAAGCAGACTTCACTGTCTTAGACCAGGGTATGGTAAGTCGCTACCATACATAAGCACAGGACCCGGTAGCAATTCTTGCTTTTTTGCCTTGGCATCGGTAGTATTGCTAAGGTGTTCGAACAGAGCCGCAGAGACAATGAGCGATGAGCCGTTTTAGCCCAACAAACACAAATTTCACCCATCAAACGGTGATAACAACATGTAAAATAAATATACAACTAACACATACATGTTTCCTCACATATTTATTAACTTAGAACAATTAAACGTCAAATTAAACTATTTTAATTTCTCAATTTTCATGTTTTTCATATAAAACTCCATTTTTGATAGTCTATCCCAAAAATCATCACTGCGAATTCGTTATTTGGCCAAATCATTCCATTCAAATTACATTATGTTCGTATCTCAATGAACTACCATATGCAAGCGTCAATTTATAGTTTTATACACAAATTGACCACTAAAATTGATACTTTCTAAGGCCATTTTTTTCAAATTTAAACACTAATATTCATTATCTTTCTACACCAATTGGTCACGAATTCGATAACTGATACATCACTCATACATGACGACAACATATTCTACAATATAACCCATATCATATACACAACGTTTGAAACAACAATTCAACAAAATCGTTTACAGAGAACTAGAAATTAGAAAACTAAATTTTTGAATTAAGGATAAATTTTTACCTAAATCCTTGACTGATGAGAAGAAGGATGACAAGGAATTGTGTTCCCTCTTGATACTCCTTTCTTAGCACAATTACGGAGAAAACTCTCCTACCAAGCTCTCTCCACACTCTGTTATTTCTTCTTCTCACTAGACCATTCTCTGAACTTAGCCTTAGAAAATAAATGCGTAGGAAAAATATAAGCTGACTCCCACTATCGTCAGGTAAAGACACAAAAAGGCAGCGTCAGTTGAATAATGCCAAAGGCCATAAGGCCACGTTTGGCTACCACATATTTTCCCTATATCAATTTATTTTTATATTATTTATATTATATAGTTTCCAATTGTCACACTTTTAGTTGATTAATTTAAATAACTTAATTTAGTTAATTTAAATTACTTATAATACTAATAATAAAATATTATTATCATTAATAAATAAGTAAATATCTAATTTAATAAAGTAGACACACCACTATATTTAATTTATTTATTTCCTTTAAATTAAAAAATTCATTTAATTTAACTAATTTTCTTAAATTTTAAGCAATTGATTTAATTTAATTATCTCCTTAAATTAAATCCAACAAATAAAATTATCATTATTCGATTAACATTAATTAATTTAGTTACTAAATTAATTCATTACAATTCATCAAATATTTATTTTCCTCAACAAATAAATTATTTTAAATATTTATTTAATTCCATAAATATTTAAATTAAATTACAAATTTCTAGATCGTTACATGTACAAGTGATGCTGATTTGTACTTTTGAATACTGTTATGATCATAGACTTTTAATAATGATGTGATGTAATAAATTTTATTTCAGCACTTGAATGATGTTTAAAGGTTAGACAACCTGTGATGTTTTTTTTAAATTTAATGATGTAACCCTATTTTGAAGGGAAGATTATGGTTTAAATGTTATTTTATTTGGGTAGATAGTATGAATGTATGAATAGTGAGCACCAAATCTTGTGGGAATGAAGTACCTGGATTTGGGGGTGTCACAAATCACACCGCCACGGAAAGTGTTATGCCTCTCGTGCCAAGACGACATGCCTGTGGTACCCCCACAGGTGGTTATAGCTCAGGTATACCCTACGGTATATTCTAACAAAAATACCATTCACAAGACATGTGATATAATACCAACAAAAAGGTTCTATATATACATGTTGAACCAAATCAAATTATAGTCACAAGGTTTCAAAAAGAAGGTAGCAACATGTACCGCTCTATAATTATCAAAATAAATAGTACTAAACATGATAACCTAATTCAAAGAGTACAAATACGAAACATATGTATCAACTCTAAAATGAAACTAATATATTTATTTCACAGGAAACAATTATGTGAAATCATAACAGAATTCAAAATAAGGAAACAAACGAACAAATCAAATTTAACAAGAGTATCGCTGAAAGAGTACGGAATCCGTACCTGGATTAAGCAATGTAATACCCAAAAATTATATTCCAAAAATAATTCGCTTAGGCTCCCTCCGTCCGAACTAATTAAACAAAATAATAATAAATATAAATACACTTGTAAAAAATATTCTTTTATCTTTACCCCGTTTACAAACTTAATTATATTATTGTTATTGTCATAATTTATAAATTTATAAATTCTATAATTATATACCTCTAATCGATAACTCTTTTTCGTTCCAAACAAGGCTTTATTTTTAGATACAAAATGAAACTATATTCACACTACTAGAAAAACAAGAATACGTGACGAAATTTTGTGACAGTTTTTAAAAACAATCACAAAAGATAGTAATTTGTGATGGACTTTTTAAGCAATCACAAAATAATAGTATATATGATGGCTCTTAGTGATGACTAATCTTGCCATCAATGTATTATAATTGTGATGACCATGTCAATCACACCAATTTTTTCATGCAAAATAAATTTTCTTTTTGTGACGCACTAAGTCATCACTTATAGATATACCCTTTTCGTGATTGCATTTAAGCTATCACTAATATTTTAATGTAAGAAATAATCAAAACATTATTTTATGATGGTCGTGACAATCATTAAAAAAGATAGATTTTTGTGACGACTTTTATTTGCAATTACAAAAAGAAGGTATTTTGTGATGAAATTTTCAAGCCATCACAAAACAGTAAAATATATGATGGCTCTTAGTGATGACTAATTTTATCATCACTATAGAGTATTTGTGACTGCCATTGAAATCACCAAATCTTATGTGAAAGTAATTTTGTTTAATAAGTCAACTCACATATGTTTCCTTTTATATTTTGTTTTAAAATTATAATCATGATCTGGACTTTGGTGTAGTGGTAATACTCGTTATTTAGTTTGCAAATGGGAGAGGGTTCGAATCCTGCAAGTATCATTTGATACAATTAATATAGTGAAATAAATTATATCTAAATAGAGATTCACATTCTTACATTTGATCCCTAAAGTATTGTTTTTTTTTTGTGATGACTTTGACAATCACAATAGATTATGTGTTAATGTGATTGTATTAATCATCACAAAAGCCTTAAGCGTTTGTGTGATTGCCAAAACCATCACATAAAACCTTTCATGATGGGCGTATACAAGACGGCCATTGTGATGCTTAAAGCTATCACGTAAACCTTTCGTGATGGTTTTCCTACTTTTTGTGATAGATTTTGGCCATCACAAATGACCATTTTTTAGTAGTGTCATCTTCCACCACAATCTGCAGAACTTTTCGTTACAATACTATACATAATACTATTATTACATATACATGTATATAATAATAAATTTATCTAACTTAATTTTTTTTTCATAGTTGATTTTTTAATTAAATAAAAAAAATTATCTAGCACCAACAGATCACCAGTGAAAGGCCATTCACGACCATAACCAACGAACCACATCATTGGCCAATTTAATAATAGTTAAAAAAAACATGTTTTGACCATATGCCTTGAATTCACCCATGCAAATTACAATATATATATATATATATATATATATATATATATATATATATATATATATATATATATATATATATAAATAAAATAATGTCAAACATTATCCTCCTAATTATGTATATGCATATATACATATACCCATCCACAAATCATTTGTCATTTAGTGTAACAATCTAAGATTTTATTATATGTAATATAAAATATTTATTAAATTAAATAAATGTCTTATTGATGTGATTGTTGTTAGTAAGTATTTATTTGATGTGATTGTTGTTGCTAAATATTTATGAATTAATAAAATTCTAAATTTATGTGATTTATAATTTAGAGAGTTGTAATATAGCATGAGATGTTATATTATTATTTTGATTTAATAATTAATATGGTATGTTAAATTATTAAATAAAATTATAATGCGATTATAATTTTGTGATAATTGTTTAAGTGGAAAATTTATTTAAAATATAGTATGTGTAATTAATTTATTTGATTAATGTTGGATATGAAAATCCAAATAAATAATATGTGATTATAAATCATAAAGTAAATTGTTTATTAAAATAAATTAAGTGAGTTTAATTTAGTTTTTGCCAAACAAGGTTTAAAATATTAAAGTCTTTAAATTTTAAATAGTTTTGCCAAATAAAGCCTTATGGCTTTTGGATTTTTTAATTTTGAATTATAAATAAAATAAATAAAATAATAAATATAATATATTTATAACCTATATCGTTTATTAGCTTTGTAATCTGATAAGTATCGTATTATTATTGGTTATCGGTTTGGTTTCTACGCATAACTTAGTTACTAAGCCTAGGAAGAAAACTGAGAATTCAGAGAGGATCTTGAGAGAGAATTGAGAGAGAACCTAAGGATTTTCAAAGCAATTTCAGTGGTGTTAGCAAGGATTGCAAGCAATTTGAAGGTATATATATATGAGTTTTACGGCAAAACTTTTATATTCTGTGAATTCCATCCTTTTGAATTGTTGCTATACAACTGAATTGTGGTGATTATCTGTGTTGATTATGTTTGAGTTTGTATGAAAACAAGGAATTTTATGCTAATTTCGTTCAAAAAGTAAGAAATATGTTTATAGTGAATATTTTGCATATGGCTTATGAAAGTACAAAATTCGATGGTCAATTCGTATGCTAAACTGTAAATTGAGTCTTGTTTATGCTAGTTCATTAAGAAACAAAGAGAACATAGTTTGAACGAAGTGATTTGGACAAGAACTGAGATTACAGTGTGAATTTTTGTGAAGGAACTCAAAAATGGAGTTTTTATATGAAAACATGAAATTCAAGGAATTAAATCAGTTAAAGTGGTACCTAAATCCTTCACAGAATTTTGAAATCCTCAAAATTCCATCCCAAAAACATCAAATGCATACACTTATTTTCTGTTTAGGTCTATTATTTGACCTTAAATCCATCATTTAAGATTTTAATAAATTGTCTAATTTCTCGGGTTGTCACAGTTTTGCTCACTCTTGCATATATAACTATTGCAGCTAAAGTTAAGAAGGTTGATGAACCAACGACTATAAAAGGAAAATGAAAGATGAACAAGTGTTGAAGACTTGTAAATTTATTGACTTTATGTTGTCAAACTTTGTTTTAATTATTGTGATGTAATTACTAAATTTTCTACACTTGATGTATGTTTTTAAAGGTTAGATAACTCGGGAGATTTATTGCTTAAGTTATGTAACCCTTTAATGGGATGGTTTATTGTTTAAATTTTATTATAGTTGGGTAGTTAGAAATGAATGAATGGAAAGTGAACACCAAATCTTGTGGGAATGAAGTACCCAAATTTGGGGGTGTCACATAAGCACTACTTTTATTTTGTAAAAACGGGTATATGATTATGTAAGTTTCTGAACTGTATTATGCAAGTTTCTATACTCTTTTATTGTGCAAGTATCCATACTCTATGCATTTACTTTATGTAAGGGATCTATAACAATGCAAGTTTCCTAACCTGTGCAATGTTTCATATTGTGTAAGTTGTCTATTGTAAGACCCCAATTTTTTTTAATAAAGATGATTTTTCTATAAATATCATTTTTAAATATTATGGAATGAATTTGATATGATGTTATAGTTGTGGGTAATATTTATAAATTTTGCAAAGTACGCAAGTTGTTATATAATATTCGATTAGTCGGGGAATATTCGTTTTAATGAGAGAAAATATTAAATGCGACGACACAATCATTGGTGGATCCACAAACGGAATTATTGTCGGATTGAGAAAATGACAAAATATTTTATGAAAATAACGGCGGAAGTTTTCTGAGTTAAGCTGTTGAAACACCGGTGTTAAAAGTATGAGAATCTGGCGTGGTTGCATAGTAGCAATACAGTATTGATTATTGATGCTTACGTGAGAAGTCACCGGTTTTGTTCAATTATTGCTTGATGAATTGTTGCATAGTATCTCACGTTATTTGATTCAATTATTGTCGATATTTTATATATTATTAAATCAATAATTGAGACGAAGAAGTTATTAATATTATTATTTGCAATATTAACAATGTCTAAAAGTTCTGTCAAGGAGAGGTTTGGTCACATAATTGCAGGCCAATAGGGAGAAATCCTTATTGGAAAGTCCCCTCTTTCCTGGGAACGACCTGGTCGATTAATATTGTGAATTATAATAATGATGATAAATGTTATTAAAAATATTGAGGTGTTTTTTTTATGAAGTATTTGTTGTATTTTTGGACCCCCATTGACCCATTTTTCAAAATAATCGGAAGGAAGTTATACAGTATATATATATATATATATATATAAGCATGTGGGTGAATGGTGGTGGTCTTGGTGGATTTTGGCAGGATGCATTAATTTTTTTCAAAGACTTGGACTTAGTGGCCAAACTTCTCAAACAAAGCATTATGTTGATAACCTGTGAATTAGGATACTTCGTAATTGGCTAAAGCTACAAATGGGCATGTGTTAGTTTTTCTCATTGGCCAGCACTTTGAAAAGAAAATATTGATATGTTGAAACCATGAACTTTGTCCGAATAATTACTTTTGCATCCGTGATTTTTGCAAATAGTATCCTTTCCATTCTCCTATAAATAGGATGCTTAGTTAGAATTGAAATCACACCGGAAATTCAGAGAATTCTTCTTCTATAATCTTGAGCGTATTTCTTTAGAGTTTTAAGAAATTTTGAGCGTAGTGCAAGTTTTCTTCAAGAATATCCTCGCCCTACCATTCAGAATACTCTTCTTTTACGGTAAGGGATATTATTTATTGAATTCGTAAGGGGTATTATTTCTTTCGTATTCATGAAGAGAACTTCTGTTATTCCATTCTTTATTATTATGTTGGAATAACCTGTCTATGCAAAGTATCGCATACATGGTAAAATTCTTCTGTTATTCCATTCTTTATTATTCTGTTGGTACATCATCACATGCATGCGTTACGCATGACATGGTTGAATTATTTATTATTCGTTGGAATAACTTCGCCTATGCGCGATCTATCACATGCCCGGTGATTTCTTTTGTTATTCCATTCTTTATTATACTCAGTTGGTTAAAGTTTTGACTTCTATACTCCATGAAATTAGTGGAATATCCTTGATATTTGTGCTTCATCCAGTATCTTTTCATGGAAATATTCTTCTGAGCATTCATGAGTTTTACTCTACAAAGAAGTATCATGTTGACAATTTGGACATTATTAGTTCCTGGATAAATTAATTCTTGAACTTGTTTTATTGAATTCTTATATCATTGTCATCATCCTCATGTTTATATTATGTTGAAAGTCATCTGTGGCCTGTAGTGCATAGATGGACTTGGTATGATTATGACCAGGGATTATTCGATGTAATCATGATCGTAATGTTACAAATGATATGGAAAAGTCCTCATTGGCCCATAGTGCATTGATGGACAGTTATTGGCATGATCATGACTATTGATGAATACACGAATATCCTTGGCCCGTAGTGCATGGATAATTTGTAGTTGTGATACTAATGAATATCCTTGGCCGTAGTGCAGGGATGATGTGGATTATTTATTAAGCTGAGTCCTAGCGATAAAAGTGATGAAAAAACCTTTTAAATCATAAAAGATAGTAGATTTTATTCTCTACTTGACTCTTTTAATGGATTGCTTGTTGTTCATTCTAACGTTAAACTTGATGTTTGTTATATTTTATCAGTTTAACACTATTGAAGGCTAACGATAATTTATTCTGCATTATCTTAGTCATAATATTTCTTATTGGGCTAGTTGAGCTCACCCTTTCTTTCAATGTTCTCTTCAGAAAATGAGAACGTAGCCGGGACTAGTCGGGGAACGGAGTGACGGTCCAGATGATAGTATTAGTAGTCATCACTATTTTGTTAAATAGTATGAAAATAAATGTAATGAGGACTATTTTGAGTGTGGATATTGTCTAGATGACAATATTCTTATTAAAACTCTCAGTTTATGTTTTGTCGTATTTTACACGACAGATGTATTATTAAGTTGTATTTGAATTTTGTACCATGTATTTGGCGACTCAAGATGGTTGATGAATTCCTATTTTGGGGGCGTCACAATTGGTATCAAAGCTTAGAGATATAATCCCTGGCTGAGATGTGAGACAAGAACGAGGAGGGGAGAGACGGGGAATTCCTTCGCTATTATGACCTACCTAAGTTTATTTGGTATTTAATTGGTCGGTCAGAGTATAGGGATATTATGTTATATGTTAACCCTCATTTTGTGGCAGTATTTGAAAATGACATCCGAGAATGTTGAGAACATCAATGGAGCACAGGAGACCGTTGAGTCTCCACAGATTAATAATCAGGATAATGTGCATCAGAAAGGCGACAATCCTCAGGCAAACAACAACACGAACCAGATGATGAACGATGGAATGTTCAAAGGCTTTATGCAATTCATGCAACATCATCGAAGCAAGAGCGGCTCTGTCCAAAATGCAGGTGGAAACACCGCAACTCTCGGGACGCACATCGCTAAGCGATTCAAGGGCTGGGACCACCGGAGTTTTGGAGAGCAAAACCACTTAAGGTGGAGACATGGATTAAGCAGATCAACAAGATATTTGATGTCTTGGGATGCTCCAAGGAGCAAAAGGTTCCCTTTGCTACCTTCATGTTGCGGGCAGAGGAAGATTACTAGTGGGAATTTGTAAAGCGTACTCAACATGCCGCACTGAAGATGTCTTGGGAGAAGTTCCAAGAACTATTCAATGACAAGTACTTTCCCGAAAGTATTTGTCACATGAAAGAGGTAGAGTTCATCAAGATGGAGCAAAACAACATGACCGTGTCACAGTACGAAGCCAAGTTTACCAAGTTATCCTGGTTTGCGTCCCATTTGGTTGATAATGAGGATAGAATGACGCGAATGTTTCTAAGAGGTTTGAAACCCGAGATACATCAATATCTTATCTCTCATAAACTGTGTTTTTATTCAGATATTGTTAATAGGGCTCAGTTATTGGAGCGCGATAATGAGTCAACCCAACCAAAAGAGAGCAGCCGAAAAAATGATAATACCAGTGATAACAGTCATCGAAGCTGTGACAACAAGCGTGGAGGGAATTAACATGCCAGAAATGGTAACCACCTCGGTGGTAATCATGGTCAAAACAATAAGAATGGACATTTCAAGAAGAGGGGATTCAACAATGATGGAAAGACGTTAGCATCAACACCTGTCATTAAGGAAGGAGAACGACCACCTATCATATGCTTCAAATGTGGAGGGGAGGGACACATCAGTCTAAACTGCACTATGCCACCTAGCCCGATTTTGTCATGCACCAAATTCAAGTCTAGCTGGGATGGAGGCATCAAAGACCATCCCAAACAAGACAAAATTGGTAGTTCAAGGGAGAGTGTTTGTAGTGACCTCCCAGATAGCAAGGAACCCAAATGAGGTCATCACGGGTAAGCTTATCATAAACTCTAGCGAAGTCTATACCTTATTTGATACCAGTTCTACCCATTCTTTTATTTCTCTTACTTGCGCTCAATGTTTAAATTTGACTCCGGAGAAATTAGACTTTGACTTATCTGTTGAAACTCCGTTGGGAGAAACCTTCATTACATCCACTGTTTATAAGTCTTGTTTAGTTCAAATCGGCACCCGCACGTTACCTGTCGATCTTATTTCCTTGAAAATACTTGCATTTGATGTGATTCTAGGGATTGATTGGTTAACTACTCATCATGCAAAAATTGATTGTTTTCATAAGGTTGTTAGTTTTCATATTCCTAACCTACCTATTATGTGAATTCAAGCAACCAAACCATTAAAATCAATCATTGTCATCTCAAGCCATAAAGCTATTCGTTTATTAAAAAATGGATGTCAAGCTTTCTTAGCTCATGTCACGGATCTAAACAAAAATACGTCAGTTTTGAATGATATTTCTATTGTTAATAAATTTCCTGACGTATTCCCTGAAGAACTTCCTGGCCTACCCCTAGAGCATGAAATTGAATTTTGTATCGACCTTGAACCCGATACAAAATCCATTTCCAAAGCCCCATATCGAATGGCTCCTATTGAACTTCAGGAGTTAAAGACCCAACTGCAAGAATTGTTAGACGTTGGCTTTATTCGTCTTAGTACTTCTCCTTGGGGTGCTCCTGTTCTATTCTTGAAGAAGAAAGATGGGAGTATGCGACTTTGTATTGATTATCGGGAGTTGAATCATGTCACCATCAAAAATAGGTTCCCATTGCCACGTATTGATGACATGTTTGACCAGTTGCAAGGAGCCAAATTCTTTTCAAAGATTGATTTTCATTCCAGATATCACCAATTGAAGATTAGAACCGATGACATTCCAAATACGGCTTTCAGAACTTGGTACGGGCATTATGAATTCCTAGTCATGTCTTTTGGATTGACTAATGCTCCTGCTGCCTTCATGGATATGATGAATCGAGTATTCAAGGAATATTTGGATCACTTTGTGGTTGTCTTTATTGATGACATCCTCATATATTACAAAAGCCGTGAAGATCATGAACAACACTTGAGACTGATACTCCAAAAGCTTCGTGAAAACAAGCTTTATGCCAAGTTAAAGAAATACGAGTTCTGGCTGGAGGAAGTAGCATTCTTTGGGCACGTAGTATCAAGTCATGGAATATCTGTTGACCAAAGAAAGATTGAAGCTATTCAAAGTGGGAGCAACCTAAATCGATGATCAAGCAGTCGTAGCTTTCTCGGTTTTATTTGGTTATTATCGGAGATTCGTGGAAGGATTTTCTCGAATCGCTACTCCACTAACTCAGCTGACTAGAAAAGATACAAAATTTGGTTGGAGCGAGGAATGTGAGAAGAGTTTTCAAGAACTCAAGAGAAGACTCATTTCAGCACCTGTTCTGACAATACCATCTGGCTCGGAGGGATTTGTCATCTATAGTGATGCTTCGGGCAAAGGGTTAGGATGTGTTCTTATGCAACATGGGAAAGTCATAGCATATGCCTCACGACATCTCAAAGAATATGAGAGGAATTATCCTACTCATGATCTAGAGTTACCAGTTGTTGTCTTCGCACTTAAAATTTGGAGGCATTACTTGTATGGGGAGAAAGTGGAGATCTTTACGGATCATAAAAGCCTCAAATATTTCTTCACTCAAAAGGAACTCAACATGCGACAACAACGTTGGCTTGAACTGTTTAAAGATTATGATCATACCATCCAATACCATCCTGGAAAAGTGAATGCGGTAGCTGACGCATTGAGTAGAAGATCATATACGGGTACGAGTGAGATATTGTAAATGCAAAGGCCCATTTTGTGTGACTTGCAAAGGATGGAGATAGAGTTAAAGACTCCAGGGACCCATGTAATGATGGCGAATATATGAGTAGAACCGACTTTAATTGATAAAGTTAAAGTCGCTCAAGCCATGCACTGAGGTGATGCGTTTGAAGAATAAAGTGCAAGAAGGTGCTATGCCGGAAGCAAGAATCGATGAAGAAGGAATACTTCGAGTCAACTCCAGACTTTGTGTTCCTAATGACCCAGATTTAAAGTATAAACTCATGATGGAGGCGCACAACACACCGTTTGCAATCCATCATTTATTTAATTATTATATTAAATAAATGAGTTAAAAATGGTTTTATTGATTTAAAATTATTTTAAATGAGAATAAAGTGTTAGAAAATATTTTGAATTATAAAATATAATTTTTAATATTTTTGGAGATTTTCATTAATAATTTAATATTAATGATATTAGATTTATTTACTTATTATATTAAATAAATGATGGAAAAATAATTTTATCAATTTAAAAATCATTTAAAAATGAGAAAAGTGATATAAAATTATTTGAAGTTATAATTAATGACTTTTAATATTTTGATGATAATTCTATTAATATTTAAATATTAATGGTGATGTTTTAAAATAATTTTAATTACTTAAAAAATCATTTAAGTATAATATTGGTGATTTAAAATTATTTGAAGTTATTATAAATAACTTTAATATTTTGACAAGTATGTCATTAATATTTTAATTAAAATATTAATGATGATGGATTTATTTGATATTTAAATCATTTAAAATGATTTTAGTGTTTGAAAAATTATTATAAATTATAATAATTGTTTGAAAATTATTAAAAGCTACCGAAAAATATTATAAATGATATATAACTTATCTAATATAATATTGAAGCTTTGGGACCAAGTTTAGTTGACAAAATAAGTGTTAATTGTCAGATAGGGTGACCAGTACACCGAGAATAGACCGAGGTCCAACCAGACCGAACTAGTTAGACTTTATAAGTGTTTATACATGTTATAAACACTAATGTGACTATGAAGTAACGTGCATAGGAGAAAGATTGACTGTAAATGTAAGACCCCAATTTTTTTTTAATAAAAATGATTT
This sequence comes from Panax ginseng, assembly GCA_020205605.1. Lineage (NCBI taxonomy): Eukaryota > Viridiplantae > Streptophyta > Magnoliopsida > Apiales > Araliaceae > Panax > Panax ginseng. Next base: position 58,020,981 of record CM035134.1, on the reverse strand, counting down.
TTCTATAAATATTATTTTTAAATATTATGGAATGAATTTGATATAATGTTATAGTTGTGGGTAATATTTATAAATTTTACAAAGTACGCAAGTTGTTATATAATATTTGATTGGTCGGGGAATATTCGTTTTAACAGGGAATATTTGTACGACGACACAATTATTGGTGGACCCCACAACAGAATTATTGTCGGATTGAGAAAACGACAAAAATATTATATGAAAATAACGGCAGAAGTTTTACCGTTAACTGTTGAAACACCCGGTGTTAAAAGTACAGGAATACGTGTGGTTGCATAGTAGCACACGGTATTGATTATTGATGCTTACGTGAGAAGTCACTCAGTTTTGTTCAATTATTGCTTCAGTAATTGTTGCATAGTATCTCACATTATTTGATTTAATTATTGACAATATTTTATATATTATTAAATCAATAATTGAGACGACAGAGTTATTAATATTATTATTTGCAATATTAACGATGTCTAGAAGTTCTGTCAAGGAGAGGTTTGGTCACCTAATTGTGCGCCAACAGGGAGAAATCTTTATTAGAAAGCCCCCTCTTTCCTGGGAACGACCTGGTCGATTAATAATATGAATTATAATAATGATGATAAATGTTGTTAAAAATATTGAGGAGTTTTTATGAAGTATTTGTTGTATTTATGGACCCCCCATTTACCCATTTTTCAAAATAATCGGAAAAAATTATTTAAAGGTGGGGCCCACATGTGGGGCCTGTGACGCCCCCAAAATAGGTATACATCACCCATTTTGAGTTGTCAATAAAATGGTACAGAAACAACTACAACTTTATTAATACAACATAAAAACTATGAGTTTAAATATAAATATTACCATCTAGACAATATCTATACCCAAATAAATCCTCATCACAATTATCGATACATTATTTTACAAAAATGGTGAGGACTACTAAACAACTCTCTAGAACCATAATTCCATACCCCGACTCGTACTCGCTACATTCTCGCCTCCTGAGAAGAAAAATGGAACAAAAAGGAAAAGGGTGAGCTCAACTAGCCCAGTAAAGAACATTATGACTAAGATAATATAGAACATATTATCGTTAGTCTTCAACAAGAAAAAATCTGAGATAATATAATAGACAACAAGTTTCAGATCAATATTCGCAGCGGAAATAATAATTCTTAGAAGAGTTATGTATAGAATGAAATCTACTATTATCTATGAATTTAAAAGTCCATCAACAGTATTTTTATCCCTGTAACATCAATCAATATACATCTTGAATCAAATATTCATCTTTGCACTACATGCCAAAGATATTAATTAGTTGGTCATGTTCATCTCAACACCTGTTCATCTTTGCATTACGGGCCAAAGATATTCATCATAAAATCATTAATCTTTGCACTAAAGGCCAAAGATATTCAATTATACCATCATTTAGGACTGAGGATGATGAAAAATATTTTAAAGAAAACGAATCCAGTGAAACAAAAGAATAAATATTTAAGGATTCGTATTTCGGTTTATTCATGTCCAAAAATACCTCATAAATAATCATAGTGGAGTAAAATTCAAGAATGATCAAAACATGGATACAATCAAAGCTAGTATCCATAATAGATATTTTGGACGAAAACCAAAAATTTAATTTTTCGTGAATAAGGCCGTAAGTATTGAATGAATAGTGTCATATACGTGAATAAAGTAATCATATCGTGAAATAGTAACCCTTACACTAAAAGACAAGAATTTCACAAGAAAAATACTCCCAATATTCTGGCATAATGATATTGAAAGAAATAATATCATTTAAAAAAAATAATATCCCTTACCTCGAAAAACAAGATTTTAAATTGGAATATCGGATATAGTCTTTGAAGGAACTTGCAAATCAGATAGCAACACCGAAAGTATCAAAATACTCACAAGAATACGCCAATATATATATATAGAGAAAAAGAGAAGCAGGTTTCGATGTGATTTTCAATTCTAACCCAAAGCACCTATTTATGAAAAATGCTTAGAACACCAAAGCGAAAATTTAATAAAATAATAATATACTTTTCTTAATTTCCTTAGCACACCTCACGGTGATTTGATTTCAACCATTAACATGTGCCACTCAAATGGAAAAAACGTTTTTCTTAATAAAAATAATTAAAACTTCCAAAAATTAATTATTTCGAAACTTCAGAACTTCAATAATTCATGATAAATAGCCCTTTTGACAGAAAAATTCGAACCTCATGTCTTCTCCATAGGAAATTCCATTATCTACAACTTTTCAGAAGAAAGTTTTTCCAAATTTCAAACAGAAATTGATCGAAATTCACAAACGGGCGATTTTACAAGCTATAATCAAATTTCAGTCAAGAAATGGGGTCCACCGACATGTTTAACATGTTTTTAACATTTATTGTAACAAAAATACTCTTCCTCCTCATATACTCATATATCCCACATTCATTGTAAAAATATCACCATTATTATATTATTAAAATATAAATATATTTAAATGAATTATTTTATCAGAAAAAGATAAAATGTTAATTTTCAACAATTGTCACATTAAAATTTTCTCCATCTATATCCACATAAAATCAATATTTTCCTCATCATATAAATCAATAATTAATTATTCACAAATAATGTTTGAGAATCACAATATCGACAAACGGTTTCGGGGAGAGAGGGGCTTTCAATAAGGATTTCTCCTTATTGGCGGCGCAATTAGATGACCTAACCTCTCCTTGACCGAACTTTCTAGATATTGCCAATAATGTTATCTAATAATATTATTCAGGATAATATGAATTATTGCTCAGATGATGGAAAAAATTGTGTAGTGACAATTATTGAAACAACAAGAATATAAAATATTAATGCAAAGAATTATTGAATCAATAAAATAAAATATTGAATAAAGTAATTACCGTAACAATTATTGAGTAGTGCCTTCTTATGTAAGAATCAATAATTTGTGCAATAAGTATATTCTTGTGTTTTAACCAAAGAGTATTTTAATAAAGATTAATCAGTAATAACTATGCCAAGATTATTTATAAACAACTTATACTTGTCGTTTTCTTCATCCAATCGCTTTCAGTTATGGGGCCCAATAATAAGGTCAATGTCGTTGCATCACGAATATTCCCGACAAAGAAGAATATTCCATGACGAAACAAATATTTTATAACCACTTGCTTATTTGAAATATTTGCGTATTTTACCCATAACTCTCCACATTAATCAAATCAACCCTTACTATTTCAAAATAATAAATGGAGGAAATTCAATTTTATTTATAATAAGTTGGGGTCTTACAACCTCCCCTCCTTATGAAATTTTGTCCTCGAAATTGACGTACGTACCTGGTTTTTCGAAAAGGTGAGGGTACCTCGCTTTCATTTCTGTTTCCAACTCCCAGGTCATTTCCTCTATAGCATGGTTCCTCCACAAAACTTTAACTTGTGGTATGACCTTCGTGCGTAGGACATGCTCCTTCCTATCCAAGATCTTGACAGGTACCTCCTCATATGTTAAATCTTTGGCTATCTCATCCGGTTCTAACTCAATGATGTGGTTTGGGTCTTTCACATATTTACGAAGCACAGATATGTGAAAAACATTATGAACACGAGACATACTTGGAGGTAATGCGAGTCTATAGGCTACATTTCCTACTCGGTCAAGAATCTGAAATGGACCAATAAATCGTGGATTGAGCTTTCCTCTCTTCCCGAATCTTGTAACTCCCTCCCATAGAGCAACTCGCAACAATACATGATCCCCAATACTAAATTCCACGTCCTTTTGATGAAAATTCGCATAACTCTTTTGTCGATCTTGTGCCGTTTGTATACGTTGTCGAATTATTTGGATCTTTTCCGTAGTCATACATACCAAATCAGGTCCCAACAATGTTGCTTCACCCATCTCATCCCAACATATTGGAGAGCGACACTTTCATCCATATAATGCTTCAAATTGAGCCACACCTAAACTTGCCTGATAACTGTTGTTGTAGGAGAATTCCACCAATGGTAAATACTTATCCCAACTCCCTTTGAAGTCTAGGACACAGAGTCTTAATAGGTCTTCAAGAGTTTGAATAGTCCTCTCGATTGTCCGTCGGGTTTAAGGATGGTATGTCGAATCAATAAAGAAATCCGTGCCCATAGCTTTTTGCAAGCTAACCCAAAATCTTTAAGTGAATCTTGGGTCACGATCTGAAACTATGGATACTGGCATGCCATGAAATCTCACAATCTCATTTACATATATACTAGCAAGACGTTCAATGGAATAAGTCTCCCGTATCGGCAAGAAATGAGCAGACTTGGTTAATCTATCAACAATAACCCAAATAACATTTATGCCTTGATAAACTGTGGGAAGACCCGTAACAAAATCCATGGTAATGTGTTCCCACTTCCATTTCGGAATCTCAAGTGGTTGCAATGGACCCTTAGGCACTTGATGCTCCGCCTTTACACGTTGACAAGTTAAAAACCTCGAGATAAACTTCGCAATCTCTCTCTTCATATTGTTCCACCAAAATATATGTTGAAGATCACGATACATCTTGGTACTTCCAGGATGGATTGCAAATGGTGTATTGTGTGCCTCCATCATGATCTTGTACTTCAAATCAGAATCATTAGGAACACAAAGTCTGGAGTGGACTCAAAGTATTCCTTCTTCATCAATTCTTGCTTCTGGAATAACACCTTCTTGTACTTTCTTCTTCATATGCATTAGCTCCGGATCGGTGGCTTGAGCTACTTTAACTTTTTCTATTAAAGTCGGCTCTATGCGTATACTTGACATTATCGCACTCGTTCCTGCATATAATCTTCTACTCAATGTGTCAGCTACCACGTTTACTTTTCTAGGATGGTATTGAATAGTGTGGTCATAATCTTTCAACAGCTCGAGCCAACGTCGTTGCCGCATGTTGAGTTCTTTTTGGGTGAAGAAATATTTGAGGCTTTTATGGTCTGAATATATCTCCACTTTCTCCCCGTATAGATAGTGCCTCCAGATCTTTAGCGCAAAAACGACTGCTGCCAACTCTAGATTATGAGTAAGATAATTCCTCTCATACTCTTTAAGTTGTCGCGAGGCATATACTATGACTTTCCCACGTTGCATGAGAACACATCCTAACCCTTTGCCCGAAGCATCGCTGTAGATAACAAATCCATCTGAACCAGATGGTATTGTCGGAACATGTGCCGAAATAAGTCTCCTCTTAAGCTCTTGGAAACTCTTCTCGCATTCCTTGCTCCATACAAATTTTGTGTCCTTCCGAGTTAGCTGAGTTAATGGAGTAGCAATTCGAGAAAACCCTTCCACGAATCTTCGATAATAACCAATTAAGCCCGAGAAAGTCACAGACTTGATCACCGTCTTCGGTTGCTCCTAACTTTGTATTGCTTCAATCTTCGTCGGGTCAACAGATACTCCATGTTTTGACACCACGTGCCCAAGGAATGCTACTTCCTCAAGCCAGAACTCGCATTTCTTCAACTTTGCATATAGCTTATTTTCACGAAGCCTTTAGAGTACCAGCTTCAAATGGTGCTCATGATATTCACGACTTTTGGAATATATGAGAATGTCATCAATAAAGACAACAACGAACTGATCCAAATAATCCTTGAATACTCAGTTCATCATATCCATGAAAGCCACAGGAGCATTAGTCAATCCAAAAGACATGACTAAGAATTCATAATGCCCATACCGAAGTTAAGGCGGTCTTTGGAATATCCTCGATTCTAATCTTGGTGATGATATCCGTAAGCTAAGATCGATCTTTGAAAAGAATTGTACTCCTTGTAACAGGTCAAACAGGTCATCAATACAAGGTAGCGGATACCTATTCTTGATGGTGACATGGTTCAATTCCCCGTAATCAATACAAAGTCGCATACTCCTGTCTTTCTTCTTTACGAATAAAACAGGAGCACCCCAAGGAGATGTACTAGGACGAATGAAACCGATGTCCGATAACTCCTGTAGTTGAACCTTTAACTCCTGAAGTTCAATAGGAGCCATTCGATATGGGATTTTTTAAATGAGCTTTGTACCAGTTTCAAGATCAATAAAGAATTCAACTTCACGTTTCGGGGGTAGACCGGGAAGTTCTTCAGGAAATTTACTAACAATAGGAATATTATTCAAATCTGACGTGTCTTTATTCAAATCCATAACATGGGCTAAGAAAGCTTGACATCCGTTTTTCAATAACCAAATAGCCTTATGACTTGATATGACAGTGATTGATTTTAGTGGTTTAGTTGCTTGGATTCGTACAACAGGTTGGTAAGGAATATGAAAACTAACAACCTTACAAAAATAATCAATTTTGGCATGATGAGTAGTTAACCAATCAATCCCTAAAATCACATCAAAAGCAAGTATCTTTAAAGAGATAAGGTGAACAGGTAAGGTGATGGTGCCAACTTGGATCAAACAATATTTATAAACAGTGGATGTGATGAAAGTTTCTCCTAATGGAGTCTCCACAGATAAATCAAAGTCTAATTTCTCCGGAGTCAAGTTTAACCGTTGAGCACAAGTAGGAGAGATAAATGAATGGGTAGCACCGGTATCTAGTAATGTATAAACTTCGCAAGAATTTACGATTAGCTTACCCGTGATCACCTCGTTTAGGTTCCTTGCATTTTGACGACCACGCGATAAACGCTTCTTCCAGAGGCCGTTGACTTTGACTTTTTACGGGACATCCTTTTGAGTCACCATCGTCATTTGGACTTGGTTTGTCTCACCGTATAATCTCGAGCGATATGTCCTTCCTTTCCACAATTATAACATACCTTGAACTGCTGTAGGCGGTTTAATGATATGTCCTCTTTCCGCATTTGTAGCATCTGATCGATGGTCGTTCTCCTCCCTTAGAACCGATTCTTCTTTGGTGCCGACGTCTTCGCATTGTCATTGTTGAATCTCCTCTTTTAAAATCTCCCCGATTCACTTCTTCTATTTTCATGGCCATGATTACCACCAGAGTGGCTGCCGCTCTTATCCGTATTCTTCTTTCTCCATTTGGTTATCGTTGTTACGATGGATCGCCATCCGGTATGATCCTGGTTGTGGTCCCTTAGTTGAACATACTCGTTATCTCGCTCTAATAATTGAGCCCTGTTGACAACATCTGAATAGAGAGATAATTTATGAGAAATGAGATATTGACGTATGCCGGGTTTCAAACCTCTTAGAAACATCTGCGTCATACGTTCCTCATTCTCCACCAAATGAGGTGCGAACCTCGCCTTGACTCATTAAACTTTGCGTCAGCATCGCCAGATCATCATATCTTCTTGTTTTGACTCAGAATCGCATCTCCATGCGACTCAGATACTAACAGAAAATAGTTCTCGAAAAAGATTTTCTTGAACCCTTCCCAAGGTATCACACCTTCTCGGCTCGAATCTGTCCGATTTGCCTCCCACCAAAGAGTTGGCTTCACCTTTCAAAGGCATATACGTGGCGAAGATAGTTTTCGGTCGCCTCTCTACTCTAAAGCGATAAAGCGAATGCCTTTTCGATTTCCTTAACCCAAGTCTGGGCTTCGATGGGTTCCGTAGTTCATTTGAACTCAGGTGGTCCCGCGCTTTTGAAGTCTTTAAAGTGTGCCACAGGGGCCACTAGAGGGTTATTGACATTCGGGGTTCGATTTTGAAGTGCCCCCACTAACATGTCTACAAACTGCTGCATAGGGTTCGGTGGATCCCCAGCATTACCGTCTGACCCCTCGGGTGCTTGGCGATGTCTTCCTCTAGCCATCTATCTGTTCAAAATGAACTTAATATTATTCTCTCATAATTTACTCTACAGTATATAAAATTCGTAAAAACTGAACCATCACATCACATACTTAAATAAAAACATATTTATTTATAAACATAATACTCAAAGTATTTCATCGTTTTATGGCATTACGCCATTTACATCACGTGGCATCAATCACTTGGTAAAAACAGAAACCAAGCTTTTTATTACATAGATAAGCATTTTATTTGCTACTAGGAAAAAGTTTATCATAATAACTAAAGACCACTTTAAATGGCGCCCCTCATATTCCTCATCCATTTATCTCTTTCACTGACTCTCGACTTATATACGGCTACCGAAGGCGCTCCTCACGTGGAAAGTGACGCACCCTATGCTGGAACCTTTCATGTGCCGACTTAAACACGTATTTCATCTTGTCTATCTTAACCTTCTTGTCTCTAACTTCTCCCTCCAACTCTCCGATTAGCTTCTCAGCCCTAACACGGTCTCTTCTCTCATCTCCCCAAAAAGTGGTAATAATCTGCTTGTCAAGTTGGAGACTCTGAATCCTCGACTCCAACCCATTAATGGTATGTCTTAAGTGGGTTCTGATAGCATCCCTCTCATCCTTCAGCCTAACCGACTTCTGGCCTTCAACCCGCAGCTTGTCAGCCAGATCCCCATTCCTAATCACCAGGTGCTGCACCAATGCTCCCAGCAAAGCTGCAGCTTGTTGTTCCCCCTGATATAGCTCCTCTAACTCGTGGACCTTGTCGTCCAGTTCGACGATCCTGTCCATCAACTCATCAAGCATAGTGTCTTTAGGTACCTCCTCGGGGTCCTCTTCTCTTAGGATACTCCTCAAGATTCGATTTCATTCTTGCCTCTCATTTATAGGCTCAGTGCAATTTATTATTAGCTCGCTCACTTACTACACGAATATCTCTAACTTCCTCTTCTCCTGACATCCTATAATCAAAACACAAATCAACTCGATTAGAAAAATAGATATTGATTTTGTTTTTAGAAAAATAAATTTGACACTACACTTAGAACTCTATGTGAGTTCATCTCCCTATCATCTCCACTAACTCTCTCTAAGGTTATAGCCCAAGGTTTCCCACCTAAGGTTTATAGCCTAAAGCTTTGATACCAACTCGAGACGCCCCCCAAATGTAGTGTAACATCGATTCTGAGGACTTGGTGCTCACGATACAACATACAACATCATCTATCTAAGTAAACTTTAACAATAATAAAAATATTATATTACCCATTACACAAATAGTTGAAATAAAATCCCAAGTCTTTACAACCTTAAAACATACTGGAACTTAGTCTTAGCGTTTATCGCTACGTTACACATATGCGGAAATAATTAACTTATTACATAATCATTAGCATCACTTCATCTTGGACTTTCCCTTGTCCTTGCTCGAACCCTCAGCCTTCTCACCCTTAACTGAAAGGTTTAAGCAAGAATGAGCACGAATTGCCCAAAATAAAGTATATCGTAAATTTGAAAACATACATCAGGAGTGAAAACAGTTGAATAGCTAAACCTCAACAGTTGAAAAGATTATCAAGTGTTAAATAGGAACATCAAGAATGGAAATTTAAGAATTTTCAATATCATACTAAGGGGTGTAAAAATACCCTGAACATATTTCTTTCATCAAAAACCATCATACGGTTTAACAATCAAATAGGATCAGAAAGCGGTCTCTGCAAGTACGCTTAGGTGATCATTTAATTGTACCTACATTGTGCACATGTATTAAGTTTATAATGCATAAGCATAAATGGGACTATTTGCCCGACATCTGTTTTTTCCGTTCATTTGGGTTGTTCATCTTAGTAATCATGCGAGACCTCACCAAGGCAACTTGGATTGGTAATCATTCAATAACCCGAAAGATGTGTTTTAAATCATTTTTCATCAATAATAACTAAGCGGAACCAAAGGCTAGGATTATACATAAATGATTCTATGATGACATGAAACTTAAAAGCATAGTAGTTAGAATAATAACCGAATAACCATTGAAAAGCTTGCAAGATAATTGGAGTTTGTATGACTTTTCAACGAAGAAACTTACACTAACAAATAACCAACACAAGTCCAATACTTACCCCTCACTGCGATAATATTAGTAAGGATTTAATAAATACCCAAAAGAAATTAGGGTTAGGAAACTTGCCTAATGAGCTCACTTTATAATACACGCTTAGTAATTAACCTTCACGTAACCTAATTACATGTGTCTCGTTAATCACCATTCATACACAATCTAGTTTGAAGTATAAGGGTCTCCTATTGGATATGCTATAAACATCATAAGAGAATATATTTAGAAAATATATGCCACCCATTTTAGACATCATAGGCAGCCCAAAACATAAATTAAAAATGCCCAAACATAAAAGTTTTTACATTTTGTTTTCTCAGCTTTACCATATCTCGCTAAAACAATCATAACTAATTCGTTTTAAAAACTTTTTGAGCTATTCTTGCGCCCACGCGAAGCTAACTTCTGGGGCTACAACTTTCGTTCATGGACCATCTTCAAATTCCAAGCACAAAATTCCGAGAAAATCCGTGCAAGAGGATTTGCACCGAATTTGTTGGATGATTTGACACAACTACTTTGAAAAGTCATAACTCCTTGCTCCAAAGTCGGAATTAGTCCGTTCGAGTCTATGGAAAGCTTATTCAAAGTGTACTATAATAACCCAAAAGCCCACAATTTTTTGGAAACTGTAGCTAGCATCGAATTTTGTCTTTAGGGTCAGCAATTCACAGTCTTTTTTTTTCGGTTTCTAACATGTTTGCTTACGATATTCATATCTCACTCAATATAGCTTCGATCCGAATGAAATTTGGACATGTTATACCTCATGCTACATACTATTTTACAAAATTATTACATGCACCAAATGATTATCTAAGACATGATTTCGAGTGACCAAAAATCCTTAAAAAAATCATGCAAACTAGTTTAACCCAACTTTTGAGAAAATCATGATTTTGATTCTAGCATGCATGGGTTTGATTCCTATTATCCAGACCACTTCTAATAACATATATACACATGTTACAACCATTCATTTCTCCAACTTTTCATGTTTTCATCAAATTAGCATCTAAGAGGCATTTTATCAAATAACTAGCATACATGGAATGATTTCTTGACTTTCTATGAATTAGAGCATGTACTAAAAACGAAATTTTCTCTCTACTACCACATATCGAAACAAACCCTAGCATGACATTACAAAGTCAAAACAAACCATCTACTATGTTTATACATTAATTTTCTTACTAGTTTTCTCATAACATAAGAAATGGTTTGAAGCTTACCTTTTGGACGAAATTTCCTCTTGCTTTAATCTTGCTGAAGTCTCACCCTTTGCTTGCTAACTCCTTTACAACCTCGTAATTCTTAGGCCACCTAGCACCACTCTCAACTCCCAATATTTTTCTCTCACGTAGAATTTTCTTTGCAAAGTTAAGAAGTAGTTGGGAAGGAAAACATGTATATGAGAGTTGATATAACTTGAGCCCCCTGCCATTTGTAACTCATTCCAGCCATCAATTGCCTTCATTAGTCTAGCTAATTAAATAGGGGAAGTGGGAGTTTGAGAAATTGAAGAGTTTTTTTTTTTTTTTGGTTTAAGGAATAAAATGAAATACTCCCTTCTTGGCTATCATACAATATACATATGCTCCTCTCTTGTCCCAATTTGATGGTCACCAAGTACCCCAGCTGCTAATCTTGTTAAATGAAAATATTATATAACCTTTTAATCAAATAATAATTTTTACCATTTTGCCCTTCGTAATCGAATGTGTTCGATACTTATATCGATTCCTACTAAATTCGACGTCCCAAACGTCATGGGACTATCCGTTTCGTCAAACTCAACTTCAAAATTTCGTAGTTGACTTTTTCGAAAAAGTCAACTAGTTGACTTTGACCAAAAAGTCAACCGTGACACATTTTTGTGGTTACAGTCTATCCTGACTAATTTCGACGTTTCGAACTCAAATACGCAGACCGTGTCTCTAAATTCCGCTCCAAAATCAAACTCATATTTGTAAGTCATCCCACGAAATTAATTAGAATTAATTTCATCCTTAACCAATTTAAATAATTGGCCTAACCGTAACAACCATTAATATGCATCTTATCACATAACATATAATAATAATAAAAAAAATTCATCTAAAAATAATTGTCATCTAAAAATAATTGTCACGTAAGAATTTCACATAAGTTTGTTTATTGAAATTGTATAATTACATGGAAAAATCTATGATATTACAGGGCTAGTTGAGCTCACACTTTCTTTCACTGTTCTCTTCAGGAAATGAGAACGTAGCCGGGACTAGTCGAGGAACGGAGTGACGGTCCAGATGATAGTATTAGTAGTCCTCACTATTCTGTTAAATAGTGTGAAGATAAATGTAATGAGGACTCTTTTGAGTGTGGATATTGTCTAGATGACAATATTCTTATTAAAACTCTCAGTTTATGTTTTGTCGTATTTTACACGACATCTGTACTATTAAGTTGTATTTGAATTTTGTACCATGTATTTGGCGACTCAAGATGGGTGATGTGTACCTATTTTGGGGGCGTCACATCTATGTTCATTGCAAGTATCTTAACCCTTGCATTTATGTTATGCAATATATCTTTGTAAGCAAGTATCCAAACTTTATTTTATATTGAGCATGTATCTGAACCTTTGTATTCATGCAGGTTCTCAAATTCTAGTTATTCATTGTTTACGAGTATATTATTACTGTCTTCATTTGATCCATATATGATAAAAATTTATTCTATTATTTATGAGCTAAGTTTTGTTATGCAAGTGTCCTCACTTGGATAATGGTTGTATTTGAACAAGTGTTGATACATATTATTAAATTTTGGTATGTATACATGATTTAAAGTTTTCTAAGCTATTTGACTCGGCCAGACATAGTTTAAAATATATCATTGAACATGATTGTTTATGATAAAGTCGTCCAACTAAATTGTTTTGGTTCAGACTCCAAACTGAGTATGAACATCCCAAAATTGGGAAACATTTAGCACGAAAGGCGGTTATGATGAACGCATACGTCGTTCTAACATGTGGTGTTGATTAATACAGAATGGGTTGATCACCTTTCGTGCCCGTAAATCATGACAGTTTGCAGATGAATTTCTATACAAACCTTTTCAAAATTTAAAATGAATGTTCATGGTCTATTGACCGCTCAACATTCATAGTTAGTACGTAGTTTCAAAAATGTAAATGATTAGATATGTTGACTAGTATTGTTTCAGTTTACTTCACAACTTTTAATTCGTTGTAGAAGTATAGTTCAAAGAAAACATTTATTTCTTTCAGCTAATGTTTATTAATTTAAATTACTTGCTGGGCAATTAAATGCTCATTCTTGCTTTAAATTTAAATGTTTTCAGCTAACTTGATTGACCAGAAGGTTCTGGCAAAGACAAAGGAAATAGATAGCTGAAGGAATAGTTATCAAGTGTTATTTGTAATAATTGTAACTAGGTATTATGATAATTTACTATTTATCATGTAATGAAGTACTTAAAGGTTGTCGTGACTGGGGAAGTAGACAACTTTGACATAATATTTTTACTTAATTAATATATTAAGTAGTTTGAATGAATGTTATCGTGGAACACCAAGTACGAGTTTCAAGTACTCGGATTTGGGGGTGTCACAACATGGTATCAAAGCTTTAAGTTAAAAACCTTCTTTGGGGATACCTTAGGCTATAACTTTAGGATAGAGGGAAACGTTGAAAACACAAATAACTCAAATAGAGTTTAAAGGAGATGAATTAAATAAATTCATCTTAAAATAAAATAAAAGTAACTTATATAAAACTATTATTTGCTGTGTGTATATAATACATATTATGTACTAATCAAGATAATTTATGTGTAGATGTCAGGTGGAAAAGGATTAGGATACTCTTATATCGTGAAGAAGGAGTAAATCACTCCAACCGAGCCAATATCTAAACCAATAATTGAAATAGAGGCTCACATTGAAAGCAACCCTGATGAGGTGGTCATATTGAAAATGTAGTCACGGGACGAAATGGTGGTAATCGGCAGAGATAGTGATTCGATTACACGGTGAGTTGGAGGTGACTGGGCATCAATGGAAGTGCAGAATCTGCGGAACAAGATTTCTTCTTTGGAAAAGTTGTGGGAAATAGAAAGACTATTAAATAGTCAATTGCAAAAGGCATTAATCGAAATAATGGAAGAACAAGATAGACTAAAAATCCAAATTGATCAATTGGGAGCCAAATGTAGCATATCATGTGCATCTCCGAGCCAGAAGAGGAAAAGAAAGATGAATGACCGTGATCTAGGAAATTTTGATTATAACCAAGGGAACTTTAAAAGAATAGGAAAATGTACAAATTGTAAAAGAAAACATGAATGCGTATGCATGAAAGGGGAAAATGTATGCTACAATTGCGGACATGAGGGAGATATCTCTCCTCATTGTCCCAATCCAAAGCAAGATGCATGTTTTATTTGTGGGTTGGTAGGTCATCAGGCGAAAGGTTGTCCAAGATCAGGAGAAAGCGTAGGAAATAAGTAGGATTAGTAATACCCGAATATGTATGTTTGATGATGTGTATATTATATATATGTGTGTGTAATGTAATACTCTCAACTTTTGTATTATAAGTTGTAGCAGTGATTCCTGACTTTTTTGGTCACAAAGGGATAGCGGATGTTTATAGCGTTATGTGCTATAAGAAGTAAAGTAATATGAATTAGTTGAATGAATATGAATATATGTTTGGTTAAGGAAATAAGTTTTGTATTGAGATAGTAAGTGTCTATCTGATAATTGGTTAATATAGTAAACCGAGTTTTTCAAAATCTAATATTTTTGAGTATAAGATTATTTGAGTTTGAAATTAAGCGTTATATGTTAACACTTATACGATGAGGCATAAAATATAAGACAATAAAGAATAATTTATGGTTTTATTTAACCAGATAATGCTGCCAAGAAGACAAAACCAAAGAGCAGAAGAATCTATTAATAATGCAGAAGGTCTGTCACACCCCAAAATTCGGTCTATCTTCATACCCAGATTCCGTGCGTCATTAGTACATCATTCTTCCAACATACATCATTATATAGTGAAATATAACAATATACATTCTCAATTCTCAAGTTCTAATACCTTATAACTCCGTTAATTATAAATAATGATAATTACATTATTCTTTACATCTTACACGAGTGACTTTCATCCGCCACTAAGGATACATAACAGTTCATTAAACTAGTCTATAATTTAATTAACTATTCTTTATTACAAGTCTTTACTTGATCTTCACGCTCATTCATCTAATGAAGAGCACTTCTTCTAGATACCGATCAGCTTGATCTTTACGGGATCCTTAATTTCTTTTAACATCGTTCGCTAAAAATGTTTTTCATTTAAAGCAATTGTGAGCATTCAATTGCTCAGCAAGTCATAGCAGTTGAATAAACAACTTCAAGAATTTAAACATTCCTTTAGAACTTTGATAACCGAACAAAGGTTATGCAACAGCTTGAATAATAGGAATAAACTCTAATTCCTATGATTTCAAAACATTAGTCACATTCACTTTGAAATACTTTCATTCTTCTACACTTTTTCATACACATCCTGTCTGGCTAGAATCTTTAGCACAGACTTAACAATAACAGTTCATGTATAAACAGAACATTCTCATATTGAACAGTTCAATCACAAAACAGTTCATCTCATAGAAACACCCAAGTGTTCAAATTGTGGCACAAGGCCTCATACGTTCTACCACCTTGTACAAATATTGCACATTCTCACATAGACATAACTTCTCAAGTTCAACATATGAGAAGTTTAAGAAACTAACATTCATTTAAAATATTAATGAAGTTAGGAAACTTGCCTTACGCACAGCTACAACTTACAGTCTACGTTGAACTGCTCATTCAAATTTCTATATAGCACATAAGGAAAATAACACATACACTAATTTCTCATGTATATTTGACTTATGCATTGATTTAAGCTTAACTTTATTTAGGGTTCGCGTTCTTTCAAACTAAGTTTACGCGACAACTTTCTTTACCGCTTTACGGCTTCATGACATACGAAGATGTCTTAACTCATACAATTATCATCTTTAATGATTTGCATTATTATCTTCTTCTTATACTCTTCTAGAACTCAGCACACATCGTGTCTCTGCTAGTAGTCCATATGGTACTCTGAATGGTTTCCCACAAACAACCAACAAACAAGTTCCCGTCTCATCTACACTGTCTTTCACAGTGAGTTAGATCGGTTGCCAATTTCGTATATACCTTCGCTCTCTGAAGGAATTGTTTAGCCCAGCTCCCATATGTCAACCATCAAAGATTACGATTGTACCATAAACTAAACTTATCTTAACTTATCCAAACAATTAAACTATAATATTCGTTAAGTCACTTTCTTATTCCTTATGGCTTTCTGGCAACTAAGTGTCATACCTCAGGATTCATTCTTTATCGTCTAATCATTTTACATTACCTTATTCTTATCTTACAACATCCAGTTCATTCGACTCGGAACGTCATCCAAGTTAATCATTAACTCGGCTTCTTTACGTTATGCGTCATTGTCTTTAATTTAATTCTTCACCATTCACGGGTTTAATCATTGGTCTTCATTATCCTACGGTCAAACCATACACGGGGTGTAGGTTCCGTCCATTTAATATTCGTGTAACACCCAACCTTTACATTGGATAAAGTGTTTAGCTTAAATTTCATTTTAACATTCTCCATCCGACTCATATTCGGCTTCCATTAATCTTATTACTGTTCGATACAGCTTTCTTGATAACATTCATTATTCTTTCTTAATGTCGAAGCCATACAGTTCGTTGTATGCTAAGACTGATCGTTCATCGCACTGCGTTGCGTTTACAAATTCTATATTTTAAACTCGTTCAATTTTTTCGTTCAACCTTTACTAAAGGTTTAAATCACTTGTTTAAGTGTTACATTCGATGAACTAAATGTTCCTTATCTTACATTTTACTTTCCCCAAGAGTTGAGCAATTAAAAGTCTTCTCTCGGTTTGGCTCTACACCGGCGCTGCGGCGTTGGTTCCCTTCTTATTCCTCAAGCTGTAGCGCCACATGCCAGTGTTGGACTTCCTGCGTTGGTGCTGCGACGCCACCCTCCTTCTTTTTTCTCATGCTGCAGCGCCACTCAGCAGTTGTAACGATCGAGATTTTTTTTGTAATTAATTTAAATAATTATTGAATTAAATAAATATTTTATTAAATTTATTTATTGAGAAAATAAATAATTGATAGAATTGTGGTGCAAGAATTTAGTAACTAAATTGATTAATGTTAATTAAATTGAATAATGGTAATTTTTATTTGAAGATGTAATTTATGAAATAATTAAATTAAATAAATTGTTTAATATTAAAGAAAATAAGTAAATTAAATAAAGCGATGTTTTAGTCTAATTTACTAATTAAATTAGATGTATAATAATTTATTAATCATAAGTGTATTATATAATAAAACTTATAATTATTATAATTACCATTGTAAGTCATTTAAATTAATTAAAATAAAGTATGACAAAAGTAACTATATAATATAACTCTGAGAGCTTGAGAGAACTCTCTGAGATTGTCAAGAGGAAGAGAAGGGTTTGCTAAATCAAGGTATAATTTATTCTCAATTTTAACTCTTAGTTTTAGTAGTATTACGTTGGATTGATATACATACAAATGTATGGTTTATAATCTGTTAATAATCATGGGTATGGGTGAATGCTATTTGATGATCAAAGAACGTGAAATTGGATTGTAAGAAGAAGTTAGAATATCAGTGTGTGTGTTCATGTAATATAGCTTAAGAAAGTACAAAATTTCATGTCCAATGTGACGCCCCGAAATTCGGGTCTCTTCCAACCCGACAGATGGTGCTACACGGTACTACAATTCATTCATTCATTTAATTGAATAGTCTCAAAAGGACTAATATAACTTCTATATATCCAAAATAATATTACACTTTCCAGGTTCATTGTAACTCATTCGTTTGTTCTTGTTATAATATAAAATATATTACAATCGTTCACCTATACTATTACATAGGTAAGCTAAGGGTTCGTCTTCGCCTTGCCCTTATCCTTGTCTGAGCCTTCAGTCCGCTCGATCTTAGCTGTGTTCATATGGTTCAAGCAAGAGTGAGCATAACTAGCTTAGTAAGTACTACAATCCTAATAAACAACATGCTTGAAACATAGAACTTATATATCCTCTGTAACTAAACAATAGTTATGAAGTACTATCGATAAATCAAAATAGCACTTCTTTTCATTCAAAACATTTTCCAATAACAATATTCAGTAGAATATCAACTAAGGCTCGAGACCATGAGTAGTTCATCATTTCTTTTGAAAAGGACAACCCGGCACTAAGTCTGTAAGTCCGGCATAGCTTACGAGCACTTCTAGGTGATCAGCCCATAGTACTCTATGTTGATCAACACTACACTCATTAAACGTGTATACGTTTAAGTTGTGGCAACCTCACGTGCCTGTCGTTAAACGACAAAAACATTTTAGCATACTTGGTCTTTGATTGAAAACCATACCAATATAACTCGGTAAACATAAATCATGCTTGACAAAATCATAATATAAGTCTTGCCGAAGAATTGGCTTTAGACTTCATCATTTAAGACTTCATGCGAAAGAATACATGAATTTCAAAGCTTGTCCAGACTAAACTGGAACAAGGGTTAGAATACTTGCCTTTAGCGTCTGATTACTGATTAACACACGTACACTTTAAGTCTTTACGATTCTATAATACATAATCATATAACATACCACATTAGGTCATATATAATCAAGTATGTTTACAATTATATCTTACCCTTCATCTCAATGTAAATCCTGACTTAGATCTGCTATTAGTGTCTTACAAGTACCTTACAATGGTATGATTACATCTTAGTTCATTACTATCAAGTTCCCTTTCATTCTACACTTGAAAACATTCTTTACTATCAAACTTCTTGATCGAGGTGGCTTGGCCAACATTAACTTCGCATCTCGCACTTGCGCAAGACGAAGTTAGCAATATGCTCGGTTCAAGCCTCATGACACATGGCATGGCTTTAAGGTTTGTAGAGTGTGCGCATGATGCGGACTCTATGCCTCAGACAATTGTGCATTTTTGAAAAATTTATGAACATCCCGGACTCATAACTTCTTCGTTATAAGTCCAAATTGGTCAGTTCAAAAGCCTACGGTTCACAAATTTCATACTCTACGCGTTCTTGGAAGAATTTTATCTATTTGACTTCGTTTGCTAAAATATCACCTATGAGTTCATTTTCAACGAAAACGATAAACGTTCGTGAACGTTCAACGCTCGTTTCTTCGTTCTAAGTCGGAATCCGGTCATTTTCGAGTCCGCAACTCTATAATGCCAAATGTGACATGTATCCATCGAAAACCAACGTTTCCGACTTCAAACACAAAATACGACTTCCATTCCGAAAATTTCACGAATTCGACGATAATCGTCCAATCGTGTGAATTCCGGCAAAGCTTTATTCTTAATGATTCTAAATGGATTTTAACCAACATATGATCAATACAAGTTACTTATTAAACCAACTTATAATCAAAGTAGGTTTTGACTCATTCTCATAAGTCATTAACTTATTCAACTTATGAACTATAAATCTTAATGCTCATGACTTATTAATAACTTTAGTCCACTAATCAATGTTATCATGCTATAATCAACATACTAACATCATATGGCAAGTAGCACCCGAATCAAACAACACGTATGCATTGATATCTTTGATCGGAATAATACCTGCGACGACGTCCCCTGATGCAACCGCATCTTGGACTGTCATGTTAGAGGTACGACCCATCGGCCCACCCGGCTGCGCTGGACCCCCAATAGCTAACTTACTGCTATTAGTGCCCCGGTTCCCATTCGTCCCCTTCTTCGGGCAGTTCTTCGCCATGTGGTGAGTTGATCCACACACAAAGCATCCGTGATTCTTCTTTGGACTTGGACAGTTAGGCGCAATGTGCCCCTCCTGTCCACAGTTGTAGCAGACGACCTTCCCTTTGAGACAGACTCCTAAGTGAGTCTTCCCACAGGTCTTGCAGGCCTCCATTCTCCTCTTCGGGTCTCCTTGCTTCACTCTGGTATTTCCAGAGCTAAATACCTTCCTCTTCTGACCCTCACCACTTCCACTGGCTCCCTCGATCTTGACTCTCCCGTCTACTTTACCCTTGCTCTTCTTGTCCTTGTGGTATTGACTCAGAGCCTCACTACCACCTTCGACGATTATCGCCTTCTCTAAAACGGTTCCAAAAGAAGTACTTTGGAATACCGATATACGGTTATAGAGCCAGGGTTTCAAGCCCTGCTCGAACCGTCACGCCTTCCTCACCTCAGTATCCACTTGGTGTGGAGCGAACCTCGCCAGTTCATTGAACTTGGCGGCGTATTGGGGAACCGTCATGTCCCCTTGTTTTAATTCCAGAAATCGCATCTCCATCCTCCCTTTCATGCTCGTGGGAAAATAGTTCTCGAAGAATATCTCCTTGAACCTATCACACGTTAGATTTGCTATCCCGGCCCTAGCCTGATTGGCTTCCCACCAAAAGTTGGCCTCTCCCCTTCATCATATAGGCCGCAAAGGAAACCTTTTGGGCCTCGTCGACATTTGCTATTACAAATGCCTTCTCTATTTCCTTAACCCACGTTTGGGCTTCAATAAGGTCCGTAGTTCCTTTGAACTCTGGCGGACCCACGCTTTTGAAATCCTTAAAGGTAGTAGCTCGTGCTACTCATGGATTTACGGGGATATTAGCCCCTGTTCTATTAAATGCGGCTGTTATTAAGTTAACAAACTCCTGCATCGGATTAACCGGACCTCCCTTCGGTTGATTTACGTTCGCATCTTGATTACGTTGCACTCTTCTCGGTGGCATTTTGCTGATATAATAAACACATTTTTTTATTATTTCCTTCTTCATTAGTTATCATTAATATTTAACAATAACGTCAACATCCATAACACATTGCTTTCCATAAAAAGGACTTATATTCATTCTTCGTAGTATAATACTATATCGGTTACATACACAACCTAAGCTGATTACATTACTTTCCCGTTATCGCTTTCCAAAAATTGGGATTTACAAAAGACTACCCTTTACTATACAAAAAGGGCTTTACGTCACTACTACTTACAAAAAAAATATTTACATACTACTCTAACTACTACTAGTCTACATCTGCCTCAAGGCATTCTCGAAATCTGCCTTGGCAAGACCGGCAATGATATCACGGCTAATAGAATGCCGTATTTGCCCCACCTCCACAGGATATCTAGCTACCTGCTGCTGGAAATCTGTATGAGAACTCCTATAAATATAGGACATTCTTCCTATCTTTTACACCTTAGTCTTTAGTTCCTCCTTGAGCTCAAAGACCTCGTGCTTTAAATCATGGACTTTGTCCTTAGCCAAAATCCTCTCGTCGTGTTCTTACTCCCACATGGACTCGACATCAGTCTTGTCTTCTCTAATAATTTGGAGCTCTGCCTTTAGCTCCTTGACTTCCTGACAGTAATGGATATTTCTATCCAACACTGACATGAAAAGAGACATCATCGACCCCCCAGGAGCTATCTCCGCTGCTATAGCCACGGGTTAAAGGAAACTATCTCTACTTCCTCCTCTATCATCCCATCAAATACCGACATGTAGTCAGCTTCCTCTGAGTCTCCAAACTCAATATTCACTACATCTGGCTCTGCTGCTATAGGATTCGGTATAACCTCTACTTGGTTCACCGATTCTTCGCTAATGGTTTGATCATTAACAAACATCTCGTTTACTCCTGACATCTATACAAAACAATTAAGTTGATTAGTACACGTCAGTAGAATAATAAAAACACATAACATAATCATAATGCATTTTTATAAGGTTACTTTCTTCTTTTACTTCTTTGACTTCTCTTAAGGTTATGACTTAAGGTTTTTAATTCCCCCCCTTAAGTTTTATAACCTAATGCTTTGATACCAACCTGTGACGCCCCTAAATCCGAGTCTCTTCCAACCCGACAGATGGTGCTACATGGTACTACCATTCATTCATTCATTCAATTGAATAGTCTCAAAAGGACTAATATAACTTCTATATATCCAAAATAATATTACACTTCCCAAGTTCTTTGTAACCCATTCGTTTGTTCTTATCATAATATCAAATATATTACAATCGTTCACCTATACTATTACATAGGTAAGCTAAGGGTTCGTCTTTGCCTTGCCCTTATCCTTGCCTGAGCCTTCGGTCCGCTCGATCTTAGCTGTGTTCATATGGTTGAAGCAAGAGTGAGCATAACTAGCTCAGCAAGTACTACAATTCTAATAAACAACATTCTTGAAACATAGAACTTATATATCCTCTGTAACTGAACAATAGTTACGAAGTACTATCGATAAATCAAAATAGCACTTCTTTTCATTCAAAACATTTTCCAATAACAATATTCAGTAGAATATCAACTAAGGCTCGAGACCATGAGTAGTTCATCATTTCTTTTGAAAAGGACAACCCGGCACTAAGTAAAGTAAGTCAAAAGATAGCTACTGAGCACTACGGGTGATCGATTTATAGTACTCTATGTTGATCAACACTACATTCATTAAACGTGTATACGTTTAAGTTGTGGCAACCTCACGTGCCTATCATTAAACGACAAAAACATTTTAGCATACTTGGTCTTCGATTGAAAACCATACCAATATAACTCGATAAACATAAATCATGCTTGACAAAATCATAATATAAGTCTTGCTGAAAGAATTGGCTTTAGACTTCATCATTTAAGACTTCATGCGAAAGAATACATGAATTTCAAAGCTCGTCCAGACTGAACTGGAACAAGGGTTTGAATACTTGCCTTTAGTGTCTGATTACTAATTAACACACGTACACTTTATGTCTTTACGATTCTACAATACATAATCATATAACATACAACATTAGGTCTTATATAATCAAGTATGGTTACTATTATATCTTACCCTTCATCTCAATGTAAATCCTGACTTAGATTTGCTATTAGGGTTTCCGGGTTTCATTACGTCATTCACATTCCGCTCATCTTCGATTGATTATTAACTCTTAATCAACATGCATTAGTGTCTTACAAGTACCTTACAATGGTATGATTACATCTTAGTTCATTACTATCAACTTCTCTTTCATTCTACACTTGAAAACATTCTTTACTATCAAACTTCTTTTGGTCATTGCATTTTCAACATTAACTCTCTGCATCTCGCATCATGGCCATGAGTTAGCGATATCTTTCAGTTCAAGCCTCGTGTTGCGGTGTAGGCTTTAAGTCTGTGAGTCGCGCCACGGCGCGGACTCTGTGCCTCAGACAATTGTGCAGTTTTGAAAAATTTACGAACTTCCCGGACTCATAACTTCTTCGTTATAAGTCCGGATTGGTCCATTCAAAAGCCTACGGTTCACAAATTTCATACTCTACGCATTCATGCAAGAATTTTATCTATTTGACTTCGTTTGATAAAATTTCTCCTATGAGTTCATTTTCAACGAAAATGATAAACGTTCGTGAACGTTCAACGCTCGTTTCTTTGTTCTAAGTCGGAATCCGGTCATTTTCGAGTCCGCAACTCTATAATACCAAATATGACTTGTCTCCATCGAAAACCAACATTTTTGACTTCAAACACAAAATACGACTTCCATTCCGAGAATTTAACAAATTCGATGATAATCGTCCAATCGTGTGAATTCCGGCAAAGCTTTATTCTTAATGATTCTAAATGGATTTTAACCAACATATGATCAATACAAGTTACTTATTAAACCAACTTATAATCAAAGTAGGTTTTGACTCATTCTCATAAGTCATTAACTTATTCAACTTATGAACTATAAATCTTCATGCTCATGACTTATTAATAACTTAAGTCCACTAATCAATGTTATCATGCTATAATCAACATACTAACATCATATGACAAGTTCTTCATGATCCTAACAACTTATTAGAGTTCAAGTTGCTTATTCAACTTATTGGGCTTAAGTTCATACCTTATTAACTTATTACATGTTATTATCAAACCATCCCCCTTCTCTATCAATCCTATCATAGAAGAGTTATAGATAAAAGAGATGAGTCTTACCCTTGAAGACTTCAATTCACTTTAGAAAACTAGCAAAGGTTGAAGTGGCTTCTAAGTCTTAAGTGACTTATTCTCTCTAACAATTAAGTAGCTTTATATTGAGAGGAGTTGAGAGGAAATTGAACAACCAACAAATGACTTGTGAGCTCTCTATTTATAGGCTTGACAAAGCTAGGGCATAAGAGTCATTTAGGCCTTCCACCTCCTTAACTAACCTCCTTACTATTCATTACTTTACAACTAAGTAAACTTGGCTAGCACAACACTTGCTCACCACACCACTTGATCATCACATAAAGTACTTGGGCATTACATAAAGTTCTTGCCCATCAATTCACCCATGGGTTGCTCCATGGATCCTAATCAATTGGATCATTACATTTGGCTTGCTCAATTAATCTAGCTCATCTCTTATTGGGCTTACACTACAATAGTTTGGACTCATGACTTATCAAACACTTGGGCTTGAGTATCACATTCTATTGGACTTCTATCATTAGACTAATAATCCTACAAGTCCATTATCTTTAATTAAACATCTTAACATATATACCTCACGTATAATTCTTGTATGCTAGCTCGTATATTTATTCGTAATATACGTTATCTCATTCTCCATACATAATAGTACAATACGACGTATTATACTTACATTCATTACTTCGTATAATGCCTATACATCGTACGATTACAACTTTCTTTCGTTAACGCTTAATAAACCTAACATTCCCAAATCAAGTCCACATGTGAAATATTACATTTTCCATACATAGATTATTATTACATAATCCGTATCACCTTGCTATTATAACATTACGTATTTCTCGGAAGTTCAAAAATAATTCCTGAGCAAAAATAGATGAATAGTGTTTTTCAGAAAATTTCTCGGAAAACTTTTATTTTCGTTTTAGAAATTCAAACACTTTAATTCTCCCACGTAGTTAAAATACTACGATGTTCCGACGTTTATAGGTTATAGAACGACATCCATCTTATAAACACACAATAATAATAAATAATAATATTTTATTTATTATTAAAAGTATTTACAAAGGTTTGATTTTTCGGGGTGTTACATCCAATACCTGTTATAATTTGCAAACTTATGTTAGATTGTGATAATATGTTAAGAAATGAAAACGGAGTAGTTTGAATTGTGTTAATTGATTAAGAAACGAAGTAGTGGCGATCGAATTCGCTAAAAGTGTAAAAAATGAAGAAATTGGGAAAATTGTGGTTTTGATTCTTCAAAATTGAATATATGTAATGTTTATGTAGTTAGAATGATGTATAGCATGCTTAACTATGTTATTACAAAGTTTTAGATGTTGAGCTTGGTGAAATTCTGTGGAAATTGGGTTAATTTTGGTGGCTAGCGTGTGTAATGTCAGCTATACGCAGTTTAATCGTGTCTGTGCCAAGCAATTGCTATTTGGTACCACATCTTGACTTGAAATGGCAATACGCTATATATGGTTTTTGAAGTTGAGCACCGGTAGCACAATAAGAATCTTTAAAAAGCAAAGGGCGCATACTGATCCACTGTACCCTTAACTTTAAGCGATGAGTTCTATTTGTTTGTAGGTTATAATGCAAGGACTCGATCTAGTTTGGCATGCATAACAATGATGTTAAACATAACATGGACTATAATAACAGATTATAATGTGATGTAATACAAAGTGTGAAGATTTTAAGTGATCATTTAATTAAGTTATGTAATGAACAAAAAAATTGATGTTTATGAGAGTTAGAGATGAATGATAAAGTTTATGTTAGACGATAGTGAGATTTCAGATTCGTTAAGGATGTTAACCAACATGATTAGACGTTAAGATAAGATTATGGCTTAAATGATGGGTTAAACCCATAAAGTTAATATTGATACAACTAATTGTTATTGTGATTTCAATGATATGTGTAGGGTAATTTGCGAACATTATTATACTTGTGTAGCTTACATACGAGGCAAGTTTCTTATCCTAAACTTTTATTGAGCAAGTTCCCTGACTTCATTCTTTTATTAATGAATAAAAGTTTCATAACTATATTATCTTTTATGTTAAGCAAGCTTTCTATTCCTAAATTTTGTGTTAAAGTTGAGCAAGCCTAATCTATCTTTTGTATGATTGTATAAGCTCTTGTAATCTAGTTCGTACACCGAGCGAGTTTCACTTTCATAATTCTTAATATTGCTATTTAAAGCATATACTGTTTAAATTCAACGATTAAAATGAGATTGTTCTAACTCTTTTGAATATAGCACTTTGCATATATATACTATGTATATTCAATTGTATATTGTTGACATTCGATTTTGACTTAGATAACCTTGTTCAATTCTGTATTTTTGTGTTGATTCTTCAAATAGTACGCAAACCTTTATTGATTGAATTGATCTATAATTAAATAAGTGTTCTAAAATTCTAGAACCACTGATAAGCTAGTTCCAAACTAAACTTTCTTTAGTGCAGAGATTCTAAATTCAAACTGAGATGAACAACCCTAACATAGGGGATATTGTACGTGTAACGTTTAGATGTTTGTGCACAATACATGGTACAAAGAGCTGATTCCCCTAAGTACGTTAAGAAGCGTATGTATAGTCTAAATGACTGTTAAGGTTGAGGTGATAATACCTAATTACCGGGGACATAGTTCGTGGTCTTAAGACCCTCGGATATTTAACTCGAACATGTTTTCTATTTTTGATTCGTAGAACAAGTTCACTGTGACACCCCCAAAATAGGTATACAACACCCATTTTGAGTCGCCAAATACATGGTACAAAAAGAAAACTACAACTTCAATAATACAATTGTCATGCAAAATACGACAACACATATTGTGAGCTTAAATACAAATATTGTCTTCTAGACAATATCCACACTCAAATAAGTCCTTATTACAATTATTCATACACTATTTTACAGAAATAGTGATGACTGCTAAAACATCTTTCTAGAACCATCACTCCATACCCCGACTAGATCCTGCTATGTTCTCACCTCCTGAGAAGAAAAATGGAACAAAAAGGAAAAGGGTGAGCTCAACTAGCCCAGTAAAGAATATTATGACCAAGATAATATACAACAAATTATCATTAGTCCTCAACAGGGAAAAATCTGATAGAATATAATAGACAACAAATTTTAGATCAACAACTACAACAGAAACAACAATCCATTAGAAGAGTAAAGTAGAGAATGAGTTCTACTATCTTCTAAGATTTAAAAGTCCATTGTCAATATTTTATCCCTGTAACAACAATCAATATACATCATTATTCAAATATTCATCTTTGAACTATAGGCCAAAGATATTCATTTGTATCACCAGTTGGTCATGTTCATCTCAACACCTGTTCATCTTTGCACTACGGGCCAAAGATATTCATCAGTTAATCATTCATCTTTGCACTACAGGCCAAAGATATTTAGTAATATCATCATTTAGGACTGAGGATGATGAAAAATATCTTAAAGAAAATGAATCCAGTGAGAAGAAGGACAAATATTAGGGATTCGTATTACAGTTTATCCAAGATCAATAATACTCCATAATAACCAAATTTTGAAGCAGAATTCAAAAATAAAGATCAAAACATTGATACAATCAAAGATAGTAACCATAATAGACATCTTGGACAAAAAGGAAAATTTTTATTTTTTGGTGAATAGTGCCGTATACGCGAATAGTGCCGTATACGTAAATAGTAACCCCAACACAAAAAGGTAGAAATTCCACAATAAAATCCATACTAATATTTCGGTATAATGATATTGAAAGAATAACATCATTACGAAAAAAATAATATCCCTTACCTCAAAATAATCGTACTTCTGACTGAATTTTGGATATAGTGTTGGATATAGTGCTGACAGAAACTTGCACTGAATAGCAACTCTCAAAGTATCAAAATACTCACAAAAATACGCTCGATGATCTAGAGAGAAAGAAAACTTCTTTTTGGTGTGATTTTCAATTTTAACCTTAGCGTCTATTTATAGGAAAATGCTAGAACGACATAGGAGACTAAAATAATAAAATAATATTATTTCTTTTCTTCTTCCACGCACCAACCAATTTTGAAACAAGCATGCCATCTTGGACAAAAAAATAGCTGCCCATCTGTATTCAACATCAACCAAAAGTGGGTTCCACCCATAATTTAATAAAAATTATTTTATTTCCCAAAACTTCAGTAATTCATAGAAAATAGCCCGTTTATCAGAAAAATACAAATTTTATATCCATTCTAAATGAAATCGAAATCTCTACAACTTTGTAGCTTTGAGTTTTTCCAAATTCCAAACAGAAAATATCTGAAATCCACAAACGGATGCTTTTTAATACCTCCATTCCGATAAACACCTCAGCATTAATTCCTTCATTTATAACCACATAAAATAAATAAATCCATCATTTATATCCACATCAAATAAATATTTCCTTATCATATAAATCAATAATTAATTATTCACAAATAATATTACAGAATCACAATTATGACAACCAGTTGTTTCGGAAAGAGGGGGCTTTAGATAAGGATTTCTCTCTTCTTGGGCGCAATTAGGTGACCAAAACTCTCCTTGATGAACTTTCTAGACATTGCCAATAATGCTATCTAATAACATTATTCAAATAATATGAATTATTGATCCGATAATGGAAATATCGTGCGATGGCAATTATTGAAACAACAATAATATAAAATATCAACGCAAAGCAATTATTGAATCAATAAAATAAAATATTTAACAATAATTCTCTGTAACAATTATTGAGTAGTGCCTTCTGCTACGTGCGAATCAATAATTCAACAATCTTCATGCAACCACGCGTATTCATCGTATTTTAACCACCGGGTAATCCAACGAGTGTTAATGATAACAATTACGTCGTTATTTATAAAAACTCAAACTTTGTCGTTTTCTTCATCAAGCGAGTTATTAGTTATGGGGCCCACAAAATGACTGGCTGTAAAGATCGATATTCACGACAAAAGGAATATTCCACGATCAAATGAATATTCCCCGACAACAATGATTATTTTATAACCACTTACTTATTTTGCAAAAATTGCACATTTCACCCATAACCAAAACATTATATCAAATTAACACCTTATTATTTCAAAATAATAATTGGAGGAAAATTCAATATTATTTATAAAAAGCTGGGGTCTTACAACCTCCCCTCCTTATGAAATTTCGTCCTCGAAATTGACGTATGTACCTGGTGTTTTGAACAGGCGAGGATACCTCGCTTTCATTTCTGATTCCAACTCCCAGGTCATTTCTTCAATAGCATAGTTCCTGCACAAAACCTTAACTTGTGGTATAACCTTTGTGCGTAGGACATGCTCTTTCTTATCCAAGATCTTGAGAGGTACCTCCTCGTACGTTAAATCTCTGGCTATCTCATCTGGTTCTAATGCAATAATATGGTTTGGGTCGTCCACATATTTACGTAACATCGATACGTAAAAAACATTATGAACACGCAACATACTTAGCGTTAAGGCGAGTTTATAGGCCACAATTTCTACTCGATCGAGGATTTCAAATAAATCGAAGGTTTGAGATTTCTTCTCTTCATCGACTCTTACTTCTAGAATAACGCCTTCTTGCACCTTCTTCTTTATATTCATCAGCTCCAGTGTGTAGCTTGATTGGTTTTAACTTTATCAATTAAATTCGATTCTACTCGTATGTCATCATGTGGGTCCCTAGAGTCTTTAACTATATTTCTATCATTTATAAATTATACAAAATAGGTCTTTATGTTCAACAATATCGCACTCGTACTCGTGTACGATCTTCTACTCAATGTGTTAGCTACCAAGTCACTTTTCCAGGATGGTATGGTCAGAACAGGTTTCGAAATGAGTCGCCTCTTGAGCTCTTGGAAAATCTTCTCGCATTCCTCGCTCCATACAAATTTTGTATCTTTCCGAGTCAGCTAAGTTAACAGAGTAGCGATTCGAGAAAATCCTTCCACGAATCTCTGATAATAACCAGCTAAGCCTAGAAAGCTAGATATTTCGATTACTGACTTAAGTTGCTCTCAACTATGACTCATATCCCAATATTGGATATCATGTCACAATAGCACCTATCATTTACCACCGCACGAATATGATGTCCCCTACGGAGAGTCTGGCTTTGGTGCATCCCACAAAGAAAGTCACCAGATAGAGACTCGAGTACCAACTCTTGTACTAGGGTTTTTAACTCCTGAAGTTCAATAGGAGCCATTCGATATAGGGTTTTAGAAATGGGTCTTGTACCGGGTTCAAAGTCGATACAAAATTTAATATCACACTCTGGGGGTAGACCAGGAAATTCTTCAGGAAATATGTCAGGAAATTCACTAATAACAGAAATATCATTCAAATCTGACGTATTTTTGTTTAAATCCATGAAATGGGCTA
The DNA here is from genome assembly GCA_020205605.1 of Panax ginseng. Lineage (NCBI taxonomy): Eukaryota > Viridiplantae > Streptophyta > Magnoliopsida > Apiales > Araliaceae > Panax > Panax ginseng. The sequence continues at coordinate 57,990,420 of CM035134.1, read as the reverse complement.
AGAAAGCTTGACATCCGTTTTTCAATAAATGAATGGCTTTATGGCTTGATATGAAAGTGTTTGACTTCAATGGGATGGTTGCTTGAATTCACATAACAGGTTGGTTAGGAATATGAAAACTAACAACCTTACAAAAATAATCAATTTTGGCATGATGAGTGGTTAACCAATCAATTCCTAAAATCACATCAAAAGCAAGTATCTTTAAAGAGATAAGATCAATAGGTAATGTGATGGTACTAATTTGAATCATGCAAAATTTATAAACAGTGGATGTAACGAAAGTTTCTTCTAACGGAGTTTTCAGAGATAAGTCAAATTCCAATTTCTCCAGAGTCAAGTTTAAACACTGAGCACATGCAGAGAGATAAAAGAATGGGTAACACATGTGATTGAGCGAGAATTTGTAATTAATTTTAATATTTATTGAATTAAATAAATATTTTTCGATGATTTAATTATTAGATTAAATAATTAATTGACTTAATTGTGGTAGATTAATTTAATTATATGTGTTACATTTATTAAATTAATGTAGAGAGTTTTTATTATCAAAGTATGTGATTATGTGAGCTTATTGTATTAAAAGAAATATTTAATAAGCATATTGGTATTTTAATTAATTTAATTATTAATTAGAGAGTTAATAATTTGACATTATTAATTAATGAGGAAATTAATTATGTGACTATGTGAATTTATGAGAAGTTATTATATTTTATTTATATGAAATAAGATATTTGAAATGGGTGTGACATTAATTAAACTATATGATAAAGTTTTATTATATTAAATGGTTTTTGAAACCTATTCTAGCTAAGCAAACATGGCACTAAAGGGAGTTGGGGCCAGTTAACCCATGACTGGGTAACTGACCACCAACGCATCAGTTGTTATTATTTAGTTTACGTATTCTTTTATTTCATCTTCATTATTTGCCTAAGTCTAGAAATCATAACAGAGAGAAATACAGAGAAAGAGTTGAGAAGTCAGAGTTTGTTAAGAGGATTGTGAGAGTCATATGAGAAGGAATTCATCTTCCATTAATTATACACTTGGGTAATTCTCTCCAACCCAATTTTCATTGTTACGTCATTTAGTTTTTATAAAAATGGCTTTCAAAGTTTTGGTTTAACATTTGTAATTGGGATAAGAGTAATGATTATGGGTTTTGTTTGTGTTATGGCATATCAAGTCGTATTTTATTATATATATTTTGTAAACCATATCATCAGTTTCATGAAATTACGTCGTGTATGATTTCTACAAAATTACAGAGTATGGGTTTTGTCCTTATGGCCTTATACGTGATATTTTATGTATTGATCGTATATTATCCCTAAATTTTACACTCGTATGTTGTTATGCATGTTGATACGAAGAGACCAAAGTTTAAATGAATGGATTTGGTGTTATAACGAATCCGTAGGGACAATTTTCATGTTTTATTTTCAAAACCTTCAAGAACATCAGGAACAGTGGAAGTAAATGTGTTGATTTTGCAAATTATGTGTTGTAACTTGTTAAAAATCATGCTAGATGGGTTAAATAATGATTATATATGTATTACAATGATTGGGTAAGTATAAATTCGTGTAAAAATAACTAATCGGAAGTTATGGCCATATTCATGTATAATTTTACATGTGATTGATTTTTGGCCTAATTTGGCCTTGTTATGTTATGACTGCGAATCGCAGTAAACCGCAAAATGAGCTCTGGGTAACCCCGCCTCAAAGCATGTTACTAAACTAAATTACCCCCCTAAACAAAAAAAAATAAATAAATAAAAAAATAAAATAAAATAAAAATAAAATAAAAAAATAAATGTTTGATGAAAATTATTATTAAAATATTTATAAAATAAATTAAATATTTTAATTGAGATATTTATGGAATAAAATAAATATTTGATGAAAATTATTATTAAAATATTTATAAAATAAATTAAATATTTTAATTGAGATATTTATGGAATAAAATAAATATTCGATGAAAATTATTATTAAAATATTTATAAAATAAATTAAATATTTTAATTGAGATATTTATGGAATAAAATAAATATTCGATGAAAATTATTATTAAAATATTTATAAAATAAAGTAAATATTTTAATTGAGATATTTATGGAATAAAATAAATATTCGATGGAAATTATTATGAAATAATTTATTAGTGTAATAATAGTAAGAGAATGAAAATATTCTAATTTAATTAAGTAATTAAATTAGAAGGGTAATGATTTGTTAAATAAAGTGGAGTTTATATTAAATAATTAAGTGAAAATGTAACTAATGAATGTCGTGAATACATATGGTATGTGTGTAGGATTTGTGGTGAACTAAGTAGTAATCGTTTAGCCTACGACGAGGCAAGTTTCCTAACCCTACTTGTCATTATTGTTCAAGTTTATTAATTACCTCGAGTAAATTATCATTATTATTATTCATGTTCAAATGTTATATTAAAGATTGATTATCTTTTCAAAGCATGATTCAGCTTTATACAATAATTGTCCTATTGTATACTTCCCGAGATTATTATTCAATTTGAATATCATTATTATTGAACCTTATTAGACTAGCGAACCCTTATTGATTCGACTAGTCCATAGTTGATAAGCGTTCTAAATTTCCAACCTTGATGAAATGTCCAAACCAAACTTCCTTTGGTGCGGACTTGAATGTTAAACCGAGATGAACAACCCGCAAAGGGATTTACTTTATCGTTAGCGTTAAGATATTGTGCACGAAGATGGTACTAATGGTCGATCCCCTAAGTACGCAGTAGAAAGGTCCATAGTCTTACGATCGTTAAAGGTTTCAAGTATAACCCTTGATAACGTAGGACATAGTTCAAGATCTTATGACCCTCGTAAATCTTTTTTTGATTCTTGTTATTCATTCTTGATTCAAAAGTTGAAGTTTTTATTCAGATGTCTTTGATTCACTCGCATGTTATTATATCGTTATTTCATTGTTATACTTGTGGGCATTTGTGCTCACTCATGTAATAATAACATTGCGCTTAAGAACTAAAGAACCTAATTTAACCTTCTACTAGTAAAGGCAAGGGCAAGGTTAACAAGTGATGAAGACTTGTTGTTTTATATGATGATGTATTTGTTTAAGACTTAAGTTAATGATGTTGTTCAAGACTTAATTGTTTATGATTCCGCACAGATGTTTAAGGTTAGAGTAACCTGGGATTGTATTTATTATGTAGTTGATGTAACCCCATAAGGGGAGATTTATTATTATTTCTATCTATTGCATGGTTTGCATTTATTATGGGTAGATAGATAGATGATATTTGTACAGTGAACACCAAATCCCGTGGAATTGAAGTACCCGAATTTGGGGGCGTCACAAGTTGGTATCAGAGCTGTAGGTTATGAACCTTAGGTGGGGGAACAACCTTAGTAGTAGCCTTATAGAAGAAGATAGTAATGGAAAACTCTTATCGAGTTCTAGGAAATGAATTTATGTAATTCATTGAAGATAATAAAAGACCTTATGTGTTTATGTGTTAAAGTATGCGTTAGATGATACGACTTAGTAACTAAAACTTAAAATTTTGTTGTCAGGATGTCGAATGTTGGAGAAGCTAGTCAAGCTGGGGAGGAAGAACCCCGTGTAGCTATAGTACCGACAGAGGAGGAGCCCCGAGACATTCATGTCGTTAGGGAGCAACTGGTACAGAGGGAGTCATCTCCATTGATCACCGTTGTTGGTCAGGAGCATGAGCCCGAGACTGATCTTGAGGAGGATCCTGAGGAGGAATTTGTTGAGGAAGAGGAAGAGGAAGAAGAGGAGTTACCACGGTACACCGTTGATGCTGAGATGTATGACACGTTATAACGCACCATAACGTGGAGTTACGTAGACGAGGTCCGTGGATTTGACCGAGTGAGAGCGGTTATTCAAAGATATTACTCAGAGCGAAGTAAGGAGAGGAGATTCGACTCTTCACTCGAATCGGCAAATGTAGAATGGGATTTGGTCCATGAGAAGGGTCAAATCAAGATAAGACCAAGAGATAGAGAAATCAAGAAGGAACCAAGGAAACCTCCGAAAGACTGAACATAGCAGAAGAAAGATGGGTAAGAGAATCGCATCGAGCTGATCGTGCAGAAGATGATATTCGTGCAAAGAAGGCAAAGCTTGAAGAGACATATTCTACACTTAATCATGCAATGGATGAGGCCCAAGATCGAAGTTTTGAGGTACCCCATTGGGTTCAAGGACTTCCATCGATATCTTTGGATCGCAGGACGATGTCTCGTGATCATGGATGAGAGCGTGGCAAGGCTATTCATCACCTTGATGTATAAATGATAGAATTTGTTTAATTATGTGAAAGACTTAATTAGTTTTTATATGTAAATTCGACGTGTTTATGAACGAAAGAATATTTGAATGTTTTAAACTCGTGGATTCTTTATTCCAGATAGTTGATGTAAATAGCAGTTATGCTATCGTTTAATGTTAAAACTTTGATTTGAATGCAAATATATCAAGTTATTTGAGATGATGTGTTAAGTGATATGTTAAATTGTTGAGTAATGTCTTAACTATTTAGAGAAATAAATAAAGTTCTAATAAAGCGTTTATTTAACAGAAAAATGCCGCCAAGGAGAAGACAACAACGTCAACCGGCTCAGGAAGAGTCAACCAATAATAACAATTATGCCAACGCTAATTCCGTATAGCAGTTGGTGAACTTACTGACTGGAGCCATGAATAACCAACCTCAAGCTCCACCAAACACAACGTTTAAGGACTTCAAGGCGGTGGGACCGCCAGAGTTCAAAGGTTCCATGAATCCAATCGAGGCTCAAACGTGGATTATGGAAATGGAGAAGGTTTTCAACGTTGCTAGGGTTAGAGAAGACCAGAAGACCGCTTTTGGAACGTTTATGCTGAAGTCTGAGGCTAGCTACTGGTGGAAAGCAAACAAAGTGCGAGGAGGTGAAGGTATAATTACGTGGGAGAGATTTAAAGAGATGTTTTTCGAAATGTATTTCCCAACTAGTTCATGTAACCGGATGGAGGTTCAATTTCTAGAGTTGAAGCAGGAAATATGAGCGTTCTCGACTATGCGCTAAATTCAACGAATTGGCAAGGTTTGCCCCTGATCAAGTTCACACGGATGATGAGAGAGGAAGGCGAGAGACGGTTTGAGCAAGGACTAAAAGCCTGGGTGTACAAACAAGGTATCAATGTTTCACTAAACACATTTCTTCGGAGTATCGAAAAGGCCATCCTCGTCAAGGAGGAAGCGACGCGGTGACCAAGTACAATCAAGATCAAAAGAAGAAGAAGAGTGAAGGTGAAGGAAATAACAAGGTCAATGGAAGTGGCACACAGGAGGTGGAAATTTCAATCAAGAAAAGGTGGAACGACAAACTCATCATCCAGGGAATCAACAAGGTAGTCAAGAAAAGAATCAAGCATGCCCGACTTCATGGAAAGCCCATCCGGGAGTTTGTATGAAAGGAAAAAGAGTGTGCTACAATTGTGGATAGGAAGGCCACATAGCACCAAACCGCCCAAACCCAAAGAAGGGTGCTTGTTTTACTTGTGGTTCAAGGACCATCGGCAAGAGATTGTCCCAAGAAGGGATCGGAGGGTCGTGGATCAGGAGGAAACCGGGGAAATAACAGTGGAAATGCCTTAACCATCACCGAACCAACTGCAACAAACTGACCGACCGCCCGGACTTTTAATATGACGGTGCAGGATGCAATCCAGTCTCGTGATGTGGTGTCGTATCATTCCGATCAATGAAATTAATGCTTATGTTTTATTTGATTCGGTGCTACTTGTTCCTTTATATCCAAGACTTTGCTAATAGTTTAGATTTATGTATGGATGAGTTGGAATATCCCATGAATATAGAAATTGCGAATAGAGAGATAATTCCTGTTAAGTACATGTTTAAGAACTGTATAGTGGATATTAAGGTAATATCATGAACGAGATCTTATCCCTATTCGACTTGGGGAATTTGACGTTATTTTGGGAATGGATCGTTATTCAATTACGGGTCAGAATTGATTGCCAAAAGAAAGTGATAACCTTATGACTCCGCCAAAGGTTGTATTTTATGGTAAGAAGTCGCCAGACAAGCGAGTTGTTCGGACGATGATGCAGCCGAAGTTATTTAGACAAGGCCGTGTAGGATACTTAGCTTACATAGTCGATAGTCGAAAAGAGAATCCGAAGGTAGAAGAAATACCGATTGTGAGGGACTTCGTCGACGTATTTCCAGATGATTTACCAGGACTTCCACCAGATAGAGAGGTAGATTTCGTAATCGATTTGGCACCCGGAACTACTCCAATATCGAAGGCACGATACCGAATGGCACCAGTAGAGATGAAGGAATTAATGGTACAACTACAAGAATTATTGGACAAGAAGTACATTCAACCGAGCGTATCGCCGTGGGGAGCACCAGTGTTGTTTATGAAAAAGAAGGATGGATCAATGCGACTCTGCATTAACTACAGAGAACTGAATAAGGTCACGATTAAGAACAGATATCCATTACCGAGGATCGATGACCTGTTTGATCAATTGAAGAGAGCGAGATACTTTTCCAAGATAGACTTGAGAAGCGGTTATCATCAATTGAAGGTGAGGCCGAGGATGTACCAAAAGATCGCGCTCGTAACGCGATATACGGCCACTATGAATTTTTAGTAATGTCGTTTGGTCTTACGTAATGCTCCCGCAAAGATTTATGGGACTAATGAATGGTGTGTTCAAGCCATTTTTGGACAAGTTCAGTAGTGGTATTTATAGATGACATTTTGGTCTATTCGAAAACCAAAGAAGAACACGAAGAGCATTTGAGATTAACGTTGGAAGTATTGAGAAAGGAAAAATTGTATGCCAAGTTTTGAAATGTGAATTTTGGATTGAACGAGTGCAATTTCTGGGCACGTGATCGATAAAAATGGAATTTCGAGAGATCCATCCAAAGTCAAAGCCGTGATTAATCGGGATCACCGAGGACGCCATCGGAAGTACGTGAGTTTTCTTGGATTGGCGAGGATATTATAGAAGGTTCATACAAGACTTTTCCAAGATCGCAACTCCGCTAACAAATTTAACTCGAAAAGTTGTGAAATTTGTTTGGGACGGATAAGTGTCGAGGAAAGTTTTCAAGAATTGAAGAAGAGGTTGAGTACGGCTACCGTGTTATCTCTTCGGATGATACAGAAATTTTGTTGTTTATAGTGATGTATCGCATAAAGGACTTGGGTGCGTGTCTTTGATGCAAAGTGGCAAAGTCATTGCGTATGCATCACAATAATCAAGGATTATTAAAGGATATACGAAGGGATGACTTGGAGTTAGCTGCAGTTGTTTTTGCTTTGAAAATTTGGAGGCACTATCTTTACGGGGAGAAGTGTGAAATATATACGAACCATAAGAGTCTGAAATATATTTTCACGTAGAAGGATTTGAATATGCGTCAAAGAAGATGGTTGGAATTAATTAAGGATTACGACTGTGAGATTTTATACCATCCGGGGAAAGCAAATGTGGTTGCCGATGCCTTAAGTAGAAAGGGTCGTGAGAAATTGATGATGTTAACTGCTCAGGAGGAGCTAATTACAGAAATGGAGAAACTGGAGTTGGAAGTGAAGTATCCTATGGAGATTGATGATAAGCTATTTCAGATGCAATCTGGTACAACTCTACTAGATAAAGTAAAGGAGGCTCAGCTTCAGGATGAAGAATGTAAAAAGGTGACAAAGAAGATATCTGAAGGAACCGAACCAAGATTTAAGATGGATAAGGAAGGAATACTGAGATTTGAAAATAGAATCTGGATTCCACCAGTACAAGAAATTAAGGAAGAAATTTTGAGTGAGGCTTATAGTTCGAGATATTCGATTCACCCAGGTAGTACAAAGATGTATCAAGATCTTCGACAACATTTCTGGTGGCCGAATTTGAAACGCGATGTTGTAGAATGTGTTGACAAGTGTCTGACCTGTCAAAAAGTAAAAGCAGAACATCAGAGACCGAGTGGATTGCTACAACCGTTAGAAATCCCAGAATGGAAATGGGAACATATTACAATGGACTTCGTGGTTGGCCTTCCGACGACTCAAAAAGGCTACGACGCAAAGATGGGTTATCGCTGACGAATCGATTTAAATCCGCACACTTCCTTCCAATCAAAATCAGATTCAACTTAGATCAGTTGGCAAGGTTATATGTGAAAGAGATTGTTTCGAGACACGGAGTGTCGATGTCAATTGTTTCTGATAGAGATCCGCGCTTCACATCAAATTTCTAAAAACGTCTTCAGGAATGCATGGGTACGCAATTGCGAATGAAGTCTGATTTTACCACCCTCAAATGACGGACAGAGTGAGAGAACGATTCAAACATTAGAAGATATGCTGAGAGCCTGTGTGATGGACTTCAAAGGAAATTGGGATGGTCACCTACCGTTAGTAGAGTTCTACCACAACAACAAAGCTTAACACGCTAGTATTGGCATGCCGCCTTTACGGTTGCTATATACTAGAAAGTGCGTAACTCCTGCCATTGGGATGAAGTTGGTGAAAGACAATTGCTAGGGCGTAATTGGTACAAACAGATGGCAGAAATAGTCAAAGTGATCCGAGCACGATCGGTAGCGGCTCAAGATCGACAGAAGAAATACGCCGATCCACATCGTAAATATATCGAAGTTTGAATCGTAGTTATGTTTTCTTGAAGGTCTCTCCCGGAAGGGAAGATCAAAGTTCGGAAAGAAAGGGAAATTGAGCCCAAGATTTATTGGACCCTTCAAGTATCGAGAAGAATAGAGAAGTCATGCGACGAGGTAGCCTTACCTCCATCACTCGAGAATGTCCACAACGTCTTCCATGTTTCTGTAATACGACCCTACAAGGCCGATTACAAGCATGTAATTGAATATGAACCCCTACATTTTGAGAAAGACTTATCTTACGAAGAAATTCCTGTCCAAATTGTAAAAAGAAAAGAACAAGTTCTCAGAAATAAAGTTATACCTTCTGTTAAGGTAATTTTGAGGAACCACAACGCTGACGAAACTACATGGGAACACGAAGAGAATATGATGAAGAATTACCCTCATTTATTTACTTAATTATGTGTAACCGATTCTGGGGACATAATCTTTGTAAGGGGGGGAGAATGTACGCAATTTGAATTTATTGAGTCGTGATTTCGGGGGATGTAATCCTTTTAAGGGGGGAAAGATGTGATTTAACGAGAATTTGTAATTAATTTTAATATTTATTGAATTAATTAAATATTTTTCGATGATTTAATTATTAGATTAAATAATTAATTGACGCAATTGTGGTAGATTAATTTAATTATATGTGTTACATTTATTAAATTAATGTAGAGAGTTTTTATTATCAAAGTATGTGGTTATGTGAGCTTATTGTATTAAAAGAAATATTTAATAAGCATATTGGTATTTTAATTAATTTAATTATTAATTAGAGAGTTAATAATTTGACATTATTAATTAATGAGGAAATTAATTATGTGACTATGTGAATTTATGAGAAGTTATTATATTTTATTTATATTAAATAAGATATTTGAAATGGGTGTGACATTAATTAAACTATATGATAAAGTTTTATTAAATTAAATGGTTTTTGAAACCTATTCTAGCTAGGCAAACATGGCATTAAAGGGAGTTGGGGCGCGCTTAACCCATGATCGGGTAATCACCACCAACGCATCGATTGTTATTATTTAGTTTACGTATTCTTTTATTTCATCTTCATTATTTGCCTAAGTCTAGAAATCATAAGAGAAATACACAGAAAGAGTTGAGAAGTCGAGTTTGTTAAGAGGATTGTGAGAGTCATCCGAGAAGGAATTCATCTTCCATTAATTATACACTTGGGTAATTCTCTCCAACCCAATTTTCATTGTTACGTCATTTAGTTTTTTATAAAATGGCTTTCAAAGTTTTGGTTTAACATCGTAATTGGGATAGGAGTAATGATTATGGGTTTTGTTTGTGTTATGGCATATCAAATCGTATTTTATTATATATATTTTGTAAACCATATCATCGGCTTTCATGAAATTACGCCGTGTATGATTTCTACAAAATTACAGTAGTATGGGTTTTGGCCTTTATGACCTTATACGTGATATTTTATGTATTGATCGATATTATCCCTAAATTTTACACTCGTATGTTGTTATGCATGTTGATATGAAGAGACCAAAGTTTAAATGAACGGATTTGATGTTATAACTAATCCGTAGGGACAATTTTCATGTTTTATTTTCAAAACCTTCAAGAACATCAAGAATAAAGGGAAGTAAATGTGTTGATTTTGCAAATTATGTGTTGTAACTTGTTAAAAATCATGCTAGATGGGTTAAGTAATGATTATATATGTATTACAATGATTGGGTAAGTCTAAATTGTGTAAAAATAACTAATTGGAAGTTATGGCCATATTCATGTATAATTTTACTCGTGATTGATTTTTGGCCTAATTTGGCCTCATTATATGTTCATGAATCGCAGTAATGCAGTAAACCGCAGAAAATGAGCTCTGGTAACCTCATTTCCTGGCCGTTACTAAACTAAATTACCCCCTACCTACAAAAAATAAAAAAAAATAAATAAATAAAAAAAAAAAAAATAAAATAAAATAAAATAAAAAAAAAAAATAAATATTTGATGAAAATTATTATTAAAATATTTATAAAATAAATTAAATATTTTAATTGAGATATTTATGGAATAAAATAAATATTTGATGAAAATTATTATTAAAATATTTATAAAATAAATATTTTAATTGAGATATTTATGGAATAAAATAAATATTCAATGAAAATTATTATTAAAATATTTATAAAATAAATTAAATATTTTAATTGAGATATTATGGAATAAAATAAATATTCGATGAAAATTATTATTAAAATATTTATAAAATAAATTAAATATTTTAATTGAGATATTTATGGAATAAAATAAATATTCGATGAAAATTATTATTAAAATATTTATAAAATAAAGTAAATATTTTAATTGAGATATTTATGGAATAAAATAAATATTCGATGGAATTATTATGAAATAATTTATTAGTGTAATAATAGTAAGAGAATGAAAATATTCTAATTTAATTAAGTAATTAAATTAGAAGGGTAATGATTTGTTAAATAAAGTGGAGTTTATATTAAATAATTAAATGAAAATGTAACTAATGAATGTCGTGAATACATATGGTATGTGTGTAGGATTTGTGGTGAACTAAGTAGTAATCGTCGTTTAGCCTACGACGAGGCAAGTTTCCTAACCATACTTGTCATTATTGTTCAAGTTTATTAATTACCTCGAGTAAATTATCATTATTATTATTCATGTTCAAATGTTATATTAAAGATTGATTATCTTTTCAAAGCATGATTCAGTTATATAATAATTGTCCTATTGTATACTTCCTGAGATTATTATTCAATTTGAATATCATTATTATTGAACCTTATTAGACTAGTGAACCCTTATTGATTCGACTAGTCCATAGTTGATGAAGCGCTCTAAATTTTCGAACCTTGATGAATTGTCCAAACCAAACTTCATTTTGGTGCGGACTCGAATGTCAAACCGAGATGAACAACCCCGCAAAGGGATTTACTTATGCGTTAGCGTTAAGATATTGTGCACATGAAGGTACTAAGGGTCGATCCCCAAGCACGAGTAGAAAGGTCCATAGTCTTACGATCGTTAAAGGTTTCAAGTATAACCCTTGATAACCTAGGACATAGTTCAAGGTCTTATGACTTTAGAAATATTTTGATTCTTGTTATTCATTCTTGATTCAAAAGTTGAGCTTTTATTCGAGATGTCTTTGATTCACTCGCATGTTATTATATCGTTATTTCATTGTTATACTTGTGGGCATTTGTGCTCACTCTCATGTAATAATAACATTGCGCTTAAGAACGAAAGAACCAATTTAACCTTCTACTAGTAAAGGCAAGGGCAAGGTTAACAAGTGATGAAGACTTGTTGTTTTATATGATGATGTATTTGTTTAAGACTTAAGTTAATGATGTTGTTTAAGACTTAATTGTTTATGATTCCATGTGATGTTTAAGGTTAGAGTAACTTGGGATTGTATTTATTATGTAGTTGATGTAACCCCATAAGGGGAGATTTATTATTATTTCTATCTATTGCATGGTTTGCATTTATTATGGGTAGATAGATAGATGATATTTGTACAGTGAACACCAAATCCCGTGGAATTGAAGTGCCCGGATTTGGGGGTGTCACAGAACCGGTATCTCATAATGTATAGACTTCGCAAGAATTTATAATTAACTAAGCCGTGATACCTTCGTTCGGGTTCCTCGCGTTTTGGGCAGTCACGACAAACGCTCTTCCAGAAACCGTCGACTTCGTTTTGTCCAATATCGCGCTTTGGTGCCTTGTCCCAATGGACTAATTTAATTTAGCTCTGAGGACATCGAGCTATGTGACCGTCTTTTCCATAACTAAAACATATCTTGGAAGGCTGTGAACAGTTTGGACTTATATGTCCCTCCTCTCCACATTTGTAGCATCTAACTGGAGGTCGTTCTCCTCACCTAGAATTTGTTTCTGGTGCTAGTGCTACTGCCGACGTCTTCCCGTCATCGTTAAAACTTCTCTTCTTGAAATTTCCACTTGACTCACCTCTCATATTATCATGGGCACGATTACCACCCTGGTTGTGGTCCCTCGGTTGGACATACTCATTATCTCGTGTTAATAATTGAGCCCTGTTGACAACATCTGAATACAGAGAAAATTTATGAGAGATAAGGTATTGACGAATCTCGGGCTTTAGATCTCTCGGAAACATCGCGTCATCGTTCCTCATTCTCTACCAAATGAGGTGCAAACTGGATAACTCATGAACTTCGCCTCATCTTTGAGACTTAATCATGTTGTTCTATTCCAGTCGAATAAACTCTACCTCCTTCATATGACGAATACTTTCAGGAAATTACTTGTCATTGAACATTTTATGAAATCTTTCCCAAGACATGTTGAGTGCGGCTGGCTGGGTACGCTTCACAGATTCCCACCAGTAATCTGCCTCACCACGGAACATAAAGGTGGTGAATGGAACCTTCTGTTCCCCCGTCCATCCCAAGACATCGAATATCCTGGTAATTTGCTTGACCCATGTTTCCGCCTTAATCGGATCTGGCTTTCCCCAGAAATTTGGTGGTCCCAACTCCTTGAACTGCTTAGCTGTGATAAACCGCGCGTTGCTATCATTTCCACCCATATTTTGTACACGAGTCTCCCTTGTCTGATTTTGCATGAATTGCAAAAAGCTCCTAAACATTCCATCATTCATCGTTTGCTCGGTAGTGTTGTTTACAGGAGTAATATTGCCTTCCTGTTGCACATTCTCCTGGTTTGTGACTAAAGGTTGATCCCAGTCTCATACACTCCATTGTTAATGTTTTTAGCAGCCATTCTTAAATACTGCCATAAAACAAGGGTTAATTAAAAAAATTAACATATCACATAATATTCCTATATTATGACCGACCAACAAATAAGCTTAGGTAGGTCACACTAGCGAAGGATTTACCCGTCTCTCCCCTCCTAGTTCTAGTCTCACATCTCAGCCAAGGATCGTATCCCTAAGCTTTGATACCAACTGTGACGCCCCCAAAATAGGTATACAACACCCATTTTGAGTCGCCAAATACATGGTACAGAAAGAAAACTACAACTTCAATAATACAATTGTCATGCAAAATACGACAACACATACTGTGAGTTTAAATACAAATATTGTCTTCTAGACAATATCCACACTCAAATAAGTCCTCATTACAATTATTCATACACTATTTGTGAGACGCCGAATTTTATGAAATAAAACTATTCAATTTTTCTATTTTGGTATAGTTAAATTGATAAAAGTTTAAAGTTAAGGGTGATATTTGAAATTTTTTCCAAGGTAAGCAAGTTGTTATAAAATAATCGGTAGAAAGTTATTCAGTATATATATATAATGGTACCCACTGTGATGGTGACATATTGGTGGGAGGGGAACACGTGGGGCCCATATGTTGGAAGAAGAAATTGGGGGGAGGAATCCTGAAAGTTGTCACGGGTGGGAAGGATTACTATATAACATATGTTTATATAAATATTTATATTATTAGAATTTATTTTATATGACATTATTGAAAATCTAGCATCTGTAAGTAGCAAACTCAGCCCGTGAAATTTTTGTCACTGTTGGTCCATATCTCCCAAATTCCAGTTACCTTCATGGGAGGGCACTCCCTAATTGGTTGTCTCAGTTTTGTTTTATTATTAGTAATAAAACAGAAAACTTCTCTTTCATAAGAAGGATTTGGTTGTCTAAGTTTTTGTTTTATTATTAGTAATAAAACATGAAAGCTTTTTATATAAAACAGAATACTTTTATAAAGTTGTTTGTTTTGTTAGACTATAATTAGAGTATATTATATTCTATTATGCATAGTGTTTTGCATAGTAAAATTATTTTATATAAAATGTAATATTTTTATAAATTTGTTTGTTTTATTAGACTATAAATAAAATATATTATATTCTATTATGTATAGTGTTTTGCATAGTAAAATCTTTTTATATAAAAGCAGTAATACTTTTATAAAGTTGTTTGTTTTATTAGACTATAAATAGAATATATTATATTATTATTATGCATAGTGTTTTGCATAGTAAAATCTTTTTTATATAAATAGAATACTTTTATAAAGTTATTTGTTTTATTAGACAATAATTAGAATATATTATATTTTATTATGCATAGTATTTGCATAAGTACTGTGACATAGTATTTCCATAGTAAAATCTTTTATATATAAAAGCAGAATAATTTTATAAAGCTATTTGTTTTATTAGATTTTAAATAATATATATATATATATATATATATATATATATATATTATATTTTATTGCATAGTATCCTTTCTATTTTCCTATAAATAGGATGCTTAGTTAGAATGAAAAATCACACACGAGAATCGGAGAATTCTTCTTCTATAATATTGAGCGTATTTCTTTAGAGTTTTAGAAAGCTTTGGCGTAGAAAATAAAGTGGAAATTTTCTTCAAGAAATATATCCATTATACCCGGTTGGAATACTCTTCTTTTCAAGGAAATGATTATTATTATTTTTTTATTCTGAAGAGAAATTATTTTTCATATTCATATGAATATTATTATCGTTCAATATTCATTATATTCGTTCAATATTCGTAAGTAATATTATTTCTGTTCAATATTCGTAAGGAATATTATTTTCGTTCAATATTCGAAAGGGTTATTATTTATTTCATATTTTGAAGGGATATTATTTTTCGTATTCGTATGAATAATATTTTCGCTAAAAAGGGGTTTCTGCCAGGGGCAGTTTCGTAATTTTTTTGACTCTCAAAAATTCTGAAAAAAAATTTGAAATGATAATTTGATGAGTTTTCTATATTGTGTCCAAAGATGGCAATTTTTGGATGTATAGACTAAGAGTTATGGATTTTATGGGAAAAGACTATTTTAAAAGTAAACCCTTATAACTCATTGTGGTTAACTCCAAAATTTGTGAAATTTTTATTAGGAGTACATGTTTATAACATGAGTATATCTTGTAAATTTCGAAATTTTTGGACAAAAGTACAATTTATGATAAATGTCTAAATATTCGGTACTTTTGGCCATATGAAAAATAGTAAATGAATTTTAAAAATTCCGAGAAAAATATATATTCAATATGGGACTATATTATGTTAACTCCCAGAAAAGAAATATTTTTGGGACTGATTTGGTATTTTTCTTGAAAATGAACTAGTTATGAGTAAATAAATTAAATATGTTATGTGAAGTAACAAAATTGGAAAATAGGAATTTTATGGCTTGGAAATCCTATATAGGGTATATGCAGATTTTTGATAAGGGATTTGATCATTGGTGATGAAATCTTATGAGTAAGGCATTTTTGAATGATTAAATGCATTTTTTTTGTTAAAGTGTAAACAATTGAAATAAATTGTTTATAAGTTTATGAAGTGATTAAAATATATATTAATAATATTAGATTATGAGTTTATTAAGTGATTCATAATATTTGGATAAATTTAAAGTCTTTAATTTCCCTTGTTTTCGTTTGATTAATGTTTATATCATTGTCATGATCCTCAATCTTATATTGTGTTGAAAGTCATCTGTGGCTTACGTGCATAGATGGACTTGGTATGATTATGTCCAGAGATTATTCGGTATAATCATGACCGTAATGTTACAAATGATGTGGTAAAAATCATCTTTGGCCCGTAGTGCATAGATGGACTTGGTGTGATTATGACCAAGAATTATTCGGTATAATCATGACCGTAATGTCACGAATGATGTGGTAAAAATCCTCATTGGCCGTAGTGTATTGATGGACAGTTTTTGGTATGATTATGGCTATGGATTCTCTTCGGCCAAGGGTGCAAAGATGAATTATTTTATGGCATGATCAGGACCGTTGATGAAAACACGATTATCTTTGGCCCGTAGTGCATGGATAATTTGTGATCGTGATACTAAATAATATCCTTGGCATGTAATGCAGGGATGATTTGATGATGTGGATTATTTATTAAGCTGAGTCTCAGCGATAAAAGTGATGAAAAACCTTTTTAAATCATAAAGGATAGTAGATTTTATTCTCTACTTGACTCTTTTAATGGATTGCTTGTTCATTGCAGATTAAACTTTATGTTTGTTATATTTTATTAGTTTAACTTTGTTGAAGGCTAATGATAATTTTATTACGCATTATCTTAGTCATAATATTTCTTCTTTGGGCTAGTTGAGCTCACCCTTTCTTTCTTTCGTTCTCTTGAGAAATGAGAGAATATAGTTGGGGACTAGTAGAAGAATGGAGTGACGGTCTAGATTGTGCATTAGTAGTCCTCACTATTCTGTGAAATAGTGTAATAATAAATGTAATAAGGACTCCATTGAGTGCGGATATTGTCTAGATGACAATATTTGTATTAAAATTCATAGCATATGTTTTGTCGTATTTTACACGACTGTTGTATAATTAGTTTGTATTTGTATTCTGTACCATGTATTTGGCGACTCAGAATAGGTGATGTATACCTATTTTGGGGGCATCACAGTTGGTATCAAAGCTTAGGGATATGATCCCTGGCTAAGATGTTAGACATGAACTAGGAGGGGAGAGACGGGGAATTTCTTCGCTATTATGACCTACCTAAGTTTATTTGGTATTTAATTGGTCGGTCAGAGTATAGGGATAATATGTGATATGTTAATTAACCCTTATTTTGAAACTATATTTTTGAATGATATTTGAAATACAGGAGATGAGAAATGGGAAAATAATCATAGAGCGGAAATAACCGAGAAAGGTACAATCTGAAAAGAAAGCAAGGTATTCTCATCTCTTCGAATATAAGGTATGTACGTAAATTTCGAGGGCGAAATTTCATAAGGAGGGGAGATTGTGAAACCCCGAATTTTATGAAATAAAAGTATTCAATTTTTCTATTTTGGTATAGTTAAATTGATAAAAGTTTAAAAGTTAAAGGTGATATTTGAAATTTTTTTCAAGGTAAGCAAGTTGTTATAAAATAATCGGTAGAAAGTTATTCAGTATATATATAATGGTACCCACTGTGATGTTGACATGTTGGTGGGAGGGGAGCACGTGGGGCCAATATGTTGGAAGAAGAAATTGGGGGGAGGAATCCTGGAAGTTGTCACGGGTGGGAAGAATTACTATATAACATATGTTTATATATATATATATATTTATATTATTAAAATTTATTTTATAAGACATTATTGAAAATCTAGCACCTGTAAGTAGCAAACTCAGCCCGTGAAATTTTTGTCACTGTTGGTCCATATCTCCCAAATTCCAGTTACCTTCATGGGAGGGCACTCCCTTATTGGTTATCTCAGTTTTGTTTTATTATTAGTAATAAAACAAGAAACTTCTCTTTCCTAAGAAGGATCTGGTTGTCTAAGTTTTTGTTTTATTATTAGTAATAAAATATGAAAGCTTTTTATATAAAACAGAATACTTTTATAAAGTTGTTTGTTTTGTTAGACTATAATTAGAGTATATTATATTCTATTATGCATAGTGTTTTTGATATAGTAAAATCATTTTATATAAAAAATGAATATTTTTATAAAGTTATTTGTTTTATTAGACTATAAATAAAATATATTATATTCTATTATGCATAGTGTTTTTGCATAGTAAAATCTTTTTATATAAAATATAATACTTTTATAAAGTTGTTTGTTTTGTTAGACTATAAATAGAATATATTATATTCTATTATGCATAGTATTTTGCATAGTAAAATCTTTTTATATAAAACAGAATACTTTTATAAAGTTATTTATTTTATTAGATTTTAAATAATATATATATATATATATATATATTATATTTTATTGCATAGTATCCTTTCAATTTTCCTATAAATAGGATGCTTAGTTAGAATGGAAAATCACACCAGAATCAGAGAATTCTTCTTCTATAATATTGAGCGTATTTCTTTAGAGTTTTAGAAAGCTTTGAGCGTAGAAAACAGTGGAAATTTTCTTCAAGAATATATCCGCTATACCAGTTGGAATAGTCTTCTTTTCAAGGTAAGGATTATTATATTTTTTTATTCTGAAGAGAAATTATTTTTCATATTTATATGAATATTATTATCGTTCAATATTCATTATATTCGTTTAATATTCGTAAGGAATATTATTTTCGTTCAATATTCGTAAGGAATATTATTTTCGTTCAATATTCGAAAGAGTTATTATTTATTTCATATTTTGAAGGGATATTATTTTTCGTATTTGTATGAATAGTATTTTCGTTAAAAAGGGGTTTTTGCCATGGGCAGTTTCGTAATTTTTTTGACTCTCAAAAATTCTGGAAAAAAAATTGAAATGATAATTTGATGAGTTTTCTATATTGTGTCCAAAGATGACGATTTTTGGATGTATAGATTAAGAGATGGATTTTATGGGAAAAGACTATATTAAAAGTAAACCCTTATAACTCCTTGTGGTTAACTCCAAAATTGGAGAAATTTTTATTGGGAGTACATGTATATAACAGGAGTATATCCTGTAAATTTCAGAATTTTTTAACAAAAGTACAATTTATGATAAATGTCTAAATATTCGGCAGTTTTGGCCATATGAAAAATAGTAAATGAATTTTAAAAATTTTGAGAAAAATATATGTTCAATATGGGACTATATTCTGTTAACTCCCAGAAAAGAAATATTTTTGGGACTGATTTGGTATTTTTCATGAAAATGAACTAGTTATGAGTAAATAAATTAAATATGTTATGTGAAGTAACAAAATTGGAAAATAGGATTTTATGGCTTGGGAATCATATATAGGGTATATGCAGATTTTTGATAAGGGATTTGATCATTGGTGATGAAATCTTATGAGTAAGGTATTTTTGAATGATTAAATGCATTTTTTGGTAAAGTGTTAATAATTGAAATAAATTGTTTATAAGTTTAAGAAGTGATTAAAATATTATTATAATATTAATAATATTAGATTATGAGTTTATTAAGTGATTGATAATATTTGGATAAATTTAAAGTCTTTAATATTTACCCTTGTTTTCGTTTGATTAATGCTTATATCATTATCATTATCCTCATTCTTATATTGTGTTGAAAGTCATCTGTGGCTTACGTGCATAGATGGACTTGGTATGATTATGTCCAGGGATTATTCGGTATAATCATGACCGTAATGTTACAAATTATGTGGTAAAAGTCATCTTTGGCCCGTAGTGCATAGATGAACTTGGTTTGATTTTGACCAAGAATTATTTGCTATAATCATGATCGTAATGTGACGAATGATGTGGTAAAAATCCTAATTGGCCGTAGTGCATTAATGGACAGTTTTTGGTATGATTATGGCTATGGATTCTCTTTGGCCAAGGGTGCAAAGATGAATTGTTTTATAGCATGATCAGGACCGTTGATGAAAACACGATTATCTTTGGCCCGTAGTGCATGGATAATTTGTGGTCGTGATACTAAATAATATCCTTGGCCTGTAGTGCAAGGATGATTTGATGATATGGATTATTTATTCAGCTGAGTCTCATCGATAAAAGTGATGAAAAACCTTTTTAAATCATAAAGGATAGTAGATTTTATTCTCTACTTGACTCTTTTAATGGATTGCTTGTTCCGCTGCAATTAAACTTGATGTTTGTACTACAGGCCAAAGATATTTAGTAATATCATCATTTAGGACTGAGGATGATGAAAACTATCTTAAAGAAAATGAATCTAGTGAGACAGAAGGACAAATATTAGGGATTCGTATTATAGTTTATCCAAGATCAATAATACTCCATAATAACCAAATTTTGAAGCAGAATTCAAAAATAAAGATCAAAACATGGATACAATCAAAGATAGTAACCATAATAGACATCTTGGACAAAAAGGAAAAAGTTTTATTTTTCGGTGAATAGTGCCATATTCGTGAATAGTGTCGTGCATGTGAATAGTGCCGTATACGTGAATAGTAACCTCAACACAAAAAGGTAGAAATTCTACAATAAAATCCATACCAATATTTCGGTATAATGATATTGAAAGAATAACATCATTATGAAAAAAATAACATCCCTTACCTCAAAATAATCGTACTTCTGACTGAATTTCGAATATAATGCTGACAAAAACTTGCACTGAATATCAACTCTTAAAGTATCAAAATACTTACAAAAATACAGTCGATAATCTAGAGAGAAAGAAAACTTATTTCTGGTGTGATTTTCAATTCTAACCTAAACGTCTATTTATAGAAAAATGCTAGAACGCCATAGGAGACTAAAATAATAAAATAATATTATTTCTTTTCTTCTTCCACGCACCAACGAATTTTGAATCAAGCATGCCATCTTGGACAAAAAAATAGCAGCCCATGTGTATTCAACACCAACCAAAAGTGGGTCCCACCCATAATTTAATAAAAAATATTTTATTTTTTGAAACTTCAGTAATTCATAGAAAATAGCCCGTTTATCAGAAAAATAAAAATTTTATGTCCATTCCACACGAAATCAAATTCTCTACAACTTTTTAGCTTTGAGTTTTTCCAAATTCCAAACAGAAAATATTTGAAATCCACAAACGGATGATTTTTAATACCTCCATTCCGACAAAATACTGATAAAATACCTCAACATTAATTCCTTCATTTATAACCACATAAAATAAATAAATCCATCATTTATATCCACATCAAATAAATATTTCCTTATCATAAAAATCAATAATTAGTTATTTATAAATAATATTACGTAATCACAATTATGACAATGATCAGTAGCCCCGTGAAAGAGGGGCTTCGATAAGGATTTCTCTTCATCTGGCCGCAATTAGGTGATCAAACCTCTCCTTGATGTAACTTTCTAGACATTGCCAATAATGCTATCTAATAACATTATTCAAATAATATGATTTATTGATCTGATAATGGGAAATATTGTGCAGTGACAATTATTGAAACAACAATAATATAAAATATCAACACAGCAATTATTGAATCAATAAAATAAAATATTGAATAAAGAATTCACCGTAACAATTATTGAGTAGTGCCTTCTTACGTTTAATTAATAATTCAACAACACATGCAATACTGGTGTGCTCTTGTAACTACGCTCAGACATCGTATTTTCACCATCAGGTGATCTAACAATATTAACGGTAAAAATTACGTCGTTATTTATAAAAATTTAAACTTTATCGTTTTCTTCATCCGACAGTTATTCCATTATGGGGCCCACAAATGACTGCGTCTTCGTACGGATATTCCCGACAAAAAGAATATTTCACGACCAAACGAATATTCCCCGAAAACAATGATTATTTTATAACCACTTGCTTATTTTGCAAAATTTGCACATTTCACCCATAACCAAAACATTATATCAAATTAACACCTTATTATTTCAAAATAATAATTGGAGAAAAATTCAATATTATTTATAAAAAGCTGGGGTCTTACATTCACCATGGTTCAGCATTCGTTGTTCACTCTTAATGTTATTATTATTGTTACTCTCTATATCAGTGAGCAATTGTTCGCTCACTCTCGCATTTAACATTGCAGCTAAAGTTGAGAAAGTCGATGAGCCATCTACTAGCAAAGGAAAGGGCAAGATGTCCAAGTGTTGAAGTTTTATGTGAATTTCTTTTGATGAATTATGTTATAAGACTTAAATTATTTTATGATGTATTCCGCAGACTTATGTAATAATTTAAGGTTAGATTACCTGGGATTGTTTTTAAGATGATGTAACCCTTTAAGGGGAAAGATAATTGTTTAAGTTATTTTATATCTTTATCCTTAATTATGGGTAGTTAGATGTAATTATTTTTGATAGTGGGCACCAAGTTATGTGGGAATGGAGTACCCGGATTTGGGGGTGTCATAGGTTGGTATCAAAGTTTTAGGTTATGAACCTTAGGTGGGGAAACCTTAGGAAGTAACCTTTAAGGAGGCAAAAAACATAGTGGTGTCCAACTCTTATCGAGTTTTAAGGAATGGATTAAGGCATCCATTGAAGCTAAACAATAAAAGACATTATGTGCTATGTGTTAATAACTTATGTGCTCGCGAGTATCGAAGATTGTCATATAAAACCTAAAATGTATTTTTTTTTGTTAGGATGTCTAACGATGGAGGATCTAGTTCAACTAGGGAAGTGATACCTCAGATACCTAGAGATGACAAACCCTAGGATATCTACGTAGTGCAGGGAACAATTGATACAAGAGGATGAGCCTGAGGAGAATAGTTCTGAAGAGATAGAGGAGGATGATAAAGAGGATCCTGTGGAGTTTCCACCAAACTCCATATCAACTGAGATGTATGATGCACTGTACGATCGTAACATAGAATTACAGGATAAGGTTGAGGAGCTGAAGGAGTTGGCTGAAATACGTCAAGCTACGATTGAGCAGAAGGATACGAAGATTTAGGAAATTGACTCATGCCTTGGAAACACAGATAGGGACCTAGTTCATACAAAGGGTGAAGATCTGTTGGCGGTGAATGAGAAGATGAAGACTGATGTGGAGAAGTTAAAAGATGACTTGAAAGAGGAATCAGCTAAGCGTGCAAGAGCAGAGGACGCTTAGATGAAGGCAACTCAACGTGCACAGACCGTGCTGAGGCTAAAGTCCAAATGAAGAAGGACAAGATGAATGAGATGGATTACGCCTTTAATTCTGCGATTGATAGGGCCCAGGATCGAGTCTTTTATTACCCACCTCAATTTGAAGATTCGTCGTGGTTCGTGATGGATCGTAGGATGGCATATCGTATCATGGAAGAAGAGCGTAGAGATGCCTCTCGATGGTTTAATATGCCCAAATAAAAAGAATAAGGATAATAATGATATATGGTTAAGTATATGAATGAATAAACTATAAATCCCTTATATTGTGATGAATAAAGGGGTAGTATGAGGATGTAATCCTAAAACTTGTCTAGTTCAGGAAAGTGGATGTTAATAGCGGTTATGCTATCTTTATTATGTTTTAAAACATTATTGATGAATAAAAATCTCAAAGTTTTTTAAAATGTTATATGTTATAGCTTTAATCTTAGAATGTTTAAGTTAGACTTCAAATACTCAAGAAGTTGAGTAATGAACTAATAAGCGTATATTTTAATAGAAAATGCCTCATAAAAGAAGGCAATCACGTCAACAACCACCTCCTGAGGGGTCTACTAACAATAATAACGAGGCCAACGCTAACCCGGTTCAACAGTTGGTAACCTTGTTAATGGGAGCACTTGCGAATCAATCGCAAGCTCAAATCACGACCTTCAAGGAATTCAAAGCGGTCGGACCGCTAGACTTTCAAGGGTCTATGAATCCAGTTGAAGCCCAAACCTGGATCATGGAAATGGAGAAGGTGTTTGATGTTGCTAGAGTTAACGAAGATTAGAAGACTGCATTCACAACGTTCATGCTGAAGTCTGAAGCTAGCTACTGGTGGCAGGCAAATAAGGTTCATGGGGGACAAGGAGTGATAGTGTTGGATAGATTTAAGGAGATGTTTTTCAAATTATACTTTCCAACGAGTTCTCGAAATCAGTTGGAGGTGCAATTTCTGGAGCTGAAACAAGGAAACATGACGCTGCCAGAATATGCTGCGAAGTATAACGAGTTGGCAAGGTTTGCCACTTATCAAGTCAATACCAACGAGCGTAAGGCGAGAAGGTTCGAACAAGGATTGAAGCCCTGGCTTTATAGCAAGGTTTCAATGTCAGTTAAATACATTTGCGGCTGTACTGGAAAAGGCAATTATTGTAGAGGCTGGAAGCAATGCATTGACCAAGTACAATCAAGATTAGAAGAAGAGGAAGAATGAGAATAAAAATAAAGCTAGTGGAAGTAACGTTGGAAGTAACAATCAGAAGAGGAAGTGGAGCGAGAATTCAACTACGGAAGAACAGCAAGGAAGTCAGCAAAAGAAAATGTTTAAAGCTTGGGCTACGTACGGGAAGAACCATACTGGGGTATGTTTGAAGGGAAAGCGGGTGTGTTTCAACTGTGGTCAGGAGGGACACATTGCACCGAACTGTTTTAGCCCAAAGAAAGGAGCATGTTTTACCTGCAGTTCAAAGGATCACATAGCTTGTGATTGCCCTAAGAAGCCAGCAGGAAGTGCAAGCGTAGGAAAAGGAAACAACAATGGTGGTGGTGCATTGGCTATCACTGGACCAACGCAGTCAAGTCGACCTACTGCGAGGACTTTCAATATGACCATGCAGGATGTTGTACAGTCTAAGGATGTGGTGTTAGGTATCATTCTGATTAATGGTATTAATGCTTATACGCTATTTGATTCGGGTGCTACTTGTTCATTTATATCTGATGAATTTGTTTAGAACTTAGGTTTGCCTCAGGAAGAATTAGATTATCCTTTAAGCATAGAGATTGCGAATAGGGAAGTGATTCCTGCTAGATTCATATATAAGAATTATAGAGTGGTTATAAAGTGTCACGAAATGATGGTAGATTTGATACCAATTAAACTTGGTGAGTTTGATGTTATACTGGGAATGGATTGGTTATTCAATTACGGGGTAATAATTGAATGCCAAAAGAAGTGTTTTAACCTTATGACTCCGTCAAAGGTTATGTTTTATGGCTGTAAGTCACATCGACAAGCAAGTTGTCTAACAGTGATACAAGCCAAGAAGCTGTTGAGACGAGGATGTCTAAGATACTTAGCCTATATAGTCGATACACAGAAGAAGAGTGCGAAGTTAGAAGAGATACCGATCATAAGATATTTTGCAGACGTATTTCTACACTATTTGACGGGTCTTCCACTGGATCAACAAATTGACTTACTACCAGGAACAACCCCAATATCTAAGGCACCATATAGAATGGCCCCGGTAGAGATGAAAAAGTTGATGGTGCAATTGCAAGAGTTGCTCGACAAGAAGTATATTTAGCCGAGTGTATCGCCATGGGGACCACCGGTGTTGTTTGTTAAGAAGAAAGATGGATCGACACGGCTTTGCATTAATTACCGAGAATTGAATAAGGTCACGATTAAAAATAAGTATCCATTACCTAGAATCGATGACCTGTTCGATTAACTGAAGGGGGCGAGATATTTCTCAATGATAGATTTGAGGAGTGGTTATTATCAGTTGAAGGTGAGGCCAAAAGATGTATTGAAGATGACATTCAGAACTCGGTATGGTTATTACGAGTTTCTGGTCATATCATTTGGTTTAACCAATGCACCTGCAGCGTTCATGGATTTGATGAACAGGGTGTTTAAATCATGCTTAGACAAATTTGTGGTGGTATTTATTGATGATATATTGGTATATTCCAAAACAAAAGAGGAACATATTGAAAACTTAAGGGTGACGTTGGAGACATTGAAAAAAGAGAAGTTGTACGCTAAGTTCTCAAAATGTGAGTTTTGGTTGGAACGTATACAATTTGTCGGACATGTTATTGATAAAGACAGAATTTTGGTAGATCCGTCAAAGGTTGAAGCTGTAATAAACTAGGATCAGCCGAAGACATCGTCAGAAGTAAGGAGTTTCTTAGGATTGACATGTTACTACAGGCGTTTTATACAAGATTTTTCCAAAATCGCAACTCAGTTGACGAATTTAACTAGGAAGGCGGTTAAGTTTGTTTGAACGGAGAAGTGTGAGGAAAGTTTTCAACAATTAAAGAAGAGGTTGAGTTCAACACATGTGTTGTCATTACCTGATGATACATGGAACTTTGTGGTGTATAGTGACACATCACATAAAGGACTAGGCTATGTGCTTATGCAAAACGGCAGAGTCATTGCGTATACATCACGTCAATTGAAAGATTACGAGAAAGGGTATCCGACTCATGACTTAGAGTTGGCCGCGGTAGTGTTTGCCCCGAAGATTTGGAGACATTATCTTTATGGAGAGAGGTGTGAATATATACCGACCATAAAAGTCTGAAGTATATCTTTACACAAATACACTTGAATATGAGACAGAGAAGATGGTTGGAGTTGCTCAAAGACTATGACTGTGAGATTTTCTATCATCCTGGAAAAACGAATGTTGTTGCTGATGCTTTAAGTAGGAAGGGACGGGAAAAGTTAATGATGTTGACTGCTCAGGAGAAGCTAGTGTCGAAAATGGCTAAGATGGAGTTGGAAATTAAATATCCGAAGGAATCAGATGAAAAGTTATTCCAGATGGGAAACGGGTCAACGTTGATAGATAAGGTGAGGAATGTATAACTTTAGGATGAAGACTGTGAAAAGATAATACAGAACGTATCTAAAGGTGAGGAAAACAAATTTAAAATCGATTAAGAAGGATTACTTCGATTCAAAGGTAGAATTTGGGTTCCGCCAGTACTGGAAGTTAAAGAGGAAATTTTGAGTAAAGCTCATAACTCAAGATATTAATTCACCCTGGAAGTACAAAGATGTACCAGGATCTTAGACATCATTTTTGGTGGCCGAATATGAAAAAAGATGTGGCTGAATGTGTGGCAAAATGCTTAACGTGTCAAAAAGTTAAAGCTGAGCATCAAAGGCCAAGCAGTTTATTACAACCGTTGGAGATACTAGAATGGAAATGAAAGCATATCAAAATAGATTTTGTGGTATGTCTTCCAACGACTCAACAAGGTTACGACGCCATTTGGGTGATTGTTGATCGACTGACGAAGGTGGCACATTTTCTGCCAATCAAGATTTAATTTAACCTAGATCGGTTGGCAAAAGTGTACGTGAAGGAAATTGTTTCGAGACACGATGTAGCTGTATCTATTGTATCAGACAGAGATCCACGTTTCACATCTAATTTCGGGAAACGACAACAAGAGTGCTTGGGAACACAGTTGAGGATGAGCACAACGTACCATCCTCAAACTGACGGACAGAGTTAGAGAACCATCCATACACTAGAAGATATGCTCAGAGCATGAATCATGGATTTCAAGGGAAATTGGGATGACCATCTACCATTGGCTTAATTTGCTTATATTAATAGTTATCACGTGAGTATTGGCATGCCGCCTTATGAAGCATTATACGATAGGAAATGCAGAACTCCGTTATGCTGGGATGAGGTAGGTGAACGTCAGCTATTGGGTCCAGAGTTGGTACAACAAACCGTCGAGATCATCAAGATTATTGGAGCAAGATTGATAGCCA
Organism: Panax ginseng; assembly: GCA_020205605.1. NCBI lineage: Eukaryota > Viridiplantae > Streptophyta > Magnoliopsida > Apiales > Araliaceae > Panax > Panax ginseng. The sequence continues at coordinate 57,962,575 of CM035134.1, read as the reverse complement.
CATATGATAAAAAGAAGAAATATGCCGATCAACACCGAAAAAATCAAGAATTCGATGTCGGATGTTTTGTTTTCTTGAAAGTGTCTCCATGGAAGGAGAAAATTCGGTTTGGCAAGAAGGAAAAATTAAGCCCTAGGTTTATAGGACCTTTTGAAGTGCTTCGACGAGTTAGTGAAGTGGCGTACGAGGTAGCTTTACCTCCAAAATTAGAACATATTCATAATATTTTCCATGTATCAGTATTAAGGCCATATAATCTTGATTATAAGCATGTTATAAAATATGAGCCATTGCAGTTTGAGATAATTTGTCCTATGAAGAAGTCCTTGATCAAATTATTAACAGAAAAGAGCAAATACTAAGGAATAAAGTGATAACTTCTGTTAAGGTAATCTGGAGAAACCACAATGCTGAATAAGCTACGTGGGAACTAGAAGATATTATGATGAGAAATTATCCTCAGTTATTTGCTTAATTTTTGTATAGCGATTCTGGGGACAAAATCCTATTAAGGAGGGAAGAATGTAACGAATAAATTTATCGAGTTGTGATTCTGGGGACAGAATTCTTTTAAGGAGGGAAGGATGTAACGTTCGAGAAATTTTTGTAATTAATTTAAATATTTATTGAATTAAATAAATATTTTATTAAATTTATTTATTGAGAAAATAAATAATTGATAGAATTGTGGTGCAAGAATTTAGTAACTAAATTGATTAATGTTAATTAAATTTAATAATGGTAATTTTTATTTGAAGATGTAATTTAATAAAATAATTAAAATAAATGAGTTGTTTAATATTAAAGAAAATAAGTAAATTAAATAAAGTGATGTTTTAGTCTAATTTAGTAATTAAATTAGATGTATAATAATTTATTAATCATAAGTGTAATTATAATAAAACTTATAATTATTATAATTACCATTGTAAGTCATTTAAATTAATTAAAATAAAGTGTGACAAAATTAACTATATAATATAAATATTATTAAAATAAATTGGAATGAGGGAATTGGTGTGTGGCCAAACAAGGCCTTGTGGCCTTTGGCTTATTTTTAACTGATGTAAGCCTTTTTGGTTCTTACGTGACGTACGTGGGTGAGAGGCCATATCAGTTTATATCTCCGCGTCTTATTTTTTTTTCTAAGGCTAACTAAGAATACAAAGAGGAAAACATTGAGGAAAATTGAGGGTGAGAGCTTGAAGAACTCTCTAAGATTGTCAAGAGGAAGAGAAGGGTTTGCTAAATCAAGGTATAATCTATTCTCAATTTAACTCATAGTTTTGGTTGTATTTATACTATATGATTTGGAAATCACGTTGGATTGATATACATACAAATGTATGGTTATAATATGTTAATAATTATGGGTGAATGCAATTTGATGATCAAAGAACGTGAAATTAGATTGTAGGAAGAAGTTAGAATATCAGTATGTGTGTTCATGTAATATGGCTTAAGAAAGTACAAAATTTCATGTCGAATACCTGTTATAATCTGCAAATTTATGTTAGATTGTGATAATTTGTTAAGAAAAGAAAACGACGTAGTTTGAATCGTGTTAATTGATTAAGAAACGAAGTCGTGGTGATCTAATTCGCTAAAAGTGTAAAAAATGAAGAAATTGGGAAAATTATGGTTTTGATTCTTCAACATTAAATATATGTAATGTTCATGTAGTTAGAATGATGTATATCATGCTTAACTATGTTATTACAAAGTTTTAGATGTTGAGTTTGGTGAAATTCTGTGGAAATTGGGATGATTTTGGTGATCATTGTGTAACAGAAATGCTAAGTTTAATTTAACATGCGTATCTGCCATGATTCGCACCAAATACTACAGTAGAAATAAATAGCAATTTGTCTTGCAGTATGGTTTTCTGAAGTCGAGCACCAAAGCAAGGCTGTTAATTTGCCGAGGCTTGGAGCAACGTTGTCGCTGCCGTGCCACGAGCCACAAGCGATGAGTTCTATTTATTTGTAGGTTATAATGCAAGGACTTAATCTAGTTTGGCATGCATGATAATGATGTTAAAACATAACGTGGACTATAATAATAGATTGTAATGTGATGTAATATAAAGTGTGAAGATTTTAAGTGATTATTTAATTAAGTTATGTAATGAACAAAAAAATTGATGTTTATGAGAGTTAGAGATGAATGATAAAGTTTATGTTAGATGGTGGTGAGATTTCAGATTCGTTAAGGATGTTAACTAACATGATTAGATGTTAAGATAAGATTATGGCTTAAATGATGGGTTAAACCCATAAAGTTAATATTGGTACAACTAATTGTTATTGCGATTTCAATGATATGTGTAGGGTAATTGGCGAACATTATTATACTTGTGTAGCTTACATACGAGGCAAGTTTCTTATCCTAAACTTTTATTGAACAAGTTCCCTAACTTCATTCTTTTATTAATGAATGCAAGTTTCATAACTATATTATCTTTTATGTCAAGCAAGCTTTATATTCCTGAATTTTATGATAAAGCGGAGCAAGCCTAATCTATCTTGTGTATGATTGTACAAGCTCTTATAATCTAGTTCGTTACACCGAGCGAGTTTTACTTTCCTAATTCTTGATATTGCTATTTAAAGCATATACCGTTTCAATTCAATGATTCAAATGAGATTGTTTTAACTATTTTGAATATAGTACTTTGCATATATATACTATGTCTATTCAATTGTATATTATTGACATTCAATTTTGACTTAGATAACCTTGTTCAATTCTGTATTATTGTGTTGAACCTTCAAATAGTACACAAACCTTTATTGATTGAATTAATCTATAATTAAATAAGTTTTCTAAAATTCTAGAACCACTGATAAGCTAGTTCCAAACTAAAGTTTCTTTAGTGCGGAGATTCTAAATTCAAACTGAGATGAACAACCCTAACATAGGGGATATTGTACGTGTAATGTTTAGATGTTTGTGCACAATACATGGTACAAAGGGTTGATCCCTCTAAGTACGTTAAGAAGATTCTGTATAGTCTAAATTACTGTTAAGGTTGAGGTGATAATACCTAATTATCGGGGACATAGTTCGTGGTCTTAAGACCCTCAGATATTTAACTCGAACTTGTTTTCTATTTTTGATTCGTAGAACAAGTTCACCATGGTTCAACATTCGTTGTTCATTCTCATGTTATTATTTTTATTACTCTCTATATCAGTGAGCAATTATTTTCTCACTCTTGCATTAAACACTGCAGCTAAAGTTGAGAAAGCCGATGAGCCATCTACTAGCAAAGGAAAGGGCAAGATGTCCAAGTGTTGAAGTTTTATGTGAATTTCTTTTGATGAATTATGTTATAAGACTTAAATTATTTTATGATGTATTCCACAGACTTATGTAATAATTTAAGGTTAGATTACATGGGATTGTTTTTAAGATGATGTAACCCTTTAAGGGAAAAGATTATTGTTTAAGTTATTTTATATCTTTATCCTTTATTATAGGTAGTTAGATGTAATTATTTTTGATAGTGGGCACCAAATTCTGTGGGAATGGAGTACCCAGATTTAGGGATGTCACAACAGTAGCTAAATGCTCGGGCTGGCATTACGGCGCCGCCTCCCAAGGCATGGCTGGCGCTGCGGCGCCAAGCTTCAATCCTTGAATTTTTTTTCTAAGTCTTTTACATACTTGAGACGCTTATTTCACAATCTCATAACTTCTTCGTTATAACTCGGAACGAGGTTATTCCAAAACCATTCCCTTTCTTATCTTACGTACTTCAATTTTCCTCAGAGAGAAATTCATTATGAATCCATTAACTTGCCATTCAATTGGCTTAATCTTCATCCTTCATTTGTTTTATGTTATTAACGTTCTTCGTTCGTTCGTCCGTAATTCGGTCATCCGAACTCAGAACTCATTCATTCTTGAGTCCACGACTCACGCTTTCTACGTTCTCTTACATTCTTATGAAACCATACATGTTCGGGTTCATTTATATACTTTCTAGTTCTCATTTGTCTTTTACAAAATTTTTGCCATAACTTCGTTATAGCTAAGTTTAATCCATTCTTCATGAACATTTCTACCGTTCCTAACCAAGCAATAAGCATCTAACTTATACACGATAGTTTTAAACTTATCCATCAATAACAAACTATACTATGATGGTTTTAAATTTGGCTATCAATAACGTTCTTTGTGTTCTTCGCGTTCTTCGTTCGTTCTTCATTTTTAATCGATATTTTAATTACGATTTCACTTTTTCTTAGAATTTGTTGTTATAAAATACCATTCCTTACTTATTTCAATGAATTATTCATATGATTCATTCGGATCGCTCAAATTCATTACAAAACTTATATTTCCTTAAGAAATTTATAAACTAAACTTCTAATTCTTATTTCTTCGTTTTCTCATGATTTTAACCATATGAAATCATTCTTAACATCTCGTACTTCTATTCTCATTAAGTTATGTTTTTAACATATAAAACTTAAAGAAAATTTAAATAGAAGTTAGGTTTTGGATTACCTTTCTCCTTTAATCTCCTCCCGTTGGACAAGGTTTGCACATGAACAAACTTTTCCTCCTCCTTTTCCTTCGCATCCGAACTCTCTCTCTCTCTCTCTCTCTCAAATGTTGGTGATTTTCAAAATCACCAACAAATAAATTAAGGCTTCCTTTTATAGAAAACCAAAGCTAGGGGCAAAATAGTCATTTTGCCCCTAAAGTACTATTCCCACCTCCTTACTCCACCTCCTTACTATTCATGAAGCTTCCCTTGGAAGCTTTGTGCTTCCGTCTTACGAAATTCGTCCGACAGTTCAAAAACTGCGATTCTCGAAATCCAAATATTTTTATATATTTCGTATTTCCGTTATCGATTAACTTTAACGTATTCTTCAGATCTCTGAAAAACTGAAAAATACTTTTTGACGTTAAGAGGTTTCTTTCACATTTTCCCCTAATGTAGTTAAACGAATGAAAAGTACATAATAGTACTTTTTGTCATTTTTATTTTGTCCGATTTCTGCACGTTTTTTAAGAAAAACTTTTATCGGCTTACTTAACTTTTCACGATATATTATCATCAAATCTTTTGATGGAATGTCATTTTGACATACCGAACTCTCAAAAAGGCTTAGGTTATTCAAACCCTAACCCTTAGGGTTTCGTCAGGTGAATAGTGCCTATATCATTTTTTCCCCGGAAATATTTTTGTTCCCGGAAAATTTTTATTTTTGTCTTGAAAATTCTAACTCATTTAGTCTAGCTCGTAGAAAGAATCCTCCAGTATTATAATCATTCTAGGTTATAGAATGATTAATAAACACAGCACAAAATATTATTAATAAAAATTCATTTTATTAATAAATAATTCTTTAAATCTTAAATTCTGGACAATCCGATTTTTCAGGTTTTCCCATTCTTCCTACCTTATAAAAATTCTGTCCTCAGAATTTCTAAAACCAAACCCATACCCGAGTCATCACATTCACCCCTTCTTCATAGAATTTCGTCCTCAAAATTTTAACATACCCTTCTTCTCAACTTCTCTTCAAATAAGTTCTTATCTTTCAAACATTCCCTCACCTTCATAACTTATCAAGAATTATGAAGTAGAATGAATAACGAGGAATATAAGAATTCCTTTAAAACATTTAATACTTTTGTTGAGGGTCAAATCGACCATGAACTCTTACTAGGTTTAACAACATGACGATGTAACCCTTCTTTCACATTCAGTTTACAATCACCTAGAAGGTAAACTACCTCTTTCACACGTAGGCGATCAACCCATCGTATAACCCCATTTCAGGGTATATTCACCTCAGATTTAATCATTAGATTCCGCACCAAAACAATTTGGTTTGGCACAACTTCTTAAAGAAAGTTTGATTTTCTTTTAAACATGACATACCATTTGTCTTAGCTGAATCAAATAGCTTAGACCATACCAATAAATTGGATATCAACTTGAAATATTCGTCTAGTCAAATCAATTGACATCGACTACTTCTTTAAATTCTTTTGCAATACATCAAAATATTTTATGACGTCATGATACCGTACTTTTTACAATACATTGAGGACTTTGTCAGTTTATGACTTCGTCATTATACATCATACCATAGTGGGTTGTTGATCCTAAGATCACATCCAACACTAGGTTCAATTGCATTAATAACTCCATCCTTTTACAATCCTTGCATCAAATGCACTGATGATATAAAATTTATTTTGATATTTCAAATCAATTTCTGTTTAGCCAAAACAATTAGCATAGACATATAAAGTATAGTTCTTTTTAAAATTCATTGGTTCCAAAAGTTGAACTAATTCTTTCCTTTTCAAAATGCGCACACATAGGCACAATTTCAATAAACTTCGAAATCTAGCATAGCTAGATGACTTGGAATATCCTATTTCTCCATCTTCCTTCATTGTCTTACTTGCGATAATACTTAATCTTCTCTAGCACCTTCAATGCTAAGCATACTGAAAATAACTTGTTTTCAGTCTAAACATTCCTATACCTTAGTATAGTTCGTGAACTTACCACACTTTATGTGTTTAGGAACTTTCCACAACCATACGTGTTTAAGAACTTATCTTCACAATATGTAATCCAAGAACAAATCAAGGACTATCCATATGCTTAGGGCTCAGAAACATAGCATATAACCATGAGTCATAAACTTTTCATAAGTATAAGTTTCAAGAACTCGCACCTATCTTATCATTCTCTACCTATCAAGCATATACATGAGAAAAGATTCATCTTCTCTTCATATACATATTGATAGCGTGACATATTCCAATGATTATCACTATAATAAGCTAAGTAGTTGTTACACCAAAACACAAACCTCCTGTCCATAACAGAGGTTCATACAACTCAGCTATCACATGAGTCCTGAATAAAATTTTACAACTTCTAACTTTCTCTTTACTTAATACGAATTTTCTTTAATTCGTATGCTATCCTTCATAACTCAATTTGAGTTTTTCTTCCCGTACTAATTCATAGTACCATTCATTTATAGCATTAGCTATAAATCATTCATCGTTTAACAGATCATCTGTTATTACGATTCACTATGATCACGTGTTGATCTTCTTCCTTAATCGTTTAACTCAACGATCTTCTTATCCTTCTCTCTACGATTATAGTCTTAGGTACTCATACCTAAGGTTTATAACCTATCGGCTTTGATACCAACTTGTCACGCCCGAAATTGGGTCTATCTTCACACCCAATTCCGTGCATGCGCCATGAGTACATCATTCTTCCAACATACATCATTATATTGTGAAATATAACAACATACATTCTCAATTCCCAGGTTCTAATACCTTATAACCTCGTTCATTACAAATAATGATAATTACATTATTCTTTACATCTTACACGAGCGACTTTCATTCGCCACCAAGGATATATAATTGTTCATTAAACTAGTCTATAGTTCAATTAACTATTCTTTATTACAAGTCTTCACTTGATCTTCACGTTCATTCATCTAATGAAGAACACTTCTTCTGGATACAGATCAGCTTGATCTTTACGGGATCCTTAAGTTCTTTAAACATCATTCGCTGAAAATGTTTTTTATTTAAAGCAAGTGTGAGCATTCAATTACTCAGACGTCATAATGATTGAACAAACAACTTCAAGAGTTTAAACATTCCTTTAGAACTTCGATAACCGAAAAAGGTTATGAAGCAGCTTGAATAATAGGAATAAACTCTGATTCCTATCATTTCAGAACATTATTCACATTCACTTTGAAATACTTTCATTCTTCTACTCTTTTTTATACACATCCTATTTGACTAGAATCTTTAGCACAGACTTAACAATAACGGTTCATGTATAAACAAGAGCATTCTCATATTGAATAGTTCAATCACAGAACAGTTCATCTCATAGAAACACTGAAGTGTTCAAATTATGGTACAAGGCCTCATACGTTCTACCACCTTGTACAAATATCGTACATTAACACATAGATAGAACTTCTCGATTTTAACATCTGAGAAGTTTAAGAAACTAACATTCATTTAAAATATGAATGAAGTTAGGAAATTGCCTTACGCACAGCTATAGCTTACAGTTTATGCTAAACTTCTCACTCTAATTCCTATATAGCACATAAGGAAAATAACACATACACCAATTAGTCATGTATATTTGACTTATGCATTGGTTTAAGCTTAACTTTACTTCTTAGGGTTCGCGTTCTTTCAATCTAAGTTTACGCGATAACTTTCTTTGCCGCTTTATGGCTTCATGACATACGGAGATGTCATAATTCATACGAGCATCATCTTTGATGATTTGCATTCTTATCTTCTTCTTATACTCTTCTAGGACTCAGCACACATCATGTCTCTGCTAGTAGTCCATATGGTACTCTGAGCGGTTTCCCACAAACAACCAACAAATAAGTTCTGTCTAATCTACTAATCGTCTTTCACGGTGAGTTAGATCGGTTGCCAGATATACCTTCGCTCTCTGAAGGAATTGTTTAGCCCAGCTCCCATATGTCAACCATCAAAGATTACGATTGTACCACAACCTAAACTTATCTTAACTTATCCGAACCATTAAACTATAATGTTCCTTAAGTTACTTTCTTATTCCTTATGACTTTCTGGCAACTAAGTGCCATACCTCAGGATTCATTCTTTATCGTCTAATCATTTTACATTACCTTATTCTTAACTTACAACATCCGGTTCATTCGACTCAGAACGTCATCTAAGTTAATCATTAACTCGGCTTCTTAACGTTATGTGTCATTATTTTTAATTCAATTCTTCACCGTTCATGGGTTTAATCATTGGTCTTCATTATCCTATGGTCAAACCATACATGGGGTGTAGGTTCTGTCTGTTTAATATTCACGTACACCCAACCTTTACATTTTCTAAAGTGTTTAACACTTACATTTCATTTTAACATTCTCCATCCGATTCATATTCGGCTCCCATTAATCTTATTACCATTCGATATGGGTTTCTTGATAACATTCATTATTCTTTCTTAACGTTGAAGCCATACCGTTTGTTCTATGGTAAGACTGATCGTTCATCGCACTGCATTGCGTTTACACTTTCTATATTTTAATCTCGTTCAATCTTTCCATTCAACCTTTACTAAAGGTTTAAATCACCTGTTTAAGTGTTACATTTGATGAACTAAATGTTCCTTATCTTTCATTTTACTTTCCCCCAAAGTTGAGTAATTGAAAGCTCTTCTCTAGGTTTGGTTATACCGTGCATAATGTATGCGCCTTGGTTCCCCTCTTATTCTTATTCCTGTACCGCAGCGCCACATGCCAGTGTTGGTCTTCGTGGGTTGGCAATGCGTTGCCACCCTCCTTATTTCTCGCGCTGCAGTGCCACTCAACAGTAGCTAACTGCTCAGGTTGGCACTGCAGCGCCGCCTCCCAAGGAATTGTTGGCGCTGCGGCGCTAAGCCTCAATCCTTGAATTTTTTTTTCTAAGTCTTTTTACATACTTGAGACACTTATTTCACAACCTCCTAACTTCTTCGTTATAACTCAGAACGAGGTCATTCCAAAGCCATTCTCTTCCTTATCTTACGTACTTCAATTTCCCTTGAACAGAAATTCATTCTGAATCCGTTAACTTGCCATTCAATTAGCTTAATCTTCATTCTTCGTTCGTTTTATATTATTAACGTTCTTCGTTCGTTTGTCCGTAATTCAGTCATTCGAACTCGAAACTCGTTCATTCTTGAGTCCACGACTCACGTTTTCTATGTTCTCTTACATTCTTATGAAACCCTATACATTCGGGTTCATTTACATACTTTATAGTTCTCATTTGTCTTTTATGAAATTTTTGCCATAACTTCGTTATAGCTAAGTTTAATATGTTCTTCAAGAACGTTTCTACCATTCCTAACAAAGCAATAAGCATCTAACTTATACGCAATGGTTTTAAACTTGTCCATCAACAACAAATTATACTACGATGGTTTTAAATTTTTCCATCAATAACGTTCTTCATGTTCTTTGCGTTCTTCGTTCGTTCTTCATTTTTAATCGATATTTTGATTACGATTTCACTTTTTCTTAGAATTCGGTGTTATAAAATACCATTCCTTACTTATTTCACCAAATCATTCATATGATTCATTCGGATCGCTCAAATTCATTACAAAACTTATACTTCCTTAAGAAATTTATAAACTAAACTTCTAATTCTTATTTCTTCGCTTTCTCATGATTTCAACCATATGAAATCATTCTTAACATCTTTTACTTCTATTCTCATTAAGTTATGTTTTTAACATATAAAACTTAAAGAAAATTTATATAGAAGTTAGGTTTTGGATTACCTTTCTCCTTTAATCTCCTCCCGTTGGACAAAGTTTGCACACGAGCAAGCTTTTCCTCCTCCTTTTCCTTCCCATCTAAACTCTCTCTCTCTCTCAAATGTTGGTGATTTTCAAAATCACCAACAAATGAATTAAGGCTTCCTTTTATAGAAAACCAAAGCTTGCTATTTTGCCCCTAAAGTACTATTCCCACCTCCTTACTCCACCTCTTTACTATTCACGAAGCTTCATTTGGAAGCTTCGTGCTTTCGTCTTGCGGAATTCGTCCGACAGTTCGAAAACTGCGATTCTCGGAATCCAAATATTTTGTCTTTCCTTTATCGATTAACTTTTATGTATTCTTCGGATCTTCAAAAAACTAAAAAACACTTTTTGACGTTAAGTGTTTTCCTTCACGTTTTTTCCTAACGTAGTTAAACGAATGAAAAGTACATAACAGTACTTTTTGTCATTTTTATTTCGTCCGATTTCTGCACGTTTTTTGAGAAAAACTCTTATATACTTACTTTACTTTTCACGATATATTATCGTCAAATCTTTCGACGGAATGTCATTTCGACATACTAAACTCTCGGAAAGGCTTAGGTTATTCAAACCCTAACCCTTAGGGTTTCATCGAGTGAATAGTGTCTATTTCGTCTTTTTCTCCAGAAATATTTTTTTCCCCGAATTTTTTTTATTTTCGTCTTGAAAATTCTTACTCGATCAGTCTAGCTCGTAGCCAGAATCCTCCCGTATTATAATCATCATACGTTATAGAACGATTAATAAACTTAGCAAAGAATATTATTAATAAAAATTCATTTTATACTAATTCTTTAAATCTTAAATTCTGGACAATCCAATTTTTTGGATTGGCACAAGGTCAACCAAACCCAATGCAGAATTTTGCTAATATGTTAGCTCAATCTATGCAGAATAGAGCACCAACCGCAGGAAATTAGCCAGACAATCGATTGGCAAACTTTAAAGACTTCAAGGTAGTAGGACCGCCAGAGTTTAGAGGGACAACTGACCCTATAGAAGCCTAAACTTGGGTGAAGGAGATAGAAAAGGCTTTTGTTATTGATAGGGTAGCAGAGGAGCAAAAGACGGCTTTCGCTACCTATATGACTAAAGGGGAGGCGAATTTTTGGTGGGAGGCAAATCAAACTAAAGCCAGAGAAGGAGAGGTGACATAGATTAGGTTTAAAGAACTATTCTTCGAGAATTATTTCATTCAAATCGATGTCTGAGCTAGGATGGAGGTTAGGTTTTTAGAATTAAAGCAGCAAAATATAACAATTTCAGAATACGTCGCAAAATTTAATGAATTAGTTAGATTCGCTCCACATCAAGTGAATACGGAAGCAAGGAAGGCAAGAAGGTTTGAGCTGGGCTGAAAACCCTGGCTCTAAAATAAGGTGGCAATGTTGCAAATAAATTCTTTTGCATCACTCTTAGAAAAGGCTATCATAGCCGAAGGAGGATGCGAGGCCATGAGTCTCTATAATAAGGAAAAGAAGAATACGGTTAAGGTTGAGGGAATTGTTAAGGTGGAATGAAGTAGTGGAAGTGGGAGTGGAAAGAGGAAGTGGAACAATTTTGGGAATGTGGATAATAGGCAGGGGAGGGGGTATAAGGAAGCAGGTTAAGCAGTGTGGAAATTGTGGGAAAACTCATTTAGGGGAATGTCTGAAAGGAAAGTTTGTGTGCGTTAAGTCATGAGGCGGGGAGGACATATCTCTCTAAGCCGCCCCAATCCAAGAAAGAATAGTGGGTGTTTCATTTGTGGATCAACAAATCATATGGTGAGGGATTGTCTAAAAATGAGAGCAAACAGAGGAAATGTGAATGCAGGGAAAAGCAGTGGAACTTTGGCAATAACTGGTCCAACTCCACCGAACAAACCAACCGACAGGACCTTTAATATTACGATTCAAGATACGGTAGCAGCCGGTGATGGAGTTCCAGGTATGAATCCGATCAACGATATTAATATATATGCTTAATTCGGGTATAACCTATTTTCTTTACCATAAGTCTGTTAAGATAAGTACGTTTACGCTAGGAACCCTTGAATATAGACATATAGAAGAAAATTTTGGGAAAGGATTTATATTATAATAATAACTCGTTGATAAACAGAATTTGAAGGAGGAATTTGAGTTACGTTGGTAACTACCATAATTGGTGCAAGTAGACAACAAGTAATGGATCAAGACGGGCAGCAGTTCTGGACTCGTGGTTTGGAATCTCATAAGGAGGGGAAGATGTAGTAATTTAATAAATAAAACATTAACATTAAAAATTTTAGTGTTGTTAGGCTTCGGGCCTGTAGTCTTCTATAGTCATGACATCATATGGCATGTCGTATGATGTCTATGCTATACTCTGATTGGGGTTACCCATGATTTTTGTAATTTCTTTTCTTTCAATACAGTTTAAACTTAGCAAAAAAAAAATAAATGTAAGGTAATGGTGATTTCGGTGACGGAATCCTTATAAGGATGGGAGAATGTGAGGACCGAGAATTTTAAACGATTATATTTTTACGAATGAATTTTTATTATTATTATTTTTTATTAATTATTATAATTATTGGTATCTACAATATTTTGAACATATGCAATATGAATTAAGCAAGATAGTTAATTTATATATTTAAGTTAACTAAGGTGAATGCTTAATCAATTTGATTAAGGGAGAGTATGATAAGTTATATTAAGAATTAACATAGCTTGCATGTTAACCTTGAATGGTAAATTAAAAATATTTACAATCTTTAAGTTATTAACCATTGATATGAATTATATAAAGTGATTATATGATTATGTGAGTATTTAATATGATAAGAATTTATCAATAATGATAAATGTGTTATGGATTATGAGGAATAGTGTATGCGGTAAATAAATATACATTATATAATGTGTATACATTTATTTTGTATATACAAAGAATTAAAAATAACGTTATGTATATATATTAGGTATGGTAATTAAATTACCTAAGGGTTATAATATGGAATAATGTTAGTATTTAAAATATATACTAACCCTAAAATATTTATTTTATATATCTTAATTAGTTAATTTTATAACTTTAGTAAAGCAAATCTAATTAGGTTATACAAATTTAATGTACATGGGTGATTATTTAAATTATAAATGAGTGAATGGAAACCCTAATTAAATAATTAGGGCAAGTCTAATTGGGTTATACAAATTTAATGTACATGGGTGATTGTTTAAATTATAAATGAGTGAATGGAAACCCTAATTAAATAATTAGGGTAAGATAAAATGAAAAGTATTGGAAGATATTAATTTTTCTATGGCCCAAAGAATTAATTTAAAAGCCCAACACACCAAATAAAATGGCCCAAACTTAGCCCAAATGAAGGGGGGCATTTTAGACATTTAGTAAACTAAAATAAGAAATAAAAACAAAATAAAACATGGAAGATATTAAGGCCACTTGGCCGGCTATAAGAGAGAGGAGAGAGGGGGAATGCATATCATTATTTCCAAACCATATCTTTCAAAATATATTTATCCACAACTTAGCTAGGTGTCAAAACTATTATGAAGCCACCACATTTCACCAAGCTAGTAAGCAATTTGTAATAATTAAAGAGAGCGAAAGGGAAAGACGGTAGGGAAAATACATCTCATCCAATTTAATTCTCTTTCATCTTTTCTTTCATTTCATTATCTTCTTTTAACTAACAAAGCAAAGCTAGAGAGAGATAGAGAGAGAGAGAGAGAGAGAATTCGGTGGAAAGAGGGAGAAGAGGAAGAGGGAGTTTCACCATTGATGCACCCTAAGTTCATCTCATACTTTGGAAGAGAAAGAAGAGTAGCTCAAAAATCAAGGTATAAACTCTAAGTTTAAAGCTTTTATTTCCATTTCTTTTGTTTGTTTAATGGAATATGGAGTTTGTATTTTTCAACTTGAAAACTATAGATTTACATGTTTTATATGGTTTCATTTTTAGATCTAACATATATGAGTGTTAGAAAGTGAATCAAAAGGAGAGAAAAGAAACTAGTTTTTTTTATGTTTGAAAATCCTAGTTTTCTCTTCCTTTGATCAACTACCGTATTTGATCTACACCTTCCTTTTGCAATTTCATTTGAAACAGTGTCTTTTGATTCTTTGCTCTGTTGGGGCTTCTAGCCTTGTAATCTTTTATAGCCATGACTTTATAGGGTATGTCCCATGTCAGTGTCATATTCTGATTGGGGTTTCCCATGAGGTTTTATAACTTTCTTTCCTTTTAATACAGCTTAAATTTAGCAAAAGAAAATGCCACTAAAGATGGCAGCTAAGCTGAGAGCTGAGAAGGCAAAAAAGATAGCATTCAGAAAAGTGGCAGAGCACAAAGAAGAACTAGAGAGCCACTTTACGAATCACCGTGAACCAAAAGCTGAAACAGAAAATATACAGAACCATGTCTGCAAATCATTCAAGAAGGGTTCAGGCAATGCTAAGTGCCAGACGAAGTCTACCAAAAGCTCAAACACTTAGAAAACCTAAATGATGATGGTTCACAGCTGACATCGAATGAAGGTGAGATGAAATGTATGAAGATCAGTTGCACCAGAGAAGATGTGGTCCAGACTCTATGCAGAATGCAAAGAGGACCACGCCAAGATGCTAAGTACAAAAGATGTTCAAGCTTCAAGACATCTTAGCAGCAGGGCACCAACAACAACAACACCAACAACAACTAGTAGCTAGGGCCTGAGGGGTCCTTGTCCGAAGGGACTAAATAAAGTTTCAAGCCTGCTGGGTCCTTGTCCAAAGGGATTAAATGAAGTTCCAAGCCTACTGGGCTTGAAGAGTTCCTAGGGAACTAGAGAAGTTCCAAGCCTATTGGGCTTGAAGAGTTCTTAGTGAAATGAAGTTCCAAGGCTGCTGGACTTGAAGGAATCTTAGTGATTCATGGTGCTGTCTTTCCTTAGTGGAATTCCTGCTCGTTAAAGCAGAATAGTGGATTAGGATCTTGAGTCTCTGAACCACTTAAAATCCCATGTATCTTTTACATTTCAGTCATTTACTTTCTGTCATTTACTTTATGTACCTAACTACTATAAATGTTATGTATGTATTAACTGCTTACAACTTAACTAACTCTACGAACAATGTATGTACGTTCATGAATATATCAATGAAGGGGATCTTTTACTTATTCCGATGTGCTTTAAAATATTCTTATATTTGTCATATGTTAATTCATTAGCAATACAAAATAAACAGGAAAAGTATTTAAAAATAAAAAGGATCTATTTAACCCCCCTTCTAGATCTATTGTGTGCCTACTGGGAACTAACACAAGTTGTCCCATCTGATTCTCTAAGTTATTTATCGTTGTAGCTTGCATTTTCATGGACGCCTCGTTGCCTGCTATATACTTCAACAGTAGCTCTTCCAAATCTGACTTTTCTCCTGCTATGGAGCTGCCTGTTGATTCTGATTTTGAAATCCCGGGGGAAAGGATGGGCAAAGACCTTGTTGATTCTGATTATTACTCCACAAGAAGTTGGGATGGTTCCTATTCCCCGGATTGTAGGCATTTTGATACATATTCTGCGGAATCCTGTTGTAGCTGCCCACAAACTGTACCGATGCTGGGTTAATGGCACACTGATCTGTAGGATGTTTGTGATGCCCCCAAAACAGGTATACATCACCCATCTTAAGTCGCCAGATACACACTACATAAATCAAATACAAACTTCTTTTATGCAACTGTCGTGTAATATATACGACAAAACATAGCTGAGAGTTTAAACACGAATATTGCCTTCTAGACAGTATCCACACTCAATGGAGTCCTCATTACAATTATTATCACACTATTTTATAAAAATAATGAGGATTACTAAAGCCAACATCTAGATCATCACTTCGTTCCCCGACTCGTCCCAGCTATATTCTCATTTCCTGAAGAGAATAGTGAAAGAAAAGGGTGAGCTCAACTAGCCCAGTAAGAAATATTATGACTAAGATAATGCAGAATAAGTTATCCTGAGCCTTCAATAGTATAACAACTGATAAAATATAATAGACAACAAGTTTTAGATCATCAACTGCAGCGGAATAAGCAATCCATTAAAAGAGTCAAGTAGAGCATGATATCTACTATCTTCTATGATTTAAAAGTTTATCATCAATTTTATCCTTGTAATACCCATCAACAATTCTTTATTATAACCAACACAAATAGAACTTTCATCACCTGTCTTCCCCTGAACCACCAAAGATGTTAGTTAAATTCATAATTCATGTTTATATTAATGTGAATACACAATTTCTCCTTGCCACAAAGGCTTAATAGAATATTTACTCAATATCCTTACCCCAAAGGCTAAAGATATTTAAATGTAATAACAATGATCATACCAATCAATTGTTTACCTTTGCACTACGGGCCAAAGATATTCAACTATAAAACCAATGGTCATGATCGTACCAATCAATTTATGCGCAGCCGCACTACTGACCAAAGACATTCAACTGTTAACTAATAGTCATGATCCTGCCAATCACATCATCGAATTATCCATGCACTACGGGCCAAGGATATTCGTTATTATCACCAGTGGTTATGATTATATCATGCACCTGTCCATCTTTGCACGTAAGCCAAAGATATAAAACTATAAAACCAATAATCAATAGTTCTTCTTTGCACGTAAGCCAAAAATATACAACTGTAAGACCAATAATCAACAGTCTTTTCCCATAAAATTCATAACTCCTAATCTATTCATCCAAAAATCGCCATGTTTGGACACAATTTATAAAACTCATCAAATTATCATTTCAAATTTTTCCAGAATTTTTGAGGGTCGAAAAAAATTAAACCGCTTCGATGCGAAACCCTTAATTCTGACGGTTCAACGAAAATAATATTCCTTACGAATATTGAATGAAAATAATATTCCTTACGAATATTAAACGAATATAATGAATATTGAATGATAATAATATTTATACGAATACGAAAAATAATATCTTTTCAGAATATAAAAAATAATAACCCTTACCTCATAAGAAGACTAGATACTGGAGTAGTGAAGTAGCAGACTTCGTTTCTTCTTTCTCTCTATAGCTTCTATCTCTATAATTGCTCTTGTGAGACTTAGTGAATTGGTGAGAATGAAGGAAGAATGAGCTTCTATTTATAGGAAAATATAGTTTCGATAATTGCATGTTTTGGGGCTCGAAATATTACAGTATAATACCTTCATCTTTACCTCCATTTTTAACTTAGTCCTGCAAGTATTATCAAACTTGCACCACCTCCCCTAATAGTACATCATGTGAATCAATAGTTCAATCATGTGAATCAATAGTTGTATACATGTGAAAATATGAATTACAGTATAGTACCTCCATCTATACCTCCATTTTTAACTTAGTCATGCAAGTATTATCAATCTAGCACCACCTCCCCTAATAGTACATGAATGTGAATCAATAGTACACACATGTGAACAAATAGTTATAATCATGTGAATTAATAGCAATTAATTGCTCATTTATCCGATTAATTACTCGATTGGTCAATATAACTTCCAGACATCAATTATTATCAAAATAAATATCGATTTTCATTAACACTAATAATCCCAACACAATGGAACTATCAATTTCATCTTTAATCAACACGAACTAATTCACCATTAATATTATAACTCACAATATTTAACAATCAGGTTGTTCCCAGGAAAGAGGGGGCTTTCCGATAAGGATTTCTCCTTATTGGCGCGCAATTAGGTGACCAAACCTCTCCTTGACAGAACTTCTAGACATTGTCAATATTGCAAATAATAATATGAATAACTTTGTCATCTCAATTATTGATTTAATAATATAAAATATTGTGATAATAATTGAATAAAATTGAGTGACTTCTCACGTAAGCATCAATAATCAAAGATACTGTACAATACCGTGTGCTACTTTGCAACCACACATATTACTGTACTTTTACTACCGATTAGTTAAACAGTTTTAACGGTAACACTTTCGCCGTTATTTTTATAAAAAGATAATTTTGTCATTTTCTAAATACGACAATACTTCTGTTGTGTGGTCCACCAATGATTATGCCGTCGTACGAATATTCCATGTGAAAATGAATATTCCCCGACCAATCGAATATTCCCCGACACAACGAATAACAACTTGCTTACTTTGTAAAAGTTTCAAATATCACCCTTAACTTTAACCCTTTATCAATTTAACCATTTACTAAATAAAATAATAATTATAAGAAAATTGAATACTTTCATTTTATAATTTCGGGATCTCACAATCTCCCCTCTTTATAAAATTTTGCCCTCAAAATTTACGTACCTGGTAGTTCTGTCTGGCTAGAATCAATAGCACAAACTTAACAATAATGGTTCATGTATAAACAGAACATTCTTATATTTAACACAACTCTGTAATGTCAAATCGCTGAGAAGGTGGCATCGCTGGCGCCACTCTGCTGACTAAGACTTGCATATTTGTGGTGCGAGTTAGCAGTGTCTGTCTCTCTCGGTGCAGTCTTTGCGGCGCCACCTTTCAACAGTATGGTGAAGCCAGCAATACCAAGTCCTTCTTCCCGAAAATTTTTCTATGTGTTAACTTCATTTTGAGACGCTTACTTTCCGATCTCATAACTTCTACGTTATAACTCGGAATGAGGTCATTCCAAATCCATTCTCTTCCTTATCTTACGTACTTCGATTACCCATGGATAGAACTTTGTTCTGAATCCGTTAACATGCCATTCAATTGGCTTAATCTTTGCTCTTCATTCATTTTACGATTTTAACATTCTTCGTCCGTTCATCTGTAATTCAGTCATCCAAACTCAAAATTTGTTCGCTCTTGAGTCCATGACTCACGTTTTCTACATTCTCTTACATTCTTATAAAACCCTACATGTTCGGGTTCATTTACTAACTTTCTAATTCTCGCTCGTCTTTTACGAAATTTTTGCCATAACTTCGTTATAGCTCCATTTTAATCCGTTCTTCATGAACGTTTCTAACGTTCCTAACCAAGCAATAAGCAACTAACTTATATGCGATGGTTTTAAACTTTTCCATCAACAACAATTATACTACGATGGTTTTAAATTTGTCCATCAGCAACGTTCTTCGTGTTCTTCGCATGTTCTTCGTTCGTTCTTCATTTTTAATCGATATTTTGGATTACGATTTCACTTTTTCTTGGAATTTGATGATATAGAACACCATTCCTTACTTATTTAACCTACTCATTCATAAGATTCATTCGAATCGCTCAAAATCTTTACGAATCTTATACTTCCTTAAGAAATTTATAAACTAAATTTCTTATTTCGTATTTCTTCTTTTCTCATGATTTCAACCATATGAAATCATTCCTAACATCTTTTATTTCTTATTCTCATTAAACTATGTTTTAACATAGAAAAATAAAGAAAATAAACTAGAAGTTAGGTTTTCAGATTACCTTTCTTCTTTAATCTCCTTCCGTCGGACAAAGTTTGCTCACGAGCAAGCTTTTGTTCTTCATTTTCCTCTTCTCCTTCATCCGAAATCTCACTCTCTGTCTCTCTCTCAAATGTTTGACAACTTTCAAAATTCCAAACAAATGAAATAAGATTCCTATTTATAGATTTTTAAGGCTAGGGGCAAAATAGTCACTTCGCCCTCAAGTTTGCTTTGCCCATAAGTTTCTTAGTTCCGTCTTTTGGGTTTCGCCGACAGTTTTAAAAATTGCGATTCTTGAAATCCAAATATTTTTGGATATTTCGTCTTTCCTTTACCGATTAACTTTTACGTATTCTTCGTATTTCTGAAAAATTGAAAAACACTTTTTGACAACAAGTGTTTTCCTTCACGTTTTCCCCTAACGTAGCTAAACGAATGAAAAGTACATTACAGTACTTTTCGTCATTTTTATTTCGTCCGATTTCTGCACGTTTTTCGAGAAAAACTTTTATCGGCTTACTTAACTTTTCACGATATATTATCGTCAAATCTTTCGATGAAATGTCATTTCGACACACCGAACTCTCGGAAAGGCTTAGGTTATTCAAACCCTAACCCTTAGGTTTCGTCGGGTGAATAGTGCCTATTTCATCTTTTTTCCCGAAAATATTTATCTCCGGAAAATTTTTATTTTCGTCTTGAAAATTCTTACTCGTTCAATCTAGCTCGTAGCCAGAATCCTCCCGATTAATAATCATTCTAGGTTATAGAACGATTAATAAACACATAGCAAAAAATAACATTAATGAAAATTCATTTTATTAATAATTAATTCTTTAAATCTTAATTTCTGGACAATCCGGATTTTCGGGTTGTCATATCCTTTCCCCCTTATAAAAATTTCATCCTCGGAATTTCTTCAAACCATACCCATACCCGGGTCATCACATTCACCCCTTCTTCATAGAATTTCGTCCTCGAAATTTTAGCCTACCTTTCTTCTCAACTTCTCTTCAAAGAAGTTCTTATCTTTCAAATATTCTCTCACCTTCACAACTTATCAAGAATTATGAAGTAGAATGAACAACGAGGAATATAAGAATTCCTTTAAAACATTTCATGCTTTTGCTGAGGGGTCAAATTGACCATGAACTCTTACTAGGTTTAACAACATGACGTCGTAACCTTTCTTTCCACGGTCGGTTTACAATCACAAAGAAGGTAAATCACCTCATCAATACATAGGTGATCAACCTATCGTATAACCCCATTTTAGGGTATGTTCACCTCAGACTTAATCATTAGATTCTATACCAAAACAATTTGGTTTGGCATAACTCTTCAAAGAAAGCTCGATTTTCTTTTAATCATGACATACCATTCATCTTAGCCAAATCAAGTAGCTTAGACCATACCAATAAATTGGCATCAACTTGAAACATTCGTCTAGTCAACTCACTTGACATCGACCAATTTTTTAAATTCTTTTACAATACATCAAAACATTTTATGACGTCATGATACCACACTTTTCATAGTACGTTGAGGACTTCGTCAGTTTAAGACTTCATCATTATACATCATACCATGGTGGGTTGTTGATCCTAAGATCAAATCCAACACCAGGTTCAATTACATTAATAAATCCATCCTTTTACCATCTCTACATCAAATGCACTGACGATATAAAATTCATTTTGATATTTCAAATCAATTTCTGTCTAGCCGAAACAATTAGCAAAGACATACAAAGAATAGTTCTTTTAAAATCCATTGGTTCCAAAAATTGAACCAATTCATTAATCTTCAAAACGCGCAAATCAACACGATTTCAAGAAACTTCGAAATCTAGCATAGCTAGATGACTTGGAATATCCTATCCTCCATCTTCCTTCATTGTCTTACTTGCGACAATACTTAATCTTCTCTAGCACCTTCAATGCTAAATCTACTGAAAATGCTTACTTTCAGTCTAAACAACCCTATACCTTAGTATAGTTCATCAACTTACCACACTTTATGTGTTTAGGAACTTTCCACAACCATATGTGTTTAAGAACTTATCTTCGCAATATGTAATCCAAGAACAAATCAAGGACTATCCATATGCTTAGGGCTCAGAAACATAGCATATAATTATGAGTCACAAACTTTTTATAATTATGAGTTTCAAGAACCCGCACCTATCTTATCATTCTGTACCTATCAAGTATATACATGAGAAAAGATTCACCTTCTCTTCATATATATCTTGATAACGCGATCAATTTCAATGATTATCACTGTAATAAATTGAGTGGTTGTTACACCAAGCACAAACCTTTGCCCATACAAAGATTCATACAAATCAGCTATCACACGAGTCCTCAATTGAAATCGTACAACTTTCTCATTCCTTAATACGAATTTTCTTTAATTCGTATGCTATCCTTTACAACTCAATTTGAGTTCTTCTTCCCATACTACCTCGTAGTACCTTTCATTCATAGAATTAGCTATAAATCATTCATCGTTGAACAACTCATCTGTTACTACGATTTACTATGATCACGTGGTGATCTTCTTATCCTTCTCTTTACGATTATAGTCTTAGGTACTCATACCTAAGGTTTATAACCTATCAGCTTTGATACCAACTTGTAACGCCCTGAAATCTGGTCTATCTTTACACCCGGATTCCGTGCATCACTAGTACATCATTCATCCAACATACATCATTATATACTGAAATATAATAACATACATTCTAAATTCCCAGGTTCTAAAACCTTATAATCTTTCTCATTACAAATAATGATAATTACATTATTCCTTTCATCTTACAAGAGTGACTTTTATCCGCCACCAAGGATACATCACAATTCATTAAACTAGTCTATAGTTTAATTTCTTCTTTCTACATTACAAGTCTTCACTTGATCTTCTCGCTCATTCACATTCTGAATGGCACTTCATCTGGATACCGTCAGCTTAAACCTTACGGGATCCTTAAGTTCTTCTAACATCGTTCGCTTAAAATGTTTTTCATTTAAAGCAAGTGTGAGCATTCAATTAATCAGCAAGTCATAGTAGTTGAACAGACAACTTCAAGAATTTAAACATTCTTTTAAGACTTCAATAACCGAACAAAGGTTATAAAGCAGCTTGAATAATAGGAATAATCTCGATTCCTATCATTTTAAAATATTAGTCACATTCACTTTGAAATACTTTCATTCTCTACTCTCTTTCATACACATTCTGTCTGGCTAGAATCAATAGCACAGACTTAACAATAATGGTTCATGTATAAAAAGAACATTCTTTTATTGAACAGTTCAAACATAGAACAGTTCATCTCACAGAAACACCGAAGTGTTCACATTGTGGCACAAGGCCTCATACGTTCTACCACCTTGTACAAATATCACACATTCGCACATAGACAGAACTTCTTAAGTTCAACATCTGAGAAGTTTTAGAAACTAGCATTCATTTAAAATATGAATGAAGTTAGGAAACTTGCCTTACGCATAGCAATAGCTTACGCTGAATTGCTCATTCCATTCCTTATAACACATAAGGAAATAACACATACACCAATTAGTCATATACTTGACTTACGCATTGGTTTACTTAACTTTACTTCTTAAGGTTCGCGTTCTTTCAATATAATTTTACGCGACTAACTTTCATTACCGGTTTACGGTTTCATGACATACAGAGATGTCTTACTCAAAACGTTCATCATCTTTAACGATTCACATTCTTTTCTTCTCCTTATACTTCTCTAGGACTCAGTACACATCGCTTCTCTGCTGGTAGTCCATATGGTACTTTGAGTGGTTTCCCACAAACAACCAACAGACAAGTTCCCGTGTCATCTACACTGCCATCACAGTGAGTTAGATCGGTTGCCAATTAAGTATATACCTTCGCTCTCTGAAGGAATTGTTTAGCTCAGCTCCCATATGTTAACCATCAAAGGTTACGATTGTACCACAACCTACACTTATCTTAACTTATATGAACTATTAAACCATAATGTTCGCTAAGTTAATTTCTTATTCCTTATGGCTTTCTGGCAAGTAATTGCCATACCTCAGGACTCATTCTTATCTAACTCACATTCGGCTTTCAATACTCTTCTTACCGTTCGTTATGGCTTTCTTGATAATTCATATCTTACTAACTACCTTCATCAACGTCTAAGTTATACAACTAGGTTATACTTAGAACGTTCGTCCAACGTGAATACGATTCACAAGGATCGTTTACGTATTCAACGTTCACGTTGCTCGTCTCTTAATCTCTCATTCAACCTTTACTCAAGGTTTTAATCCCTTTTGATCGTTATCCATCCCATGAACCCCATGTTCATTATTCTTTCTTAATGTCGAAGCCATACTGATCTTTGTATGCTAAGACCGATCGTTCATCGCAACAACGTTGCGTTCACAGCGTCTATACGCTTTACACTTATCTCTCATTACCACAACATAACCTCGAAATGTTGTTCATTACTTTCATCACTCAACGTCTAAAGAATCACAATCATAGCAATCCCTCACGTTCGTTTATCGCGACTACAGTCCCCGGATATCGGTTCCATAACCCGCAATTACATTCTCGCGCCGGTCCCCTTTACAACTCTCGCACATGGCTGCCACTTCACTCTGCGATGTCAAGGTCGAGGTTGGCTGGCATGACACTCTTCAAGACTAAGACTAAGACTACACGGCCAAGCAAGTTGCGATGTCGCTATCCGATCTGCATTCTTCTAGCGCCACCTTTAAAGGCATGGTATGGTGGCCAAGGCTGCAAGTCCTTCTTCCCGAAATTTTTTCTAAGTGTTAACTTCATTTTGAGATGCTTCCTTTCCGATCTCATAACTTCTTTGTTATAACTCGGAATGAGGTCATTCAAAATCCATTCTCTTCTTTATCTTACGTACTTCGATTATCCACGGACAGAACTTTGTTTTGAATTCGTTAACGTGCCATTAAATTGGCTTAATCTTTGCTTTTCATTTATTTTACGTTTTTAACGTTCTTCGTTCGTTCATCCGTAATTTGGTCATCCGAACTCTGAATTCATTTGCTCTTGAGTCCACGACTCATGTTTTCTACGTTCTCTTACATTCTTATGAAACCCTACATGTTCGGGTTCATTTACTAACTTTCTAATTCTCGCTTGTCTTTTACGAAATTTTCGACATAACTTCGTTATAGCTCCGTTTTAATCCATTCTTCATGAACGTTTCTAACGTTCCTAACCAAGAAATAAGCAACTAACTTATACGCGATGGTTTTAAACTTGTCCATCAACAACGTTCTTCGTGTTCTTCGCGTGTTCTTCGTGTTCTTCGTTCGTTCGTCATTTTTAATCGATATTTTGGATTACGATTTCACTTTTTCTTGGAATTTGATGTTATAGAATACCATTCCTTACTTATTTAACCTACTCATTCATAAGATTCATTCGCATCGCTCAAAATCCCTACGAATCTTATACTTCCTTAAGAAATTTATAAACTAAATTTCTTATTTCGTATTTCTTCTTTTCTCATGATTTCAACCATATGAAATTATTCCTAACATATTTTATGTCTTATTCTCATTAAACTATGTTTTAACATAGAAAAATAAAGAAAATAAACTAGAAGTTAGGTTTTCGGATTACTTTTCTTCTTTAATCTCCTTCCGTCGGACAAAGTTTGCTCACGAGCAATCTTTTCCACTTCCTTTTCCTCTTCTCTTTCATCCGAAATCTCTCTCTCTCTCTCTCAAATGTTTGACAACTTTTAAAATTCAAAACAAATGAAATAAGCTTCCTATTTATAGATTTTCAAGGCTAAGGGCAAAATTTGCCCCTAAAATCACTATTCACACCTCCTTACTATTCAAGACTTAAGGACTAAGTTAACTTAGCCCTCAAGTTTGCTTAGCCCTTAAGTTTCGTAGTTCCGTCTTTTGGGTTTCGCCGACAATTTTAAAAACTGCGATTCTCGGAATCTAAATATTTTTGGATATTTCGTCTTTCCTTTACCGATTAACTTTTATGTATTCTTCGGATTTCTGAAAAACTGAAAAACACTTTTTGACGTCAAGCATTTTCCTTCACGTTTTCCCCTAACGTAGCTAAACGAATGAAAAGTACATTACAGTACTTTTCGTCGTTTTTATTTCGTCCGATTTCTGCACGTTTTTTGAGAAAACTTTTATCGGCTTAATTAACTTTTCACGATATATTATCGTTAAATCTTTTGACGGAATGTCATTTCAACACACCAAGCTCTCGGAAAGGCTTAGGTTATTCAAACCCTAACCCTTAGGTTTCGTCGGGTGAATACTGCCTATTTCGTCTTTTTCCCTGAAAATATTTGTCTCCGGAAAATTTTTATTTTCGTCTTGAAAATTCTTACTCATTCAATCTAGCTCGTAGCCAGAATCCTCCCGACTAATAATCATTCTAGGTTATAGAACGATTAATAAACACATAGCACATAATAATATTAATAAAAATTCATTTTATTAATAACTAATTCTTTAAATCTTAATTTCTGGACAATCCGGATTTCTGAGTTGTCACAGTATACATCACCCATCTTGAGTCGCCAGATACACACTACATAAATCAAATACAAACTTCTTTTATGCAACTATTGTGTAATATATACGATAAAACATACTGAAAATAACATGTTTTCAGTCTAAACATTCCTATACCTTAGTATAGTTCGTTAACATACCACACTTTATGTGTTTAGGAACTTTCCACAACCATATGTGTTTAAGAACTTATCTTCACAATATGTAATCCAAGAACAAATCAAGGACTATCCATATGCTTAGGGCTCAGAAACATAGCATATAACCATGAGTCATAAACTTTTCATAAGTATAAGTTTCAAGAACTCGCACCTATCTTATCATTCTCTACCTATCAAGCATATACATGAGAAAAGATTCACCTTCTCTTCATATACATATTGATAGCGCGACATATTCCAATGATTATCACTATAATAAGCTAAGTAGTTGTTACACCAAAACACAAACCTCCTGTCCATAACAGAGGTTCATACAACTCAGCTATCACATGAGTCCTGAATAAAATTTTACAACTTCTAACTTTCTCTTTACTTAATACGAATTTTCTTTAATTCGTATGCTATCCTTCATAACTCAATTTGAGTTTTTCTTCCCGTACTAATTCATAGTACCATTCATTTATAGCATTAGCTATAAATCATTCATCGTTTAACAGATCATCTGTTATTACGATTCACTATGATCACGTGTTGATCTTCTCCCTTAATCGTTTAACTCAACGATCTTCTTATCCTTCTCTCTACGATTATAGTCTTAGGTACTCATACCTAAGGTTTATAACCTATCAGCTTTGATACCAACTTGTCACGCCCCGAAATTGGGTCTATCTTCACACCCGAATTCCGTGCGTCATGAGTACATCATTCTTCCAACATACATCATTATATTGTGAAATATAACAACATACATTCTCAATTCCCAGGTTCTAATACCTTATAACCTCATTCATTACAAATAATGATAATTACATTATTCTTTACATCTTACACGAGCGACTTTCATTCTCCACCAAGGATATATAATTGTTCATTAAACTAGTCTATAGTTCAATTAACTATTCTTTATTACAAGTCTTCACTTGATCTTCACGTTCATTCATCTAATGAAGAACACTTCTTCTGGATACAGATCAACTTGATCTTTACGGGATCCTTAAGTTCTTCAAACATCATTCGCTGAAAATGTTTTTTATTTAAAGCAAGTGTGAGCATTCAATTACTCAGCACGTCATAGCAGTTGAACAAACAACTTCAAGAGTTTAAACATTCCTTTAGAACTTCGATAACCGAAAAAGGTTATGAAGCAGCTTGAATAATAGGAATAAACTCTGATTCCTATCATTTCAGAACATTATTCACATTCACTTTGAAATACTTTCATTCTTCTACTCTTTTTCATACACATCCTATTTGACTAGAATCTTTAGCACAGACTTAACAATAACGGTTCATGTATAAACAGAGCATTATCATATTGAATAGTTCAATCACAGAACAGTTCATCTCATAGAAACACCGAAGTGTTCAAATTATGGTACAAGGCCTCATACGTTCTACCACCTTGTACAAATATCGCACATTAGCACATAGATAGAACTTCTCAATTTAACATCTGAGAAGTTTAAGAAACTAACATTCATTTAAAATATGAATGAAGTTCGGAAACTTGCCTTACGCACAGCTACAACTTACAATTTATGCTAAACTTCTCACTCTAATTCCTATATAGCACATAAGGAAAATAACACATACACC
The DNA here is from genome assembly GCA_020205605.1 of Panax ginseng. Taxonomy (NCBI): domain Eukaryota; kingdom Viridiplantae; phylum Streptophyta; class Magnoliopsida; order Apiales; family Araliaceae; genus Panax; species Panax ginseng. The sequence goes on along the minus strand of CM035134.1, from coordinate 57,934,407 downwards.
AATTAGTCATGTATATTTGACTTATGCATTGGTTTAAGCTTAACTTTACTTCTTAGGGTTCGCGTTCTTTCAATCTAAGTTTATGCGATAACTTTCTTTGCCGCTTTATGGCTTCGTGACATACGGAGATGTCATAATTCATACGAGCATCATCTTTGATGATTTGCATTCTTATCTTCTTCTTATACTCTTCTAGGACTCAACACACATCGTGTCTCTGCTAGTAGTCCATATGGTACTCTGAGCGGTTTCCCACAAACAACCAACAAATAAGTTCCTGTCTAATCTACACTGTCTTTCACAGTGAGTTAGATCGGTTGCCAGTTTCGTATATACCTTCGCTCTCTGAAGGAATTATTTAGCCCAGCTCCCATATGTTAACCATCAAAGATTACGATTGTACCACAACCTAAACTTATCTTAACTTATCCGAACCATTAAACTATAATGTTCCTTAAGTTACTTTCTTATTCCTTATGACTTTCTGGCAACTAAGTGCCATACCTTGGGATTCATTCTTTATCGTCTAATCATTTTACATTACCTTATTCTTAACTTACAACGTCCGGTTCATTCGACTCGGAATGTCATCTAAGTTAATCATTAACTCGGCTTCTTAACGTTATGTGTCATTATTTTTAATTCAATTCTTCACCGTTCACAGGTTTAATCATTGGTCTTCATTATCCTATGGTCAAACCATACACGGGGTGTAGGTTCCGTCCGTATAATATTCACGTACACCCAACCTTTAAATTTTCTAAAGTGTTTAACGCTTACATTTCATTTTAACATTCTCCATCCGACTCATTTTCGGCTCCCATTAATCTTATTACCGTTCGATATGGGTTTCTTGATAACATTCATTATTCTTTCTTAATGTTGAAGCCATACTATTTGTTCTATGCTAAGACTGATTGTTCATCGCACTGCATTGCGTTTACACTTTCTATATTTTAATCTCGTTCAATCTTTCCGTTAAACCTTTACTAAAGGTTTAAATCACATGTTTAAGTGTTACATTTGATGAACTAAATGTTCCTTATCTTTCATTTTACTTTCCCCCAGAGTTGAGTAATTGAAAGCTCTTCTCTAGGTTTGGTTATGCATCGGCACTGCGGCGCCGGTTCCCTTCTTATTCCTTACGCTGTAGCGCCACATGCCAGTGTTGGTCTTCGTGGGTTGGCAATGCGTTGCCACCCTCCTTCTTATTTCTCGCGCTACAGTGCCACTCAACAGTAGCTAACTACTCAGGCTAGCACTGCAGTGCCGCCTCCCAGGGAATTGTTGGTGCTGCGGCGCCAAGCCTCAATCCTTGAATTTTTTTTTCTAAGTCTTTTACATACTTGAGACACTTATTTCACAGTCTCATAACTTCTTCGTTATAACTCAAAACGAGGTCGTTCCAAAGCCATTCTCTTCTTTATCTTACGTACTTCAATTTCCCTTGAACAGAAATTCATTCTGAATCCGTTAACTTGCCATTCAATTAGCTTAATCTTCATTCTTTGTTCATTTTATGTTATTAACGTTCTTCGTTCGTTCGTCCGTAATTCAGTCATTCGAACTCGAAACTCGTTCATTCTTGAGTCCACGACTCACGTATTTTGCCCCTAAAGTACTATTCCCACCTCCTTACTCCACCTTTTTACTATTCACGAAGCTTCCATTGGAAGCTTCGTGCTTTCGTCTTGCAGAATTCGTCCGACAGTTCGAAAACTGCGATTCTCGGAATCCAAATATTTTTGAATATTTCGTCTTTCCTTTATCGATTAACTTTTACGTATTCTTCGGATCTTCGAAAAACTAAAAAACACTTTTTGATGTTAAGTGTTTTCCTTCACGTTTTCCCCTAACGTAGTTAAACGAATGAAAAGTACATAACAGTACTTTTTGTCATTTTTATTTTGTCTGATTTTTGCACGTTTTTTGAGAAAAACTCTTATCTACTTACTTTACTTTTCACGATATATTATCGTCAAATCTTTCGACGGAATGTCATTTCGACATACTAAACTCTCGGAAAGGCTTAGGTTATTCAAACCCTAACCCTTAGGGTTTCATCGAGTGAATAGTGCCATTTCGTCTTTTTCCCCAGAAATATTTTTTTCCCCGAATTTTTTTTATTTTCGTCTTGAAAATTCTTACTCGATCAGTCTAGCTCGTAGCCAGAATCCTCCCGTATTATAATCATCATACGTTATAGAACGATTAATAAACTTAGCAAAGAATATTATTAATAAAAATTCATTTTATACTAATTCTTTAAATCTTAAATTCTGGACAATCCAATTTTTTGGATTGTCACAAGGTCAACCAAACCCAATGCAGAATTTTGCTAATATGTTAGCTCAATCTATGCAGAATAGAGCACCAACCACAGGAAATTTGCCAGACAATCGATTGGCGAACTTTAAAGACTTCAAGGTAGTAGGACCGCCAGAGTTTATAGGGACAATTGACCCTATAGAAGCCTAAACTTGGGTGAAGGAGATAGAAAAGGCTTTTGTTATTGCTAGGGTAGCAGAGGAGCAAAAGACGGCTTTCGCTACCTATATGATGAAAGGGGAGGCGAATTTTTGGTGGGAGGCAAATCAAACTAAAGCCAGAGAAGGAGAGGTGACATAGATTAGGTTTAAAGAACTATTCTTCGAGAATTATTTCTCGTCCAGTATGCAGGCTAGGATGGAGGTTAGGTTTTTAGAATTAAAGCAGCAAAATATAACAATTTTAGAATACGTCGCAAAATTTAATGAATTAGTTAGATTCGCTCCACATCAAGTGGATACGGAAGCAAGGAAGGCAAGAAGGTTTGAGCTGGGCTTAAAACCCTGGCTCTAAAATAAGGTGGCAATGTTGCAAATAAATTCTTTTGCATCACTCTTAGAAAAGGCTATCATAGCCGAAGGAGGACGTGAGGCCATGAGTCTCTATAATAAGGAAAAGAAGAATACGGTTCAGGTTGAGGGAACTGTTAAGGTGGAATGAAGTAGTGGAAGTGGGAGTGGAAAGAGGAAGTGGAACAATTTTGGGAATGCGGATAATAGGCAGGGGGTATAAGGAAGCAGGTTAAGCAGTGTGGAAATTGTGGGAAAACTCATTTAGGGGAATGTCTGAAAGGAAAGTTTGTGTGCGTTAAGTGCGGGCAGGAGGGACATATCTCTCCTAACTACCCCAATCCAAGAAAGAATAGTGGGTGTTTCATTTGTGGATAAACAAATCATATGGTGAGGGATTGTCTAAAAATGAGAGCAGACAGAGGAAATGTGAATGCAGGGAAAAGCAGTGGAACTTTGGCAATAACTGGTCCAACTCCACCGAACAAACCAACCGACAGGACCTTTAATATGACGATTCAAGATACGGTAGCAGCCGGTGATGGAGTTCCAGGTATGAATCCGATCAACGATATTAATATATATGCTTAATTCGGGTATAACCTATTTTCTTTACCATAAGTCTGTTAAGATAAGTACACTTACGCTAGGAACCCTTGAATATAGACATACAGAAGAAAATTTTGGGAAAGGATTTATATTATAATAATAACTCGTTGATAAACAGAATTTGAAGGAGGAATTTGAGTTACGTTGGTAACTACCATAATTGGTGCAAGTAGACAACAAGTAATGGATCAAGACGGGCAACAGTTCAGGACTCGTGGTATGGAATCTTATAAGGAGGGGAGAATGTAGTAATTTAATAAATAAAACATTAACATTAAAATTTTTAGCGTTGTTAGGCTTCGGGCCTGCAGTCTTCTATAGTCATGACATCATATGGCATGTCGTATGATGTCTATGCTATACTCTGATTGGGGTTACCCATGATTTTTGTAATTTCTTTTCTTTCAATACAGTTTAAACTTAGCAAAAAAAAATAAATGTAAGGTAATGGTGATTTCGGTGACGAAATCCTTATAAGGATGGGAGAATGTGAGGACCGAGAATTTTAAACGATTATATTTTTACGAATGAATTTTTATTATTATTATTTTTTATTAATTATTATAATTATTGGTATCTACAATATTTTGAACATATGCAATATGAATTAAACAAGATAGTTAATTTATATATTTAAGTTAACTAAGGTGAATACTTAATCAATTTGATTAAGGGAGAGTATGATAAGTTATATTAAGAATTAACATAGCTTCGTATGTTAACCTTGAATGGTAAATTAAAAATATTTACAATCTTTAAGTTATTAACCATTGATATGAATTATATAAAGTGATTATATGATTATGTGAGTATTTAAATATGATAAGAATTTATCAATAATGATAAATGTGTTATGGATTATGAGGAATAGTGTATGCACGGTAAATAAATATACATTATATAATGTGTATACATTTATTTTGTATATACAAAGAATTAAAATAAAGTTATGTATATATATTAGGTATGGTAATTAAATTACCTAAGGGTTATAATATGGAATAATGTTAGTATTTAAAATATATACTAACCCTAAAAATATTTATTTTATATATCTTAATTAGTTAATTTTATAACTTTAGTAAAGAAAGTCTAATTGGGTTATACAATTTTAATGTACATGGGTGATTATTTAAATTATAAATGAGTGAATGGAAACCCTAATTAAATAATTAGGGCAAGTCTAATTGGGTTATACAAATTTAATGTACATGGGTGATTATTTAAATTATAAATGAGTGAATGGAAACCCTAATTAAATAATTAGGGTAAGATAAAATGAAAAGTATTGGAAGATCTTAATTTTTCTATGGCCCAAAGAATTAATTTAAAAGCCCAACACACCAAATAAAATGGCCCAAGCTTAGCCCAAATGAAGGGGGGCATTTTAGACATTTAGTAAACTAAATAAGAAATAAAAACAAAATAAAACATGGAAGATATTAAGGCCACTTGGCCGGCTATGAGAGAGAGGAGAGAGGGGGAATGCATATCATTATTTCCAAACCATATCTTTCAAAATATATTTATCCATAACTTAGCTAGGTGTCAAAACTATTATGAAGCCACCACATTTCACCAAGCTAGTAAGCAATTTGTAATAATTAAAGAGAGAAAAAGGGAAAGAAGGTGGGGAAAATACATCTCATCCAATTTAATTCTTTTTCATCTTTTCTTTCATTTCATTATCTTCTTTTAACTAACAAAGCAAAGCTAGAGAGATAGATAAAGAGAGAGAGAGAATTCGATGGAAAGAGGGAGAAGAGGAAGATGGAGTTTCACCATTGATGCACCCTAAGTTCATCTCATACTTTGGAAGAGAAAGAAGAGTAGCTCAAAAATCAAGGTATAAACTCTAAGTTTAAAGCTTTTATTTCCATTTCTTTTGTTTGTTTAATGGAATATGGAGTTTGTATTTTCAACTTGAAAACTATAGATTTACATGTTTTATATGGTTTCATTTTTAGATAACATATATGACTGTTAGAAAGTGAATCAAAAGGAGAGAAAAGAAACTAGTTTTTTTTTATGTTTGAAAATCTTAGTTTTCTCTTCCTTTGATCAACTACCGTATTTGATCTACACCTTCCTTTTGCAATTTCATTTGAAACAGTGTCTTTTGATTCTTTACTCTGTTGGGGCTTCTAGCCTTGTAATCTTTTATAGCCATGACTTTATAGGGTATGTCCCATGTCAGTGTCATATTCTGATTGGGGTTTTCCATGAGGTTTTATAACTTTTTTTCCTTTTAATACAGTTTAAATTTAGCAAAAGAAAATGCCACTGAAGATGGCAGCTACGCTGAGAGCTGAGAAGGAAAAAAAGATGGCATTAAGAAAAGTGGCAGAGCACAAAGAAGATCTAGAGAGCCACTCTACGAATCACCGTGAACCAAAAGCTGAAACAGAAAATATACAGAACCATGTCTACAAATCATTCAAGAAGGGTTCAGGCAATGCTAAGTGCCAGATGAAGTCTACCAAAAGCTCAAACACTTAGAAAACCTAAATGATGATGGTTCACAGCTGACATCAAATGAAGGTGAGATGAAAAGTATGAAGATCAGTTGCACCAGAGAAGATGTGGTCCAGACTCTATGCAGAATGCAAAGTGGACCACGCTAAGATGCTAAGTACAAAAGATGTTCAAGCTTCAAGACATCTTAGCAGCAGGGCACCAACAACAACAACACCAACAATAACTAGTAGCCAGGGCCTGAGGGGTCCTTGTCCGAAGGGACTAAATAAAGTTTCAAGCCTATTAGGTCCTTGTCCAAAGGGATTAAATGAAGTTCCAAGCCTACTAGGCTTGAAGAGTTCCTAGGGAACTAGAGAAGTTCCAAGCCTATTGGGCTTGAAGAGTTCTTAGTGAAATGAAGTTTCAAGGCTGCTGGCCTTGAAGGAATCTTAGTGATTCATGGTGCTGCCTTTCCTTAGTGGAATTCCTGCTCGTTAAAGTAGAAGAGTGGATTAGGATCTTGAGTCTCTGAACCACTTAAAATCCCATGTATCTTTTACATTTCAGTCATTTACTTTCTGTCATTTACTTTATGTACCTAACTGCTATAAATGTTATGTATGTATTAACTGCTTACAACTTTACTAACTCTATGAACAATGTAGTACGTTCATGAATATATCAATGAAGGGGATCTTTTACTTATTCCGATGTGCTTGAAAAGATTCTTATATTTTTCATATGTTAATTCATTAGCAATACAAAATAAATAGGAAAAGTATTTAAAAATAAAAAGGATCTATTTAACCCCCCTTCTAGATCTATTGTGTGCCTACTGGGAACTAACACAAGTTGTCCCATCTGATTCTCTAAGTTATTTATCATTGTAGCTTAAATTTTCATGGACGCCTTGTTGCCTGCTATATACTTCAATAGTAGCTCTTCCAAATCTGACTTTTCTCCTGCTATGGAGCTGCCTGTTGATTCTGATTTTGAAATCCCGGGGGATAGGATGGTCAAAGACCTTGTTGATTCTAATTATTACTCCACAAGAAGTTGGGATGGTTCCTATTCCCCGGATTATAGGCATTTTGATACATATTCGGATGAATCGTTTGTAGGCGCCCTCTTGTCATCGATCTTTGGAGTTAATGGCACACTGATCTGTAGGATGTTTGTGATGCCCCCAAAACAGGTATACATCATCCATCTTAAGTCGCCAGATACACACTACATAAATCAAATACAAATTTCTTTTATGCAACTGTCATGTAATATATACGACAAAACATAGCTGAGAGTTTAAACACGAATATTGCCTTCTAGACAGTATCCACACTCAATGGAGTTCTCATTACAATTATTATCACACTATTTTATAAAAATAGTGAGGACTACTAAAGCCAACATCTAGATCATCACTTCGTTCCCCGACTCGTCCCAGCTATATTCTCATTTCCTAAAGAGAATAGTGAAAGAAAAGGGTGAGCTCAACTAGCCCAGTAAGAAATATTATGACTAAGATAATTCAGAATAAGTTATCCTGAGCCTTCAACAGTATAACAACTGATAGAATATAATAGACAACAAGTTTTAGATCATCAACTGCAGCGGAATAAGCAATCCATTAAAAGAGTCAAGTAGAGCATGATATCTATTATCTTCTATGATTTAAAAGTTTATCATCAATTTTATCCTTATAATACCCATCAACAATTCTTTATTATAACCAACACAAATAGAACTTTCATCACCTATCTTCCCCTGAACCACCAAATATGTTAGTTAAATTAATAATTCATGTTTATATTAATGTGAATACGCAATTTCTCCTTCCCACAAAGGCTTAATAGAACATTTACTCAATATCCTTACCCCGAAGGCTAAAGATATTTAAATGTAATAACAATGATCATACCAATCAGTTGTTTACCTTTGCACTACGGGCCAAAGATATTCAACTATAAAACCAATGGTCATGATCATACCAATCAATTGTCTGTCAACAAGACACTACTACCAAAGACATTCAACTGTTAACTAATGGTCATGATCCTCGCTTAATCACATCATCGAATTATCCATGCACTACGGGCCAAAGATATTCGTTATTATCACCGATGGTTATGATCATATCATCATGCACTCATCCATCTTTGCACGTAAGCCAAAGATATAAAACTATAAAACCAATAATCAATAGTTCATCTTTGCACGTAAGCCAAAAATATATACAATCATAAGACCAATAATCAACAAATCCATCTATGTACGTAAGCCAAAGATGACTTTCATCACAATATAAGCATGAAGATGATGATAATGATATAAGCATTAATCAAGCGAAATCAAGGATAAATATTAAAGACTTTAAATTTATCCAGAGTTTAGAAATATCCAAATTGTCAACATGATACTGCTTTGTGGAGTAAAATTCAAGAATAATATTCATGTATCAAAAATAATTTGGACAGAAAAAGAAATATATTTTTTGGATAAATAGTACCCCGTGAATAGTAATTCGTGAATAGTAACTCGTGAATAGTAACTCGTGAATAGTAACTCATGAATAGTAACTCATGAATAATAACTCGTGAATAATAACTCATGAATAGTATCTCGTAAATAGTACTCCGTATTCATACATAGTACCGTATACATAAATAATGTCATGTACGCAAATAGTGCCATATACATGAATAGTACCGTATACGTGAATAGTGTCGTATACGTGAATAGTAACCCCAACACAAAAAGATAAAGTTTCACAATAAAATCCATATCAATATTTATAACACCTTAATCCAAATGTTATAAATCACTTAATAATCTCATAATCTAATATTATTAATATTACCACAATATTTTAATTATTTCTTAAACTTATAAATAATTTATTTTAATTGTTTATACTTTACTAATTAATGCATTTAATCATCCTAAAATGCCAAACTCATAAGATTTCATCACCAATAACCAAAACTCTCATCAAAAATCTACATATACCTTATATAGGATTCTCAAGCCATAAAATCCTATTTTCCAAATTTCTTACTTCACATAACATATTTAATTCATTTACTCATAACTAGTCCATTTTCATGAAAAATACCAAATCAAGACAAGCAAATTTTCTTTTTACGGGATTTAGCGAGAATATAGTCCCATATTGAACATATATAATTTTCTCGTAATTTTTAAAATTCATTTACTATTTTTCATATGGCTAAAAGCTCAATGAATATTTAGACATTTATCAAAAGCGTAATTTTGTCCAAAAATTCCGCAATTTATAGTGGGTATCTTCTTTGTTATATAGATGTACTCCCAATAAATATTTCACCAATTTTGGAGTTAACCACAAGGAGTTATAAGGGTTTACTTTTAAAATAGTCTTTTCCCATAAAATTCATAACTCCTAATCTATTCATCCAAAAATCGCCATGTTTGGACACAATTTATAAAACTCATCAAATTATCATTTCAAATTTTTCCGAAATTTTTGAGGGTCGGAAAAATTATTTAAGCGCGCTTCGACGAAACCCCTTACTTACAACGGTTGAATAAAATAATATTCCTTACGAATATTGAACGAAAATAATATTCCTTACGAATATTAAACAAATATAATGAATATTGAACGATAATAATATTTATACGAATATGAAAAATAATATCTCTTCAGAATATAATAAATAATAACCCTTACCTCATAAGAAGACTAGATACTGGAGTAGTGAAGTAGCAGACTTCGCTTCTTCTTTCTCTCTATAGCTTCTATCTCTATAATTGCTCTTGTGAGACTTAGTGAATTGGTGAGAATGAAGGAAGAATGAACTTCTATTTATAGGAAAATATAGTTTCGATAATTGCACGTTTTGGGGCTCGAAATATTACAGTATAATACCTTCATCTTTACCTCCATTTTTAACTTAGTCCTGTAAGTATTATCAAACTTGCACCACATCCCCTAATAGTATATCATATGAATCAATAGTTCAATCATGTGAATCAATAGTTCTATACATGTGAAAATATGAATTACAATATAGTACCTCCATCTATACCTCCATTTTTAACTTAGTCATACAAGTATTATCAATTTTGCACCACCTCCCCTAATAGTACATGAATGTGAATCAATAGTACACACATGTGAACAAATAGTTATAATCATGTAAATTAATAGCAATTAATTGCTCATTTATCCGATTAATTACTCGATTGGTCAATATAATTTCCAGACATCAATTATTATCAAAATAAATATCGATTTTCACTAACACTAATAATCCCAACACAATGGAACTATCAATTTTATCTTTAATCAACACGAACTAATTCATCATTAATATTATAACTCACAATATTTAACAATCAGGTTGTTCCCAGGAAAGAGGGGGCTTTCTGATAAGGATTTCTCCTTATTGGTAGCTTGCAATTAGGTGACCAAACCTCTCCTCGATGTAACTTCTAGACATTGTTAATATTGCAAATAATAATATGAATAACTTTGTCATCTCAATTATTGATTTAATAATATAAAATATTGTGATAATAATTGAATAAAATTGAGTGACTTCTCACGTAAGCATCAATAATCAAAGATACTGTACAATACCGTGTGCTACTTTGCAACCACGCGTATTACTGTACTTTTACTACCGAGTAGTTCAACAGTTTTAACGGTAACACTTTCGCCGTTATTTTTATAAAAAGATAATTTTGTCGTTTTCTAAATACGACAACACTTCTGTTGTGGGGTCCACCAATGATTATGTCGTCGTACGAATATTCCATGTGAAAATGAATATTCCCCGACCAATCGAATATTCCCCGACACAACGAATAACAACTTGCTTACTTTGTAAAAGTTTCAAATATCACCCTTAACTTTAACCCTTTCTCAATTTAACCATTTACTAAATAAAATAATAATTATAAGAAAATTGAATACTTTCATTTTATAATTTCGGGATCTCACAATCTCCCCTCCTTATGAAATTTCGCCCTCAAAATTTACATACCTGGTAGTTCGAAAAAATGAGAACACCTTGTTTTCTTTTTGGATTGTACCTTCCCGGTTATTTCCTCAATATCATGATTTTCCCATTTCTCACCTCATGTATTTCAGATATCATTTTACAATATAGTTTCAAAATAAGGGTTAATTGACATGCCACATATTATCCCTATACTCTGATCGACCAATTAAATACCAAATAACTTAGATAGGTCATACTAGCGAAGGAATTACCCGTCTCTCCCCTCCTAGTTCTAGTCTCACATCTCAGCCAAGGATAATATCCCTAAGCTTTGATACCAATTGTGACGCCCCCAAAACAAGTATATGTAACGCCCCGAAATCCAGTCTATCTTCACACCCGGATTCCATGCGTCACTAGTACATCATTCATCCAACATACATCATTATATACTGAAATATAATAACATACATTCTAAATTCCCAGGTTCTAAAACTTTATAATCTTTCTCATTACAAATAATGATAATTACATTATTCCTTTCATCTTACAAGAGTGACTTTTATCCGCCACCAAGGATACATCACAGTTCATTAAACTAGTCTATAGTTTAATTTTCTTTTGTCTACATTACAAGTCTTCACTTGATCTTCTCGCTCATTCACATTCTGAATGGCACTTCATCTAGATACCGTCAGCTTAAACCTTACAGGATCCTTAAGTTCTTCTAACATCGTTCGCTTAAAATGTTTTTCATTTAAAGTAAGTGTGAGCATTCAATTGCCCAGCAAGTCATAGCAGTTGAACAAATAACTTCAAGAATTTAAACATTCTTTTAAGACTTCAATAACCGAACAAAGGTTATGAAGCAGCTTGAATAATAGGAATAATCTCGATTCCTATCATTTTAAAATATTAGTCACATTCACTTTGAAATACTTTCATTCTCTACTCTCTTTCATACACATTATGTCTGGCTAGAATCAATAGCACAAACTTAACAATAATGGTTCATGTATAAATAGAACATTCTTATATTTAACAGTTCAAACATAGAACAGTTCATCTCACAGAAACACCGAAGTGTTCACATTGTGGCATAAGGCCTCATACGTTCTACCACCTTGTATAAATATCACACATTCGCACATAGACAGAACTTCTTAAGTTCAACATCTGAGAAGTTTTAGAAACTAGCATTCATTTAAAATATGAATGAAGTTAGGAAACTTGCCTTACGCACAGCAACAGCTTACGCTGAACTGCTCATTCCATTCCCTATAACACATAAGGATATAACACATACACTAATTAGTCATATACTTGACTTGCGCATTGGTTTACTTAACTTTACTTCTTAAGGTTCGCGTTCTTGCAATATAATTTTACGCGACTAACTTTCATTACCGGTTTACGGTTTCATGACATACGGAGATGTCTTAATCAAAACGTTCATCATCTTTAACGATTCACATTCTTATCTTCTCTTTATACTTCTCTAGGACTCAGTACACATCGCTTCTCTGCTGGTAGTCCATATGGTACTCTGAGTTGTTTCCCACAAACAACCAACAAACAAGTTCCCGTCTCATCTACACTGCCATCACAGTGAGTTAGATCGGTTGCCAGTTTCGTATATACCTTCGTTCTCTGAAGGAATTGTTTAGCTCAGCTCCCATATGTCAACCATCAAAGGTAACGATTGTACCACAACCTAAACTTATCTTAACTTATACGAACTATTAAACCATAATGTTCATTAAGTCAATTTCTTTTTCCTTATGGCTTTCTGGCAACTAATTGCCATACCTCGGGACTCATTCTTATCCGACTCACATTCGGCTTTCAATACTCTTATTACCGTTCGTTATGGCTTTCTTGATAATTCATATCTTACTTACTACCTTCATCAACATCTAAGTCATACAACTAGGGTATACTTAGAACGTTCGTCCAACGCGAATACGATTCACAAGGATCATTTACGTATTCAACGTTCACGTTGCTCGTCTCTTAATCTCTCATTCAACCTTTACTCAAGGTTTTAATCTCTTTCGATCGTTATCCATCCCATGAACTCCATGTTCATTATTCTTTCTTAATGTGGAAGCCATACTGATCGTTGTATGCTAAAACCGATCGTTCATCGCAACAACATTACGTTCATAGCGTCTATACGTTTTACACTTATCTCTCATTACCACAAAATAACATCGAAATGTTGTTCATTACTTTCGTCACTCAACGTCTAAGGAATCCCAATCATAGCAATCCCTCATGTTCGTTTATCGCGACTACTTTCCCCGGATATCGGTTTCTTAAACCGCAATTACATTCTTTTAATCTCGTTTAATCTTTCCGTTCAACCTTCATTAAAGGTTTCAAACACTTGATTAAGTGTTACATTAGGCGAACTGCATGTTCATATTTCTTTCTTGCACATCCCCCAGCAATTGAGAATTTAAAAGCTCATTCTTGCTTTTTTTCCTGTCTGCGTATTGCTGGCGCCGATCCCTTTACAACTTTTTCGTGGCTTATTTCACTCTGTAATGTCAAATCGAGAGGAGGCTATCATGCTGCTGCCACTCTCTCTCTGCACTAAGACTCGTGACTTTGTGGCGTGAGTTAGCGATGTCTCTCTCTCGATGCAGTGGTGTTGCAGTTGCCACCTTTCAAGGCATGGCTGGCGTCGCAGCGCCAAGTCCTTCTTCCCGAAAATTTTTCTAAGTGTTAACTTCATTTTGAGACGCTTACTTTCCGATCTCATAACTTCTTCGTCATAATTCGGAATGAGGTCATTCCAAAGCCATTCTCTTCCTTATCTTACGTACTTCGATTACCCATGGATAGAACTTTGTTCTGAATCCGTTAACATGCCATTCAATTGGCTTAATCTTTGTTCTTCATTCATTTTACGATTTTAACATTCTTCGTCCGTTCATCCGTAATTCGGTCATCCGAACTCGAAATTCGTTCGTTCTTGAGTCCATGACTCACGTTTTCTACGTTCTCTTACATTCTTATGAAACCCTACATGTTCGGGTTCATTTACTAACTTTCTAATTCTCGCTCATCTTTTACGAAATTTTCTCCATAACTTCGTTATAGCTCCGTTTTAATTCGTTCTTCATGAACGTTTCTAACGTTCCTAACCAAGCAATAAGCAACTAACTTATACGCGATGGTTTTAAACTTGTCCATCAACAACAATTATACTACGATGGTTTTAAATTTGTCCATCAGCAACGTTCTTCGTGTTCTTCGCGTGTTCTTCGTGTTCTTCGTTCGTTCTTCATTTTTAATCGATATTTTGGATTACGATTTCACTTTTTCTTGGAATTTGATGTTATAGAACACCATTCCTTACTTATTTAACCTACTCATTCATAAGATTCATTCGAATCGCTTAAAATCTTTACGAATCTTATACTTCCTTAAGAAATTTATAAACTAAATTTCTTATTTCGTATTTCTTCTTTTCTCATGATTTCAACCATATGAAATCATTCCTAATATCTTTTATTTCTTATTCTCATTAAACTATGTTTTAACATAGAAAAATAAAGAAAATAAACTAGAAGTTAGGTTTTCAGATTACCTTTCTTCTTTAATCTCCTTCCGTCGGACAAAGTTTGCTCACGAGCAAGCTTTTCCTCTTCCTTTTCCTCTTCTCCTTCATTCAAAATCTCTCTCTCTCTCTCTCTCTCAAATGTTTGACAACTTTCACAATTCCAAACAAATGAAATAAGCTTTCTATTTATAGATTTTTAAGGCTAGAGGCAAAATAGTCATTTCGTCCCTAAAATCACTATTCACACCTCCTTACTATTCAAGACTTAAGGACTAAGTTAACTTAGCCCTCAAGTTTGCTTTGCCCTTAAGTTTCTTAGTTCCGTCTTTTGGGTTTCGCCGCTAGTTTTAAAAACTGCGATTCTCGAAATCCAAATATTTTTGGATATTTCGTCTTTCCTTTACCGATTAACTTTTACGTATTCTTCGGATTTCTGAAAAGCTGAAAAACACTTTTTGATGTCAAGCGTTTTCCTTCACGTTTTCCCCTAACGTAGCTAAACGAATGAAAAGTACATTACAGTACTTTTCGTCATTTTTATTTCGTCCAATTTCTGTACGTTTTTCGAGAAAAACTTTTATCGGCTTACTTAACTTTTCACAATATATTATCGTCAAATCTTTCGACGAAATGTCATTTCAACACACCGAACTCTCGGAAAGGCTTAGGTTATTCAAACCCTAACCCTTAGGTTTCGTCGGGTGAATAGTGCCTATTTCATCTTTTTTCCCGAAAATATTTGTCTCCGAAAATTTTTTATTTTCATCTTGAAAATTCTTACTCGTTCAATCTAGCTCGTAGCCAGAATCCTCCCGATTAATAATCATTCTAGGTTATAAAACGATTAATAAACACATAGCAAAGAATAATATTAATAAAAATACATTTTATTAATAATTAATTCATTAAATCTTAATTTCTGGACAATCCGGATTTTCGGGTTGTCACACCCTTTCCCCCTTATAAAAATTTCTTCCTCGGAATTTCTTCAAACCATACCAATACCCGGGTCATCACATTCACCCCTTCTTCACAGAATTTCGTCCTC
Source organism: Panax ginseng (assembly GCA_020205605.1). NCBI lineage: Eukaryota > Viridiplantae > Streptophyta > Magnoliopsida > Apiales > Araliaceae > Panax > Panax ginseng. The sequence continues at coordinate 57,918,900 of CM035134.1, read as the reverse complement.
AAAATTTTAGCCTACCTTTCTTCTCAACTTCTCTTCAAAGAAGTTCTTATCTTTCAAACATTCTCTCACCTTCACAACTTATCAAGAATTATGAAGTAGAATGAACAACGAGGAATATAAGAATTCCTTTAAAACATTTCATGCTTTTGCTGAGGGGTCAAATTGACCATGAACTCTTACTAGGTTTAACAACATGACGTCGTAACCTTTCTTTCCACGGTCGGTTTACAATCACAAAGAAGGTAAACCACCTCTTCCATACATAGGTGATCAACCTATCGTATAACCCCATTTTAAGGTATGTTTACCTCAGACTTAATCATTAGATTCTACACCAAAATAATTTGGTTTGGCATAACTCTTCAAAGAAAGTTCGATTTTCTTTTAATCATGACATACCATTCGTCTTAGCCAAATCAAGTAGCTTAGACCATACTAATAAATTGGACATCAACTTGAAACATTCGTCTAGTCAACTCACTTGACATCGACCAATTCTTTAAATTCTTTTGCAATACATCAAAATGTTTCATGGCGTCATGATACCGTACTTTTCACAGTACGTTGAGGACTTCGTCAGTTTATGACTTCGTCATTATACATCATACCATAGCGGGTTGTTGATCCTAAGATCACTTCGAACACTAGGTTCAGTTGCATTAATAACTCCATCCTTTTACCATCTTTGCATCAAATGCACTGATGATATAAAATTCATTTTGATATTGTAAATCAATTTTTGTCTAGCCGAATCAACTAGCATAGACATATCAAGAATAGTTCTTTTAAAATCCATTGGTTCCAAAAATTGAACAAATTCTTTCATTTTCCAAAATGCTCACTTCAGCACGAATTCAAGAAACTTCTAAATCTAGCATAGCTAGATGACTTGGAATATCCTATTCTCCATCTTCCTTCATTGTCAGTTTAAGACTTCATCATTATACATCATACCATGGTGGGTTGTTGATCCTAAGATCAAATCCAACACCAGGTTCAATTACATTAATAAATCCATCCTTTTACCATCTCTACATCAAATGCACTGACGATATAAAATTCATTTTGATATTTCAAATCAATTTCTGTCTAGCCGAAACAATTAGCAAAGACATACAAAGAATAGTTCTTTTAAAATCCATTGGTTCCAAATATTGAACCAATTCATTCATCTTCAAAACACGCACATCAGCACGATTTCAAGAAACTTCAAAATCTAGAATAGCTAGATGACTTGGAATATCCTATTCTCCATCTTCCTTCATTGTCTTACTTGCGACAATACTTAATCTTCTCTAGCACCTTCAATGCTAAATCTACTGAAAATACTTACTTTCAGTCTAAACAACCCTATACCTTAGTATAGTTCATCAACTTACCACACTTTATGTGTTTAGGAACTTTCCACAACCATATGTGTTTAAGAACTTATCTTCGTAATACGTAATCCAAGAACAAATCAAGGACTATCCATATGCTTAGGGCTCAGAAACATAGCATATAATTATGAGTCACAAACTTTTCATAAGTATGAGTTTCAAGAACCCGCACCTATCTTATCATTCTGTACCTATCAAGTATATACATGAGAAAAGATTCACCTTCTCTTCATATACATCTTGATAGCGCGACCAGTTTCAATGATTATCACTGTAATAAACTGAGTGGTTGTTACACCAAGCACAAACCTTTGCCCATACAAAGATTCATACAAATCAGTTATCACATGAGTCCTCAATTGAAATCGTACAACTTTCTCATTATTAATGTCTGAATTTTCTTTAATTCAGATATGCTATCCTTTACAACTCAATTTGAGTTCTTCTTCCCATACTACCTCGTAGTACCTTTCATTCATAGCATTAGCTATAAATCATTCATCGTGAAAGCGGCTCATCATCATTATTACGATTTACTATGATCACGTGGTGATCTTCTTTATCCTTCTCTTTACGATTATAGTCTTAGGTACTCATACCTAAGGTTTATAACCTATCAGCTTTGATACCAACTTGTAACGCCCCGAAATCTGGTCTATCTTCACACCTGGATTCCGTGCATCACTAGTACATCATTCATCCAACATACATCATTATATACTGAAATATAATAACATACATTCTAAATTCCCAGGTTCTAAAACCTTATAATCTTTCTCATTACAAATAATGATAATTACATTATTCCTTTCATCTTACAAGAGTGACTTTTATCCGCCACCAAGGATACATCACAATTCATTAAACTAGTCTATAGTTTAATTTCTTCTTTCTACATTACAAGTCTTCACTTGATCTTCTCGCTCATTCACATTCTGAATGGCACTTCATCTGGATACCGTCAGCTTAAACCTTACGGGATCCTTAAGTTCTTCTAACATCGTTCGCTTAAAATGTTTTTCATTTAAAGCAAGTGTGAGCATTCAATTAATCAGCAAGTCATAGTAGTTGAACAGACAACTTCAAGAATTTAAACATTCTTTTAAGACTTCAATAACAAGAACAAAGGTTATAAAGCGGCTTGAATAATAGGAATAATCTCGATTCCTATCATTTTAAAATATTAGTCACATTCACTTTGAAATACTTTCATTCTCTACTCTCTTTCATACACATTTCCGTCTGCTAGAATCAATAGCATGACTTAACAATAATGGTTCATGTATAAAAGAACATTCTTTTATTGAGCAGTTCAAACATAGAACAGTTCATCTCACGAAACATCAAGTGTTCACATTGTGGCACAAGGCCCTCATACGTTCTACCACCTTGTACAAATATCACACATTCGCACATAGACGTAACTTCTTAAGTTCAACATCCGAGAAGTTTTAGAAACTAGCATTCATTTAAAATATGAATGAAGTTAGGAAAACTTTTTGACACGACAAGAATAACGACTTTTTTGAATTGTTTCATTCCATTCCTTATAACACATAAGGAAATAACACATATACCAATTAGTTATATACTTGACTTACGCATTGGTTTACTTAACTTTACTTCTTAAGGTTCGCGTTCTTGCAATATAATTTTACGCGACTAACTTTCATTACCGGTTTACGGTTTCATGACATATGGAGATGTCTTACTCAAAACATTCATCATCTTTGACGATTCACATTCTTATCTTCTCCTTATACTTTTCTAGGACTCAGTACACATCGCTTCTTTGCTGGTAGTCTATATGGTACTCTGAGTGGTTTCCCACAAACAACCAACAGACAAGTTCCCATCTCATCTACACTGCCATCACAGTGAGTTAGATCGGTTGCCAATTAAGTATATACCTTCGCTCTCTGAAGGAATTGTTTAGCTCAACTCCCATATGTTAACCATCAAAGGTTACGAATGTACCACAACCTAAACTTATCTTAACTTATATGAACTATTAAACCATAATGTTCGTTAAGTTAATTTCTTATTCCTTATGGCTTTCTGGCAAGTAATTGCCATACCTCAGGACTCATTCTTATCTGACTCACATTCGGCTTTCAATACTCTTATTACCGTTCGTTATGGCTTTCTTGATAATTCATATCTTACTTACTACCTTCATCAACGTCTAAGTCATACAACTAGGTTATACTTAGAACGTTCATCCAACGTGAATACGATTCACAAGGATCGTTTACGTATTCAACGTTCACGTTGCTCGTCTCTTAATCTCTCATTCAACCTTTACTCAAGGTTTTAATCCCTTTCGATCGTTATCCATCCCATGAACCCCATGTTCATTATTATTTCTTAATGTCGAAGCCATACTGATCGTTGTATGCTAAGACCGATCGTTCATCGCAACAACGTTGCGATCACAGCGTCTATACGCTTTACACTTATCTCTCATTACCACAACATAACCTCGAAATGTTGTTCATTACTTTCGTCACTCAACGTCTTTGAGATGCTTCATTTTGAGACACTTCATTTTGAGACGCTTCCTTTCCGATCTCATAACTTCTTCGTTATAATTCGGAATGAGGTCATTCAAAATCCATTCTCTTCTTTATCTTACGTACTTAGATTATCAACGAACAGAACTTTGTTTTGAATCCGTTAACATGCCATTAAATTGGCTTAATCTTTTCTTTTCATTCATTTTACGTTTTTAACGTTCTTCGTTCGTTCATCCGTAATTCGGTCATCCAAACTCTGAATTCATTTGCTCTTGAGTCCACGACTCATGTTTTCTACATTCTCTTACATTCTTATGAAACCCTACACGTTCGGGTTCATTTATTAACTTTCTAATTCTCGCTCGTCTTTTACGAAATTTTTTCCATAACTTCGTTATAGCTCCATTTTAATCCATTCTTCATGAACGTTTCTAACGTTCCTAACCAAGCAATAAGCAACTAACTTATACGCGATGGTTTTAAACTTGTCCATCAACAACAATTATACTACGATGGTTTTAAATTTGTCCATCAACAACGTTCTTTGTGTTCTTCGCGTGTTCTTCGTTCGTTCTTCATTTTTAATCGATATTTTGGATTACGATTTCACTTTTTCTTGGAGTCTGATGTTATAGAACACCATTCCTTACTTATTTAACCTACTCATTCATAAGATTCATTCGCATCGCTCAAAATCCCTACGAATCTTATACTTCCTTAAGAAATTTATAAACTAAATTTCTTATTTCGTATTTCTTCTTTTCTCATGATTTCAACCATATGAAATCATTCCTAACATATTTTATGTCTTATTCTCATTAAACTATGTTTTAACATAGAAAAATAAAGAAAATAAACTAGAAGTTAGGTTTTCGGATTACTTTTCTTCTTTAATCTCCTTCCGTCGGACAAAGTTTGCTCACGAGCAAGCTTTTCCTCTTCCTTTTCCTCTTCTCCTTCGTTCGAAATCTCTCTCTCTCTCTCTCTCAAATGTTTGACAACTTTCCAAATTCAAAATAAATGAAATAAGCTTCCTATTTATAGATTTTTAAGGCTAGGGGCAAAATAGTCATTTTTCCCCTAAAATCACTATTCACACCTCCTTACTATTCAAGACTTAAGGACTAAGTTAACTTAGCCCTTAAGTTTCGTAGTTCCGTCTTTTGGGTTTCGCCGACAATTTTAAAAACTGCGATTCTCGGAATCTAAATATTTTTGGATATTTCGTGTTTCCTTTACCGATTAACTTTTATGTATTCTTCGGATTTCTGATAAACTAAAAAACACTTTTTGATGTCAAACGTTTTCCTTCACGTTTTCCCCTAACGTAGCTAAACGAATGAAAAGTACATTACAGTACTTTTCGTCATTTTTATTTCGTCCAATTTCTGCACGTTTTTTGAGAAAACTTTTATCGGCTTAATTAACTTTTTATGATATATTATCGTCAAATCTTTTGACGGAATGTCATTTCAACACACCGAACTCTTGAAAAGGCTTAGGTTATTCAAACCCTAACCCTTAGGTTTCGTCGGGTGAATAGTGCCTATTTCGTCTTTTTCCCTGAAAATATTTGTCTCCAGAATTTTTTTTTTCGTCTTGAAAATTCTTACTCATTCAATCTAGCTCGTAGCCAGAATACTCCCGATTAATAATCATTCTAGGTTATAGAACGATTAATAAACACATAGCACAGAATAATATTAATAAAAATTCATTTTATTAATAACTAATTCTTTAAATCTTAATTTCTGGACAATCCGGATTTTCGAGTTGTCACAGTATACATCACCCATCTTGAGTCGCCAGATACACACTACATAAATCAAATATAAACTTCTTTTATGCAACTATTGTGTAATATATACGACAAAACATAGCTGAGAGTTTAAACACGAATATTGCCTTCTAGACAGTATCCACACTCAATGGAGTCCTCGTTAGAATTATTATCACACTATTTTATAAATATAGTGAGGACTACTAAAGCCAACATCTGGATCGTCGCTCCGTTCCCCAACTCATCCCAGCTATATTCTCATTTCCTGAAGAGAATATTGAAAGAAAAGGATGAGCTCAACTAGCCTAGTAAGAAATATTATGACTAAGATAATGCAGAATAAGTTATCCTTAGCCTTCAACAGTATAACAACTGATAGAATATAATAGACAACAAGTTTTAGATCAACAACTGCAGCGGAATAAGCAATCCATTAGAAGAGTCAAGTAGAGCATGATATCTACTATCTTCTATGATTTAAAAGTTTATCATCAATTTTATCCTTGTAATTGATAAGTGGATTTTATATACGCGATTCAATGTCCATTTCATGGTTATTTGTTGCTAAATTCTTGTGATCATGTTCCTTTTTACTTGTTTTATGTTATTGCATGTGTAGGATGGTGGTTGTGGTGTTTAACGTACATTTGGAACTATTTGGTATGATTCGAAGTCATTTGGAGCAAAATTGGAAGATGCCATGAAATTCAGCAAGTCATCTGGCAGATTACACCCCCGCCGGGGCGGGCATGTTTATACTGTGTACCTCCGCCGGGGCGGGGTGTCTTCATAATCAGTTAGCAGACAGGTCACCCGTCGGGGCGGGCATAATTAGCTTATGCACCCCCGCCGGGGCAGGGGGTCTTGAATATTAGTTGACAACAAGAGTGCTGGCGTGAGGCGGCGCTTTAACTATGAACCCTACAAGGCTGGGGTGTCGATTTTGGTTGTGTCTTGTTGTAATTGAAATTCTTCATGGGCATGGATTCTAGCTTTTTGCATGACAATGAAACTCTAATTGAAGGGAATTTCGGCTGGAGCTTGTGTGTTGGACTTCCACTACTTTATCAATAACAGCTTCAACAATACAATAAGAGAATTTACGAAGATTGATCTCAGTTTTTCATAGCAAGCTTTGGAGGAGTATTTCGAGAAGATTTTCGACAGGATTGCGATTCTAGGCTACGAGAAGGGTGTTTTTCAATATTCTTTGTCTTAGGCTATTAATTGTAATTAAAAGAATGATTTCTATGATTTATTCAGTGTTTATTTTGTTTATTATGAAATAATTCACTTTTTAGGCTTATGATGGATCTTTAAGTGAAACAATGATTGTATAACTTTGATTTCCAAATTAATAGTCTATTTCCAGTTTATCTATATTGATTTGAGCTTGAATTTATGAATTGCTTGATCAACAATTCTTTATGGATTTGTTTGGAATCGAGAGAGGATATTCAAATCTAGACCTAATTAATATAGCATGTGTTCATGAGTTTTGTAAATAGCAGAATCTTGATGAATGTTAAGGTAGAGATATGCTTGACATCACATGTAATCGGATAGTGAACTTATTCTTAAACCTTCTTTAATTGTAATTCACATAGAGATATGGTGAGTTAGTTGATTAAGGTGTTTAACTTGTTTCTATCTTAATTGTGGATTTAAGTTAATACGGTATTAGTGCATCGAGAGGTGGTTAATACTATGTTCGTGTTCTTGATTAATAAACTGGGATAGTGAATTAAATTGGAATTAAGGTGTTAAGATCAGAGTGAAGCTTAGGGTGAAATCATAAGTCTAATTCTCCATTAATTATTTGAAATTCCAGATTTTAATATGTATGATTGTTCTGTGATAGTTTAATTATTCTTTAATTTAGAGTTTTTAATTTTAGTCATTCAGTTGATTTGTTTAATAAAATTAGGATTAATAGAAAATTGGTAATTATGAGTTAAGGTTATTGCTAGTTAGTCTCTGTGGGAACGACACTCTACTTATCACTCTATTACTTGTTGACCACGTATACTTGCGTGTTGTGCATATATAGATTTTACCCAATAGTAATACCCATCAACAGTTCTTTATTATACCCAAGACAAATAGAACTTTCATCACCTGTCTTCACCTGAACCACCAAAGACGTCAGTTAAATTCATAATTCATGTTTATAATAATGTGAATCAACAATTTCTCCTTACCACAAAGGCTTAATAGAACATTTACTCAATATACTTACCACAAAGGCTGAAGATATTCAAATGTAATAACAATGATCATACCAATCAGTTGTTTACCTTTGCACTACGGGCCAAAGATATTCAACTATAAAACCAATGGTCATGATCATACCAATCAATTGTCTCTGTCAAAGGCACTACTACGGCCAAAGACATTCATTTGTTAACTAATGGTCATGATCCGCTTAATCACATCATCGATTATCCATGCACTACGTGCAAGGATATTCGTTATTATCACCCGATGGTTATGATCATGTCATACACATGTCCATCTTTGCACGTAAGCTAAAGATATACAACTATAAAACCAATAATCAACAAATCCATCTTTGCACGTAAGCCAAAAAATATACAAATCAGTAAGACCAATAATCAGATCCATCTATGTACGTAAGCCAAAGATGACTTTCATCACAATATAAGCATGAGGATGATGACAATGATATAAGCATTAATCAAACGAAATCAAGGATAAATATTAAAGACTTTAAATTTATCCAGAGTTTAGAAATATCCAAATTATCATCATGATACTGCTTTGTGGAGTAAAATTCAAGAATAATATTCATGTATCAAAAATAATTTGGACAGAAAAGAAATATATTTTTTGGGTAAATAGTACCCCGTGAATAGTAACTCATGAATAGTAACTCGTGAATAGTAACTCATGAATAGTAACTCATAAATAGTAACTCGTAAATAGTAACTCATGAATAGTATCTCATAAATAGTATTCCGTATTCATACATAGTACCATATACATAAATAATGTCATATACGCAAATAGTGTCATATTGAATAGTGTCGTATACGTGAATAGTAACCCCGACACAAAAAGATAAAGTTTCACAATAAAATCTATATCAATATTTGTAACACCTTAATCCAAATGTTATAAATCACTTAATAATCTCATAATATAATATTATTAATATTACCATAATATTTTAATCATTTCTTAAACTTATAAATAATTTATTTTAATTGTTTATACTTTACTACTTAATGCATTTAATCATCCTCAAATGCCAAACTCATAAGATTTCTTCATCAATAACCAAAACTCTCATCAAAAATCTGCATATACCTTATATAGGATTCTCAAGCCATAAAATCCTATTTTCTAATTTTCTTACTTCACGTAACATATTTAATTCATTTACTCATAACTAGTCCATTTTCATGAAAAATACCAAATCAGTACAAACAAATTTTCTTTTCTAGGATTTAGCAGAATATAGTCCAATATTGAACATATAATTTTCTCAGAATTTTTTAAATTCATTTGCTATTTCTCATATGGCTAAAACTGCCGAATATTTAGACATTTATCAAAAACTGTAATTTTTTTCAAAAATTCCAAAATTTACAGGGTATACTGTTGTTATATAGATGTACTCCCAATAAAAATTTCACCAATTTTGGAGTTAACCACAAGGAGTTATAAGGGTTTACTTTTAAAATAGTCTTTTCCCATAAAATTTATAACTCCTAATCTATACATCCAAAAATCGTCATGTTTGCATACAATCTAGAAAACTCATCAAATTATCATTTCAAATTTTTCCAGAATTTTTGAGGGTTGGAAAAATTACGAAACTGCCCCTGGCAGAAACCCCTTACTTACAACGGTTGAACGAAAATAATATTCCGTATGAATATTAAACGAAAATAATATTCCTTACGAATATTGAATATAATAAATATTGAACGATAATAATATTCATATGAATACGAAAAATAATATCTCTTCAGAATATAAAAAAATAATAACCCTTACCTTAGAAGAAGACTATGTGCTTATGTGATTACAACTTATGTGCTCGTGATTGTCGAGTAATAATGATTAATAATTAAAATTTAAAAATTTTGTTGTGAGGATGACTAATGTCGAGGAATCCAGTCAGGTTGGGGAGGAAGGATCTCAGATGCCTAGAGAGGAGGAATCTTGTGACATTCAGGTGGTTTGGGAACAACTACTTCCACGAGAGTCAGCCCCGTTGCTCATAGTAGTTGAAGATGAGGATAATGAGGTAGAAACAGATGAGAAAGACCCCGTTGAGCTACCACAAGCGAATGAGGGTGACAAGGACAAGGAGGAAGAGATTCCACTGACCTCGATTGCTGCTTGTATGTACGATGAAGTCTACGATCGCAACGTGGAAATTCAGGATACCGTCGAGGAGTTGCAAGAGATAGTAGATGAACAACAGACCTCGATGGCACAGAAGGACGACGAGATCCAGGATCGAGAGGAACATCTGAACAATGTTCAAGAAGAGTTGGTCCACACTGAAGGAGAGAACGAGCGAATGATAGCAGAGATTGCAGAGTTGAAGAACAAGTTGAAAGAGGAATCTACTAAGAGGGCAAGAGCCGAAGACGCGTACGAGGAAGCTTATCAATGGGCTGGAATAGTAGAGAGAGACACACAAGAAAAGAGAATGAAGATGGAGGAAATGAATAACGTATTCACCACCGTGATTAATCGATCTCAAGATCGGGTTATGGGTTATCCGATTCAGTTTGAGACCCTGCCATCATTTATATTAGATCGCAGAACAATGTTCCGAATTATGGAGGAAGCGCGTCGTAAGGCTATGCAGTACCTTAGTAGGACATCATAGGGAACGTACTTGATATGAAATTAATGATATGATAAATAATATGTAAATCCCAAGTGTTATGTAAACTATGGGATATGATGATGATGTTGTCCTGAAACTTTAGTAGTTCAGGAAAGTAATGTAAATAGCAGTGATGTTATTGTTATGATGTTTTCAAAGAAATTATGAATGAATAAAAGTTATTATTTTATTTTATCCAAAGTGTTATGTGTTATGTGATTATTACTTTTATGGGGGCAAGTTAAGTATAAATTACTTAAAAGAGTTGAGTAATAATCTAATGAGTGTATTTTTAACAGAAAATGCCTCTAAAACGTCAACCACCCCGACAGAGAACCACTGAAAGAACTAATAACAATAATGCTGAAGCTAAACCCGTTCAAATTTGGTGACGCATCTTGATGGGGTGCACCGCTGAGAATCAACCATGAATCAACCCTAAAATCAAGCTAAAACGTTTAAGGACTTCAAGGCGGTTGGACCACCAGAATTTCATGGGTCCATGAATCCAGTTGAGGCACAGACCTGGATCCTGGAGATAGGGAAAGTATTCGATGTTGTGGGAGTAGGGGAGGATCAGAAGATTGCTTTTGCAACATTCATGTTGAAAGCAGAGGCTAGTTATTGGTGGCAGGCCAATAAAACTTGAGGAGGACAAGGGGTGATGACCTGGGATAGGTTTAAGGAGATATTCTTCGAGACCTATTTCCTAGAGAGTTCGAAGAGTCAGTTAGAAGTGCAGTTTTTTGAACTGAAGCAGGGAACAATGACGGTGTCGGAGTATACCGTGAAATTCAACGAGTTGGAGAGGTTTACGCCATATCAAGTCAGCACAGATGAACGCAAGGCAAATAGGTTCTAACAGGGACTACAGCCCTGGTTGTACAATAGGATTTCCTTTTTCCAGCTGAAGATATTTGCATCGGTAATGGAGAAGGCAATTCTCGCTGAAGGTGGAGGTGAGGCTGTAACTAAGTTCAATCAAGAACAGAAAAAGAAGAAGAATAAAGTGGAGGTTAAGAATGGAGGTGGTGGTAGTGGAAATGGTAACAATAATCTGAAAAGGAAAGGGAATGGAAATATGGGTACTGGAAATCAGCAGGGTAACCAACAGAATAAGAAGTTGGAAGCATGTGCTACATGCGGGAAGTGTCACAAGGGTGTATGCTTAATGGGGAAACGAGTATTCTATAATTGTGGCCAGGAGGGTCACATCGCCCCAAATTACAATCAACCCAAGAAGAACGTTTGCTTCATATACGGGTCCAAGGATCACTTTTCTCGTGAGTTCCCTAAGAAGAAGGCTGGAGAGACAACATGAAGCAAGGGAGGTAGCAGTGGAGGTATATGGGCCATTGTTGGACCAATGACATCAAACAAACCCACAGCCAGAACCTTCAACATGATTGTGCAAGATGTTGTGCAATCAAAAGATGTGGTGTCAGGTATTATCCCAATCAATGATATTGATGCTTATGTATTATTTGATTCAGGTGCTACTTGCTCATTTATATTTGATGAATTTGCTAAGAGGTTAGGATTGCCTAGTGAAGAATTGAATTTCCCTTTAAACATAGAAATTGTGAATAAGGAAGTAATTCATGTTAGGTTCGTATACAAGAACTGTAGGGTGAATATTAAGGGGAATATTATGATGATAGATTTAATTCTGATTAGACTTGGAGAGTTTGATGTTATTTTTGGAATGGATTTGCTGTTCAATTGTGGAGCAATAATTGATTGCCAAAAGAAATGTGTAAACCTTATAACTTGGTCAATGGTAGTTTTCTATGGTAGCAAATCGCCTAGACAAATGATATGTCTGACGATTATTCAGGCCAAAAAGTTGTTGAGTTAAGGTTGTGTGGGTTATTTAGCTTACATAGTCGATACTCAGAAGAAGGGTGTGAAACTGGAAGAGATACCAGTTCTTAGGAAATTTGTAGATGTGTTTTCGAAAGATTTTCCAGGACTTCCGCTGATCGAGAGATTGAGTTTGTGATTGAGTTAGAGCCAGGAACAACATCGATATTGAAGGCCCCGTACAGAATGGCTCCGATAGAGATGAAGGAACTGATGGTGCAACTACAGGAGATGTTGGACAAGAAATACATTCAGCCGAGTGTGTCACCGTGGGGAGCACCGATGTTATTCGTAAAGATGAAGGATGGGTCAATGCGTCTTTGAATTGATTATAGGGAATTAAACAAAGTCACTATTAAGAATAAATATACGTTTCCAAGAATAGATGACTTGTTTGATTAATTGAAGGGTGCTAGATATTTCTCGAAAATAGATTTGAGAAGTGGGTATCTTCAACTGAAGGTAAGGAAGGAGGATGTACCGAAGACGATGTTCCGAACTCGGTATGGACATTAAGAATTTTTGGTGATGTCTTTTAATTTGACCAATGCCTCTGCTGCATTCATGGATTTGATGAACAGGGTGTTTAAACCATTCTTAGACAAATTTGTTGTGGTATTTATCGACGACATTCTGGTGTATTTCAAAACTCAAGAAGAACACATGGAACATTTACGTATGACATTGGAGACACTAAGAAAGGAAAAGTTGTATGCGAAATTCTCTAAATGTGAATTTTGGCTAGATCGTGTACAATTTCTTGGGCATGTTATTGAGAAAGATGGGATTTCAATGGATCCATCAAAAGTTGAAGTTGTAATCAACTGGGAACAACCAAGAACACCTCCAAAGGTGAGGAGTTTCTTGGGACTGGTCGGTTATTACAGACGATTTATTCAGGACTTTTCCAAGATAGCCACTCCGTTAACAAATTTGATAAGGAAAGCTATAAAAAAAATTTGGACACAGAAGTGTGAGGAAAGTTTTCAAGAATTGAAAAAGAAGTTAAGTGTGGCACCTGTGTTGTCATTACCAGATAATAAAGGAAATTTTGTGGTGTATAGTGATGCCTCACATGAAGGGTTGGGTTGTGTTCTTATACAGAATGGAAAAGTTATTGCTTATGCATCAAGACAATTGAAGGACTATAGGAAAGGATATCCGACTCATGATTTAGAATTGGCTGCAGTGGTATTTGCTTTAAAAATATGGACACACTATCTCTTTGCAGAAAAATATTAGATCTATACATACCATAAGAGTCTGAACTATATTTTCACTCAGAAAGACCTGAACATACATCAAAGGAAATGGATGGAATTGATAAAAGATTACGATTATGAAATCTTTTATCACCCGGGCAAAGCTAATGTGGTTGCAGATGCCTTGAGTAGGAAAGGCAGAGAAAAGTTGATGTTGTTAACCAACCAAGAGGAGCTCATTTCAGCAATGACAAGGCTAGAGTTGGAAATCAAATTTCTAGAACCGATGAAAGATTGTTCCAGATGGAAGCTAGTTCAACTTTGGTTGACAAAATTAAGAATGCTCAACTACAAGATGAAGAATGTAGAAAAATCAAAGAGAAAGTGGTTGAAAGTAATGAGGTGAAATACAAAATCGTTACCGAAGGGTTACTAAGGTTCGAGGGGAGAATTTGGATTCCAGCAGTACCAGATATTAAAGAAGAAATCTTGACAGAGGCTCATAACTCAAGATATTCGATTCATCCGGGAAGTATGAATATGTATCAAGATTTGCGGCGACATTTTTAGTGGCCGAATATGAAAATAGACGTTGCAGAATGTATTGCAAAATGCTTGACATGTCAAAGAGTCAAGGCCGAGCATCAACGACCAAGCGGATTACTTCAACCGTTGGAAATATCTGAATAGAAGTGGGAACACATCATAATGGATTTTGTGGTGGGTCTTCCAACTACTCAGAAAGGATACGATGCGATTTGGGTGATAGTGGACAGACTGATGAATCAACACACTTTTTGCTAATAAAGATTAGGTTCAATCTTGATCAGTTGGCAAGGTTGTACATTAAAGAGATCATTTCGAGACATGGAGTGCCAGTGTCAGATAGAGATCCACGATTAACATCAAACTTCTGGAAGAGACGACAAGAGTGTATGGGAACATAGTTGCGAATGAGTACGGCATATCATCCGCAAACAGATGGCCAAAGCGAATGAACAATCCAGACATTGGAAGATATGCAGAGAGCATGCATCATGGATTTCAAAGGGAGCTAGGACGAACATTTACCATTGGTGGAATTTTCCTAGAATAACAGTTACCACGACAGCCTCGGCATGCCGCCAGCTTACGAAGCATTATATGGCAGAAAGTGCAGAACTCCACTATGCTGGGATGACGTTGGTGAACATCAACTGCTAGGACCAGAAATGGTGCTGTGACACCCCCAAATCAAGGTACTCCATTCCCATAGGATTTGGTGCTCACTATCCAAAACCATTACATCTAACTACCCATCATAAAGGATAAAGACATAATTTAAATAACTTAAACTATAATCTTTCCCATTAAAGGGTTACATCATCCTCTCAATGTGACACCCCCAAATCCAGGTACTCCATTTCCACAGGATTTGGTGCTCACTTATTAAAAACTATTACATCTAACTACCCATAATAAAGGATAAAGACATAATTTAAATAAATTAAACCATAATATCTCCCATTAAAGGGTTACATCATTATCTCGAATTTAATCCCAGGTAATCTAACCTTAAAATTATTACATCAGTTGTGGAATACATTATAAAATAAAACAAGTCTTGAAACATAAAACATTTAGATAATATTCTCATAAGTCTTCATCATTTGGACATCTTGCCCTTGCCTTTGCTAGTCGACGGCTCATCAACTTTCTCCACTTTAGCTGCAGTGTTAATTGCAAGAGTGAGCAAACAAATGCTCACTGATATAGAAAGTAGCAATGAAAGTAACATGAGAGTGAACAACGGAAGTTGAACAATAAGGAACTCGTTCTACAAATCAAACTAGAAAATAAGTTCGAACTATAATTATCTGAGGGTCTTAAGACCACGAACTATGTCCCCGGTACTTAGGTATTATTACCCAACCTTAACAGTCATTTAGACTATACGGACCCTTCTTAACGTACTTAGGGGGATCAACCCTTTGTACCATGTATTGTGCATAAACATCTAAACGTTACACGTACAAAATCCCCTATATTAGGGTTGTTTGTCTCAGTTTGGATTTAGAATTTCCACACTAAAGAAATTTTAGTTTGGAACTAGCTTATTAGTGTTTCTAGAATTTTAGAACACTATTCAGTTCCTATCAATAAAGGTTTAATACAAGAATGTACATCTGAACAAGGCTATCAAAGTCAAAGATCGGATATCAATTATAGATACAATTGAATTACATGATATACAAACAAAATGCTATAACCAAAAGAGTTAGAACAATCTAATTTGAATTGATGTTTTAGAACAATATATGCTTTGAACAATAATTAGAAAAGTACAACTCGCTCGATATAACGAATTAAGTTTTAAGAGCTTGTACAAACATATTCAAGATAGATTAAGTTTGCTAAATTTAAGAACTTGAACAATAATAAGATAGGAATGGAAACTTGCATTCAATATGAAAAGAATGAAGTTAGAAAGCTTGCTCGATTGTAAAGAGATAAGGTTTAGTATTTGCACAATTATAAAAGTAGAGTTAGAGAACTTGCCTTGATTGTAAGCTACACAAATGTAAAATAATCTCCAATTACCCTACACATATCATTGAAATCGCAACAATAATTAATTGTATGAACATTAGCTTTTAGGCTTTATGCCACTATTTAGGTCATAACCCTAGCACCTAAACACATTGGTTAACACCTTAACGATTCTGAAATCATATATTGATCAACATAACTTAATCGTTCAATTCCATTTTTCGAAAACATCTCATTTGGTTTCATTTTATAACTCAATTAACAATCACTTAAATTCTTTTACACTTTATATAACAACGCATGACAATCTAATATTATTGTTTATATCATGTTTTAATGACAATAACATGCATGCTTTACTAACCCAAGTCCATTCGCTTACCATCACCGTAAACAAGCGGACTCAATTGTCCTAGTTAGAAGGTGTGGTGGCAATTTGCCATTTTTTGCCTTAGCATTATGCCAAGCAATTCTTGTGCGGTGTTGAACAAACCACGCAGACGACAATGAACAATAGCCGTTTTTAGCCCAACTAACACGAAATTCACCCATCAAATGGTGATAATCATGTAAAATAATTATACAACTATCATATCATGATTGCTAACATATTCAACCACTTAGTATAATTTAACAACAACTAAAACTATTTTAATTTATCAATTTTCATGTTTTTCATATAAAACTCCATTTTTTGATAGTCTGCCCAAAAATCATCACTGTGAACTCGTTACTTGACCAAATCATTCCATTCAAATTACGTTATGTTCGTATTTCAGTGAACTACCATATACAAGCATCAATTTACAGATTGCTACACACATTGGACAAGAAATTTTGGTACTTTCTAAGCTATATAACAAGAACATAAACACTGCTATATATAATCTTCTGCTATTTAATTTCTCACGATTTTGATAACTTTAAACAACACCCATATATGATAATTAACAGATTTAACAACATAATCCATACCATATAAACAACGTTTGAACAAAAAGCCAGAAATCAATTTACAGAGAACTTATATAAAACTAAAACTTAAACATTTATTAATGAATTATACCTTAAATCCTTGATTGAATGCTAGCAAAAGATAGTGTTAGGGCTTAGAAATCCTCTTCTTCCTCTTGCCAATCTAAAACCCTGTGTGTTACTCTCCAAACCCTCTCTGCTCTATACTAGCCTTAAGAGAAAAGAAGAAGAATGCGTAGAAATAACATGGCCACTTCCCCACGAACGTCAGGTTGAAAAACAAAAAGGTAGTGTCAGTTGAATAATGCCAAAGACCATAAGGTCTTGTTTGGCTAACCAACTCTCCCAACTAAATTATTTTAATAATATTTATATTATACATTTTTATGTCACACTTTTATTTAGCTAATTAATCTAAATAACTTAGCTTAGTTAATCTCAATAACTTATAACGATAAAAAAATTCTTATTCTCATTAATAAATAATTAGATATCCAATTTAATTAATAAATTAGACATCACTATATTTAATTTATTTATTTCCTTTAAATTAAATAATTCATTTAATTTAATTATTTTCTTAAATTTTAAGCAATTGATTTAATTTAATTATCTCCTTAAATTAAATCCAACACATAAAATTATCATTACTTGGTTCAATTAACATTAATTAATTTAGCTACTAAATTAATTCATGACAACCCATCAAATACTTATTTTCCTCAATAAATAAATTATTTTAAGTATTTATTTAATTCCTAAATATTTAAATTAAATTATAAATTTCTCGATCGTTACACTCAAAATAATCCCAGGTAATCTAACCTTAAATTTATTACATCAGTTTGCGGAATACATCATAAAATAAAACAAGTCTTTAACATAATTCATTAAAATAAAAATTCGCATAAGTCTTCAACACTTGGACATCTTGCCCTTTCCTTTGCTAGTAGATGGCTCATCGACTTTCTCTACTTTAGTTGCAGTGTTAATTGCAAGAGTGAGCAAACAAATGCTCACTGATATAGAAAGTAGTAATGATAACAACATGAGAGTGAACAACGAATGCTGAACAATAATGAACTTGCTCTACGAATCAAATATAGAAAACAAGTTTGAAATCAATGTCTGAGGGCCTTAAGACCACGAACTATGTCTCTGGTATATAGGTATTATTACCTTAACCTTAACAGTCATTAGACTATACAGACCCTTCTTACCATACTTAGGGGGATCAGCCCTTTATACCATGTATTGTGCACAAACATCTAAACGTTACACGTACAAAAATCCCCTATGTTAGGGTTGTTCGTCTCAGTTTGAATTTAGAATTTTCACACTAAAGAAAGTTTAGCTCAGAACTAACTTATCAGTGGTTCTAGAATTTTAGAACACTATTCCATAATAGACTAGTTCAATCAAATAAGAGTTTGCTTATTACTTGGAGGTTTAATATAATCAATATAGAATTGAACAAGGTTATCAAGGTCAAAGATCGAATAACAACAATATATAATTGAGTAAACATGATATACATGCAGAGTGCTATATTCAAAAGAGTTAGAACAACCTCCTTTGAATCGATGTACTAAAACAACATATGCTTTGAATAACATTAAGGAAAATAAAACTTGCTCAATGTAACGAATTGGGTTACAAGAACTTGTACAGTCATCCTAAGAAACTCCTTACCTCTGACGGTGTCTTCGGCTGATCCTAGTTTATTATAGCTTCAACCTTTGATGGATCTACCGAAATTCCATCCTTATCAATAACGTGTCCGAGAAACTGTACACGTTCCTACCAAAATTCACATTTTGAAAATTTTGAGTACAACTTCTCTTTTCTCAATGTCTCCAACGTCAATCTCAAGTGTTTTACATGTTCCTCTTTGGTTTTGGAATATACCAATATATCATCAATAAACACCACCACAAATTTGTCTAAGAATGGTTTAAACACCCTATTCATCAAATCCATGAACGCTGCAGGTGCGTTGGTAAACAAAAAGGCATAACCAGAAACTCGTAATAACCATACCGAGTTCTAAACGCTGTCTTCTTTACATCCTCTGGCCTCACCTTCAACTGATGATAACCACTTCTCAAATCTATCTTTGAGAAATATCTCGCTCTCTTCAACTGATTAAACAGTTCATCGATTCTAGGTAATGGATACTTATTTTTAATCGTGACCTTATTCAATTCTCGGTAATCAATGCAGAGCCGCATCGATCCGTCTTTCTTCTTAACAAACAACACTGGTGCTCCCCATGGCGACACACTCGATTGAATATACTTCTTGTCAAGTAATTCTTGCAATTGCACCATCAACTCATTCATCTCTACCGGGGCCATTCTATATGGTGCCTTAGATATCGGGGCCATTCCTGGTAGTAAATCATTTACGAAGTCGATTTGTCGATCCGGCAGAAGACCCAACAAATCGTATGGAAATACACCTGCAAAATCTTTTATAATTGGTATTTCTTCTAACTTCGCACTCTTCTTCTGCGTATCGACTATGTAGGCTAAGTATCATACACATCCTTGTCTCAACAACTTCTTAGCTTGCATCACCGTCAGACAACTTGCTTATCAAGGTGACTTGCTGCAAAAGAACACAACATTTGATGGAGTCATAAGGTTAACACACTTCCTTTGGTAATCAATTACTTCTCCATAATTGAATAACCAATCCATTCTGTAACGCCCCAAAATTCAGTCTATCTTCACACCTAGATCCCGTATGTCACGAGTACATCATTCATCCAAACATACATCATTATATGTTTAAATATAATAACATACATTCTAAATTCCCAGGTTCTAAAACCTTATAACCTTTCTCATTACAAATAATGATAATTACATTATTCCCTTCATCTTACATGAGTGACTTTTATCCGCCACAAATTATACATAACAGTTCATTAAACTAATCTATAGTTTAATTTTCATATTTCTACATTACAAGTCTTCACTTGATCTTCTCACTCATTCACATTTTGAATGGCACTTCATCTGAATATTGTTAGCTTAATCCTTACGGGATCCTTAAGTTCTTCTAACATCGTTCGCTAAAAATGTTTTTCATTTAAAGCAAGTGTGAGCATTCAATTGCCCAAAGAAGTCATAGAGATTGAACATACAACCTCAAGAGTTTAACATTCCTTTGAAACTCGATAACCAAACAAAGGTTATGAAGCAGCTTGAACAATAGGAATAATCTCGATTCCTATCATTTTAAAACATTAGTCACATTCACTTTGAAATAGTTTCATTCTCTACTCTCTTTCATACACATTACATTCGGCTAGAATCAATAGCAGACAGACTTAACAATAACGGTTCATGTATAAACAGAACATGCTCATATTGAACAGTTCAATCACAGAACAGTTCATATCATAGAAACACTGAAGTGTTCACATTATGGCACAAGGCTTCATACATTCTACCACCTTGCACAAATATCACACATTTGCACATAGACAGAACTTCTCAAGTTCAACATCTGAGAAGTTTTAGAAACTAGCATTCATTTAAAATATGAATGAAGTTAGGAAACTTGCCATACGTACAGCTACAGCTTACGCTGAACTGCTCATTCCAATCCCTATAACACATACAACAATTAGTCATATACTTGACTTACACATTAGTTTACTTAACTTTACTTCTTAAGGTTTGCGTTCTTGAAATATAACTTTACGCGACTAACTTTCATTACCGGTTTATGAATTCATGACATACGGAGATGTCTTACTCAAAACGTTCATCATCTTTGATGATTTACATTCTTATCATCTTCTTATAACTTCTATAGGACTCAGCACACATCGATTCACTGCTAGTAGTCCATATGGTACTCTGAGTGGTTTCCCATAAACAACCAACAAACAAGTTCCCGTCTCATCTATACTGCTATCACAGTGAGTTAGATCAGTTTCCAGTTTCGTATATAGCTTCTCTCTCTGAAGGAATTGTTTAGCCCAGCTCCCACATGTCAACTATCAAAGGTTACGATTGTACCACAACCTAAATTTATCTTAACTTATACGAACTATTAACTATAATGTTCGTTAAGTCAATTTCTTATTCCTTTTGGCTTTCTGGCAAGTAATTGCCATACCTCAGGACTCATTCTTATCCAACTCACATTCGGCTTTCAGTAATCTTATTACTGTTCGATATGGCTTTCTCGATACCATTCATATGTTACTTACTACCTTTGTCAACGTCTATGTCATGCAACTAGGGTATACTTAGCACTTTTGTCCAACGCGAATATGATTTACGAGGATCGTTTACGTATTCAACGTTCACGTTGCTCATCTCTTAACCTTTCATTCAACCTTTACTCAAGGTTTAATTACTTTCAATCGTTATCCATCCCATGAACCCCATGTTCTTCATTCTTTCTTAACGTCGAAGCTATATCGATCGTTGTATGCTAAGACCGATCATTCATCACAACAACGTTGCATTCACAGCGTCTATACGCTTTACATTTATCTCTCATTACCATAACATAACATCAAAATGTTATTCATTACTTTCGTCACTCAACATCTAAGGAATCACAATCATAGAAATCCCTCACGTTCGTTTACTGCGACTACGATCCCCGGATCTCGGTTCTGTAATCCTCAATTACATTCTTTTAATCTCGGTTAATCTTTCCTTTCAACCTTCATTAAAGGTTTAAAACACTTGATTAAGTGTTACATTAGGCGAACTACATGTTCATATTTCTTTCTTGCACATCCCCCAGTAATTGAGCAATAAAATCTCATTCTTTGGGCATTGCCTCGCACCGTGCCTGACATGGCTTCACTCTCTTCACTAAGACTCATGTTGGCCGCGAAAGTTAGTAGTGTATGGCTCTTCGGTCTGACGCTGCAGTACCACCTTACAAGGCATGTCTGTAGCCGCGGCGCCAAGCCCTTCTTCTCGAAAATTTTTCTAAGTGTTAACTTCATTTTGAGACGCTTATTTTCCGATCTCATAACTTCTTTGTTGTAAATTGGAACGAGGTCATTCCAAAGCCATTTTCTTCCTTATCTTACGTACTTTGATTACCCATGGATAGAACTTCATTCTGAATTCGTTAACATGCCATTCAATTGGCTTAATCTTCTCTCTTCGTTCATTTAATGTTTTTAACGTTCTTCATTCGTTCGTCCGTAATTCGATCATCCGAACTCAGAATTTGTTTGTTCTTGAGTCCATGACTCACGTTTTATATGTTCCCTTACGTTCTTATTGAAACCCTACATGTTCGGATTCATTTACTCATTTTTCCTAACCCTTAGGTTTTAAGTCCACATGTGAAAACTTCGTTTTTCCCATAACTGAAATATTATTGAATATTCCATCTCATCTCAGAATTCTATCATTACGCATTTCTCAGAAATTCAAAATAAATCTCCGAGAAGAAACGGATGAATAGTGCCTATTTCGTCTTTTTCCCCAGAAATATTTTTGTTCTCGGAAAAATTTTATTTTCATCTTGAAAATTCTTACTGCTCGGCCTAGCTCAGAGCGTAATCCTCCTGATTAATAATGATCCTAGGTTATAGAACGATTAATAAACACATAGCACATAATAGTATTAATAAAAATTCATTTTATTAATAACTAATTCTTTAAACTTCAATTCTGGAAAAATCCGAATTTCCGGGTCGTTACACTCTTCCCCTCTTATAAAAATTCCGTCCTCGGAATTTCTTAAAACCACACCTTTACCCGGGACCTCACATTCTCCCCTTCTTCAAAGAATTTCGTCCTCAAAATTTTAGCTTACCCTTTTTCTCAACTTCTCTTCAAAGAAGTTCTTATCTTTTATACATTCCCTACCCTTCATAACTTATCAAGAATCATGAAGTGAAAGGAATAACTAGGAATATAAGGATTCCTTTAAAACATTTTATTCTTTTGCTGAGGGGTCAAATTGACCATGAACTCTTACTAGGATAAACAGCCTTCGCCGTAAACCTTTCTTACACAGTAAGTTTACAATCACAAAGAAGGTAAACTACCTCTTCCATACGTAGGTGATCAACCTATCGTATAACCCCATTTCAGGGTATGTTCACCTCAGACTTAATCATTGGATTCCGCACCAAAACAATTTGGTTCGGCATAGCTCTTCAAAGAAAGCTCAATTTTCTTTTAATAATGACATACCATTCGTCTTAGCCAAATCAAGTAGCTTAGACCATACCAATAAATTGGACATCATCTTGAAACATTCGTCTAGTCAACTCACTTGACATCGACCAATTCTTTAAATTCTTTTGCAATACATCAAAATGTTTCATGGCGTTATGATACCGTACTTTTCACAGTACGTTGAGGACTTCGTCAGTTTATGACTTCGTCATTATACATCATACCATAGCGGGTTGTTGATCCTAAGATCACTTCGAACACTAGGTTCAGTTGCATTAATAACTCCATCCTTTTACCATCTTTGCATCAAATGCACTGATGATATAAAATTCATTTTGATATTGTAAATCAATTTTTGTCTAGCCGAATCAACTAGCATAGACATATCAAGAATAGTTCTTTTAAAATCCATTGGTTCCAAAAATTGAACAAATTCTTTCATTTTCCAAAATGCTCACTTCAACACGAATTCAAGAAACTTCTAAATCTAGCATAGCTAGATGACTTGGAATATCGTATCCTCCATCTTCCTTCATTGTCTTACTTGTGACAATACTTAATCTTCTCTAGCACCTTCAATGCTAAGTCTACTGAAAATAACTCATTTCAGTATAAACACTCCTATACCTTAGCACAGTCCATCAACTTACCACACATTATGAGTTCAGAAACTTTCCACAATAATATGAGTTTAAGAACTATCCCAAACAGACCATAGGCGTCCATTCGCTGAGAAGTTCAAAAATATACCATATAATTATGAGTCACGAACTTACCATAAGTATGAATTTCAAGAACTCGCACCTACCTTATCATTCTCTACCTATCAAGTATATACATGAGAAAAGATTCACCTTCTCGTCATATACATCTTGATAGCGCAGCCCAATTCCAATTATCACTGTAATAAACTGAGCAGTTGTTACACCAAGCACAAACCTCTCCCCATACAAAGGTTCATACAACTCAGCTATCACATGAGTCCTCACTTGAAATCTTACAACTTCTAACTTTCTCTTTACTTAATACGAATTTTCTTTAATTCGTATACTATCCTTTATAACTCAATCTGAGTTCTTCTTCCCGTACTACTTCGTAGTACCATTTATTCATAGCATTGGCTATAAACCATTCATCATTTAACAGCTCGCTTGTTACTACGATTTACTATGATCACGTGGTGATCCTCTTATCCTTCTCTCTAAGATTATAGTCTTAGGTACTCATACCTAAGATTTATAACATATCAGCTTTGATACCAACCTGTAACGCCCCGAAATTCGGTCTATCTTCATACCCGGATCCCGTACGTCATGAGTACATCATTCAACCAAACATACATCATTATATGTTGAAATATAATAACATACATTCTAAATTCCCAGGTTCTAAAACCTTATAACCTTTCTCATTACAAATAATGATAATTACATTATTCCCTTCATCTTACAAGAGTGACTTTTATCCGCCACCAATTATACATAACAGTTCATTAAACTAATCTATAGTTTAATTTTCATATTTCTACATTACAAGTCTTCACTTGATCTTCTCACTCATTCACATTTTGAATGGCACTTCATCTGAATATTGTTAGCTTATTCTTACGGGATCCTTAAGTTCTTCTAACATCGTTCGCTAAAAATGTTTTTCATTTAAAGCAAGTGTGAGCATTCAATTGCCCAGCAAGTCATAGCAGTTGAACATACAACCTCAAGAGTTTAACATTCCTTTGAAACTCTGATAACCAAACAAAGGTTATGAAGCAGCTTGAACAATAGGAATAATCTCGATTCCTATCATTTTAAAACATTAGTCACATTCACTTTGAAATAGTTTCATTCTCTACTCTCTTACATACACATTATGTCTGGCTAGAATCAATAGCACAGACTTAACAATAACGGTTCATGTATAAACAGAACATGCTCATATTGAACAGTTCAATCACAGAACAGTTCATATCATAGAAACACTGAAGTGTTCACATTATGGCACAAGGCCTCATACATTCTACCACCTTGCACAAATATCACACATTTGCACATAGACAGAATTTCTCAAGTTCAACATCTGAGAAGTTTTAGAAACTAGCATTCATTTAAAATATGAATGAAGTTAGGAAACTTGCTTTTACATGACACTACGACTTATACGCCTAAATCGCTCATTCCAATCCCTATAACACATAAAGAAATAACACATACAACAATTAGTCATATACTTGACTTACACATTAGTTTACTTAACTTTACTTCTTAAGGTTCGCGTTCTTGCAATATAACTTTACGCGACTAACTTTCATTACCGATTTACGGCTTCATGACATACGGAGATGTCTTACTCAAAACGTTCATCATCTTTAATGATTTACATTCTTATCTTCTTCTTATAACTTCTCTAGGACTCAGCACACATCACTTCTATGCTAGTAGTCCATATGGTACTCTGACTGGTTTCCCACAAAAAACCAACAAACAAGTTCCTGTCTCATCTACACTGCCATCACAGTGAGTTAGATCGGTTGCCAGTTTTGTATATACCTTCGCTCTCTGAAGGAATTGTTTAGCCCAGCTCGCACATGTCAACCATCAAATGTTACGATTGAACCACAACCTAAATTTATCTTAACTTATATGAACTATTAACTATAATGTTCGTTAAGTCAATTTCTTATTCTTTTTGGCTTTCTGGCAAGTAATTGCCATACCTCAGGACTCATTCTTATCTGACTCACATTCGGCTTTCATTAATCTTATTCCCTTTTGATATGGCTTTCTCGATACCATTCATATGTTACTTACTACCTTTGTCAACGTCTATGTCATGCAACTAGGGTATACTTAGCACTTTTGTCCAACGCGAATATGATTTACGAGGATCGTTTACGTATTCAACGTTCACGTTGCTCATCTCTTAACCTCTCATTCAACCTTTACTCAAGGTTTAATCGCTTTCAATCGTTATCCATCCCATGAACACCATGTTCTTCATTCTTTCTTAACATCGAAGCCATACAGATCGTTGTATGCTAAGACCGATCATTCATCACAACAACGTTGCTTTCACAGCGTCTATATGCTTTACATTTATCTCTCATTACCACAACATAACATCAAAATGTTATTCATTACTTTCGTCACTCAACATCTAAAGAATCACAATCATAGCAATCCCTCACGTTTGTTTACTACGACTACGATCCCCGGATCTCGGTTAATCTTTCTGTTTAACCTTCATTAAATGTTTAAAACACTTGATTAAGTGTTACATTAGGCGAACTACATGTTCATATTTCTTTCTTGCACATCCCCCAGTAATTGAGCAATAAAAATCTCATTATTGGGCATTGCGTTGCACCGACGCTGTGGCGCCACTCTCTTCACAAAGACTTGCGCTACGACGCGAGTTAGTAGTGTCTAGCTCTTCGGTCTGGCGCTGCAGTGCCACCTTACAAGGAATGTCTGGCACCGCGGCGCCAAGCCCTTCTTCTCGAAATTTTTTCTAAGTGTTAACTTCATTTTGAGACGCTTACTTTTCGATCTCATAACTTCTTTGTTATAACTTGGAAAGAGGTCGTTCTAAAGCCATTTTCTTCCTTATCTTACGTACTTTGATTACCCATGGACAAAACTTTGTTCTGAATCCATTAACATGCCATTCAATTGGCTTAATCTTCGCTCTTCGTTCATTTTACGTTTTTAACGTTCTTCGTTCATTCGTCTGTAATTCAGTCATCTGAACTCAGAATTCGTTCGTTCTTGAGTCCATGACTCACATTTTATATGTTCCCTTACATTCTTATGAAACCCTACACGTTCGGGTTCATTTACTAACTTTCTAATTCTTGTTCGTCTTTATAAAATATTCCCCATAACTTCGTTATATCTAAGTTTTAATCAATTCTTCATGTACGTTTCTAACGTTCCTAACCAAGCAATAAGCAACTAACTTATATGCGATGGTTTTAAACTTGTCCATCAACAACAATTATCCTACGATGGTTTTAAATTTGTCCATCAACAACGTTCTTCGTGTTCTTCGTGTGTTCTTGGTGTTCTTCGTTCGTTCTTCATTTTTTAATCGATATTTTGGATTACAATTTCACTTTTTCTTGGAATTTGATGTTATAGAACATCATTCCTTACTTATTTGACCTAATCATTCATAAGATTCATTCGGATCGCTCAAAATCCTTACGAATCTTATACTTCCTGAAGAAATTTATAAAATAAACTTCTAATTCTTATTTCTTCATTTTCTTACGATTTCAACTATATGAAATCATTCTTAACTTCATTTACTTCTTATCTTCATTAAGTTATGTTTTTGAACATATAAAACTTAACGAAAATTAGAAGAAACTAGGGTTCAGATTACTGTTCTTCTTTAATCTCCTTCCATTGGACAAAGCGTGCATTCGAGCTAGCTTTTCCTCATTCCTCTTCCTCTCTTCTCCCATCCAAACCCTCTCTCTCTCTCTCTCTCTCTCTCTCAAAGAGTAGGATTTTTAAAAGCACAAAATAATGAACTTAAGCTTTCTATTTATAAAAAACCAAGGTTAGGGGCATTTTAGTCATTTTCCGCCCACCTCCTTACTATTCCAAGCTTAGCCACCAAGTTTACTTGGTCACCACCATTACTTGGTGGCCATGTAGCCGCCCCACATGCCCATGGGTCTTCCCCATGGGTTTCCCCATGGGTTTTACCCATCCGGTGACCCATCGGTTCGATCCGCGGTTAATTTTCTTGGATCGGGCTTAATTAAATCTAACATTGGGCCTTACATTAATTCTTACTGGGCCTACCCTAGGCTTGATTACACATTCCATTGGGCTTGATATAATCCAAGTCCAAATGGATTCTTCAAAGTCCATGAACTTAAAGTCCATTTAGACTAATCGTATTCTACACATTCCATTCTCGTATTCTCGTATTCTCTTCGTATATCGTTCGTACGATATTCGTATTATACGTCGTACTAATCTTCGTACTATACTCGTATAATAACTAGTATTGTACTCGTAATTCTCATGCATAATAACCCTAATTATTATACGAAATCATAAAATTCTTAGAACTCACTTTTCCTAACCCTTAGGTTTTAAGTCCAAAGGCGAAAACTTCGTTTTTGCCATAACTGAAATATTATTAAATATTCCATCTCGTCTTAGAATTCTATCATTACGTATTTCTCAGAAATTCAAAATAAATCTCCGAGCAGAAACGGATGAATAGTGCCTATTTCGTCTTTTTCCCCGGAAATATTTTTGTTCCCGGAAAAATTTTATTTTTGTCTTGAAAATTCTTACTCGTTCAGTCTAGCTCGTAGCCAGAATCCTCCCGATTAATAATCATCCTAGGTTATAGAACGATTAATAAACATATAGCACAGAATAGTATTAATAAAAATTCATTTTATTAATAACTAATTCTTTAAACTTAAATTCTGGAAAAATCCGAATTTCTGGTTCGTTACACATTCCCAGTATAACATCAAATTCACCAAGTCTTATTGGTATCAAATCTACCATCATCTCATGACCCTTTATAACCACACCACAATTCCTATATACAAATCTAACATGAATCACTTCCATATTCGCAATCTCTATGCTTAAGGGAAATTCTAATTCTTCCTGAGGCAAATCTAAGTTCTGAGCAAATTCATCGGTTATAAATGAACAAGTAGCACCCGAATCAAATAATACATAAGCATTAATACCATTAATCGGAATGATATCTGACACCATATCCTTAGACTATACAGCATCCTGCACGGTCATATTGAAAGTCCTCACAGTAGATCGGCTTGACTGTGCTGGTCTAGTGATAGTCAATGCACCACCACCGTTGTTGTTTCCCTTTCTGCCACTTGCACTTCCTGCTGACTTCTTAGGGCAATCATGAGCCATGTGATCCTTCGAACCACAGGTAAAGCATGTTCCTTTCTTCGGACTAAAACAGTTCGGTGCAATGTGTCCCTCCTGACCACAGTTCAAACACACTCGTTTTCCCTTCAAACACACTACAGTATGGTTCTTTCTACACGTCGCACAAGCTTCAAACTTTTTCTTCTGCTATCTTCCATGCTGTCCTCCCGCAGTCGAATTTTTGCTCCACTTCCTCTTCTGACTGTTACTTCCAATGTTACTTCCACCAGCCTTATTCTCATTCTCATTTTTCCTCTTCTTCTGTTCTTTATTGTACTTGGTCAAGGCATCGCTTCCACCTTCTGCGATAATTGCCTTTTCCAGTACAGCAGCAAATGTGTTCAGCTGGAACATTGACACCTTGTTGTAAAGCTAGGGCTTCAATCCTTGTTCGAATCTTCTTGCTTTACGTTCGTCGGTATTGACTTGATATGTGGCAAACCTTGCCAACTCGTTAAACTTTAAAGATATTCGCGCGAAATCGCCAAGTTCCTTGTTTGATTCACAGTAAATTGCACTTCCAGCTGATTCCGAGAACTCGTTGGAAAGTACATTTTAAAATACATCTCCATAAATCTATCCTATGTTATCACTCCTTGTCCCCCACGAACCTTATTTGCCTACCACCAGTAACTAGCTTCAGACTTCAGCATGAACGTTGTGATAAGTGGATTTTATATACACGAATCGGTGTTCATTTCATGCTTATTTGTTGCTAATTTCTTGTGTTCATGTTTGTTTTTACTTGTTTTATGTTCTCTAATGTGTAGGATGGTTGTTGCGGCATTTAACGTATATTTGGAGTCAATTTGGATGATTTCGAGTCAATTGGTGCAAAGTTTGAAGAAGTCATGAAGTTCAGCAAGTGATTTAGCAGAACACACCCCCGTCGGGGCGGGCCTGTTTGCTGTGTAAACCCCCTCCGGGGTAGAGGGTCTTCACCAAGAATTAGCAGAAGGGTAGCCCGTTTGGTCGGGCCTATTTATCACATAAACCCTCGCCGGGGCGGGAGGTGTCGAAATCTACTGAGTTTTGTTGAGCTTGAAACTCTTATTTGACATGGTTTCTAGCATATTGGATTGTACATGGACTCTACTTGATGGAGAATTTTGGCTGGGACTTATGTGTTGGACATCTAATACTCAATCAACAATGAATTCAAGAGAGACACAAGACACATTACAAAGATTTAATTCCTGTTGTTCTTAGCAAGCGTTGGGGGGAGTATTTCGAAGAGATTTTCGAGACAATTGCAATTTTAGGCTACGAGAAGGGTGTTTTTCAATATTCTTCTTCTTAGGCTATTAATTATAATTGAAAGAATGTTTTCTATGATTTATTCAGTGTTTATTTTGTTTATGATGAACTAATTCACTTTTTAGGCTTATGATGGATCTTTGAGTGAATCGATGATTTTGTAACTTTGATTTCCAGTTCAATAATCTATTTCCAGTTTATCTATATTAATTTGAGCTTGAATTTATAAATTGCCTGATCAACAATTCTTTGTGGATTTGTATGGAATCGAAAGAGGATATTCAAATCAAGACTTAGTTAATATAACACGTGTTCATGAATTTTGTGAATAGCAGAATCTTGATGAATGTTAAAGTTGAATCTAGACTTAGTTAATAGGGAACTCACGAGCAGTGTAATGCTATTATGCTTAGAAGCAGTAAGGAGTTGGTTTCTAACTAGGATAAGAAAGATAGTGCAGGAGATGAATCTGAGTATGAAGGGAAGGAATTAGAGAAGAAATGTACAGAAAAAGTGGTGCAAAAAGTAAAGGAAGACAAACAACTTAAAGCTACACCACCTGCACCCTTTCCTTCAAGGTTAGAAAATAACAAGTTAAAGAACCAGTTTTCAAGGTTTATGGATATATTCAAACAGTTACACATTAATATTCCATTTATCGAAGCACTTAAGAAGATTCTGTGTTACATTAGATTCATGAAGGACATACTTTCAAAAAAAACATAAGCTCCAGGATTTTGAAACAGTGGCATTAACCGACGAATGCACTGCAATACTACAAGAAAAGCTCCCTCCTAAATTGAAAGATCCAGGAAGTTTTACAATTCCTTACGCAATTGGCAATCAAGATGTGGGAAGAGCTCTATGCGATTTAGGAACGAGTATAAATCTTATGCCACTGTTTATTTACCGAAAGTTGGGATTAAAGGAAGAAAAACCAATCAATATTAGTCTACAACTTGTCGATAGATCAATAACATACCCTTTAGGAATAGTTGAAGACGTATTGGCCAAAGTTGATTCACTAATCTTTCCAGTCAATTTTGTGGTACTAGATTTTGAAGAAGATAAGAACATCACTATCATCTTGGGACGAACATTCCTGGAAACTGGACAAACACTGATTGATGTGCCTAACAAAAAATTTATTATGAAATTGTTTGATCAGATAGTAACGGTAAAGGTGTTCAAGGAAATCCTAATCCCAACTGACAAGGAAGAGTGCACGTTGCTCGAGGAATCTACACGTGTCAAGTTCAGGGGTTGCAAAGAAGATAGTGGTCTCAAGGCATTAGTTGAGGATAGAAAGTCAAATTCAATATCCAGCATGCAAGTGAACGGGCATGCATTACAATAATGTTGGTGTTGCGTGATAAATAATCATCATGCCAAAGTTAACCCAACCGATCCGGGATGAAACAGGGAGTAGTCAGGCTGAACGACTTAAAATCAAGCGCTAATTGGGAGGCAACCCAATCTTTAGTTTATTTATCGTATTTTTCATTCATATTTGTTAAAATATAGTTTTTATTAAATTACTAGGTAGTAGAATACAATAAAAGTCTCGTTAATCTCTCCATAATACATTATGTTATCAACAACTAACTAATTCTCATGTTTTATATCGTGCAGGATGGACAAAGGATCATTAATTGAGTTACAATAAAGCAAGGTTGAGAAAATAGGGGATTTTAGAAGAAGATATGCCCGCCGGGGCCGGCCCATTTTTTACTACAACCCCCACCGGGGAGGGGGTCTCGTAATTTTAATCAGACATGCACCACGGGTGGCATCATAAGTTTGTACACACGAAGTGGGTCCTCAATGTCAAATTGTAAGAGCCAAGCTCGCTTGTATGGGCATCATAAGCTTTGCACCCCATTGGGTGGGTCTTGAACTCAACTAATTTTTTCGGCAGTTATGCTAGACTCCACAACTCCCATAACTTCTACCTCAATTAAATCTCCCCATAACCTTCACCCACCACCCACTACACCCACGATTTCCAATGCTCCACTACCTCTCCCCACCTCCTCAATCCACCAATAAACTATCTCACACCACCTCTATTTATTACCACATCTCATCCCATATACCTCACAACACTCTTCAACTACACTCATAAAATTTCAAATTAGGGCATTCATAGAGGCTATTTGTGAGCAATTGAGAGACAAGCATATCACTATTTTTAAGTTACTCAACTTTAGTCACCATAATTGAGGGTCAAATTGACAAGTTTGGGGGATAATCATTTGTTCACACCAAGTGTTCGTCAGTGTGTATCAACCGAATTTGGAGGGGCAAGGTAGTGTGAGTAAAGCAATAGAGAGAACATGGCTTCACAACCAACATCAAAATGCCAAAGGGGAGAGAGTTCAAGGCAGTCACAACTAACCCGAACATTTGATCGCCAAAAATTTGTGAGTGTCATACATGAATTGCAGTATGAATACATGCTCACCAAAGCCCTCGGGCCAATCAAGCGGGGTTGGCACCGAATCCTAGTGATGGGGAGATGATGCCTCAAATATATCAAAATGGGTGGACAAAATTCACCAAAGAGCCAGAACCCGCCATTGTCAACATTGTCAAGGAGTTTTATGCAAACGCTGAGGATAAAGTTCCATTCAACGCATTTGTGCAGGGTCGCTTGGTGCCATTCAGTGCCGATGCAATTAACACCTACTATCAACTGCGGGTACCTCGGCAATGCCAATATTCTCAGTTACGTGATTTTGATCCGGACTACGAGGCCATACTCAAGGAGATGACAAAGCCGGGAATAACTTGGATCAAAGGTTGGAATGGAGGCATGGTGTTCCACAGCAAAGACCTCAGACGGTATGGCAAAATCTGGTACGTATTCATATGCGCTAAACTGTAACCATCCCAACACACCTCGGACGTGACCAAAGAAAAGGCATTACTGCTGTATGCAATTGTGCAAGACTTCATCATCAACGTTGGGGCCATTATCTGTTTCTCCATCCACCGGTGTTTACGTGGAAATTTTTCGAGCGGCTTGCCATACCCTGCACTTATATGTGGGTTGTGTCGTCAAGCAGAGGTGCGATGGTTCGATGATGAGCCCACATAAATACTGCTTGCGTTGCTTTATTCTAGAATGATAGCGCGGTATTTTGTATGGGCAGGAGGCGATTCACATCCTCGTGGACTGGGCTTTATTTTTCCGTCGGCTTCAGACGACGAAGTTAATGCTACAGAGATGTCGGAGGATGAGGATGAAGCTATGGGAGATCAAGGGGCCAAGCAGGTACCGCAGACCAAGGCACTATCCAGTCCTCAGTTCCTTGATATCCAAAATCAAATGAATGCACACAATAAGGCGGCACGTCGGGAAATGTGGCGACTCGCATTAAGGTAAGATCATATGTTTGATGCTA
Organism: Panax ginseng; assembly: GCA_020205605.1. NCBI lineage: Eukaryota > Viridiplantae > Streptophyta > Magnoliopsida > Apiales > Araliaceae > Panax > Panax ginseng. Next base: position 57,885,013 of record CM035134.1, on the reverse strand, counting down.
TGAATGCATCTTTCGCCTCACTCAACACAACCCTTCAAAGCTTCAACCTGGTGGCCCAATTTCTATATCAGCAGCCCGTGCCAATGCCGAGGTTTCCACCGAGTGATTCAGACAAGGAAGATCAACAACCACCTCCTCAGACTTAAGCGATAGCAGGGAAGTCCTCATGTACTTAAATTTAATTATTCATCCAATGAGGACATTGTATTACTTAAGTTTGGGGGATTTAAATTCATGTTTGCATGCATATGTAGTACTTAGGTTTAAATTTTGTCATTTTAATTTTAATGTTGCATAGTAATTTAGGATGAATTGCATGCATAGTAGCTTATGTTATTTTTATCATTGCATTGTTTTTAGTTTTGTAAATAGTGCATTTTGTTATTTAAAAAAAAGTTTATTAAATATTATGTTTGCATAAGTCCAGCAGTGTGGTAGTTCATGTTGTTTGTGGGCCAATGATGAGATTGATAATAAGTTAACCAATACAGCGTTGATTACTAGAACTGTGATACAATTTCTGTTATGAATCAAATCTTGCGCTAATTTGAAACTGGTATAAAAAGGTTAGCATGATTAATAAACATCTTTGTTGACTGGTTAGTTCAAATTGATACATAAATAGTTTCTAAAGGATAATGATAGAGTAAATGAGAAAACAACAAGGATAGACAGTAAAGGCGAAAACTAGGCAAGAACCTAAGTTTGGGGGATGATATGTGGGGTATATAAGCTTTATCTAAAAAAAAAATTGATACCGTGGCTAGTCTTATTTCGGGGCCTTTGTTACTTGAGCAAGTATGCCCGAGGGGATTGTCTTTACACCTAGTGCCCTAAGGTCTTTTATGGTCTAGGAGTCGTTGGTTGAAAGCTCGCTAAGGGGTAACACTGTCAGCCTAATGGGATGAGACATTGCACAGTCATGTATGTTTATAAAAAAAAATAAACGATGAATAAAACAGGAAAAGAGCAAAAAGCCCCCATAAGAAAAAAAAATGTATATATATATAAAGTATAAGTACCCTTTGTGAACCCCTAGGATTAGTAATTGCTTAGTTTTAGTTGGAGCTGTCTATTTTTGGAATTTATAATTTTGCATTGTATAATTCATTCTAAGAAATTTGTTATGTATTGAATTTGAGTCTGTAGCAGTTATCATGGATGTTTATCACACACGCACACTATACCAGTGATGATGGCTTGAGATTTGAGGATTAAGGAAGAATTGTAGATTGGTTTTGGTGATTGATATTGTATTGTTGCTTGTTTTCGTTGAGGTCGGTGAGATAATCTTGATTTTGTGATACTGATGGATTCGAAAGATATAAAGTAGATCATATTCATTTCATATCATTGCATTGCATAACATGTAGTTGTTTTGTGCTCAAGGACTAGCACGGTTTAAGTTTGGGGGATTTTGATAAGTGGATTTTATATACACGAATCGGTGTTCATTTCATGCTTATTTGTTGCTAATTTCTTGTGCTCATGTTTGTTTTTACTTGTATTATGTTCTTTTATGTGTAGGATGGTTGTTACGACATTTAACGTATTTTTGGAGTTAATTTGGATGACTTGGAGTTAATTGGTGCAAAGTTGGAAGAAGTCATGAAGTTCATCAAGTAATTTAGTAGAACACACTTCCCTTGGGAAGGAACTGCTTCTTTGTGTATACCCTACTTGGGTGGGGTCTTCATCGTGAATTAGCAGAGAAGGTACGGGGCAAGGGGGGTAATTCATTGAGTTATGTTGAGCTTGAAACTCTTATTTGACATGGTTTCTAGCATATTAGATTGTACATGGACTCTACTTGATGGAGAATTTCGGATGGGACTTATGTGTTGGACATCTAATACTCAATCAGCAACGAATTCAAGAGAGACACAAGACACATTACGAAGATTTAATTCCAGATTTTCTTAGCAAGCGTTGGGGGGAGTATTTCGAAGAGATTTTCGAGACGATTGCAATTTTAGGCTACGAGATGGGTGTTTTTCAATATTATTCTTCTTAGGCTATTAATTGTAATTGAAAGAATATTTTCTACGATTTATTCAGTGTTTATTTCATTTATGATGAACTAATTCACTTTTTAGGCTTATGATGGATCTTTGAGTGAATCGATGATTTTGTAACTTTGATTTCCAGTTCAATAATCTATTTCCAGTTTATCTATATTAATTTGAGCTTGAATTTATGAATTGCCTAATCAACAATTCTTTGTGGATTTGTATGGAATCGAGAGAGGATATTCAAATCTAGACTTAGTTAATATAGCATGTGTTCATGAATTTTGTGAATAGCAGAATCTTGATGAATGTTAAGGTAGAGATATGCTTGACATCGCATGTAATCGATTAGAGAACTTAATCTTAAACCTCCTTTAATTGTTATTCACATAGAGATATAGTGAGTTAGTTGATTAAGGTATTTAACTTGTTTCTATCTTAATTATGGATTTAAGTTAATACGGTATTAGTGCATCGAGAGGTGGTTAATACTACGTTCGTGTTCTTGATTAATAAACTTGGATAGTGAATTGAATTGGAATAAAGGTGTTAAAATCAGAGTGAAGCTTAGGGGAAATCATAAGTCTAATTCTCCATTAATTGTTTGAAATTCTAGATTTTGATATTTGTGAATGTTTTGTGGTAGTTTGTTATTCTTTAATTTAGAATCTTTAATTATAATTATTGAGTTGAATAGTTTAATAAAATTAGGATTAATAGGAAATTGGTACTTGTGAGTTTAAGATTATTGCTAGTTGATCTCTGTGGGAACGATACTCAACTTATCACTTTATTACTTGTTGACCACGTATACTTGCGTGTTGTACATAAATCAATTTTACCCAACACGTTGCGAACGCGGTCTTCTGATCCTCGTTAACTCTAGCAACGTCGAACACTTTCTCCATTTCCATAATCCAGGTTTGGGCTTCCACTGGATTCATAGTCCCTTGAAACTCTGGCTATCCAACCGCTTTGAATTCCTTAAAGGTCGTGACTTGAGTTTGTGGTTGATTCGCAAGTGCACCCGTCAACAGAGCTATCAACTGCTGAACCGAATTAGCATTGGCCTCATTATTATTATTAGTAGACCCCTCAAAAGGTGATTGTTGACGTGGTTGTCTTCTTCTAGGAGGCATCTTCTGTTAAGATATACGCTTATTAGTTCATTACTCAACTTCTTGGGTATTTGAAGTTTAACTTAAACATTCCAAGATTGAAGCTATAACACATAACATTCCTAAATAAACTCCAATATTTTATTCATTCATAATGTTTTAAAACATACTAAGGATAGCATAACTGCTATAAACACCCACTTTCCTAAACTAGATATGTTTCAGGATTACATACTCATACTATCCCTTTATTCATCTCAAAATAAGGGATTCATAATTTATTTATTCACATAATTAACCACACATTATTATTATTATTATTATTATTATTATTATTATTATTATTATTATTATTATTATTATTATTATTATTATTATTATTATTATTATTATTATTATTATTATTATTATTATTATTATCTCTATCTAGACATATTAAGACGTCGTAAGGCTTCTCGACGCTCTTCCTCCTGATATGACATGTCGTTCTACGATCCATCACGAACCACAACGAGTCTTCAAACTGAGGTGGATAATAAAATACTCGATCCTGGGCCCTATCAATCGCAGAATTAAAAGCATAATCCATCTCCTTCATCTTGACTTTCTTCACTTGGACCTTAGCCTCAGCACGGTCTGCACATTGAGTCGCCTTCATCCAAGCGTCCTCTACTCTTGCACGCTTTACTAATTCCTCTTTGAAGTCATCCTTTAATTTCTCCATGTCAGTCTTCATCTTCTCGTTCACTGCCAACAGATCTTCATGCTGGCCCTTGGTATGAACTAGGTCCCACTCCATGTTTCCAAGTTTTGAGTCAAGTTCCTGAATAGAAACTAGTAAGTAGTAATGATAACAACATGAGAGTGAACAACGAATGCTGAACAATAATAAACTTGCTCTACGAATCAAAAATATAAAATAAGTTCGAAATCAATGTCTGAGGGTCTTAAGACCACGAACTATGTCTCCGGTATATAGGTATTATTACCTTAACCTTAACAGTCATTAAACTATACAGACCCTTCTTAGCGTACTTAGGGGGATAAGCCCTTTGTACCATGTATTGTGCACAAACATCTAAACGTTACACATACAAAAATCCCCTATGTTAGGGTTGTTCGTCTCAGCTTGAATTTAGAATTTCCGCACTAAATAAAGTTTAGCTCAGAACTAACTTATCAGTGGTTCTAGAATTTCAGAACACTATTCCATAATAGACTAGTTCAATCAAATAAGATTTTGCTTATTACTTGGAGGTTTAATATAATCAATATAGAATTGAACAAGGTTATCAAGGTCAAAGATTGAATAACAACAATATATAATTGAGTAAACATGATATGCATGCAAAGTGCTATATTCAAAAGAGTTAGAACAACCTCCTTTGAATCGATGTACTAAAACAACATATGCTTTGAATAACATTAAGGAAAATAAAACTTGCTCGATGTAATGAATTGGGTTACAAGAGCTTGTACAGTCATACACAAGATAGATTAGTTTTGTTCAACTTTAACATAGAATTTAGAAACTTGTACAATGATAACTTAGGAATAGAAAGCTTGCATTCTTATAAAGAGAATGAAGTTAAGAACTTGCTCAACAAAACTTGCCTTGTATGTAAGCTACACAAGCAATAATATTCGCCAATTACCCTACATATATCATTGAAATCGCAACAACAATTAGTTACATTAACATCCATTTCATTAGTTTAATTTTCATTTTAATCAAGTCTATAATCCTTAACTTAGGACTTGATTAACCTACTCATTCACGTAACACGAAACTGAATTCTCAATTATATCATAGTATATGACATGGTGATTGTAAAATAATTCTAATTCAAATGACATCACATTACGAACTTTCACAACTTACTAATTCATAATCTATAATTTTGGCGTTGTGATTACAATACACTACTATGCCTTGTAACATGCTTTAGGTCCTTTACAAATCATTAAAAGATATTAAGTTAACAATTTCCATGCTATGCTATTAATAAATTTCATTACTAGGTTCGATTAACTAATGGCATGCTAGCCAGCTTTTTTATTTCTGGTTACAGAAGTTCAAGAAGCAGTTAGAATATTACGCACGCCAAGACACAAATGTAAGACCCCAACTTTTATGAATAAAAATGAATTTTCTATAAATATCATTTTTTTATATTATGGAGTGAATTTGATATAATGTTATAGTTGTGGATAATATTTATAAATTTTGCAAAGTACGTAAGTTGTTATATAATATTCGATTGGTCGGGGAATATACGTTTTAACAGGGAATATTCGTACTACGACACAATCATTGGTGGACCCCACAACGAAAGTATTGTCGGATTGAGAAAACGACAAAAATATTTTATGAAAATACCCGGTGTTAAAAGTACAGTAATACGCGTGGTTGCATAGTAGCACACGGTATTAATTATTGATGCTTACGTGAGAAGTCACTCAGTTTTGTTCAATTATTGCTACAGTAATTGTTGCATAGTATCTCACGTTATTGATTCAATTATTGTCGATATTTTATATATTATTAAATCAATAATTGAGATGACAAAGTTATTAATATTATTAATTTTAATATTAACGATGTCTAGAAGTTCTGTCAAGGAGAGGTTTGGTCACCTAATTGTGCGCCAATAGGGAGAAATCCTTATTGTAAAGCCCCCTTTTTCCTGGGAACGACCTGGTCGATTAATATTATGAATTATAATAATGATGATAAATGTTGTTAAAAATATTGATGGAATTTTATGAAGTCTTTGATGTAAATTTTATTTATTATTTGGACCCCTATTTACCCATTTTTCAAAATAATCAGGAGAAGTTATCTCAATTTTGTTATATATATATATATATATATATATATATATATATATTGTTGATGTTGATAAGAGGGGACCTTAATTATTTTCACGTAATGACAATTGCTAGCTTTATTTCAAGGGGATGTGGGTGGATTTTCAAGCTTGAACTTTATTTGGCCAAACTTTTCAGTCATGCAATATTATTGATAACTTGTAATTAAGGGTGCATTCTAATTGGTTAAAGCTACTAATTGGCATGTGTTGGTTTTTCTTATTGGTCATCACTTTGAAAAGAAAATATTGATATGTTGAAACCGTGAACTTCGTCCAAATAATTACTGTTGCATCCGTGATTTTTGCAAATAGTATCCTTCCATTCTCCTATAAATAGGATGCTTAGTTAGAATTGAAAATCACACCAGAATCAGAAAAATCTTCTTCTATAATCTTGAGCGTATTTCTTTAGAGTTTTAGAAAGCTTTGAGCGTAGAAAATAGTATAAGTTTTCTTCAAGAATATCCCCGCCCTACCAGTCAGAATACTCTTCTTTTCAAGATAAGGGGTATTATTTATTTCATATTCTGAAGAGATATTATTTTTCGTATTCATAAGAAATTTTATTTCGTTCAATATTCGTAATGAATATTTATTTCGTTCAATGTTCGTAATAAATATTTATTTTCATTTAATATTCGTAGTGAATATTATTTTCGTTTAATATTCATAAGGAATATTATTTTCGTTTGATATTCGTAAGGAATATTATTTTGTTCAATATTCACTTGAAATAATATCTTCTTCCATACTCTATAGTATGTAAGCAATATTATTTCGTTTCAGATTTTGAATTTAATATTCGTTTTGTTAAAGTTTTGGCTTCTATAGTCCATGAAATTAGTAGAATATCCTTGATATTTGCGCTTCATCCAGTATCTTTTCATGGAAATATTATTCTGAGCATTCTTGAATTTTACTCCACAAAGCAGTATCATGTTGACAATTTGGACATTATTGAGTTCGGGATAAATTAACTTTTAAATCTTTAAAATTCATTCTTGAACTTGTTTTATTGAATATCATTGTCATCATCCTCATGTTTATATTATGTTGAAAGTCATCTATATTTAGTGCATAGATGGACTTGGTATGATTATGACCACGGATTATGCGGAATAATCATGATCGTAATGTTACAAATGATGTGGTAAAAGTCCTCTTTGGCCCGTAGTGCATTGATGGACAGTTGTTCGCATGATCATGACCATTGATGAAAACACGAATATCTTTGGCACATAGTGCATGGATAATTTGTGGTCGTGATACTAATGAATATCCTTGGCCGTGGTGCAGGGATGATGTGGATTATTTATTAAGCTGAGTCTCAGCGATAAAAGTGATGAAAAAGCTTTTAAATCATAGAAGATAGTAGATTTTATTTTCTACTTGACTCTTCTAATGGATTGCTTGTTCTGCTGCAGTTAAACTTGATGTTTGTTATATTTTAGTTTAACACTGTTGAGGGCTAATGATAATTTATTCTGGATTATCTTAGTCATAATATTTTTTACTGTGCTAGTTGAGCTCACCCTTTTGCTTTCATTGTTCTCTTCAGGAAATGAGAACGTAGCAGGGACTAGTCGGGGAACAGAGTAATGGTCCGAGATGGTGTCATAAGTAGTCCTCACTATTCTATAAAATTGTGTGATAATAAATGTATTGAGGAGTCCATTGAGTGTAGATATTGTCTAGATGACAATATTCATATTAAACTCTCAGTTTATGTTTTGTCGTATTTTATACAACAGTTGTATTATTAAGTTGTATTTGAATTCTGTATTATGTATTTGGCGACTCAAGATGGGTGATGTATACCTATTTTGGGGGCGTCACGGTTGGTATCAAAGCTTAGGATATGACCACAGGTGAGATGTGAGACAAGAACAAGGAGGGAGAGCGGGGAGTTCCTTCGCTAGTATGACCTACCTAAGTTTATTTGGTATTTAAACTGGTCGGCCCGGAGTATAGGGATAATATGTGACATGTCAATTAACCCTTGTTTTGTGGCAGTATTTGAAAATGACATCCGAGAATGTTGAGAATAGCAATGGAGCACAGGAGACCGTTGAGTCTCCATAGATCAATAATTAGGATAATGTGCATCAGGAAGACGACAATCCACATGCAAACGACAACACTGACCAAATGATGAATAATGGAATGTTTAGAGGCTTTATGCAATTCATGCAACATCAGTCGAGAGCGGCTCCTGTCCAAAATGCAAGTGGAAACACTGGCAACTCTCGGACGGTCACTGCCAAACAGTTCAAGGAGCTGGGACCACCGGAGTTTTTTGGAGAGCCAAAACCACTTAAGGCGGAGACGTGGATAAAGCAGATCTGCAAGATATTTGATGTCTTGGGTTGCTCCGATGAACAAAAGGTTCCCTTTACCACCTTCATGTTGCGAGCAGAGGCAGATTACTGGTGGGAATTTGTAAAGCGTACTCAACCTGCCGCACTGAAGATGACTTGGGAGAAGTTTCAAGAATTGTTCAACGACAAGTACTTTCCCAAAAGTATTCATCACATGAAAGAGGTAGAGTTTATTAAACTGGAGCAAAACAATATGACCGTGTCGCAGTACGAAACCAAGTTTGCCGAGCTATCCCGGTTTGCGTCCCACTTAGTTGATAATGAGGAGAGAATGACGCGAATGTTTCTAAGGGGTTTGAAACCCGAGATACGTCAATACCTTATCTCTCATAAACTGTGTTTGTATTCAGATGTTGTGAATAGGGTTCAGTTATTGGAGCGCGATAATGAATCAATCTAACCAAAAGAGAGCAGCCGACAAAATGATAATACTAGTGATAGTAGTCATCGAAGCGGTGACAACAAGCGTGGAGGGAATCAACATGCTAGAAATGGTAACCACTTCGGTGGTAATCATGGCCAAAATAATAAGAGTGGACATTTCAAGAAGAGGAAATTCAACAATGATGGAAAGACATCAGCATCAGCACCCGTTGTTAATGAAGGAGAACGACCACCTATCATATGCTTTAAATGCGGAGGGGAGGGACATATCAGTCCAAACTGTGTATAGCAGTCCAAAACGTGTTACAATTATAGAAGAGAAGGTCACCTAGCTCGATTTTGTCATTCAGGGAAGGCAAGTTCAGCTGGGATGGAGGCACGAAAGGCCGTCCAAGAAAAGTCAAAGCCGGTAGTTCAAGGGAGAGCGTTTGTCGTGACCTCCCAGAAAGAAAGGAACCCGAATGAGGTCATCATGGGTAAGCTTATCATAAACTCTAGCGAAGTCTATACCTTATTTGATACCGGTTCTACCCATTCTTTTATTTCTCCTACTTGCACTCAACGTTTAAATTTGACTCCAGAGAAATTAGACTTTGACTTATCTGTTGAAACTCCGTTGGGAGAAACCTTCATTACATCCACAGTTTATAAGTCTTGTTTGGTTCAAATCGGTACCCTCACATTACCTGTCGATCTTATTTCCCTAATAATACTTGCATTTGACGTAATTCTAGGGATTGATTGGTTAACTACTCATCATGCAAAAATTGATTATTTTCGTAAGGTTGTTAGCTTTCATATTCCTAACCAACCTATTATGCGAATTCAAGCAACCAAACCATTAAAATCAATCACTGTTATCTCAAGCCATAAAGCTATTCATTTATTGAAAAATGGATGTCAAGCTTTCTTAGCTCATGTCACGGATTTAAACAAAAATACGTCTATTTTGAATGATATTTCTATTGTTAATAAATTTCCTGACGTATTCCCTGAAGAACTTCCTGGCCTACCGCCAGAGCGTGGAATTTAATTTTTTACCAACCTTGAACCCGGTACAAAACCCATTTCCAAAGCCCCATATCGAATGGCTCCTATTGAACTTCAGGAGTTAAAGACCTAATTGCAGGAATTGTTAGACATCGGTTTCATTCGTCCTAGTACTTCTCCTTGGGGTGCTCCTGTTCTATTTGTGAAGAAGAAAGATGGGAGTATGCGACTTAGTACTGATTATCGGGAGTTGAATCATGTCACCATCAAAAATAGGTACCCATTGCCACGTATTGATGACCTGTTTGACCAATTGAAAGGCGCCAAATTCTTTTCAAAGATCGATCTCCGTTCTGGATATCATCAGTTAAAGATTAGAACCGATGACATTCCAAAGATGGCTTTTAGAACTCGGTACAGGCATTATTAATTCCTAGTCATGTCTTTTGGATTGACTAATGCTCCTGCTGCCTTCATGGATATGATGAACCAAGTATTCAAGGAATATTTGGATCACTTTGTGGTTGTCTTTATTGGTGACATCCTTATATATTCTAAAAGCCATGAAGATCATGAGCAACACTTGAGGCTGATACTCCAAAAGCTTTGTGAACACAAGCTTTATGCCAAGTTGAAGAAATACGAGTTCTGGCTTAAAGAAGTAGCATTCCTTGGACATTTAGTATCAAGTCATGGAATATCTGTTGACCCAACAAAGATTAAAGCTATTCAAAGTTGGGAACAACCTAAATAAGTGACCGAAGTACGTAGCTTTCTCGGCTTAGCTGGTTATTATCGGAGATTCGTAGAAGGGTTTTCTCAAATCTCTACTCCATTAACTCAACTGACTCGGAAAGATACAAAATTCGGTTGGAGCAAGGAATGTGAGAAGAGTTTTCAAGAACTCAAGAGGAGACTCATTTCAGCACCTATTCTGACAATACCATCGGGCTCAGAGGGATTTGTCATCTATAGTGATGCTTCAGGCAAAGGGTTAGGATGTGTTCTCATGCAACATGGGAAAGTCATAGCCTATGCCTCTCGACAACTCAAAGAATATGAGAGGAATGATCCTACTCATGATCTAGAGTTGGTAGCAGTTATTTTTGCACTAAAGATTTGGAGGCATTACTTGTATAGGGAGAAAGTGGAGATCTTTACGGATCATAAAAGCCTCAAATATTTCTTCACTCAAAAGGAGCTCAACATGCGACAATGACGTTGGCTCGAACTGTTGAAAGATTATGATCATACTATTCAATACCACCCTGGAAAAGTGAATGTAGTAGCTGACGCATTGAGTAGAAGATTATATGCGGGTACGAGTATGATATTGTCAACGCAAAGGCTCATTTTGTATGATTTGCAAAAGATGGAGATAGAGTTAAAGATTCCAGGGACCCATGTGATGATGATGAATATACGAGTAGAACCGACCTTAATCGATAAAGTTAAACTTGCTCAAGCTACAGACTGGAGCTGATGTGTATGAGGAAGAAAGTGCAAGAAGGTGTTATGCCGGAAGAAAGAATCGATGAAGAAGAAATACTTCGAGTCAACTCCAGACTTTGTGTTCCTAACGACCCTGATTTAAAGTATAAAATCATGATGGAGACGCACAACACACCGTTTGCAATCCATCCTAGGAGTACCAAAATGTATCGTGATCTTTGACATACATTTTGATGGAGCAATATGAAGAGAGAAATACTGGTCTTCCCAAGGTTTCTCAAGGCATGGATGAAATTTGGGTCATTGTTGATAGATTGACCAAGTCTGCTCATTTCTTACCAATACGAGAAACTTATACACTTGAACGTCTTGCTCGTATGTACATAAACGAGATTGTAAGACTGCATGGTATGCCAGTATCTATAGTTTCTAATTGAGACCCAAGATTCACTTCACAATTTTGGGTTAGTTTGCAAAAAGCTATGGGCACGGATTTACGATTTAGTTTAAGCATATCATCCTCGAAGCGGACGAGAAGATAATCGAGAGAGGACTATTCAAACTCTTGAAGATTTATTAAGACTCTGTGTCCTTGACTTCAAGGGAAGTTGGGAGAAGTTCTTATCATTGGTGGAGTTTTCCTCCAACAACAGTTATCAAGCAAATATTGGCATGGCTCCATTCGAGGCGTTGTATGGAAGAAAGTGTCGTTCTCCAATATGCTGGGATGAGGTGGGTGAAGCAATTGTGTTGGGACCGGAGTTGGTACGTATGACTACGGAAAAGATTCAAATGATTCGACAACGTATAAAAACCTCACAAGATCGACAAACAAGTTATGCTGATCTTCATCGAAAGAACGTGGAATTCAATATTACATATCATGTGTTGTTACGTGTTGTTCCATGGAAATGAGTTACGAGATTTGGAAAGAGAGGAAAGCTTAATCCTCGATTCATTGGCCCATTTTTAATCCTCGATCGAGTAGGAACTGTGGCCTATAGACTCGCTTTACCGCCAAGTTTGTCTCGCGTTCATAACATTTTTCACATATCTATGTTACGAAAATATGTGAAAGACCCGAACCATATTATTGAGTTAGAACCGGATGAAATAGCGGAAGATTTAACGTATGAAGAGATACCTGTTCAAATCTTGGATAAGAAGGAACATGTTCTACGCTCAAAAGTTATACCACAAGTCAAAGTTTTGTGGAGAAACCACAATGTTGAGGAAAAGACCTGGGAGTTAGAATCTGAAATGAAATCAAGGTATCCTTACGTCTTCGACAAACCAGGTACGTACCCTAATTTCGAGGGCAAAATCTCATATGAAGGGGAGGTTGTAAGACCCCAACTTTTATGAATAAAAATGAATTTTCTATAAATATCATTTTTTTTATATTATGGAGTGAATTTGATGTAATGTTATAGTTGTGGGTAATATTTATAAATTTTGCAAAGTACGCAAGTTGTTATATAATATTTGATTGGTCGGGGAATATTCGTTTTAACAGGGAATATTCGTACGATGGCACAATCATTGGTGGACCCCACAAAAGAATTATTGTCGGATTGAGAAAATGACAAAAATATTTTATGAAAATAACGACGGAAGTTTTACCGTTAACTATTGAAATACCTGGTGTTAAAAGTACAGTAATACGCTTGGTTTCATAGTAGCACACAGTATTAATTATTGATACTTACATGAGAAGTCACTCAGTTTTGTTCAATTATTGCTACAGTAATTATTGCATAGTATCTCACGTTATTTGATTCAATTATTGTCGATATTTTATATATTATTAAATCAATAATTGAGATGACAAAGTTATTAATATTATTAATTTCAATATTAACGATGTCTAGAAGTTCTGTCAAGGAGAGGTTTGGTCACCTAATTGTGCGTCAATAGGGAGAAATCCTTATTGGAAAGCCCCCTCTTTCCTGGGAACGACCTGGTCGATTAATATTGTGAATTATAATAATGATTATAAATGTTGTTAAAAATATTGATGGAATTTTTATGAAGTCTTTGATGTAATTTTTTTTTATTATTTGGACCCCCATTTATCCATTTTTCAAAATAACTGGGAGAAGTTATCTCAATTTTGTTATATATAAATATATATATATATATATATATATATATATATATATATATATATATTGTTGATGTTGATAAGGGGGGACCTTAATTATTTTCAAAGAATGACAATTGCTAGCTTTATTTGGCAGGATGTGGGTGGATTTTTTAAGCATGAACTTTATTTGGCCAAACTTTTCAGTCATGCAATATTATTGATAACTTGTAATTAAGGGTGCATTCTAATTGGTTAAAGCTACTAATTGGCATGTGTTGGTTTTTCTTATTGGTCATCACTTTGAAAAGAAAATATTGATATGTTGAAACCGTGAACTTCGTCCAAATAATTACTGTTGCATCCGTGATTTTTGCAAATAGTATCCCTTCCATTCTCCTATAAATAGGATGCTTAGTTAGAATTGAAAATCACACCAGAATCAGAAAAATCTTCTTCTATAATCTTGAGCGTATTTCTTTAGAGTTTTAGAAAGCTTTGAGCGTAGAAAATAGTATAAGTTTTCTTCAAGAATATCCCCGCCCTACCAGTCAGAATACTCTTCTTTTCAAGATAAGGGGTATTATTTATTTCATATTCTGAAGAGATATTATTTTTCGTATTCATAAGAAATTTTATTTCGTTCAATATTCGTAATGAATATTTATTTCGTTCAATGTTCGTAATAAATATTTATTTTCATTTAATATTCGTAGTGAATATTATTTTCGTTTAATATTCATAAGGAATATTATTTTCGTTTGATATTCGTAAGGAATATTATTTTGTTCAATATTCACTTGAAATAATATCTTCTTCCATACTCTATAGTATGTAAGCAATATTATTTCGTTTCAGATTTTGAATTTAATATTCGTTTTGTTAAAGTTTTGGCTTCTATAGTCCATGAAATTAGTAGAATATCCTTGATATTTGCGCTTCATCCAGTATCTTTTCATGGAAATATTATTCTGAGCATTCTTGAATTTTACTCCACAAAGCAGTATCATGTTGACAATTTGGACATTATTGAGTTCAGGATAAATTAACTTTTAAATCTTTAAAATTCATTCTTGAACTTGTTTTATTGAATATCATTGTCATCATCCTCATGTTTATATTATGTTGAAAGTCATCTATGGCCTGTAGTGCATAGATGGACTTGGTATGATTATGACCACGGATTATGCGGAATAATCATGATCGTAATGTTACAAATGATGTGGTAAAAGTCCTCTTTGGCCCGTAGTGCATTGATGGACAGTTGTTCGCATGATCATGACCATTGATGAAAACACGAATATCTTTGGCACATAGTGCATGGATAATTTGTGGTCGTGATACTAATGAATATCCTTGGCCGTGGTGCAGGGATGATGTGGATTATTTATTAAGCTGAGTCTCAGCGATAAAAGTGATGAAAAAGCTTTTAATTCCTAGAAGATAGTAGATTTTATTCTCTACTTGACTCTTCTAATGGATTGCTTATTCCACTGCAGTTAAACTTGATGTTTGTTATATTTTATCAGTTTAACACTGTTGAAGGCTAACGATAATTTATTCTGCATTATCTTAGTCATAATATTTCTTATTGGGCTAGTTGAGCTCACCCTTTTGTTTTCATTGTTCTCTTTAGGAAATGAGAACGTAGCAGGGACTAGTCGGGGAACGGAGTAATGGTCCGAGATGGTGTCATAAGTAATCCTCATTATTCTATAAAATAGTGTGATAATAAATGTATTGAGGACTCCATTGAGTGTGGATATTGTCTAGATGATAATATTCGTATTAAACTCTCAGTTTATGTTTTGTTGTATTTTATACAACAGTTGTATTATTAAGTTGTATTTGAATTATGTATTATGTATTTGGCGACTCAAGATGGGTGATGTATACCAGTTTTGGGGGCGTACACAACAATGGCCTTAAGGATAAAGATGATGCAGATCGTGTAAGAGACACGGTAGAATAAAATGCATGCTGCTTAGGCAACAATGATGCCATATTTTTCCAAATTTCCTCAATTTTGACACTTTTAGCGAATTTAATCACCACGAATTCGTTTCTGAATCAATTGACATGATTTAAACTACGCCGCTTTCGTTTCTTAACATATTAACATAATCCATTAACAAATTACAGATTACAACACATATAGAGCACCAACTTTTGTACTTCCTAAAGCCATTTTTCAAATATGAACATTGTTAATTACTTCTTTTTCCTACAACCCAATTTCTCACGAATTTGACCAACAAGTATCAAGTATACGTGATGATTAACAGATTTTGCAAAACTATATGCACATATATCTACCACAATTCACGTGATTTCCAAATCATAAAAAAATATATATATATATATATATATATATATATATATATATATATATATATATATATATATATATATATATATATATATACCACCAAACTAAAAGTAAAAATAGAAATAGTTTATACCTTAAACCTTTGATTGCGTGGTAGCAAAGAAAATTCCATCTCAATCCTTCTCCTTCTTGATTCCACTCTCAATTCTCTGCAATTCTCACCAAGTTCTCTCTCTCTCTCTCTCTCTGCTATCTAGTAAGCCTTAGAAAAGTAATATGTGAAATAAAATGCGCAACATATAACTGGCTCCTACGTTCGTCCGGTAAAAACCAAAAAGGCTCACGACAGTTAGAATAGACCAAAAGCCATAAGACTACGTTTGGTTACACACCAATTCCCCAAACTAGATTATTTAAATAATATTTATATTATATAGTTACTACTTGTCACGCTTTAATTTGATTAATTTAAATAACTTTAGTTTAGTTAATTTAAATAACTTATAATAAAAATCTTATTATCATTACACTTATAATTAATAAATAATTATATATCTAATTTAATTAATAAATTAGAAACATCACTTTGTTTAATTATTTATTTTCTTTAAATTAAACAATTAATTTACTTTAATTATCTTCTTAAATATTAAGCAATTGATTTAATTTAATTATTTCCTTCAATTAAATCCTTCAAATAAAATTATCATTATTCAATTCAATTAACATTAATTAATTTAGCTACTAAATTAATTCATCATAATTCATCAATTATTTATTTCCTCAATAAATAAATTATTTAAAATATTTATTTAATTCAATAAATATTTAAATTTATTTTACAAATTTCTCGATCGTTACAGGTGCAGCAGACTGCTGAAGATATAAAACTTATCAGAGCAAGACTGGGAGAGGTGGCTTACGAAGTAACTTTACCTCCAGAATTAGAACATATGCACAACATTTTTCATGTGTCGGTGTTACGACCGTATAAACCCGATTATAAGCATGTAATCGAGTATGAATTCTTGCAGTTCAGTAAAGATTTGTCTTACGAAGAGATTCCTATCCAAATAGTCGACAGGAAAGGACAAGTGCTCAGGAATAAAGTGATACCTTCTGTGAAGGTGATATGGAGGAACCACAATGTTGAAGAAGCTACATGGGAACTCAAAGATAAAATAATGAAAGCTTACCCTGAGTTATTTGTTTAGTCTGTGTCTTCGATTTTGGGGACAAAATCTTTATAAGTAGGGAAGAATGTAACGAATGATTTATTTGAGTTGTGATTCTGGGGACAGAACCCTTATAAGGAGGGAATGATGTAACAATCCAGAATTTTAAATTATAATTTAAAATATTTATTGAATAATATAAATATTTAATGAATGTGGTTAGTGTTGAATAAATATTTAATTTGATTTGACTTAATTGGTTAATTATTTGTTAAGTAAATAATTATGGAGTTAAGAAAATTAATTGTTATGAGATAATATACTAATTTAATTTAATAATTAAATTAGAGAGTTTATAATGATTAAATGAATTATTGTATTTTAATTTTAATTTGTAATTAAAATGATGTGTTAGTTTATTAAATAAAGTTATAATTATAAAGAAAATATTAATTATATGGTATTGATTTATATGTTAAAGTAATTTAATAAATTGTTAATAGAATTAATTAAATTGATTATTGAAAATTTAATTAAATAAAAATGTGACAAATAACTCTGTATGGCGTCATAGTCATGAAGTTAGAGTAATGGTTTACAAAGGTGATTTTTTTTACACAAAGTCTGAAAAAGTTTTTATGTGTTAATAGTAGGACTGTTAAATTGTGATTTCAGTATTTCTATACCAAGAATGAACATGTTATTAACGATTAACTAGTTTTATTACTAATGTAATTTGATTGTGTGATTAAAAATCAAATCTTACATGATGAATGTACTTAGTTATGTATAAAATGTGATAGTGACTAATTATGTCATGATGACATATATATATATATATATAGGGTATTGTGATTCGAGTTGTTACGGTTTAGCCTACAAGCAAGGCAAGTTCTCTAAATCTATTATTTCGTTGAGCTAGTTCTATCATTATTATATTTTGCAATTTTATTCTTACGATTGAGCAAGTTCTTATATCTAATTTGTTTATGATGATGCAAGTTGTCTAAATCTTATTTTTATATTGAACAAGTTATTCTTGTCTTTAACTTGTTATTTAGCATGCAAGTTTATATATTCTAATATACCAATGTTGAACAAGTTTTATCGTTCAATTTACTATCTGTTATGCATGCTCAGTACTCAATTTTAAATAACCTTGGCTTAATATTGTTCAAGCAAGGTACATTATAAGTATTCAATGTTTATACTTTTAGCTTATCCCTAAAGCATGACCTTAGTATTCAGTTATGAAATTTTTATTCAACTAATCCTTAGTTGATGTTCGTTAAACCTAAATTACCTTGAAATGTATCCAAACCGACCTTACTTTGGGGTGGACTTGTACTCTAAATACTGAGATAAACAACCCTAATATTAGAAGATAATTTATGCTTTGCGTGGAAATGTTTGTGTATAATACATTGTACGAAGGGCTGATCCTCCTTAGTACGAGGAGTCCCTATAGTCTTACGACTGTTAAAGTTTAAGTTGAAAGATTACTTATAACTATGGACATAGATCGTGGTCTTAGGACCCTCAGTTATATATTTCAGAATGTTGATAGAACATATTGTTCATATCTATTGAGCCTCTTATTTGGCAGTTGTTGTAAAGATTTTTTTTTCATTGTTGTTTCAAGTGAGATTTGTTTGCTCACTCTTGCTTATATAACTATTACAGCTAAGGATGAGAAGGTCGATGTACCTAGCACCAGTAAGGGAAAAGGAAAGATGAACAAGTATTGAAGACTTGTAACATGTTGATATTTTATTATCAAATTTTATTTTAATCATTGTACTGAACTTATTTAAATTCCGCATTTGAATGATTGTATTTAAAGGTTAGACAACCTGGGAGATTTTTACTAATGTAATCATTTAATGGGAAGGTTTTATTATTCAATTTTATTATGATTGGGTAGTTAGATATGAATGTTTTTATCAAGTGAACACCAAATCATGTGGAAATGAAGTACCTAGATTTGGGGGTGTCACATTCCCCATCCCTTTTGTAAAGTGTGTCTCCGCTCAGGTAGAATTTCATGGCCATTTCGAAGATATTCTTTGATGTCATGATACTAGGGTCGTTTGATAGGAGGCAGTTCATCTGATACTTCTTCAATGTAATTTCCATAGGCTACCAGCCTTCGAGCTTGCAAATGTGATATTTGGGATTCTTCCCCTTTCAGATATGTTGATCAAGGTAGCCGGGTTGCTAATGCATCCGCGAAATCATTCCTATTTCGAGGGATGTGGATGAAGGATATTTCTTCGAACACCATAGCCATCTTGATAACTTGTCAATGGTAAGGTAACAAATGCAATTATTTGGTGTGATATGCCCTAGTGGTTTGCTTAATGACCTGCTCGAAATCCCCAATGATAGCTAACCGTTTGACATCCATGGATTAGGCCAGTTTTAATCCCATTATACAGCCTTCATACTCAACTGTGTTGTTGGTGTTGACAAACTACATTTTGATAGCCACGGGATACTGTTCTCCCAAAATAGATACCAGAACTGCCCCTACTCCGGCACCTTCCATGTTTACGACTCCATCAAAATATAATTTCCAAGATCGGACTGTATGTTCTTGATGGATTTATTGAATTGTCATTATTCCTTAATCCAAAAAATATGTTTCCAAGGGTTTGAAATTCCCTAATTATGCTTTGGCCAATTGATCCGCAATTCCTTGAACTTTGATGGACTTTTGAGTCAAGTTGATCATGTCGAATTGTTGGAGGATCAACTGCCATTTTGACAGTTGACAATTTAACATGTGTTTGTTGAATACGTACTTTAGAGGATCCATGCGAGATATGAGATAGGTTGTGTGCCCATGAAGATAATGTTGTAACCTCATGACGGCCCATGCTAATGCACAACATGTCTTTTCAATCAAAGTATACTTCTGCTCGCTGCTACTGAATCTTTTGTTGAGGTAATAGATAGCTCTTTCCTTGCCTCTATCATCTTTTTGTTCCAGCATGTAGCCCATAACATTGTCATTGACTTATATGTACATAAACATGGGAACATTGTCCCTTGGAGGTACCAAGACATGAGCTTTTATCAATTGCTTTTTGATGGAAATGAAGGCTTTTTAACACTCTTTTTTCCACTTCATGAAGGAATTTTCCTTAACAGCTTAAAGATGGGCTCACACATTGCTGTGAGTTGAGAGATTAATTTGCTGATGAAATTGATTCTCCCCAAAAATCCCCGTATTTCCTTTTTTGTTCGGGGCACGGGTATCTCGGTTATTGGTTCAATTTTGGTGGGGTCCAGTTTAATGCCTCTGTGGCTTATTAGAAATCCCATTAACTTGCCTGACTTGACACTAAAGGCACACTTGGTCGGATTCAGCTTCAAGTTGTATTTGCGCAATCGGTTGAATAGCTTTTTGAGATTGTCGATATTGTCATCTTCCTTTTAGGATTTGACGATTATGTCATCCGCATAGACCTCTATTTCTTTGTGCATCAAATCATGGAAAAGGGCCATCATGGCTCGCTGATAGGTGGAACCGACATTGATAAGGTTGAAAGATAAACATTTATAAAAAAAGGTTCCCTAGGGACTGATAAAGGCTATTTTCTCTTTGTCTTCTTTAGCAACCATGATCTGATGGTACCCAACGAAGCAGTCAATAAAAGAATACATGTCATACTGAGCTGTGTTGTCTATTAGTATATGGATAAAAGATACTGCAAAATTATCTTTGAGACAAGCTTTGTACAAATCCCGGTAATCCATGCATATTCGTACCTTCCCTTCGGGCTTAGGCACATAAACTATATTTGACAACCACTCAGGGTAGGTTGATACCATGATAATGTCGGCTTTGAATTTTTAAACAATTTCTTCTTTGACTTTCAAACTCCACTCAAGTTTTAGTCGCCTAAGCTTCTATTTGACTGGCTTGAATCCTTCTTTAATGGGCAGTCGATAGATGACAATATCACTAGACAAACCGATCATGTCCTCATGTGACCATGCAAACACATCCTAGAACCGGGTTAGTATAGCAATCAGGTCTTTTCTTTGGCTTGGGGTAAGGTCCATGCCTATCTGGATTTCTTTAGAGTTTTTTGAGGTTCCGATATTGACAGAGGTGGTTTGATCAAGGTTTAGTTTGGTTTTATCTTTAACATATTCTTTGATCTCCTCAGGCACCTCATAGTCATGTATCTCTTCTTACCCAATCCCCATCAAGTCAAAGTCCAACTCTATATCAAAGTTGTAGTCATTGTGGAGATTTGGCATTTTATAAACAAGGCTAGACAAACCCAACTATAGAGTCCTGAAAACAAAATTCTTTCACTTAATATATGAATTTATTTGATCATACAAAGCGTTAGCAAAAGCATGACAAAAGTAACTGCTTATGCAATGAAAGTAAGGAGTCAATAATATCTACATTATAGGGCAGAGGGACTTTCTGCCCTTTTTATCTAACATGTACTCACATAATCAAACACCTTAAATCTTTAATAATATTATTATCCTTGATAGAAATTCAATCTCTAAACCATATACATTAAGACTTAACATTTACACTTTCATTTTATAAGTTTTTCTTTAAAATCTAATTAGTTAAATACTAATCCAGCAACCTGGATTATTCAAATCGACCAATCCAGCAAACTAGATTTCAATCCAGCAAACTAGATTCAAACTAGATTCCAAACCAGCAACCAGATGGCCAATCCAACAAATTAGATTGCAATCCACCAAACTGGATTCCAATCAAGCAGACTCGATTCAACTAATTTTCAATCAAGCAAGTTGGATTCATTTATTCCTTTCACGAAAATACCAAATCAACTTATTATTTTTCTATCCTTTGGCCAAACATATATACTTTTATTCCATATATAAAACGAATTTTTCTATAATTTTTCAACTCTCTTTAGTATTTTTCAAAAATTATTTTTAGCTCATAGCTTAAGAAATTAGCCCTATTATGCCCAACTCCAGAAATTCCCATCTCTTGGCATATCTTACACGTGTTAACATGAACCTCCAATTTAAATTTTGTGGCCATCAGAGTTATAGAACTCCAGTTATAGCGGTTTTTGTCAGAAAAAACCCAAATATTGAAATGACCATAACTCGGTCAATTTAAGTCGGAATGAGCTCATTTTTGGACAGGAGCTACTTTATATCATATATTTTCATGTCCCATAAGGCCAACATTTATTTCAAAAATTAAATGGCCGAAACTTCCCTTGCAAAATCTTAGGCAGTTTTTTTTTTGAAAAACCAACTTTTGCCTACTTTACGAAAAACAGTCCATACAAAAATCTACAACTCCTTTTTCAGTGATTCCACTTGGGTTTGAAAGATAACTCATCATATTATCATCCCAAATTTTTCTAGAATTTTTGAATGTCAGAAAAATGACAAAACAGCCCCTGACGGTGACTGGCCAAAAATAGTTTGTTTCTCTTTCTAAAAACAAAACTGTTTTTGCTAAAACAACTACTACGGCTTGTGAACTCAACATTTTTGAGTGCTAACACTTGGGTTTAGTAGTTAACACATATCTATCACTCGTCTTTCACGAATTACAAAAGAAACCTCATGGGAAACCCCAATCAGAATATGGCACTGACATTGGACATACCCTATAAAGTCATGGCTATAAAAGATTACAAGGCTAGAAGCCCCAACAGAGCAATAAATCAAAAGACACTGTTACAAATGAAAGGAGAAGAATTCACAGCAGCTTAAGTAATCCAGTAGTTATAGGACCGAAGTCAGCCAAATTGGAACATCAACAAGCAGTAGCAGCGTGGCCAAAAAGAGTAGCCCATTAAAGCCCAACTACTATAATCAGCAGGTAACCTAGTATATGCAATAAACTCTAGGAGGAACCTAATTAGATAACAGAAATAAAACTCGGCAGTAGCAACAACAAAAAAGCGCCACTGCAGAGTGTATAAAGTACATCAGCACACTACAGCATCGGAAGCAAGCTAGTCTCATCTGAAGAACCCAACTTAGCCAACCAACGACTGTACAAAACACAGACAGCAAAGAATAGCATTCCAACAAAGCAGAACCCAACAGTACGCATGGACACAACCCACAAGTCAACCCTGCTACCCAAAATCAGAGCACTAGCAAGCCTCACGAATCTAACATCATACTTAGGCCAACACACGAAATGAGGCCCAAGCCAAGAAACCACATAATAACAAACCAATAGTGCCCCAAATGGACTAAAGAAGAAAGCACACCAACAAAGATTACAAGAGACGCAAAGAAGCAGCCCATGGTAAGAATAGCAAAGCAGCCAATCAACCTGCAGCAGAAGTGCCCATATAATAGCAGTAAACTCAGCCGCGTCAGGAGAACCTAGCCCACCAAAACTCAACAGTTAGAATAGCAGATATGCTAGCCCCCATCATCTTCAGTGGCATTCTCATCCTTGTTGAGTGAAGCTTTAGTTTGTTCAGGTCCTTCTTCAAATCTGCTTCACTTCCACCTTCAGAGGGTTCACCGTCATCAAACTTGTTCTGCTTGGGGCCTCGTGGAACTCGTAGAGTTAACAATATAGCATTCCAACAACTCAACGACCCTTCAACTCAACAACTCTTTTTCTTTGAAGCTCTAGCTTTATATATATATATATATATATATATATATATATATATATATATATATATATATATATATATATTCTTCCTAATCTTCCCGTTGGAATATAGCCATTGAAAGCTATTTGAATTGCTTTGTAGAGCTCGAGTTATTTCGTGTAGACTGCTTGATCTGACATAAAAGCTCATTTATGACTTTACTGACATAGCAGTTTGCTACCTTACCTACCGCTTTAGAGTTATCACTTTTCCATGTCAGGCAGGTAGTCAACTTTATTTCTTCTTTCTAACTTTTCAATTAGAACATCAGAAATTATCCTTTTGCATCGATGCTCTCAAACAACAATGTTCAAATATCAGTCTTTAGATTGAACCGTTGTCAATGCTTCAATTTTAGATTACCAAACTCTACGATTCTGATGCATAAGTTCTTGGACCTGATTGTAGTGTCTTGTTGAATGTTGCTCATTGATTAATAGAGACAATAATACGATCTTGAAGAGTGTTCATTTGATCTTCAATTTCGAACACCTCTTCCTTTACTTGTGTAGTGCTTCAACACTTCTGTTTGCCTAGACTGATCTTAGGAACTGATAACTTGACTCATTGTTCTAGTCTCTTCTGAATAGCAAGATACATTAGATTTGTGGCATGCCCAACTCGCTTTCTTCTTATGATCTCCCATTCACTTATCATCAATGGACTGACCCATGCTTAATCACTTTTGCCTTATTCTCCAAAAGCTGACCAGTATCTCTATGCAAACTACATCAGTTCCTACTTTGTTTGGCAAACACTACGATCCTGGTTGACCCCAAGATCGTTGTCTCTAGTTCTCTTGACAGCTTACTGCACTAGTTGACTTTCCTTAGTCAGTCACTCATACTGAAGTCTTCTTCTGATCGACTTGTGGACGACTTCATCTTGAATAGCTTCACAACTCAATCTGGATGTTGATTGGGTTGGTGCTTAGATTTTCTATTAGATTGCGAGCAATTCGTTGAGTGCTCTCTAGTTTCCTTAAGGTGGAATGTATCTTTGCAACTCAGATCGGAGGCTTCATCCTTTGGATATTCTAGGAGTGTTCAATTATTGAGAATTGTGTTCTCTCTATGATTCTGCCTTGGCGTTGTGAGCACTTCTGTTGAAGCCTTAGTTCTGTACTCTACGATTTAGATTGTGTTCTGCAGACACTACGATTCCAAGATCAGATCTTGATACTCTATGATTTATCTTAAAGCTTGTTGTCTTTGTATGATCTGGTTTGACTACAATTTTTTCCTTTGATATGATCAGTAGACTCTACGACTCCGAGTGTGGTCTACGATTCTTGACTTGGCTTTGGCAGATGCTTGGTTAGCTCTTAGACAGGCTGTCTCTATGATTATGAATATGACTTCCTCAACAAACTATGGTTTTGAGGAAGTTCCTCTAGATATACTATGATCCTTCCTTGTCTCTCCTGGCAGTCTACGAACTTTGACATCTACTATCTTGCAGACTACAATTCTTCCTTGATAGTTCTCGAGCTTTCCTTGACTGTCCTGGCAGACTACGATTTCTGGTGCAGTGCTCGACGATCAGACATGCCTATCTATTACATTATAAGATCAACCTAACAAGCTTGATCTTTTTATATTTATAGTCCTTATACATCATTTCTTTTTAAGGACTTTACAAATCTATTTTGTTTATGTAGGATCAACCTAACATATTTGATCAATTCTTTCTAAGTCCTTGTACATATGTTTCTATTATCTATCAAAGGACTTTACAACTTTTCTTAATGCAAGCATACTTGCATATTCATTCATTTATATCATAATCAAATCATATAAAAATAGGAATAACATTCTCATGTATATTCCTAACAATCTCCCCCTATTTGATTATGACAAAAATAATTAGTGCATATGCATGAGATTAATGAATCTTATATACAGTGAGCAGTTGTATGTCTAAAACAGATAAGCATGAATTTTATTGATGATAATATGAACTTGCATACATTATGACATTCTATATCCTGCATCCAGAACATACCTAACTAGATAGAGATGTACCTTTTTGGCTCCATGTGTGTCTCCGGGATGTTTGTTAATCAACTACTTATCTGCTTGTCTTTTTGCTCCTTCTCCCCCTGGGATGGTGACTTTATTTCTTTTCTCTGCTCCCCCTCAAACTCTGTATTCATGAGATCATCATCATTTGGCTCCCCCTCATATGATGATTATACTTCTGCAGCTACTGTCGTCTACTTTTGTTCCATTGCCTTTCTATTGGCCTTTTTTTCTTCTGTCATTCTTTTTGCTTTACTCCTCCTTGAGTGCCTCTTCCTATATCCCTTTTTCTCCCCCGTTTTGTCATTAATCACTTATGAAAGCTACTCCACTTTTGACATAAGTTGCTCCATCAGGTAAGATGAGTTACCAACCTCAATCTTGAGTTCTTGTTGGCCCAGCTCAAGTTGTAGGGAGAGAGACTTATTCAGATTGTCAATCTTGTTAGAGAGAGAGTGAATTTTCTCTTCATTAGCCTTTTGTGCTCGTAGAGCTTCATCCTTCTGATCATACATAACCTTCAGAAAGATTTGACCTCTCTCTTCAATTTTAAGAAATATATCAGACATAGTGGCTCAGAATCTGTCTTGAAACACATTATCTCCTTCTTCTGTTAACCTCTTTGTCTCTTCAGTGATGATAGAAATCTTCTCACCCAACTCTACAGAGTTCTTCATTAACTCTTGCTCCGTAGGAGTTTGGTCATTTGGTTGGGCAAACTCTTGTTGAGTTCTAGCTTTGACTCTACGATTTTTATTCTCGGACAGTTTTTCAAAAATAGTGACAATCTGATAAATCGTTGAGTGCCAATTGCTGTGGGAGGATGAAGGAATATCAGACACTCCTGCTTGAGCAGAGTAATGCTTCTTAGACTTGACTTGATCACTTTTAATGGAGTGAAGGGACTCTACAATCATACACTTGGGTATAATCCTTCTGCCATCAGAACCAACTCTACTATCGTACGGAATATAGTGGTTACCAGCATGTCTATAGATCTTGAAATGAGATTGGTCTTTAATCAACTTAGTTGCAAACTTCTTAACTCTTGGAAAGTTTTGAGATACCAGCTCCAAGTTTGGAAATTGTGAGTAACACCAGCTGAAGTAGCTCCCATCTTTATCAGTATATGCTTTTAACCAGGGCATCCAAGGGAAGAACCGTCTCATCAGAAGATCATCAGGATTGTACAGTATTGTTATTCAATCTAACTCCATGTTTTTCTAGTTGTTAAACACCTCATCTGTAGTCATCCTTAATACTCTGAGTTGTTCGTTTTCATAGCTTATCCATCTTACTGGTGGTGCATTTGGTGGTTCATCAAAGACTTCCATCACTATTCTCCTGCGAACTCTTGTTGGGGAGAGGATAGGATAACAGTCTGTTGATTCCTCTGATTCCTGATCTGTAGAACTAGATTCTTTTTCCATTTCTTTACCTTCTGAGCTTGAATCTGAGTTAGACCTGTGTGGACTTCCTTTAATGGTCTCATCAGTTTGTTCCTCCATCTCTTCACCTCTTGAGCTTGAATCATGCTGACTTCTTTCATCTGATTCGTCGGTGAATCCTTCTTTCTAATTTTCATTACTAGTACCTTCTTCAACATCTTCTCCATTGGATTCAGACTTAACGTCGCTCAATTCAATGATTGCAGTAGAGGGTTCTCTTGTCATCTTTGAGATAGATTTAGAAAGAAGTATGATTCTCTTTCTTCTCATTTGAGGTTCTGCTATAAGAGTTTCATATTTTTCAGAATCTGAAGCCCATCATCAGATAAGCTTTCTTGATGTTCATCAATAGTAGGGGCAGGTTCTTTTTCTTTGGACTCAATATCTTTTGAATCATCAGATGGACTTGTTTGGACTTTAGCAGTAGGAGATGAAGTTGTTTCATCTTTCAAACTTTCTTCAGCAGTAGAGTTACTACTCTGATTGTTGGCCACAAGACTTGTACATTCTTTTTCATCACCAGACTTAGATGATCCTTTGATAGATTTTACTTCTTCTTCATTACTAGACTTGCCTCTTGAGGATTCATCCATGAGGTTCCCAGTTCCCTTCTCATCTTCTGACTCTATATTTTCTTCTTCAGTAGATAAACTTCTTGGGGGGACTGAGACTAACTTCTTCATCATCTTTGCTTTCTTTTTGGATGGCCCTTGAAGTAATCTGTTACTTCTTCTTCTTCTTCGGATTTCTTCTTGGATAGCCTCTATATTCGTAACATTCTTAGACTTCTTCTTTGTTGGAGTGGCTGATACAGTTACAAATTTGGCAGATTGAGACATCTTGTCTTCTATTTCTTTTGCCCTTCTCTTCTTTGTATAGACCTTGATGTTGCTGCCAGATGTCATTAGCCTCATATTTTCCTTGGGATTTTTCATCCAGTTTTCGAACAACTGTGGGGACATCACTTTATGAACATTCAGTGGTTCTCCCTCATCATCCTTTATCTTGCTTTTCAGTTTCTTCTTAAGTAAAATGCTCAAGAGTCTTCCATGAAAAACCTTTGTGAGAGGTTTGTATGTAGACTTCTTCATCTCAGCCTTTTCTAGCAATTTGGTCAACCAATCAATTAGAAGGGCTAACAGTATCATATGTAGTGTCCTTGCATAAGATGCATTTTCCCGTAATCTCAGCTAAAAACTCAAACTCTTCAGGAAACTCCTTCTTCTTCATATCTTTCAGATTTAGGTTCCTCCTGTAACGCATTAACTTCTTGCCTTCTTCAATGTCAACTTCCTCGAGGTTTATCAGACCTTTGTCAGGAAACCCTAGACATTGGTTAATGTCTGATGCCCTTATTTTCAGGCTTACACCTTTGACCTTTGTGGACAGAAGCCCAAATTCTATCGATGCGTTGGACTAGAATTGCTTCACTAGCTCTGTATTGACCAGAGTGTTAGCTTCCAAGCATTCAGAAAACCCAGCATTCTTTACAAGCTCAAGTATATCCTTGAACTTCTTTTTTGATCTTTTGCACTTCTTGAAGCTGAGTTGGATTTCGGTTATAACATACCATTCTTCCATTTTGAGGGTTCGAAATATATAGGTATTAAGTTTTAGACCTTTTATGAGAGATAGTTGAATGCAATTTGAGCGAATCTAGAGGTTTACTGAACTCAGGCTTTGAAGAGGGTTTTAGGGTTTGAAGAAGGGAGGGTGAGAGGTTCGATGGCTTTTGATAACTGCTTGGAGATTTTGACTGTTTAGAGGAAGTTAGGTTTTACCTTAGGTATCAATTTGATAAACTTGCAGCTATTGAGG
The DNA here is from genome assembly GCA_020205605.1 of Panax ginseng. Taxonomy (NCBI): domain Eukaryota; kingdom Viridiplantae; phylum Streptophyta; class Magnoliopsida; order Apiales; family Araliaceae; genus Panax; species Panax ginseng. The sequence continues at coordinate 57,856,285 of CM035134.1, read as the reverse complement.
AACCCACTCAAATGAAATTACCATTTATTTGAATTTCCCTCTTGTAACTGTTCCTACCACGTTTCTTAGTGGGACAGTTGTAGGTCGCCGATAGGTCACAATCTATAATTCCTCCATCATGTCCATTTCCCAGATTTGACTTTTCTTTTGTTGACTATTCAAGTTCGTAGTGTAGCTTGATGAGATTGCTATATACTCTACGATTTTCTTTGACAACTCAACAATTGTCTCCTAAGAGATTCTTCTATAAGCGTTTTGACATTGATCCTTATTTTGCATGGCTTAACCATTGATGCGCCCCAATTTTGAGTTCGGGCACTGAAATCCTAAAGTGAATTTGCAAGACATCTTTTCTAGACTGTATCCGTAGTTTTGCTCCACTCGATCTAAATAGTTTGATGTGTTTCAGGTTCTGCTGAGCTTCTCTTGAGCTTGTGTATTCTTTGGAAAGACTACGATCGTCGAGCTTGCTTTACGATCGTTGAGTCTACTGCTGAACATACTCTACGAACGTAGTCTGTCCTGGTCCTTGAGATGAACTTGACTTAGCATTCCTTCTAGGTTAAGGTAGCTCAGGAAGGGCCAACCACTTAGAGTGACTAAGGGTCAGCTTTGTCCCTGAGGTGCTCACCAGATGAAAAACTTTAGACGATTAATGTTGATATCTCATTTGATCTTTCTGCTCGGGAGTTCATCTACCGACTTTAGACATTAGAATTTACTATAATCGTGGTGTCCTCCTGCTCTTAAATTACGATCATATGTTTGATTGTAGGCACTCCACGATTTGAGTTAGGTGGTTGACAAGGTTATTAGTGGCACTTTTTGAGACGTTCCTACTGTCTATGTATCTTCATTGGGTTCATCAGCCACGCAATTTTGGGACTTTGTAACTGGTATATTGCTTCATAGTGCACTTCTGGTACTTTTAGTGCTGCTGTCCTTTAACAGATCACTTCTTCCCCATAGTTGATACTATCTTCTCAAAGAGATGTAAGTTCTTCTTCCTTATGTGCATCAGAAGGCAGCCTTGCATATTTCCTTCTGTTGGAATCATTACTATCATTTAAACCTCATTGGATCACAGAAAAAGATATCTTTAGGACTGATCATTCTATGATAGTTTGACAGAACTACGAACGTAGTCTTCTTTGACAGTTTGTACTTGTGGAGTTCTACTTTTCTAATGAGTTCCTCGAGGGTTCTTCTCAGATGATATGCTTTGCATGATTGAGCATATAGGACCCTTTTTACCTTATGATGAATGGACTGCTTCCATATGGAGATCAGCAGTCATGTGAGCTTTATTCATGTTAGCTCATCAAGTCTTCAAGAATAGGCTTTGATAGAGACTAATTTTGTCAGAACATTTCTGAAGTGTCTTAAGCCTCCAGCTGGTTGAATCTTCTCGACTGAAGTCATCTGCTTCAGTATTCCTTAGTGTGGTCAGATAGACCAACTACCTGCAGATCAGATAAATTTCTATTTTTGGTACTCATGGTTAAATGAGTCCTGCTAGGTAAGTTTCCAAAATCCATGTTCCTTGTATATTTGAATTTACTACACATTAATCATCAACAATCATATTTATGTATATATTCAATTTAGGTATGACATTTTAAGATGAATGATGATGAGTGTGTGTAAGATTGACCATTTTAATAAGAGATTCTTTTTCTTTGATGGTTTCATCATTCGCTTGGTTATGTTCACAGATTTTAAATGTTCAGTGAGTGAGAATCAGTTCTATCACGTATTTGCATCTGGTTGATTCATGGAGATGATCAGTTTCTATGAATCTTCAAGATACTCTTTGAACTGATCATACTCTATGTATTATCAAAATAAACCTAGAACAAAGGTTTTCACATACATACTAACCCGTCAGCAAGGATTACTGCACTTAAGATAAATTAAATCTTGATATGCTTATGACTTATTTCAGTCTTCTTTCAAGATGTTATCTTCAACCTAAAATTTGGATGGAGAGAAAGTTTGTTAGCATTTGAGTTTCCAACCTTAGTGTGCTTTCTCTCTTCCTCTTTTTAGGTATAGTATAGTCTCTTGATAGAATACTATTATAGTACATAAGTTGATGCAACATGATGTACACATTTATGTTAATGAGGAATCGTACCTTTCCACTATTAGTTTCTTGACAGTCATTTATCTTGATGTAATGAGGTTAGGCATTGATGTGCATATTTTTACATTCATTTCTGACAGCTTGTTGCTATAGTTGTCCTTCGATCAATCAGTCATAGTCTTGAAGATGTAGGCTAAGAAAATCTTGGCATCCTTAGTTCTTTGACGACTTTAAACCTCAAGGTTCACATCCATCTGTTGGTTGACCAAATACATGTTTGAGAAATTCTTCTTTCTCCTCTAGATAAGTATTTCTTAGAATGTGTAGCCTTTCATCTTTCAGACTGGTGGATGCTAGACTATTTGTTGTTGATGCCTCTTGACCTCTCATCTCAAGTCTTTAGATTACAAGATTGACTGTGGACAAGGATCGGTCTTGTTGCTATGAAATTTTAGGAACATGGACTAATCTGAGCAGCTTCAAGTGTATATACACATTTACCTGTACACAATATTTCCAACGTGTGAGCTCATCTACATTTACAAGTGACTTACTTCTAAACTAAATTTAGAACAATGTTTGTGCCTAGGATCAGACTCAAAGCGGTTAACAGCATGAGAACCTGCTATGATACCAATTGTTAGTTCCCAGTAGGCACACAATAGATCTAGAAGGGGGGTTGAATAGATCCTTTTTATTTTTAAATACGTTTTCTGTTTATTTTGTATTGCTAATGAATTAACATATAACAAACATAAGAATCTTTTCAAGCACAACAAAATAAGTAAAAGATCCCCTTCATTGATATATTCATGAACGTACATACATTGTTCGTAGAGTTAGTTAAGTTGTAAGTAGTTAATACATACATAGCATTTATAGCAGTTAGGTACATAAAGTAAATGATAAAAAGTAAATGACTGAAATGTAAAAGACACAGAGGATTTTAAATGGTTCAGAGACTCAAGCTCCTAATCCACTCTTCTGCTTTAACGAGCAGGAATTCCACTAAGGAAGGGCAGCACCCTGAATCACTAAGATTCATTCAAGGCCAACAGCCTTGGAACTTCAGTTCATTAAGAACTCTTCAAACCTAGTAGGCTTGGAACTTCTTTAGTTCCCTAAGAACTCTTCAAGCCCAATAGGCTTGGAACTTCATTTAGTCCCTCCGAACAAGGACCCCTAAGGCCCTGGCTACTTGTTGTTGTTGGTGCTTTGCTGCTAAGATATCTTAAAGCTTTAACATATTTTGTACTTAGTAGCTTGGCGTGGTCCTCTTTGCATTCTACGTAGAGTATGGACCACTTCTTCTCTGGTGCAGCTGATCTTCATACTTTTCATCTCATCTTCATTCGATGTCAGTTGTGCACCATCATCATTTTGGTTTGCTAAGTGTTTGAGCTTTTGGTAGACTTTGTCTAGCACTTAGCATTACCTAAACCCTTCTTGAATGATTTGCAGACATGGTTCTGAATCTTTTTTGTTTTAGCTTTTGGTTCATGGTGATTCGTAGAGTAGCTCTCTAGATCTTCTTTGTGCTCTGCCACTTTTTTGAATGTTATCTTTTTGGCCTTCTCGGCTCTAAGCTTAGCTTCCATCTTCAGTGCCATTCTCATCCTTGTTGAGTGAAGCTTTAGTCTGTTCAGGTCCTTCTTCAAATCTTCTTCACTTCCATCTTCGTAGTTTCACTGTCACTGAAACTTGTTCTGGTGGAACTCGTAGAGTCAACAGTATAGCATTCCAACAACTCAATGATCCTTCAACTCAACAACTCTTTTTCTTTAAAGCTCTAGCTATATATATATATATATATATATATATATATATATATATATATATATATATATATATATATATATATATATATATACTCCTTCCCAATCTTCCCATTGGAATATAGTTGTTGAAAGCTATTTGAATTGCTTCGTAGATCTCGAGTTATTTGGTGTAGACTGTTTGATGTGACATGACAGCTCCTTTATAACTTTACTGACATAGCAGTCTGCTACCTTACCTACCGCCTTAGAGTTGTCACTTTTGCATGTCAGGTAGGTAGTCATCTTTATTTCTTCTTTCTGACTTTTTAATTTGAACATCAGAAATTATCTTTTTGCATCGATGCTCTCAAACATCAATGTTCAAATATCAGTCTTCAGATTGAACCGTTTCCAATGCTTCAATCTTCAAATTATCGAACTCTACGATTTTGATGCATAAGTTCTTGGACCTGATCGTAGTGTTTTGTTGAATGTTGCTCATTGACTGATAGAGACAACACTACGATCTTGAAGAGTGTTCATTTGATCTTCAATTTCAAACACCTCTTCCTTCACTTGTGCAGTGCTTCTAAACTTCTGTTTGCCTAGACTGAACTCAGGAACTGATAGCTTGACTCCTTGTTCTGGTCTATTATGAATAACAAGACATGTCAGATTTGTGGCATGCTCAGCTCGCTTTCTCCTTGTGATCTCCCATTCACTTATCATCAATGGACTGACCCATGCTTAATCACTTTTGCCTTGTTCTCCAAAAGCTGACAATCTTTGTACAAATTGCATCAGTTCCTTCTTTGTTTGGAAAACATTACGATCTTGTTTGACCCCAAGATCGTTGTCTCTAGTTCTCTTGACAGCTTACTGCACTTGCTGACTTTACTTAGTCAGTCACTCATACTAAAGTCTTCTTCTAATCGACTTATGGATGACTTCATCTTGAATGGTTTCACAACTCAGTCTGGATGTTGATTGGGTTGGTACTTAGATTTTCTGTTAGCCTGCAAGCCATTCGTTGAGTTCTCTCTGGTTTCCTTAAGGTGGAATGTATCTTTGCAACTCAGACCAGTGTCTTCATCCTTTGGATATTCTGGGAGTGCTCATTCATTGAGAATCGTGTTCTCTCTATGATTCTATCTTGGCGTTGTGAGCACTTCTATTGAAGCCTTAGTTATGCACTCTACGATTTAGCTTGGGTTTTGCAGACATTACGATTCCGAGATAAGATCTTGATACTCTACAATTTCTGTCTTAAAGCTAGTTGTCTTCGTCTTATCTAGTTTGACTATAATTTCTACCTTTGATATGATCAGTAGACTCTACAACTCCAAGTGTGGTCTATGATTCTTGACTTGGCTTTGGCAGATGCTTGGTCAGCTCTTAGACAGGCTGTCTCTACGATTCTGAATATGACTTCCTCAACAGACTATGGCTTTGAGGAAGTTCTTCTTGACACACTACGATCCTTCCTTGTCTCTCCTGGTAGTCTACGAACTCCGAGATCTACTATCTTGCAAACTACGATTCTGCCTTGATAGTTCTCGAGCTTTCCTTGTCTATCCTAGCAAACTACGATTTCTGGTGCAGTGCTCGATGATCAGACATGCCTATCTATTACATTATAATATCAACCTAACAAGCTTGATCTTTCTATATTTTTAGTCTTTATACATCATTTCTTTTTAAAGACTTTACAAATCTGTTTCGCTTATGTAGGATCAACCTAACATATTTGATCAATTCTTTCTAAGTCTTTGTACATATGTTTCTATTATCTATTAAAGGACTTTACATCTTTTCTTAATGCAAGCGTACTTGCATATTCATTCATTTATATCAACCTAACATATTTGATCTACTATTTTTGTTATATTTTCGCATATGTTGTCATGTTTAGTTTTAGGGTCATTATGTTGCATTCATGTAGTTTAACTGCATTATAGTTTAGTACTATATATAGTTTTGTTTTTATTTAATTTCTTATATTGTTGTTCAGTTTCAGCTAAAAAAAACAAAAAAAATTGGAAAAATGTGAAAAATCACCAAAAATTTAGTTAGTACTGTGTTTATCTTGCATAAGTCCAGCTGTTTGATATGTTACAGTCTATTTTGGCCAATGATGAGGCTAACTTTGAGTAGACAAGTATAGTATTGACTATTAGAGCTTTGATGTGATTTCTTGTTATGAATCGAATCTTTTTCTGTTTGAAACTGGTATAATAAGGTTAGCACAATAAAAACAACTATGTTGGAAGATTAAGTTTAAATTAATACATAATGGAACTCTAAAGGATAATGCTAGTTTGAATGAAAGAATGACAAGGATAGGCAGTGAAGGCTAAAGTTAGGCAAGAACCTAAGTTTGGGGGAAAATTTGGGGTATATAAGCTATATCTATAAAAAAATTAAAAAACATATATGAATAAACACCATGGCTAGTCTAGTTTCATGGCCTTTGTTACTTGAGTAAGTAAGCCCGAGGGGATTGTCTTTACACCTAGCACCCTAAGGCCTTAATGGTTTGGGAGTCGTTGGTCGAAAACTCGTTCAGGTAGTATTGAAAAGCCTAAGGGAATTAGACATTGCACATCCATGTGTATAAAAAAAGAATAAAATGGGAAATTAGAGCAAAAAGCCCTCGTAATTGAAAAATAAAGCATAAGTACCCTATTTGGACCCTTGATATTGGTAATTGTTTGATTTTAGTTGGATCTTGACTATATTTGGATTTCTTAAGTTTGTACTGTATGATGCCTTCTAAGAGACTTATTACGTGTTAAATTTGATTTTATATCAGTAGGCATAGTTGTTGAGCACACACAGACTATATTAGTGATAACAGTTTAAGATTTGATGATTGATAAGGAATTTACTGATTTTTCTTTATATGAAGTATTGTCATGTTTGCTTGATTTCTTTGAGGCCGGTTAAATAAACTTGTTTATGTCATTAATGCTGGATTCGTGGGCATGTAGATTAGTTGCATTCCATTTCATTTCATTGCATTTTTTTTTGTGCTCGAGGACTAGTACAGGTTTAAGTTTGGGGGAGTTTGATGAGTGGGTTTTATACCTATAAACCGGCCTCTAATTCAGACTTAAAATGTGTTGATCCTATATATTTACGTTCATTTTTACTTGTTTATGTTTTTTTTATGTTTAGGTGGCGTGGTGTAGCATTCGTGGCATAAAGGTGGCGTTGTGACAAGAAGTGGCATCAAAATGAACAAACATGTGTAGCTATAGAACTACCCCCGTCGGGGCGGGCAAAATACAAAGGATACACCCAGCCAGGGCGGGGGTACTCAACCAGGTGGAGAAGACCCCCCCCCCTTACGTCGGGGCGGGCCTCTATAGAATAAAAACCCCCATCGGGGCGAAGGTACGGGGCAAGAACAAGAGTTATACTTCAATTAGAGTTCTGCAGTAGCATGAAGGAAGCAAGTTGGTATGACTTGGGACTTCAATTGGCGTTGGTTTCTGGACTAAAGACATGTCTTGTGATGGATATAACATAACAACAAGAGAGATAACAACAATAAATAAAATTAACAAGCAAAAGTCCTAATTTGAGTGAAGAACATTGGTGGAAAGAGTTGAAGGTCAAAATCATGAAGATTTCAAGTTAGAGCGAAGAAGAAGGGTGGTTTTGTATTCATTCTACTTCTTTAATTCAATTATTGTAATTGGGATTATAGATTCTTTTATGATTTCAGTTTTTATTTCATTTATGATGAACTAAGTTACTTTTTAGGCTTATGATGGATCTTTATAGTTGAACGATGATTATGTAGCCCTAATTTCAGTTGAATAATCTATCCATTCAGTTTATCTATTATAATTTGTGCTTTAATTTATGAATTGTTTGATCACCAATTTTATGTGGATTTGTATGGATTGGAGAGATGATATATGAATCTAGACCTAATCACTTTAGTATGTGTTCTTGAATTATGTGCTTGAATGGAATCTTGATGAATGTTAGGGTAGAGATATGCTTAACGTCGAATGTAATTGGGTAGATAACTTGAATTTAAACCTTATTTGATTTTAATTCACACAGAGATATAGTGAATTAGTTGATTAGGGTGTTTGTCTTAATTCTATCTAATTTGTGGATTTAAGTTTATATAGTATTAGTGCATCGAGAGATGACTAATTCTACCTAAGTGTTCTTGATTAATAAACTGGGATAGTGAATTGAACTAGAATAAGGTGTAATAATTGGAGTGAGATGTAAAGTGAAGTTGTAAGCCTAATTATTAATTGCTTGAAATTACGGTTTTTAGGTTGTGTTGATTACTTGGTATTTTTAGTTTCTTAGTTTTTATTAGTTATACTCAATGGTTTGGATTAATATGAAACTAGTAATTGAGAGGTTTAATTTCTTACTAATCTCTATGGGAACGATACTTTTTCTTAAAACTGTATTACTTGTTGACCTCGTGCACTTGTGTGTGAGCGTAATTAGATTTCGACTAACAACACTCCTCCAAATGAACTACGCAATATGAGTTCACCATGGCCCTTTTCAATGTGGGGAATAGACGTGATTGGGCCAATAGAACCCAAAGTTAGCAATGGTCATCCGTTTATCTTCACCATGATCGATTACTTCACCAAATGGGTAGAAGCGGCCTCTTTCCCTAAAGTCACCAAAGAGGTAATCATTGGTTTCATCAAAAATAATATCATCTGTCAATATGGACAACTGGAGGTTATCGTATCGGACAATGCCAATAATCTAAACAACCAGATGATGGAGGAGTTATGTAGTAAATTCCACATCAAAAATATTAACTCAATCGTTTATCGTCCGAAGATGAATGGTGTTGTTGAAGCAGCCAATAAGAACATTAAAATACCATGCAAAAGATGTCCGCCAATCACAAAGGATTGACTGACTTATTTCCTCTGACTTTGCTAGCCTACAAAACGTCAATGCACACTTCTATTGGGGCTACCCCCTACTCATTGGTCTATGGCATGGAAGCAGTACTCCCCATAGAAGTAGAAATGGAGTCATTGAGAGTGTTGATAGATGCTCAAATGGAGGAAGACCAGTGGTTGCAATACATCCCACCAATTAACTCTGATAGATGAGAGGAGGGTCATAGCTATCTTTCATGGTCAATTATATCAGCAGAGGATTGCTCGGTCATACAACAAGAAAGTTCGGCTTTGGAAATTTAAAGAAAATGACTTGGTATTAAAGAAAGTCCTTGCTAATCAAGATCAATCTAAAAGAAAGTTCAACCCGAACTGGGAAGGCCCCTTTTCATTGTTAAGGAAGTGTTGACAGGAGGAGCCCTCAAACTGCAAGAAATGGACGACGAAGAATTTCACCAGCTTATCAATTCAGACACCGTGAAAAGTATTATGTTTGAAATCACCTGCAAACCACCATCCTGGTTCTGAAAAAAAAAATCAAATCAAATTAATCAAGTCAGTTCAGGTTTTCACTATAGACCTGAACTACGAAAGAATCCATTACAAGCACCTGCTTATGTCTCCAATGATTGGGTATCTGTCTCAAGGGGTACAAAACCTGACTTAAGCTCTCCTCTCCTCCCTAACATGGCTACTTCAAACTCTTTCTCTCCTATTTCTCTTCCATCTGGTTTGATGCTGAACTCTGATTCAGAATCCCCTGCTTTGGATAACCCCCGTTTTGCCAGACTTAAGGAAATGGATGAAAAAGAGGGCAAAGACCTAAAGAATAAACATGGTCCTAGTAGTTGAACTGAAAATACCCAAGCTAATAAAAAGAGGAAAGGCAAAGGGAAAGCTGGTCTCAAACCCCCCCCCCCCCCTTAATTATGTTAGCTTCCTACAATGTTAAAGGGTTAAATAAAAAGCCTAAGCAGGCTTATGTTAATCAGTTAATCTTTGATAACCATATTTCTTTTGTTGGGCTGCTTGAAACACGAGTTAAGAGCCACAATGCACCTAGAATAGCAAGTAGATTATGTAATAATTGGACTTGGTCTTTTAATTATGATTCTCACTATAATGGTAGAATTTGGGTTGGATGGAATCCTGCTATATGGAATGTGGATATCCTTTTTGTCTCCTCCCAATCTATTCACTATAAAGCTCAAAATATTGTAGGTACTTATAGTATATTTTTTGTCTCCTTTATTTATGAGCTCAACACTTACTTGGAACGACATGATCTTTGGATAGATCTCTTGGCTCTTAATCTCACCAGTTGTTGGTGTGTTCTGGGAGATTTTAATGTTATCAAGAATCTAAATGAAACTAACCGAGAAGATGACATTTGGAATACTGAAATGGATGACTTTCTGTCCTTTTCTTCTTCTGCTGAGCTAGATGACATAAGAGGGGTTGGACCTGTTTTCACTTGGTGGAATTGTTAGACTGCTAATCATATTCTAAAGAAACTGGATAGAGCTCTTGGGAATGCTTCCTGGTTTGAAAACTTCCCTCATGCTCAAGCTCTCTTTGCTCCTAGAGGTATATCTGATCACTCCCCTATCCTTCTCAATACTGGCCACTCTAGAATGAGATCCAAAAAGCATTTCCAATTATTCAATCACATACTGCTTTTTGATGGGGTCTCTGAGTGTGTCAATTAGGCCTGGGCTCATCCTGTACATGGCAACCCTGTTCTCTGAAAAGCTTAAAAGGACCAAACGAGCTTTGGTCTCCCTTAACATCTCTGCAGGAAACCTCACAAATGCTGTTAAAACTACTACGAAGGCACTCCATAATGTCCAAATCCTGCTTCACTCCTCCACCTTGACCCTATCCTTCTTGATTCAGAAAAAGACTATGCACTGGATCTTAATATTGCCTTGGAGCGCGAAGAAACTCTCATTCAGCAAAAATCTAGAGCAACATGGCTCTCCTTGGGTGACAATAACTCAGGATACTTCTCTAACATGTTGAAAAAAAGATGGAACTCCGACAAGCTTCTCTCTATTGAAAATGATAGTGGTGATTTAGTTTATGGTCAGGATGTTATGGAAAATGTAGCAGTCAGGTATTTCCAGCAATTGTTTAACTCTCCTTCTGTCCCTACTTATTCTAATTTTCCTCGTTATGGAGCATCTCCCCTGCTCTTTGTGAGCCCTTCTCAATCTCTCATGCTTTCTGCTCCCATGTCTGATTTGGAAATTTTCAAAGTCCTCAACTCCATGAAGAAAAATAAAAGCTCAGGCCCGGATGGATTTAACGTTAATTTTTTCATCAATTGTTGGATCATTCTGGGAGAGGATTTCACAAAGGCTGCCCAATTCTTCTTATCCTCTTGCAGGCTTACTAAGGGCTTCAACTCCACTGCAATTTCCCTTGTTCCCAAATGTTCAAATCCTTCCTCCATGATTGATTTTCGACCTATTGCTTGTTATAATACAATTTACAAATGTATTACAAAGATTCTTTCTAACAGACTGAAGATTGTGCTTCCTACCATTATTGACAAAGCCCAATCAGCTTTTATTAAAGGCGAAAACATCAGTGACAACATTCTGCTTGCTCAGGAATTGTTCAGAAATTACCATAGGAATTCTGGTCCTTCGAGATGTGCTCTAAAAATTGATCCGAGGAAGGCTTTTGCTATAGTAAACTGGGATTTCTTGCTGGCTATTTTGGCTGCTTACCAATTCCCACTGACCTTCATCAACTGGATCAAAACATGTGTCTCTACTGCCATGTTTTCCGTCAAATTTAATGGCACCTTAGCTGGGTTTTTTCCGAGTTCCAGAGGCCTAAGGCGAGGTGATCCCTTATCCCCGAATCTCTTTGTTCTTGTAATGGAAATGCCCTCCTTGAAACTTAACTCAAGTACCTTTGTGCCCGAGTTCCAATATCACTGGAGGGCCTCAGATTGCAAGCTGACTCATCTCCTTTTTGCTGATGATGTACTTATTTTCTGCCATGCTAACTTGCAATCTATCTCCATTATCAAGTCTTGCATCCACTCCTTCTCCTTATTTTCTGGACTTATTCCTAATGTTCACAAAAGTCATTGTTTTCTTGCAAACACCGACCCTATCTCAGCTCAGTGCATTCTAACCACTCTTCGGTTCCAACATGGAGTTTTTCCCACCAAATTCTTGGGAGTTCCTATTATCTCTTCTAAGCTATCCTTCCAGGATTGTGTTCCTTTGCTCCACCGAGTCACTTAGAGAGCATCTTCTTTGACAAATAAAGCCTTATCCTATGCAGGTAGACTACAACTGATAAAATCCATTCTTTTCTCTATGCAATCCTATTGTTGCAGTCATTTCATGCTACCCTAAGGCAGTTCTTCGTGCTATACAATTTGTTCTTTGCAGATTCTTATGGAAGGGCTCCTCTCTTGCCAAATTTGAGGTAAAAGTAGCTTGGTCTACTATCACTCTTCCTACGAATGAAGGGGGACTAGGCTTAAAAAATTCATTCGATTGGAATAAAGCTTTCATGCTCCTTCATTTGCTGCATATCATTTGACCATCTCCTACCTCTCTTTGGGCTCTTTTGATCAAAACTACTATCTTGAAAGGAAAGTCCCTCTGGCAAATCTCTCCCCCTCGGACTGCTCTTGGATATGGAAATAGGTCCTAAAACTTAGACCCCTTGCACTGCAACACTTGAGGTATATTGTTGGTTCTGGGCACAATGTTGATTTATGGTATGACTCTTGCCTAAATGGCATGGCTATTAATCCTAGTCCCAGTCTCATTTCCAACTCTGGACTCCCTCACTCGGCAAAGGTTTTCTCTATCCTTATTAACTCTTCATGGGTTCTTCCTCAGAGCAACCACCATGATGTTATTATGCTCGAGTAAGGCATCCTCCTCTCCCCCCCCCCCAACAAAGCAAAGCAAAGACAGACTCTATAATGTGGGGAACATGGGACATCACAACAACAAAAGCCAAGCATCTATGGGAAAGCATCAGATCAAGGTTACCAACTGTCTCATGGAACCATATTATCTAGCATAGACTGCATGTCCCTCGGTACTCTTTCATCATGTGGCTTGGTATCCTAAAGCGTCTTCCAAGAAATGATCGTATGAGCCAATATTTGGGAAGTTACTGGGACTGCCCTCTTTGCCAACAACAAGCTGAAACTTTTGACCATCTCTTTTTCAACTGCAGGTTCTCCTTAGCCATCCTTAGGCAATTCCTCATATTGGGAAATTTTAGGAATGTCCCACTCCTATGGGATGACCTTATTGACTTCTTAATCTCCTTTCAGGGTTCAAAGCTAACAAGGAACATATTATGCCTATATGTTATAATCTCTTTCTACAAAGTGTGGGAAGCTAGGAATGCAAGACTTCACAGACTTTCCTCTACTCCTACTTCCAGCATAGCAGCGGATGTTATTCAGTTGATTAAATCCCGTCTCTCTACTTGTAACACCTTTAATAGAGCCACATAACCAGAAGCACTTGGCGCAGCCGTAGGTTTCGACCTGGGGTGAACCGTAAACCCGGGCATCCTGGGATAGATCCCCACCTGAAAAACATTTGTTAAGGCAGTAATGTTCATGGTGGCCACGGACCGCTAGCAAAAGCTAGTTCAAAGAAAAGGCTAGTCCAGGCCAAGGGGATTTTGTCTGACTGCGGTTGGGAAACCCCTCGTTAACAAATAAAAAATTTAATAGAGCCAAAAATTTTAGCCAATATTTTTGTAATTGGCTACTGCACTGATTATTTTTTGATGATTATCTCCTTTGTTGTTGGGATTTCATTCCCTTTGTAGTATTCTCATCTGTTGGCATGTCACCAGATGAGTTTACTATATACTGGGGTATGCCCCTTAGCCATTGTACAATGTTTTTTTTTCTATAAACAAACCAAGCTTAGCAAAAAAAAGAATTGATCTCTCCACATCAATAGGAGTACGTAGGCAGCCAACTATGGTGCGTTCTAACCCCTACAAAAATCACAAAACCCTTCAATGATTCAGCAATCACCAGATACAACTCTTGAACAGCTCAAGTTAGAGCTGGAACTATGAAAGACTTGATCTCCCCTCATCAATGGGAGTACGTAGGCAGCCATCTATGGTGCGGTCACATCAAGAAGCCCAAAAACCCAAACAAAGACTTCTCAAACCGTTCAACTCATCAAGCTGGAACTACGAAACACCTGATCTCTTATCCAAGGGAGTACATAGGCAACCATCTATGGTGTGGTCGAACCATCAAAAATAAAGCCAAACCCTTTGCTAAACCTTAACCACATCAAAAGACCAGTCCCAACACACCAAAAAACTGGTACACCATAAAAGCCCAAAGATCAACGACCCCTTCTGAAAGATCCTAGGACATCTCAATATCAATCTATCAAGGAGAAGTTCGGGACACATCAAGATAACAAATCATAAAGAAAATGGCAACTATCAAGCAAGTGACCAGACATATCTAAAAGGGAAGTGAATCAAAATATATTTCCTTGCCATATAATGTTGTTTGATATATATAATGTATACTATGCATGACAAAAATGACTAACCTATTCTATGCAGAAAAATGAAAGTTAGTCTATAAACCCATAGATAAATAGGCCAGCAAGTCCAACATGGTGTCCCTCTCAAAGATGGAGGAGAATCTATAAGCTCCTGCCCTAAGGTATCCATACGAGTCAGAAGATCCACAGCCATCTGTATAGTGCTACCATGATCATCTATGAATGCACTTATATCTGCAACAATGCTAGCTGTGTGAGATCTAAGTGCAGTACTATCAGCAGTGGAAGTGTCTTGGGTAGCTCAAGCCTCATCCCGCTCAACAAAAGCGGCATCCCGGGTAGCTCGAGCATTATCCCTCTCAGTAAAAGCAACATCTCTACCAGAAAGAGTTGTCAACACCAGAGCCCTAGCCTGATCCCTCTCAAATGTCATCTAATATAACCTCTGTTCCAAATACTCTATAGAAGGTGGATCCGTAGTAGTGGGAATGTTGGGGGAATCATCGACCAGAGCTCCTGTCAAATCAACAGATAACTCATCCTCAGTAGGAGAATTAGGGTCCTCTATAGGATATTTATCATCAAAATCAATACTCGGCTCTGAGTGAACAACCATAGCCGATGCAATATCTGCCTCTAGCCATGAAGAATACTCTGAAGAGCGACCCGGATGACTAGTCAAAAAATCAGCCCTCTCTCGACGAGTTTAACAATCATAAATCCTGGTCAAGTCATCTGTTGATAAAATCCGAGCTGACAGTCGCTGACCCAATGCCCCGTCAAATGGGTGAATAACCTGAAACTGATCAAATTATCTCATGATAGCCAGTGGATGATACGTGGTCACCCCTCTCAAACCACCCAGGGGTAGATAGTCTATGCCAACTGCATGAGTAATAAAGCTATAAGGAGAGCTGAGTCCTGAACAAGGCAAGATAGCAAATGGATCCTCAATCCCTGTCAGAAAAGACAACCAAGATGTTGCATTTGTACACTCAGACGGCTGAAAGGAATAAGATATGACTATCTCATGAGTAAAGTAGTACCCATTACGTCTAAAGGTGCCAATCAGTCTCAAATGTGTCATAAACCACACATACAACAAAATGGCACTGCCTCTGAAAACTCCGATAGGATGTGTATGGCCAAATGTGGTGAACCTCAAGGTCTCCGCCAATATCATAGGCAAGATGGTGCAACCCTCCCCGAGAGCATGGAATACCGTAATCAGGCCAATATCTAGACGATCCATATATATAGGCATGTGCAAATAGGCCACAACGCACATCAATAGAATATCTACGCGGGCAACATGCCACTCACCCTTAGTGATGTTGAAATCCCCTGTATACCGTAGATAGCTGTCCAGTGACCCAAATTGGTCAATCAAGAAATCCAAGGACACCACATGCCCTGAGGTAATCTCGTCCATGGTAACTCTACGTCGTAAGCCTATCAAGGTCATAAACTGTCGGCTTATATCACCGACAGCCATCCTAGCGCAAGGCCGGCCAAGGGCAAATCACTGAGATGCTCATACTCCTCCAACGTAGGAGTCATCTCATGGATATCAAATCTAAAAACCTATATATCTAGTATCTAACAAGATATCATGCCATCTACAAAGCCCAACGGTACCTAGAACGTCAGAAGGGTCATAGAATACCTTAATAGCTTATCAATTCTCACTAGATCTGGGGAAAATAAATTGTCATACCATGATCTCAGAGAAGAGGCTATCAATATGGGTGTGGTATGCTCAATCTGGCTAACGGTAGATGAAGACATCTGTAGAACCGTATCATAAGACCATCCAGAGGTCAATGTTAAACTCACCTGTGTGAATGCATATCCATGACATAATTCATGCATCATGATAAATAACAATGATAAATGACATTATGATGCAGGGAATAGAAAGCATTATACATACATTCCTAAATACATCATCTCTATATACAACTGAAAATAAAAAGTATAGGGAAATGGGTCACAACCGCCCAATATCTAACAAATGCCTATCAAAAGATATAACGAGAAATAGGGCACAACTGCCCAATATCTAATAGAGGCCTATTAAAAGAAATAACAAGAAATATATCAGAAGAAATCAATGATGTCCACATCATCCAATCGATCCATATGATGTAACTCCTCCTGAGTCACTAAATCTCTGCTAGAAGGGATGTCAAGTCGATACAAAGGGGGATTTACACCAATAAAGCTATCAGAATATGGGCCACCTGAAGGGCAGCAGAGCTGGACGGATCAAAAAAATATACCTCTGACGGATCTCTGCCCAAATGTCGGATGAAAAAATATGCCCGGTCCAACCTCTAGGTCAAGCTGTCAAACTGCGCTAAATGAGTGGGCTCTCAGACACAAGCAATCCAGTTTGTCATCATAATAGACCTAGGAATGATATCCCCCATAAACTATGTGGCACGGGTCTGAGCTCTAATGTTACGAGGGAACCACCAGCGGTAGAAAGCCTCCTGAGTGAAAGGGCCCTCAGATAAAGTGAAGCCATCTAAACCCATCAGGGGAATCTCGGTGATTGGCTAAGATAAAGGACAATGTCGCCTAGCAGGAGGAAGGAATGGAATGTGAATCTCCCATGTAGTGCTCCTGATAGCGCGCTCCCCTAAATAGAGCTCCCAGCCTCCATCAGTCAAGAGAGGAATCTGATAGGTGGACAATACATACTCGACCCCAGTTAGAAAGCCACCCTCAAAGCCTACTGTCAAATGGTCCTCGAAGTAAGGAACCCATATGATGACATCGGCTATCAACAACTCCAACTGCAAACGAGGATGGGTAAACCCTTTTGCTATAAGAACCTCTGCAAGAGTGGAGTGATGTCATCACCGTCCCCATGGATAGGTCTCCAGACCTAATGTAGTAAAGGGACAAAGACAAAGAAGCCTCTCATAGGCCGAAAACTGAAAATGCAAAGATTAAATATCCTCATTTATGAAAACTGACAACCTGAGCAGGGGAAAATTGAGAGATAAAGAAAATATTCACCAACAAAAATGGGTAAAAGCCTAGCCAAGCCTCTGTCATGCCCTCTGAGCATAGGCCCATCCCTCTAAGGAAATATGTAAAGGTGTATGAGCCCTAGTTAAAGTCTCTATTACAGTCCACATCATGAGTGGCGCTGACTAAAGTGAAAGAAATTATTGAGGAGTTGTCCGCTAGGAAACAATCGCTGATGATGATCAGGAACAATTGCCGAAGAATACAATCTCCAACCCTCGGATAATCAGGCAAAGGCTCAGTCAAAGCCCTACTTATGGCATCCACGCTCAAGGGCGCAGAGAAAATGGTCTGACCCTTGAGGGCCGTGGCAGGAACTCCCAAAAGGGATCGAACGGCAATAAGGGAAACGTTAGCCACCAAAGGCACCGGCGCCCCTGTAAACTCTAACCCAATGATGAACTGCCAGTCCATTGGTGTCATCATCGCCTCGCAGTCTAGTAAATAGAGAGGTTGGGTCTAGTGGAACCAGCGCTCTGATAAAGCCCTCAAATAACCCCAGGGGCAGCGACGGGGAGGAATAGAAACAAAAGCCTGAAAGCCCCATGAATGGACAATCTCCCGGTACTCTGGATGGAGGGTCTGGTACAAAGAATGAATGCTAAATCAGTTCCCCCTGGACTGAGTAAAGTCGAGAACTTGTATTAAATTATAAATAAAGATCAAAACTGTTGCCTCAAAAGTGGGAAAAGAAAGATTGAAATGGCTATTACGTCGTTCGCGGGAAGGTAAATTGAGGGATGATGACTCAAATCATCCAGAAGATCTAGAATTGTCACATTAATAGCTAGAAGCTCCCGGCAGGAATGGAATGTAAGACCCCAATTTTTTTTAATAAAGATGATTTTTCTATAAATATCATTTTTGAATATTATGGAATGAATTTGATATAATGTTATAGTTGTGGGTAATATTTATAAATTTTGCAAAGTACGCAAGTTGTTATATAATATTCGATTGGTTGGGGAATATTCATTTTAACAGGGAATATTCGTACAACGGCACAATCATTGGTGGACCCCACAATGGAATTATTGTCGAATTGAGAAAACAACAAAAATATTTTATGAAATAACAAATGAAAGTTTTATCGTTAATCGCTGAAACACCCGGTGTTAAAATACGAAGAATACGCTATGGTTGCATAGTAGCACACGGTATTGATTATTGATGCTTACATGAGAAGTCACTCAGTTGTATTCAATTATTGTTGATATTTTATATATTGAGATGACACAGTTATTAATATTATTATTTGCAATATTAATGATGTCTAGAAGTTCTGCCAAGGAGAGGTTTGGTCACCTAATTGCGCGCCAATGGGGAGAAATCCTTATTGGAAATCCCCCTCATTCCTGGGAACAACCTGGTCGATTAATAGTGTGAATTATAATAATGATGATGAGTTTTGTTTTATTAGTATTATTAATGTAATAAAACAGAAAAGCTTTTTATATAAAATGGAATACTTTTATAAAGTTATTCATTTTATTAGACTATAAATAGAATATATAATATTCTATTATGCATAGTGTTTTGCATAGTAAAATCTTTTTATATAAAATAGAATACTTTTATAAAGTTATTTGTTTTATTAGACAATAATTAGAATATATTATATTTTATTATGCATAGTGTTGCATAGTGCTACATAGTGTTTTGCATATTAAAATCTTTTTATATAAAACAGAATACTTTTATAAAATTATTTGTTTTATTAGATTTTAAATAAAATATATAAATATATATATATATATATAATATTATATTTTATTGCATAGTGCAGCATAGTATCCTTTTTATTTTCCTATAAATAGGATGCTTAGTTAGAATTGAAAATCACACCAGAAGTTCAGAGAATTCTTCTATAATCTTGAGCGTATTTCTTTAGAGTTTTAAGAAGCTTTGAGCGTAGTGCAAGTTTTCTTCAAGAATATCCTCGCCCTACCAGTCGAAATACTCTTCTTTTACCGTAAGGGGTATTATTTCTTTCTTTCGTCTTCATGAAGAGAACTTCTGTTATTCCATTCTTTATTATTATGTTGGAATAACCTATCTATGCGAAGTACCGCATAATTGGTGAAGTTCTTCTGTTATTCCATTCTTTATTATTCTATTGGAACATCCTATCTGTACGTTACGCATGACCTGGTTCCGTTATTTATTATTCATTGGAACATCCCACATGCGTGCGCTTTTGCTGGATGATATGATTCGTTCCGTTGTTTATTATTCTGTTAGAATATCCTATTTGTGTGTTTATGCATGACCTGATTCCGTTATTTATTATTCTATTGGAATATCATGTCTGTGCGTTTACGCATGACCTGGTTCCATAATTTATTATTCTGTCGGAATAACATGTCTGTGCGGTCTATCGCATGCCTGGTGATTTCTTTTGTTATTCCATTCTTTATTATACTCAGTTGGTTAAAGTTTTGACTTCTATACTCCATGAAATTAGTGGAATATCCTTGATATTTGCGCTTCATCCAGTATCTTTTCATGGAAATATTCTTCTGAGCATTCTTGAATTTTACTCTACAAAGAAGTATCATGTTGACAATTTGGACGTTATTAGTTCCTGGATAAATTAATTCTTGAACTTGTTTTATTGAATTCTTATATCATTTTCATCATCCTCATGTTTATATTATGTTGAAAGTCATCTGTGACCTGTAGTGCATAGATGGAATTGGTATGATTATGACCAGGGATTATTCGGTATAATTATGACCGTAATGTTACAAATGATGTGGTAAAAGTCCTCATTGGCCCGTAGTGCATTGATGGATAGTTGTTGGCATGATCATGACCATTGATGAATACACAATAACCTTGGCTCGTAGTGCATGGATAATTTGTGGTTGTGATACTAATGAATATCATTGGCCGTATTGCAGGGAAGATGTGGATTATTTATTAAGCTGAGTCTCAGCGATAAAAGTGATGAAAAACCTTTTAAGTCATAAAAGATAGTAGATTTTATTCTCTACTTGACCCTTTTGATGGATTGCTTATTCTGCTGCAGTTAAACTTGATGTTTGTTATATTTTTTCAGTTTAACACTGTTGAATGCTAACGATAATTTATTCTGCATTATCTTAGTCATAATATTTCTTACTGGGCTAGTTGAGCTCACCCTTTCTTTCACTATTCTCTTCAGGAAATGAGAATATAGTCGGGACTAGTCGGGGAACGGAGTGACGGTCCAGATGATAGTATTAGTAGTCCTCACTATTCTGTTAAATAGTGTAAAAATAAATGTAATGAGGACTCTTTTGAGTGTGGATATTATCTAGATGACAATATTCTTATTAAAACTCTCAGTTTACATTTTGTCGTATTTTACACGATAGCTGTATTATTAAGTTGTATTTGAATTTTGTACCATGTATTTGGCGACTCAAGATGGGTGATGTATACCTATTTTGGGGGTGTCACAGTTGGTATCAAAGCTTAGGGATATGATCCCTGGCTAAGATTTGAGACAAGAACTAGGAGGGGAGAGACGGGGAATTCCTTCGCTAGTATGACCTACCTAAGTTTATTTGATATTTAATTGGTCAGTCAGAGTATAGGGATAATATGTGATATGTTAATTAACCCTTGTTTTGTGGCAATATTTGAAAATGACATCCGAAAATGTTGAGAACATCAATGGAGCACAGGAGACCGTTGAGTCTCCACAGATCAATAATCAGGATAATGTGCATCAAGAAGGCGACAATTGTAACGCCCCGGAAAATCGAACCTTTGTAAATACTTTTAATAATGAATAAAATAATATTATTTATTATTATTATTGCGTGTTGATAAGATGATTATCGTTTTATAACCTAGAAACATCGGAAAGCCGTAGTACTTTAACTACGTGGGAGAATTAAAGTGTTTAAATTTCTAAAATGAAAATAAAAGTTTTCCGAGAAATTTTCCGAAAAACACTAATCATCGATTTCTGCTCGGGAATTATTTTTGAACTTCCGAGAAATACGTAACATTATAATATCGAGGTGATATTGATTAGATAATAATAATCTAAGTATGAAAAACGTAATATTTCGCATGCGGACCTAATTTGGGAACGTTAGGTTTATTAAGCATTAAGGAAAGAAAGTAGTAATTGTATGATGCGTATGCATTATACGAAATGAACGTAAGTATAATACGATGTATTATACTATTAAGAATGGAGAATGAAATAACGTATATTACGAATAAATATACGAGCTAGCAAACGAGAATTATACGTGGTGTATATATGTTAAGTTTTTAATTAAATGTAATGGGCTTGTAGGATTATTATCTTAATGATAGAAGTCCAATAAAATGTGATACTCAAGCCCAAGTGTTTGATAAATCAAAAGTCCAATCTATGGTAGCAAAAGCCCAATAAGGAATTAGCTAGATTAATTAGCCAGCCCAATGATAAGCCATGATCCATGGAGCAATCCAAGTGTAAGTGGGTAGTCTTGATGGGAAAACAATTTGTGTGATGAGCAAGTGTTGTGGCTAGCAAGTAGACTTGGATGTTAAGAAATGAATAGTAAGGAAGTGGAAGTTCAGGAGGTTAGTAAGGAGGTGGGAGGTATTAATGACCAAAGTACCCTCACTTTGAGTTGTCTATAAATACCAAGCTTCATTTCATTTTGTTGTTTGTTATTTCATCCAACAATTTCCTCTCAAGATAAGCAACTTATTTGGTAGAGAGAATAAGCCACATAAGCACTTATAAGCCACTTCATCCTTTGCTAGATTTTCCAAAGTGAAGCGATGTAATAGTCTTCAAGGGTAAGACTCATACCTATTATCTTTATCTCTTCTATGATAGGATTGATAGAGAAGGGGGGGTTGTTGTTAAGAACATTTAAGAAGTTATTGATGAATGAACTTAAGCCGAATAGGTTGAATAAGCAACTGGAACTCTAATAAGTTGATAGAATCATGAAGAACTTGTCATATGTTTGTCATATATGTTAGTATGTTCAATATAGTATGAGAACATTGATTGATGGACTTAAGTTCATAGTAAGTCATAAGCATGAGAATTTGTAGTGCATAAGTTAAATAAGTCATTGACTTATGAGAATAAGTCAAAATCTACTTTGACTATAAGTTGGAGAAATAAGTAACTTGTGATGGTCATATGTTGATTAAAATCCGTTTAGAATCATTAGGAATGAAGTTATGACAGAATTCACACGATTGGACGATAATCATCGAATTCATGAAATTCTCGGAATGGAAGTTGTATTTTGTGTTTGAAGTCAAAAACGTTAGTTTTTGATGGAGACAAGTCATATTTGGAATTATAGAGTTGCAGACTCGAAAGTGATCGAATTCCGACATAAAACGAAGAAACGAGCATTGAACGTTCATGAACATTTATTGTTTTCGTTAAAAATGAACTAATATGTAAAATTTTAGCAAACGAAGTCAAATAGATAAAATTCTTACATGAACGCATAGAGTACGTAATTTGCTAACCGTAGGCTTTTGAACAAACCAATTCGGACTTATAACGAAGAAGTTATGAGTCCGTGAGTTTCGTAAAAATTTCAAACTTTGCAAACTGTCTGAAGCACATAGTTGGCGCCGCGGCGCTAACCCAAGGCCAAATGAGTGGCGCCGCAGTTGTTTCAAGATGTTGTTCTAAGCACATCGCTAACTCGCGCATCAGAAAGGCGAATTTATAGAGTAAGGACTCAAGATCGCAGGCGCCAAGTCCGGACTTGCTTCATCGTTAACTCATACCACCGCAACAGTAGCTTGAAGAGTAATTGGTGAAATAGCAGGCCAACCCTAAGAAGTAGACAGTAATGAATGCTTTCTGATATAAAGTGAAAGAGAACCCATTAGTATTGAACTAAGGTGTTAGCATAACATTGTTAAGGCATTATTAGACACCTAATTGTATGATGATTAAGAGTTATTAATCAATTAAAAGTAAGCGTAATGTGAACGATGTAATGAAAAGCCGGAAACCATAATAACAGGTCTAAGTTAGAATTTAGATTGAGATGAAGGGTAAGATATAATAATATACTTACTTGATTATATAAGACCTAATGTGGTATGTTATATGATCATGTATTGTAGAGACTTAGAGACTTAAAGAGAACGCGGTGATAATCAAGAAGGCAGTATATTTGAAAAGGCAAGTATTCTAACCCTTGTTCCAATTCAATCTGGACAAGCTGTGTAATTCATGTATTCTTTTGCATGAAGTTTTAACGATGAAGCCTAAAGCCAATTCTTTCGGGTAGACTTATATTATGATTCTAACAAGCATAATTAATGTTTACCGAGTTATATTGGTATGGTTTTCAATCGAAGACCGAGTATGCTAAAAAAATGTTTTTTGTCGTTTAACGACAGGCACGTGAGGTTGCCATAACTTAAACGTATACAAGTTTAATGAATGTAGTGTTGATCAACATAGAGTACTATGAGCTGATCACCCAGAAGTGCTCGTAAGCTATGCCGGACTTACGGACTTACTACCGGGTTGTTCTTTTCAAAAGAAATTATGAACTGCTCATAGTCTTGAGTCTTAGTTGATATTCTACTGAATATTGTGGTTGGAAAACGTTTTGAATGAAAAGAAGTGCTATTTTGAATTATTGATAGTGCTTCATAACTATTGTTCAGTTACAGAAGATATATAAGTTCTATGTTTCAAGCATGTTGTTTATTAGAATTGTAGTACTTGCCAAGCTAGTCATGCTCACTCTTGCTTGAACCATATGAACACAGCTAAGATCGAGAGAACTGAAGGCTCAGGCAAAGGCAAGGGCAAGGCGAAGATAAACCCTTAGATTACTTATATAACAAAATAGTTGAATATCTGTAATATATTGAATATTATGACAAGAACAAACGAATGTGTTACAAAGAACCTGGGAAATGTAATATTATTTTGGATATATAGAAGTTATATTAGTCCTTGTGAGACTTTTCAACTGAATGAATGTATGAATGGTAGTACCGTGTAGCACCATCTGTTGGGTTGGAAGACACCCAGATTTGGGGGCGTCACAGGTTGGTATCAGAGCATTAGGTTATAAAACTTAAGGGGGGGTTGAAAACCTTAAGTCATAACCTTAAGAGAAGTTAAAGAAGTACAAGAAGAAAGTAACCTTATAAAAATGCATTATGATTACGTTATGTGTTTTTATTATTCTGCTGGCGTGTACTAATCAACTTAATTATTTTGTGTAGATGTCAGGAGTAAACGGAATGTTTGTAGATGGTCAGGCCATTAGTGAAGAGTCGGTGAACCAAGTAGAGGTTATACCGAACCCCATAGCAGCATATCCAGATATAGTGATTATTGAGTCTGGAGACTCGAATGAAGCTGACTACATGTCAGTATTTGATGGGATGATAGAAGAAGAAGTAGAGACAGTGTCCTTTAATCCAGTGGCTATAGCAGTGGAGATAGCTCCTGGGGGATCAATGATGTCTCTGTTTATGGCAGTATTGGATAGAAATATCCATTACTCTCAAGAAGTCAAGGAGTTGAAAGAAAAGCTCCAAATGGTTATAGAGGACAAGACTGATGTCGAGTCCATGTAGGAGCAAGAACATGATGAGAGGATTTTGGCGAAGGACAAAGTCCACGATTTAAAGCACGAGGTCTTTGAGCTCAAGGAGGAGCTAAAGACCAAACGTCAGAAGATAGGGAGAATGTCCTATATCCATAGGAGTTCTCACACAAATTTCCAGCAGCAGGTAGCTGGTTATCCGATAGAGGTGGGGAAGACGCGGCATACTATCAACCATGATATTATTGCCGGTCTTGCCAATGCAGATTTCAATAATGCCTTAAGGCAGATGTAGACTAGTAGTAGTCAGAGTAGTATGTAAATATTTTGTAATTAGTAGTGACGTAAAGCCCTTTTTGTATAGTAAAGGGTAGTCTTTTGTAGATCCCAATTTTTGGAAAGTGATAGCGGAAAAGTAATGTAATCAGCTCAGGCTGTGTATGTAACCGATGTAGTATTATACTACGAAGAATGAATATAAGTCCTTTTTATGGAAAGCAATGAGTTATGGATGTTGGAGTTATTGTTTAAATATTAATAATAACTAATAAAGAAAGGAATAATAACAAAATGTGTTTATTGTATCAGTAAAATGCCGCCGAGAAGAGTGCAATGTAATCAAGGAGCGAATGTGAATCAACCGGATGGAGGTCCGGTTAACCTAATACAGGAGTTTATTAACCTGTTAACACCTGCCTTTAATAGAACAGGAGCTAATATCCCCGTAAATGCAGGAGTAGCACGAGCTACTACCTTTAAGGATTTCAAGAGTGTGGGTCCACCGGAGTTCAAAGGAACTACGGACCCTATTGAAGCCCAAATGTGGGTTAAGGAGATAGAGACGGCCCAAAAGGTTGCCTTTGCGACCTATATGATGAAGGGAGAAGCCAACTTTTTGTGGGAAGCCAATCAGGATAGGGTTGGGATAGCGAATCTGACGTGGGATAAGTTCAAGGAGATATTCTTCGAGAACTACTTTCTCACGAGCATGCAGGGAAGGATGGAGATGCAGTTTCTGGAGTTGAAACAAGGGGACATGACAGTGCCCCAATACGCCGCCAAGTTTAATGAACTGGTAAGGTTCGCTCCATACCAAGTGGATACCGAAGTTAGGAAGGCACGACGGTTTGAGCAAGGCTTGAAACCCTGGCTCTATAAACGTATCTCGGTGTTCCAAAGTACTTCGTTTGGAACCATTTTAGAGAAGGCGATAATCGCCGAAGGTGGTAGTGAGGCTCTGAGTCAATACCACAAGGACAAGAAGAGCAAGGGTAAAATAGATGGGGGAGTAAAGATCGAGGGAGCCAGTGGTAGTGGCGAGGGTCAGAAGAGGAAGGTATTTAGCTCTGGGAATACCTAAGTGAAGCAAAGAGACCCGAAGAGAACAATGGAGGCCTGCAAGACTTGTGGGAAGACTCACTTAGGAGTCTATCTCATGGAGAAGGCCGTCTGTTACAATTGTGGATAGGAGGGGCACATTACGCCTAATTGTCCGAGTCCAAAGAAGAATCACGGATGCTTTGTGTGTGGATCAACTGACCACATGGCAAAGAACTGCCCGAAGAAGGGGACGGACGGGAACCGAGGCACTAATAGTGGTAAGTTAGCTATTGGGGGTCCAGCGCAGCCGGGTAGGCCGATGGGTCATACCTTTAACATGACAGTCCAAGATGCAGTCGCATTAGGGGACGTCATCGTAGTTATTATTTCGATCAACGATATCAATGAGTACGTGCTGTTTGATTCGGGTGCTACTTGTTTGTTTATAGCATGCGATTTTTCTAGCCAATTAGGATTACTTCCCGAAAAGTTTCCTATACCTTTAAATATTAAGGTAGCAAACGAAGAAATAATTCCTGTTGAAGATGTTCATAGACATTGTTGTGTAGATATACGGGGTTGTAAATTATCGGTAGATTTGTTACCGATAAAGTTAGGAGAATTCGATGTAATCCTCGGAATGGATTGGTTAGTAAACCATGGGGTAATTATAGATTGTCAAAAGAAATGTGTGAACATTAAAACGTTAAAACAACCTCAGGTAGTATTTTACGGGAATAGATCGTTGGGACGTTCGTGTTTTCTAACCATGACACAAACTAGGAAATTACTGAGGAAGGGATGCGTAGGCTATCTGTGTCATGTTGTTGATACCCAAAGAGTGGTAGCAACCATGGAACAAATACCGGTAGTGAGAGAATTCACCGATGTCTTTCCGAGGGAATTGTCGGGTCTTCCGCCAGATAGGGAGATAAAGTTTGTGATAGACATTATGCCAGGACCGGCACCAGTTTCCAGGGTACCGTATCGTATGGCGCCAGTGGAGATGAAGGAGTTGATGGTGCAGTTACAAGAACTGTTGGACAAGAAGTACATATAACCGAGTATTTCACCGTGGGGAGCACCGATACTGTTTGTCAAGAAGAAGGACGGATCGTTAAGACTTTGTATTGACTACCGAGAGTTGAACAAGTTAACGATAAAGAATAAATATCCATTGCCCAAGATCGATGATCTCTTTGATCAATTGAAAGGGGCTAAGTATTTTTCTAAAATAGATTTAAGAATGGGGTATCACCAATTGAAGGTTAGGAAGGAGGATGTACCAAAGACAGCATTTAGGACTCGTTATGGTCATTACGAGTTCCTGGTGATGTCGTTTGGGTTGACAAATGCACCAGCTGCATTTATGTATATGATGAACAGAGTATTCAAACAATATTTGGACAAGTTTGTCGTAGTGTTTATAGATGATATTCTAGTCTATTCTATGATGCCAGAAGATCATGCTGAACACCTAAGATTAGTGTTGGAAACACTTAGGAAGGAAAAGTTGTAAGCGAAATTCACTAAGTGTGAATTTTAGTTGGAGAAGGTACAATTTTTAGGTCATGTCATTGATCATAAGGGGATTTCAGTAGATCCAGCGAAGGTGGAAGTTGTGATGAATTGGGAACAACCAAAAATGTCGATTGAGGTGCGAAGTTTCCTAGGGTTAGCGGGTTACTATCGAAGATTCATCCAAGATTTTTCGAAGATAGCTACTCCATTGACTAACTTGACGAGGAAGACGGTGAAATACGCTTGGACTGACAAGTACAAGGACAGTTTCCAAGAACTGAAGAAGAGGTTGAGTGAAGCGCCTATTTTGTTATTACCCGATGACACAGGAAATTTTGTATTTTATAGTGATGCTTTGAATAAAGGACTTGGATGCGTGCTCATGCAACATGGCAAGGTCATTGCGTATGCATCTAGGCAGTTGAAGGATTATGAGAAAGTTTACCCTACTCATGATCTGGAACTGGCTGCAGTAGTTTTTGCTCTGAAGATATGGAGACATTATCTTTATGGAGAAAAATGTGAGATATACACGGACCACAAAAGTTTAAAATATATCTTCTCACAGAAGGAGTTGAATATGAGGCAGAGGAGATGGCTGGAGTTGATAAAGGATTACGACTGTGAAATCCTGTATCACCCTGGAAAAGCCAATGTAGTTGCCGACGCCTTAAGTAAAAAGGGTCGGGAAAAGTTGTCTATGTTAACAGCTCAGACTGAGTTAATAACAGAGATGGCTAGGATGGAATTGGAAGTGAAGGTGGACAAATGTTGTTTGCGATAGAGATGCAATCTACCATCATAGAGAGAGTTAAGGAGGTGTAGCTCAAAACTGACGAGTGTGACCAGATGAAGGAGCGGCTGACCAATGAAAAAGATACTAAGTACAGTCTTAATAATGAGGGATTATTGAGATTTGAAGGAAGAATTTGGGTTCCGAATGAGACAGAATTAAAGGAGCAGGTATTGCAAGAGGCTCATAGTTTGAGGTTTTCTATTCATCCTGGTAGCACTAAGATGTATCAAGACCTTCGACAGAGTTTTTGGTGGCCAAACATGAAGAAAGAGATAGCAGAGTACGTAAGTAGGTGCTTAACTTGCCAGAAAGTTAAGGCCGAACATCAATGACCAAGTGGCTTGTTACAGTCAATAGAAATTCCAGAGTGGAAGTGGGAGATTATCACGATGGATTTTGTGGTAGGACTTCCGACTACAACCAAGGGTTATAATGCAATCTGGGTAATAGTAGACCGATTGACAAAGTCGACTCACTTTTTGCCAATTATGGTCAAGTATAACTTAGACAAGTTAGCTAGACTCTATATTAAGGAAATAATCTCTAGACATGGAGTGCCAGTATCGATTGTGTCAGATCGTGATCCACGATTCACGTCGAACTTTTGGAGGAGTCTACAAGAGCAGTTGGGAACACAGTTGAAGCTGAATACGGCAAATCATCCACAAACGGATGGACAAAGAGAGAGAACAATTCAGACGTTAGAAGATATGCTAAAATCTTGCGTCATGGATTTTAAGGGTAGTTAGGATGATCATCTACCATTAGTGGAGTTTGCGTATAATAATAGGTATCATGCAAGCATAGGTATACCGCCTTACAAAGCTTTATATGGGAGGAAATACAGAACGCCACTGTATTGGGATGAGGTAGGAGAACGCTGAATGTTGGGACCAGAATTGGTGCAACAAACAGCGGATATTGTCAAGAAGATACAGATGCGTCTTCTAGCAGCTCAAGACAAACAGAAGAAGTTTACGGATTCGCATAGAGAGAATAGAGAATTTGAAGTAGGTTCGTACGTATTTCTAAAGGTATCTCCCTAGAAAGGAAAGATACGTTTTGGAAAGAAAAGAAAGTTAAGTCTGAGGTTTATAGGACCTTTTGAGGTATTAAAACGAGTGGGTGAGGTAGCATATATGATAGTATTACCTCCAGACCTAGAACAAATACATAATTTATTTCACGTATCCGTATTACGTCCTTATAAGCCAAATAATAAGCATGTGATAGAGTATGAACCTATTCATATCGAGAAGGACTTAACATACGAGGAAACACCGATTCAAATTGTCGATAGAAAGAAACAAGTTCTGCGGAATAAAGTTATATCTTCCGTGAAGGTGATATGGAAGAACCACGATGCAGAAGAAGCAACGTGAGAGTTAAAAGAAATGATGAAGAAGAATAACCCTCATTTATTTGTGTAATTTTTTTTTATAGCGAGATTCTGGGGACAGAATCCTTATAAGGCGGAGAGAGTGTAACGCCTCGGAAAATTGAACCTTTGTAAATACTTTTAATAATGAATAAAATAATATTATTTATTATTATTGCGTGTTGATAAGATGATTGTCGTTTTATAACCTATAAACGTCGGAAAGCCGTAGTATTTTAACTATGTGGGAGAATTAAAGTGTTTGAATTTCTAAAATGAAAATAAAAGTTTTCTGAGAAATTTTTTGAAAAACACTATTCATCGATTTCTGCTCAGGAATTATTTTTGAACTTCCGAGAAATACATAATGTTATAATATCGAGGTGATATTGATTAGATAATATAATCTAAGTATGGAAAACGTAATATTTCGAATGCGGACCTAATTTGGGAACGTTCGGTTTATTAAGAGTAAAAGGAAAGAAAGTAGTAATCGTATGATGCGTATGCATTATACGAGATAATGAACGTAAGTATAATACGATGTATTATACTATTAAGAATGGAGAATGGAATAATGTATATTACGAATAAATATACGAGCTAGCAAACGAGAATTATATGTGGTGTATATATGTTCAGTTGTTAATTAAATGTAATGGACTTGTTGGATTATTAGCTTAATGATAGAAGTCCAATAGAATGAGACACTCAAGCCCAAGTGTTTGATAAATCATAAGTCCAATCTATGGTAGCAAAAGCCCAATAAGGAATTAGCTAGATTAATTAGCAAGCCCAATGATAAGCCATGATCCATGGAGCAATCCAAGTGTAAGTGGGTAGTATTGATGGGAAAACAATTTGTGTGATGAGCAAGTGTTGTGGCTAGCAAGTAGACTTGGATGTTAAGAAATGAATAGTAAGGAGGTGGAAGTTCAGGAGGTTAGTAAGGAGGTGCGAGGTATTAATGACCAAAGTACCCTCACTTTGAGTTGTCTATAAATACCAAGCTTCATTTCATTTTGTTATTTGTTATTTCATCCAAAAATTTCATCTCACGATAAGCAACTTATTTTGTAGAGAGAATAAGCCACATAAGCACTTATAAGCCACTTCATCCTTTGCTAGAATTTCCAAAGTGAAGCGATGTAATAGTCTTCAAGGGTAAGACTCATACCTATTATCTTTATCTCTTCTATGATAGGATTGATAGAGAAGGGGGGGTTGTTGTTAAGAACATTTAATAAGTTATTGATGAATGAACTTAAGCTGAATAGGTTGAATAAAAAACTGGAACTCTAATAAGTTGATAGAATCATGAAGAACTTGTCATATGTTTGTCATATATGTTAGTATGTTCAATATAGTATGAGAACATTGATTGATGGACTCGAACGTTACCGAATTCTGACTTAGAACGAATAAACGAGCGTTGAACGTTCATGAACGTTTATCGTTTTTGTTAAAATGAACTAATAGGTGAAATTTTAGCAAATGAAGTCAAATAGATAAAATTCTTGCATGAACACATAGAGTACGTAATTTGTGAACTGTAGGCTTTTGAACGAGCCAATTCGGACTTATAACGAAGAAGTTATGAGTCTAGGAGTTTCGTAAAAATTTCAAACTTTGCAAACTGTCTGAGGCAGAGAGTTGGTGCTGCAGCGCCAACCCAAGGCCAAATGAGTGGCACCACAACGCCGCAGACAAAGGTTCCGAAAGACAGAGTAAGGACTCATGGCCAGAGAGCCGAGTCCGGACTTGCTTATCGTTAACTCATGGCACAATGTGCTTGAAGAGTAATGGGTGGTAAATGCCGCCAACCCTAGGAAGTAGACAGTAATGAATGCTTTCTGATATAAAGTGAAAGAGAACCCATTAGTATTGAACTAAGGTGTTAGCATAACATTGTTAAGGCATTGTTAGACACCTAATTGTATGATGATTAAGAGTTATTAATCAATTAAAAGTAAGCGTAATGTGAACGATGTAATGAAAAGCCGGAAACCATAACAACAGGTCTAAGTCAGAATTGAGATTGAGATGAAGGGTAAGATATAATAATATACTTACTTGATTATATAAGACCTAATGTGGTATGTTATATGATCATGTATTGTAGAGACTTAAAGACTTAAAGAGTACGTGTGATAATCGAAGGTATTAATTTGAAAGGCAAGTATTCTAACCCTTGTTCCATTCGATGCGAGAAGTCAGTATAATTCATGTATTCTTTCGCATGAAGTTTTAACGATGAAGTCTAAAGCCAATTCTTTCGGTTAGACTTATATTATGATTCTAACAAGAATAATTAATGTTTACCGAGTTATATTGGTATGGTTTTCAATCGAAGACCGAGTATGCTAAAAAAATGTTTTTGTCGTTTAACGACAGGCACATGAGGTTGCCACAACTTAAACGTATACACGTTTAATGAATGTAGTGTTGATCAACATAGAGTACTATGGGCTGATCACCCAGAAGTGCTCGTAAGCTATACTGGACTTACAGAATTAATGTTGGGTTGTCCTTTTCAAAAGAAATTATGAACTACTCATAGTCTTGAGTCTTAGTTGATATTCTACTGAATATTGTGGTTGGAAAACATTTTAAATGAAAAGAAGTGGTATTTTGAATTATCGATAGTACTTCGTAACTATTATTCAGTTACAGAAGATATATAAGTTCTATGTTTCAAGCATGTTGTTTATTAGAATTGTAGTACTTGCTGAGCTAGTCATGCTCACTCTTGCTTGAACCATATGAAGACAGCCAAGGTCGATAGAACTGAAGGCTCAGGCAAAGACAAGGGCAAGGCGAAGACAAACCCTTAGAATACTTATGTAATAGAATAGTTAAATGTCTGTAATATATTGAATATTATGACTAGAACAAACGAATGAGTTACAAAGAACTTGTGAAATGTAATATTACTTTGGATATATAGAAGTTATATTAGTCCTTGTGAGACTTCTCAATTGAATGAATGTATGAATGGTAGTACCGTGTAGCACCATCTGTCGGGTTGGAAGACACCCGGATTTGGGGGCGTCATAACAATCCTCAGGCAAACAACAACACGGACCAGATGATGAACGATGGAATGTTCAAAGGCTTTATGCAATTCATGCAACATCAGGCAAGAGCGGCTCCTGTCCAAAATGCAGGTGGAAACACTGGCAACTCTCGGACGGTCACCGCTAAGCAGTTCAAGGAACTGGGACCACCGGAGTTTTTTGGAGAGCCAAAACCACATAAGGCGGAGACGTGGATTAAGCAGTTCAACAAGATATTTGATGTCTTGGGATGCTTCGAGGAGCAAAAGGTTTCCTTTGCCACCTTCATGTTCATGCAAGAGGTAGATTCTTGGTGGAATCAGCATGTAAAAGCGTACTCAAGCTGCCGCACTAAAGATGTCTTGGGAGAAGTTCCAAGAACTGTTCAACAACAAGTACTTTCCCCAAAGTATTCGTCACATAAAAGAGGTAGAGTTCATCAAGCTGGAGCAAAACAACATGACCGTGTCGTAGTACGAAACCAAGTTTTCCGAGTTGTCCCGGTTTGCGTCCCATTTGGTTGATAATGAGGAGATAATGACGTGAATGTTTCTAAGAGGTTTGAAACCCGAGATACGTCAATATCTTATCTCTCATAAACTGTGTTTGTATTTAGATGTTGTTAATAGGGCTCAGTTATTGGAGCGCGATAATGAGTCAACCCAACCAAAAGAGAGCAACCGACAAAATGATAATACCAGTGATAACAGTCATCAAAGCAGTGACAACAAGCGTGGAGGGAATCAATATGCCAGAAATGGTAACCACTTCGGTGGTAATCATGGTTAAAATAATAAGAATGGACATTTCAAGAAGAAGAGATTCAACAATGATGGAAAGACGTCAGCATCAGCACCTGTCGTTAAGGAAGGAGAACGACCACCTATCATATACTTCAAATGTGGAGGAGAGGGACACATCAGTCCAAACTACGCGATGCCATCCAAAGCATGCTATAATTGTGGAAGAGAAGGTCACTTAGCCCGATTTTGTCGTGCACCAAAGTCAAGTCCAGCTGGGATG
Organism: Panax ginseng; assembly: GCA_020205605.1. Classification (NCBI taxonomy): domain Eukaryota; kingdom Viridiplantae; phylum Streptophyta; class Magnoliopsida; order Apiales; family Araliaceae; genus Panax; species Panax ginseng. Next base: position 57,822,321 of record CM035134.1, on the reverse strand, counting down.
GAGGCATCAAAGGCCGTCCCAGATAAGACAAAACCGGTAGTTCAAGGGAGAGCGTTTGTTGTGACCTCCCAGAAAGCAAGGAACCCGAACGAGGTCATCATGGGTAAGCTTATCATAAACTCTAGCGAAGTCTATGCCTTATTTGATACCGGTTCTACCCATTCTTTTATTTCTCCTACTTGCGCTCAACGTTTAAATTTGACTCCGGAGAAATTAGACTTTGACTTATCTATTGAAACTCCGTTGGGAGAAACCTTCATTACATCCACTATTTACAAGTCTTGTTTAGTTCAAATCGGTACCCAGACGTTACCTGTCGATCTTATTTCTTTGAAAATACTTGTATTTGATGTGATTCTAGGGATTGATTGGTTAACTACTCATCATGCAAAAATTGATTGTTTTCATAAGGTTGTTAGCTTTCATATTCCTAATCAACCTATTATGCAAATTCAAACAACCAAACCATTAAAATCAATCACTGTCATCTCAAGCCATAAAGCTATTCGTTTATTGAAAAACGGATGTCATGCTTTCTTAGCTCATGTCACGGATCTAAACAAAAATACGTCAGTTTGAATGATATTTCTATTGTTAATAAATTTCCTGACATATTCCCTGAAGAACTTCCTGGCCTACCCCCAGAGCGTGAAATTGAATTTTGTATCGACCTTAAACCCGGTACAAAACCCATTTCTAAAGCCCCATATCGAATGGCTCCTATTAAACTTCAGGAGTTAAAGACACAACTATAGGAATTGTTAGACATCGGTTTCATTAGTCCTAGTACGTCTCCTTGGGGTGCTCCTGTTCTATTCGTGAAGAAAAAAGATGGGAGTATGCGACTTTGTATTGATTATCGGGAGTTGAATCATGTCACCATCAAAAATAGGTACCCATTTCCGCGTATTGATGACCTGTTTGACCAGTTACAAGGAGCCAAACTCTTTTCAAAGATTGATCATCATTCCGGATATCACCAATTGAAGATTAGAACCGATGACATTCCGAAGACGGCTTTCAAAACTCGGTACAGGTATTATGAATTCTTAGTCATGTCTTATGGATTAACTAATGCTCCTGCTGCCTTCATGGATATGATGAACTGAGTATTCAAGGAATATTTGGATCACTTTCTGGTCATCTTTATTGACGACATCCTCATATATTCCAAAAGCTGTGAAGATCATGAGCAACACTTGAGGCTGATACTCCAAAAGCTTCGTGAAAACAAGCTTTATACCAAGTTGAAGAAATGCGAGTTCTGGCTTGAAGAAGTAGCATTCCTTGGGCACGTAGTGTCAAGTTATGGAATATCAGTTGACCCAGCAAAGATTGAAGTTATTTAAAGCTTGGAGCAACCTAAATCAATGACCAAAGTACGTAGCTTTCTCGGTTTAGCTGGTTATTATCGGAGATTCGTGGAAGGATTTTCTCAAATTGCTACTCCATTAACTCAGCTAACTCAAAAAGATACAAAGTTTGTTTAGAATGAAGAATGTGAGAAGAGTTTTCAAGAACTCAAGAAGAGACTCATTTCAAAAAGACTGTTCTAACAATACCATCCTGCCAGGAGGGATTTGTCATCTCACGGTGATGCTTGGGCAAAGGGTTAGGATGTGTTCTCATGCAACATGGGAAAGTCATAGTTTATGCCTCTCGACAACTCAAAGAATATGAGAGGAATTATCCTACTCATGATCTAGAGTTGGTAAATCGTTATTTTCGTGACTTAAAATTTGGAGGCATTACTTGTATGGGGAGAAAGTGGAGATCTTTACGGATCATAAAAGCCTCAAATATTTCTTCACTCAAAAGGAACTCAACATGCGACAACGACGTTGGCTTGAACTATTGAAAGATTATGATCATACCAGTCAATACAATCTCGAAAAGCGAATGTGGTAGCCGACGATCGAAAGCGAAGATCATATACTGCACGAAAAGCGATATTGACAACGCAAAGGCCCATTTTGTGTGACTTGCAAAGGATGGAGATAGAGTTAAAGACTCTGGGGACCCATGTGATAATGGCGAATATACTGAGTAGAACTCGACTTTAATTGATAAAGTTAAAGTCGCTCAAGTTACGATCCGGAGTCGATGTGTATGAGGAAGAAAGTGCAAGAAGGTGCTATACCGAATAAGAATCGATGAAGAAGGAATACTTGAGTCAACTCTGTGCTTTGTATTCTAACACCCTCGATTTAAAGTATAAAATCATGAAGGAGGTGCACAACACACCGTTTGTAATCCATTATGGGAGTACCAAAATGTATCGTGATCTTCGTCATACATTTTGGTGGAGCAATATGAAGAGAGAGATAGCGTTGTTTATCTCAAGGTGTCTAACTTGTCAACGAGTCAAGGCGGAGCATCAAGTACCAAAAGGTCCATTGCAACCACTTGAAATTCCAGAATGGAAGTGGGAGCACATTACCATCGATTTCGTTACTGGTCTTCCCAAGGTCTCAAGGCATAGATGCAATTTGGGTCATTGTTGATAGATTGACCAAGTCTGCTCATTTCTTGCCAATACGAGACACTTATACACTTGAAAGTCTTGCTCACATATACACAAACGAGATTGTAAGATTGCATGGTATGCCAGTATCCATAGTTTCTGATCGAGAACCAAGATTTACTTCATTATTTTGGGTTAGTTTGCAAAAAGCTATGGGCACGGATTTACGATTTAGTTCGGCATATCATCCTCAGACGGACGGACAATCAGAGAGGACTATTCAAACTCTTAAAGATTTATTAAGACTCTGTGTCCTTGACTTCAAGGGAAATTGGGACAAGTTCTTACCATTGGTGGAGTTTTCCTACAACAATAGTTATCAAACAAGTATTAGCATGGCTCTATTTGAGGCGTTGTATGGAAGAAAGTGTCGTTCTCCAGTATGCTGGGATGAGGTGGGTGAAGCAACATTGTTGGGACCGGAGTTGGTATGTATGACTACGAAAAAGATTCAAACGATCCGACAACGTATAAAAACCTCACAAGATCAACAAAAGAGTTATGCTGATATTCATCGAAAGGACGTGGAATTCGATATTGGAGATCATGTGTTGTTACGTGTTGCTCCATGGAAAGGAGTTCCGAGATTTGAAAAGAGAGGAAAGCTCAATCCTCGATTCATTGGCCCATTTTTAATCCTCGATCGAGTGGGAACTGTGGCCTATAGACTCGCTTTACCGCCAAGTATGTCTCGTGTTCATAACGTTTTTCACATATCCATGTTACGTAAATATGTGGAAGACCCAAACCATATTATTGAGTTAGAACCGGATGAAATAGCGGAAGATTTGACGTATGAAGAGGTTCATGTTCAAATCTTGCATAAGAAGGAACATATTCAACGCTCCAAGGTTATACCTCAAGTCAAAGTTTTGTGGAGAAACCATGATGTTGAGGAAATGACCTGGGAGTTAGAATCTAAAATGAAATCAAGGTATCCTTACCTCTTCGACATACCAGGTACGTACCCTAATTTAAAGGGCGAAATTTCATAAGAAGTGGAGGTTGTAAGACCCCAATTTTTTTTAATAAAGATGATTTTTCTATAAATATCATTTTTGAATATTATGGAATGAATTTGATATAATGTTATAGTGGTGCGTAATATTTATAAATTTTGCAAAGTACGCAAGTTGTTATATAATATTCGATTGGTCAGGGAATATTCTTTTTAACAGGGAATATTCGTACAACGACACAATCATTGGTGGACCCCACAACGAAATTATTGTCAGATTGAGAAAACGACAAAAATATTTTATGAAAATAACGTGAAAGTTTTACCGTTAATCTGTTGAAACACCGGTGTTAAAAATACAAGAATATGCTGGCGTGGTTGCATAGTAGACACCGGTATTGATTATTGATGCTTACGTGAGAAGTCACTCGATTGTATTCAATTATTCATCGATATTTTATATATTGAGATGACAGAGTTATTAATATTATATATTATTTGCAATATTAATGATGTCTAGAAGTTCTGCCAAGGAGAGGTTTGGTCACCTAATTGCGCGCCAATAGGGAAAAATCCTTATTGAAAGCCCCTCTTTCCCAGGAACGACTGTGTCGATTAATAGTGTGAATTATAATAATGATGATGAGTTTTATTTTATTAGTATTATTAATATAATAAAACAAAAGTTTTTTATATAAAGCGGAATACTTTTATAAAGTTATTCGTTTTATTAGATTATAAATAGAATATATAATATTCTATTATGAATAGTGTTTTACATAGTAAAATTTTTGTATATAAAATAGAATACTTTTATAAAGTTATTTGTTTTATTAGACAATAATTAGAATATATTATATTTTATTATGCATAGTGTTGCATAGTGCCTGCATAGTATTTTGCATTGTAAAATCTTTTTATATAAAACAAAATACTTTTATAAAGTTATTTGATTTATTAGATTTTAAATAATATATATATATATAATATATATTATATTTTATTGCATAGTGCAGCATAGTATCCTTTCTATTTTCCTATAAATAGGATGCTTAGTTAGAATTGAAAACCACACCAGAAGTTCAGAGAATTCTTCTATAATCTTGAGCTTATTTCATTAGAGTTTTAAGAAGTTTTTAGTGTAGTGCAAGTTTTCTTCAAGAATATCCTCGCCCTACCAGTTGGAATACTCTTCTTTTAAGGTAAGGGGTATTATTTCTTTCTTTCGTCTTCATGAAGAGAACTTCTGTTATACCATTCTTTATTATTATGTTTGAATAACTCATACATGCTAAGTATCGCATACTTGGTGAAATTCTTTTGTTATTCCATTCTTTATTATTATGTTGAATAACTTTTGTCTATCTTAATACCGCATCCATGGTGAAATTTTCTCATTATTCCATTCTTTATTATTCATTTGGAACATTTCATGCATGCGTTCGCATGCATGACCTTGTTCCGTTATTTATTATTCTGTTGGAACATTACATGCATGCGTTATGCATGATTGGTTCCGTTATTTATTATTCATTGGAACATCCCGTGCTGCAAGCGTTTATGCATGACCGGTTCCGATTGTTTATTATTCATTGGAATATCACATGCATGCGTTCGCACGTGACATTGGTTCCGTTATTTATTATTCTATTGGAATATCTTGTCTGTGCGTTTATGCATGACCTGGTTCCATTATTTATTATTCTGTTGGAATAACCTGTCTGTGTGGTCTATTGCATGCTTGATGATTTCTTTTGTTATTCCATTCTTTATTATACTCAGTTGGTTAAAGTTTTGACTTCTATACTCCATGAAATTAGTGAAATATCCTTGATATTTGTGCTTTATCTAGTATCTTTTCATGAAAATATTCTTCTGAGCATTCTTGAATTTTACTCTACAAAGAAGTGTCATGTTGACAATTTGGACGTTATTAGTTCCTGGATAAATTAATTCTTGAACTTGTTTTATTGAATTCTTATATCATTGTCATCATCCTCATGTTTATATTATGTTTAAAGTCATCTGTGGCTTTGTGGTGCATAGATGGACTTGGTATGATTATGACCGAGGATTATTTCGGTATAATTATGGTAAGTAATGTTACAAATGATGTGGTAAAAGTCCTCATTGGCTCGTAGTGCATTGATGGATAGTTGTTGGGATGATCCCAAATTTTACGAATAAAGATTTAATTTTCTCGAAATATTATTGTCGGAATAAGAAAATGACAAAAATATATTTATTAAAATAATCTGCGAAAGTTTAACCGTTAAAACCGTTGAATCGCCCATTAGTAAAGTACAAAGAATGTCTGGCGTGGTTGCATAGTAGCTACAGTATTGATTATTGATGGTTACGTGAGAAGTCACTCGGCTTTTATTCAATTATTACTACGATGAGTTCTTTGATAGTATCTCACGTTATTGGATTCAATTATTGTCGATTGTATATATATATATATATATATATATATATATATATATATATATATATATATGAGTTTTGTTTTATTAGTATTATTAATGTAATAAAAGCGAAATTTTTTTTATATAAAATGTAATACTTTTATAAAGTTATTCATTTTATTAGGCTAATAGTAAAACTTTTTATATAAAAGCAGAATACTTTTATAAAGTTATTTGTTTTATTAGACAATAATTGGAATATATTATATTTTATTATGCATAGTGTTTGCATAGTGCCTGCATAGTGTTTGCATAGTAAAATCTTTTTATATTAAACAGAATACTTTTATAAAGTTATTGATTTTATTAGATTATAAATAGAATATATTATATTTTATTATAAACCAATCTGGACCGTCCGTTTAAAAGTGAATTAATCTGGACCGTTCATGGATTGGTTACTATTTAGTCCATTCTTATATAAATAGAAGCTCATTCCTTCATTATTTCTTATGAATTCACTGAAACTCTAGAGAGAGAAACTGTAGAGAGAATTCTTCTTCTATAATCTTAAGCGCATTTCTTTAGCATTTAAGAAAGCTTTGAGTATAGTGCAAGTTTCTTCAAGTATATCCCTGCCCTACCATCGGAGTACTCTTCTTTATAAGGTAAGGGGTATTATTTCTTTCGTATTCATGAAGAGAACTTCTGTTATTCCATTCTTCATTATTTTTGGAATAACCTGTATACGGGGACTACCCTATACTTGTTGAAATTCTTCTGCTATTCCATTCTTTATTATTCTGTTGGAATAACCTGTATATGCAAAGTATCGCATACATGGTGAAATTCTTCTGTTATTCCATTCTTTATTATTATGTTGGAATAACCTGTATATGCGAAGTACCGCTTACTTGGTGAAATTCTTCTGTTATTCCATTCTTTATTATTCTGTTGGAACATCTCGCTTGCATGTAATTTCACGATTTCGGTTCCATTATTTATTATTTCATTGAATAACTCGCTCTATGCGCGGCAATACCGCATGCATGGTGATTTCATTGTTATTTCATTCTTTATTATTATGTTGGAACATCCCGCTTGGTGATTAATTTTGCTCGAACTGGTTTCGTTATTTATTATTCTCTTGGAATAACACGTCATCTGCAAGTACCGCATGCATGGTGATTTCATTATTATTTCATTCTTTATTATTACATTGGAATATCACGCCATGCGTATTACGCTGACTCGACCGTTCCGTTATTTATTATTATGTTGGAATAACTCGTATGCATGCGATTCTATCGCATGCACGGTGATTTCTTTTGTTATTCCATTCTTTATTATACTCGGTTGGTTAAAGTTTTGACTTCTATACTCCATGAAATTAGTGGAATATCCTTGATATTTGCGCTTCATCCAGTATCTTTTCATGAAAATATTCTTCTGAGCATTCTTGAATTTTACTCTACAAAGAAGTATCATGTTGAAAATTTGGACGTTATTAGTTCCAGGATAATTTAATTCTTGAACTTGTTTTATTGAATTCTTATATCATTGTCATCATCCTCGTGTTTATATTTTGTTGAAAGTCATCTGTGGAATGTAGTGCATAGATGGACTTGGTATGATTATGACCAGGGATTATTCGGTATAATCATGACCGTAATGTTATAAATGATGTGGAAAAAGTCCTCATTGGCCCGTAGTGCATTGATGGACAGCTTTTGGTATGATTATGGCTATGGATTCTCTTCGGCCAATGGAGCAAAGATGAATTGTTTTATGGCATGATCAGGACCGTTGATGAAAACACAATTATCTTTGGCCCGTAGTGCATGGATAATTCGTGGTCGTGATACTAAATAATATCCTTGGCCTGGGATGAATTGATGATGTGGATTATTTGTTAAGCTGAGTCCCAGCGATAAAAGTGATGAAAAACCTTTTAAATCATAAAAGATAGTAGATTTTATTCTCTACTTGACTCTTTTAATGGATTGCATGTTCCTCTACAGTTAAACTTGATGTCTATTGTATTCTATCAGTTTAACATTGTTGAAGACTAATGATAATTTTTTTTCTGCATTATCTTAGTCATAATATTTCTTACTGGGCTAGTTGAGCTCACCCTTTCTTTCACTGTTCTCTTCAGGAAATGAGAATATAGCTGGGATGAGTCGGGGAACGGAGTGATGGTCTAGATGATAGCATTAGTAGTCCTCACTATTCTGTTAAATAGTGTGACAATAAATGTAATGAGGACTCCTTTGAGTGTGGATATTGTCTAGATGATAATATTCTTATTAAAACTCTTAGTTTATGTTTTGTCGTATTGTTTACACGACAGCTGTATTATTAAGTTGTATTTGAATTTTGTACCATGTATTTGGCGACTCAAGATGGGTGATGTATACATATTTTGGGGGCGTCACAATATTCTTATTAAAACTCTCAGTTTACGTTTTGTGGTATTTTACACGACAGCTGTATTATTAAGTTGTATTTGAATTTTGTACCATGTATTTGGCGACTCAAGATGGGTGATGTATACCTATTTTGGGGGTGTCACATGGAAGAAGAATGAGCATGATCAACAATAGGAACATCATCCTCCTGATCTACAACCTCTGGCCTCTCAACCCGGATAAGGCGAATAACTGACTCAGTCAACTGGTGAGGTTGTCGGGCTGGATGAGGTTGAGGAACATTAGAAGCTCTCCTCCTCACAACTGCGGAGGCCCTACGAGAACTACTTGGCTGATCTGGATCCATAATCTATGTAAAATCTCCAAATCACCTAAGAAAGGGTGAGGTAAGTTCTAAACTTGAAGCTTATTAAATTCAAATCATTGCTTCATGCATAATCTAAGTCCTAATACATGCATTGCATGTTCATTAAATTCCCAGACTCGTGAAAAAATTTCGCCAGTCTCCTTTGTAAAATGGACTGTCCACATGCACATAGGCATCACTAGGTGGTCATTCAGTAGCACACCAACACAAAATCATGAAGATCTCATATGCATGAAAAAACATCAAAATTAAATCCACCATGGCAGCCAAATTACCATGAGTGCTTTATTTGAAAATATGTGCTCATTTATTCTCAAATTGGATGAATAAACTAACAAAAAAGGTTGCCAAATGACTATCTCAAAAGTCAATTTCTTTTACATCAATATGTTTACTATAGTAAAATATGAGCATTTACTAAGTTGAATAATTTTTATCAACTCATATAAGCATGCATATTCACTATATTGTGTTTAGAAGCATTCTATATGAAATCAAATGTTCTAATGGTCAAACATAAAAAAGAAAACATGTAAACATTACCAGGGTAGTGTAGAACGTTTGTACAGTGACGGATTTTGCAAAAACCAACCCAAACTCAGTAGACCTCAAGAGGAAATTTCAAATTTTCTATTTGGTTCAACTTGAAAATGACTTATGAAAGCAAAAGGAGGGAGTAGATAAACCTGATAGCAGCCGTGAGTCTACCTGTGGCCACCCAGGGTGGTCCCCACACCCTCTAGCTCGATTAAATTTGAGTTACGACGGAGTCCCCAAAATCTGAAAAGTCAAATCAAGGAAGAAGGTGTTACGCGATTGAGCGGAAAGGGCCTGAAACCCTGAATTCAGATACCAAACTTCTAAGCTACATGTAAGTCATTGGTATTAACCTAGATGTGGGGTTCAGAAAGTTGATGATAGAGGTTATTGAAAACAGCCCTTGTCAAAACTCGAGAAGGTCCGGTGTCATTAACCGTAGGAATTGAATGCATCAAAACATCCAGATTTGTTCAGGGGTATAATTAAATCCGAAAGCCTAGCGTAGCATCGAGAATGGTCCGATGATATAAGCCATTGAAAGCTACTTAACGAAGGTTAAGAATGATTGATGATTGTAAACCATGGCAATAACTTCAATGTAGCATCTGTGACACCCCCAAATGCGTGTAACATCATCATGGTCTATCTAACATATCATCATCTATAATAATAATAATAATAATAATAATAATATATTAACTATTACATACTTATTCAAAATAAAGTCCCAAGTCTTTACAACCTTTAATAAACTGAAACTTAAACTTAGCGTTTATCGCTACATCACATCATATGCGGAAATATAATTATTACATAAATAACTCTCATCATTTCATCTTAGACTTTCCTTTGTCCTTGCCCGAGCCCTCAGCATTATCAGCCTTAACTGAAAGGTTTAAGCAAGAATGAGCACAAATTGCCCAACAAGTATATAAAGTAGTTTGAGAACATACATCAGAAGTAAAAGCATTAGTATGAATATTTCTCAACAGTTGAAATAAATATCAAGAGATAAACTGGAATATCAAGATAAGAGTTCTGGAATTCTCAATAGCATACTAAGGGGTGTTAGATACCCTGAACATTACTTTGTTTCATCAAAAACCATCAGACGGTTTAACAATCAAATAGATTGTAAACGGTCTCTGCAAGTACTCCAGGTGATCAGCCTATCGTACCCTACATTGTGCACAAGTATAAAGTTTAAACGCATAAGCGTAAATGGGACTATATGCCCGACATCAGTTACCCCATTATCCGGGTTGTTCATCTTAGTATTCATACGGGACCTCACCAAAGCAATTTGGATTGGTACACATCAAATAGCTTCAAAGGATTTGAATTATTTAAACAATATACTATGTTTGCATCAATAACATCTAGTTTGGACGAAAAGCTAGAAAGCATGCTTGAATATAGTTCATTAAGGAATACTGAACTTTAAAGTATAGCGATTTGCAATAGGGCGAATAATCATCAATAACGTTTTGCATCACAATTGAAGTTATAGAACTTTACAATAAAGGAGCTTGCACGAATGATTAATTAATCACAAGCCCAAACTTACCCTCATTTTGCAATCAATGAATAAGAGTTGAATAAATTCATAATGAAAAATAGGGTAAGAAACTTGCCTGTTACGTCTTCTACAATTACTGCTATCTACTAGCCCTTCACGTAACCTATTCACATGTGTCACGTTAAGTAATTTGGTTCTCGAACACCACTTTGAAGTGTAATGGTTCCCTTTTATTTTAATAAAAAGATTAAACTCACACGTATTCAAATACAATTCAATTACCTAACATGTTGCTATGAATAGGCCACGTGGTTAAATAAAAAAAACTAGGAAACATAAATTTGTGACATTTTTGGACCAAAAACTCTACCAAAAATCTGCATAAAATATGCTTAAGGGTCTCAAGTCGGAAAATCTCATTTTCCATAATTATGACATCACATATATAATTAAATTCATTTATCCATATAGCATCATTTATATAAAAAATACCAAATCAGTCCCAAAAATATTTCTTTTCTGGGATTTTGTAGAATATAGTCCCACATTGAACATATAATTTTCCCGGAATTTTTAAAATTCATCTACTATTTTTAAATAGTCCATAATAGCCAAATATTCTCCGATTTTTCATAAATCTAGATTAGCTCCAAATATTCTAAAATTTTCAGGGTTAACTCCTGTTATACACATGAACTTCCGGTAAAAATTTCCTAATTTTTGGACTTATACACAAAGAGTTATTCGGGTATCTTCTCAAAAATTGCCCTTAACCGAAAAATCCATAACTCTCAAACCGTATGGCCAAAAATTCTCAAATTTTTACAGGACCTTCATATATTCTTATATTAATACTACAAAGTTTTCCAAAATTTTAAAAGTACAACAGTGGATGAAAATGCCCCAAAACAGTGATCCAAGCAGGTCCCAAGAAAGACATCAAATTTTTGTTTCTTGCAGCCACTTTTGCGATTTTATTCCCACTAATCAACATATGATATGACCATGATACTTGGACAGAATAAACTTCATACATCAAGGTATTTTACAAAAATATAACATTCATGAAACTATCATGCTAAGACCACAAACTAACTGCATAGAAAAAATGTGCCAGCACTAGTTTTATACTTAGAAAAAATTCGGAATTTCAGATTTTCTGCAGATTTTATTATGAACATGCATGCTTACGATTTTCATAACTTGATCATTATAACTCCGATTCTAATGAAATTTGGGCGAGATGAGACTTCATACTACATACTATTTTATAAAATTATTACATATGTTAATCGAGTCATATAAACTACAAATCCGAGGCTCAGAAAAACCCAAAAAATCATAGATTTTAGTTTAGTTCAATTTGACAAAACTCCGTGTTTTTCGATTCTAGCATGCAATTAAATTATTCTAATGTCCGAACTCATATACTAACATATATGCACGTAACCCAACAATCAACTTCATGAAATTAACATAATTTGAACAAATTGACATCTAAGAGGCATAATATCAAACACTTAAAATGCCTACATGAATTCCTTGAATTCCTACGATTTTGAAACATGTAATATACCAGAATTTTTGTTTCTTAACCATCACATAGCAGAACCCAACATTAGCATGGCATTACAACCTCAAAACAAAGCATTTTCCATGATTATTCATGTACTTTTTCTCTAGTTTCTCAAAAATATAAAAAAAGACTACAAGGCTTACCTCCTTGATGAATTCTTCTTGTTTGAATACCTCTAATGATTCTCGTTGCTTGATTAATCCCCTATGAAAACTCCGAATTCTCACAAACTCTCACACACCCTCATTCGCACTATCTATTTGCTCTCTTGGGTGGAACTTTTAGGAAAGAAAGAATGAGTTTAGATGAATTGCATATATAGAGGTTATAGTCTTTTGATTTACCATGGTCATCAACTCTCCATGATCAATTATACATCATAAGTATATAATATCAAAACAATTTAGTATGGAGTGGGAGTTAGAGAAATGGAAAAGTCTAGGTAATTTAGTATGGAGTGGGAGTTAGAGAAATGGAAAAGTCTAGGTTTATTAAGGAGTGTAACTCCTCTCCTCAACATATTGAAATACTGCGTGCATGCTCCCTCCTTGTCCCCATTTGATGGTCTCGTGGACCCCCCCTGCTGTTGCAACTAATTAATTAAAATATTATTTTAATCATGTAACCAATTAATAATCCATTTCGACCCTTTTTCCCTTCGTAACCAAACGTGTTCGATACTTATATCGGTTCCTACTAAAGTCGACATTCGGACGTCATGGAACTATCCGTTTCGTCAAAATCATCTCCAAAATTCATAGTTGACTTTTCCCTCGAAAAAGTCATCTAGTTGACTTTGACCAAAAAGTCAACCGTGACATTTTTTCGTGATTACAGTCTATCCTGACTAATTTCGACGTTCGGACTCCGGACTCGAATCACGATCGCGTCTCTAAATTCGCTCGAACTCCAATTTCATAATTTAATACCATCCCACGTAATAAATAGAATAATTCCCTACTTAATCAATTTAAATAGTTAAATAAAACTAAACCAACCATTTAAATACATCTCATCACATATCTTGAAATAACACATATATATACAACACATATAAATGAAATCACCCAAAAGTTTCATATACATTCGTTTATTGATAATTCTTAAATTACATAAAAAAAATCTCGGATATTACATTCACCATCCCTTAAAAGGATTCCGTCCCCGGAATCATTACACATCAATCAAAAAGATTAGGGTAATTTTTTATCATTTTCTCCTCGAGTTCCCACATAACCTCATCGGTGTTGTGGTTCCTCCATAATACCTTAACAGAAGGTATTATCTTATTTCTTAACACTTGTTCTTTTCTATCGATTATCTGCAATGGGACCTCTTCATAGGTTAAATCCTTTTCAAACTGAATAGGTTCATACTCTATGACATGCTTGTAATCCTGCTTATAGGGTCGTAGGACTAAAATGTGGAACACTTTGATATGTTTTAACTCCGGAGGTAAGGCTATTTCATAAGCTACCTTACCCACTCGCCTCAACACTTCGAAGGGTCCTATGAATCTAGGACTAAGTTTTCCCTTCTTCCCAAATCTCATTTTCCCTTTCAAAGGCGATACTTTCAAAAACACATAAGTGCCGACGTCGAAATCTCGTTGTTGCCGATCTTGATCTGCATATTTCTTCTGTCGATCCTGAGCCGTCACTAGCCTCGCTCGTATTATTTTGATCACATCTGTAGTTTGTTGCACCAATTCTGGCCCTAGAAATTGTCATTTTCCCACTTCATCCTAGCACAATGGCGTTCTGCATTTTGTTCCATATAAAGCTTCATAAGATGGCATACCGATGCTCGCGTGATAACTGTTGTTGTATGAAAATTCCACCAACGGTAGGTGGTCATCCCAGCTCCCTTTAAAATCCATAAAACATGCTCTCAGCATGTCCTCTAACGTTTGAATAGTTCTCTCGCTCTGCCCATCTGTTTAAGGATGATACGCCATGCTCAACCTCAGTTGTGTTCCCATGCATTCTTGAAAACTTCTCCAGAAATTTGCTGTGAACTACGGATCGCGATCTGACACAATTGATACAGGTACCCCGTGCCTGGAAACAATCTCTTTGATGTAAAGCTTTACCAACTGATCCAAGGTATATCTGATCTTGATTGGCAAGAAATGCGTTGACTTGGTTAATCGATCAACGATCACCCAAACTGCATCGTAACCCTTCTGTGTAGTTGGAAGTCCTACCACGAAGTCCATCGTGATATGCTCCCACTTCCATTCTGGAATTTCTAAAGGTTGAAGTAACCCGCTCGGTTTCTGATGTTCCGCCTTAACTCGCTGGCATGTTAAACACTTGCTGACGCACTCTGTGACTTCTCTTTTCATATTGGGCCACCAATAATGTTGGCGGAGATCCTGATACACCTTTGTGCTTCCCAGGTGAATTGGGTAACTTGAGCTATGAGCTTCCTGCAAGATTTCTTCCTTTAATTCAGACACCGCTGGCACCCAAATTCTCTTCTCAAATCTTAATAGTCCATCACCCCCCATACTAAATTTAAGCTCTTCTCCATCTAAAATTCTTTTCCTCACCTTCACACATTCCTCATCGCTGCTTTGTACTTCCTTGATTTTGTACAATAGAGTCGGATGAGCCTCCATTGCGAACAATTTCCCCTCTGGCTCTCTTGGACTTTTTATCTCAAGTTCCAATCTAGCCATCTCCTTAATTAACTCCTCTTGAGCTATTAGCATTGTCAATCTACCACTGCCCTTTCTGCTTAGCACATCTGCTTCCACGTTCGTTTTCCCCGGATGATACAAGATGTCGCAATCGTAATCCTTTATAAGTTCCAACCATCTTCTTTGTCTCATATTCAACTCCTTCTGCGTAAAAATATACTTCAGACTTTTATGGTCCGTGTATATTTCACACCTTACACCATATAAATAGTGCCTCCATATCTTTAAAGCAAATACTACCACCGCCAATTCTAGGTCATGGGTAGGATATCCCTTCTCGTAATCCTTCAATTGACGTGATGCGTATGCAATAACTTTACCGTGTTGCATAAGCACACAGCCAAGTCCTTTGTGTGATGCATCACTGAAAATCACAAAGTCACCTGTATCGTTAGGTAAAGACAACACTGGTGCTTCACTCAGTCTTTTCTTGAGTTCCTTAAAACTCTCTTCACACCTCTCCGTCCAGACAAATTTTATCGACTTCTTCGTTAAATTTGTCAACGTTCCCGCTATCTTTGAAAAATCTTGGATAAACAAATCATAATAGCTTGCGGGTCTAAGAAACTTCTTACTTCAGTCGGTGACTTTGGTTGTTCCCAATTTTGAAATGCTTCCACCTTTGCTGGATCCACAGAAATTTTGTCCTTGTCGATCACGTGACCTAGAAATTGAACTTTCTCCAACCAGAATTCACACTTCGAGAATTTTGTGTATAACTTATCCTTCCTCATTGCCTCCAACACTAACCTTAAATGTTCAGCATGATCTTCCTGAGTCTTAGAATAGATCAGGATATCATCTATGAACACAACTATGAATTTATCTAAGTATTGCTTGAATACCCAATTCATAATGTCCATAAATGTTGCTGGCGCATTTGTTAACCCGAACGACATCACCAGGAACTCGTAGTGACCGTAACGTGTCCGGAACGCTGTCTTAGGTACATCCTCCTTCCTTACCTTTAACTGGTGATATCCCATCCTTAAGTCGATCTTGGAAAAATATTTCGCTCCCCTCAGTTGATCGAACAGATCATCTATCCTAGGTAATGAATACTTGTTCTTAATCGTCACCTTGTTAAACTCTCGATAGTCGATACATAGTCTCATCGATCCATCCTTCTTTTTCACAAATAAAACTGATGCTCCCCAATGAGACACACTCGGTTGAATATACTTCCTATATAATAACTCTTGCAACTGTATCATCAGCTCCTTCATTTCCGTCGGTGCCATTCTGTAAGGGGCTTTCAAAATCGGTGTCGTTCCCGTTACTAAATCTATAACGAATTCGACCTCCCGATCCGGCGAAAGTCCTGGAAATTCCTCCGAAAATATATCCGGAAATTCATTCACTACTGGTATCTGTCCCATCTTTATTGTAATAACCCAAGATTTACTATATAAAATAAATAAAAAATTTTGCGTATAAATTTTTTTTATTTAATGACGAGACTAAGTGTCAAGTAAAGTGAACGATAAATGCGAATACATTTATTACTTGAAAAAATTAAAAATAATTTTGAAATTATTAATTACCACAAATTATATGGTAATAAATTTCTGTAAGCCGAAATGTTTTTATTAATTATTTTCCATGAAAACATGATTGGAAATAATATATGAAGTGATAATTAGATTTATATAATAAATATTTTATTATATGAATTGTTCAGAAGATTTAAGTTAATTATTTTAACTTGATTATTGATGCTATGTACGAAGAATAAGTCAGACATGAGATCCAAACCCTGGATTGGGATTGTGATTAGGAGATGAGAATAATAATATTATATTATTTATATAATAATTTCTGATTACCATAATTATGTATCTTGGGAATGTCTTGACAGAGATAATATTGAGCAATGACGGTCAATTAGGTCATAGCATATTACCGTCTTTGTGAAACCCTAATTATTAAACTCGGTTATGGGGTATTTACGAGTAGTATTTGTGTATATGAAATTCTTGTGAATAAGAATATCGGTAATTAGAAGAAACCCTAATTATTGTTGTATGCGTCGATAATTAGGACAAACCCTAATTATTATAACCCTAACCGGTTAAAATTAGAAACCGTAACAATTGTGTTAGTAACATACACAGATAATTAAAGAACCACTAATGGTCAATTAGAAACCCTAATTGATGACGTTGAGAAACCCTAATTTTAATTCTGGGTTTAATTTCGATGTTATTGTATAAGTGTTTTAATTTACCAAAGGATAGAAGTTAATTGGTAAATTATAAGAATTAAATCTAGTGATTAAATATTACATTTAATTGCCTTGTACAAGATTGCCCATACACTCTTAAACAACGTGACAACCATCACCCATAACAAATCGAAGCAAGAATCAAAAATTTTTGGCAAAAGGGTATAAGAACACTAAACCTAGAAATCCTTTGATTCGATGTTATTTGATGCAATTGATTGTTTAAAGTTGTGTAATAGAATGTTAATTGATGATATGGGTTGATAAATCAAAGACCCATAACATCAAAGTGCCTGCAATTGAAGATTTAAGCAAGTTGGAAAAAAGCTGAATTACATTATTTTTTCACCAAATGTCGGAGGCCATAACTCTTTGCTCGATCATGAGTTTTGTTCTTCAAAAGTTGTTATGTGTAGCCTTTGATATGTGGTCTTTAATGCAAAAGAATCAAGTCCATATCATGTATAGATTAGAAGTTATAGATGGTCAAACATGGTTGACCGAGTCATGATAAACTATTTTTGGGCGATGCGTAATGGGGGCATTCTCGTCCACTTTTTGTGCTTTAAAAGGTATGGACTTTTGATATGTTGTAGTGCACTGAGTTAGGAAGCCATAGGCTTTGGAATGACCTCATTCCGACCTCGGATGACGGAATTACGGTGATTGGAAGGAAATGTGTCAAATTTCTCAAAACTGAAAGTCAGCAGCGGGATGTGCTATTCGGGACACTGTTTTGATTAGTTAATGTTTCCAAAACCTTCTGGGCTTTTGGTATGTTATAGTACACCGAATAAGCTTTCCATAGACTCCGAAACGGACTAAATTCGATATCGGAGGAGAGAGTTATGACATTTCAAAGTAGTAGTGTCAAAACTTCCCAACAAGTGCAGTGCAGTCCATTTGAACGGAATTTCTGGGCTGATGTGTTCGGAATTTGGAAATGGTCAAAGAATAAAAGTTGTAGCCCCAGAAGTTAGCTTCGCGTGGGCTCAAGAATCGCTCAAAAATGTTTTAAAATGAAAGAGTTATGACTGTTTTTAGCGGAAGAGGTAAAAGCTGAAGCGAGATTGAAAAGCTATTATGAGCGTCCACTTTTGACGCCTTGTTTGGGCTACCTAATGAACCCGAATTGGGTAATTCGTATTTTTAAAAATAGTCTTACATACCATGTATAACATATCCAAAAATCAGATTAATCGAGTTATGAGCAATGCGTTAGAAAATGCATAAAGTGAGCTATTGAAAAATTAGTATAAACCAAGTCCCACATCGACTAAATTGAGAACTTCACCATTTTCTAAACCTATAAATAGAAGGGCTTGGCCTTTGTTTCATTCACCAACAATAAGGCCTCCAATTTTTTGAGAAAGGCTTTGTTGTGGGAGAACTTTTTATAAAGATCTCCTTAGTTAAATTTTGGCGTGGAAGTGCGTATTCGATGTGGAATTAAGTATTTAAGGTATGTTTCTTATTTAATTTTGTAATGTTAATATTTTTAATTGTTAGTTAAAGTTTGAATTTTTGAAGTTTAGTTAGCGTTGTTAATAAACTAGTTAGTTTACTATGTTTATTTTGGCTTGGAATTGATTATGTAAATGAGTTATTTGTGATGACTTTTAATATTTTGTGATGAATTTCATTAATTAATTATTATTAATGATATTAAAGTTATTTAATGATTATATTAAATAATTTAGTTTTAAAATGATTTTAAATATTATAAAAATCATTTTTTAAATGAAAATAAGGTATTAAAAAATATTTTAAGTTATAAAATATAACTTTTAATGTTTAAATGATAATTTCATTAATAATTAAATATTAATGATATTAAGATAATATTAATGATATTTAGTTTATTTAATAATTATTATTAAATAAATAGTTTAAAAATGGTTTTACTTATTTAAAACCATTTAAAGAGGATATTAATGATTTAAAAATATTTTAAGTTATAATTAATGACTTTTAATATTTGGATAAATAGTACATTAATATTTAAATATTAATGGTAATTATTTAAAATGATTTTTATTATTTTAAAAATCATTTAAAGGGTAATATAAATGTTTTAAAAATAGTTTGAGTTATTATAAATAACTTTTATATTTTAGTAATGGTTTCATTAATAGTTTAGTATTAATTAAACTATTAATGATAATGAAATTATTTAATGTTTAAATCATTTAATTATGATTAGATATTTGAAAGTTATAATGGCCAAACTAGTGACTTGAGAATCGATTATGAAGTTACGAATTTGAAGAAGAACACATATAGTAATAGTTATATCACTATAGGCCCTTTAGTGAATGATTTGAATTATTTTAAATTTTTCAATTTACGGAAATTGCGAAAATGATTAAAAATAAGATGTCGATATTCTGAGATGTTGAGGTATAGAATAAGGGTCTTAGACTCTAAAGTATTTACCCGATAAAGTCGTTTCGAATACTGACAAATGTCGGACCTTTATAAAAGAAAGAAAAAGGCTCTTTGTAAGAGCATGGATGAGATATTTGAAAATGTATAAAAATATTTCAAGTATAGAATATGAACTAAAAGTATGATCCTTTGTGATTATGTGATTAGACTATGTCTTTGTTAATATAGCGATGCTTATGTGTTAAGATATATTGTTCTAATCGAAGCGAATGATCGATTATTGATAGGTTGTGATAAAGAGATAAAACCTAAGTTGAGATTTGTAATCAATGAATCGGCAAGTATCCTACCTTTGCACTTCCTTTATGCAATGGACATGAGTAAGAAGTTTCGTAATTATTCTATCCTCACATGCATTATGTACTCTTTGATTATCGACATGTTAGCTCAGATATATATTCTGTTCATTGATTTCTATAAATGGTTATACAAGTGTCCCCACTTGGATAATCATGGCATTTATTCACATGTTGATACACCTTTGTCAATTACCCGTATATATATATGTTGAATTACATATTATTGTTGAGCAAGATTAAAAACCTTCGGGTTTGGAACCAGGCATGTATGAACATCCCTATATGGGAAGATTTTTGCGCAAGGCGGATAGAGTGAGCGATGAATTTCGTTCAAGTTATGTAGTATTGATCAATACAGGGTACAACGGGGCTGATCACCCTCCGTGCCCGTAAGTTATGACGGTTTGAGGATAGAATTCCGCTAAACCTTTTCGAAAATGAAAAGAATGTTCATAGTATGTTTCTTAAACCCTATTCAAGGGTAGAGCCAGAGCCAAATTTAAAGAATTTGAAAGAGAGTTGTTATGTGAATTTTTTATCAGTTCAGATTACTTCACAACTTTCAATTCGTTGTAGAAGTGTTATGTAAAGAGAATACTTATATTCTTTCAGCTTATATATAATTGCTATTACTTGCTGGGCACTTAAATGCTCATCCTTGCTTAAATTAAATGTTTTCAGTTATGTATGAGCAACCTGAAGGCTCAGGCACGAACAAAGGAAAAAGGAAAGCTGATTGAATAAGTGTGTATTATGAGTTAATGGTTATAGTTGTATTGGTATCTATTCAAGTATTGTAAGGAATGTATTTGAAGGTCACGTACCTGGGGAAGTAAACTTTGATGTATGTAAATTAATTTTGAATGTATTATTATTTAGTATTATTCAGCTTAAAGAAATGGTATCGTAGGGAACCGAGTTCGGGTTTCAAGTACCTGGATTTGGGGTCGTCACATTTATCCCTGCTTTCTGCGTATCAACGATATGTGCCAAATATCCTACACATCCCTTTCTTAGTAACTTCCTCGCTTGCATCATCGTCAGACAACTTGAATGTCTCGGTGACCTACTTCCATAGAATGTTACCTTAGACTGATCTGGAGTCCTAAGGTTTATACACTTCTTTTGGCAATCTATCATCGTTCCATGGTTAAATAACCAATCCATTCCTAGAATTACATCAAATTCTCCTAATTGAATTGGAATTAAATCCACGGGTAACTTATATCCCATGATGTCTACAACACAATTTCAATAGACATGGCTAACGGGAATCATTTCATTGTTAGCAACTTCTATGTTCATAGGATATTTTAATTCTTCCTGGGGTAAGTTTAATCGTTGGGAGAATTCATGCGATACGAAGGAACAAGTAGCACCCGAATAAAATAATATGTAAGCAGATATATCATTGATCGGAATGATACCTGAAACCACGTCCCTGGATGCGACCGCATCTTGAACCGTCATGTTGAAAGTCTTTGCTGTTGGCCGATTCTGAGTTGGTGGTCCATTAATCGTGAGATTCCCACCGCTTGGTCCCCTTCCTCCATTTCCTCCTGATGTGTTCTTCTTTGGGCAATTCCTTGCCTGATGATCCAATGCTCCACAGTTGAAGCATCCATTTCTCTTTGGTGCAGAGCAATTGGGAGAGATGTGCCCCTCCTGCCCGCAGTTGAAACATACATTCTTTCCTTTTAGACATGCCCCCGAGTGATTCCTCCCACACTCCTTGCATGCCTCAGTTCTCTTCTTTGCTTCCCCTGGTTTTCCCCAGAGTTTCCCGATTTGAAATTGTTGCTGCTACAGTTGTTATTGTTCCACTTCCTCTTGTTTGCACCACTGCTACTGCTACCTTCCTCGCGATTCCCTCCTTCATTCTTCTTCTTTTTTTCCTTGTTAAATTTCATCAAGGCCTCACTTCCGCCCTCAGCGATTATAGCTTTCTCCAGGAGAGTCGCAAAACTATTCGTCTATAACACCGAGAGTCTCTATATAGCCATGGTTTGAGACCTTTATCAAACCTCCTCGTTTTTCTCTCCTCAGTGTCGACCTGGTGAGGCTCAAACCTCGCCAGCTCGTTGAATTTTGTAGCATATTGAGGTACCATCATGTCTTCTTGCTTCAACTCCAGGAATCGCATCTCCATGCGACTCTGCATACTAACCGAAAAATAGTTCTCGAAAAAGATTTTTTTAAACCCTTCTCAAGGTATCACACATTCTCAAGCCCTGGTCTGGTTTGCCTCCCACCAGAAGTTAGCTTCACCCTTCAGCATGTAAGTGGCGAAGATTGTTTTCTGATTATCACCTACTCGGGCAATAGCGAACGCCTTTTTGATTTCCTTGACCCAAGTTTGAGCTTCAATGGGTTCAGTGGTTCCTTTGAACTCAAGGGGTCCCGTGCTCTTGAAGTCCTTGAAGTGTGCCACTTGGGCCACTGGAGGGTTATTGGCATTCAGGGTTTGATTCTGAAGTGCCCCCACTAACATGTCTACAAACTGCTGCATAGGATTCGGTGGATCCAAAGATACATTACTGCTTCGACCCCTGTGTGTGTTTGTGAAGTCTTCCTCTAGCCATCTATCTGTTTAAAATGAACTTAATGTTATTATCTTATCACTTACTCTACAGAATATATCATTCATAAGAAGAGAACTTAATGATCACATCACATACTTAAATAAAAACATATTTATTTACAAACATAACACCAAAGCTATTTCATCGTCTCATTGCGTTAAGCCATTTACATCACTTGAATCTTAAATACTTGGTAAAAACCGAAACCAAGCTTTTTATTCATAGATAAGCGTTATAAATGCTAATAGTAAAAGTTCATTATAATAAACTAAAAGCCTCGCCTAATGGTGTCCTCATGCTCTTCATCCGCTATCTCCAGTACCAGTCCTCGGCTTATAACACGTCTAGACCGGTGCTCCTCACTTGGAAAGTGATGCACCCTTTGCTGGAACCTTCCATGTGCTGACTTAAACGCATACTTCATCTTGTCTATCTTAACCTTCTTATCTCTCATCTCTCCTTCTAACTCTCCAGTTAGCTTCTCGGCCCAAACACGGTCTCTCATCTTTTCCCCCCAGAATGTGGTGATAATCTGCTTGTCGGTTTGAAGACTTTGTATCCTCGACTCTAACCCATTAATGGTATGTCCCAAGTGGGTCCTAATAGCTTCTTTCTCATCCTTCAACCTATTCGCCTTACAGTGCGATGCATGACTTGTCGTACCGGATCCCCATTCCTAATTATCAGGTGGTGCACCAATGCCCCAAGCAATGTTGTAGCTTGCTGCTCCTCCTGATACAGCTCCTCCAACTCATGGACCTTGTCGTCCAACTCCATAATCCTATCCATCAACTCATCCAATAAAGTATCCTCAGCTGCTTTTTCTGAGTCCTCCTCGGGCTCCTCTTCCTCTTCCTCTTCAGGATACTCCTCTGGGTCTAAGTCAGCTACTGCCTCAGCTATAGGCTCAGGTACAACTGTCACCAACTGCTCACTCACAACGTGGATATCTCTAACCTCCTCTTCTCCTGACATCCTTCAAACAAGAAAAATAACTCGGTTAGTATTTTAAAATAGATGTTTTTTTGTTTTAGAAAAATGGATTTGACACAACCCCTAGAACTCTACATGAGTTCATCTCCTTATTTCCTCCACTAACTTCCTAAAGGTTATAGTCTAAGGTTTCCCCACCCAAAGTTTATAACCTATGGCTTTGATACCAACCTGTGACACCCCCAAATCCGTGTAACATCGATTACAGGACATGGTGCTCACGATACAACATACATCATCATCTATCTAAGTAACTCTAATAATAATAATAATAATAATAATATTAACTATTACATACTTATTCAAAATAAAGTCCCAAGTCTTTACAACCTTTAATAAACTGAAACTTAAACTTAGCGTTTATCGCTACATCACATCATATGCGGAAATATAATTATTACATAAATAACTATCATCATTTCATCTTAGACTTTCCTTTGTCCTTGCCCGAGCCCTCAGCATTATCAGCCTTAACTTAAAGGTTTAAGCAAGAATGAGCACAAATTGCCCAACAAGTATATAAAATATTTTGAGAACATACATCAGAAGTAAAAGCATTAGTATGAATATTTCTCAACAGTTGAAATAAATATCAAGAGATAAACTGGAATATCAAGATAAGAGTTCTGGAATTCTCAATAGCATACTAAGGGGTGTTAGATACCCTGAACGTTACTTTGTTTCATCAAAAGCTATCAGACGGTTTAACAATCAAATAGATTGTAAATGGTCTCTGCAAGTACTCCAGGTGATCAGCCTATCGTACCCTACATTGTGCACAAGTATAAAGTTTAAACGCATAAGCGTAAATGGGACTATATGGCCGACATCAGTTACCCCGTTATCCGGGTTGTTCATCTTAGTATTCATGCGGGACCTCACCAAAGCAATTTGGATTGGTAAACATTAAATAGCTTCAAAGGATTTGAATTGTTTAAACAATATACTAAGTTTGCATCAATAACATCTAGCTGGTACGAAAGCTAGAAAACATACTTGAATATAATTCATTAAGGGAATACGAACTTTAAAGTATAGCAGTTGCAATAGGAACTGAATAATCATCAATAACGTTTTGCATCACAATTGAAGTTATAGAACTTTACAATAAAGGAGCTTACATGAATGATTAATTAATCACAAGCCCAAACTTACCCTCGCTGCTATCAACTGAATAAGAGTTGAATAAATTCATAATGAAAAATAGGGTAAGAAACTTGCCTGTTACGTCTTCTACAATTACTACTATCTACTAGCCCTTCACGTAACCTATTCACATGTGTCACGTTAAGTAATTTGGTTCTCGGACACCACTTTAAAGTGTAATGGTTCCCTTTTATTTTAATAAAAAGATTAAACTCACACGTATTCAAATACAATTCAATTACCTAACATGTTGCTATGAATAGGCCACGTGGTTAAATAAAAGAAACTAGGAAACCAAAATTTGTGACATTTTTCGGACCAAAACTCTACCAAAAATCTGCATAAACTATGCTTAAGGGTCTCAAGTCGGAAAATCTCATTTTCCATAATTATGACATCACATATACAATTAAATTTATTTATCCATATAGCATCATTTATATAAAAAATACCAAATCAGTCCCAAAAATATTTCTTTCCTGGGATTTTGTAGAATATAGTCCCACATTGAACATATAATTTTTTCGGAATTTTTAAAATTCATCTACTATTTTTAAATAGTCCATAATAGCCAAATATTCTCCGATTTTTCATAAATCGAGATTAGCTCCAAAAATTCTAAAATTTTCAGGGTTAACTCCTGTTATACACATGAACTTCCAGTTAAACTTTCGTAATTTTTGGACATATACACAAAGAGTTATTCGGGTATCTTCTCAAAAATTGCCCTTAACCGAAAAATCCATAACTCTCAAACCGTATGGCCAAAAATTCTCAAATTTTTACAGGACCTTCATATCTTCTTATATTAATACTACAAAGTTTTCCAAAAATTTTAAAGTACAACACTGTGGACGAAAATGCCCCCGAAATAGACTGATCCAAACAGTCCCACGAAAGACATCAAATTTTTGTTTCTTGCAGCCACTTTTGCGATTTTATTCCCACTAATCTACATATGA
Source organism: Panax ginseng (assembly GCA_020205605.1). Lineage (NCBI taxonomy): Eukaryota > Viridiplantae > Streptophyta > Magnoliopsida > Apiales > Araliaceae > Panax > Panax ginseng. The sequence continues at coordinate 57,796,639 of CM035134.1, read as the reverse complement.
TATGACCATGATACTTGGACAGAATAAACTTCATACATCAAGGTATTTTACAAAAATATAACATTCATGAAACTAGCATGCTAAGACCACAAACTAACTGCATAGAAAAATGTGCCAGCACTAGTTTTATACAATTCTGGAATTTCCAGAATTCTGCAGATTTTATTACCAACATGCATGCTTACAATTTTCATAACTTGCTCAATTTAACTCCTTTTCTTATGAAATTTGGACAGGTTGTACCTCATGCTACATACTATTTTATAAAATTATTACATATGTTAATCGAGTCATATACACCATGATTCCGAGGCTCCGAAAAACCCTAAAAATCATAGATTACTAGTTAAACCCAATTTGACAAAAATCTGTGATTATGCTTCTAGCATGCAATTAAATTATTCCTAATGTCCAGAACTCATATACTAACATATATGCACGTAACCCAACAATCAACTTCATGAAATTAACATGATTTGAACAAATTGACATCTAAGAAGCAAAATATCAAACACTTAAAATGCCTACATGAATTCCTTGAATTCCTACGATTTTGAAACATGTAATATACCAGAATTTTTGTTTCTTAACCATCACATAATAGAACCCAACATTAGCATGGCATTACAACCTCAAAACAAAGCATTTCCCATGATTATTCATGCACTTTTCCACTAGTTTCTCAAAAATATAAAAAGAGACTACAAGGCTTACCTCCTTGATGAATTCTTCTTGTTTGAATACCTCTAATGATTCTCCTTGCTTGATTAATCCCCTATGAAAACTCCAGAATTCTCACAAACTCACTCCCTCATTCGCACTATCTATTTGCTCTCTTGGGTGGAACTTTTAGGAAAGAAAGAATGAGTTTAGAAGAATTGCATATATAGAGGTTATAGTCATCAACTCTCCATGATCAATTATACATCATAAGTATATAATAATAAAACAATGAAGTATGGAGTAGGAGTTAAAGAAATGGAAAAGTCCAGGTAATTTAGTATGGAGTGGGAGTTAGAGAAATGGAAGAGTCTAGGTTTATTAAGGAGTGTAACTCCCTCCCTCAACATATTGAAATACATGTGCATGCTCCCTCCTTGTCCCCATTTGACAGTCTCGTGGACTCCCCAGCTGCTGCAACTAATTAATTAAAATATTATTTTAATCATGTAACCAATTAATAATCCATTTCGACCCTTTTGCCCTTCGTAACCAAACGTGTTCGATACTTATATCGATTCCTATTAAAGTCGACGTTCCGGATGTCATGGAACTATCCGTTTCATCAATCGTGACACTTTTTCGTGATTACGGTCTATCCTGACTAATTTCGACTTTCCGGACTCGAATACGCAGTCCACGTCTCTAAATTCCGCTCTGAACTCCAGCTCATAATTTAATATCATCCCACGTAATAAATAGAATAATTCCCTACTTAATCAATTTAAATAGTTAAATAAAACTAAACCAACCATTTAAATACATCTCATCACATATCTTGAAATAACACATATATATACAACACATATAAATGAAGTCACCCAAAAGTTTCATATACATTCGTTTATTGATAATTCTTAAATTACATAAAAAAAATCTCGGATAACTACAGCGTAGCATCGGGAATGGTCTGGTGATGTAAGCCATTTAGAACTACTTCAACAAAGGTCAAAATGATTAACAGTGTAAACCTTTAGCGACAACTCCAGCGTAGCATTAAGAATGGTCCGGTGATGTAAGCCATTAAAAACTACTTCAACGAAGGTCAGAATGATTGACATTGTAAGCCATTGGCGACAATTCCAGCATAGCATCAGGAATGGTCTGGTGATGTAAGCCATTGAAAATTACTTCAACAAAGGTCAAAATGATTGACAGTACAAACTGTTGGCGACAACTCCAGCGTAGCATCGAGAATGGTCCAGTGGCATAAGCCATTGAGAACTACTTCTACGAAGGTCAGAGTATCTGATATTACAAACTGTTGACGTCAACTCCGGCATAGCATCAGGAAAAATCTGATGATGTAAACCGTGGAAAACTATCTTCCTTGGGAAGGACCGATGATGGAATCTATTATAAATCCCCAGTCGAGGAACCACGAAGGTTCGATGATTTTCAGACCTTTATAAACTATTGGTCAAGTAGGCACCGAGAAAAGTCGGTGATGGTCAAACTTCACAAAACTATTGTTCAAGTAAGTATTGTGAGGATGTTGTGAAAGCAAGCAGTAAAAATTCTATCTCCAGTGGAGCTATCGACATCAACCTGATAGAAAGCCCAGGTAGTGGTGACAATTTTAGCGCAACAGTAGGAAGAATCCAATTATGGCAACTAAGGCAAGCTATCATCAGGATAAACATTAATAATCCCTAGAGAGTCACTCGCAAAAGAGAGGAACCTCTCCGGCGGAAATAAAGTCAGAAAGAACATCTAAAGACAAAGAACGTTAGTGACAACCTCAACGTCAGAATCTAATGGTCTTAGCCATAAGAAAAACTCCACATCAGGGATTTTGAAAACATCTCTACAACTTGTTGTCGAATCAGTCTTAATAGCACTGATGGACATTTCAAGCCGTTGGCGACAACCCCTGCGTAGCATTGGGAAAGATCTGGTGATGAAAACTTTGTTAACTACCGTTCGAGTAGACATCAAAGCAGTTCAGTGGAGACCATCATTGACAACTCCATCCCCAGGAAGAATTGGCAGTAGCAGTTAGTGATAGAATACCATTGGAAGTCACTCCAAACAAAAATATTTAGAGTACATAACATCATATTATGCTGCATTTCATGGCATCATTTAATCTTGTCATATTCCAAGTGTCTAGTAATCTTTATCCTGTTCATTCCATTACATTGCATAAACATGATAAAGAGGGGCATCTATAGACACTCAAAATTTTGCGGTCCTGTTACTATCCATGCAGGAAGGCAAAATTGTCATTAATCTTCCAGAGACAAAGCTAGAAATTGAGATAAAAATCATACCCCGGAGACAACCCCGGTAGATCAAGACAAACCCCGAAGATAACCTCGGAAGATGAAGACAAACCCCGGGAGATCAAAGTCAAACCCCAGAGACAAATGACAACCACGGGAGATCAAATCAAACCCTAGACACAACCCTGAGAGATCAAATCAAACCCCGGTGATAACCACGGGAGATCAAGTCCAATCCCGGTAACAACCCCAGGAGATCAAATTCAAACCCCGGAGACAACCCTGGGAGATCAAATCAAACCCCTGTGATCAGGAGATTAAGTCCAATACCAGAGACAACCCCGGGAAATCAAATCTAAGCCCCGACGATAACCCTAGGAGATCAAATCAAGCCCCGACGATAACCCTGGGAGATCAAGTCAAGCCCTAGTGATAACCCTGGGAGATCAAATCCAACCCTGGTGATAACACCAGGAGATCAAACCAACCTCAGAGATAACCCTGAGGACTGTTAAAAGTCAATGGCAGTCCAATCTCGGAGATAACCCTAAGAAATGATGGGTACAACTGCATCAAGCCCAGAACCAACCAGGCAGGGGGAAAATAGTAATTTTTCCAACTTAACATCATTTCAGCCCAAATCACTTCAAAAGAAGTCATGAAGAACCATAACATCAATCCCGAGTGAAAATAGCACATGACAGCACAACGAATGAACTGCAAAGACTTAAAGATATGATAATGGACCCATCTTCCCAGATTCAAAAAATATCAAATCTCATGTCATTGTGTAGCTCTCATCAAGGGCTTTTCAGAAAGGTATAGCATGCCTCCATCGGACGTCCAGATTGAAAGTTATGAAGGTTCGAGCAGACTGCGCGTTGGCCCGAGTGCACATGCTTTGAGACAACGGGACCCACGAGGCCCGGACCCACTCGGGCAGCCGCAGGTAGACCCGTGGCTACTTTGGTCTATAAATAAGACCCCCTGTAATAACCCAACATTTTTAATAAGAAATTTTGCTTAAATTTTTTTTTAGTGTGAATATGTGCTAAGTAAAGTATGTGATAAATAAAATTTATTTATTACATGAATGATGGTAAATAATTCTTTTTAAGAATTATTGATCATTATAGATTATATTCTTATAATAAATTTATTTTGTAATAAAAGTATTTATTATTTATTTTCCTTGAAAATATGGTTATTGTATATATGATATTATTATTAGGATTATTATGATAAGTAATGAATATACTCTTAGATTTGCAATATCACTCACGTGGACATCAATACATGTCGTGAAAAACGAGTATGGCGATGAAGGTTGACACTGACTTGAAGCTAAACCAATCTTAGCGTTGTGGTAATGTGCAGAATCGCTGGCCGCCCTAAGATTATAAATCAAGCCTTAATTGCGCCAAAGTGGTCATGATGGAGAAAATTAATTTTTCTATAGAAATAAAATGAAACATTAATATTATATGTGTAACATTAAGGGTACATTATGTTGATATTAATCAACGAAGGAATTATTGAGTGAGCAATTAAGAAATATTAATTGTTAATGGTTATATCAATTAAATACTTATGGTGATTAATTAATAAATTGTGATTATTAATTGTTATTATGAGTAAAGTAAATTGCATAACTAGGGTATGTATTATTTATTTAATTCATGTGTGCCAAGTATGTAGCAATGTTAGTAATTACATTAAGAAGAGTGTGAAATGTGACACCTAATAATAGCTATATTATATACCATAGAAGTTATATAATAAGATTATTAGAATGTAAAAGTTATTCAAATGATGCCTATGTGATCATGAAAATGTGTACATATTTTATAACTATGCGAATAAATAATATAGTAAGGTTATTAAATGGGTTGTGAGTAGTAGAGATAATTATGGAACTATCCGGACAATAATGCCTAACCGCGATATTTTACTGCGTGTAGTTAAAATACATGGATTATATGTTACATTTTCATATTACATCTACTACCTTGAAATATTAAATATGTAAATCATATTGTGGCACTAAGTTATAATGTATGGTTGATATATGTATACAATATAGCATAAGAATAAGAGTTGTGTACTAGTTTATGGTCTAATGTTGCAAGAGTGCTGACTTAAATTGCTTGTCCCAAAATTAGAGTCCCATTTACTCTTCATTTTCTCCTTCACGTGTAAAACATAAAGGCTAAAAGCCTATTGTCCCTTCCTTCTTCCAAGCTCAAGCTAGGAATCTAGGTGATGATTATGGGGGGGAGTGGGAATGATGATGGATTCCAACTACCAATTACCAACTCCTTGTTAACCATCATGTAATCTAACTTTCTCATTGGTTTAATTTGATGAACATATGCATTGTCTGTGTATTAGATTTTCTATAAATATGAACTCTCTTTCTCTAAATTCCATTGCTGAGAATTTCTAAGAAGTGGGATAGAAAGCTTAGATAGTGTGAGTGATTGTATACATATTAGTAGAAGGAGTGTGATTTAGCAAGCAAATTGGAAAGGTATAAATTTCTTTCTCATTCTTCATTTTCAGTTTCTGTCAAAATTTCTATTCTTGAAATTTTAATTTCTTAATTATGTGGTTAGATGATGATGAGGTTGAGTAATGTTTAATTGGTTGTTATATGATCATACAAGCATGTTTAAACTGATATATGGATGTTTAGAATCAAGTTTATATATAATTTTATGGTTGGGCTAAAATTAATCAAGCAGCATCGTTCTTGGCTAAGCGCGACCGCTTGGATTTATTAGAGGCGCATGCAAATATGTGTAATGTGTATATATAGGTATAGTTAACCTAATGAGAGCATGTTTAGATTAGTAAACATGACTAACGTAGGTGTACAGTTTAAAATGGATTTAGGACTTTAGAAAGGAACTTGAGATGTATGTATGCTATGTTCATATACTGACTTTGCAAGCATGATGGTATGATTTAGAAAGGCATGAATAACCCGTTAACTTGTGTTTATATGATTCATAGTTCTTTGCTCATGAACACCTTATTTAGGAATTGTATTAAAGAAGTTTTCTTAACTTAGTATAGTTAGCTAACATGCATGACTACTACATGCTTTATATTCTGACCTTGTGAACATGATAACATAAATTGCCTACATATGATTAAAGCCTTAGAGTTGCCTTGTAGGTGTTAAATTACCTTGTTCAAGTTTAAAATAGTTTCAAAAGCAAACTTGAACATATTTTTAAAATATAGTTACATCACATGAAAATCTAGATTCTAAAGGGTTAAGATGTCATGCTATGTCTATAATATTCCTATACATGATCCCTATGTGTTGAACATGTAGAACCTACTAGTAAAGTTACTAATGAAAATACGAACTTTGCATACGAATTTTAACATACTACTTTGGAAGTTAGAATCTGACTTTTGTGATCACGTTTGATGATACTCTTAGACTCGCTCATGTAACTTGAACATATATATACCATACTTGTGTATCAATAATTCAAGTAAAGCCTAAACAAAGCATATTTCCAACCAAAACAATGTTAATTACACATATATGATATGAATACTCACAAACATGCTTAATATGAGTTATATGACTATCTTGTGTGTTTAGAAGGCAAACATGTTAGACTTTGTGGTTTCATGACCACGAATGGCCTTAACTTGTTGAAATGTTTAACTTGGAATTATATTGTGAAAGAAGGGAATTAGATTGACTTGAGGAGCATGAAAAAGACCTTTAACATGACAAAATATATTATGTATGAATGTTAAAATGTGAAAGCTTAACAGAAACCACAAGGCAAAGGTGAGTTATGGCTTGGCTTGGCGGAGGACTACACGCAATTTTGCATCGGCCCTAAGGCTTAGCCATGGCTCAACTACGCCAGTCTAAAATTTGAAATTGTTTAATCTAATTTTTTTTTTTGATAGTTAACTTATATGATACCTATATTGCTAGAAATGGTTTAAAACTACTGATACATGTACATATGTAATGATTAAGTAATATGATAGTGTTTGCTTTAGATAATGAAAGTTCATGAGTAAAAATACTTTAAATTTGAGCATTCTTAATTTGTTTATGGAATAACTAGATAATTGATTTCGTGATAAACATTGATTTTGTACCATATGTGCATACTTGAATCATGTCGAGCTTGATTAACGAATGTGTTAACTAATGAGCATCTTATGCTTGTAATACATTATAAATAGGATTCGAAAGTGTTGATTTAATTACGTGGATAAACTACACTTAAGGCAAGTTTCCTAAACTTACTTTAATTATTATTGAGCAAGTATCTTCACCTTTGCATTTTCTTTATGCAATGGACATGAGTAAGAAAGTTTCAGAATTATATTATTATAGTATCAGATTATTAACACTATTGTTATATATGTTATGTCTGATCATTGATTATCAATATGGTACTATATTGTAATTCAGATATATATATTCTGTTCGTTAATGTCTAAAAATGGTTATTCAAGTGTCCCCACTTGGATAATCATTGTATTTAATCACATATTAAAATATATATATATATATATATATATATATATATATATATATATATATATATATATATATACCTATTGATCCCCCATTGTGTATACGTTAACAAAAAGCCTTCTAAGCTATTTGACCAGCTAGACACAAATTTAGAAATATTGTTGAATATGATAAAACCTTTTTGAATCCAATCAAATTATTTTGGTTCGGATTCCAGACTAAGTATGAACATCCCGATCAAGGGAAAACTTTTATGCGCCTAAGGCGGACAGAGTGAACGATGATATCGTTCTTGCATGTAGTATTTATCAATACAGGGCACATTGAGCAGATCACCCTCGTGTCCATAAGTTATAACGGTTTGCGTATGAAGTTCTGCTAAACCTTAGAGAAAATGAAAAATAATGCTCATAGTATGTCACCTTAACCCTATTTATAGTCAGTACGTAGTTTCAAAAATTTGATAGAGAGTTATTATGTTATTACTATCGATTTAGATTACTTCACAACCATTGATTTATTGTAGAAGGGTAGTACAAAGAAAATATTTAATCCTTTCAGCTAATATTTATAATTGTTATTACTTTCTGGGCACTCAAATGATCATCCTTGCTTAAATTAAATGTTTTCAGTTAAGTATGATCAACCGGAGGACTCTGCCAGGAACAAAAGGAAAGGAAAGCTGTCAGAATAAGTTATGTTATCTTATGTAATAGCTAGCTAGACTTAAATAAGATGATAATTATTATCTATCATGTAATGAAATGTTTTAAGGTCGCGTACCTGGGATTCACTCTGATATGTAAATTAAGTTTAATATTTATATTATTGTTATTATTATTAGTATTATTCTGCTCATAGAAATGGCATCGTGAAGCACCAAGTTCGGGTTTCAAGTAGCTGAATTTGGGGGCGTCACAGGTTGGTATCAGAGCTTTAGGGTTAGAAACCATAGGTGGGGGTAGACCTTAGGAAAAAACCCTAGAGCAGAAGAAAACGTCGAAAGTACAAATAACTCATATAGAGTTTAAAAGGAGATGAATTGAATAAATTTGTCATCAAACCAAATAAAAGATAACTTATATAAAGCTTTTACTTGCTGTGTGTATATATTATATGCTAATCAAGATAATTTATGTGTAGATGTCAGGAGGAAAAAGGATTAGGATACCCTAAGATCGTAAAGAAGGAGCCAATCTCCATAACAAAGCCAATAGCTGAAGTAGAGGCTCACGTTAAAGATAACCTTGATGAGGTGATCAATTTGGAAAATATAGTACCGGACGCAGAAACGTTGGAATTAACAGATAGTGATTCAGACACTAAAGTTGAAGTTGATCAAGCGTCAACGGAGGTGCAGAATCTGAGGAACAAGGTTTCTTCTTTGGAAAAGCTGTGGGAAATAGAAAAGGTATTGAATAGTCAGTTGCGAAAAGCCTTACTAGAAACAATGGAAGAACAAGATAAGCTTAAGATCCAAATTGATTAAATGGGAGCCACAAGCAACATATCGTGTGCAGCTCCGAGCAAGAAGGGGAAAAGAAAGATAGAAGGCCACGACTTAGGAAAATTCGATAAAAAGAAATGGAAAAAAAAAGATATGTTATCTTTACGGTTATGAAGGACATACCACTATATATTGTCCCAACTTTAAACCAGGTGCATGTTTTATTTGTGGATTAGAATGTCATCAAGCGAAAGGTTGTCCAGAATCAGGAAAGAGGTGTAGGAAATAGGTAGAATTAGTATTTAATTATGTATGTTTGGTAATGTGCGTGTGTATTATAATAATCCCAACTTTGGCGTTAGTTGTAGTAACGAATCCCGACTTTTGTGGTCACAAAGGGATATCAGATGTTTAAAGCAGTATGTGCTATGCTATGTAAAGTATTTTGAAATTGCTAAATGAATATGAATCTATGTTTGATTAACAAAATAAGTTTGAAACATTAAACTTATACGATAAGGTTTAGAATTTAAGTTAATAAAATATAGATTTTGCTTTATTTAACTAGAAAATGACGCCAAGACGTCAAACTCGAAGCCAAAGGGCAGAAGAGTATGTCAACAATGCTGGAGGACAACAACCAGACCTGATGCAGAATTTTGCGAACATGGTAGCTCAAGCCATGCAGAATGGAATGCCAGCGGCGGGAAATCAGTCAGACAACCGATTTGCGAACTTCAAGGATTTTAAGGCCGTAGGACCTCCCGAATTTAGAGGTACTACTAACCCGATAGAAGCCCAAACTTGGGTTAAGGAAATAGAAAAACCGTTTATAGTCGCTAGGGTAGATGAGGGGCAAAAGACAGCTTTTGCCACCTATATGATGAAAGGAGAGGCGAATTTCTGGTGGGAGGCAAATCAAGCTAGGGCAGGAGAAGGAATGATAGCATGGACTAGGTTTAAGATGCTATTCTTCGAGAATTATTTCTTGGCTAGTGTGCAAAATAGGATGGAGGTGAAATTTTTGGAATTGAAGCAGGAGAACTTGACAGTTGCGGAGTATGCCGCAAAGTTCAATGAGTTAGCTACGTTTGCTCCACACCAAGTGGATACGGACGCTAGAAAGGCAAGGAGGTTTAAGCTAGGCCTAAAACCCTGGCTCTACAATAAGGTGGTGGTGTTGCAGATCAATACGTTTGCCGCATTCTTAGAAAAGGCTATCATAGTTGAAGGGGAAAGTGAGGCTATGAGCCTCTATAATAGGGAGAGAAATAATAAGGGTGATGGAGCCGGGAAGGTAGAAGTAGGTAGTGGAAGTAAGGGTGAGAAAAGAAAGTGGAATAATATTGGGAGTGTACAAGTCAAGCAGGAAGGTGTGAAGAAGCAAGCGGTGTAGTGTAAGAATTGTGGGAAGAGTCATTCAGGTGAGTGTCTTAAGGATAAGTTTGTGTACTACAAGTGTGGGCAGGAGGGACATATCTCTCCTAACTGCCCCAATCCTAGGATGAGCAATGGGTGTTTTCTGTGTGGATCAACGGAGCGTAAGGTGAAGGACTGTCCAAAAAGGAGGATGGATATAGGAAGCGTGAATGCGGGGAAAGGCAGCGGAACAATGACAATAACGGGACCAACTTCGACGAAATCAACCGCAAGAGTCTTCAACATGACGGTTCAGGATACCGTAGTAGTAGGGGATGGAACTTCGGGTATTATTCGTACCAACTTTATTTTCGTATATATGATTTTTCTTAAATATAGTAAATTATGTTATGAAGAAATTTTGAAGGAGGAATTTGAGTTCTGTTAGAAATCAAATTTCCGTATGATCAGATAGACAAGTTTTATGTTGAATAGATAAAGATCAGTTCGATCGAATATGATCGAGATCTACTTGAAGTGATTGTGTATGCTATTTGCCCTAGTATCTATAAGTTTTAAAGCGATGATTCCGGGGAGGGAATCATTATAAGGAGGTGGATGTAATAACCAAACATTTTCAATAAGGAATTTTGCTTAAATTTTTTTTTTAGTGTGAATATGTCTTTAAGTAAAGTATGTGATATATAAAATTTATTTATTACATGAATGATGGTAAGTAATTCTTTCTAAGAATTATTGATCATTATAGATTATATTCTTATAATAAATTTATTTTGTAATAAAAGTATTTATTATTTATTTTCCTTGAAAATATGGTTATTGTATATATGATATGATTATTAGGATTATTATGATAAGTAATGAATATACTCTTAGATTTGCAATATCACTCACGTGGACATCAATACATGTCATGAAAAACGAGTATGGCGATGAAGGTTGACACTGGCTTGAAGCTAAACCAGTCTTGGCAGATTGTTAGGGTATGCAAGAATCGCTACTGGCCCTAATCTAAGATAAAATCAAAGCAATTTGCTTGATGGTCGATTGGAGAAAATTAATTTTCCTATAGAAATAAAATGAAACATTAATATTATATGTGTAACATTAAGGGTACATTATGTTGATATTAATCAACGAAGGAATTATTGAGTGAGCAATTAAGAAATATTAATTGTTAATGGTTATATCAATTAAATACTTTTGATGATTAATTATTAAATTGTGATTATTAATTGTTATTATGAGTAAAGTAAATTGCATAACTAGGGTATGTATTATTTATTTAATTCATGTGTGCCAAGTATGTAGCAATGTTAGTAATTACATTAAGAAGAGTGTGAAATGTGACACCTAATAATAGCTATATTATATACCATAGAAGTTTTATAATAAGATTAATAGAATATAAAAGTTATTCAAATGATGTCTATGTGATCATGAAAATGTGTACATATTTTATAACTATCTTGAATAAATAATATAATAAGGTTATTATATTGGTTATGTGAGTAGTAGAGATAATTATGGAACTATCCAGGACAATAATGCCTACTTAGCGATATTTTTCTTTGCGTGTAGTTAAAATACATGGATTATATATTACATTTTCATATTACATCTACTACCTTGAACAATTAAATATGTAAATCATATTGTGGCACTAAGTTATAATGTATGGTTGATATATGTATACAATATAGCATAAGAATAAGAGTTGTGTACCAGTATATGGTCTAATTTTGCAAGAGTGCTGACTTAAATTGCTTGTCCCAAAATTAGAGTCCCATTTACTCTTCATTTTCTCCTTCACGTGTAAAACATAAAGGCTAAAAGCCTATTATCCCTTCCTTCTTCCAAGCTCAAGCTAGGAATCTAGGTGATAATTATGGGGGGGAGTGGGAATGATGATGGATTCCAACTACCAATTACCAACTCCTTGTTAACCATCATGTAATCTAACTTTCTCATTGGTTTAATTTGATGAACATATGCATTGTCTATGTATTAGATTTTCTATAAATATGAACTCTCTTTCTCTAAATACCATTGCTGAGAATTTCTAATGAGTGGGATTGAAAGCTTAGATAGTGTGAGTGATTGTATACATATTAGTAGAAGGAGTGTGATTTGGCAAGCAAATTCCAAAGGTATAAAATTCTTCCTCGTTCTTCATTTTTAGTTTATGTAAAAATTTCCATTCTTGAAATTTTAATTTCTTAATTATGTGGAATTAGATGATAATGAGGTTGAGTAATGTTTAATTAGTTGTTATATGATCATACAAGCATGTTTAAACTGATATATGGATGTTTAGGATCAAGTTTATGTATAATTTTTATGGTTGGGCTAAAGTTTACCAAGCGGCATCGTTTAGCTCGAACCGAACTGCGGCCTTGACGTAGTTAGCGCAATCTCTCTGCTTTCGCTTTTTCTTTACGTTAAAAAATCGATCAATGTTAGTCAATTATTATGACTTAAGGTAGCATGCAAATATGTGTAATATGTATATATAGGTATAGTTAACCTAATGAGAGCATGTTTAGATTAGTATACATGATTAACGAAGGTGTAGAGTTGAAAATGGAATTAGGACTTTAGAAAGGAACTTGAGATGTATGTATGCTATGTTCATATACTGACTTTGCAAGCATGTTGGTATGATTTAGAAAGGTATGAATAACATGTTAACTTGTGTTTCTATGATTCATAGTTCTTTGCTCATGAACACGTTATTTAGGATTTGTATTAAAGAAGTTTTCTTAACTTAGTATAGTTAGCTAACATGCATGAGTACTACATGCTTTATATTCTGACCTTGTGAACATGATAACATAAATTGCCTACATATGATTAAAGCCTTAGAGTTGCCTTGTAGGTGTTAAATTACCTTGTTCAAGTTTAAAATAGTTTCAAAAGCAAACGTGAACATATTTTTAAAATATAGTTGCATCACATGAAAATCTAGATTCTAAAGGGTTAAGATGTCATGTTATTTCTATAATATTCCTATACATGATCCCTATATGTTGAACATGTAGAACCTACTAGTAAAGTTACTAATGAAAATACGAACTTTGCATACGAATGTTAACATACTACTTTGGAAGTTAGAATCTGACTTTTGTGATCACGTTTGATGATACTCTTAGACTAGCTCATGTAACTTGAACATATATGTACCATACTTGTGTATCATAATTCAAGTAAAGCCTAAATAAAGCATATTTCCAACCAAAACGATGTTAGCTATGTAACGCCCTAGAAATTTTGGATTTTTGAGAATTAAATTTTTATTTTTATTATGTAGATTAAATGAATTTAATTAATTATTTATGGGAGTTAGTTAATTGAAGGTCGTTCTATGACCTAGACATATCGGAATGTCGTAGTATTTTGGCTACGTGATAGAATTAAAGTGTTTGAATTTCCAAGACGAAAATAAAAGTTTTCTGAGAAATTTTTCGAAAAACACTATTCACGCATTTCTTCTCGGGAATAATTTTTGAACTTCCGAGAAATACGTAATGATAGAATATCGAGATGAGATACAATATCCAATAATATTTTAGTTATGGCAAATGCAGTTTTTCTCCTGCGGACTTAAAACCTAACGATTAGGGAAAGTGAGTTCCAAGAAGAAAATGTAATACGAATAATGAATTAAAGCGTTGATCGAATAAATACGTAGGTATTGTACGAGGTAATGAATACGAGTATAATACGAGGTGTTATACGAGTATGAATGAATAATGGTATGTCGTATGTGAATAAGTATACAAAGTGAAATACGAGATTAATACGTAAATTATACGTTATAAGGCCTTAAGTCAAATGTAATGGATTTGTAGGATTGTGTAGAACATTGTAAAGTCCGATGAGAATTGATAAGGCTCAAGAGTAGAAATGGGTAAGTCCAATAGGAATTAATGTGTAAGCCTAATGTAAGCTAATGGTAAAGCCCAAAGAATTGTTAATGCAAGCCCAAGTATAAGTTAAGCTAAAAGCCCAAAGTATGAACTTATGGGTTATTGGATGGTTTAAAACTATGGGTGATCCAAAGTAATGAACGTAAGTATAATACGACGAATTATACCATTATGTATGAAGAATGAAATAACGTATATTACGAATTAATATACGAGTTAGTATATGAAGATTATACGTGGGGTATAAATGTTAAGTTATGTAATTTAAGGTAATAGACTTGTAGGATTAATAGCCTAATATAGAAGTCCAATATAATGTGACAATCAAGCCTAAGTGTTTGATATATCATTAGTCCAAACTATGTAGCACAAGCCCATTAAGAAAGTAGTTAGATTTATTATCAAAGCCCAATGAAAAGCCTTGATCCATGGGTCAAACCAAGTGTAAAATGGGTAAGCTTGATGGGCAAACAAAAAGTGTGGTGACCAAGTTTTAGAAGTGGCTAGCAAGTTTACTTAGTTGCTAGGTTATGAATAGTAAGGAGGTGGAGGATTAAGGAGGTGGAATGAGGAGGTTAGTTAAGGAGGTGAAAGGTTATAATGACCATTCTACCCTAGATTTGGATGGCCTATAAATAGAAAGCTCATTTCAATTTTGTTGGTTGTTATTTCATCCAACATTCTTCTCTCAAATATAAGCTACTTATTTGGTAGAGCAAATAAGCACTTTTAAGTCAAAGTTAGATTTTCCAAGAAGAAGAAGTTAGACATCAAAGGTAATGATCTTGTGTCCAATATTCTTTCATCTCTATCATAATAGGATGATAAGAGAAGTGTAATTAAGGAACATGTTTGCTAAGAACATATAATAAGTCATTGATGAATGAACTTAAGCCGAATAAGTTGAATAAGCAACTTGAACTCTAATAAGTTGTTAGAATCGTGAAGAACTTGTCATATGTTTGTCATACGATGTTAGTATGTTCAATATAGCATGAGAACATTGATTGAAGGACTTAAGTTCATAATAAGTCATAAGCATGAGAATTTGTAGTTAATAAGTTAAATAAGTCATTGACTTATGAGAATAAGTCAAAACCTACTTTGATAATAAGTTGGTGTAATAAGCAACTTGAAATGTTCATGCGTTGGTTAAAATCTATTTAGAACGCTTAGTAATGAAGCTTTGCCGGAATTCACACAATTGGACGATTATCGTCGAATTCGTGAAATTCTCGGAATAGAAGTCGTATTTTGTGTTTGAGCTTGGAAACATTGGTTTTCAATGGAGACAAATCATATTTGGCATTATAGAGTTGCGGACTTGAAAATGACCGGATTCCGACTTAGAACGAAGAAACGAGTATTGAACGTTCACGAACGTTTATCGTTTTCGTTGAAAATGGACTTATAGGTGAAATTTTAGCAAACGAAGTCAAATAGATAAAATTCTTACATGAATGTATAGAGTATGAAATTTGTGAACCGTAGGCTTTTGAACGAGCCAATTCGGACTTAAAACGAAGAAGTTATGAGTCCGGGAGTTTCGTAAAATTTTTAAAAATTGTAAACTGTCTGTGGCACAGAGTTGGCGCCACGGCGACAACCCAAGGCCATTGAGTGACTCCGCAATGCCGAGTTTGAGGCTAGCATACTGCTAACTCATGCCGCGGCGTAAGAAGAAGAGTGATGTGTGGCGCCGCGGCGCCAGACCTAAGAAATTACCAGAGAAGAAAGATTTCAAGTACAGAAGGAAAGGAAACTTTATAGTTTTGAACTAAGGCATAAACATGACATTGTTAGGACATTGTAAGACACTTAAGTATAATGATTAAGAGTTAATAATCAATTGAAGATGAACATAATGAGAACAACGTAATGTCTTAAAGTTTCTTTGTAGAGAAATTTGTTGACCAAGTTGATTATGAATCAATGGTTTGAAATACAAGTGTGGGTTATGTAATTACTTAATGAACATGATAAGACCTTTCCTAAATCACTGTTATAGTGATGACTTTAGGAATTTAATGTTGTTTAATGAGTACTTAAACGACGAACGTAAAGTATAAAGAACGTGAACCGTATTCAATAAAGATAAGGCCTATAACGTTAAGAGTTACAACTAAAAGTTGTTAAATAATTCGTGAACGTAAACGGTATGCAATAAAGTGTACTTAACAAATGATGATCGAGTTTCGATTAATAACATAAGGATGTTAGTAAGCCGTGAGGAAGGATGATTAACTTGAAACGAGTTGTATTAATAAATTAAATCCAAGTAAGACATAGAAGAGAAAGAAGTTGGTAAGAATGATGTAAGTTATAACGATAAGCTGGAACCAATAGTAACAAATCTAATATATGATTAGATTGAGATGAAGGGTAAGATATATTAGGAACCATGTATGTTCATTCATGACCTAATGTGGTATGTTATGTGGTTATGTATTATAGAGACCGTAAAGACTGAAAGGAAAAGTTATTTTTACTATAGCGAGAGCCTTTGAAGGCAAGTTTTTCTTAAACGCAACATCTAACCTTCGTGTTAGCCAAGTTTTCTATGATTCATGTTATGAGATGCATGAACTATTTTACTAAAGGGTCGATGCCAGTTTTTTCTCGGCTAGACTAATCTTGAAAAGTTGATTGATTTATTTATAAGTCTTTCAATATAAAATTGTTAACGCTATCCTACGTCAATTGTTTGGTACGGATTCAAGGTAAGCCTGAGTATGAATAAACAAATGTATTTTTCATCGATTATTCGATGGGCATGCGAGGTTGTCAAAACTTAAACGTACATACGTTTAACGGGATATAGTGTTGATCAACATAGAGTACTATGGGCTGATCACCCAGAAGTGCTCGTAAGATATGCCGGACTTACAGACTTAGTGTCGGGTTGTCCTTTTCAAAGAAATTATGAAACGCTCATGGTCTTGAGCCAGAATTGATGTTTTATTGAATATTGTTATTGTAAAACATTTTGAAGGAAAAAAATGCTATTTTGAATTATTGGTAGTACTTCATAACTATTATCCAGTTTTTAAAGATATACGATTCCTATGTTTCAAGCATGTTGTTTAAAAGAAATTATTGTACTTGTTGAGCTTGTTATGCTCACTCTTGCTTGAACCATATGAATGCAGCTAGGACCGAACGAACCGAGGAATCTGACAAGGATAGAGGCAAGTGAAGCTAAACAATTAGTTTACCTTGTAATAAACTAGTAAGTTGTATATATTATAGAACAATGAACAAAAAATGTAATGGTTTTAGAACCTGGGAACGGGATGTAATATTATTAATGTAATAAGAATGTCATTGATTAACACATTTTGATGTCGTTTCAATAGAATGAATGTACAGTTATGAGTACCGTGTAGCACCATCTGTCGGGTTGGAAGATACCCAGATTTGGGGGCATCACAGGTTGGTATTAAAGCATTAGGTTATAAAACTTAAGGAGGGGAAAACCTTAGGCTAATAACCTTGTTAAGGAAGAAAAGTCCGAAGGAAGTAAACTCAAGCTTAACTTCAGTCGAATAAGTTATTAAGGTATTGAGGAAACTCAGTACCGAAAGATTTAAAAGATGGAAAGTAACCCTAAATAAATTAAATGTGATTTATGCTTATACTATTATGTGTTATGTACTAATCAACATATGTGTTATTGTAGGATGTCAATCTATAGCTTGATGTATAGAGATATACACGCGATGAGCGAAGAAGTTATGAACAAAGTAGAGTCTGTACCAATGTCGGTGGTGTTGGTACCATTAGTGATTCTAGGGGAGTCGGAGACAGTGGAGTACTTTTCTGAGGAGGACTACTCCGAGGGAGATATGGATATAGCGTCATATCTTAATATGATGGACTATGAGGAGGAAGAAATTGAGGTAACATCGGTTAATACGGTAGTACCTACACTAGAGTCAATACCTCCAGATGCAATGAGAGCATTGTATCCGGCAGTGCTTGACAGGAATGTGCAACTGAGTACAGTTGTGCAGAATTAGAGTGAAGAGATTAATAATCTCCATGAAGCTAAGGTGTCTGCAGAAGCAGATTTTGAGTTAGAACACGATAGACATGTGCTTATGACAGAGCAGGCTAGGGACTATAAGAAGGAGGCCGATAAGCTTCGTAAGAAGCTACTTAAGAAAGACCGGAAGATAGCGCGGATGTCTTACATCCATGAGAGTGCTCATAGAGATTTCAAGTTTAAAGTTGCTTGTTATCCCATGGAGTCAGGACAAACTTGACATACTATTAGTCGGGATACTATAGCGATGATTACGAATGAGAAACACGAGGACACTGTTATGCATTATTAGAAGTCTAGAGTAAAAAAATATATGTGTAGTGACTTAAAACCCTCTTTTGTATAAAAGGGAAGTCTTTTTGTAAATCCCAACTTTTGAGAAGTTCAATTGTGGGATAGAAATGTACTAGCCATTGGCTATGGAAGTAAAGTGTAAATAGTTTCAGACTATAAGGAAGTATATGAATATAATGAAGTTTTCATTTAATGTGCTTTGTTATGGTATGAGTTATTATGTGGCAATAATGAAAATCAAGGGGGTCAAAACAACCCTATGCAAGAGTTCATTAATTCATTAACGGCTGCATTTAACTAAACCGAGGGTAGAGTACCTGAGGAACCTAGGTTAGCCAGAACGACTACCTTTAAAGAATTTAAAATTATAGGTCCGCCGGAGTTCAAAGGAACGACGGACCCATTAGCAGCCCGGACATGGGTAATAGAAATAGATAAGGCGTTTGTTATTATAAAACGTAGGTGAGGCGCAACAAATTTCTTTTGCGACTTACATGATAAAAGGGGAAGCCAACTTTTGGTGGGAGGCTCACCAGGGTGGGGCTAGAACAGATGCGGTAACGTGGGAACAATTCAAGGAGGTTTTCTTCGAGAATTATTTCCCTACAAGCATGTAAGGGAGGATGGAGATTACGTTCTTAGAACTTAAACTAGGGGACATAACGGTTCCCCAGTACGCGGCCAGATTCAATGAATTGGCAAGGTTTGCTCCACACTAAGTGGACACTGAGAAGAGGAAGGCTCGTATGTTTGAGCAGGGCCTGAAACCCTGGCTCTATAGTAGGATTTCTGTGTTCCAGAGTGTTTCCTTTGGGACCATTTTGGAAAAGGTGATTATAGCCGAGGTTGGTAGTGAGGCGTTGACTAAATATCACAAAGAGAGAAAGAATAAGAGCAAGGGAAAGGGAGGAACCAAGGTAGAGAATGCCAGTGGCAATATACCAAAAAGAAAAAATTTTAATTCCAGGAATACTATAGTGGGACAAGGGGATCCTAAGCGTAAGATTGAAGCGTAAGATATATGGAAAGACTCATCTAGGAGTCTGTCTGAAAGGGATTATAAGTATCTTTAAACATTACGGTAGAGAAAGGGGAAATAATTTTCGTTAATTATATTCGTGGAAATGGTTTCATGGATAATAATGGTAAGCAAGTATTGGTAGATAAGTACTGATAAAGTTGAGAGAATTTGAAGTAATTCTCGGTATGAATGAGTTGATTAACCATAGAACTTTAATAAATTGTTAGAATAAAAGAATGGATCTTCAGTTTTCTAAGTAACCCAAGGTAGTATTCTATGGTATTAAAATACCGCGACGCTTTTGTTGTCTAACAATAAAGCAAGTTAGGAGGATGTTAAGGAAGAGGATGAGTCGTTACGGTTATGTATCGACTATCGTAATAGGATTAAGTTAGCAGTTAAGAATGAATACCCATGGCCCAGGATCGATGATCTATTTGATCAGATGAAGAGGGCAAAGAATTTTTTTTCTAAGATAGATTTGCGTACGGGGTATAGTCGGATGAAAGTAAGGAAGAAGGAGGATACTAAGATGACATTAGGACTCGTTATAGTTATAACGTGAGCCTCGTTATGTCGTTTGGGTGGACTAGACGGAAATTTTTAAAATGGTGGCAATTGGTAGGTACCCTTGTGAGGTGCTATGTTTGAAAGTACCATTTAAGGTGTTCAAATAATATTTGGATGAGGGTGTTGTAATGATCATTGGTGATATTCTAGTCTAATTTAAGAGGAAGTATGAACATTTGGAGTTAGTGTGAGAAACACTATGAAGGGAGAAGGAATTTTTGAGGAATTTAGAGACAAATTTGTTATTAAGAAGTATGTTGGGAATGAGAAGTGAGAAAATAGTTTTAGGAGCTAAAAGGGAAGTTAATTATTTCATTGTCTTTATCAAATGATACGAGGAAGGAGTGTATCTCGATGTTTGAATTAAGATTGCGTGCTCATATAGCACGGCAAAGTCATCAATTAAAGGATTATAAGGAGGTTTATCCTACTTAGGTAATGTAGTCTTAGAATTACAAATCGGAAGATAGTATTTGTGACAACCAGAGGACAATTTTATAAAATCTTAAATGATTGATTTAAGGTCAAATAAATTATGAAAATAAGTGTATGCGTTTGATGTTATTAGGATTGAATTTTGAGGATTTCAATATTATGTGAAGGATTTACGCAACGATTAAGGATTTATGTGAGAAAATGTATGTATAATGTGGTTAAGAGTCGAGGTTCGATCGATAAATTATATAAGAAAACCTAATATTATTTAGAAAACGTCAGATAGAAAATTATAACGATTTATAAGAAACCCTAGAAATCGGTTCTGGAAACCCTAGTTTCAGTTCCGGGAATCCGAAACCCTAATTCGGATATTAAAAGCCCTAGATTGGGAATGCAATGCTATGTATAAGGTTTAACGTTATTAATTATAAACTAATTAGGGAAAACCCTAATAAATTATTGGAAACCCTATTTGAGTATTAGAAAACCCTAATACCATATCTGAAAATCCTAATTTCAGATTTTGAATATTTGAAACCCTGATCTGGGAATATAACGGAGAATTATAATGCTCAAGTGATTTAGATTATAAGCTTAATAGGGTAAAGCTTATTTATTTAGCAAACCCTAATTTTCAAAATTTGAACCCTAATTATTCTGTCTGAAACCCTAATCGGGATATTAAAACCCTAAGTGGGAAGCTTGAAGTTAAGTATAGAGTTCTATGTTATTAATTGTAAGTATAATTAGGGATAACCCTATTTGATTAATTAGAAAGCCCTAATTTCTAATGTTGGAAACCCTAATGTACAATTAGAGAAAATCTAATTATTAATTTATAAAGTTTAATGTTAATTAGGAAGCCTTAACCCTAATTAGCCAGCTTGAACGAATTAGTAAACTTTATTGTAATTAGGAAACCTAATTTCTAAATTGAAAGATTATTTTCTATGTAAAATCCTAATTAATGGGTTATAAACTCTAGTGACCAATTATGATCCAAATTGCTAAATTAGCAAATTTAATTAGAAATAATAATCCTAATCGGGCAAGCCCGATTTATGATTAGGAAATTATAATATAATTATCAATCCTAATTATAATTTAGAAATATTAAATTTCTATTTTTGAAACCTAATGATTATGGGAAATTACTAAGTCGCTTATGCACTTTATGAGCAAAATGACCAAAATGCCCTTTTAGCATTATTTAATAAGGTGACTTACAGTAGGTTGCCATAACTTTAGTTGGTGACCAACTTTGCTAGGCATGTGGTCTATGGGCTAGCCTTTAATCAACCAACATGATCACCATTCATGTATCATACATTATATATAGATCGGAGAGAGAGAAACATACACTAATTTGGCTCATTTGTCCAAAAACACCCAACCAAGTCTCTCTCTATAGACCCTGTGAAAATATCAAGTATTTTAGTCCCTAGCATGATCTCTATCAAGCCAAGAACAAAGATCCAAAGTCGATTCATGAATCAAAGCTCAAAAAGTGGTATAAAACCCTAACCTTGCAAATCTATGATTTCGATGTTTTAATGTTGGTGTTTGTTGGTTAAACATGTGTAATAGGGTGTCAAATGATGATCTCGGGTTGTCATAACACAAACCCATAACATCAAATTACTCGAATCTAGCATTTTCAAAAATCGGAAAAGGTTGAAAAATGGTTCGATGTCGGACCCATAAACCGTATGCTGTTAATTGTTTTAGTGTTTTAAGAGTTTGTAGTTGTATTATGTTATTTGGTCTTTAATCATGATTTGAATCAAGTCCAGATCATGTGTAGATCAAAAGATACAAGCGGTCAAAGGTCGTTGACCAACCACAAAAACTTGAATCTGGGCAAACCGTAAATATTCTATGTTGTTCGACAAGATTTTTTCCAAAGCTATGAATCTTACCGATGTTTGATGTTTAGGCTAAGTTTTTGCTTTAAGCTTGTTGTTCGGTATATATACTATACACTAAAGTCCTTAGATCTATCATATCTTCAAATGTATCAATTGTAGAATCATGGTCAAATATCATTGATCGAATCGCTCGATGAAGGTTTTTCGAAAACCTGATCTTCATCACCAAATTTTGTCGTAACTTTGACCGACTTTTAATCTTGTGTATATGTTGTTGTTAGATCTACTTTTGATATGTAATTGTAACCTTACATCTCCCTACAAGACCGAACCTTTACATCACGTAAACAAAACCTAGATTTCAAGTTATAAGGATCTATAAGTAGTCATTTGCGTCGTTTCTTCAAACTGAAAACCTGCAATTTGAAGAACAGTGTCCATAAATGAATTTAAAGCTTAGATCTCACAACTTTGTTATGTTTTGGCCATGACAAGTGATTAATGTGGTATGTCATTAATACTACAACAATAAGAGCTAGATCGATCTAGAAATCATCAACAACATCTGTCAGTAATCGAGGTCAAACCAAGTCACCAAATCGACATACGCATTGGAATTGGAATCGCCAAGAACACCGATATACGATTTGCTCTGTCGCTATATAGGCCTTTTAGCGACATTTAATTAAGAAATTGATTATTAATTAGAAAATGATTTATTTTAATTAATAAATCAAAATAAATAGATTTTAATTATTAAAAATACATAATAAATTATGAAAAATTATTTTAAAGCTTGAAAAATAGTTTTTAACTATTTTGAGTATATTTTGAAAATATTTAATATTTTTGGAATATAAATTGTATTTATTTATTTAATTATAATATTAAATAAATTATTTAAAAATAGTTTTAATTCATGAAAAATCATGAAAAATTATATTATGGTGTTAGAAAATATTTTAAGTTATTTTTGATGACTTTTGATATTTTGTGATGAATTTTCTTAATATTTATTATTAATGGTAATTAGTTTATTTAATAAATATATTAAATAAATTGTGAAAAGTAGATTTAATGCTTTTAAAAATCATATAAAATGATTTAAGTGTTATAAAAATATTTTATGTTATAAAATATAACTTTTGATATTTTGGCATGAAAATATTAATATTTTAATATTTTTAGCAATTATCTGGATAATGGTTTTGATTAATTAAAAAAATCATAGAAATATGATTTTAAGGTATTAAAATACTTTGATATATTATAATTATATTATAATATTATGTTATGATTTTCATTAATATTTGATATTAAATAGATATTAATGATCAAGGAATAATGTGGTATTTATATTAATATCGCTTATTGATTTATGTTTTAATTACTTTAAAAACATTTAAAGGAAATAATAAAGTATTGAAAATACTTTGAGATATTATAAATATGATATAATATTATGGCATGTAATTCATTAATGTTTAGCAATAAATTAATATTAATGACTAAGGAATTATGTGGTATTTAATTCATTTAAATACGGTTTTAATGATTGAAAAATGTTGATAAATGATATTAATTATCTGAAAAATTATTACAAGTTTATGAAAAATGTTTGGACTGATAATATAATTATCTAAGGTTATTGTTAATTGTTTAGGCAGAGTTTAATTGAACTTAAACTCGATATTTGTCCGATTAGACCGCTTCTGGATGATAGAATTGTGTTTCATTTCAATTTAGACTTAAATAGTCTGGTTTGATGCTAAGTCTATGTGTTGTATAGACTGATAGGATTATGTGGTAATGTGTTTAGGTTATTTTATACTGTGATGATATTATTCTAATAATTGGAGATCGATATTATCTGTATTAGGTCTTCGGATAAAGCTAAGTTATTTTTCAGATCAGAATCAACTTAATGTGCAAGTTTGTTTTCTTAACTCTACTAAGAGTGTTTCATTCAGATATGCTTATGGTTAATCGTTACTGATTACTATGTAGAATTGTACTCTGTACATCTTGTATGTATAAGTCAGGTATGAAAGGCTGATCACCTTCATTACCAGTTGGTCCAGATATATATTGTTCATGTAATACTTGTTCAGTCAAAACTTTGTTCATGCTAATTCACAACTACATTGTGAATTATAGCCAGCTTATTATTCAGACTCTTTCAACCATGATATATCCTTAAATTGTATTTAAACTTGTCGGGCAACTTTCATGCTCACCCTTGCTATATCATGATAAAACATTGCGATTAAGGTGAATGCGTTGGATACAAGGGAAGTTTAAAGATGGCCCAATTTTAAAGTTAATGCGCGATTAGTTTTGTAATAGTCTTGTATGATAATGAGGTCATGTGTTAGATAAGTTATGAAATGTGTGTAAGTTATGGTTACTCTCAACCTTGGGGATAGTGTATAATGTTTAATGTATAAACAATTTATGTTTATATCTTCCGCAATAATTATAGAAATAAAATAACCGGATCCGCATGATTTGGGCGCTTACATTTGGTATCAAAGTCATGGTTATAAACCTAGGGTAGAGTTACCTTAGACTAATAACCGCAGTGATTAGATAAGATCTAACTCACATGAGAGTTAGTGTGCTCAAGATTCAAGATTCACTTAATCTCATGAAAGTTATAAAGATATGGAGTTCCCTAACTCGATAATAAAGGGAAAAGAGTGATGAATAGATAGAGTCTAAAAGACTAAAAGTACAATGATAGGAGATCGTAAAACAAAACGATCACAGTAATAAGCAATGAATCGTAATATATACGATGAGATCACCCATGATCCGATAAGGTTATGGTATGAAGAAAGATCAAGAGAATGATGAAAAGTTTACAAACAAGATTGTTGTGTATGAAATTGTGCTATAAATCGCATGCATCCGTAAGAGAATTATGAATAATAATTAAATTCGTATGGAGAAGGGGTTAGTGTTAGGTGGGGATTCAATTGAGGACTCATGTGCTCAAAATTGAAGTTGTATGATTCTTCAGATGGGAGTTGAATTGTACTTGGTGTAAAAATCACTTAATTTCTGGCATTGATAATCATTGAAATGTTTGTGTCGCGCTATTTGCTATATGCAGGTTAAGAGGGTGATTCCTTTCTCATGTGTATAACAAATAGATAGGTCATAGGTAGAGGATATAAGGTTAAGTACGAGTTCTTAAAACTCATACTTATGTGACATTCTTGACTCATAGTTATATGAAATATTTATGAACCCCTCAAATGAATGGACGCCAAAGGTCCGACTAGGGTAAGTTCTTAAACTCATATGATTGTGGCAAGTTATGAACTTATAAGTGTGGTTTGATTTAATCGGGAATAGTTTTTGTGAATGGAGTATTAAGGATTATAGAACAGATAGAATGTTTAAGCAAATGATTGTTAGTGGAGGCATTAGGTTTTCCTAAACTCTTAGCTATGCTAAACTTCAAATTTTGACATCAAGCTAAATACGCACTATGTGCCTTTTAAAAAAAAAATGTAGACTCGTAGACTCAGAACCATTTTTGAAACGGTTTAAAGTACAAACCTATGCTACTTATTTCAAATTTAGACTCAAATGATTTGAAATATCAAAATTTGTTTTTATTTATCACCATGTACCATGTAACTCAAAAGTAGATGATAAAAATGTGATGGAGTTGTAAATACAGAATACTTAGTGTGAACTTGACCAAGTCATTGTTCCACTATCAGATGATGATGTGTTATGACAAAGTCATACAATGACAAGATCCTCAAAACGGATTGTTAATACAAAGACGCAAGCATCACGACGCCATTCTCTAAAAATGTTTTCAAAATTTTAATTTGCCAACTGGTTTGGCTACACCTAAATAATTCGATTGAATCAATTATCGATATGAGTCTATGCTATTTGATTCAAACTAGATTAATGTTATGAAAACTCTAAATATTCATTGATAGAAATTTCTAACCAAATTGTTTTGGTACTAATCCTATGATAAGACCGAGGTGAACTATGATGTTTGGATGAATAATCCAATCTAGTAGCGTAAATATTCGCTAAAAATGATTAATACGTTATGCATGACGAAGAAGAGTACGATATAGGATAATCACCTAAAGTACTAGTAATGGTAGTTTACCTTCTTTGTGATTGTAAACAGATCAAGTATCGTATAGCTTTTTTACAGATAAATACCGCTAAATCTATGTGTTCATGGTCTATATGACCCTCAAAGACAATTTGAAACCTTTTACTCTTGTGAGTGGTGAATGGGTAGTAGTATATGTGTGAATGGTGTAATGGTGAATGGTAAGGTTTAATGGTGTAAGGTGTAAGGTGAATTTTGGGACAAAATTTTATAAGGAGGGGTGAATGTGACAACCCGAGAATTTAGACAATTTTACAAAATCTTAAATGATTGATTTAAGGTCAAATATTAGACCCAGATAGTAAAATAAGTGTATGCGTTTGATGTTATTAGGATTGAATTTTGAGGATTTCAAAATTTCGTGAAGGATTTAGGTGAATTATTCAGATTAAGGATTTATGTGATTAAGTTCGTGAAATTTGTTATATGTATGTGTATGTAATGTGGTTAAGAGTCAAGGGTTGATCGATAAATTATATCCGTGTCAAACCCTAATATTATTTAGAACATCAACGCTCAGATAGAAAATTATAACGATTTATAAGAAAACCTAGAAATCGGTTCGAAACCCTAGTTTCAGTTTCCCGAATCAAACCGTAAATTGGATATTAAAACCCTAGATTGGGAATGCAATGCTATGTATAAGGTTTAACGTTATTAATTATAACTTAATTAGGGAAAACCCTAATGAATTATCGAAACCATATTCGAGTATTAGAAAACCCTAATATCATATCTCGAAAATCCTAATTTTATTTCTAATATTTGAAAACCCCGATCCGGGAATATAACGAGAATTATAATGCTCAAGTGATTTAGATTATAAGCTTAATAGGTAAAGCTTAATTATTTAGCAAACCCTAATTTCCAAAATTTGAACCCTAATTATTCTCGTCTCAAACCCTAATCGGATATTAAAACCCCAAGTGGGAAGCTTGAAGTTAAGTATAGAGTTCTATGTTATTAATTGTAAGTATAATTAGGATAACCCTAATTGATTAATTAGAAAGCCCTAATTTCTAATGTTGGAAACCCTAATGTACAATTAGAGAAAATCTAATTATTAATTTATAAAGTTTAATGTTAATTAGGAAGCCTTAACCCTAATTAGCAAAACTTGAACTAATTAGTAAACTTTATTGTAATTAGAAACCCTAATCTAAATTAGAAACCTAATTTCTAAATTGAAAGATTATTTTCTATGTAAAATCCTAATTAATGGGTTATAAACTCTATGACCAATTACGATCCAAATTGCTAAATTAGCAAATTTAATTAGAAATAATAATCCTAATTGGCAAGCTTGATTTATGATTAGAAATTATAATATAATTATCAATCCTAATTATAATTTAGAAATATTAAATTTTTATATTTTGAAACCTAATGATTATGGGAAATTACCAAGTCGCCATGCACTTTATGAGCCAAATGACCAAAATGCCCTTTTAGCATTATTTAATAAGATGACTTGTGTAGGTTGCCATAACTTTAGTTGGTGACCAACCTTTGCTAGGCATGTGGTCTATGGGCTAGCCTTTAATCAACCAACATGATCACCATTCATTGTATCATACACATATATAGATAGAGAGAGAGAGAAACATACACTAATTTGGCTCATTTGTCCAAAACACCCAACCAAGTCTCTCTCTCTATAGACCCAATGAAAATATCAAGTATTTCACCCCTAGCATGATCTCTATCAAGCCAAGAACAGTATCCAAAGTCAGATTCATGAATCAAAGCTCAAAAAGTGGTATAAAACCCTAACCTTGCAAATCTATGATTCTGATGTTTAATGTTGTTGTTTGTTGGTTAAACATGTGTAATAGGTGTCAAATGATGATCCGGGTTGTCATAACACAAACCCATAACATCAAATTACTCAATCTAGCATTTTCAAAAATCGGAAAAAGGTTGAAAAATGGTCTCGACAAGCAAATGTCGTAATTCTATAAACCGTATGCTGTTAATTGTTTTAGTGTTTTAAGAGTTTGTAGTTGTATTATGTTATTTGGTCTTTAATCTGCGATTTGAATCAAGTCCAGATCATGTGTAGATCAAAAGATACAAGCGGTCAAAGGTCGTTGACCAAACCACAAAACTTGAATCTGGGCAACCCGTAAATATTCTATGTTGTTCGACAAGATTTTCCAAAGCTATGAATCTTTACCGATGTTTGATGTTTAGGCTAAGTTTTTGCTTTAAGCTTGTTGTCCGTATATATACTATACACTAAAGTCCTTAGATCTCTCATATCTTCAATGTATCAATTGTAGAATCATGGTCAAATATCATTGACCGAATCGCTCGATGAAGGTTTTTTCGAAAACCCAGATCTTCATCACCAAATTTTTGTTTAACTTTGACCACCTTTTAATCTTGTGTATATGTTGTTGTTAGATCTACTTTTTGATATGTAATTGTAACCTTACATCTCCCTACAAGATCGAACCTTTAGATCACGTAAACAAAACCTAGATTTCAAGTTATAAGGATCTATAAGAGTCATTTTTAAGGTCGTTTCTTCAAACTGAAAACCCGTAATTTAAAGAATGTGTCCCGACAATGAATTTCAAGCTTAGATCTCACAACTTTGTTATGTTTTGGCCATGACAAGTGATTAATGTGGTAGTATGTCATTAATACTACAACAATAGGCTAGATCGATCCTAGAAATCATCAACAACACTGTTGTAATTGAGGTCAAACCAAGTCACCAAATCGACATATTTATTTTCGGAATCGCCAAGAACACCAAGAACACCTATATGATTTTGCCTGCTCGCCATTATAGGCTTTTTAATGACAGCTTTAATTAAGAAATTGATTATTAATTTAGAAAATGATTTATTTTAATTAATAAATCAAAATAAATAGATTTTAATTATTAAAAATACATAATAAATTATGAAAAATTATTTTAAAGCTTGAAAAATAGTTTTTAACTATTTTGAGTATATTTTGAAAATATTTAATATTTTTGGAATATAAATTGTATTTATTTATTTAATTATAATATTAAATAAATTATTTAAAATAGTTTTAATTCATGAAAAATCATGAAAAATTATATTATGGTGTTAGAAAATATTTTAAGTTATTTTTGATGACTTTTAATATTTTGTGATGAAATTCATTAATAATTTATTATTAATGGTAATTAGTTTATTTAATAAATATATTAAATAAATTGTGAAAAGTAGATTTAATGCTTTAAAAATCATATAAAATGATTTAAGTGTTATAAAAATATTTTAAGTTATAAAATATAACTTTTGATATTTTGGCATGAAAATATTAATATTTTAATATTTATAGCAATTATCTGATAATGGATTTGATTGTTTAAAAAAAAATCATAGAATTATGATTTTAAGGTATTAAAATACTTTGATATATTATAAATATTATAATATTATGTTATGATTTTCATTAATATTTGATATTAAATAGATATTAATGATCAAGGAATAATGTGGTATTTATATTAATATCGCTTATTGATTTATGTTTTTAATTACTTTAAAAACATTTAAAGGAAATAATAAAGTATTGAAAATACTTTGAGATATTATAAATATGATATAATATTATGGCATGTAATTCATTAATGTTTAGCAATAAATTAATATTAATGACTAAGGAATTATGTGGTATTTAATTCATTTAAATACGGTTTTAATGATTGAAAAATGTTGATAAATGATATTAATTATCGAAAAATTATTACAAGTTTATGAAAAATGTTTGACCGATAATATAATTATCTAAGGTTATTGTTAATTGTTTAAGCAAGAGTTTAATTGAACTTAAACTCGATATTTGTCCGATTGTAATCGCTTTTGGATGATTGAATTGTGTTTGTTTCAATTTAGACTTAAATAATCCGGTTTCGATGCTAAGTCTATGTGTTGTATAGATCGATAGGATTATGTGGTAATGTGTTTAGGTTATTTTATACGTGATGATATTATTCTAATAATTGGAGATCGATATTATCTCGTATTAGGTCTTCTGATAAAGCTAAGTTATTTTTCAGATTCAGAATCAAATCTTAACAGCAAGTTTGTTTTTTTCTTAACTCTACTAAGAGTGTTTCATTCAGATATGCTTATGGTTAATCGTTATCGATTACTATGTAGAATTGTTGTATTGACATCTTGTATGTATAAGTCGTATGAAAGGTCGATCACCTTCATTACCAGTTGGTCCAGATATATATTGTTCATGTAATACTTGTTCACAAAACTTTGTTCATGCTAATTCACAACTACATTGTGAATTATAGCCAGCTTATTATTCAGACTCTTTCAACCATGATATATCCTTAAATTGTATTTAAACTTGCTGGGCAACTTTCATGCTCACCCTTGCTATATCATGATAAAACATTGCAGATTAAGGTGAATGCGTTGGATACAAGGGAATTTAAAGACGCCCAAACTTAAAGTTAATGTGCGCGATTAGTTTTGTAATAGTCTTGTATGATAATGAGGTCATGTGTTAGATAAGTTATGAAATGTGTGTAAGTTATGGTTACTCGACCTTGGGGATAGTGTATAATGTTTAATGTATAAACAATTTATGTTTATATCTTCCGCAATGCTTATAGAAATAATAACCGGATCCGCGGTGAACACTAGTGATGAATAGATATGACCTAAAAGACTAAAAAATGCAGTGATAGGAGATCGTAAAACAAAACGATCACAGAATAGCAATGAATCGTAATATATACGATGAGATCACTCCATGATCTGATAAGGTTATGGTATGAAGAAAGATCAAGAGAATGATGAAAAGTTTACAGCAAGATTGCTGTGTATGAAATTGTGCTATAAATTGGTACAGATCCAGAAGAGAATTATGAATACGAATTAAATTCGTATGGAGAAGGGGTTAGTGTTAGGTGGGGATTCAATTGAGGACTCATATCGGCAGCTGAGTTGTATGATTCTTCGTATGGGAGTTGAATTGTACTTGGTGTAAAAATCACTTAATTTCTGGCATTGATAATCATTGAAATGTTTGTGTCGCGCTATTTGCTATATGCAGGTTAAGAGGGTGATTCCTTTCTCATGTGTATAACAAATAGATAGGTCATAGGTAGAGAATATAAGGTTAAGTACGAGTTCTTAAAACTCATACTTATGTGACATTCTTGACTCATAGTTATATGAAATATTTATGAACCCCTCAGCGAATGGACATCAAAGGTCTGACTAGGGTTAGTTCTTAAACTCATATGATTGTGGCAAGTTATGAACTTATAAGTGTGGTTTGACGAACTGGGAATAGTTTTGTGTGAATGGAGTATTAAGGATTATAGGAACAGATAGAATGTTTAAGCAAATGATTGTTAGTGGAGGCATTAGGTTTTCCTAAACTCTTAGCTATGCGAAACTTCGAATTTTTGACATCAAGCTAAATACGCACTATGTGCCTTTTAAAAAAAATGTAGACTCGTAACCATTTTTGAAACGGTTTAAAGTACAGTCTATGCTACTTATTTCAGCTAGACTCAAATGATTTGAAATATCAAAATTTGTTTTTATTTATCACTCATGTACCATGTAACTTCAAAAGAGATGATAAAAATGTGATGGAGTTGTAAATACAGGAATACTTAGTGTGAACTTGACCCGAAGTCGCTGTTCCACTATTGTATGATGTGTTATGACAAAGTCATACAATGACGGCATCCTCAAACGGATTGTTAATACAGTACGGCATCATGACGTCATTCTCGAAAATGTTTTCAAAAAGTTTAATTTGCCAACGGAGTTTGGCTACACCTAAATAATTCGATTGAACAGAATTATCGATATGAGTCTATGCTATTTGATTCAGCTAGATTAATGTTATGAAAACTCTAAATATTCATTGATAGAAATTTCTCGAACCAAATTGTTTTGGTGCCGAATCCTATGATAAGACTGAGGTGAACAATGTTGTTTGGATAAATAATCCAATCTGATAGCGTAAATATTACCTAAAAATGGTTAATGCGTTATGCATGACGTAAGAGTACGATAGGCTAATCACCTAAAGTACAAGTGTGGGCAGGAGGGACATATCTCTCCTAACTGCCCCAATCCTAGGATGAGCAATGGGTGTTTTTCTGGTGGATCAACGAGCGTAAGGTGAAGAATTGTCCAAAAAGGAGGATGGATATAGGAAGCGTGAATGCGGGAAAGGCGGCGGAACAATGACAATAACGGGACCAACTTCATTTAAATCAACCGCAAAGAGTCTTCAACATACGATTTTTGAGGATACCGAAGTAGCGAAAGGGGATGGAACTTGTATTATTCGTACTCAACTTTATTTTCAGTATATATGATTTTTTCTTAAATATAGTAAATTATGTTATGAAGAAATTTTGAAGGAGGAATTTGAGTTCTGTTCGAAATCAAATTTCCGTATGATCAGATAGACAAGTTTTATGTTGAATAGATAAAGATCAGTTCGATCGAATATGATCGAGATCTACTTGAAGTGATTGTGTATGCTATTTGCCCTAGTATCTATAAGTTTTAAAGCGATGATTCCGGGGAGGGAATCATTATAAGGGAGGGTGGATGTAATAACCAAACATTTTCAATAAGGAATTTTGCTTAAATTTTTTTTTTTAGTGTGAATATGTGCTAAGTAAAGTATGTGATATATAAAATTTATTTATTACATGAATGATGGTAAGTAATTCTTTCTAAGAATTATTGATCATTATAGATTATATTCTTATAATAAATTTATTTTGTAATAAAAGTATTTATTATTTATTTTCCTTGAAAATATGGTTATTGTATATATGATATGATTATTAGGATTATTATGATAAGTAATGAATATACTCTTAGATTTGCAATATCACTCACGTGGACATCAATACATGTCGTGAAAAACGAGTATGGCGATGAAGGTTGACACTGGTTTGAAGCTAAACCAGTCTTGGCAGCTTCTGTTGAGAGTATGCACAAGAACTGCTACCATCTCTAAGAAGACAAATCAAGGCTTGCAAGGCCAAAGTCGGATTGGAGAAAATTAATTTTCCTATAGAAATAAAATGAAGCATTTATATTATATGTGTAACATTAAGGGTACATTATGTTGATATTAATCAACGAAGGAATTATTGAGTGAGCAATTAAGAAATATTAATTGTTAATGGTTATATCAATTAAATACTTATGGTGATTAATTATTAAATTGTGATTATTAATTGTTATTATGAGTAAAGTAAATTGCATAACTAGGGTATGTATTATTTATTTAATTCATGTGTGCCAAGTATGTAGCAATGTTAGTAATTACATTAAGAAGAGTGTGAAATGTGACACCTAATAATAGCTATATTATATACCATAGAAGTTTTATAATAAGATTAATAGAATATAAAAGTTATTCAAATGATGTCTATGTGATCATGAAAATGTGTACATATTTTATAACTATGCGAATAAATAATATAATAAGGTTATTATATTGGTTATGTGAGTAGTAGAGATAATTATGGAACTATCCGGACAATAATGCCTAACCGCGATATTTTACTGCGTGTAGTTAAAATACATGGATTATATATTACATTTTCATATTACATCTACTACCTTGAACAATTAAATATGTAAATCATATTGTGGCACTAAGTTATAATGTATGGTTGATATATGTATACAATATAGCATAAGAATAAGAGTTGTGTACCAGTATATGGTCTAATTTTGCAAGAGTGCTGACTTAAATTGCTTGTCCCAAAATTAGAGTCCCATTTACTCTTCATTTTCTCCTTCACGTGTAAAACATAAAGGCTAAAAGCCTATTATCCCTTCCTTCTTCCAAGCTCAAGCTAGGAATCTAGGTGATAATTATGGGGGGGAGTGGGAATGATGATGGATTCCAACTACCAATTACCAACTCCTTGTTAACCATCATGTAATCTAACTTTCTCATTGGTTTAATTTGATGAACATATGCATTGTCTATGTATTAGATTTTCTATAAATATGAACTCTCTTTCTAAATACCATTTCTTTGAGAATTTCTAATGAGTGGGATTGAAAGCTTAGAGATAGTGAGTGATTGTATACATATTAGTAGAAGGAGTGTGATTTGGCAAGCAAATTCCAAAGGTATAAAATTCTTCCTCGTTCTTCATTTTAGTTTATGTAAAAATTTCCATTCTTGAAATTTTAATTTCTTAATTATGTGGAATTAGATGATAATGAGGTTGAGTAATGTTTAATTAGTTGTTATATGATCATACAAGCATGTTTAAACTGATATATGGATGTTTAGGATCAAGTTTATGTATAATTTTTATGGTTGGGCTAAAGTTCTCGCCAAGCAGATCGTTTCGCTCGAATCAGCACCGGCCTTGCAAACAGAAGCGCCGATCTCTGCTTTCGCTTTTTTCTTTTCTGTTAAAAATCTGATCAATGTTAGTCAATTATTATGACTTAAGGTAGCATGCAAATATGTGTAATATGTATATATAGGTATAGTTAACCTAATGAGAGCATGTTTAGATTAGTATACATGATTAACGAAGGTGTAGAGTTGAAAATGGAATTAGGACTTTAGAAAGGAACTTGAGATGTATGTATGCTATGTTCATATACTGACTTTGCAAGCATGTTGGTATGATTTAGAAAGGCATGAATAACATGTTAACTTGTGTTTATATGATTCATAGTTCTTTGCTCATGAACACGTTATTTAGGATTTGTATTAAAGAAGTTTTCTTAACTTAGTATAGTTAGCTAACATGCATGAGTACTACATGCTTTATATTCTGACCTTGTGAACATGATAACATAAATTTCCTACATATGATTAAAGCCTTAGAGTTGCCTTGTAGGTGTTAAATTACCTTGTTCAAGTTTAAAATAGTTTCAAAAGCAAACGTGAACATATTTTTAAAATATAGTTGCATCACATGAAAATCTAGATTCTAAAGGGTTAAGATGTCATGTTATTTCTATAATATTCCTATACATGATCCCTATATGTTGAACATGTAGAACCTACTAGTAAAGTTACTAATGAAAATACGAACTTTGCATACTTAATGTTAACATACTACTTTGGAAGTTAGAATCGACTTTTGTGATCACGTTTGATGATACTCTTAGACTAGCTCATGTAACTTGAACATATATGTACCATACTTGTGTATCATAATTCAAGTAAAGCCTAAATAAAGCATATTTCCAACCAAAACGATGTTAGCTATGTAACATACTAGAAATTTTGGATTTTTGAGAATTAAATTTTATTTTATTATGTAGATTAAATGAATTTAATTAATTATTTATGGGAGTTAGTTAATTGAAGGTCGGATTACATGACCTAGACATATCGGAATGTCGTAGTATTTTGGCTACGTGATAGAATTACAAAGTGTTTGAATTTCCAAGACGAAAATAAAAGTTTTCTCGAGAAATTTTGAAAAAACACTATTCACGCATTTCTTCCTGAATAATTTTTTGAACTTCCGAGAAATACGTAATGATAGAATATCGAGATGAGATACAATATCCAATAATATTTTAGTTATGGCAAATGCAGTTTTTCTCCTGCGAACTTAAAACCTAACGATTAGGGAAAGTGAGTTCCAAGAAGAAAATGTAATATGAATAATGAATTAAAGCGTTGATCGAATAAATACGTAGGTATTGTACGAGGTGATGAATACGAGTATAATACGAGGTGTTATACGAGTATGAATGAATAATGGTATGTCGTATGTGAATAAGTATACAAAGTGAAATCTTAGATTAATACGTAAATTATACGTTATAAGGCCTTAAGTCAAATGTAATGGATTTGTAGGATTGTGTAGAACATTGTAAAGTCCGATGAAAATTGATAAGGCTCAAGAGTAGAAATGGGTAAGTCCAATAGGAATTAATGTGTAAGCCTAATGTAAGCTAATGGTAAAGCCCAAAGAATTGTTAATGCAAGCCCAAGTATAAGTTAAGTTTAAAAGCCCAAAGTATGAACTTATGGGTTATTGGATGGTTTAAAACTATGGGTGATCCAAAGTAATGAACGTAAGTATAATACTGAATTAATTATACCATTATGTATGAAGAATGAAATAACGATATTACTTAATTAATATACGAAAGTTAGTATATGAAGATTATACATGGGGTATAAATGTTAAGTTATGTAATTTGAGGTAATAGACTTGTAGGATTAATAGCCTAATATAGAAGTCCAATATAATGTGACAATCAAGCCTAAGTGTTTGATATATCATTAGTCCAAACTATGTAAAGACAAGCCCATTAAGAAAATAGTTAGATTTATTATCAAAGCCCAATGAAAAGCCTTGATCCATGGGTCAAACCAAGTGTAAAATGGGTAAGCTTGATGGGCAAACAAAAAGTGTGGTGACCAAGTTTTAGAAGTGGCTAGCAAGTTTACTTAGTTGCTAGGTTATGAATAGTAAGGAGGTGGAGGATTAAGGAGGTGGAATGAGGAGGTTAGTTAAGGAGGTGAAAGGTTATAATGACCATTCTACCCTAGATTTGGATGGCCTATAAATAGAAAGCTCATTTCAATTTTGTTGGTTGTTATTTCATCCAACATTCTTCTCTCAAATATAAGCTACTTATTTGGTAGAGCAAATAAGCACTTTTAAGTCAAAGTTAGATTTTCCAAGAAGAAGAAGTTAGACATCAAAGGTAATGATCTTGGGTCCAATATTCTTTCATCTCTATCATAATAGGATGATAAGAGAAGTGTAATTAAGGAACATGTTTGCTAAGAACATATAATAAGTCATTGATGAATGAACTTAAGCCAAATAAGTTGAATAAGCAACTTGAACTCTAATAAGTTGTTAGAATCGTGAAGAACTTGTCATATGTTTGTCATACGATGTTAGTATGTTCAATATAGCATGAGAACATTGATTGAAGGACTTAAGTTCATAATAACTCATAAGCATGAGAATTTGTAGTTAATAAGTTAAATAAGTCATTGACTTATGAGAATAAGTCAAAACCTACTTTGATAATAAGTTGGTGTAATAAGCAACTTGAAATGTTCATGTGTTGGTTAAAATCTATTTAGAACGCTTAGTAATGAAGCTTTGCCGGAATTCACACAATTGGACGATTATCGTCGAATTCGTGAAATTCTCGGAATGGAAGTCGTATTTTGTGTTTGAGCTTGGAAACATTGGTTTTCAATGGAGACAAGTAATATTTGGAATTATAGAGTTGCGGACTTAAAAATGACCGGATTCCGACTTAGAACGAAGAAACGAGTATTGAACGTTCACGAACGTTTATCGTTTTCGTTGAAAATGGACTTATAGGTGAAATTTTAGCAAACAAAGTCAAATAGATAAAATTCTTGCTTGAATGCATAGAGTATGAAATTTGTGAACCGTAGGCTTTTGAACGAGCCAATTCGGACTTAAAACGAAGAAGTTATGAGTCCGAGAGTTTCGTAAAAATTTTAAAAATTGTAAACTGTCTGTGGCACAGAGTTGGCGCCGCGGCGACAACCCAAGGCCATTGAGAGACGCCTCAATGCTGAGTTTGAGGCTAGCATACTGCTAACTCATGCCGTGGCGCGAGAAGAAGAGTGATGTGTGGTGCCGCAGCGCCAGACCTAAGAAATTACCAGAGAAGAAAGATTTCAAGTACAGAAGGAAAGGAAACTTTATAGTTTTGAACTAAGGCATAAACATGACATTGTTAGGACATTGTAAGACACTTAAGTATGATGATTAAGAGTTAATAATCAATTGAAGATGAACATAATGAGAACAACGTAATGTGCTAAGCCGGCTGTAGAAATTTGTTGACCAAGTTGATTATGAATCCAATGGTTTGCAATACAAGTGTGGGTTATGTAATTACTTAATGAACATGATAAGACCTTTCCTAAATAACAGTTATAGTGATGACTTTAGGAATTTAATGTTGTTTAATGAGTACTTAAACGACGAACGTAAAGTATAAAGAACGTGAACCGTATTCAATAAAGATAAGGCCTATAACGTTAAGAGTTACAACTAAAAGTTGTTAAATAATTCGTGAACGTAAACGGTATGCAATAAAGTGTACTTAACAAATGACGATCGAGTTTCGATTAATAACGTAAGGATGTTAGTAAGCCGTGAGGAAGGATGATTAACTCAAGATGAGTTGTATTAATAAATTAAATCCAAGTAAGACATAGAAGAGAAAGAAGTTGGTAAGAATGATGTAAGTTATAACGATAAGCCGGAACCAATAGTAACAAATCTAATATATGATTAGATTGAGATGAAGGGTAAGATTCATTAGGAACCATGTATATTCATTCATGGCCTAATGTGGTATGTTATGTGGTTATGTATTGTAGAGACCGTAAAGACTGAAAGGAAAAGTTATTTTTACTATAGCAGACGTTGAAGGCAAGTTTTTCTTAAACGCTTGTCTAACCTTCGTGTTAGCCAAGTTTTCTATGATTCATGTTATGAGATGTATGAACTATTTTACTAAAGGGTCGATGCCAGTTTTTTCTCGGCTAGACTAATCTTGAAAAGTTGATTGATTTATTTACAAGTCTTTCAATATAGAATTGTTAACGCTATCCTACGCCAATTGTTTGGTACGGATTCAAGGTAAGCCTAAGTATGAATAAACAAATGTATTTTTCATCGATTATTCGATGGGCACGCGAGGTTGCCAAAACTTAAACGTACATACGTTTAACAGGATGTAGTGTTGATCAACATAGAGTACTACGGGTCGATCATCACCCGAATGCTCGTAAGATATGCCGGACTTACGGACTTAGTGTCGGGTTGTCCTTTTTAAATAAATTATGAAACGCTCATGGTCTTGAGCCAGAATTGATGTTTTACTGAATATTGTTAATGTAAAACGTTTTGAAGGGAAAAAATGCTATTTTGAATTATTGGTATCTAGTTTTTGAAGATATACGATTCCTATGTTTTAAGCATGTTGCTTATAAGAAATTATTGTACTTGATGAGCTTGTTATGCTCACTCTTGCTTGAACCATATGAATGCAGCTAGGACCGAACGAACCGAGGAATCTGACAAGGATAGAGGCAAGCAAAGCTGAATAATTAGTTTACCTTGTAATAAACTAGTAAGTTGTATATATTATAGAACGATGAACAAAGAATGTAATGGTTTTAGAACCTGGGAACGGGATGTAATATTATTAATGTAATAAGAATGTCGTTGATTAACACATTTTGATGTCGTTTCAATAGAATGAATGTACAGTTATGAGTACCGTGTAGCGCCATCTGTCGGGTTGGAAGATACCCGGATTTGGGGGCGTCACAAGTTATATATATGTGATATGAATACTCACAAACATGTTTAATATGAGTTATATGACTATCTTGTGTGTTTAGAAGGCAAGCATGTTAGACTTTGTGGTTTCATGACCACGAATGGCCTTAACTTGTTGAAATGTTTAACTTGGAATTATATTGTGAAAGAAGGGAATTAGATTGACTTGAGGAGCATGAAAAAGACCTTTAACATGACAAAATATATTATGAATGAATGTTGTGTGCGAGCCGGACAGAAACCACAAGGCAGCAGTTGAGTCTTGGCTTGGCCAGAGGACGGCGCAGCTGCGCTGGTTCTAGGCTTAGCCATGGCGCAGCTGTGCCAATCTGAAATTTGAAATTTTGTAATTTGATTTTTTTTTTTGATAGTTAACTTATATGATACCTATATTGCTAGAAGTGGTTTAAAACTACTGATACATGTACATATGTAATGATTAAGTAATATGATAGTGTTTGCTTTAGATAATGAAAGTTCATGAGTAAAAATACTTTAAATTTGAGCATTCTTAATTTGTTTATGGAATAACTAGATAATTGATTTCGTGATAAACATTGATTTTGTACCATATGTGCATACTTGAATCATGTCGAGCTTGATTAATGAATGTGTTAGCTAATGAGCATCTTATGCTTGTAATACGTTATAAATAGGATTCGAAAGTGTTGATTTAATTACGTGGGTAAACTACGCTTAAGGCAAGTTTCCTAAACTTACTTCAATTATTATTGAGCAAGTATCTTCACCTTTGCATTTTCTTTATGCAATGGACATGAGTAAGAAAATTTCAGAATTATATTATTATAGTATCAGATTATTAACCCTATTGTTATATATGTTATGTCCGATCATTGATTATCAACATGGTACTATATTGTAATTCAAATATATATATTCTGTTCGTTAATGTCTAAACATGGTTATTCAAGTGTCCCCACTTGGATAATCATTGTATTTAATCACATGTTGATATATATATATATATATATATATATATATATATATATATATATATATATATACACCTATTGATCCCCCATGTGTATATGTTAACAAAAAGCCTTCTAAGCTATTTGACCAGCTAGACACAAATTTAGAAATATTGTTGAATATGATAAAACCTTTTTGTATCCAATCAAATTGTTTTTGTTCGGATTCCAGACTAAGTATGAACATCCCGATCAAGGGAAAACTTTTATGCGCCTAAGGCGGACAGAGTGAACAATGATATCGTTCTTGCATGTAGTATTGATCAATACAGGGCACATTGGGCAGATCACCCTCGTGTCCATAAGTTATGACGGTTTGCGGATGAAGTTCTGCTAAACCTTAGCGAAAATGAAAAACAATGTTCATAGTATGTCACCTTAACCCTATTTAGTCAGTACGTATTTTCAAAAATTTGATAGAGAGTTATTATGTTATTATTATCGGTTTAGATTACTTCACAACCATTGATTTGTTGTAGAAGGGTAGTACAAAGAAAATATTTAATCCTTTCAGCTAATATTTATAATTGTTATTACTTTCTGGGCACTCAAATGATCATCCTTGCTTAAATTAAATGTTTTCAGTTAAGTATGATCAACTAGAGGGCTCTGCCAGGAACAAATGGAAAGGAAAGCTGTCAGAATAAGTTATGTTATCTTATGTAATAGCTAGCTAGACTTAAATAAGATGATAATTATTATCTATCATGTAATGAAATGTTTTAAGGTCGCGTACCTGGGATTCAGACTCTGATATGTAAATTAAGTTTAATATTTATATTATTGTTATTATTATTAGTATTATTCTGCTCATAGAAATGGCATCGTGAAGGACCAAGTTCGGGTTTCAAGTACCTGAATTTGGGGGTGTCACAGGTTGGTATCAAAGTTTTAGGGTTAGAAACCATAGGTGGGGGTAGACCTTAGGAAAAAACCCTAGAGTAGAAGAAAATGTTGAAAGTACAAATAACTCATATAGAGTTTAAAAGGAGATGAATTGAATAAATTCATCGTCAAACCAAATAAAAGATAACTTATATAAAGCTTTTACTTGCTGTGTGTATATATTATATGCTAATCAGGATAATTTATGTGTAGATGCTAGGAGGAAAAGGATTATGATACCCTAAGATCGTAAAGAAGGAGCCAATCTCCATAACCAAGCCAATATCAAAGCCAATAGTTGAAGTAGAGGCTCACGTTAAAGATAACCTTGATGAGGTGATCATTTTGGAAAATATAGTACCGGACCTAGAAACTTTGGAATTAACAGATAGTGATTCAGACACTAAAGTTGAAGTTGATCAAGCATCAACGGAGGTGCAGAATCTGAGGAACAAGGTTTCTTCTCTGGAAAAGCTGTAGGAAATAGAAAAGCTATTGAATAGTCAGTTGTGAAAAGCCTTACTAGAAACAATGGAAGAACAAGATAAG
Source organism: Panax ginseng (assembly GCA_020205605.1). NCBI lineage: Eukaryota > Viridiplantae > Streptophyta > Magnoliopsida > Apiales > Araliaceae > Panax > Panax ginseng. The sequence continues at coordinate 57,754,253 of CM035134.1, read as the reverse complement.
CTTAAGATCCAAATTGATTAAATGGGAGCCACAAGCAACATATCGTGTGCAGCTCCGAGCAAGAAGGGGAAAAGAAAGATAGAAGGCCACGACTTAGGAAAATTCGATAAGAAGAAATAGAAAAAAAAAGATATGTTATCTTTACGGTTATGAAGGACATACCACTATGTATTGTCCCGACTATAAACCGGGTGCATGTTTTATTTGTGGATTGGAAGGTCTTCAAGCGAAAGGTTGTCCAGAATCAGGAAAGAGGTGTAGGAAATAGGTATAATTAGTATTTAATTATGTATGTTTGGTAATGGTCTTTGGCGTTAGTTGTAGTAACGAATCCCAACTTTTGTGGTCATAAAGGGATATCAGATGTTTAAAGCAGTATGTGATATGCTATGTAAAGTATTTTGAAATTGCTAAATGAATATGAATCTATGTTTGATTAACAAAATAAGTTTGAAACATTAAACTTATACGATAAGGTTTAGAATGTAAGTTAATAAAATATAGATTTTGCTTTATTTAACCAGAAAATGACGCCAAGACGTCAAACTCGAAACCAAAGGGAAGAAGAGTCTGTCAACAATGCTGGAGGACAACAACCAGACCTGATACAAAATTTTGCGAACATGGTAGCTCAAGCCATGTAGAATGGAATGCCAGCGGCGGGAAATCAGCCAGACAACCGATTTGCGAACTTCAAGGATTTTAAGGCCGTAGGACCCCCACGAATTAAGAGGTACCACTGACCCGATAGAAGCCCAAACTTGGGTTAAGGAAATAGAAAAACCGTTTATAGTCGCTAGGGTAGATGAGGGGCAAAAGACAGCTTTTGCCACCTATATGATAAAAGGAGAGGCGAATTTCTGGTGGGAGGCAAATCAAGCTAGGGCAGGAGAAGGAATGATAGCATGGACTAGGTTTAAGATGCTATTCTTCGAGAATTATTTCTTGGCTAGTGTGCAGGATAGGATGGAGGTGAAATTTTTGGAATTGAAGAAGGAGAACTTGAAAGTTGCGGAGTATGCCGCAAAGTTCAATGAGTTAGCTAGGTTCGCTCCACACCAAGTGGATACGGACGCTAAAAAGGCAAGGAGGTTTGAGCTAGGCCTAAAACCTTGGCTCTACAATAAGGTGGTGGTGTTGCAGATCAATACATTTGTCGCACTCTTAGAAAAGGCTATCATAGTTGAAGGGGGAAGTGAGGCCATGAGCCTCTACAATAGGGAGAAAAAGAATAAGGGTGATGGAGCCGGGAAGGTAGATGTGACAACCGAGATTTTGTAATTTAATTTAAATATTTATTGGATTGAATAAATATTTTTTGATGAATTAATTTTTAGATTAAATAATTATTTGATGAAATTAAGGTAGATTAATTTAATTATATGTGTTATATTTATTAAATTGATGTGGAGAATTTTATTATTTGATGTATGTATTTATGTGAGCTTATTGAATTAAAAGAAATATTTAATAAGCCTAATGTTATTTTAATTAATTTGATTATTTTAATAATTAATTGATGAATTAATTATTAGATTAAATAATTATTTGATGAAATTATGGTAGATTAATTTAATTATATGTGTTATATTTATTAAATTGATATGGAGAATTTTATTATTCGATGTATGTATTTATGTGAGCTTATTGAATTAAAAGAAATATTTAATAAGCCTATTGTTATTTTAATTAATTTGATTATTAACTAGAGATTTAATAAATTGATATTATTAATCAATGAGAATTTAAATTATGTGACTATGTGAATTAATGAGAAATTATTATATTTTATTAAATAAGATATTGATTTATTTTATGAAGGAGTGTGACATTTATTAAACTATATGATAAGTTTTTATTAAATTTAATGATTTTAAATCCCATTATTGTTAGCCAAACATGGCACTAAGAGAGGTTGGGAGCAGTTACCCATGATAAGTAACTGACCTCCATCATGCGCATCAGTTCACCTTATGTATTAGTATACGCCTTTTTTTCTTTTCTTATTATTTTCTAAGTCTGACAAAGCTTAACAGAGAGGAGAAAGAGAGAGAGAGAATTTGAAAGTTCAGAGATTTTTTAAGAGATTGTGAGAGTTAAGAAGAAATTAGGAAAGGTTTCAATCCTACTAATCTACGCTTTACGCTTAGGTAATTCTCTCCAACCCAATTTTCATTGTTACGTCATTTAATTTTATGAAAATTGGCTTTCATACGTTCTGTAAATCTCTGTATATTGGGGAAATTCTGTTGTTATAAGAATATATGTAATGATTCGAGTAGTATAGCATGTTTTATATGTATATTGTGTTTTCCATATCACCAATTTCTTCATGTTATAACATATGATTATGGCTTGTTATTTTAAAAATTTACAGAGTACGTTATATGGTCATATGGCCTTATACGTGTTTTTAGTATGTCAAATATAAATTATTTTGCAAAATTCACACACTTATATGATTATGCATGTTAAAACGAACAAAATGAAAATTGAATGGGTGAATTTGGTCTTATAACGAAACTATGGCGTTGAATTTTAGAATTTATGTTCAAAACTTCAAGAACATCAAGAACAGTGGAAAATTTCATGTTTTAATTCTATGATTATGTGTTTTAATGGGTTAAAATCACTCTATAAGTGTTGGGTAATGATTATATATGAATTATAACTTGTGGGTATGTTTAATTTGAGGAAATTAATGATCATGTAGTGTTAAATTCGCTGAACTCTGTGTTCTTCGCGAACTGGGAATCAAATTCTGGAGTGTCGCACCGCATGGCCAACTCAGTAGCCCGATGTCCCGCTACAGCCGCCACCGTGTGCATGAGCCAACTCCAAAGTCGATATTCCACAGTCAGCCAATACCACGCTTGTCCAGTCAAGTAATACTGGTCGTCACAAGAAAGCCAATAAAGAACTACCAGGTGGCACCGCAGCGCCACTCTGCAGTTTGTCCAGAAATGCAATTTTTTTTATGTTCAAGTAGAGAAATGTGTTTGTAACCTAGTCTAATGAATATAAAAATTTATTAGACATATGATGAGATATTAAAATAAGTTTTATCAAGTCAAGAAGACATCTAGATGTTAATTGAATCGTTGATTATGTATTTAACTTGTTGTTTGTGTAACATTATATTACAGAAAACAAGTACGATAATTTGACTAAGTATAGTCACGAATTCGAGTTAGACAAAAGAGTAAACTTATGATGTTAATACATTATTATTGACTGGTATTGTGAACGTAATTGATATGTAGGATTTAATTCAAAGAGCGAGTTTAGTTAAAGTGTAAACTACGCGCGAGGCAAGTTTCCTAACCCTACTTGTTATCGTTATATAAGTTGATTAATTCATCTTTCGATATTGAGCAAGTTCTCATTATTATTGATCAAGCCTGTCTTGTATATTAAAGTTTATTAATCTTCAATCATGATGTTGTTATATAATAATTATTCTATTGTATACCTTTTGAGATGTTATTCAAGTTAAATATTCTATTATTGTTAAACCTTGTTAGACTAGCGAACCCTTATTGATTCGACTAGTCCATAGTTGACGAGCGTTCTAAATTTCAGAATCCCTTGATGAATTATCCAAACCAAACTTCCTTTGGTGCGGACTCGAATGTCAAACTGAGATGAACAACCCTGTATAGGGGATTATTTATGCTTTAGAGTTAAGATATTGTGCACAGTATGGTACTAAGGGATGATCCCCCTAAGTACGAGAAGAAGAGTCCATAGTCTTATGACTGTTAAAGGTTTCAAGTATAAACACTTGACAACCTAGGACATAGTTCAAGGTCTTATGACCCTCAGAATTTCTTTTGATTCTTGTTATTTATTCTTGATTCAAAAGTTGAGCTTTATATCAGAAGTTATTATTTCTCTCGCATGTTATTATTCATTGTTATATTGTTATACTTGTGGGCAATTGTGCTCACTCTTGCGTAATAATAACATTGCAGTTAAGAACGAAAGAGTAGACGAACCTTCCACTAGTAAGGGCAAGGGCAAGATTAGCAAGTAATGAAGACTATTTTATTATTATAGTTATGTAATGTTATTTAGAATTGATGTTACTTAAGACTTGTTTGTTTATGATTCCGCATAGATGTTTTAAGGTTAGAGTAACCTGGGATGTTATTATTATGGTGCAGTTGATGTAACCCCATAAGGGGAGAGATTTTATTATTATTTCTTTCTATTGCATGGTTTGCATTTATTTGTGGGTAGATAGATAGATGATGCTTGTACAGTGAACACCAAATCCTGTGGAAATGGAAGTACCGGATTTGGGGGTGTCACAGGTTGGTATCAAAGCTGTAAGGTTATGAACCTTAGGTGGGAGAACAACCTTAGGTAGTAGCCTTGTAGGAGATTGAGAACATAGTAGTGGTAAACTCTTATCGAGTTCTAAGAAATAAATTTCCAAATTCATTGAAGATAATAAAAGACTTTATGTGCTTATGTGTTAATCTATGTGTTCGCTAGCACGGATTAGTAACTAAAACTTAAAATTTTGTTGTCAAGATGTCGGATGTTGGAGGAGCTAGTCGAGCTGGGGAGGAGGAACCCCGATTACCTATAGAGGAGGAGCCCCGAGACATTCATGTCGTCAGGGAACAGCTTGTACAGAGAGAGCCATCTCTGTTGATCACTATTGCTGGTCAGGAGCATGAGCCGGAGACTGATCTAGAAGAGGATCATGAGGAAGAGGAAGAAGAGGAGTTTCCACCGAACTCCATTGATGCCGAGATGTATGATGCACTGTATGATCGTAACATAGAGTTGCAGGACACTGTCCGGGATCTGACTGAGCGAGTGGTTAGTCAGCAGATTACTATTGAGCAGAAGGATAGGAAGATTGTGACTCTTCACACACGTTTAGGAAACGTGGAGTGGGATTTGGTTCACGAGAAGGGTTAAACCGAGGATAAGTCCGCAGAAATAGAGAAGTTAAAGAAGGATATAAAGGAGAGCTCAGAGAGGCTTTCCATAGCAAAGGAGGGCTGGGTACGAAAGTCACGTTGTGCTGATCGTGCAGAAGATGATCGCCGTGCGAAGAAGGATAAACTTGAGGAGATGTACTCTACACTACAAAATGCAATGGATGCAGTCTAAGATCGAGTTAGGAAGTATCCAATCCAGTTTGAGGATCTACCATCATATATGCTAGATAGCAAAACGATGTGTCGCATCATGGAGGAGGAACGTAGCAAGGCTATCCAGCGCCTTAACAGACAATGATAATATTTGTTTAATTATGTGAAAACTATTTGATAGTTAATGATGTAAATTTCTTTGTGATTATAAACAAAGGAATATTGTGATGTTTTAAATCATGTAGTTTCTTTATCTCGGGATAGTGGATGTAAATAGCAGTGATGCTATCTTATGATGTAAAGACTTTTGAATTTAATGAAAATGTCAGAGTTTATTGAATTGATGTGTTAAGTGAGTTATGATTAAATGTTTAGTTAAGTCTTAAATGTTTAAGAGATTGAGTAAAGACCTAATAAGCGTATATTCTTAACAGAAATATGCCGCCTAGAAGAAGACAAAACCATCAGCAAGCACAAGAGGGACCAATGAACAACAATGACGCCAACGCTAACCCGGTTCAACAGTTGGTGAACCTTTTAGCCGGAGCGATTAACAATCAACCACAAGCTCCACCAAATACTTCGTTTAAGGACTTCAAGGCGGTGGGACCGCTAGAGTTTAAGGGTTCCATGAACCCAATTGAGGCTCAGACTTGGGTGATGGAGATGGAGAAGGTATTCGATGTCGCTCGAGTAAGGGAAGATCAGAAGACCGCTTATGCAATGTTTATGCTGAAGTCCGAAGCCAGTTATTGGTGGCAGGCAAACAAAGTGAGAGAAGGTGAAGGTGTAATATCCTGGGAAAGATTCAAAGAGATGTTCTTCGAGATGTATTTTCCGGCTAGTTCACAAAATCAGATGGAAGTTCAGTTTCTAGAGTTGAAGCAGGGAAGTATGTCAGTAGCTGATTATGCGACAAGGTTCAATGAGTTGGCTAGGTTCGCCACATACCAAGTACATACCGATGAGAGGAAGGCGAGATAATTCGAGCAGGGACTGAAGCCCTTGTTGTATAGCAAGGTGTCAATGTTTTAATTGAACACTTTTGCTGGAGTGTTAGAGAAGGCCATACTCGCTGAGGGTGGAAGCGATGCAGTAACAAAGTATAATCAGGAGCAGAAGAAGAAGAAGAAGAAGAAGAAGAAGAAGAAGAAGAAGAAGAAGAAGAAGAAGAAGAGTGAGAAGGAAGGTAATAACAAGACTGGTGGGAGTAGCACTGGGGGGAATAACAATCAGAAGAGGAAGTGGTTTAAAAATACGTCGGCTGGAAGTCAACAAGGAGGGCAGAAGAAGAAGATCGAAGCATGCTCAACTTGCGGAAAAACGCATTTGGGAGTTTGTATGAAGGGGAAGCGAGTGTGCTACAATTGTGGTCAGGAAGGCCACATAGCACCAAACTGTCCGAACCCAAAGAAGGGTGCCTGCTTCACATGTGGCTCAAAGGACCATCTTGCAAGAGATTGTCCTAAGAAGGGATCGGGAGGGACGAGTTCAGGAGGAAATAGAAGAAATACTGGTGGAAGCACTCTGACCATTGTAGGACCAACCGACCGACTGCCAGAACATTCAACATAACAGTGCAGGACGCAGTGCAATCTCGCGATGTGGTGTCAGGTATCATTCTGATCAATAAAGTTAATGCTTATGTGTTATTTGATTCGGGTGCTACTTGTTCATTTATATCTGATGACTTTGCTAAGAACTTAGAATTGCTTAAGGACGAGTTAGAATACCCTATGAACATAGAAATTGCGAATAGAGAAATTATCCGTGTTAAGTATGTACATAAGAACTGTAGAGTGGATATTAAGGGTAATATCATGAACGTTGATCTTATCCCTATTCGACTTGGAGAATTCGACGTTATTTTGGGTATGGATTGGTTATCCAATTATGGGGCGGTAATTGACTGCCAGAAGAAGCGTATTAACCTTATGACTTCGTCAAAGGTTGTGTTTTATGGTAGAAGTCGCCTAGACAAGCGAAGTCAGTTCGACAATGATGCAGCCAGAGGTTGTTAAGGCAAGGTACGTGTAGGATATCTAGCTTACATAGTCGATAGTCGTAAAGAGAATCTGAAAATAGATGAGATACCAGTAGTGAGAGATTTCGCAGATGTATTTCCGGATGATTTGTCGGGACTTCCTCCAGATAGAGCAGTTGAATTCATGATCGATTTGGCTCCAGGAACGGCTCTAATATCTAAGGCACTGTACCGAATGGAACCGGTAGAGATGAAAGAATTGATGGTCCAACTACAAGAATTACTGGACAAGAAGTATATTCAACCAAACGTATCACCATGGGGAGCGCCGGTTTTATTTGTCAAGAAGAAGGATGGAACAATGCGACTCTACATAGACTATAGAGAACTGAATAAGGTCACGATTAAGAATAGGTATCCATTACCGCGAATCCATTTACTTGTTCGACCGTTAAAGGGAGCAAGATATTTTTCAAAGATAGATTTGAGAAGTGGTTATCATCAACTGAAGGTGAGACCAGAGGATGTACCGAAGACAGCGTTTAGAACACGATACGGTCACTACGAATTTTTGGTAATGTCATTTGGTCTAACGAATGCTCCTGCAGCATTTATGGGCTTAATGAATGGAGTGTTCAAGCCATTTTTGGACATATTCGTAGTGGTATTTATAGATGATATTTTGGTATATTCAAAAACCAAGGAAGAACACGAAGAGCATTTGAGGTTGACATTAGAGACATTGAGAAGAGAGAAGTTGTATGCTAAGTTTTCGAAATGTGAATTCTGGATTGAAAGAGTACAATTTCTTGGACATGTGATTGATAGAGAAGGAATTTCGGTGGATCCCTCCAAAGTCGAAGCTGTGATTAATTGGGACCAGCCGAAGACGCCGTCAGAAGTAAGAAGTTTTCTTGGATTAGCGGGTTATTATAGAAGATTCATTCAGGATTTTTCCAAGATCGCAACTCATGATTTAATTTGACTAGGAAATCGGTGAAATTCGTTTGGACGGAGAAGTGTGAGGAAAGCTTTCAAGAATTAAAGAGGAGGTTGAGTTCAGCACCTGTGTTATCTCTTCTAGATGACACAGGAAATTCTGTGGTATATAGTGATGCATCGCGTAAAGGACTTGGCTGTGTGCTTATGCAGAATGGCAGAGTCATTGCGTATGCAAGCGTCATGGATAACCCGAAAAGATTACGAGAAGGGGTATCTGACTCATGACTTGGAGTTAGCTGCAGCAGTTTTTGCTTTGAAAATTTGGAGGCACTATCTCTATGGGGAGAAGTGTGAAATATATACATACCACAAGAGTCTGAAATATATTTTTACACAGAAAGACTTGAATATGCGCCAAAGAAGGTGGTTGGAGTTAATTAAGGACTACGATTGTGAGATTCTATACCATCCGGGTAAGGCAAATGTGGTGGCCCACGTACTAAGTAGAAAAGGTCGGGAGAAATTGATGATGTTGACCGCTCAGGAAGAGCTAATTTTGGTAATGGAGAAGCTGGAATTGGAAGTGAAGTATCCTATGGAGATTGACGAGAAGTTGTTCTAGATGCAAACTGGTACAACTTTACTGGATAAAGTTAAGGAGGCTCAACTTCAGGACGAAGAATGTGAGAAAGTGAAGAAGAAGATATCTGAAGGGACTGAACTGAGGTTCAAAATAGACAGTGAGGGACTACTAAGATTTGAGAGCAGAATTTGGGTACCGCCAGTAACAGAGATTAAGGAAGAAATTTTGAGCGAGGCTCACAACTCAAGATGTACCAAGATGTACCAAGATCTTCGACAACACTTTGTACCATATGTGCATACTTGAATCATGTCGAGCTTGATTAACGAATGTGTTAGCTAATGAGCATCTTATGCTTGTAATACGTTATAAATAGGATTCGAAAGTGTTGATTTATTACGTGGATAAACTATGCTTAAGGAAAGTTTCCTATACGTACTCCAATTATTATTGAGCAAGTATCTTTACCTTTGCATTTTCTTTATGCAATGGACATGAGTAAGAAATTTCAGAATTATATTATTATAATATCAGATTATTAACCCTATTGTTATATATGTTATGTCCGATCATTGATTATCAACATGGTACTATATTGTAATTCAGATATATATATTCTGTTCGTTAATGTCTAAACATGGTTATTCAAGTATCCCCACTGGATAATCATTGTATTTAATCACATGTTGATATATATATATATATATATATATATATATATATATATATATATATATATATATATATATACCTATTGATCCGCCATGTGTATACGTTAAGAAAAAAGTCGCCTAAGCTATTTGACCACCTGTAGACATGATTTAAAAATATTGTTGAATATGATAAAACCTTTTTGTATCCAATCAAATTGTTTTGGTTCGGATTCCAGACTAAGTATGAACATCCCGATCAAGGAAAAACTTTTATGCGCCTAAGGCGGACAGAGTGAACGATGATATCGTTCCTGCATGTAGTATTGATCAATACAGGGCACATTGGCCAGATCACCCTCGTGTTCGTAAGTTATGATGGTTTGCGGATGAAGTTCTGCTAAACCTTAGCGAAAATGAAAAACAATGTTCATAGTATGTTACCTTAACCCTATTTATAGTTAGTACGTAGTTTCAAAAATTTGATAGAGAGTTGTTATGTTATTATTATCTGTTCAGATTACTTCACAACCATTGATTTGTTGTAGATGGGTAGTACAAAGAAAACATTAATCCTTTCAGCTAATATTTATAATTTTTATTACTTGTTGGGCACTCAAATGCTCATCCTTGCTTAAATTAAATGTTTTCAGTTAAGTATGATCAACCAGAAAGCTCTGCCAGGAACAAAGGGAAAGGAAAGTTGTCAGAATAAGTTGTGTTATCTTATGTAATAGCTAGATAGACTTAAATAAGATGATGATAATTATTATCTATCATGTAATGAAATGTTTTAAGGACGTGTACCTGAGATTCAGACTCTGATATGTAAATTAAGTTTAATATTTATATTATTGTTATTATTATTAGTATTATTCCGCTCATAGAAATGGTATCGTGAAGCACCGAGTTTGGGTTTCAAGTACCTGAATTTGGGGGCGTCACACCCCCCATCAGCCAAAAGAAAAAGAAAAAATGGAGAAAAAGAGATAAAACTTTGTCCATTTCAACTCTTAACCCCTCCTATAGTGTTCCAAACTTCAATATTCTTCTTTCCAAACACTTGTATACATATATACTATGACATATCAGATTTTAACGATGGAAATCGAAGTTTTCAAACCCAAAAGCGATCTCAAACCTTCTTTGCAAAGACACCTGTAATATTTTTTTTCAGCTTTGAAGCTTTCTTTATATATATATATATATATATATATATATATATATATATATATATATATATATATAAGATGGATCAGTCCGGAGTCTGGACTGATAAAATCTGGACTAAATTTTTTTATTTTTTTGTAGAACAACTAAAAAAATAAATAAAAATAATTATGGAACTTGAATTTTTACATAATATAGTGTTTTGGGCGTGATTTGGATACCTATACCAAAAATGTATGTAGAGTCTGCACAGACTGTACAGACATGTTTTGTTATATGTATCCAAATCACACCCAAAATACTGTATTATGTAAAAATTCAAGTTCCATAATTTTTTTTTTAGTTGTTTTAAAAAAAAGTAAAAAAAAAAAGTCCGTATTTTAAGAAAATGCGGGAGTCCGGATAGAATCCGGACTATATATATATATATAACAAAGCAAAGAAAAGGCCACATATTAGCATTATGTGTCAATAGGTAATAGGCCACATATATGTAATGCTAATATGTGGCCTTTTACGCTTTTATATATATATATAATATATATATATATATATATATATATATATATATATATATATATATATATATATATATATATATATATTTACCAGCTTTTAGCCTGGATTCTAAATTAAGTGACCTTTTTACAACTTATATATAGAGAGAGAGTCCCATTCGTAAACGGCCCAATACACAATGGATCGAAGTAAATGGACCAAAGCAAAAAAGGAGTGCGGGTCATGAAAAACCCATTTGAAACCTGTTTTGAGAATACGCTCTCTCACTCTTCCCTCTCTCTCAAAGCAAGCGACCCTGTCCCCCCCACCCCCACCCCAACCCCAACCCCACAAAATTTGAATCTCTGGTACAATAAGAGAAGACAACTCGATGTACAACTTTTTCCTTTATTTTATCAGTTAAAGCTGATTCTGCTTGTTCCATCCATGTATTATTTGTTATACGAGCTACTTCATAGGGAATTTGGAAAATCTGTATTTTAATAAACATAGGGATGCTGGTTTGCTGATATTATCATCCTATTATGTATTTTCTACATTCTCTCCTTTTCTTCATGTTTGAAGCTTGGTAGTCTAGCAAGCTTTCATGTTGGCAATTTTTTAGCTTCCTAATAAATGCATTAAAAAAAATATAATACATGCACAAGTAAACTTTCAGAACATCAATAGGTAACCGTTTTCTGTATCACATAAAACAAAAAATTCTCTCTTTTTATTTAGAACTATTGATACAAGAATAAGGCAGCACGACTAATACGAGTGTTCTGATACAACAACAAATACAAGTTTTGAAGCTAACTATTCACCATCCTACTAAATAAATGGTATAGGATCCCAAATAGGCCCATGTACTTTTTCATTCTATAATATAATCTGTCCTTTTCTTGATGAGAAAAATTGGTAAAGCAGCAAAAATTAGAATGACAGCGGATAGAAGACAAACGTGCACGAAACCATCTCTTTATAGGATGTTACTCCCAATATGGTGAACTCACTCAGATCCCTCATTATTATGAAGAAATAGATGTCTAAAATGCTTTATGGAATCTTCCCATTTGTCCTAGATCATACATCATAGAGTTTCTACTGAACTTTTAAATGTTCTCTATTTTATATCAAATCAACTTCGGAGTAACAATCCTTTGCTGCAGCTCTTTCAGCTACTAATGCGCACCTTGCACTATCTTGCTTTCACTAATGATTGAACAAGGACATAACGATTGAACAAGGACATAACGGAAGACATCAAATGATTGAAGATATCTCTCTAAACATATGTATAACAGAAGCCCGCCATCTACTCTACAGCTGAAAGCCGTCCAGCAACTGTACAAAAAATTAACCACCGAGAGAGTATTTGAAAATATGAGGTTCAAAATTTTCAGGATACTTTATAAAAAAAATAATTATCAAGTTAAAGACACAGACCAAGTAAGAGTGACAAAATGCAAGTATGAAATGAAAAGAATGCAAAAATCTTCATATATCTAGCCCAACTATACCGCATTTGATCTGCATGGTCTCTCAAATAATTAAAAGAAAAATCATCAAGAGAAAATTTAAGAACTGGAATTAAATTCTAGTTATGAAGCTAGGTAACAAGTTATTAGCGGATCTTGTACCATTTTTTTCTTTTTTCAAGTTCCTAAGAATAAAAAATAAATAAACATTAAAGAACAAAACAAAGAAACAGAGCAGGATGCGCCATTTTCTGATGTGAAATTATTTTTCTGAGAGTATGACAAAAGGCGGTAAGAAAATCCCACAGTAACATAAACAGAAGGGAAAAGGATGGAAAATACAAATACATTACAACAAAATCAGTTAACAATGTGTTAAGCATCAAGAATGCCACGAGTGATTTTAGATTAGCTCCTCAATTAAATCAGCCTTTAAATAAAACACTTCAAAGAAGTATTTATACCATTTTTTATCATTTGATTGTGTACATGGGTGGCACCCCCTTGGTGCCTTTTAAATAAATATTTTTACTTGTCGAAAAAAGAATATGTATGTGTAGCATTTCAGATGTCAGCCCAACAATATTTGTTGTAAGACGGTCATTTAAATACAGGATATGCAGGTTCAGAGTTATATTTTAATAATAAGCCAAGTAATCAAAGCTCCAAGGGTATGAGAACTTAATTAAGAAGGAAAAGTGAGAACAAAATATCTATATATGTAACAAGCAAAAAAATAAAATCGTACTCACAGTCACCCTTGATTCCAACCCCATAAAGGAGAAGGATGGAAATCTATTCTAGAAGAGTTGCTCAACTTGTACATGAAAATCCCACACTTTCTAAATCACATCTGGTAAATTTATTACAGTAGTACTGCAAATGGAGGGATCTGAATTGGCATCAAACCAATTCTTTGTAGAAAAAAATTAGGTATGAATAGAAGATACAAAGTAACCACAGACAAACAGAAATTACAAAAATACAAACCCTAGATTTCTTTCAAAGTAACTATACAAAGTAAGCACTGATAAACAATTTTCCCCAAAAGATCCCATAAAATAACTACACAAACCCTAGATTTCTTTCAAATCAAACAAAAATTACAAAATTAAGTAAGAATCTTTACCTTCTGATTCTCTTTATAGGAATCTTGTCCTTCCGATTTGCAATAGGCTCATGTGCTCCTTCTAATTTACTCTATTTCAGGCTCGCTTTGAGAGAGAGAGGGGGGACAGGGTCGCTTACTTTGAGAGAGATGGAAGAGTGAGAGAGTATTCTCAAAACAGGTTTCAAATGGGTTTTTCATGACCCACGCTCCTTTTTTGCTTTGGTCCGTTGTATTGGGTCGTTTTTGAACGGGACTCATATATTTACATTCAACAGTCATGTCTGGATTCTAAATTTGTGGCTTTTTATCGTTTCAATATATATATTAACTTTTTACTGTGTTTAAATATTTGTTTTAACTGTTCATTCAATGTAAATCCATAATATTTAAATTTATGGACTAGATTTATCTAAATCTAGTCATATCTAACTTTTAACTGGTTTAAAAGTTGTAAAAGTGGAACCGTTGAGCTAGAATGGCTACGATTTATTTAAATTTAGTTTTCTTTTTTTTATAAATATTAAGCAACCACGTGACGCTAGATCAGTATTTAGAGGGAACAGGAAGCTTGGCTACGCGCAGGCATGGATTTAACTAATGAATCCTTTATTTTGCGTTATTTAGACTAAATATCTGTTTTATTTCAGTATCCTTGTTATGCAGGCTATTCATATGATATTATGTGAGCCTAGGAGCCACAGGATCTAAGATCCAGCTGACAGATCTAGATCTGGTTCCCATGATGGACCTTTTTTAGTTGTATAGTTAGCTTGTAAATCATATTTGTGGTGTTTGGACATCCTTCGATGGCTTTCATGCCCATAAGGAGCCCGACACTTATATGTATATTGTTTTGTCAAAGATGATTTGCATCTCGAGAATAAAATCAAATCAAGTCGAATACGGAATAAAATGGAAGTATCAAAGTCTTCAATTACTATGTGAGCATAAAGATTTGATAACCTATTTTCAAAACATCATTTCTGCATATATTGCTTAAAATTAAACTTTTATACAAGTCTAACCCTTTGTATACAGGTGCAAGCGAGGCATAGCACTACTTCCAAATAATGCACTTAGGCCTAATTAACCACACACACACACTTCAAATAAATTAGGGAATTGAAAAGATGCGGTAACCGTGTTTTTACGGAATTTAGGGGGTGGCTAACACCTTTGCCCCGCTTAATCAAACCCCCGAACTCTATGAATCTCGATTTCCAAGGCCTGTTAAACAAAGTCTAATAATTGGGCCTTTGTGTAAACATTTTCAAAATCGGTTGAGTTGGTATAACCATTTCACTACTACCAACTGGCGACTTAGAATTTTCAAATCGTCGACATTTTATGTTGTACTCTTTTCAAACTCGACCTTTCAAATTAAATTCAACACATAGAAAACATAAAGGGTAAAAAAAGGAATTCCAAAAAAAAAAGAAATTTTTCCTAACGTCAACATATATATATATATATATATATATATATATTAAAGTAAGTAAAAGCTTTAGATCTGAAAGGATCTTACAGTGTGTAGCGAGGAGGGCTTTAGACTGCTTTTCAAGCTTGAAAACTCAGTTTCCACCTGTTAAAACTTGATATGTTGTAATATGTATATATAAAAGTGTTTACAAAGAAGAATATCGAAGTTTAGAACATTGTGGAAGTAGTTAAGAGCTGAAATGGGCAGAATTCCCTCTCTTTTTTTCTTTTTTTTAATGGCTGACGGGGTGTCTATTTATAGAACAAATCACCAGCAGAGTCCACCGAGGCGCGTGCGGGTTCTACCTATGGTCGATTCGTGGGCCCTCTACCTCATGGGTCCATTTATCTCGAAGTACGTGCACTCCGACCAACGCGATGTCTGCTAGAACCTTCGTAACTTTCAATTTGAGAATCCGATGGAGGCGTGCTATACCTTTCCAAAATGACCTTTTCGAGAGCTACACAATGACATGGGATTTGACCTTTTTCGAATCTAGGAAGATGGGTCTATGACCAGATCTTTGAGTCTTTGCAATCCGTCCGTTAAGCTGTTTTGTGTTGTTTTCACTTGGTATTGACGTTATGGTTTTGCATGAGCTTCATGGCAGTGATTTGACTTGATATGATGTTGAGTTGGCAAAATTACTTTTTTTCCCTCCCATTTTGGTTCCGCGCTTGATGTGGCGGCATCTGTCTTTCTCGGGGTTATATCCGAAGTTTGACAGTTGTTGACTCTTGTAAGTCTTCAAGGTTATTTCTAAAGTTGATTAGATAATTTCTCAGGATTTTCATCGGGGTTTGGCTTGATCTCCCAGGGTTGTGACCGAGATTTAACTTGATCTCCCAGGGTTGTGACCAGGATTTGACTTGATCTCCTAGGGTTGTCATTGGGGTTTGACTTGATCTCTCGGGGTTATCACTGAGGTTTGATTTGATCTCTCGAGGTTGTCACCAGGGTTTAACTTGATCTCCCGGGGTTGTCACTGGGGTTTAACTTGATCTCCCAAGGTTGTCACCGGGATTTTACTTGATCTCTCGGGGTTATCACCGGGGTTTGATTTAATCTCTTGGGGTTGTCACCGGGGTTTGATTTAATCTCCCGAGGTTGTCACTGAGGTTTGATTTGATCTCCTAGAGTTGTCGTCGGGGTTTGACTTAATCTCCCGGGGTTATCGTTGGGGTTTGATTTGATCTCCCGGGGTTGTCACCAGGGTTTGACTTAATCTCCCGAGGTTGTCACCAGGGTTTGATTTGATCCCCCGGGGTTTGATTTGATCTCCCGGGCATGTCACCGCAGTTTTACTTAATCTCACGGGGTTGTTGTCGGGGTTTGACTTGATCTCCCGGGGTTGTCACCGGGGTTTGATTTAATCTCCCGGGGTTGTCACTGGGGTTTGATTTGATCTCCTGGGGTTGTCGTCGGGGTTTGACTTGATCTCCCAGGGTTATCGTTGGGGTTTGATTTGATCTCCCGGGGTTGTCACCGGGGTTTGACTTAATCTCCCGGGGTTGTCACCAGGGTTTGATTTGATCTCTCGAGGTTGTCACCGGGGTTTGATTTGATCTCTCGGGCATGTCACCCCAGTTTGACTTAATCTCACGGGGTTGTTGTCGGGGTTTGACTTGATCTCCCGGGGTTGTCATCGGGGTTTGATTTGATCTCTTGGGATTGTCAATGGGATTTGACTTGATCTCCTGGGGTTGTCACTAGGGTTTTACTTGATCTCTCGGGGTTATCACTGAGGTTCGATTTGATCTCCCGGGGTTGTCACCAGGGTGTTATTTGATCTCCCGGGGTTGTCACCGAGGTTTGATTTAATCTCTTGGGATTGTCACCAGGGTTTGACTTGATCTCTCGGGGTAATCACCGAGGTTTGATTTGATCTCTCAAGGTTATCACCGTGATTTGGCTTGATCTCCCAGAGTTGTCATCGGGGTTTGATTTGATCTACATAGGTTATCATCGGGGTTTGATTTAATCTCCTGGGGTTGTCACCAGGGCACTACACCAAAAATGGTCTCTAGTGAAGGACAAATCCTTCACAAGACATACTATATCAGTGACAAGTGATTTATTGCGAAGAAATATTTCCTTCACACGATTGCTCGCATTAGACCTCCTCGCAATTGGGTATCCTTCGCTAAGTAGTAACTAAATATTTTTTGTGATATTGTGAATAACTTTTTTATTCACAAATTATATTTGGTAATAGAATATTGTTATTTAGTGAAAGATTGATTTCCTTCACAAATCATATTTTAAGGACTATTTGAAATTAGTGAATAACTTGATTCCCTCACAAATAATATATTGTGAAGAACAAATTTATTTAACGAGAGAATATTTTCTTCACTAATTATAAATTGAGAATCTTTCTTCAAATTAGTGAGAAAAATTCCTTCACAAATTATAAATTTGTAAATAAAAAATTAATTGCTAAATAATCAAAATTCATTGAAAATTATAATTGATTTTTAAATCATTGATTTCATATTTATTATTATTATTAATCTCTATAAGAAATATTAAATATGTTTTTCAAGTAAATATAAATATTGCCATACTTTTTTCAAACTAATTGATAAGCTAAATAAAGAGCTAATAAAATTAAAACTTCACATATAAATAGATCATAATACTCGAGTCACAATAACTACAAAATTTGTTATTGTATCTTGGTCTCCTAAGGACTTTTTACCTACAAAATTTATGAACTAACATAAGAAATATGAAAGAATAACAATGAACTAGAAGCAATAAAGTGTGATATGTTAGATCCACTTCATCATCATTTTGTTCAAGAAAATCTAGGTTGGGCATATAAACTTCATGCTGCAAGAGAAACACCAAAATTTAATTTCAATAAGATGAGGAATAAGAAAAGATGAAACTAGTGAACTTAAATTAAAAAAAGAAAAGAAAATAAAAACCTCTTTTGGCAACAGAAATGATCCTAAACAAGTACAGAGAACTCACCATGAAATTGGAGTTGGCTGAACAACTACTTTTTCTAGATACAGTTACATAAAGTAAAATGTTAAATATTAAAAAAATAGGAAGATAGTTAATCAGGTAGTAAAATTTAAGGGGAGGAAAACAAAAGGAATAGGTAATGAGGTAATTTCTCTAGATGCTACACCAAAGTTATGTTGGGGCTAACCGAGTTATTCTCCCCAAACCAAAAGGGTTAGTGAGCATATCAAGCCACTTTGGCTTCCAATCAAGCATCATCCATTTCTTCTCTACAGCTAAGAAAAAATAGTCGTGATAGCTGTAAGGAGCATGCTCCAATCAGTAACTGATTAATAAAAGTTCTTGCTGGAGGCGAAGAAGAACTTGAAGTTTTCCATCACACCAAGAAACAGATTTCGACCTAATTCCTCGTGCATCCACACTTGCAAGAAGGCCTCCAAGCTATCCAGTGGTCTTTGCACCGGTGTCTGGTGTCGGAGAAGCAACTGAAAAGAATGCAGAAATAGCGATTATAACAACCATGGCTAAGGTAATCGTCTGTTATCTTCATCAACAACAATAGGTATATCAACAAAATAATTTGCTATTTCAGCTCGGACTTAATCTAGAAGTTTAGCTAACTTTCTTGTCTGTTTGTTCATCATTACCCAAAACCTGCCCACAACAAATCAAAAGATTCGGTCATAGTCAGTTAATCCATAAATAAGAAACTCATTCATATCGATCAGCTAAAAAAATTGAACAACAAAACAAAAGTTGATACTTTTCCCGTCCTCGAGTAAACTTCTCTCATAATAGAGTAGATTATTCAATCATTAAAAAGTTGAATATTTCTTCTAGAGAAATTATATGCATATAATGTTCTATTAACTTGCAATATATAAAGATGAGACAAATAAAGTGGTCTTGCCGATGAAGCAACCATGGCTACACAACATTGAGAGTGTTGGGATTTCGGCACATCAAAGCAATGCACAGCGGAATAAAAATTGAACAAAACAAAATTTCGAAACCCAAAATAGGATCCATGCGAAAAACACATTAATTCAGTGGTTAGAAATTATATCGATTATGAAAAAAAACTTCTGAAACGCTTCGAATCTCCAACGCAATCCCTCAAACGACTACGTCTCTATGGTATCCACATGAAGGCCCACACAAACGCCCGCGAACCGTCGCACGATTCTGCAATAAAGGGAGCCGCGGTACTAGCCACCAAAGGAACAGAATTTTCGAAACTTTTTCTCTCTAGTCTCTCTCTAAGAGCGGCTAGGGTTTTTTTATGTTATTATGATAATCCCTAAATTGGCTGGTACATATCATATATATATATAGCAGTTAAAAAGGAATTAATCAAAAACCTACTTTAATTAAAATAAAATCTGAATTTATATATATATATATATCTTAATTAAGTCTTACTTAATTAATATACCTATATATAAATTATCCTATTAATTTAAATTCGTAATTTAAATACTATCAATCATATTGACATATTTAAATCTTTACAATTTAAATTAATTCCCTTTTAATTACGTTCTATGTGTGTGACCCTATAGATTATTATTACGTTGGCAATAATTTTAAAATCATATTATAAAATTATAAACAGTGAGCGACATCTAATAATACATCACTGCTACCCAAGTAATAATAAGATCGATGATTCGATGTAACCTTTTTGTGACCAATGTTTCAATGTAATTTAATCCTTTTAACCTTGACATCCTAGATTAAACTCGAGTCATGGAATGTGTCATACTCTTCATAATTTAATGTGTTTTCTTGATCAATGAGTAGACTATATGAAATAAATCACTATTTGAGCATGGCCATGCATTTCATAGTCCTACTCAATCAAGAGGCTAATGGATATCACCCCTAATATATAGGAGGGTTAAATTTCATCTAGATCACTCATATTCCTCACACGATTCATGATGTACCCAATAATCACCTTTATAGTCCACCCTATTAAAGGTGACCTTTGATGATATCAAAGTATATAAATTCTCGTGTAGTAATATAATGATTTCAGGTCGGAGGATCATTACATCATTGTCACTATGAGAATCGCTAATGACACTTCGCATAATGCTCCACATAGAAATCTCATGATGGGTCTGTCCAGTACATCATTCTCTAATACGTACCTATGCATTGACTTAATATCCCATATATTTATGACCAATGAGATTTGGTCATCAATCAATCCACATACTAGTCTCAATGTATTATTGTTGTCCCATCAACAATGATACTCGACTAAGGACATTTAAGAGCAATGATACTAATTGTAATTATATAATCTCAGGTTCAAGTCACATACTTAACACTATATAATTTGTATCACTATTCTAAGAAATTTTATTATGTTAACATTTATATAATACAGTAAATAAAACCATAATAAAATCATTAATTTATTCAATCAAATATAATATCAAAATGTTAAGCAATTATATCAAATAATTGGCCTTTAGGGCATAAAATCTAACAGTCGCTACATAGAGACTCAATTACAATAGCAAAAGGAAGCAATAAACCATTGGAAAGAATCATTTATAAAGTCATGACTTGTGAGAATATGGACTGGATGAAAGGGCTTAAACAGCACAAGTTCCAACCTGAAAGCTCTAGTCAATATCTCGCCAGTACTGTAGTCACGAAGAAGCCAATCACGCCGCATGCCATTCTTCCTAGATGCAGCTACCCCAGTATCTTCTTGAACAACATCACCCCCTATAATATATTAAAATAACGCAAAGAAAACAGACAAACAATCAGCTCCAAATGATAAATAATAATTGTCCAATTCCATAATATGACATTTTATAGAACAAGTTTGTTCCTTATCAGCAGCTATATAATGCAATGCATACGATTAGAAGTAAACTAGTCGACATTAGATTCAGCATCCACAAACAAAGCTAAACTCCATGGATGTGACCATCTTTGTGCAGCAATAGATAGTTGCATTTAAAAACTATTCCTACATAACAGAACTATCAAAATAGCTTTGAGTTCACTGATTAGACTAGTTGTGCTTATTGTTCCCCATTGCAGTATTCATTACATTTAATTTAACAAACATTGTTCATGTGCGCAGATACAGGTGTGCAACTTGGGGAAACTAGAGTTCAACAAATCTTGGAAAATGGGGATTCAGATGCAATGGGAATAGAACACACACACATATACACATAAAATTACGCAATAAAAAAATAGTTTTCTATTTTATTTTAATATTAGTGAAACTAAATGGGTGGAATTTGAAATGTACCAAACTTTAGGACAACCAAAAGATTTATAAAGTACGTTTAAGGTACTTATTAGTAATTTGGAAATAATAAATAATAACATAACATAAACATTGCTTCAGTTGCTTTGTTTGCACCATCAATAGCATCAATGGAGACCAAAGAGAGTAGGAAAAAGCTGAGATCCATTTGGCCCTAATCAAGGTTGGCAAAGTCCTAACTACTCGTCGGCATACCTTTCTCCCTCTCCATCTCTCGCCAAGTTTCCGTGTAGATTGATATTATCTGTCTCCGATCTCTCTCCTGCAATTACAGACAATTTGTGTCTATGGACTTGAAGGCTGAAGCTTTCTCTTACTTCATTGAAACAGTCCATCTAAGATCAAATATTCTGTATACTAATTTAGTAACCTATGCAATTATTTTACCCATTTTGCCAAATCAGTTGACCTGCGATTTGAGAATACAAAAATTGCCGCATCACTGCTCAATCCAGCACACCCTGGTGCGTGCGTTGCCTATCTGCTTCATCCCTACTTCCTAGGTATCAAACAACAATTTTTCCATAAAGACTATTAAAGTAATATTGCAGCAAAATGTGATTATTTTGTATATAATTGATCATTGCACGTGGATTGATTTCAATATGTTGTTTTCATATTTTATTGTGAAAAAACCATCTTTCAATTGCAATCTTCCCAGTACCTGTTCAACGAAGCGTTAATACTAAAAGGGGGGAAGGACATACTTTACTATTTTTTTAAACGTAACTTTTAATAAAAATCATGTCTTTCTGAATATAATCATGATGTTTATAAAGGTTGCCTCGAACCAAAACCCCTCCCCAAAAACACTGTTTTACTTGTTAGTTGTTAGGACAGAAGAATTTAAAATTTTATTATATTTGTCATCTGACTCCGGATTTTTAGCCTCTGTGATGCAG
The DNA here is from genome assembly GCA_020205605.1 of Panax ginseng. Lineage (NCBI taxonomy): Eukaryota > Viridiplantae > Streptophyta > Magnoliopsida > Apiales > Araliaceae > Panax > Panax ginseng. The sequence goes on along the minus strand of CM035134.1, from coordinate 57,732,061 downwards.
GACAAATCCGTGAAGGAAAACGTTAAAAGGAATGGCTACATAAAAATGCAAAACCTTCAATAAGCTAATATAATCTAAAGCCCCTTCCGTGCTGTCATATCACAATGATGTAAGTATGCAACCTACTGTAAAGGACCAAGGCCTAATTCTCCATTTGGTTTTCAACTCTTCAAATGGTCTCTCAAGACTACATAAAATTTTAGTGAGACATTTGTACAAACATCTTAACTACAAATTTACTTCAAAAAATGCAATGGTTTTATTTTATTCATGGCCATGTCAAAACAATCCCAATTCAAATATGTAGAAGGAAAAAATACTAAATGTCAATCTATGGCAAATTCTTTACCATCTCTCCGTCTCCTTATAGGTTTTTTTCTTTATTCAGGTCAAATAGTGGTCACAAAACTGAAGTAAATTGGATAAAGATATAGTATAATCAGAAAAATTCCCCTATCTGCCTATTTGATTTCTCAATTGGACCAAATCTTCATAGGAATGTCACTATCATTTCATACCTAGGTCAAAAAACAATAGCTTACAATCGAATCAGCTACTTCTGCTAATTACACATATCACATTAAGAATTAAACGGTTGCAAAGAACAATCAAATGAGTTCTAAGAGTATCAAAAATTTATAAACAATTAAACCCAAAAATAAAAATAAATTAACTAAGGGTTTAACGGATAGATATAATCATACATACCATTGATACCTCAGTGTACGACTGATTTGTTACAGAACAAGACGTGGGGAGACTTAGTCCGACTGCGATTGGGAAACTCCACATTATCAAAAAAATGGCATACCGAAGAAGATGAAGAAGAAAATCATTTCAGCAAGTAATGGAATATGGAGAAACAAAGTTGTTGAAAAAAAAATTACCTTCGAACAAATTGCATTGACGGGTCTTTGGGTCTTCGCAGTTAGGGCTTTTGCAATTGGGACAGAGAGAACATATTTTTTGATGCGAAGATGAAATTGAGAGAAATTTTTTGGGATTAATGATAATCCCTTTAGCCGTAGGAAACATTATTCACACAATTAATTATTATCTCGCGCGATAAAATTTGGGGCTAAGTTTTTCATTCTCCTATCTAAACAATGGCCAAGGAAGACAGGGAAACCCAAATTAGTAGAGAAAAACCTAGCTAGCCCATCTATGATCCGGTTGAAACATGCAATTTTGACTATGGAAGAGACCCAATTGATCTCTTGCTTTCCTTTCAAGACTAACCACGCATGCACCCACGCTCCCACCAACTGAAGAACACTGAAGGAGCTTTGTTCCACACACACAGGAATTCTCATTTGTTCCAAAAAAAAGTTAGACAACATGTTTTTTTAAAAATAACTCTTCTATAAGTAATATTGCAAGTTACTTAAAAAGTGTAATTATTATAAGTAAATTTATTACTATAAAAAATTTAATGTATTTATATTATAATTTTTATTCACAACAATTAATTATAAAAAAATTATTTAGAACAAAACATGGACCAATTTTATCTTTCGCAAAAAAATTCTGAACAATAATATATAGTGACTAATAATTCATTCACTAATAGTTTTTTTCTCGCAAATTTTCATCATAAATTGGTGCCAAAAATACTTCTATCATCTCAATTTTGCGAGAAAAAAAATATAAATTGTGAAGGAAGTTTCTTTCGCTAATAATTATATTGTCACTATATTTGTTTCCTTCATTATAAAACTCCTCATGTGAAGGAATAAATTCCTTCACAAAATTTCCTTCGCTACATCCCTAATTTCTTGTAGTGGGGTTTGATTTATTGATTTTCACTTCCAGGGTTTTCTCTGAAAGACAAAAGATGATTCTGCATTCCTACATGGTTAGTATCAGGAATGCAAAACTTCGAGTGTCTACAGAGCCCCTCTTTATCATGTTTATGCAATGTAATGGAATGAACAGGATAAAGATGACTAGACACTTAAAATATGACAAAATTAAAAGATGTCATGCAATGCAGCATAATATGATGTTATGGACTCTGACCGTTTTTGTTTGGAGTTACCTCCCACAGCATTCTATCACTGATTGCTCCCACCATTTTGGCTGGGGATGGAGTTGTCAATGATGGTCTCCGCTGAACTGTCTTGATGTCTACTCAAATGGAAATTTATACATGCTTTCATCACCGAACTTTCTCGATGCCTACTCGTACGGTAGTTTACAGAGCTTTCATTATCGAACCTTCTCGATGCCTACTCGAACGGTAGTTTACAGATGCTTTCATCATCAAACTTTTTCGATGCTACGTTGGGTTGAAGCCAACAATTTTAAAATGTCTGTCAGTGCTATTGAGACTGATTCGATGACATGTTATAGAGATGTTTTAAAGATCCCTACTAAGGAGAATTTCAACCCAAAGCATCCCAAACATCTGCGGCAAGTGTAGTAAGCCCAAAACTGTCGATTCATAGCATACCACAACTACTGAACTACAAGGCAAAGATAGCTAAATCAATACAAGGTGTTGATAACCACACATCAACATCCTTAGACCCATTCCTGCAGCAGGGATAAAGAAAAATGAACCGAAACCTACTGCTGTAGCACTATCAGATTCAGCTGCTCATGACCGCAGGGGCAAAAAGCAGCCAGCCTAACCACAGCAAGCAGTTGACCTGCAGTCAGACCTCATAACAGAAGTTGCACTACACAGCCATCAAATATCCGTGAGCCACCAGCAAGCAGCAGAGGAGCTCCAAACCACAGAGACATCACAAGCAGCTGCAGCTGAAGCACTACTGCTATACAAGCTCCAAACTACGTCAACATCAGCACTCCCACACCGCACATCAGCAAACCCAAGAACATAGCAACAGACTTCAGACTACTTCAGCATAAGAAATATACCCAGTCATACAGCAGAGCACAACAACCAAACAATATCTCCCCTAAAACTCCTAACCTAGCTAAGCAGCATCATACAAGCCCAAACAGCAGAAAAACAGCAGCCTAGCCCAATCAGCAGACTAGGCAGACTACTACTCCCATCTCAGATGCCTCATAGCATACATATCTCCTAGTAGCAGGCTGCAGCCAATATAAAAGCCAAGTGTAGTTGTTGCCAATAGTTTGCAATATCAGACATGCGTGATATCCATGCTGGGGGTATCTTTTTGACAAACTTACCCTTGAACAAATCTGGATATTTTGACGCATCCAAAACCAACGGTTTATGATACCGGACCTTCTCGATTCTTTGAACAGGGCAGTTTCAACAATCTCTATCATCGGCTTTCTAAACCCCACATTAGGGTTAATACCAATGACTTACATTGTAAGATCCCAAATTTTATGAAATAAAAGTATTCAATTTTCTTATAATTATTATTTTATTTTGTAAATGGTTAAATTGATAAAATGTTAAAGTTAAGGGTGATATGTAATTTTTTTTGCAAATTAAGCAAGTTATTATAAAATATTCGTTTGGTCGGGAAATATTCTTTTTGTCGGGGAATATCCGTGCGACGACACAATCATTGGTGGACCCCACAATGAAAGTATTGTCGTAGTTAGAAAATGACAGAATTATCATTTTATAAAAATAACGGCGAAAGTGTTACCGTTAAAACTGTTGAACTACCCGGTAGTAAAAAATGCGATGTCTACGCGTGGTTGCATAGTAGTACACGGTATTGATTATTGATGCTTACGTGAGAAGTCACTCGTTATACTCAATTATTTCTACTGAGAATTGTTGCATCATATCTCTCATATTATTGATTCAATTATTGTCACAAGATCATCCGTGTATAATATGTTATATTATTAAATCAATAATTGAGATGACAAAGTTATTCATATTATTATTTGCAATATTGGCAATGTCAGAAGTTACGCTGCATCGAGGAGGTTTGGTCACCTAATTTGCGCCAATAAGGAGAAATCCTTATCTGAAAAGCCCCTCTTTCTTGGGAACGACCTGGTTGTTAAATATTGTGAGTTATAATATTAATGATGAATAAGTTCATGTTGATTAAAGATGAAATTGATAGTTCCATTGTGTGAGAATTATTAGTGTTAGCGAAAATCGACATTTATTTCGATAATAATTGATGTCTGAAGGTTATATTGATCAATCGGGTAATTCACCGGATAAATGAGCAATTAATTACTATTAATTCACATGCTTATAACTATGTGTTCAAATGTGTGTACTATTGATTCACATGATTTACTATTAGGGGAGTTGGTGCAAAATTGATAATACTTGCATGACTAAATTAAAAAATTGAGGTATAGATGAAGGTACTATACTATAATTAATTTGTTCACATGTTTAGAACTATTGAGTCACATGATTTACTATTGATTCACATGATTTACTATTAGGGGAGGTGGTGCAAGTTTGATAATATTTGCAGGACTAAATTAAAAATGAAGGAAAAGATAAAGGTATTATACTGTAATATTTCGAGCCCCAAAACGTGCAATTATCGAAACTATAATTTCCTATAAATAGAAGCTCATTCTTCTTTCATTTCTCACAAATTCACTAAGTCTCACAAGAGCAATTATTATAGAGAAATTATAGGGAGAAAGAAGAAGAGAAGTTTGCTATTCTACTATTCTAGTATCCAGTTTTCTTCTAAGGTAAGGGACACTATTCACTCTAGTATTATTCACTCGGGTATTCGGGACACTTTTTGTGTCGGGGTACTATTCACGGGGTACTATTCACCCAAAAAATATATTTTTTTTCTGTCCAAATTATTTTTGGTACATGAATATTATTCTTGAATTTTACTCTATAAAGAAGTATCATGTTGACAATTTGGACGTTATTGATTTCTAGATAAATTAAATTATAAATCTTTAAAATTTATCCTTGAACTTGTTTTATTGAATTATTATGTCATTGTCATCATCCTCATGCTTATATTGTAATTAAAGTCATCTTTGGCTTACGTACATAGATGGACTTGGTATGATTGTGACCAGGGATTATTCGGTATAATCATGACCGTAATGTGACGAATGATGTGGTAAAAGTCCTCATTGGCCTGTAGTTCATTGATGGACAGTTGTTGGTATGATTATGACCAGGGATTATTCGGTATAATCATGACCATTGATGATTACATGAATATCCTTGGCCGTGGTGCAGGGATGATTCGATTTTATTTATTAAGCTGAGTCTCAGTGATAAAATTGTTGAAAAACTTTTTAAATCATAGAAGATAGTAGATTTTATGCTCTACTTGTCTCTTCTAATGGATTGCTTATTCCGCTGCAGTTGTTGATCTAAAACTTGTTGTCTATTGTATTCTATCAATTGTTATACTGTTGAAGGCTAAGGATAATTTATTCTGCATTATATTAGTCATAATATTTCTTACTGGGTTAGTTAAGCTCACCCTTTTGCTTTCATTGTTCTCTTCAGGAAATGAGAACGTAGCTGGGACTAGTCGGGAAATGGAGTGATGGTCCGAGATGGTGTCGTAGTAGTCCTCACTATTCTGTGAAATAGTGTGATAATAAATGTAATGAGGACTCCATTGAGAGTGGATATTGTCTAGAAGGTAATATTCTTATTAAAACTCTCAGCTATGTTTTGTCGTATTTTACACGACTGTTGTATAATTAAGTTGTATTTGAATTTTGTACCATGTATTTGGCGACTCAAGATGGGTGATGTATACCTATTTTGGGGGCGTCACATACATGAAGATCTTATTTCATCAAAAGTTTGGTACCTGGATTCAAGGTTTCAGGCTTTTTATACGCAATCGCGTAGATTCTTTTTCCCTGATTTGCCTTTTAGCTTACGGCAACTCCGTTGTAACTCAAATTTAATCAAGCAAAGGGGTGGGGATCATACAGGTGATCATAGTAGACCTCATGGCTCCCATGGTTTATACTCCCCCCGTTCCTTTTAGAAGTAATTTTTTACTTTAGTTATACTAAAAAATCTAAAATTTCTCTCTCAGATCTACTAAGTTCGAACTGCTTTTTGCAAAATCCGTCATTGTACAATCGTTCTGCACAACCCTTGTAACGTAGACATCCTTTCTTTTCAAGTTTTGACCGTTAAAATGTTAGATTTCATATAGAATTCTTCTAAACACAATATAGCAAATATGCATGCTCATATGACTTGATAAAAATTATTAAACTTAATAAATGCTCATATTTTACCATGTTGAACGTATTGATGTGAAAAAAATTGATTTCTGAGACAATCATTTTGCACCCTTTTTTGCTAATTTATTCATCCTTTTTTGAGGATAAATGAGCACAGGTTTTTCAAAAAATTCACATGGTAATTTGGTTGCCATTGTGACCTATTTTTAATGTTTAATATCTATATCTTTGATATTGTGGCTACTAAATGGCCACCTAGTCATGCCTATGTGCATGTGGATAGTCCATTTACAAAGAAGACTTTGGCGAAATTTTTTTCACAATCCTAAGAATTTAATGGTCAAGCAATTTTAACTCCACTGGGGATGTATGTTAAATTAATGTATGCTTTAGGACTTAAACTAGATATGAAGCAATGATTTAACTTCAATAAGCTTTAAGATTGAAATTTACCTCACCCTTTCTAAGGTGATTTAGAGATTTTGTTCAGGTTATGGATTCAGATATACCGAGCAGCTCTTGCAAGGTATCCGCAGACGTGAGGATGAGAGCTTCTTATGTCCCTCGGCCTCGTCCAGCTTGGCAACCTCGTCGGTTGATTGAGTTAGTGACTCATCCTATCCGGGTTCATAGACTGGATGCTGGGGATGAGGAGGACTATGTTCCTGTTGTAACGCTCCTAAAATATGTCCACACAACCCATTTTGAGTCGCCAAATACATGGTATAGAAACTAAATACAAACTTCATTAATACAACTGTCATGCAAAATACGACAACATATACGCTGTGAGTTTTAATAAAAATATTGTCCTGTAGACAATATCCAAACTCAAATATAAAGTCCTCATTACAATTATTGTTACACTATTTTACAAAATAGTGAGGACTTCTATAATAACCATCTTGGACCATTACTCCACTCCCCGACTACTCCCAGCTACATTCTCGCCTCCTGAGAAGAACAATGGAACCAAAAGAACAAGGGTGAGCTCAACTAGTCCAGTAAAAAATATTATGACTAAGATAATATAGAACAAATTATCCTTAGTCCTCAAAAGGGAAAAATCTGATAGAACACAATAGATAACAAGTTTTAGAATACAATTGCAGCAGAAACAACAATCCATTAGAAGAGTCAAGTAGAGCATGATATCTACTATCTTCTATGATCTAAAAGTCTATTATCATTATTTTGTCCCTATAAATCATTCAATAAATATTTCAAATCAACGAATTATCCATGCATTACGGGCCAAGGATATTCGTTAATATCACCAGTAGTCATGATCATGCCAAACACCTGTTCATCTATGCACTACGGGCCAAAGAGGACTTCAACTATAAACCTTATCTGTAACATTACAGGTTATAACCACAGCACTTGGCGTAGTGGTAAGTTTTGACCTGGGGTGAACTGTAAACCCGGGCATCCTGGGATCGATCCTCGCCTGCAACAAGTGTGAGGGCTAATTAAAAACTGGTCCGTGTGGCCACGGATCGCACATTTCTGGGCGGAGCCATGTCTTAGGTCGAGCCTGTGCGCAAAACCTTGTTCGGGGTGGGAAGACCTAGTTTGACTACGGTTGAGAAACTCCACATTAATAAAAGCAAATATATTAAAGGTTATGATTATACCAATACACAATTCCTGGTCATAATCATACCAATCAACAGTCCATCTTTGCACTACGGGCCAAAGATGACTTTTAACACAATATAAGCATGAGGATGATGACAATGATATAAAGATTCAATCAAGTGAGATAAAGGATAAATATTAGATATTTATAATTCAATTTATCCAGAGTTCAAAATGTCCAAATTGTCAACATGATAACTATTTGTGGAGTAAAATTCAAGAATGATCTTCACGTATCAAAAATAATTTGAACAGAAAAGAAAATTAAATTCTGTTGTGAATAGTACTCGTGAATAGTATCGTATGAATAGTACAGTATGAATAGTGCCCATGAATAGTACCGTATGAATAGTACCCAGGCATAAAAAGATTAAAATTTAATAAGAAAGTTCAGACCAATATTCTAGTGAAATGATATTAGATGAAGCGCAAAACTTAAGGAATTTCTAATTATTTCAGGAATATAGAAGCAATACTTACCATAGTAAGTTTAAATTTAGGAATATAAAATGAAATAATATCCCTTACATAATATGGAGTATGAAAGAAAATAATATTTCTTACGAGTATTGCAATAAAATAATATCCTTTACCTTAGTAGAAATTAGATTTGACTGGAATATCAGATATTATTCTGAGAAAATCTTGCACAAAAAGCTACACTCAAAGTATCCTTATACTCAAGAGAAATACTCACAATACTTAGAATAAGAATTTTTGATATTGTAATGGTGTGTTGAGGAAGGAGGGTTACCCCCTATTTATAATGTAACAGAGGGAGAAAAAAGTTAAGCAGGTTGCCTAACTCTGCCAAACTTTCTCCGCCTAACATTCAAATTCTACTTTGCCTAACATCTCATTTCCTTATGGTGAAGGCCAACAAATTTGGCAACAAAGAATGGTTTGCAGGATGTTTCACCTGTAGCATCCCCCGAATCCGGGCCCCAAATCGCCGCGGATTTGGTTTGCTAATCATTCTATAACTGTTTGCGGAAGATATAAACATAAATTGTTTATACATTACATTACACACTATTCCCCATGGTCGAGTAACCTTAACTTATACACATTTCATAAACTATTTATTACATAACAATATTTATCACAATACGCTATTACAAACTAGCTGCACTTTATAACCCAAGCTGAACTTGGCTTTAATCGTTTCCTGTATCCGAACGCTTTTGCCATATCTGCAATGTTTTATCATGATATAGCAAGGGTGAGCATGAAAGTTGCCCAGCAAGTTTAAATACAACAATATAAGGATATATCATGATTGAAGAGTATGAATAATGAGTTGGCTATAATTCATCAATATAATTGAGAACTAGCAGGAACAAACTTTTGACTGAACAAGTTTTAAACATGAACAAACATTTCTGGACAAACCGGTAATGAAGGTGATCAGCCTTTCATACCTGACTTATACATGCAAGATGTACAGAGTACAATTTTCATGGCAATCAGTAATGATTAACCATAAGCTTGAATAGAACACTCTTATTAGAGTTAAGTAAGAACAAACTTTGCTCGAACCGCTGATTACCGCAACACAATTTATATCGCTTTTACCCAAGACCTAATATTAATAATATAGATATCAATATAATAGAATCACAAGATAATATTGTTATATCTAAATACACAGAATAACCTAAACACATAACACATAACCCTATAAGTCTATACAGCACATAAGACTTAGCATCAGGTCAAACTATTTCAGTCTGACTTAAAACTGACACAATTCTATCATCCCGATTTGGCCTAATCGGATTTAATATCGAGTTTAAGTTCAATTAAACTCGCTTAAACACTTAACAATTATCACAGATAATTTTCTTATCACCAAAACATTTTTCCTAAGCTCGTAATAATTTTTTTAATAATTATTACCATTTATCATGATTTTCCAATCATTAATATCGTATTTATATGAATTAAATACCACATAATTCCTTAATCATTAATATTCATTTAATATAAAATATTAATGAAAATCATAATCATAATATTATAATATAATTATAATATCACAAAGTATTTTAATATCTTAAAATCATAATTATATGATTTTAAACACTTAAATCCATTATCCGATAATTAATATTAATATTAAAATATTAATATTTTCATGCCAAAATATCAAAAGTTATATTTTATAACTTAAAATATTCTTATAACACTTAAATCATTTTTATATGATTTTTAAAACATTAATTCTATTTTTCCTTAATTTATTTAATATATTTATTAAATAAACTAATTACCATTAATAATAAATTATTAATGAAATTTATCACAAAATATTAAAAGTCATCAAAATAACTTAAAATATTTTCTTTTACCATAAAAAATAATTTTTCATGATTTTCATTAATTAAAACTATTTTTAAATAATTTATTTAATATAATAATTAAATAAATAAATACCATTTATATTCCAAAATATTAAATATTTTCAAAATATACTCAAAATAGTTAAAAACTATTTTTCCGATTTTAAAATAATTTTTCATAATTTATTTAGTATTTTTAATAATTAAAAATCATTTTTTCTAATTTTTTAATCATTTTTCGGAAAATAAAAATAAACTGTCGCTAAAGGGTCCTTAGGCTTATAAAAAAAGTGTCGCTAAATGTGTTCTTCAAGTGTTCTTCACGATTTTTAATTTTTGTCGTATATAAAGGAGGGTTTAGTTTGACCTAGATTTTAAGCTATTATTTATTAATGTTTTTTCGGGCCTTGTAATTACTTTGATGTTGTAGTACTAATGTAGTACTACAAGTATATACCAATTTCATAACTAAACAACAACAGATCTGTGAGATATAATCTTTCAAAATCTCTGACAACGCTGTTCTTGAGTTTCGGTTTTCCGTAAACTGAAGAAGCAAATGTCAGTGGTCTACTTTGAGTCCTTATATCTTTCATTCCAGGTTTGATTTGTGTGATCTAATGGTCCATACTTGTATTCCTGATGTCATAGTACAACTTCGCATCATCATAACAGTCAAACAACATCATTGGCTCAAGATTTAAGCCAAACTAGTGGGCGCACAGATCTAGATGTTCTTCTTCAAATTCGGGTTTTCCGCAATTCTTCAAAAACAGATTTGGCCAACCCTAGTTTGACCTTTATTTCCGGCCATTACAGTTATGATCTAAGTGTTCTAATTACTTTAACATGTAATCTGTATACCAGACTACAATAAACAATCAACAACTTAGCCAAAAAAACATGTCAGACGCAAGATCAGAGGCTTGAACAAAGTTGTCGTCACATTGATACGCATTCGGGTTACCCAGATTTGATTTTCCGTGATCGGTCAATCAAGCCAACCGGTCATATCTCTTAGTCCATTTATGATCTAGTCGTGATTCTTGATTCAGAGCACAGTAGACATGACATAGAACACATATATAACATATAACACACTAAACATTTAACAGAAAAAGATCTAGAGGCTCTGACATTCGTTGTCAGACCTCAACTTTAAATTTTTTCCAGATTTTCAAAAATGTAAGATTCGAGCTCTTTGATGTTATGGATATGGGATTTTACAACCCAGATCACTAATAGACACATTAATACACAACTTTGACCGCTCAATTTTAACATATAACATAAGATCAAGAGATTTTGAAATTTAGGGTTCTTTACCATTTTGAGCTTTGATTTTGATTTTCTGACTTCTGATTCTGTTCCTTGGTTGCTATGAACTGATCATACTTCATCTCATCACTCTATATCTTTCTAACTCCCGAATTTCTAGAGAGAGAAGTGGCTTGGACAAAATGAAAATAAAGAATGAACTTTTCTCTCTCTCTTTAATCTAATATATGATACAATGCAATGTCTATGGCTGATTTTTGCTGCTGAGATGTTAGATATAAGTCACATGCTATGGCTAGATTAGGCTAGGGTTTGTTCACCAACTCTTGACTTAACAAGATTTGCAAGTTGTCAAAAAAATCTAAAAAGGGCATAAATGTCATTTCCATTAATTTCTAGAAATTGCCTTAGGGTTTAGGTTTTGAGCAATCTAGGGTTTAGGGTTTGGAGCATTTAGGGTTTAGATTTTAACCCTTAACTTCCAAATTAAATTTCTAAAATTTCCAATTTAAGTTTTCAAAATTGAAAATTAATATTTCTAACTTATAATTAGAATTTCTAATTATATTAAAATTTCTTAATCATAACTTTAAATCTTACTAATTAGGATTAATAATTCCTAATCAAAATTGTTAATTACGCAAGTAGGGTCAAAATGGTCATTAGGGTTTTCAACCCACAATTTAAGGTTTCTAATAGAAAATAATTTTCTAATTTAGAAATTAAATATTCGTAATTAGATTAGGGTTTTCTAATTACTTAACCTTAAAATTAGGATTAATATATCCTAATTAACATTAAAATATTCAATTAACACTTTCATTTTTCCCAATTATAAATTAGGGTTTCAAATCCATCATTAAGGTTTCCGATTTAAAAGTTTAAGTTCGATAATTTGAAATTAGGGTTTGCTAATTAATTGCTGCTACCCTAATTAATATTATAATAATAGCATTAGAGCATTATAATTCTCCATTAATTTCCTGTATTAGGGCTTAATTTATCGTAATCAAACTAGGTTTTTTTATCAAGTATTAGGTTTCAAATTTGGAATTAGGGTTTTGTAATCAATTTGTTAAGATTAACCCTAATTAATCTTTTAATTATTTACACTTATGCCATTAAGTTCCGATTTAGGGTTTCATGCAATCAATTAGGTTTTGATTCTTTAATCAAACTAGGTTTTCGTAACCCATTTCTAGGGTTTCTTATCGACGTTAGGGTTTTCTAACCTAACGTTGTTGTTTTAATATATTCTTAGGGTTTGTTATGAGATATAATTTATCCGTCAACCTGACCTTTAACCACATTCTCGAACACATCATTAACCATATTTACGTAACTTAATCACATAAACCTTAATCCCTAATAATTCACCTATAAGCCTTCATTTAAATTTTGAAATTCTCAAAATTCAATCCTAATAACATCAAACGCATACACTTATTTTTTGCTGCTCAGTTCAATATTTGACCTTAAATCAATCATTTAAGATTTTTATAAATTGTCCAAATTCTCGGGTTGTCACATTCACCCCTCCTTCTAAGAATTTCGCCCCCAAATTCACCTTACACCTTACACCGTGCACCTTAAACCCATTCACACATATTACACATGCTACCCAATACACCACTCACAAGGGTGAAAATTTTAAAATGTGGCCGAGGAGGAATCGATATGAACACTTAGTTTTTTTTTTTTTTCATTTTAAAACAAAGGTTTTATGAAAATTCATCCAAAGAAGGTAATCACCATAAATAGGACACAAAGTGATGATTAGTCCGATATACCCCATGATCGCTATAATCTGTTGGGTCGGAATATTTACGTTCTCTCTTATTATTTTATCCAAACAACAAAATTTTACCTCGGCCTTATTTGATTCCACAACAAAACAATTTGGTTTGGGAAATTTCTTTCAATAGAAAAACATTTTTGAGAATGACGCTATGATGCCGCATCGTATTTAACAAATTCATTGAAGATTTCATCATTTTGTGATTTTGTTATACTACATCATAATCAGAAGTAATCGACGATCCTTAGATCACATCCAACACCAAGTAATTCGCATTGATAACTCCATCATTTTTTTATCATCTCGCACTGTGTCACATGGTACATAAGTGATAAATAAAATTTTTTTTTTTTTTAAAAGGCACATAGTGCGATTTAGCTTGATGTCAAAATTGAAGTTTAGCAAAGCTAGGGGTTTAGGAAAACCTAAATCTCCACTAATGATCATTTGCTTAACAATCTATCTATTCCTATTATCCTTAACACTCCATTCACACACAACTATACCCATTCATAAAACCACACTTATGAGTTCATAAACCGCCATAATTATATGAGTTTATTTAACTTACCCTAGTCCGAATTTTGGCATCCGTCATTTGAGGGCTCATAAACATTTCATATAACTATGAGTCAAGAATGTCACATAAGTATGAGTTCTAAGAACTCGTACTTAATCCTATATTCTCTACCTATGACCTATTTATCTCAGATATAACAACTAACAGGACACAACATTTCAATTATTACCAATGCCACCAACTAAGTAGTTTTTACACCAAGTACAATTCTCGCCCATACAAGAAATCATACAACCCGGCCACAACACGAGTCCTCATTCAAATCCCCACCTAATCTTAACCCCCATTCTCAATACGTAATTTCATTTAATCCAGTATTCATAATCCTTTTCTCAATGCACTCATCTACACAACAATCATGCTTTTAAACTTTTAATCATCGATTGATTCTTTTCGGTCATTATAACCTTAACAGATCACGGGTGATCTCATCGTATATATTACGATTAAATTCTATGACTATGATCGCTTTTGTTTTACGATATCCTATCATCGAACTTTTAGTCTTTTTAGACTTTATCTATTCACCACTGCTCAACCTTATTACCAGAGTTAGGGAACTCAGATCTTTACAACTTACCGAGATTCGTCTTTGAATCTTACCAACCAACTAACTCTATGTGAGTTAGATCTTATCCTAATCATCGCATGTTATTGGTCTCTGTGTATTCCTACCTAAGCTTCATAACCAATGCCTTTGATACCAATCAGAAGAGTAGCCCCTAATCCCGCCCCAAATCGCCATGATTCGGTTACACTAATCATTCTATAATCTGTTTGCGGAAGATATAAACATAAATTGTTTATACATTACATTACACACTATTCCCCAAGGTCGAGTAACCTTTACTTATTACACAATCATAAACTATTTATTTATCAATATTTATCAAACTACGCTATTACAAAATAGTCAAGACTTTATATCCCAAGTTGAACTTCGCTTTAATTATCTTTCCTCAGATCCCAACGCTTTTGCCTTATCTCGCAATGTTTTATACATGATATAGCAAGGGTGAATATGAAAGTTGCCCAAAGAAGTTTAAATACAACAATATAAGGATATATCATGATCAAGAGTATGAATAATGGGTCTTGCTATAATTCATCAATATAATTGAGAACTAGCAGAACAATTTTTTGATCGAACAAGTTTTAAACATGAACAAACATTTCGGACCAACCGGTAATGAAGGTGATCACCTTTCATACCGATTTATACATGCAAGATGTACAGAGTACAATTTTCATGGCAATCAAAGAATGATTAACCATAAGCTTGAATAAAACACTCTTTATTAGAGTTAAGTAAGAACAAACTTGCTCGAACCGCTGATTACCGTAACGCAATTTATAACGCCTTTACCCAAGACCTAATATTAATAATATAGATCTCCAATATTGAATAATATCATCACAAGATAATATTGTTATATTAATATACACGTAATAACCTAAACACATAACACATAACCCTATAAGTCTATACAAACACATAAGATTTTAGATCAAGTCAAACTATTTAAGTCCGAGTTTAAAACCGACATAATTCTATCATCCCGACGGCCTAGTTGGATTTAATATCGAGTTTAAGTTCAATTAAACTCGCTTTAAACACTTAACAATTATCACGTATAATTTCTTATCAACAAAAACATTTTTCCTAGGCTCGTAATAATTTTCTAATAATTATTACCATTTATCATGATTTTCCAATCATTAATATCGTATTTATATGAATTAAATACCACATAATTCCTTAATCATTATATCCATTTAATATAAAATATTAATAAAAATCATAATCATAATATTATAATATAATTATAATATATCAAAATATTTTTAATATCTTAAAATCATAATTATTTGATTTTTAAACACTTAAATCCATTATCCGATAATTAATATTAATATTAAAATATTAATATTTTCATGCCAAAATATCAAAAGTTATATTTTATAACTTAAAATATTTTTATAACACTTAAATCATTTTTATATGATTTTTAAAACATTAATTTATTTTTCCTTAATTTATTTAATATATTTATTAAATAAACTAATTACCATTAATAATAAATTATTAATGAAATTTATCACAAAATATTAAAAGTCATCAAAAATAACTTAAAATATTTTCTTTTACCATAAAATAATTTTTCATGATTTTCATTAATTAAAACTATTTTTAAATAATTTATTTAATATAATAATTAAATAAATAAATACCATTTATATTCCAAAAATATTAAATATTTTCAAAATATACTCAAAATAGTTAAAAACTATTTTTCGATTTTAAAATAATTTTTCATAATTTATTATGTATTTTTAATAATTAAAAATCATTTTTTCTAATTTTTAATCATTTTTCTGAAAATAGAAAATAAATCTGTCGCTAAGGGTCCTATAGCGACAAAAGTGTCGCTATAGGTGTTCTTCAAGTGTTCTGGCCAATTTCCGCATCTTTTGTCGTAATATAAAGGGCTAGGTTCGCTTAGATTTAAAATGTTGTTATTAACGTTTTCTCGAGCTTGTAAAAACTTTGATGTTGTAGTACTAATGTAGTACTACAAGTATATACCAATTTCATAACCAAACAACAACATAACAACGAGATATAATCTTTCAAAATGATAACGTCTGTTCTTCTTTTCGGTTTTCCAAATGAAGAACATGTCAGTGGTCTTACTTTGAGCCTCCTTATATCTTTCATTCCGTGTTTGATTAATGTGATATAATGGTCCATACTTGGCAAGACTCATGTCCTCAGTACAAATACATATCATCGCATCATCAAAAAACATCATTGGCTCAACTATCAAGTCCTGGCCAAAGGGCTAGTGCTAGATCGGGTCTTCAATTTTCGGGTTTTCCTGTAATTTTTAAAATCGACGGCCAACCTAGTTCGACCTTAGATAATTTCGCCCCTGCTCATGATCTAAGTGATCTAAAGCCTTTAACATGTAGTAATCATGTCGATATACCATATCACAATAAACAATAACTTGGCCTAACTATCCAAAATAAATGTAGACGCAAGATCGAGGCTTGAACATGTTTGTCGACATCATCATATACGAGAACTCAAGGTTACCCAGATTCACATTTTTCCGTGATCGGTCAACTACTTTTGACCCGCTCATCTCTCTTAGTCCATTTATGATCTAGACATCGATTTTAGTTTCCAATCATAGCCTAGACATAACATACATAATAGAACCATAACTTAAAACACCATAAACATTTAATAAATGAAAAGATCTAAGGTCTCGACATTCATTGTCGACGATCTCAACTTTTAAAATTTTTCGCATTTTCAAAAATGAAGATTCGAGAACATTGATGTTATGGATCCATGTTCTACAACCTGCATCAACAAGTGACACATTATTACACAACTTTGACCAATTAATTACAACATTTAACATAAGATCATAGAATTTTGAAATTTAGGGTTCTATACCATTTTGAGCTTTGATTTTGATTTTTCGATTTGATTTCGCTCCTTGGTTTCTATGAAACCGATCATGCTTCATCTCATCACTCTATATCTTTCTAACTCCCGAATTTCTAGAGAGAGAAGTGGCTTGGACAAAATGAAAATAAAGAATGAAACTTTTTTCTCTCTTTAATCTAATATATGATACAATGCAATGTATATGGCCGATTTTTGTCATTTGAGATGTTAGATATAAGTCACATGCTATGGCTAGATTAGACTAGGGTTTGTTCACCAACTCTCGACTTAACAAGATTTACAAGTTGTCAAAAAAATCTAAAAGGGCATAAATGTCATTTCCATTAATTTTTAGAAATTGCCTTAGGTTTAGGTTTTGAGTAATCTAGGTTTAGGGTTGGAGCATTTAGGTTTAGATTTTAACCCTTAACTTCCAAATTAAATTTCTAAAATTTCCAATTTAAGTTTTCAAAATTGAAAATTAATATTTCTAACTTATAATTAGAATTTTCTAATTATATTAAAATTTCTTAATCATAACTTTAAATCTTACTAATTAGGATTAAAAATTCCTAATCAAAATTGTTAATTACGCAAGTAGGGTCAAATGGTCATTAGGGTTTTCAACCCACAATTTAAGGTTTCTAATAGAAAATAATTTTCTAATTTAGAAATTAAATATTCGTAATTAGATTAGGGTTTTCTAATTACTTAACATTAAATTAGAATTAATATATATCTAATTAACATTAAAATATTCAATTAACACTTTCATTTTTCCCATTTACAAATTAGGGTTTCAAATCCATCATTTAGGTTTCCGATTTAAAAGTTTAAGTTCGATAATTTGAAATTAGGGTTTGCTAATTAATTGTTGCTACCCTAATTAATATTATAATAATAGCATTAGAGCATTATAATTTCCATTAATTTCCCGATTAGGGCTTCATTTATCGTAATCAAACTAGGTTTTCAGATCAAGTATTAGGTTTCAAATTTGGAATTAGGGTTTTGTAATCAATTTGTTAAGATTAACCCTAATTAATCTTTTAATTATTTACACTTATGCCATTAAGTTCCGATTTAGGTTTCATGCATCTAATTAGGGTTTTGATTCGGAATCAAACTAGGTTTCCGTAACCCATTTCTAGGGTTTCTTATCGACGTTAGGTTTTCTAACCTAACGTTGTTGTTCTTAATATATTCTTAGGGTTTGATACATGATATAATTTATCCGTCAACCTCGAATTTTTAACCACATTCGCATAACGTATCATTAACCATATTCATGTAACTTAATCACATAAACATTTAATCCCTAATAATTCACCTATAAGCCTTCACTTAAATTTTGAAATCCTCAAAATTCCATCCTAATAACATCAAACGCATACACTTATTTTCCGCTCAGTTCATTATTTGACCTTAAATCAATCATTTAAGATTTTAATAAATTGTCCAAATTTCTCAAGTTGTCACATTCACTCCCTCCTTATAAGAATTTCGTCCCCTAAATTCACCTTTACACCTTACACCGCACATTTTAAACCATTCACACATATTACACATGCTACCCAATACACCACTCACCAAGAGTAAAAATTTTAAATTGTGCCGAGGAATCATATAGACTATGAACACTTAGTTTTTTTTTGATCATTTTCAAAAACAATACATTACTTAGTATGTTTACAATCATCCACAAACCACCATAATTAGTATTTTAGGTGAAGGGTGATTAGATTTTACGCCACGCATGATCGCTATTAATCATGTGTGTGATAATATTTACGCTTCTTATTGGATTATTTTATCCAAACAAAATAGTTCACCTCACCTTATTTGATTCCACAACAAAACAATTTGGTTTGGGAAATTTCTTTCAATAAAAAGAGTTTTTTTTTGAGAATGACGCTATGATGCCGCATCGTATTTACAAATTGCTGAGGATTTCGTCTATTTGGTGATTTTGTTATACTACATCATACATCAGTAGTAATGACGATCCTTAGATCACATCCAACACCAAGTAATTCTCGCATTGATAACTCCATCATTTTTTTTATCATCTCTCGCATCAGTCACATGGTACATAAGTGATAAAAAATTTTTTTTTTTTTTTAAAAGGCACATAGTGCGATTTAGCTTGATGTCAAAATTGAAGTTTAGCAAAGCTAGGGGTTTAGGAAAACCTAAATCTCCACTAATGATCATTTGCTTAAAATTCTATCTATTCCTATTATCCTTAACACTCCATTCACACAACTATACCCTATTCATAAAACCACACTTATGAGTTCATAACCCGCCATAATTATATGAGTTTATTTAACTTACCCTAGTCCGACCTTTGGCATCCGTCACGAGGGGCTCATAAACATTTCATATAACTATGAGTCAAGAATGTCACATAAGTATGAGTTCTAAGAACTCGTACTTAATCCTATATTCTCTACCTATGACCTATTTATCTCAGATATAACAACTAGCGTGACACAACATTTCAATTATTACCAATGCCACCAACTAAGTAGTTTTTACACCAAGTACAATTCTCGCCCATACAAGAAATCATACAACTCAGCTTGTTGACAACACGAGTCCTCATTGAAATCCCCACCTAATACTTAACCCCCTTCTCAATAATGTAATTTCATTTAATCCAGATTCATAATCCTTTTCTCAACTGCATCATCTACACAAACAATCATGCTTTTAAACTTTTCAATCATCGATTGATTCTTTCGGTCATTATAACCTTAACAGATCACGGGTGATCTCATCGTATATATTACGATTAAATTCTATGACTATGATCGCTTTTGTTTTACGATCTCCTATCATCGAACTTTTAGTCTTTTAGACTTTATCTATTCACCACTGCTCAACCTTATTACAGAAAGTTAGGGAACTCAGATCTTTACAACTTACCGAGATTCATCTTTGAATCTTACCAACCAACTAACTCTATGTGAGTTAGATCTTATCCTAATCATCGCGGTTATTGGTCTCGTGTATTCCTACCTAAGCTTCATAACCAAATGACTTTGATACCAATCAGAAGCATCCTCAATCCGCCCCAAATCGCCATGATTGGCAGACACTATTTCTATAATCGTTTTGCGGAAGATATAAACATAAATTGTTTATACATTACATTACACACTATTCCCCAAGGTCGAGTAACCTTAACTTATTACACAATCATAAACTATTTATTATTTATCAACATTTATCAAACTATACTATTACAAACTAGTCAAGACTTTATATCCCAAGTTGAACTTCGCATTATCTTTTCCTCAGATCCGAACGCATTTTTGCTTTTATCTCGCAATGTTTTATCATGATATAGCAAGGGTGAGCATGAAAGTTGCCCAAAGAAGTTTAAATACAACAATATAAGGATATATCATGATCAAGAGTATGAATAATGGGTGGCTATAATTCATCAATATAATTGAGAACTAGCACGAACAAATTTTTGATCGAACAAGTTTTAAACATGAACAAACATTTTCGAACCAACCGGTAATGAAGGTGATCACCTTTCATACCGATTTATACATGCAAGATGTACAGAGTACAATTTTCATGGCAATCAAAGAATGATTAACCATAAGCTTGAATAAAACACTCTTATTAGAGTTAAGTAAGAACAAAACTGCTCGAACTGTTGATTACCGTAACGCAATTTATAACGCTTTTACCCAAGACCTAATATTAATAATATAGATCTCCAATATTAGAATAATATCATCACAAGATAATATTGTTATATTTATATACACGTAATAACCTAAACACATAACACATAACCCTATAACCTATACAACACATAAGACTTAGTATCAAGTCAAACTATTTAAGTCCGAGTTGAAACCCGACATAATTCTATCATCCCGATTTTCTAGTTTGGATTTAATATCGAGTTTAAGTTCAATTAAACTCGCTTAAACACTTAACAATTATCACGTATAATTTCTTATCAACCAAAACATTTTTCCCAGCTCGTAATAATTTTCTTTTAATAATTATTACCATTTATCATGATTTTCCAATCATTAATATCGTATTTATATGAATTAAATACCACATAATTCCTTAATCATTATATCCATTTAATATAAAATATTAATAAAAATCATAACATAATATTATAATATAATTATAATATATCAAAATATTTTTAATATCTTAAAATCATAATTATTTGATTTTTAAACACTTAAATCCATTATCCGATAATTAATATTAATATTAAAATATTAATATTTTCATGCCAAAATATCAAAAGTTATATTTTATAACTTAAAATATTTTTATAACACTTAAATCATTTTTATATGATTTTTAAAACATTAATTTATTTTTCCTTAATTTATTTAATATATTTATTAAATAAACTAATTACCATTAATAATAAATTATTAATGAAATTTATCACAAAATATTAAAAGTCATCAAAAATAACTTAAAATATTTTTTTTTTTACCATAAAATAATTTTTCATGATTTTTCATTAATTAAAACTATTTTTAAATAATTTATTTAATATAATAATTAAATAAATAAATACCATTTATATTCCAAAAATATTAAATATTTTCAAAATATACTCAAAATAGTTAAAAACTATTTTCAGACTTTAAAATAATTTTTCATAATTTAATATGTATTTTTAATAATTAAAAACCATTTTTTTCTATTTTTAATTCATTTTCCGGAAAATAGAAAATAAACTGTCGCTAAAGGGGCCCTATAGCTTACAAAAGTGTCGCTAAATGTGTTCTTCAAGTGTTCTTGGCCAATTTTAATCTTCATGTCGTAATTCGAGGGGCTAGTTCGATTTGGATTTAAAAGCTGTTCTATTACGTTTTCTCGGCTTTGTAAAACTTTGATGTTGTAGTACTAATGTAGTACTACAAGTATATACCAATTCCATGACCAAACAACAACATAACAACGTGAGATCTAAGCTTCCAAAATGATGATAAACAGTTGTTCTTCATTTTCGGGTTTTCCGAAATGAAGAACAAATGCAAGTGGTCTTACTTTGAGTCCCTAATATCTTTCATTCCATGTTTGATTAATGTAATATTAAGGTTTCCATACTTGTAAGACTCATGTCCTAGTACAATACATAACCTCGATCATCTTAAAAACATCGATCTCAAGATATCAAGTCCGGCCAAACTAGTGGCTAGAATGGGTCTTGAATTTTTCGGGTTTTCCGAAAAATTTAAATCGACGGCCAACCTAGTTCGACCTTAGATAATTTCCATTCGCTCATGATCCGGTGTTCTAAAGCCTTTAACATGTAGTATCATGATGTCGCTATAACATAAACAACAATAACTTAGCCTAACTATCCAACATAAATAAAGATCGTCGACTCTCATGAACATGTTTGTCGACATTGTTGAGAAATCGGGTTACCCAGATTCACATTTTCGTGATCGGTCAACTAAGCTTTTGACCGCTCATATCTCTTAGATCCATTTATGATCTAGTCACCGATTTTAGTTTCCAATCATAATCATGAGACATAACATAGAACACATATATAACATATAAAACACCATAAACAAGTAATAAAAGATTTGATCTAAGGTCTCTCGACATTAGTTGTGTCGACCTCAACTTTAAAATTTTCCAGATTTATCAAAAATGAAATTTCGAGAACATTGATGTTATGGATAGATCCATGTTCTACAACCTGCATCAACAAGTGACACCTTATTACACAACTTTGACCAATTCAATTAATTACAACATTTAAGATCAAGATTAGAATTTGAAAGGTTTAGGTTCATATACCTTTTGAGCTTTGATTTTGATTTCCGATTTGATTTTGTTCTTGCTTTCTATGAACCGATCATGCTTCATCTCATCACTTTATCTTACTAAATCCCTAATTTCTAGAGAGAGAAGTGGCTTGGACAAAATGAAAATAAAGAATGAACTTTTTTCTCTCTTTAATCTAATATATGATACAACAATGCAATGTATACGGCCGATTTTTTGTCATTGAGATGTTAGATATAAGTCACATGCTATGGCTAGATTAGACTAGGGTTTGTTCACCAACTCTTGACTTAGCAAGATTTACAAGTTGTCAAAAAAATCTAAAAAGGGCATAAATGTCATTTCCATTAATTTTTAGAAATTGCCTTAGGGTTAGGTTTTGAGTAATCTAGGTTTAGGGTTTGGAGCATTTAGGGTTTAGATTTTAATCCTTAACTTCCAAATTAAATTTCTAAAATTTCCAATTTAAGTTTTCAAAATTGAAAATTAATATTTCTAACTTATAATTAGAATTTTCTAATTATATTAAAATTTCTTAATCATAACTTTAAATCTTACTAATTAGGATTAATAATTCCTAATCAAAATTGTTAATTACGCAAGTAGGGTCAAAATGGTCATTAGGGTTTTCAACCCACAATTTAAGGTTTCTAATAGAAAATAATTTTCTAATATAGAAATTAAATATTCGTAATTAGATTAGGGTTTTCTAATTACTTAACATTAAATTAGAATTAATATATCCTAATTAACATTAAAATATTCAATTAACACTTTCATTTTCCCCATTTACAAATTAGGGTTTCAAATCCGTCATTAAGGTTCCGATTTAAAAAGTTTAAGTTCGATAATTTGAAATTAGGGTTTGCTAATTAATTAAGCTGCTACCCTAATTAATATTATAATAATAGCAGTAGAGCATTATAATTCTCCATTAATTTCCCTGATTAGGGCTTCAATTTATCGTAATCAAACTAGGGTTTTTGATCAAGTATTAGGGTTTCAAATTTTGAATTAGGTTTTGTAATCAATTTGTTAAGATTAACCCTAATTAATCTTTTTAATTATTTACACTTATGCCATTAAGTTCCCGATTTAGGTTTTGCAATCAATTAGGTTTTGATTCTTAATCTGAAACTAGGTTTCGTAACCCATTTCTAGGGTTTCTTATCGACGTTAGGGTTTTCTAACCTAACGTTGTTGTTCTTAATATATTCTTAGGGTTTGTTACAGATATAATTTATCCGGTCAACCTCGACCCCTTAACCACATTTCGCATAACACATCATAACCATATTCACGTAACTTAATCACATAAACATTTAATCCTCGAATAATTCACCTATAAGCCTTCACTTAAATTTTGAAATCCTCAAAATTCCATCCTAATAACATCAAACGCATACACTTATTTTTCTGCTCAGGTCTATTATTTGACCTTAAATCAATCATTTAAGATTTTAATAAATTGTTCAAATTCTCGGGTTGTCACATTCACCCTCTCTTATAAGAATTTCGCCCCTAAATTCACCTTACACCTTATACCGTGCATTTTACACCATTCACACATATTACACATGCTACCCAATACACCACTCACAAGAGTAAAAGTTTTAAAATTGTGCCGAGGAATCATATAGACCATGAACACTTAGTTTTTTTTAATGATCATACCAAGAAAACAATACATTACTTAGTATGTTTACAATCACAAAGAAGGTAAACTACCATAAATAGTACTTTAGGTGATTATTTCCGATACGCCTCAGATCGCTATTAATCATGGGTTGAACAATTTTGTTCCTCTTATTGGATTATTTTATCCAAACAAAATAGTTCACCTCGGCCTTATTTGATTCCACAACAAAACAATTTGGTTTGGGAAATTTCTTTCAATAAAAAACATTTTTGAGAATGACGCTATGATGCCGCAGACTGTATTACATACAAATCCGTTGAAGATTTCAATCATTTTGTGATTTTGTTATACTACATCATATCGTAGTGGGTCGACGATCCTTAGATCACATCCAACACCAAGTAATTTCGCATTGATAACTCCATCATTTTTTTATCATCTCGCACTGTGTCACATGGTACATAAGTGATAAATAAATAAAAAATTTTTTTTTTTTTTTAAAAGGCACATAGTGCGATTTAGCTTGATGTCAAAAATTGAAGTTTAGCAAAGCTAGGGGTTTAGGAAAACCTAAATCTCCACTAATGATCATATGCTTAACAATCTATCTATTCCTATAATCCTTAACACTCCATTCACACAACTATACCCAATTCATAAAACCACACTTATGAGTTCATAACTCCGGCCATAATTATATGAGTTTACTTAACTTACCCTAGTCTCGACCTTTGGCATCCGTCACCGAGGGCTCATAAACATTTCATATAACTATGAGTCAAGAATGTCACATAAGTATGAGTTCTAAGAACTCGTACTTAATACTATATTCTCTACCTATGACCTATTTATCTCAGATATAACAACTAGCGTGACACAACATTTCAATTATTACCAATGCCACCAACTAAGTAGTTTTTACACCAAGTACAATTCCCCCGCCCATACAAGAAATCATACAACTCAATTGCACAACACGAGTCCTCATTGAAATCCCCACCTAATACTTAACCCCCATTCACAATATGTAATTTCATTTAATCCAGTATTCATAATCCTTTTCTCGAATCTGTACCATCTACACAACAATCATGCTTTTAAACTTTTCAATCATCGATTGATTCTTTACGGTCATTATAACCTTAACAGATCACGGGTGATCTCATCGTATATATTACGATTAAATTCTATGACTATGATCGCTTTTGTTTTACGATCTCCTATCATCGGACTTTTAGTCTTTTAGACTTTATCTATTCACCACACTGCTCAACCTTATTACCGAGTTAGGGAACTCGTATCTTTACAACTTACCGAGATTCATCTTTGAATCTTACCAACCAACTAACTCTATGTGAGTTAGATCTTATCCTAATCATCGCGGTTATTGGTCTCGTGTATTCCTACCTAAGCTTCATAACCAACAAACTTTTGATACCAATCAGAAGCGCCCCTAAATCCGCCCCAAATCGCCATGATTCGGTTTTGCATTAATATTTCTATAATCGTTTGCGGAAGATATAAACATAAATTGTTTATACATTACATTACACACTATTCCCCAAGGTCGAGTAACCTTTACTTATTACACAATCATAAATGATTTAACATTTATCACATTTATCAAACTATACTATTACAAAATAGTCAAGACTTTATATCCCAAGTTGAACTTGGCATTATCTTTCCTCAGATCCGAACGCATTTTGTTTTATCTCGCAATGTTTTATCATGATATAGCAAGGGTGAGCATGAAAGTTGCCCAAATAAGTTTAAATACAACAATATAAGGATATATCATGATTGAAGAGTATGAATAATGGGTGGCTATAATTCATCAATATAATTGAGAACTAAAGACGAACAAATTTTTGATGAACAAGTTTTAAACATGAACAAACATTTCGGACAAACCTGTAATGAAGGTGATCGACCTTTCATACCGACTTATACATGCAAGATGTACAGAGTACAATTTTCATGGCAATCAAAGAATGATTAACCATAAGCTTGAATAAAACACTCTTATTAGAGTTAAGTAAGAACAAACTTGCTCGAAGGCTGTTGATTACCGTAACGCAATTTATAACGCTTTTACCCAAGACCTAATATTAATAATATAGATCTCCAATATTGAATAATATCATCACAAAGATAATATTGTTATATTTATATACACGTAATAACCTAAACACATAACACATAACCCTATAAGTCTATACAACACATAAGACTTAGTATCAAGTCAAACTATTTAAAGTCCGAGTTGAAACCGACACAATTCTATCATCTCGACGTTCTAGTCGGACGAATATCGAGTTTAAGTTCAATTAAACTCTGCCTAAACACTTAACAATTATCACAGATAATTTCTTATCAGTCAAAACATTTTTCCTAGGCTCGTAATAATTTTCGAATAATTATTACCATTTATCATGATTTTCCAATCATTAATATCGTATTTATATGAATTAAATACCACATAATTCCTTAATCATTATATCCATTTAATATAAAATCTTAATAAAAATCATAACATAATATTATAATATAATTATAATATATCAAAATATTTTTAATACCTTAAAATCATAATTATTTGATTTTTAAACACTTAAATCCATTATCCGATAATTAATATTAATATTAAAATATTAATATTTTCATGCCAAAATATCAAAAGTTATATTTTATAACTTAAAATATTTTTATAACACTTAAATCATTTTTATATGATTTTTAAACCATTAATTCAATTTTTCCTTAATTTATTTAATATATTTATTAAATAAACTAATTACCATTAATAATAAATTATTAATGAAATTTATCACAAAATATTAAAAGTCATCAAAAATAACTTAAAATATTTTCTTTTACCATAAAATAATTTTTCATGATTTTTCATGAATTAAAACCATTTTTAAATAATTTATTTAATATAATAATTAAATAAATAAATACCATTTATATTCCAAAAATATTAAATATTTTCAAAATATACTCAAAATAGTTAAAAACTATTTTTCGGATTTTAAAATAATTTTTCATAATTTTATATGTATTTTTAATAATTAAAACCATTTTTTCTATTTTTAATCATTTTTAGGAAAATAGAAAATAAAGCTGTCATTAAAGGGTCCTATAGCGACAAAAGTGTCGCTAAAGGTGTTCTTCAAGTGTTCTTCACAATTTCGAGATCTTCATGTCGTAATTCGAGGGCTAGTTCAATTTAGATTTTAAAATTTATGTTATTAATGTTTTACGGGCTTGTAATTACTTTGATGTTGTAGTACTAATGTAGTACTACAATTATATACCAATTTCATAACTAAACAACAAATTGACAGCGTGAGATATAATCTTTCAAAAATGATGTTTGTGCTTTTTTCGGGTTTTCGAAAACTCGAGCAAATGTCGAAGTGGTCTACTTTGAGCCTCCAAATCTAGGCTTTCCATGTTTGATTAATGTAATCTAAAGGTTTCCATACTTGTAGACTCATGTCATAGTACAAATACATAACCTCGGATCATCTTAAAAACATCATTGGATCAAACTATCAAGTCAGGTCCAAAAGGGCAGTGGTAGAAGCGGGTCTTGAATTTTTGCGGTTTTCGAGAAAATTCTTAAAAGCGATCGGTCAACCTAGTTTGACCCTTAATTTCCTACCATTCTGTTCATGATCTAAGTGATCTAATTACTTTAACATGTAGTATCATATCGCTATAACATAAACAACAACAACTTAGCCTAACTATCCAACATAAACGCGAGATCGGACTCTATGAACATGTTGTGACCACATTGTCGAATACGGGTTACCCAGATTTGACATTTTCGTGATCGGTCAGCGACCTTTGACCGCTCATATCTCTCGATCCATTTATGATCTAGTCGTGATTTTAGTTTCCAATCATAGCCTACATAACATAGAATAGAACCATAACATAAAACACCATAAACAAGTAACAAGTAAAAAGATCTAAGGTCTCTCGACATTAGTTGTCGGACCGAACTTTAAATTTTCCGATTTATCAAAATGAAATTTGAGAACATTGATGTTATGGATCCATGTTTTACCAACCCGGATCAACTAAGTGACACCTTATTACACAACTTTGACCAATTAATTACAACATTTAACATAAGATTATAGAGATTTCTGAAATTTAGGGTTCATATACCTTTTATGCTTTGATTTTGATTTTCGACTTTTGATTTACATTTCCTTGGCTTTCTATGGGCGATCATGCTTCATCTCATCACTCTATATCTCTTACTAACTCCGAATTTCTAGAGAGAAGTGGCTTGGACAAAATGAAAATAAAGAATGAAATTTTCTCTCTCTTTAATCTAATATATGATATACAATGCAATGTATATGGTGATTTTTTTTCTTTGAGATGTTAGATATAAGTCACATGCTATGGCTAGATTAGACTAGGGTTTGTTCACCAACTCTTGACTTAACAAGATTTACAAGTTGTCAAAAAAATCTAAAAAGGGCATAAATGTCATTTCCATTAATTTTAGAAATTGCCTTAGGGTTTTAGTTTTGAGTAATCTAGGGTTTAGGGTTTGGAGCATTTAGGGTTTAGATTTTAACCCTTAACTTCCAAATTAAATTTCTAAAATTTCCAATTTAAGTTTTCAAAATTGAAAATTAATATTTCTAACTTATAATTAGAATTTTCTAATTATATTAAAATTTCTTAATCATAACTTTAAATCTTACTAATTAGGATTAAAAATTCCTAATCAAAATTGTTAATTACGCAAGTAGGGTCAAAATGGTCATTAGGGTTTTCAACCCACAATTTAAGGTTTCTAATAGAAAATAATTTTCTAATATAGAAATTAAATATTCGTAATTAGATTAGGGTTTTCTAATTACTTAACATTAAATTAGAATTAATATATCCTAATTAACATTAAAATATTCAATTAACACTTTCATTTTCCCCATTTACAAATTAGGGTTTCAAATCCATCATAAGGTTCTGACGGAAAAGTTTAAGTTCGATAATTTGAAATTAGGGTTTGCTAATTAATTAAGCGTTACCTAATTAATATTATAATAATAGCATTAGAGCATTATAATTCTCCATTAATTTCCAGATTAGGGCTTCAATTTATCAGAATCTGAAACTAGGGTTTTCAGATCAAGTATTAGGGTTTCAGATTTTGAATTAGGGTTTTGTAATCAATTTGTTAAGATTAACCCTAATTAATCTTTTAATTATTTACACTTATGCCATTAAGTTCCGATTTAGGGTTTCATGCATGAATTAGGGTTTGATTCCGAGCTGAAACTAGGGTTTCGAACCGATTTCTAGGGTTTCTTATCGACGTTAGGGTTTTCTAAGCTGAACGTTGTTGTTCTTAATATATTCTTAGGGTTTGATTCATGATATAATTTATCCGTCAACCCTTGACCCTAACCACATTACGTACACATCATTAACCATATTCTTGAACTTAGTCACATAAACATTTAATCTGAATAATTCACCTATAAGCCTTCACGAAATTTTGAAATCCTCAAAATTCCATCCTAATAACATCAAATGCATACACTTATTTTACATCTCAGGTCATTATTTGACCTTAAATCAATCATTTAAGATTTTAATAAATTGTCCAAATTCTCGGGTTGTCACATTCACCCCTCCTTATAAAATTTCGTCCCCGAAATTCACCTTACACCTATACATACATTTACACCATTCACACATATCACCGCTACCCACTACACCACTCACAAGGGTAAAAGTTTTCAAATTGTCTTTGAGGAATCATATAGACCATGAACACTTAGTTTTTAATGATCATTTACCGCAAAACAATACATTTTTTAGTATGTTTACAATCACAAAGAAGGTAAACTACCATTAATAGTAGTACTTTAGGTGATCGATTATCGATATTACTCATCATGGCGTATTAATCATGTGTCTGGAATATTTTGTTCTCGATTGGATTATTTTATCCAAACAACATAGTTTACCTCGGTCTTATTTGATTCCACAACAAAACAATTTGGTTTGGGAAATTTCTTTCAATAACACTTAGAGTTTTTGAAAACATTTTTGAGAATAGCGTCATGATGCCGCTTTTGTATTTCTGATCGTTGAAGATTTCGTCATTTGGTGATTTTGTTATATACTACATCATCTTGTAGTGGGTGACGATCCTTAGATCACATCTAACACCAAGTAATTACGCATTGATAACTCCATCATTTTTTTTATCATCTACTTTTGGTCACATGGTACATAAGTGATAAATAAAAACAATTTTTTTTTTTTTAAAAGGCACATAGTGCGTATTTAGCTTGATGTCAAAAATTGAAGTTTAGCAAAGCTAGGGGTTTAGGAAAACCTAAATCTCCAC
This sequence comes from Panax ginseng, assembly GCA_020205605.1. Taxonomy (NCBI): domain Eukaryota; kingdom Viridiplantae; phylum Streptophyta; class Magnoliopsida; order Apiales; family Araliaceae; genus Panax; species Panax ginseng. Next base: position 57,701,001 of record CM035134.1, on the reverse strand, counting down.
TAATGATCATATGCTTAACAATCTATCTGTTCCTATAATCCTTAACACTCCATTCACACACAACTATACCCAGTTCATAAAACCACACTTATGAGTTCATAACCTGGCCATAATTATATGAGTTTACGAACTTACCCTAGTCTGACCTTTGGCATCCGTTCGCTGAGGGGCTCATAAACATTTCATATAACTATGAGTCAAGAATGTCACATAAGTATGAGTTCTAAGAACTCGTACTTAATCTATATTCTCTACCTATGACCTATTTATCTTGTATATAACAACTAGCGTGACACAACATTTCAATTATTACCAATGCCACCAACTAAGTAGTTTTTACACCAAGTACAATTCCCGCCCATACAAGAAATCATACAACTCGATTTACACAACACGAGTCCTCATTGAAATCCCCACCTAATACTTAACCCCCATTCACAATACGAATTTCATTTAATCCGTATTCATAATCCTTTTCTGAATCTGTACCATTCACACAACAATCATGCTTTAAACTTTTCAATCATCAGATTGATTCTTTTATGGCTGTCATAACCTTAACAGATCACGGGGTGATCTCATCGTATATATTACGATTAAATTCTATGACTATGATCGTTTTGTTTTACGATCTCCTATCACTGGACTTTTAGTCTTTTAGACTTTATCTATTCACCACTTCTGTTCAACCTTATTACCAGAGTTAGGGAACTCTGTATCTTTACAACTTACCGAGATTCGTCTTTGAATCTTACCGACCAACTAACTCTATGTGAGTTAGATCTTATCCTAATCATCGCGGTTATTGGTCTCAGGTATTCCTACCTAAGCTTCATAACCAACAGCTTTGATACCAACTGTAGCGTCCCCAAATCCGGGCCCCAAATCGCCGGATTAATTTTTTACTAATCATTCTATAGCTGTTTTGCGGAAGATATAAACATAAATTGTTTATACATTACATTACACACTATTCCCCAAGGTCGAGTAACCTTTACTTATTACACAATCATAAAATGATCTAACATTTATCACATTTATCAAACTATACTATTACAAAATAGTTTGCACTTTATATCCCAAGTTGAACTTGGCATTATCTTTTCTGTGATCAAAACGCATTTGCCTTATCTGCAATGTTTTATCATGATATAGCAAGGGTGAGCATGAAAGTTGCCTTGACAAGTTTAAATACAACAATATAAGGATATATCATGATTGAAGAGTATGAATAATGGGCTGGCTATAATTCATCAATATAATTGAGAACTAAGCGCGAACAAATTTTTGGTGAACAAGTTTTAAACATGAACAAACATTTACGAACCAAGCTGGTAATGAAGGTGATCGACCTTTTCATACGACTTATACATGCAAGATGTCTGAGTACAATTTTCATGGCAATCGGCAATGATTAACCATAAGCTTGAATAAAACACTCTTATTAGAGTTAAGTAAGAACAAACTTGCTCGGAACCGTTGATTACCATAACGCAATTTATAACGCTTTGCAGAAGACCTAATATTAATAATATAGATCTCAATATTGGAATAATATCATCACGATTATAATATTGTTATATTTATATACACGAATAACCTAAACACATAACACATAACCAACTATCGGTCATCTGACACATAAGACTTAGTATCAAGTCAAACTATTTAAGTCGAGTTAAAAACCGACACAATTCTATCATCCCGACGGCGGTCTAGTCGGGACGAATATCGAGTTTAAGTTCAATTAAAACTGCTAAACACTTAACAATTATCACAGATAATTTCTTATCGATCAAAACATTTTTCTAGGCTCTAATAATTTTTGGATAATTATTACCATTTATCATGATTTTCCAATCATTAATATCGTATTTATATGAATTAAATACCACATAATTCCTTAATCATTATATCCATTTAATATAAAATCTTAATAAAAATCATAATAACATAATATTATAATATAATTATAATATCACAAATATTTTAATACCTTAAAATCATAATTATTTGATTTTTAAACACTTAAATCCATTATCCAGATAATTAATATTAATATTAAAATATTAATATTTTCATGCCAAAATATCAAAAGTTATATTTTATAACTTAAAATATTTTTATAACACTTAAATCATTTTTATATGATTTTTAAACCATTAATTCAATTTTTCCTTAATTTATTTAATATATTTATTAAATAAACTAATTACCATTAATAATAAATTATTAATGAAATTTATCTAAAATATTAAAAGTCATCAAAAATAACTTAAAATATTTTCTTTTACCATAAAATAATTTTTCATGATTTTTCATGAATTAAAACCATTTTTAAATAATTTATTTAATATAATAATTAAATAAATAAATACCATTTATATTCCAAAAATATTAAATATTTTCAAAATATACTCAAAATAGTTAAAAACTATTTTAGGACTTTAAAATAATTTTTCATAATTTAATATGTATTTTTAATAATTAAAATCATTTTTTCTATTTTTAATTCATTTTTAGGAAAATAGAAAATAAAGCGTAAGCTAAAGGGTCCTTAGGCGACAAAAGTGTCATTATATGTGTTCTTCAAGTGTTCTTCACGATTTCCGAATTCTTATCGAGAATTAGAGGTTGCTAGAGTTTGCCGGATTTTAAGCTAGCAGTGTTCCTTACGTTTTACGAGGCTTGCAAAAACTTTGATGTTGTAGTACTAATGTAGTACTACAATTATATACCAATTTCATGACCAAACAACAACATAACATGAGATCTAAGCTTTCAAAATGATGTCGGCATTTCTTTCATTTACAGGTTTTTCGAAATGAAGAGCGATCGTCAAATCTACTTTGAGTCCTTATATCTAGGCTTTCCATGTTTGATTAATGTAATATTAAAGGTTTCATTATTGTATTCGATGTCACAAAGTATAACCTCGGATCATCTTAAAAACATCGGATCAAAATCATCAAGCTCAAGATTTCGAACTAGTGGTAGGGAAGCGGGTCTTGAATTTTACAGTTTTGCAGGTTTTTCGAAATTCTTCAAAAGCAGATCGGTCAACGTAGTTTGACCTTAAGATAACCATTCACATTTATGATCGGGTGATCTAATTACTTTAACATGTAGTACTCATATGCGCTATAACATAAACAATCAATAACTTGGCAAAAACTATCCAACATAAGCGAGATCGGAGGCTTGAACAAGTTGTCGGAGACATTGTTGAGAAATACAGGTTACCCAGTTCATTTTTCCGTGAGCGGTCAGCGACCTTTGGCCGCTCATATCTCTCGATCTACATGATCTAGTCGTGATTTTAGTTTCCAATCATAGCCTACATAACATAGAATAGATATATAACTTAAAACACCATAAACAAGTATTTAATGGCGGATCTAGAGGTCTCGACATTAGAATTTGTCGGACCTCGACTTCTGAAATTTTCGGTTATCAAAAAATGAAATTTGAGAACATTGATGTTATAGATCCATGTTTTTACAACCCGGATCAACAAGTGACACCTTATACACAACTTTGACCAATTAATTACAACATTTAACATAAGATTATAGAATTTTAGGTTTAGGGTTCATTTACCTTTTATGCTTTGATTTTGATTTTACGACTTTGATTTACATTTCTTGGCTTTGCTATGGGCATCATGCTTCATCTCATCACTCTTTATCTTACTAAATCCCGAATTTTAGAGAGAAAGTGGCTTGGACAAAATGAAAATAAAGAATGAAATTTTCTCTCTCTCTTTAATCTAATATATGATCTGATCTGATGTATATGGTGATTTTTTTTTCTTTGAGATGTTAGATATAAGTCACATGCTATGGCTAGATTAGACTAGGGTTTGTTCACCAACTCTTGACTTAACAAGATTTACAAGTTGTCAAAAAAAAAATCTAAAAAGGGCATAAATGTCATTTCCATTAATTTTTAGAAATTGCCTTAGGGTTTAGGTTTTGAGTAATCTAGGGTTTAGGGTTTGGAGCATTTGGGGTTTAGATTTTAATCCTTAACTTCCAAATTAAATTTCTAAAATTTCCAATTTAAGTTTTCAAAATTGAAAATTAATATTTCTAACTTATAATTAGAATTTTCTAATTATATTAAAATTTCTTAATCATAACTTTAAATCTTACTAATTGGGATTAAAATTCCTAATCAAAATTGTTAATTACGCAAGTAAGTCAAAATGGTCATTAGGGTTTTCAACCCACAATTTAAGGTTTCTAATAGAAAATAATTTTCTAATTTAGAAATTAAATATTAAGTAATTAGATTAGGGTTTTCTAATTACTTAACATTAAAATTAAATTAATATATCCTAATTAACATTAAAATATTCAATTAACACTTTCATTTTTCCCATTTACAAATTAGGGTTTCAAATCCATCATTAAGGTTCTGACGGAAAAGTTTAAGTTCGATAATTTGAAATTAGGGTTTTGCTAATTAATTAAGCGTTACCCTAATTAATATTATAATAATAGCGATTAGAGCATTATAATTCTCCATTAATTTCCCAGATTAGGGCTTGATTTATCGAGAATCTGAAACTAGGGTTTTCAGATCAAGTATTAGGGTTTCAGATTTTGAATTAGGGTTTTGTAATCAATTTGTTAAGATTAACCCTAATTAATCTTTTAATTATTTACACTTATGCCATTAAGTTCCGATTTAGGGTTTCATGCCTGAATTAGGGTTTGATTCGGGGCTGAAACTAGGGTTTCGAGCCGATTTCTAGGGTTCTTTATCGAGACGTTAGGGTTTTCTAGCGAGCGTTGTTGTGTTCTTAATATATTCTTAGGGTTTGATACAGATATAATTTATCTGGTCAACCCTTGACCCTAACCACATTCTGTACACAGAACATAACCATATTCACAGAACTTAGTCACATAAACATTTAATCCTGAATAATTCACCTATAAGCCTTCACGAAATTTTGAAATCCTCAAAATTCCATCCTAATAACATCAAATGCATACACTTATTTTTACATCTCAGGTCTATTATTTGACCTTAAATCAATCATTTAAGATTTTAATAAATTGTCTAAATTCTCGGGTTGTCACATTCACCCCTCCTTATAAAAATTTTCGTCCCGAAATTCACCTTACACCTACATAGTACATTTTACACCATTCACATATATCACTGCCTTGATACACCACTCACGAGAGTAAAAAGTTTAAAAATTGTCTTTGAGGAGTCATATATAGACCATGAACACTTAGTTTTAATGGTATCATCTAGTAATCATATGAAAATTCATACATTACTTAGTATGTTTACAATCACAAAGGGTGATAAACTACCATAATATACTTTAGGTGATCAATATACTCTTCGTCGTCGAATTAATCATTTTGTTGAATCTTACGCTTCTCGATTGGATTATTTTATCCAAACAAAATAGTTCACCTCGGTCTTATTTGATTCCATGACAAAACAATTTGGTTTGGGAAATTTCTTTCAATAAAAACTTAGAGTTTTTGAAAACATTTTTGAGAATAGCGTCATGATGCTTATACTTGTATTTAACGATCAGTTGAGATTTCGTCATTTGGTGATTTTGTTATACTACATCATCTTTGTAGTGGTGGCGATCCTTAGATCACATCTAACACCAAGTAATTACGCATTGATAACTCCATCATTTTTTTATCATCTCGCTTTTGGTCACATGGTACATAAGTGATAAATAAAACAATTTTTTTTTTTTAAAAGGCACATAGTGCGTATTTAGCTTGATGTCAAAAATTGAAGTTTAGCAAAGCTAGGGGTTTAGGAAAACCTAAATCTCCACTAATGATCATTTGCTTAACAATCTATCTATTCTATTATCCTTAACACTCCATTCACACACAACTATACCCAGTTCATAAAACCACACTTATGAGTTCATAACTTTGCCATAATTATATGAGTTCTGAACTTACCTAGTCGACCTTTGGCATCCAGATTCATTTGAGGGCTCATAAACATTTCATATAACTATGAGTCAAGAATGTCACATAAGTATGAGTTCTAAGAACTTCGTACTTAATACTATATTCTCTACTATGACCTATTTATACGTATATAACAACTAGCGTGACACTGACATTTCAATTATTACCAATGCCACCAACTAAGTAGTTTTTACACCAAGTACGATTCCCCGCCCATACAAGAAATCATACAACTCGATTGTTGACCACGAGTCCTCATTGAAATCCCCACCTAATCTTAACCCCCCTTCTCAATCGAATTTCATTTAATCCGTATTCATAATCCTTTTCTGAATCTGTACCATTCACACAACAATCATGCTTTAAACTTTTCAATCATCAGATTGATTCTTTCTGGCTGTCATAACCTTAACAGATCACGGGGTGATCTCATCGTATATATTACGATTAAATTCTATGACTATGATCGTTTTGTTTCACGATCTCCTATCTTTGGACTTTTAGTCTTTTAGACTTTATCTATTCACCATACATTCAACCTTATTGCGAGTTAGGGAACTACGTATCTTTACAACTTTAAGAGATTAGTCTTTGAATCTTACCACCAACTAACTCTATGTGAGTTAGATCTTATCTAATCACTGCGGTTATTGGTCTCGGTATTCTACCTAAGCTTCATAACCAATGACTTTGATACCAATTGTGGCGTCCCCGAATCAAGGCCCCAAATCATGCGGATTCGGTTTGCTACTATTCTATAAGCTTTTTTGCGGAAGATATAAACATAAATTGTTTATACATTACATTACATTACACTATTCCCCAAGGTCGAGTAACCTTTACTTATTACACAATCATAAATGATTTAACATTTACAACATTTATCAAAAATCTATTATTACAAATAGTTTGCACTTTATATCCCAAGTTGAACTTGGCATTATCTTTTCACATGTCCGAGCGCTTTTGCCTTATCTGTGATGTTTTATCATGATATAGCAAGGGTGAGCATGAAAGTTGCTTGACAAGTTTAAATACAACAATATAAGGATATATCATGATTGAAGAGTATGAATAATGGGCTTGGCTATAATTCATGATATAATTGAGAACTAGCAGAACAAATTTTTTGGTGAACAAGTTTTAAACATGAACAAACATTTACGAACAAGCTGGTAATGAAGGTGATCGACCTTTCATACACGACTTATACATGCAAGATGTACTGAGTACAATTTTCATGGCAATCGACAATGATTAACCATAAGCTTGAATAAAACACTCTTATTAGAGTTAAGTAAGAACAAACTTGCACGGCAGAATTTGATTCATAGCGCAATTTATATCGCTTTACAGAAGACCTAATATTAATAATATAGATCTCGATATTAGAATAATATCATCACGGTATAATCTTTGTTATATTTATATACAGAATAACCTAAACACATAACACATAACCTATCGGTCTATCTGACACATAAGACTTAGTATCAAGTCAAACTATTTAAGTCGAGTTAAAAGCGACACAATTCTATCATCCAAGCGATTACTAGTCGGACGAATATCGAGTTTAAGTTCAATTAAACTACTGCTAACACTTAACAATTATCACAGATAATTTCTTATCGATCAAAACATTTTTCTAGGCTCGTAATAATTTTTGGATAATTATTACCATTTATCATGATTTTCCAATCATTAATATCGTATTTATATGAATTAAATACCACATAATTCCTTAATCATTATATTCATTTAATATAAAATATTAATAAAAATCATAACATAATATTATAATATAATTATAATATATCAAAATATTTTAATATCTTAAAATCATAATTATTTGATTTTTAAACACTTAAATCCATTATCAGATAATTAATATTAATATTAAAATATTAATATTTTCATGCCAAAATATCAAAAGTTATATTTTATAACTTAAAATATTTTTATAACACTTAAATCATTTTTATATGATTTTTAAACCATTAATTCTATTTTTCCTTAATTTATTTAATATATTTATTAAATAAACTAATTACCATTAATAATAAATTATTAATGAAATTTATCACAAAATATTAAAAGTCATCAAAAATAACTTAAAATATTTTCTTTTACCATAAAATAATTTTTCATGATTTTTCATGAATTAAAACCATTTTAAATAATTTATTTAATATAATAATTAAATAAATAAATACCATTTATATTCAAAAATATTAAATATTTTCAAAATATACTCAAAATAGTTAAAAACTATTTTTAGGATTTTAAAATAATTTTCATAATTTATATGTATATTTTAATAATTAAAACCATTTTTTCTAATTTTTAATTCATTTTAGGAAAATAGAAAATAAAGCTGTAAGCAAAGGGGCCTATAGCGCGACAGGCAAAAGTGTCGCTAAATGTGTTCTTGGTGTTCTTCACGATTTCGAGAATTCTTATCGAGAATTGAGGAATTTAGTTAGGTTTGGTGGGATTTAAAAGCTTATGTTCATTACGTTTTACGAGCTTGTAAAAACTTTGATGTTGTAGTACTAATGTAGTACTACAAGTATACCAATTTCATAACTAAACAACAACATAACAAGCGAGATCTAATCTTTCAAAAAAATGATGTAACATTTGTTCTTCATTTTACGGGTTTTCGAGAAATGAAGAGACGATCGAAAATCTTACTTTGAGTCCTCAAATCTAGGCTTTCGGGTATGATTAATGTAATATAAAGGTTTCATTATTGTACTCACGATGTCTGTAGTAAATACATCAACCTCGAGATCATCAACAAATTGGCTCAAGATCTAAACTATCAAGTCGGGTGAACTAGTAGTGGTGGAAGCGGGTCTTGAATTTTTACAGGTTTTCGAGAGAAAATTCTTAAATTTGACAGTCGATCGGCCTAGTTTGACCTTTAATTTCCTACCGTTCTGTTTATGATCTGGGTGATCTAATTACTTTAACATGTAACTCATATGTCGGCTATAACATAAACAATCAACAACTTGGCCTAACTATCCAACATAAGAGAGATCGGAGGCTACATGAAAATGTTTGGGACATTGTTGAGAAATGCGGGTTACCCAGATTCACTTTTCGTGTTGTCAGCGACCTTTGACTTTTGGTCAGATTCGATCTACACATGATCGAGACTTGATTTTAGTTTCCAATCATAGCCTACATAACATAGAATAGATATATAACTTAAAACACACTAAACATTTAATGGAGCGGATCTAGAGGTCTCGACATTAAAGTTTGTCGGACGACGACTTTAAATTTTTCGATTATGAAAAATGAAAGATTTGAGAACTTTGATGTTATAGATCCATGATTCTACAACCCGGATCAACAAGTGACACCTTATTATTCACAACTTTGACAATTAATTACAACATTTAACATAAGATAGAATTTTGAAATTTAGGGTTCTTATACCTTTTTTGAGCTTTGATTTTGATTTTTACGATTTTTGATTTACATTTCTTGGCTTTGCTATGGGCTTGATCATACTTCATCTCATCACTCTTTATCTTACTAAATCCCGAATTTCTAGAGAGAGAAGTGGCTTGGACAAAATGAAAATAAAGAATGAAATTTTTCTCTCTCTTTAATCTAATATATGATCTGATCTGATGTATATATTTGATTTTTCTTCTTTGAGATGTTAGATATAAGTCACGTCTTGCTATGGCTAGATTAGACTAGGGTTTGTTCACCAACTCTTGACTTAACAAGATTTACAAGTTGTCAAAAAAATCTAAAAAGGGCATAAATGTCATTTCCATTAATTTTTAGAAATTGCCTTGGGGTTTAGGTTTTGAGTAATCTAGGGTTTTAGGGTTTGGAGCATTTAGGGTTTAGATTTTAATCCTTAACTTCCAAATTAAATTTCTAAAATTTCAATTTAAGTTTTCAAAATTGAAAATTAATATTTCTAACTTATAATTAGAATTTTCTAATTATATTAAAATTTCTTAATCATAACTTTAAATCTTACTAATTAGGATTAAAAATTCTAATCAAAATTGTTAATTACATGAGAAAGTCAAAATGGTCATTAGGGTTTTCAACCCACAATTTAAGGTTTCTAATAGAAAATAATTTTCTAATTTAGAAATTAAATATTAAGTAATTAGATTAGGGTTTTCTAATTACTTAACATTAAATTAAATTAATATATCTAATTAACATTAAAATATTCAATTAACACTTTCATTTTCCCCATTTACAAATTAGGGTTTCAAATCCATCATTAGGGTTCTGACGGAAAAGTTTAAGTTCGATAATTTGAAATTAGGGTTTGCTAATTAATTAAGCGTTACCCTAATTAATATTATAATAATAGCATTAGAGCATTATAATTCTCCATTAATTTCCCAGATTAGGGCTTCGATTTATCAGAATCTGAAACTAGGGTTTCGGATCAAGTATTAGGGTTTCAAATTTGAATTAGGGTTTTGTAATCAATTTGTTAAGATTAACCTAATTAATCTTTTAATTATTTACACTTATGCCATTAAGTTCCGATTTAGGGTTTCATACCGAATTAGGGTTTGGATTCGGGCTGAAACTAGGGTTTCGAAGCCGATTTCTAGGGTTTCTTATCGGGACGTTAGGGTTTTCTAAGCTGAGCGTTGTTGTTCTTAATATATTCTTAGGGTTTGATACGGATATAATTTATCTGGTCGACCCTTGACCCTAACCACATTACGTACACGAACATTAACCATATTCTTGAACTTAATCACATAAACATTTAATCTGAATAATTCACTACTATAAGCCTTCACGAAATTTTGAAATCCTCAAAATTCCATCCTAATAACATCAAATGCATACACTTATTTTACATACAGGTCTACATTATTTGACCTTAAATCAATCATTTAAGATTTTAATAAATTGTCCAAATTCTCGGGTTGTCACATTCACCCTCTCTTCTAAAAATTTAGTCCCGAAATTCACCTTACCTGTATACCAAGTACCTTACACCATTCACACATATCACATCTTTATGATACACCACTCACAGGGTAAAGTTTTCAAATTGTCTTTGAGGAGTCATATATAGACCATGAACACTTTTTTTTCATTTGGTAATGGTCATATGAAAAACAATACATTACTTAGTATGTTTACAATCACAAAGAAGGTAAACTACCAAGGGTGAGTACTTTAGGTGATCGATTTGCTCGTCTTTCTTCGTCATCATGGCGTATTAATCATGTCATTCTTGAATATTTTTGTTCCGATTGGATTATTTTATCCAAACAACATAGTTTACCTCGGTCTTATTTGATTCCACAACAAAACAATTTGGTTTGGGAAATTTCTTTCAATAACAAAGAGTTTTGAAAACATTTTGAGAATAGCGTCGTGATCTTATACTTGTATTTCTGATCGTTGAAGATTTCGTCATTTGGTGATTTTGTTATACTACATCATCTTTGTAGTGAAATTTGGCGATCCTTAGATCACATCAACACCAAGTAATTACGCATTGATAACTCCATCATTTTTTTTATCATCTCTGCTTTTGGTCACATGGTACATAAGTGATAAATAAAACAAATTTTTTTTTTTTTAAAAGGCACATAGTGCGTATTTAGCTTGATGTCAAAAATTGAAGTTTAGCAAAGCTAGGGGTTTAGGAAAACCTAAATCTCCACTAATGATCATTTGCTTAACAATCTATCTATTCTATAATCCTTAACACTCCATTCACACAACTATACCCGATTCATAAAACCACACTTATGAGTTCATAACTTTGGCCATAATTATATGAGTTCTGAACTTACCTAGTCGACCTTTGGCATCCAGATTCATTTGAGGGGCTCATAAACATTTCATATAACTATGAGTCGAGAATGTCACATAAGTATGAGTTCTAAGAACTCGTACTTAATCTATATTCTCTACTATGACCTATTTATACGTATATAACAACTAGCGTGACCTGACATTTCAATTATTACCAATGCCACCAACTAAGTAGTTTTTACACCAAGTACGATTCCCCGCCCATACAAGAAATCATACAACTCGATTGTTGACCACGAGTCCTCATTGAAATCCCCACCTAATACTTAACCCCATTCTCAATCTGAATTTCATTTAATCAAGTATTCATAATCCTTTTACGAATCTGTACCATTTCACACAACAATCATGCTTTAAACTTTTCAATCATCAGATTGATTCTTTACATTTGTCATAACCTTAACGAGATCACGGGGTGATCTCGCCGTATATATTACGATTAAATTCTATGACTATGATCGTTTTGTTTTACGATCTCCTATCCTTTGAACTTTTAGTCTTTTAGACTTTATCTATTCACCATACATTGACCTTATTACGAGTTAGGGAACTACGTATCTTTACAACTTAACAAGAGATTAGTCTTTGAATCTTACCAACCAACTAACTCTATGTGAGTTAGATCTTATCTAATCATGCGGTTATTGGTCTCGGGTATTTCTACCTAAGCTTCATAACCAGCGACTTTGATACCAGCTGTGGCGTCCCCAGAATCAAGGGCCCCAAATCATGCGGATTCGGTTTGCTATATATTCTATAATTTTTTTTGCGGAAGATATAAACATAAATTGTTTATACATTACATTACACACTATTCCCCCAAGGTGAGTAACCTTAACTTATACACATTTCATAAACTATTTATTACATAACAATATTTATCAAACTATACTATTACAAACTAATTGCACTTTATATCCCAAGTTGAACTTGGCATTATCTTTTCACATGTCAAGAGCGCATTTGCCTTATACGCAATGTTTTATCATGATATAGCAAGGGTGAGCATGAAAGTTGCTTGACAAGTTTAAATACAACAATATAAGGATATATCATGATTGAAGAGTATGAATAATGGGCTTGGCTATAATTCATGATATAATTGAGAACTAGCGACGAACAAATTTTTTGGTGAACAAGTTTTAAACATGAACAAACATTTACGAACAAGCTGGTAATGAAGGTGATCGACCTTTCATACACGACTTATACATGCAAGATGTACTGAGTACAATTTTCATGGCAATCGACAATGATTAACCATAAGCTTGAATAAAACACTCTTATTAGAGTTAAGTAAGAACAAACTTGCACGAGCAGTTGATTCTGTAGCGCAATTTATATCGCTTTGCAGAAGACCTAATATTAATAATATAGATCTCAATATTAGAATAATATCATCACGGTATAATATTGTTATATTTATATACAGAATAACCTAAACACATAACACATAACCTATCGATCATCTGACACATAAGACTTAGTATCGAAGTCAAACTATTTGGTCGACTTTAAAGCGACACAATTCTATCATCCCGGCGGTCAAGTCGGACGAATATCGAGTTTAAGTTCAATTAAACTACTGCTAAAACACTTAACAATTATCACGAGATAATTTCTTATCGATCGAAAACATTTTTCCTAGGCTCGTAATAATTTTGAATAATTATTACCATTTATCATGATTTTCCAATCATTAATATCGTATTTATATGAATTAAATACCACATAATTCCTTAATCATTAATATTCATTTAATATAAAATATTAATAAAAATCATAACATAATATTATAATATAATTATAATATATCAAAATATTTTAATATCTTAAAATCATAATTATTTGATTTTTAAACACTTAAATCCATTATCAGATAATTAATATTAATATTAAAATATTAATATTTTCATGCCAAAATATCAAAAGTTATATTTTATAACTTAAAATATTTTTATAACACTTAAATCATTTTTATATGATTTTTAAACCATTAATTCTATTTTTCCTTAATTTATTTAATATATTTATTAAATAAACTAATTACCATTAATAATAAATTATTAATGAAATTTATCACAAAATATTAAAAGTCATCAAAAATAACTTAAAATATTTTCTTTTACCGTAAAATAATTTTTCATGATTTTCATGAATTAAAACCATTTTAAATAATTTATTTAATATAATAATTAAATAAATAAATACCATTTATATTCCAAAAATATTAAATATTTTTCAAAATATACTCAAAATAGTTAAAAACTATTTTTGAGACTTTAAAATAATTTTTCATAATTTAATATGTATTTTTAATAATTAAAAATCATTTTTTTCTATTTTTTAATCATTTTTGGAAAATAGAAAATAAAGCTGTCAGCTAAAGTCCCTATGGCGACAAAGTGTCATATAAATGTGTTCTTGGTGTTCTTGGCGATTTCCGGATCTTATTGTCGGACATAAAGGGGCTAGGTTTGACTAGGATTTAAAGCAGTGTTATTCGTTTTACGGGCTTGTAAAAACTTTGATGTTGTAGTACTAATGTAGTACTACAAGTATATACCAATTTCATAACTAAACAACAACATAACACGTGAGATCTAAGCTTTCAAAAATGATGTCGATTACATTTCTTCATTTACGGGTTTTCGAGAAATGAAAGCGATCGATAAATCTACTTTGAGTCCTTATATCTTTCTTTCCATATTTGATTAATGTAATATTATGGTCCATCTTGTATGCGATACTCATGTCCTGTACAAATACATATGATCGAGATCATCTTAAAAACATCAGATCTAAACTATCAAGGTCAAAGGGAAACTAGTGGTCGAGAAGCGGGTCTTGAATTTTACGGGTTTTTCGAGAAATTCTTAAAAATTTGATCGGTCGGCGTAGTTTGACCTTAAATAATTCGTTCGATTTCATGATGCTGGGTGATCTAAAGCCTTTAACATGTAGTACTCATATGGGACTATAACATAAACAATCAATAACAGCAAAACTAACAACATAAGCGAGATCGATCGAGGCTTGAACATGTTTTGGAGACATTGTTGAAATTACAGGGTTACCCAGATTCACATTTCGTGTTGTCAGCGACCTTTTTTGGCTGGTCATATCAGATTCGATCTACATGATCTGAGTCGTGATTTTGTTTCCAATCATAGCCTACATAACATAGAATAGATATATAACTTAAAACACCATAAACATTTAACGTTGCGGATCTAGAGGTCTCGACATTAGAATTTGTCGGATGACGACTTTAAAATTTTTCGGTTATGAAAAATGAAATTTGAGAACTTTGATGTTATAGATCAGGATTTCTACAACCCGGATCAACTAGTGACACCTTATTACACAACTTTGACCAATTAATTACAACATTTAACATTATAGAGATTTTGAAATTTAGGGTTCTTTACCTTTTGAGCTTTGATTTTGATTTTCGACTTTTGATTCTTGTTTCTTGGCTTTCTATGGGCGATCATACTTCATCTCATCACTCTTTATCTTACTAAATCCGAATTTCTAGAGAGAGAAGTGGCTTGGACAAAATGAAAATAAAGAATGAAATTTTCTCTCTCTTTAATCTAATATATGATCTGATCTACAATGTATATGGTGATTTTCTTTCTTTGAGATGTTAGATATAAGTCACATGCTATGGCTAGATTAGACTAGGGTTTGTTCACCAACTCTTGACTTAGCAAGATTTACAAGTTGTTAAAAAAAAAATCTAAAAGGGCATAAATGTCATTTCCATTAATTTCTAGAAATTGCCTTAGGGTTTAGGTTTTGAGTAATCTAGGGTTTAGGGTTTGGAGCATTTAGGGTTTAGATTTTAACCCTTAACTCCAAATTAAATTTCTAAAATTTTCAATTTAAGTTTTCAAAATTGAAAATTAATATTTCTAACTTATAATTAGAATTTTCTAATTATATTAAAATTTCTTAATCATAACTTTAAATCTTACTAATTAGGATTAAAATTTCTAATCAAAATTGTTAATTACCAGTAGTAAGTCAAAATGGTCATTAGGGTTTTCAACCCACAATTTAAGGTTTCTAATAGAAAATAATTTTCTAATTTAGAAATTAAATATTAAGTAATTAGATTAGGGTTTTCTAATTACTTAACATTAAAATTAAATTAATATATCTAATTAACATTAAAATATTCAATTAACACTTTCATTTTTCCATTTACAAATTAGGGTTTCAAATCCATCATTAGGGTTCTGACGGAAAAGTTTAAGTTCGATAATTTGAAATTAGGGTTTGCTAATTAATTAAGCGTTACCTAATTAATATTATAATAATAGCGATGAAGCATTATAATTCTCCATTAATTTCCCAGATTAGGGCTTGATTTATCGAGAATACGAAACTAGGGTTTCGGATCAAGTATTAGGGTTTCAAATTTGGAATTAGGGTTTTGTAATCAATTTGTTAAGATTAACCCTAATTAATCTTTTAATTATTTACACTTATGCCATTAAGTTTCCGATTTAGGGTTTCATGCGAATTAGGTTTTGATTCGGGGCTGAAACTAGGGTTTTCGAGCCGATTTCTAGGGTTTCTTATCGAGACGTTAGGGTTTTTCTAAGCGAGCGTTGTTGTTCTTAATATATTCTTAGGGTTTATTCTGAGATATAATTTATCTGGTGACCCTTGACCATAACCACATTACGTAACACATCATAACCATATTCACGAACTTAATCACATAAACATTTAATCTGAATAATTCACCTATAAGCCTTCACGAAATTTTGAAATCCTCAAAATTCCATCCTAATAACATCAAATGCATACACTTATTTTTACATACAGGTACATTATTTGACCTTAAATCAATCATTTAAGATTTTAATAAATTGTCCAAATTCTCGGGTTGTCACATTCACCCCTCCTTATAAATTTAAGTCCAGAAATTCACCTTACCTACTATAGTAGTGCACCTTAAACCATTCACACATATACACATGCTTTTGATACACCACTCCGAGGGTAAAAATTTTCAAATTGTCTTTGAGGGGTCGTATAGATATGTACACTTAGTTTTTTTTAATCATCATCTGTAAACAATTTTATGTAAAATTCATCAAGAAGGTAAACTACCATAAATAGTACTTTAGGTGATCGAGGGTGATTGCCAAAATATGCCTATCTATTAATCAAATCTTTCTTTGGTGAATTTACGCTTCAATTTTGGATTATTTTATAAACGCACAAAATTTACCTCGGTCTTATTTGATTCCAGCAACAAAACAATTTGGTTTGGGAAATTTCTTCAATCAAGTTTTGAAAACATTTTTGAGAATAGCGTCGTGATCTTGCCTTTGTATTTAACGATCGTTGAAGATTTCGTCATTTGGTGACTTTTGTTATACTACATCATCTTTGTAGTGGGTTGGCGATCCTTAGATCACATCTAACACCAAGTAATTACGCATTGATAACTCCATCATTTTTTTATCATCTACTTTTGGTCACATGGTACATAAGTGATAAATAATTTTTTTTTTTTAAAAGGCACGTAGTGCGTATTTAGCTTGATGTCAAAAAATTGAAGTTTAGCAAAGCTAGGGGTTTAGGAAAACCTAAATCTCCACTAATGATCATTTGCTTAAACATTCTATCTATTCTATTATCCTTAACACTCCATTCACACAACTATACCCAGTTCATAAAACCACACTTATGAGTTCATAACTTTGGCCACAATTATATGAGTTCTGAACTTACCTAGTCGACCTTTGGCGTCAGATTCATTTGAGGGCTCATAAACATTTCATATAACTATGAGTCGAGAATGTCACATAAGTATGAGTTCTAAGAACTTCGTACTTAATCTATATTCTCTACTATGACCTATTTATCGTATATATAACAACTAGCGTGACACAACATTTCAATTATTACCAATGCCACCAACTAAGTAGTTTTTACACCAAGTACGATTCCCGCCCATCAAGAAATCATACAACTTCGAGTTGTTGACACGAGTCCTCATTGAAATCCCCACCTAATCTTAACCCCCATTCTCAATCTGAATTTCATTTAATCAAGTATTCATAATCCTTTTACGAATCTGTACCATTCACCTGACAATCATGCTTTAAACTTTTCAATCATCAGTTGATTCTTTACAGTTGTCATAACCTTAACGAGATCACGGGGTGATCTCATCGTATATATTACGATTAAATTCTATGACTATGATCGTTTTGTTTCACGATCTCCTATCCTTTGAACTTTTAGTCTTTTAGACTTTATCTATTCACCATACATTCAACCTTATTACGAGTTAGGGAACTACGTATCTTTACAACTTCTAGAGATTCGTCTTTGAATCTTACCAACCAACTAACTTTCTATGTGAGTTAGATCTTATCTAATCACTGCGGTTATTGGTCTCGGGGTATTCTACTAAGCTTCATAACCATGACTTTGATACCAAGCTGTGGCGTCCCCGAATCAAGACCCCAAATCATGCGGATTCGGTTTTGCTATCATTCTATATTTTTTTTTGCGGAAGATATAAACATAAATTGTTTATACATTACATTACACACT
Organism: Panax ginseng; assembly: GCA_020205605.1. Classification (NCBI taxonomy): domain Eukaryota; kingdom Viridiplantae; phylum Streptophyta; class Magnoliopsida; order Apiales; family Araliaceae; genus Panax; species Panax ginseng. The sequence continues at coordinate 57,682,606 of CM035134.1, read as the reverse complement.
ATTCCCCAAGGTCGAGTAACCTTAACTTATACACATTTCATAAACTATTTATTACATAACAATATTTATCAAACTATATTTATTACAAACTAAATTTGCACTTTATAACCCAAGTTGAACTTGGCATTATCTTTTCACATGTCATCGACGCTTTTGCCTTATCGCAATGTTTTATCATGATATAGCAAGGGTGAGCATGAAAGTTGCTTGACAAGTTTAAATACAACAATATAAGGATATATCATGATTGAAGAGTATGAATAATGGCTGGCTATAATTCATGATATAATTGAGAACTAAGCGCGAACAACTTTTTTTGGTGAACAAGTTTTAAACATGAACAAACATTTACGGACAAGCTGGTAATGAAGGTGATCGACCTTTCATACGACTTATACATGCAAGATGTCTGAGTACAATTTTCATGGTGATCGACAATGATTAACCATAAGCTTGAATAAAACACTCTTATTAGAGTTAAGTAAGAACAAACTTGCTGAGCGAATTTGATTCTGTAGTTGCAATTTATATCGCTTTGCAGAAGACCTAATATTAATAATATAGATCTCAATATTAGAATAATATCATCACGGTATAATATTGTTATATTTATATACAGAATAACCTAAACACATAACACATAACCCTATAAGTCTATCTGACACATAAGACTTAGTATCAGTCAAACTATTTGGTCGACTTAAAAGCGACACAATTCTATCATCTCCAAATGGTCTAGTCGGACGAATATCGAGTTTAAGTTCAATTAAACTACACTTTAAACATATAACAATTATCACGAGATAATTTTCTTATCGATCGAAAACATTTTTCTAGGCTCGTAATAATTTTTGAATAATTATTACCATTTATCATGATTTTCCAATCATTAATATCGTATTTATATGAATTAAATACCACATAATTCCTTAATCATTAATATTCATTTAATATAAAATATTAATGAAAATCATAATCATAATATTATAATATAATTATAATATATCAAAATATTTTAATATCTTAAAATCATAATTATATGATTTTTAAACACTTAAATCCATTATCCAGATAATTAATATTAATATTAAAATATTAATATTTTCATGCCAAAATATCAAAAGTTATATTTTATAACTTAAAATATTTTTATAACACTTAAATCATTTTTATATGATTTTTAAAACATTAATTCTATTTTTCCTTAATTTATTTAATATATTTATTAAATAAACTAATTACCATTAATAATAAATTATTAATGAAATTTATCTAAAATATTAAAAGTCATCAAAAATAACTTAAAATATTTTCTTTTACCATAAAATAATTTTTCATGATTTTTCATGAATTAAAACCATTTTAAATAATTTATTTAATATAATAATTAAATAAATAAATACCATTTATATTCCAAAAATATTAAATATTTTCAAAATATACTCAAAATAGTTAAAAACTATTTTTGATTTTAAAATAATTTTTCATAATTTATTTAGTATTTTAATAATTAAAATCATTTTTTCTAATTTTTTAATCATTTTAGGAAAATAAAATAAAGCTGTAAGCTAAAGGGTCCTTAGGCGACAAAAGTGTCGCTAAATGTGTTCTTCAAGTGTTCTTCACGATTTCGAAATTCTTATCGGACATAAAGGAAATTTAGTTTTGCTAGATTTTAAGCTATCTTTATTAATGTTTTACGAGCTTGTAATTACTTTGATGTTGTAGTACTAATGTAGTACTACAAGTATATACCAATTTCATAACTAAACAACAACAGATCTGTGAGATATAATCTTTCAAAATCTCGACAATTTGTTCTTGAGTTTACGGGTTTTCGAAACTTCGAGCGATCATCAAAGTCTTACTGAGTCCTTATATCTTTCATTCCGGTTTGATTTGTGTGATCTAATGGTCCATACTTGTATTCTGATGTCATAGTACAACTTCGCATCATCATAACATTGATCAAACAACATCATTGGCTCAAGATTTAAAATGGAATTCGAAAGGGCATCTTAGGGAAGTTCTTCTTGAATTTTTCAGGTTTTCGAAAATTCAAAAAAGAATCGGTCGACCCTAGTTTGACCTTAATTTAACCATTCTGATTTATGATCTAAGTGTTCTAATTACTTTAACATGTAATACGTATACCGGACTACAATAAACAATCAACAACTTAGCCAAAAAACATATCATAAGCGAGATCGGAGGCTTGAACAAAGTTGTCGGACCCTTTATTCGAAATACAGGTTACCCAGATTTGACTTTTAAAGTGTTGGTCAGCGACCTTTGGCCGGTCATATCTCTTAGATCCATTTATGATCTAGTCGTGATTCTTGATTTTCCCACGATGAGACATGACATAGAACACATATATAACATATAACACACTAAACATTTAACGAGAAAAAGATCTAGAGTCTCGACATTCGTTGTCGGACCTCGACTTTAAAATTTTTCAGTTTTCAAAAATGTAAGATTGAGCTCTTTGATGTTATGGATATGGGATTTTACAACCCGGATCACTAAGTGACACCTTAATACACAACTTTGACGCTTTCAATTTTAACATATAACATAAGATTAGAGATTTTGAAATTTAGGGTTCTTTACCATTTTGAGCTTTGATTTTGATTTTACGACTTGACGATTACATTCTTGGTTGCTATGGGCGATCATACTTCATCTCATCACTCTATATCTTTCTAACTCCGAATTTTTAGAGAGAGAAGTGGCTTGGACAAAATGAAAATAAAGAATGAACTTTTTCTCTCTCTCTTTAATCTAATATATGATCTGATACAATGTATATGGTGATTTTTTCTTCTTTGAGATGTTAGATATAAGTCACATGCTATGGCTAGATTAGGCTAGGGTTTGTTCACCAACTCTTGACTTAACAAGATTTGCAAGTTGTCAAAAAAATCTAAAAAGGGCATAAATGTCATTTCCATTAATTTCTAGAAATTGCCTTAGGGTTTAGGTTTTGAGCAATCTAGGGTTTAGGGTTTGGAGCATTTAGGGTTTAGATTTTAACCCTTAACTTCCAAATTAAATTTCTAAAATTTCCAATTTAAGTTTTCAAAATTGAAAATTAATATTTCTAACTTATAATTAGAATTTCTAATTATATTAAAATTTCTTAATCATAACTTTAAATCTTACTAATTAGGATTAATAATTCCTAATCAAAATTATTAATTCTGTAAGTAAGTCAAAATGGTCATTAGGGTTTTCAACCCACAATTTAAGGTTTCTAATAGAAAATAATTTTCTAATTTAGAAATTAAATATTCGTAATTAGATTAGGGTTTTCTAATTACTTAACCTTAAAATTAGGATTAATATATCCTAATTAACATTAAAATATTCAATTAACACTTTCATTTTTCCTAATTATAAATTAGGGTTTCAAATCCATCATTAGGGTTCCTGACGGAAAAGTTTAAGTTCGATAATTTGAAATTAGGGTTTGCTAATTAATTAAGCGTTACCCTAATTAATATTATAATAATAGCATTAGAGCATTATAATTCTCCATTAATTTCCCGATTAGGGCTTGATTTATCGAGAATCGAAACTAGGGTTTTCGGATCGACATTAGGGTTTCAAATTTGGAATTAGGGTTTTGTAATCAATTTGTTAAGATTAACCCTAATTAATCTTTTAATTATTTACACTTATGCCATTAAGTTCGATTTAGGGGGTTTCACGGGGGTTTGATTCGGGGCCTGAAACTAGGGTTTCGAAGGCGATTTCTAGGGTTTCTTGTCGAGACGTTAGGGTTTTCTAAGCTGAGAACGTTGTTGTTCTTAATATATTCTTAGGGTTTATTCTGAGATATAATTTATCTGGTTGACCCTTGACCATAACCACATTACGAACACATCATTAACCATATTCTTGAACTTAATCACATAAATCCTTAATCTGAATAATTCACCTATAAGCCTTCATTGAAATTTTGAAATTCTCAAAATTCAATCCTAATAACATCAAACACATACACTTATTTTCTGTCTAGGTCTAATATTTGACCTTAAATCAATCATTTAAGATTTTTATAAATTGTCCAAATTCTCGGGTTGTCACATCACCACTCACCAAAAAGAAGAAAGAAAAATATGTAAGAAACTTTTGCCAGCAAATTTGAAAAAGAAGTACACGGAAAGAATTCCAATTCAAATTGTTAACCTCCACTCCACTTTTATTCATATGCTAAAAATTATATATTATTATAATAATAGTACCATTATAAAAAAATTATAATATTATAATAATATATTTGAATGAATATTTTATCGGAGAATATAATTGCCAAACTTTCAACAAATAATTCATGCAAAATTCCTTCATTTATATCAAAATTGAACCAATATCCACCACATAATAATTATTCACAATTTATATTATAAGCTCACAATATTAACAACTAGATTATTCCCAGGAAAGAAGGGACTTTCCGATAAGGATTTATCCTTATTGACGCACAATTATATAACCTAATCCCTTTTCTCGATAGAATTTTTTAGACATTGCCAATAATGTTAACTAATAATATGAATAATTATGTCGTGTCAATTATTGATTTAATAATATAAAATATTGTGCAGATGATACTGTGACAATAGTTGAATCAATAATATGAGATACTGTGCAACAATTACTGTGACAATTATTGAATGAAACTGAGTGACTTCTTACGTAAGAATTAATTATCAGAGATATTGTGCAATATCGTGTGCTACTGTGCAACCACACGTATTACTGTACTTTTATCACCGGGTATTTCAACAGTTAATGGTAAAAGTTTTACTGTTATTTTTATAAAAGGGTTATTTCTGTCGCTTTCTATATCCGACAGTTATTCCGTTATGTGGTCCACCAATGATTATGACGTCGTACGGATATTCCCCGACAAAAAGAATATTCTCCGACCAAACGAATATTTTATAATAACTTGCTTACTTTGCAAAATTTGTACATTTCACCCATAACTAAAGCATTATATCAAATCAACACCTTATTATTCAAAATAATAATATTCAAAGAAAAATAAATCTTTACTCATAAAAAGTTGGGGTCTTACACCTGTTGTGGACCCTGCTCCATCTTCTTCTACTACCCCGCATCAGGAGCTTCTAGCTATCAGCGTGATGATTCCAGATCTTTTGGATGATTTGTGATGCCACCCTTCGATCTATCTCCATGCTAATGGGGTAACATAAGCTTTTGTTTTGGATTTTCAACATTTTCCCACATTCAAAACAATGGCTTAATCTTGATTTTCAATTTGATGCATGTTCCTGGCTTTACTCAGCCCAGGGGAAACTAGTTTAGTATTCATTCCTTGTACCAGACCCTTCATGCGGAGTACCAGGCCATAGTTTGCTCTTGGGGTTTCAAGGCTTTCTTCTCTATTCCTCCCCGTCGCTGCCCTTGGGGTTATCTGCGGGCTTTATCTGAGCGCTGGTTCCACCAGACTCAATCTTTCCATTTGTTGGACTGTGAGGTGTTGATGACACCCATGGACTGGCGGTTCATCACTGGGTTGGAGTTTATAGGGGAGTCGGTGCCTTTGGTGGCTGACATTTCATCGGCTGCAGTCTGATCCCTTTTGGGAGTTCCTGCTATGGCCCTCAAGGGTCGAACCGTCCGCTCTGGGCCCTTGAGTGTGGATGCCACATGTGGGGCTTTGACTGAACCTCTGCCTGCTGATCAAAGGGTTAGAGATCGCATTCTTCAGCGATTGTTCTTGGTCATCATCAGGGGTTGTTTTCTAGCGGATAACTCCTCAACGATCTCTTTTGCTTTGGTCAGCGCTACTTGTGACGTGGAGGATCGTATCAGAAATTTTTATTAGGGCTCATTCACCTTTGCCTATTTTCTTTATAGGATACGCCTACGGTCAGAGGGCGTGACGGAGGCTTGGTTAGGCTTTTACCCATTTCTGTTGGTGAGTAATTTTCTTTATCTCCCAATTTCCTCTATTTAGGCAATCAATCTTCATAACTGATGCCATTTAATCTTTGCATTTTCAATTTTGGGCCTATGAGAGGCTTCATTTCCTTCGCCTAGTTACTACATTAGGTCTTGAGACCTATCCACGAGGACGGCGTTGGCACCACTCCACTTTGGCAGAGGTTCTCGTAGCAAAGAGGTTAACCCATTTTCGATTACAATTGGAGTTGTTGACTGCCAATGCCATCACATGGGTTCCTTACACCGAGGATCATTTGACAGTAGGTTTTGAGGGTGGCCTTCCAACTGGGGTAGAGTATGTATTATCCACTCGTCAGATCCTTCTCTTGACTGATAGAGGCTGGGAGCTTTACTTGGGAGAGCGTGTTATCAGGAGCATCACAGGGGAGATTCGTATTCCATTCTTTCATCATGCTAGACGACATTGGTCTTTATCTCAGCCAAGCATCGAGATTCCCTTGATGGGCTTGGATGGCTTCACATTATCAGAGGGCCCTTACACTCAGGATGCCTTCCATCGCTGCTGGACTCCTCGCATTATTGGACCTTAGACCCGTGCCACTCAGTTCATGGAGGATATGGTTCCTGGGTCTGTGATGATGACAGACTGGATTGCTTGTATTCGAGAGCCCACTCACTTAGAGCAGATTGCCAGCTTGAGCCAGCGATTGGACCGGGCACACTTTTTCATCAGGCACCTTGGCAAAGATCTGTCGAAGGAAGATTTTTTTGATCCATCCAGCTTCGGCATTGGCCCCTCAAGTTGTCCATATTCTGACCGCTTTACTAGCACATATCCTCCTCTCTATCGACCTGACATCCCTTCCGGCATAGATTCAGTGACTCAAGAGTAGTTACAACAGGTGGATCGATTAGATGATGTAGACATCATAGATTTCTTCTGATAGGTTTCTCGTTATATCTTTTGATAGGCCTCTGTTAGATATTGGGCAGATGTGGCCCATTTCTCGTTATCTCTTTTGATAGGCCTCTGTTAGATATTAGGCGGTTGTGCCCCCTTTCCCTGTACTTTTTATTTTTAGTTGTAACAAGAGATGATGAATTTAATTTTTATTAGGTGATGTATTTAGGAATGTATGTATAATATTTCCTATCTATTGCATCCTATTATCATTTATTATTGTCATTTATCATGATGCATGCATTGTGTCATGGATATGCATTCATATAGGTGAGTTTAGCATTGACTGTGAGAATCCGGAATTTTACGAATAAATTTTTTTTATTTAATATTTATATTGATTATCAATATGTTGCTAAGTATCTATGATACAAGTCTAGAGAAGTGGTCAATTTGTGTATTAACTAAGAAATATGAGTAGAGTTGTGCTTAACAGAGAATAGAAACCCTAACCCTAAGTCTAGATAGGGATTCGGTAGAAAATACAGTTATAATAATTGTATTGATGAATATGTATTTGTACGATATAGAATTGATGATCAGTGATTGATCGGTTAGGTTACAAACATAGTAAACTCTAATAAGGGATTATAAACCTTAATTGAATGTCGGATAACCCTAATTTTCAACTAAGGATCTCTAAACCCTGATAAATGAACCCTAATCTTAATTAGTGGTATCAAGAGGAAGTTATGATACTGAAATATCATATTAGATATATTAATGTAAGACTAAGTATATGATTGATCAGGGAAATCAAGTAAGAAATAGCAAACCCTAACTGGTAAACCCTAATTTCGGTTCTGGGAATCTGAAACCCTAATTCGGATATTTAAAACCCTAATTCGGGAATTCAAATGTTAAGAATAAAAACTTAAGTGTTATAAGTTGTGGGATAAATGGGAAATGACTAAAATGCCTTTCAAATTATAAGGGAAAAGACAAAAAATACCCTTAGTGAGTGTGAAATGATCGAATTACCCTTTTACTTAAAACTTGAGTAAAAGATTTTTGCAATCTTGGTGAGTCATCACTCCAAGACTTATCCCATGTGCTTATTATCTTTCCAAGATCAGATTTGTGCCACCTAGCCACATTTACAACCATGAATTCAAAAGATCTAGGATTAAAAGTAAGAAATACTTACTTTACTTATCATTTTTCTCCAAGACTTTCTCTCTCTTAAAATTTCAAAATGGAGAGTGAGTGGGTGTGAGAAGTTAAGCCATGATCAAGCTTAAGCCTTCCAAGAACAAGAGCAAAGATCAGATTGAAGGATCAAAGCTTTTTAAGGTATAAAACCCTAACTATTATAAATGTATGTATTTGATGTTAGATATTGTTAGTTATTGGTTAAAGTTGTGTTAAGAAATGTTATTTAGTGATCCAAGATGTTACATCAAGGATCCATAACATCTAGGTGTTAGAAAATCAAGTTTTAGAACTGTCTTAGAACCCTAATTTTGTTGTCTGACAAGCCAATGTCATGGCTCATAGATCTCAACCTGTTAATTATTTGTTGTGTTTGAAGTTATAGACTTGTTCTTTGCCACGAGGAGAGTAGTCTGGAAGTGGAATCACATCCATACCATATCTAGATCTCAAGATATAAGCAGTCAAACATGGTTGACCGACCATGACCAAACTGTTTCTCGAAAACCCAGATTTTTCCAGGTAGCTCTGACAACATCTTTAAGGTCTCTGATCTTGCTACTGGTAAGGTTAATGGCCATGTTAGTGTTTGATATTTGTAGCCTGTCATATGAACTACACATCCTAGCAATTAGAACACTTAGATCTTACATAGAATCAAAATTATAATTTGGTCGAACAAGCGTTGACCATCGGTAGTTAGTTAGTTCTTTGGGAAACCCAGAAAGTTGAAGAGCAAGTTTTCTGACATGGTTTGACCATGCCATATCTTGCTCATGTGATGATGTTATTATGTTGTGATGTTATAGACTTGTAACCTGACATGTGCTCTACACAATCGAACCATTACATCACACAAACAAGACTTATACTGCAAGTTACAAGGATTGAAAAGTAGTCACTTGGACTGTTCTTCATTTCTAGAAAACCCAGAAATGAAGAACAGCCTCTGACAAGTATTTTGGAGGCCCAGATCTTGCTGATATGTTGTTGTATGGTCATGAACTTGGTATGTAGTCATAGTATTACATAAATACTACAACATTAACACGAATTCTAGCCCAGAAAGAAACAAGATCATAGACTAAAAATCGGTCAAACATATCACCTTAGCCTCGACATAGTTTACGGGTTTGAAATTTGAAGAACACCTATAATGACAGTTACTGTCACGCTATAGGCCCTACTAGTGACATTTAATTTGAAAAATCAATTATTTTATTTAATAAATAGAAAAATAATTTTAATTATTAAAATATATAATAAATTCCTAAAAATTAGTTTTTAATAATTTTGAGTATATTTCATAAATATTTAATATTTTAGAATATTAAAGGTATTTAATTTATTTAATTATAATATTAAATAAATTACTTAAAAATGATTTTAATATTTGAAAAATCATTTAAAAATATATTATGGTGTTAGAAAATATTTTAAGTTATTTTAATAATTTTTAATATTTTGTGATGAATTTTATTAATAAATTAATATTAATGGTAATGGATTTATTTAATGAATATATTAAATAAATTATGAAAAATTAGAATTAATGATTTAAAAATTATATAAAAATAATTTAAGGGTTAGAAAAATATTTTGAGTTATAAAATATAATTTTTGATATTTTGGTATGAAAATATTAATATTTTTATGTTAATGACAATTATTGGATAAAGGATTTAATTATTTAAAAATCATATAAAGGTGAAATAAAAGTATTAAAATACTTTATAATATTATAAATAATTTATAATATTATGACATGAATTTCATTAGTCATTAATATTTAAATAAATATTAATGATAAAGGAATATTATGGTATCTATTTCATATAAATACGATATAAGTGATTGAAATTTTTGATAAATAGTAATACACTACACCAAAAATGGCCTCTAGTGAAGGACAAATCCTTCACTAGAGGCCCTATATCTCTCACAAGTGATTTATTGCGAGGAAATATTTCCTTCGCACGAGTGCTCGCATTAGACCTCCTCGCAATTGGGTATCCTTCGCTAAGTAGTAACTAAATGTTTTTTGTGAAGGATATATTGTGAATAACTTATTCCTTCACAAATTGTATTTAGTAATGGAATATTGTTATTTAGTAAAAGATTGGTTTCCTTCACAAATAATATTTTAAAGACTATTTGAAATTAGTGAATAACTTGATTCCCTCACAAATAATATATTGTAAAGAACAAATTTATTTAACGAGAGAATATTTTCCTTCACTAATTATAAATTGAGAATCTTTTTTCAAATTAGTGAGAGAAAAATTCCTTCACAAATTATAAATTTATAAATAAAAATTAATTGCTAAATAATCAAAATTCATTGAAAATTATAATTAATTTTCAAATCAATGATTTTATATTTATTATTATTACTATTATTTTTAATAATTGTTATAATAAATATTAAATTTAATATTTCTAGTTAATATAAATATCATACCTATTTCAAACTAATTGATAAACTAATGCATAAAGAGCCAATAATTAAAACTAATACTCCATATATAAATAGATAATGCTTAAGCCACGATAAGTACAAAATTTGTTATTATGTCTTGATCTCCCAAAGATCATAGTACTTACAATATTTAATAACTAACACAAGAAAACTGAAAGAATAACAACGAACTAGATAGAATGAAGGGAAGGATATACAGCAAGTATACCCGACTGTAAAGATAAAAATGGGTAAAACAAATTACTGCTTAATTTTCCTTATTGGAAATTGCCTCGGGAAGTTTAAAGGAGGATGGTTTGTCGACACCCCTTCTTGAATACTCTCTCCACCCTCGAGATGCTGCTGCTGCTCTTTTTGCTCTCTTTTACTTCTTCCTCTGCAAAAACCATGTATGTTCAACTTGAGTAATAGAGCACATCATATCACACTAGAGGAATTTTGGTAGGACATGCAGTGTTGAGTTTTGTATCTACTTGACATTGAATTAAGTCATCAACATGCACATTAGCTAAGTTTCCACAACTACATTAAGTAATAGGCCATCAACGTGAATAAACTATGATGTAGCAGTGAATAGAGATCATTATGTTTAGCTTGACAAGAAGGCAATTTAACTACTTCAACAAATTAACAGGCTTAATGAGAGTCGCATAAAACCAAATACTGAATGAAATATTCATAACAACATAATGACTGTATAATAAAGTGCCATCAAACTGAGACTTTGCCTTGATGTTTTAGAAACACTATTTTCCAAAAATTTGTAATTTCCCTTCTCTGTATCCTTCTTACTTGTACTTTCATAGTTTTTGGCATTTCTCCAAAGGTTACCCCACTTTGATCCAGTTTTATCAGAACCTTTCTGCTTCATCATCCTTCCTCTAGCTTGCTCCTGCAACGAATTCAGAAGTTGCATTCATCAAAACATCATTCATATTAAATAACTCAAATTCACTAGCGTTTGGATATCAATCAAATCCATGCACATGAGGACTAAATATGCTCGGTAATAAGAAACATTAGCAGGATTTACTTTGTGATCAGTAAAGACGATGCCCAATTTCAAAGCATCCAGAACCTCTAGGTAAGACGTAATATTTCAACAATGAAAATGTAACAACTAGAAAAACTAAAACCCTCTTAATCAAATTCAAGTTGACAAAAGATTGTGTAGCATACTTTTGCTTCATTATTATCCTAGACTCGGGATATTTATATGTCAAAATTTAATCTCAATTTACTTGATAATTACCGTGCCTTGACTGCTTTTTAGGGGGTTCTCTATGAGATGCAGCTGCTGGCATCAAATTCCTTATTAAACAGCCATCCAATAGGTACAATTTCATACTTTATAGTATTTAGTAGACCAACTGAATGAATGAAATTGATTAATAGCCCTTTAATATGTGAACCATCATGATCCTGCACAAGCTCGTCAATTTTAATTTGACAACTGTGTATAAGTAAACAAACATCGATATTTCCTTCTCTAAAAATGAGTTTTATTAGGAGTATTACCTAATCAGTCATTATCATCAAATGGCCGTATCTTAGGGACTTAACACTGCCATATTTTTTCCCGTGCTGGAGTCCAAGTATCGAAGTCTATTGATGTCCCAAAAATGTGGACTTTGGATTCTGAGAATTGAAGAAGAAAAAGTGAGAATGCTATGCAGTTTGAAAGAGCAAGTAATAAAAGCTATTTCATGTATTTTTTTTATATATCAAAATGCAACATACATTAATCCTCAAACCCAATTGGTAGAAAACCTATATGAATAAAAATTTATGCCCTGACTACTTGCAAAAAGCTTCTTGAATTTTTTTCTTTAACTACCCTTCAACTAGTGGTGTTCCTTGAGTAAATGTACATTCTCACAGGCCACGGCTCACTGCAACTCCCCAACGGGTGCCTCATTGAGCCATGGAAAATGAATAACCTGCACGGGTAATGAAATGTAGATTTTCATGATTGGAACAAACAAATATAATATAGTTCAGCTGTAAGGCATGCATATGAGAAATGCCTTATACGGTGTAGGGTTTAACCGCCTCATGTGATTGGGACGCATTTTCTGCAATTTTAGTGATTTTCAAGTTAGTTTGGTGATTTGTTTAGACTCATTGGTTAAGCCAAGAGCTTAACCACTTGGCCCAACTTCTAGACCATACTACAATGTATTTTAATCAAGGTTTAGGTTTCTAGTTCATGCCCATTAGGCTTCCCAAAATAGGGCTCAAACTTAGCCATTTTCTTACTTTTTTTACAAAACTGTTTTTGAACCTTTTTCCAAATTTTTCTAGTTCTGACCACTATGATAGTCTAGACATGTATATTTAAGTTACTTAAGGTTACTTTTAGCATCACCACACTTTATTTAATCATCTAGCCCATTTTAACCTAACAAAGCTCACTTTAGGCTTGAAAAATGGATCTTAACTTGGTTTTCTTGTTTGCTTTAGTTATGGCCATGTTTGGGAATCATTATTAGCATGTATGAACAACTTTGTATCTACTCATAACAGTCCTTTAAGGTCAGGTACTATGAATTGTCCAAAATAGTCCTCATAACACATAACAGTCCTCTTTTATCTTTCTATGCCAGAAGCCAAGCTTGGCTTGGCCCCGTGAGGCTCAGCTAAGCTTGGTGTGGCCACATTTGGCCTCGCGGCCCCAACCACAATATAGCAGCCCACAAGTTGCTAGCGTTTTATTCCCCTTAGCTTTCTTGCCTAAACAAATTTCAACCCATTTCCTATGGTTAAGCTTGTAATCTAAACTTGGAACCAAGAGGGCCTCTTAAGTAGTGTTGTCAGTAGCTTGATTATGTGTCTTGTATTTTGCGACCAAATCGCTACCAATAGCAAGCAATGACCCTCGTCATTCTCCTTTCATTCTTATACTTGCACATACCATACAGTTTATATACATGTTTGTAACACATACTCAAGCTATACTGGATGATTAACCTTTTTAAAATTACAATTCTCAACCAAAAATGGTTACCCAAACTGCTTCAGCAGTCATTTATTATCAACTATTGCTGCACATAGGCAGCAGCCCCCTTGGTTCTAGACTATTCGTTTCATTTGCTTCAACATACAAATTACTAATTCGTTTACCTTGAATTGCAATTACGTTATCGATTCGATATACGCACATATTTAGAAAAGTTAAAATCCCAGTTTAGGATTAAGTCATCAAATCCATTGCAACACCAGTAGACTGGCTAAAGTTCCTATAATTGAGCTAATTGTCCACCTTCCGTGAATGGACATGACAGACCTTGCTCCCCTTCCCCTTTTGGGTTACTAGCTTGCCAACTAGCAAAATTTTTTATATAAATAATGTTACATGAACCTACAAGCTGCAACCCATGAAAAATTGAAATGGTACAAGGCTGCTAGACCAGCTCTAGCCTCATATCTTCAACTCCCCTTTTCGCCACTTTAAAACCTTAGATACACTATTTTGTTGGTATCCCATTGTTAGCATAACTTACATATTATAGCAGCCTATTAACAAGAATGTTAGGCTCAAAACAGTGGTTAAGGATAACTTGACACACTGATTTCCATTTACTTGTTTTGGTAGTTTATAACTTGCATCTTAATCATTTTAATATATTGAACTCTTAAGGTTAGTACAGGAGATGTACTTTCCTATTTAGAAAGAATATTCAATAATTTATTTAGACAGCTTAACTGTGTCAACTAAGAGCTCAAAGAGAGCCTCCCCATTCAGCTCATCAGAATCAAGCATCGGGATGACTGTGACTCCGCATCCACATGACTATTTTCTTACTTCCCTACTCCCAATCCATATGTTCCTTTATAACCATTTTTAGGTACCTTACATATAGCATATGGAAGTATTTCTAGAAGGTATAAAACCTCCATTTCAGGCTTGTTAGGCTGTCCAACATTACGCTCAAAATTGAATTGACATACTAGTTTGCAATTTTTTTCCAGCCTGACCCATGTTGCGCTAAAACAGTCATAACTTCTTCATTTCAAAACATTTTTGAGTGATTCTTGAGCCCACGCTAAGCTAACTTTCGAGGCTACAACTTTTATTCTTTGACCATTTCCAAATTCAAAACACAGAATTCCAGAATTTCCGTGTAAAGGGATTGACCCGAGTGGGTTAGACAGTTTTGACGCGACTACTTTGAATGGTCATAACTCTTTGCTCCGAAGTCGGAATTAGTCCATTCCAGAGTCTATGGAAAGCTTATTCAGTGTACTATAACATAAAAAAAGCCCAGAATTTTCTGGAAACATATACTAGACCCGAAATTGACTTCAAGGTCAGCGGTCATACTAGTTTTTCACTTTTCGTTTTGATTTCCAATTGCTTTTCGCTTTAACTTAGTATGCTCAATCTCTTTAATTATCATCATATATGCTCTCTGTGTGTGTGTGTATATATATATAGCCCAAGCTTTAGTTTTGCCTAATACTTGGTTTTTTAACCAAAACAGTTCTTAGAGGATTTTTGACAAACACCCTACGTAAATGTTTTGTAGCACAGGTGTCATAGCTACTGATTTGTTCTACAATCCATTAATTCACCTTATAACACCACAACCAACCTATCTCCTTGTGCCTAAGCCAAGCAATAACAGTAAATAACTTAACAAGAGTTTGTATAACAGTTATCATAACAACAACCATAGCATAACATTCATTTAGTTCTATTGCAGTCCCTTGACCATTACAGTCCACTAATAGCAAGAAAATGGAATGGAAGGGATTGGAAGGATTTTACCTTGATAGTTCTAAGATTATAACTGAGTTGTGCTGCTTGATCACCCCTCCTTGTGCCTGACCTTGTCAACTGGGCACCAAACAAAGATAAACATTTTAGTTTTCTAACAAAAAAGAAGAAGAAATAAAAAAGTTGATTTGAATAGTAAACATTTGATGTCTTCAATTGAGGCACCTTTGCATTACTTCTACCACCAGAAAGTTTAAAGAAAATAAAATTCAAAGAAAATAAAGTTGAAGCTAACCAAACTTTACTTCGATAACTTTACTGATTCCATTCAAACTTCATATTCACATTCAATTGAAGCTAACCAAACTTCATATTCACATTTTCACTTTACTTGATAATCGAGAATATACCTAAATAAAAAACCCGACATTCAAACTTCATATTCACATTCAATTCCCACTTCCCTCAAAACCCAAATCTCAAAATCACATCCACAAACACGGTACCCAATAAATGATTCCAATCGAATTAACTCGGTCGGTCACCTCGGACAATTCAATTAGTTCTTCAAATACACCCAACATAAAAGCAAACTAGGGTTCACTGTTAGCTACGAGAAGTTTAATAACAAGAAAATATACGAAAAAAGCAGTTAGAATAAACCCTAATTACAACTAAAACAAATGCGTGAAACTCGTGGATACCTTCGGAGACATCGTTCATTTGGTTGAGAGCATCGAGAGCTGACTCAAATGGACTAAAAGCCACAAGTTTTACCACTTTCCCAAATCGATTGAGATCGGTTACTGAGTTCCGAATTGCTTCTGTGTTTTGTCAAGTCCATGGCCATGAAACAGAGAATACCCGAGTCTCTCCCAAATTGTTATTTAAGTGAATGTTAAATACAATAACAAAAAAATAAAGTTATTTTAAATTAATCTCCAAAAACTTTTTTGGATTAATATTATATACTTAAAATAAAATTTAAAGTCTTTTGGATTATTTAATTTAATTTTTATTTAATTTTAACTTTATTTAATTACGATCATAAAAATAAACTTTTATGGAGAAATTTTAAAGTTTAACACGGTGTAAAGTTATTTACTTTATAGTTTATTAAAATAAATTGTTGATATTGTAAGTTACTTAAAAAGTGTTATTAAAATTAAATTTACTATTATAAAAAATTTAAGGTATTTATATTCACCACAATTAATTTAAAAAAAAATTATTTATAACAAGATAGCGACCAATTTTATCCCTCACAAAAAACTTTTGAATAATGATATATAGTGAGTAATAATTCCTTCACTAAATAGATTTTTTTCTCACAAATTTTTATCATAAATTGGCTCCAAAAATCTTTCTATTGCCCCAATTTTGTGAGGAAAAAAATATAAATTATGAATGATGTTTCTTTCGCTAATAACTATATTGTCACTATACTTTTTTTCTTCACTGTTCCTTCGCTAAACAACTCCTCATGTGAAGGAATAAATTCCTTCACAAAATT
The DNA here is from genome assembly GCA_020205605.1 of Panax ginseng. NCBI lineage: Eukaryota > Viridiplantae > Streptophyta > Magnoliopsida > Apiales > Araliaceae > Panax > Panax ginseng. Next base: position 57,665,835 of record CM035134.1, on the reverse strand, counting down.
TCCTTCGCTATAGGCCATTTTTGGTGTAGTGATAATTATTTATAAATTGTTATGAGCTAGGGAAAAATAGTTTTAACTGATGATTAAATTATTTAATATAATTGTGAAGTATTTAGGCAGAGTCTTTTTGGGATTAAGCTCAATAATTATCTGATTAGGCAATCAGGCTGTCAAAATAGTACCAAACTCAACTCAATCGTAATAGTTTGACTTGAGGTTAGGTCTTATGTGTCTTATGTAATCAGATAGAATTATGTGATAATGTGTTTAGGTTATTTTATAACAGTAATTCACAGTAATACATTGTGATGATATTATTCTAACTTGGAGGTCAATATTATTAATATTAGGTCTTTAGACAAAGTTAAATAGACTATGTAGCAATAGTCGACGATACAGGCAAGTTTTAATACACTTTGTGCAAACCTCATATTTCAAATGCCAGCTTCATTTAAATTACTTTATTAAATGAAAATTTGATATTTATCAGTTCTGATCTGGTGATACATAGTGTTTATGAATTCTGTTATTCAAAGGTTATGATTTCTTGTTCAAACATAACCAAGTCATATGAGTTATTATGATGGAAAATGGCATTTGATTTGATATCAAAGCATAGTTTGTGAGAAACCAATTTTGTTTGGTACAAATGTATAAAAGCATAGTTTGTGAGAAACCAATTTTGTTTGAATACAGGTATATATATATCGACACTATTAGAACCCGGTGAGGAACGCTCGGTGGGCAATTATGGTTGTCCTTGGCGTTAGTAAACTATCTCCGACATTTATAGCAATGATCGGACAATATATAGAGGATGATATGCATACTCCTAGTTTTGTTTGGTTGAGCAGATCAACCCGGATTTCTAAGTTTACAGAACTGACAGAAATTCAAAATGGGCAGGGTTTGGCTGACAAACCTCAGTATATATTTATGGCACTACTCTGAACTTTATGTTCATTCAATCCAATTTTGGTGTGTGTCGTAAAACTCTAAACTTTATGTTCATTTATTTCAGAATTGATGTATGTATAACATTCGTTTATTGTTCAAAACTTGCTGAGCTTTCTGTAGCTCATCCCTGCAAATATTTTCTTCATATGTAGATAGAAAGAATATATTCCAGAAGTTTCGGTATTGTGGATAAAAGGCTTAAGACATGGATACCCTGTTGAGAACTATAATGTAATAGTAATGACCTTTTTAAATCAATGTAACGGTATATTATTGGTTTAGTGTATTATTAGTTAAGGTATTTAGTTGTTATTCTAATGGAATTAGAAAAGTGTACAGTATCTATATGAACTATATATCTGAATGATTGTGTTAACAGACATTGGCTTCTCCGATGTAATCGAGGTGGCGCTTCACTCGCCCAAGAACTCTAACATTAATACTATGGAGGTCAGATAGATAAGAATTATAGATATGGAAGAAATATTTATAAGATACTGAACCTGTACATCCAAGTGAGGGTACTCAGTTACAATGATAATTTTGACGAGAACTACTATTTACTATGAATCTTGGATTTATAGAAATTATTATCTTATAGAATATTTATATGAGCACCAAATTGGCTATAATGAATGTAGAGAATTTGGGGGTGTCACAATTTGGTATCAGAGGAGTAGGTTATAGACCTAGGGTAGGAATACCTTAGGATATGACCTGAGAGATTGTAGTGAAGGTAATAAGGAGATAAACTTAGAGATAGGGAATGAGTTAGATACTCATTGCAGTGAAGTATTTTGGAGATATTAGGAATGTCTAGAATAGACAAAGGGAAGTTGTAAGAAATGAGGAGATATGGAGATAAAAGGGCTTTGTAATATATGAAGATATTTAAGGTTGTAAGAAATAAGATGGTGATGGATCTAGGAAGTGACCTGGAAGAGTGAGATTTGGAGTTGGATATGGCAAGGAGTTTAGAAACTATTGTGAAGACAATAAGAGACTTAGTATCAGGGAGAGAGTAGTAATAAAGAGATAAACTAAAGATAAGTTTGTAAGAGATGAATTAAGGAAATTCATCAGCCGAAGTTGGAGGAATAGATTGTTTATATAAGTTAATGATATTGAATTGATATGTTTGGTAAGTGAAGGAGTTAAGTGTATTCATATACTGAGAGGAGAGCTGATTGTTTTACCCGAGGTAGTAATTGAACCATAATAGGTTGTAGTAATGAAGAATATTTTGAAGGATAGAATAGAGGAAGTATCAGGGAATTAGTTGTAACATTACAATATAGATCTAAGTAAAGAAAGGGGGTTGATATAGATCCTTAAGAGAAGGAAATTTCAAATACTTTTCTAGTTTTAATTTAGTGTATTGTGTAAGAATTAGCATATGATAAAACATAAGAATTTTTTCAGTATATAGAATGGAATAATATAAACCTTATTTGTCAAATTAATTAATATATGCTTATATGTAGTTTGTTTATCATACATACATTCTAGAGGGGGTTGAATAGATCCTTTTTTGATTTCAAAGTTCGGTTTAAGTAGTTAAAACATACATAGTGAGTTATAGCATGTTAATATACATAATGTAAATGACATAATTCATAAAACATACACAAGAGGTTAGTTTTAAGTGGTTAGGAGACTACATAAAGCTCTAATAGAGACTCAAGCTCTAATCCACTCTCTTCCGCTTTCAACTAGCGAGATTTCCACTAAGGAAAGTTAGCACCACGAATCACTAAGATTCCTTCAAGGCCCGTGACCTTGGAACTTAGATTCACTAAGAACTCTTCAAGGCCGGTGACCTTGGAACTTCTCTAGTTCCCTAGGAACTCTTCAAGCCCAGCAGGCTTGGAATCTTCATTTAGTCCCTCTGGACAAGGACCCCTCAGGCCCTGGCTTGTTGTTGTTGTTGTTGGTGTTGAGTTGCTAAGATGTCTTTAAGCTTGAACATCTTATGTACTTAGCAGCTTGGCGTAGTCCTCTTGACATTTTGCTTAGAGTCTGGACTACATCTTCTTTGGTGCAGCTGATCTTTGCTCTTTTCTGCTCATCTCCATTTGATGTCAGCTATGCACCATCACCATCTGGATTTGCTAAGTCTCTGAGCTTTTAGTAGACTTCGTCTGACACTTAGCAATCCCTGAACCCTTCTTGAATGTTTTGCAGACATGATTCTGTTTCTGTTGTTTTTTAGCTTTTGGTTCATGGTGATCTGTAGAGTGGCTCTCTTGATCTTCCTTGTATTCTGCCACTTTTCTGAATGATATTTTTTTGGCCTTCTCGACTCTCAGCTTAGCTGTCATCTTCAGTGGCATTCTCATCTTTGTTGAGTGAAGCTCTAATTTGTTTAAGTCCTTCTTTAAAGCTGCTTCACTTCCACCTATGTAGTCTCACTATCACTGAGACCTGTTCTCTTAATCTCTAGTGGAACTCGTAGAGTCAACAATAGCATTCTAACAAATCAACAATTCTGCAACTTAGCAATCATCAGCAACTCTTGATCTTTGAAGCTCTGTTGATTTATACTCCTTCCCAATCTTCCCGTTGGAAAGTAGTCGTTGAAAGCTATTCAATTTGCTTCAAAGATTTTGAGTTGTTTGGTGTAGACTGCAGATGTGACATGACATAACTTTCTGACACTGCAGTATACTGTTTCACCTACCTCGTCAGAGATGTCACTTTGATGTCTCGGGCAGGTCGATGACTTTATTTCCCTCTTTCTGATTTCTCGATCAGAGGTTGTCCTTTTGCATCGATGCTCTCAATAAGCTCTATTCGAACATCAATCTTGAGATTGAGCCATTGACAATGCCTCAATCTTCAGCTGTTTGAACTCTATGATTTTGATGCATATCTTCTTGGACCTGATCGTAGTGTCTTGTTGACTTGCTTTTTTTGACGTGAAGAATTAACACTACGATCTTGAAGAGTGTTCATTAGATCTCCAATGTGGAACACCTCTTCCTTCTCTTGTGTAGTGCTTCAATACTTTGGTTTGCCTCATTTGCTCTCGGATCTTGATGACTTGACTCTTTTTATGGCCCTTACGAATAACAAGACACCTTGATTTGTGGCATGTCATTTCGCTTTCTCCTTGTGATCTCCGTTCACTTATCATCGATGGGTGACCCGATGCTTAATCACTTTAGCCTTGTTCTTTAGAGTGACCGGTATCTCTATGTGTACACTCCATCGGTTCTTTCTTTGTTTGGCAAACACTACGATCTGGTTGCTTCCAAGATCGTTGTCATCTTACCACTTAGCTAATTGCGCTTTCTTGACTTTCCTTAGTCGATTCTTGAAGTCTTCTTATGATCATCTTGTAGAAGACATCATCTTGAATGGCTTCACAACTCAATCTGGATGCTGATCGGGTTGATGCTTAGATCTTCTATTAGTTTGCATGCCATTCGTTGAGAGCTCTCTGGTTTCCTTTAGGTGGGATGTATCTTTGCAATATCAACCAGAGGCTTCATTCCTTTGGATATTCTAGGAGTGCTCATTTGTTGAGAATCGTATTTGCTCTACGATTCTACCATGGCGTTGTGAGCACATCTGTTGAAGTCTTAGTTCTGCACTCTCTGATTGACTTTGTTTGTGTGAGACACTACGACTCGAGATCGAGATCTTGACACTCTATGATTTCTATCGTTGTGCTTGTTGTCTTCATCGATCTTGCTCGACTACGATCTACGCCTTTGATATGATCGATAGACTCTACGACTACGAGTGTAGTCTCGATTCTTGGCTTTGGACTTGAGTGGATTGCGGTGGCCGCGGCTCGGCTCGTAGGATGCATCTCTATGATTACGAACATGACTTCCTCGATGAGACTACGGCTCAGGAAGTTCTCCTCGACACTCTGATCGATCCTTCCTCGTCTCTCTGGCGATCTCTGAACTCGAGATCTACTATCTTGCAGACTATGATTACGCCTCGATAGCTCTCGAGTTTTCCTTGACTCTCTGGAAGACTACGATTTTTACAGTGTAGTGTTCGATGATCGAGACAAGCCTATCTATTACATCATAAGATCAACCTAACATGCTTGATCTTTCTATATTTATAGTCCTTGTACATCATTTCTTTTTAAGGACTTTACAAAAGTTGTTTTTGCTTATGTAGGATCAACCTAACATATTTGATCAATTCATTCTAAGTCCTTGTACATATGTTTCTATTATCTATCAAAGGACTTTCTGACTTTTCTTAATGCAAGCATACTTGCATATTCATTATATATATATATATATATCATAATCAAATCATATGTAAATAGGAATATCATTCACATATTTATTCTAACAATCTCCCCTATTTGATTATGACAAAAAAATAATAAGTGCATATGCATGTTATGAATGAATCTTATATCTGAGTGAGAAGATTTGTATTTCTAAAGCAGATAATCATGAATGTCATTTATAATGATATGAAATTTAATACTTGACATTTTACATCACGGATCAGAACATACCTAACTAGTTAGAGATGTACCTCTTTGGCTCCATGTATGCTTCGGGATGTTTGTTGATCGGACTATTCATCTGTTTGATCTTCTTTGCTGCTGCTCCCCACTGGGGACGTTGACTCATTTTCTTTTTTTTGCTCCCCCTCGGGATATATGCTTCTTCTTCTTCTTGGCTCCCCTCGGCCTTTTTGAATCACGGGCTCATCATCCTTTGGCTCCCCCTAGATGATGACCCAACTTCTTCTTCTTATCTTCTTCTTCTTTTTTTCTTTCTCTCTTCTTGCCCTTTCTCTGAGTGCCTCTTACTGTGCCTCTTTCTATGCCTCTTTTTCTCCCCTTTTTTGTCATTAATCACTTGGGAGAATTGTTCCATGTTGGACATAAGTTGCTCCATCGGATAAGAGGAGTTACCAACTTCAATCTTGAGTTCTTGTTGGCTTAACTCAAGTTGCATAGAAAAAGGCCGATTCATGTTGTCAATCTTGTCGGAGAGGACTTGGAGTTGTTCTTCATTTGCCTTTACATGCTCGTAGTGCATCGCCTTACGATCATTTATAGCCTTGGATAGATGTGATCTCTCTCTTTGATTTTGAGAGATACATCAGCCATCGTTGCTTGGAGTCTATCTTGAACTGAATTATCTCCGAATTCTTTGTCAACCTCTTTGATTCTTCATTGATTAGAGATATCTTCTCAATCAGCTCATCAGAGTTTTTTATCGACTCTGCTCCATAGGAATTTGGTCATTTGGTTGGGCGACCTCTTGTTGAACACCCAGTTGGACTCTCGATTTTCATCCTTGGATGATTTTTGAAGGTGTTGAGAATCTGAACAATCGTTGAGTACCAATCATTTATTGGTGGATGAAGAAATGTTGGGCAATTGTGCTTGAGCAGATGGAGGCTTCTTATTTTGGACTTGAACGCCATCAATAGTAGAGTGAACAGACTCTACGATTATTTCCTTGGTCATGATCTTTCTTCCTTCAGAATCCACTCTACGATCATAAAGAATATAATGGTTGCCAGCGTGTCTGTAAACTTTGTAGCGGGGTTGTCTTTGATCATCATTGTTGCATCACTTTTCAACTTTGGGAAGTTCTGAGCCACCGGTTCTAGTCTTGGAATTTCTGGAAGTACTTCTGGTGGTTCATTGAGGCTTCCACTTCTATTCTTCTATTACTCCTCTAATTTGGAGAAATGATGAGGATGATCTTACGGTTCTTCGATTCACGATGTGTGAGAATCGAATCTTTCTCCATTTCTTCTCTTTTGAGCTTGAATCTTGTTGGCTCTAATCAGATTCATCGGTGAATTCTTCTTGTTGAATTTCATTTTAGAACCTTCTTCACCAAGATCTTCCTTGGATTCATCTTCTTCATTACTAGTCCCATCTTGACACTTTCTTCTTGTGATTGATTCATCATCACTTAATTCAAATGGCTGTGAGTAGAGTGATCACTTCTCTTTTTGGAGGCAAATTGAGCAAGTAATCTGTAGCTCTTTCTTCTCCTTGGGGGTTCGGCTATAGGAGAGTCGGACTCTTCTTCCTCTTGAGACTCTGAGGCCTTTGAATCATAGACAAACTTCCTTGAGGTTCGGCATTGGCGGGGGCATGTCCTCTCTCCTTGAGAATCATCATCATTTGACCCATCATGAGGGCTTGTTGGAGCATTTGCATTTGGAGATGCGGTTGGGTCATCTTGTAGCTTTTCTTCATCATGAGTGAATGCTACGAGAGTTAGCTATAGGGCTTGCATATTCTTTTTCATCATCGAAGGGTTTACATTTTCTTTCATGAATCCGACTCCACTTTCATCATTGTTGGATTTGTTCTTTGGGGACTCGGTCTTGAGACCATCAGTTCCCTTTTCTTCCTCTGACTCTACGTTCTCCTTTTCGTCAGATGTACTTTCTTGGGAAACTGGGGTTGGTTTGTTTTCCACCTTAGCTCTCTTTCTTGATGGCCCTTGAAGCAGTCTGTTACTTCTCCTCTTAGTGGTTTCTGTAGTAAGGACTTTTTCTTCTTCAACCTTGTCTTTGGTGGAGAGACTTTTTGGTAGGGCCTTAGTTTTCCTCACACCTTTGGATTTCTTCCTTCTGGTGTGGTGTGGTTCTTTTTTGTCTGAGTCACCAGATTGAGAACTTTCCACCTCTTTTGCCTTTCTTTTCTTTAGAGAGTTCTTTTTTCTTTGCCCTGTTTGTTGTTGTTAGCCTCTGTTTTCCTTTGGGTTCTTCTTCCGGTTTTGAGCAGTTGGAGACATTACTTTGTGAACATTTAGAGGCTCTCCTTCATCATCCTTGATTTTGCTTTTGACTTCTTCTTTAGCACTATACTCAGCGGTCTTCCATGAAACACCTTTGTAAGGGGTTTTTTTTGTAGACTTCTTCAACTCGACCTTTTCTACCCATTTGGAGATCGATCAAACAGGATAACTCCAAAGTTGATTTGCTTCTTGAAACTATTGCAAACATAATCTTTCAATTGTTGATCAAGCCGCGATTATCATGTGCGTATCCTTGCATAGTATACATTTGCCTACTATCTCGACAAGGAACTTCGAATTCCTCGGAAACTCCTTCTTCTTCATGTCCTTCAGACTGGGGTTTCTTTGGTACCACATTAGCCTCTTGCCTTCTTTAATGTCGACTTCATCCAGGTTTATCAGACCTTGATTGGGAAACCCTAGACATTGATTGATGATGTCGATGCTCTTATCTTGAGACTTGATCCTTTCAACCTTAGTGGGTGAAGCCGAGAATTATTGAAGCATTTGAGTAGAAGCGCTTCACTACTAGCTCTGTATATATTGGAGTGTTGGCCTCAAGACTTTCGAGAGAACCCGACCTTTTTACTGAGTTCAAGTATGTCCTTGAACTTCTTTTTCGATTTTTTGAACTTTTTGAAAGCGAGTTGGATTCGGTTATAACTCGCCCATCTACGCCATTTGAAGAGTTCAAGGTATATGGGTATGTGATTTAGGAGAGATTTATGAGAGATAGTTGAATGTGATTTGATTTGGGTTACGAGGTTTAATTGATTTAAGCTTGAAGAGGATTCTAGGGTTTGAAAATGGGAGGAGAGAGGTTTGATAGTTTACGGTAGCTATTTTGCAGATTTTGAATTTGTCTTTATATAGTTCCTTACGACTCTGCATCTGTTGTGATGTGTCAACTAACCATTGGTTGCACGATGCCCGATAATGAGTTGTAACTCCCCATTAACTTTTGGTTTAATGTCCCTTTTTAAAACAAATAGTAGTCGTCGATGGCGTGGATTGACCATTGACCATCTTGGTTCGTAGAGTAGCATGGTAAAAGGCGACTATGGACTCTACGTTTTCCTTTATTGACTCAACGATCAACTTTTGAGAGATCTTTGTAGTGGATGGTTTTGACATTAATCCTCATCTTGAAACTGCATAGCTTGATCACTGATGTACCCCAAGCTAGTTTGGGCACTTAAGTTCTGAGATGCGTTTACATGATATCTTTCTAAATTGTATTCAAACTTATCTCTCTCATAATTTGAATGGTTGAGCAATTGTCCCGTTCTTTCAAGATCCTCATGAGTTAGAGTAGCCTCTTGTAAGGCTGCGATCGTCGAGTGATTTTTCTACGATCGTTGAGGTTGAGTTTTCTACTTTATCGATCGTTGAGGTTACATCACGATCGTTGAGTTCTCTTCAAACTCTACTCTACGATCGTTGACTGTCTTGGTCCTTGAGATGAACTTGATCAAGCAATCCTTCTGGGTTAAGGTAGCTCAGGAAGGGCCAACCTCTTAGAGTGAGCTAAGGGTTAGGTTTGTCCACTGAGGCGCTTTCGGATGAAATACTTTAGAAGTAATTTGCTTTGATATCTCATTTGACCTTTTACGGTGGGGAGGTCCTCTACCAACTTTAGACAATTGCATTTCTTTGTAATCGTGGTGTCCTCTCTGCTCTTTTACTATGATCGGATGTTTGATCGTAGGCACTCCACGATTTTTTTGAGTTGGGTGGGTGATAGGTTATCGGTAGTACATTTTGAGGCGTTCCTCTTGACTATGGATCTTCATTTGGTTCATCGACCACAAAGTTTTGGGACTCTGTAGTTGGTACGGTATTTCTTCATAGTATATCTCGAGTGTTGTTGTTTCTTAATGAGATCCTTTGCTTCCCCATGTTGATCTTTGTCTTTTTCGGTGAGGTGTGATTTCCTTTTCTTCATGTGCATTAGGAGGCATCCTTGCATATCTCTTTTTATTTGGAATCATTTTTGACAATTAAATCTATTTACATCGTAGACATGGATATCTCGGGGTGATCATTCTACGATCATTTTGTGACACTTCTGACGTAGTCTTCTTTGTCGATTTGAACTTGTGGAGTTACTGCTCCGTAATGAGTTCCTCATGTTTGATGCTCGATGATCCCTGTGGTGAGCTTCTTGAGGATTCTTCTCTTATGACATGCTTTGAATGATTGAGCATCTAAGACCCTTTTTCATCTTTGGTTGAATGGCTTGCTTCATATAAAGATCGGCAGCCATGTGAGCTTCATTTAGATTAGCTCGGTGAGTCTTCAAGGACGAGGCTTTGACATATAGGAGTTTTATAGAATCATTTACGAGCAGTCTTAAGCCTTCTCTTTGGTTGAATCTTCTTGTTGAAGTCTTTTGCTTGACATTCCTTAGTGTGGCCGGATAGACCAAGTACTGTGAGGTTATAAATTTCTATTTTGGTACCCATGGTTAAATGGGTCTGCTAGAGTTAGTTTTCTAAACCCCTGTTCCTCATATATTTGGATAATCATCATATTGATCACCACGATCATATTCATGCATGTAACTAATTTAGATAATACATTTTGAGATGCATGATGGTGAGTGTGTGTAAGATTTGCTATTTTAATAAAACACTCTTTTTCTTTGATGGTTTCATCATTTGCTAGAGTTATGTTCACGAGGGTTTAAATGTTCATGAGTGAGAATCAACTCTACGATTTATTAGTATCTGGTTGATTCATGGAGGTGATCGATTTCTATGAATCTTCAAGATACTCTTGTAGAGGCTGATCATATACTGTGTGTTATTAAACACTTAGACCATAGGTTGTATATACATATTAAACCATCAGCATAGATTACTTCACATAAAATTAATTTAACCTGTGATGCTCTTATGACCCATTTCAGATTTCTTTCAAGATGTCATCTTCAACCTAAAACTTGGATGGAGAGAAAGTTTATAGGCATTTGAGTTTCCACCCTCGGTGTACTTTCTCTCTTCACCTTTTTAGGTAGATTATGATTCCTTGAAAGAATCTTTGTTATAGTTCATAAGGAGGTGCAATCATGATGTACATATTTATATTAGTGAGGCAGTACCTTTTCTTTTTGTCGGTTTCTTAATGATCATTTATCTTAGATATCTTGAGTTTAGGCATTGATGTGCATAGTTTCTCATTTGCTCTGACGACTAGTTGCTCAGTTGACCTTCAATCAATCAATAGTCGTGGTCTTGAAGATGCAAGCTAAGAGAATATCAACATCTTTAGTTCTTTGACATCCTTGAGTTTACAAGGTTTACATCCATTTCTTTGGTTGGCGGATACATGTTTGAGAAGTTCTTCTTTCTTCTTCTGGATAAGCATTTCTTAGCATGTGTGGCCTTTTCATCTCTTTTAGGTTGGTGGATGTTTGACTCTTTTCTTTTGATGTCTTTTTTTGAGCTTTCTAGCTTTGGTCTTGAGACTACAAGATTGCCATGAGCAAGGATTGGTCTTGTTGATATGGCAATCAAGAACATGGACCAATCTGAAGCGACTTGGTGTATATATACATTTAATTGTACATAATATTTCCAACGTGTGAGCTCATCTGCATATAACAAGTGACTTACTACTAAACTAAGTTTAGAACAATGTTTGTGCCTAGGATCAGACTCAAAGCGATTAGCTTTTGAATATAGCATGAGAACCTGCTTCGATACCAATTGTTAGTTCAGTAGGCACTGATATAGATCTAGAAGGGGGTTGAATAGATCCTTTTGATTTCAAATACTTTTCTCGTTTATTTTGTATTGCTAATGAATTAGCATATGACAAACATAAGAATCTTTTCAAGCACAATGGAATAAGTAAAAGATCCCCTTCATTGATATATTCATAATCATACATACATTGTTCGTAGAGTTAGTTTAGTGGTAAGCAGTTAAAACAAACATTATAGATTATAGGAGTTAATGTACATAATGTAAATGACATAAAGTAAAAAGACACTGAGGGGTTTTAAGTGGTTGAGGAGACTCAAGCTCTAATCCACTCTTACGCTTTCAACTAGCGAGATTTCCACTAAGGAAAGGCGGCACCACGAATCACTAAGATTCCTTCAAGGCCGGTGACCTTTGGACTTGATTCACTAAGAACTCTTCAAGGGCGGTGACCTTGGAACTTCTCTAGTTCCCTAGGAACTCTTCAAGCCCAATGAGCTTGGAACTTCATTTAGTCCCTCGGACAAGGACCCCTCGAGGCCACTGGCTTCTTGTTGTTGTTGTTGTTGTTGTTGTTGGTCTTTGAGTTGCTAAGATGTCTTTAAGCTTGAACATCTTTTGTACTTAGCGACTTGGTGTAGTCCTCTTTGCATTTTGCTTGAGTCTGGACTACATCTTCTTTGGTCTTGGTGATCTTTACTCTTTCTGCTCATCTTCATTTGATGTCGTTGTGCACCATCACCATCTGGATTTGCTAAGTCTCTGAGCTTTTGGTAGACTTTCGTCGGCACTTAGCAATCCTGAACCCTTCTTGAATGTTTTTTGAGACATGATTACGCACTTGTTGTTTTTAGCTTTTGGTTCATGGTGATCGTAGAGTGGCTCTCTTGATCTTCTTTGTATTCTGCCACTTTTTAAGAATGCTATCTTTTTGGCCTTCTCGGCTCTCGGCTTATTTGCCATCTTGATGGCATTCTCATCTTTGTTGAGTGAAGCTCTAATCTGTTTAAGTCCTTCTTCAAAAGGCGCTTCACTTCCACCTATGTAGTCTCTTTCATCTTTGAGACTTGTTCTCTTAATCTCTGGTGGAACTCGTAGAGTCAACAATAGCATTCTAACAACTCAATGATTCTACGCAACTTAGCAATCATCAATGAACTCTTGATCTTTGAAGCTCTGTTGATTTATACTCCTTCCCAATCTTCCCGTTGGAAAGTATGTAGGTTGAAAGCTATTCAAATTGCTTCGCGAGATCTGAGTTATTTGGTGTAGACTGCAGATGTGACATGACATGACTTTTCGACCTGCGGTCTCTTGTTTCACCTACCCCGTCGGAGATGTCACTTTGATGTCTCGGGCGGTCGGCGACTTTATTTCCCTCCTCCGATTTCTCGATCGGAGGTTGTCCTTTTGCATCGATGCTCTCAATAAGCTCTATTCGAATACCAACCTTGATTGAGCCATTGCCAATGCTTCAATCTTGGATATTCGAACTCTACGATTACGATGCATATCTTCTTGGACTGATCGTAGTGTCTTGTTGACTTGATGCTTTTTGACATGTAGAATTAACACTACGATCTTTGAAGAGTGTTCATTGGATCTTCAATGTAGAACACCTCTTCCTTCTCTTGTGCGATGCCTTCAACACTTACATTTGCCTTCATTTGCTCTCGAATCTTGATGGCTTGACTCTTTGTTCTGGCCCCTTATGAATAGCAAGACACTTCAGATTTGTGGCGTGTCCAGCTCGCTTTCTCCTTGTGATCTCCCGTTCACTTATCATCGATGGACTGACCCAATGCTTAATCACTTTAGCCTTGTTCTTCAGAGGCTGACCAGTATCTCTGTGTACACTCCATCAGTTCTTTCTTTGTTTGGCAAACACTACGATCCTGGTTGCTTCCAAGATCGTTGTCATATTTACTTACCACTTGACGATTCTTTGCACTTCGGCGACTTTCCTTAGTCGATTCTTGAAGTCTTCTTATGATCAACTTGTGGAAGACTTCATCTTGAATGGCTTCATAACTTCAATCTGGATCTTGATTGGGTTGATGCTTAGATCTTTATTAGCTTGCATGCCATTCGTTGAGTGCTCTCTGGTTTCCTTTAGGTGGGATGTATCTTTGCGGTATCAACGGAGGCTTCATTCCTTTGGATATGCAGGAGTGCTCATTTGTTGAGAATCGTATTTGCTCTCTGATTTACGCCTTGGCATTGTGAGCACATCTGTTGAAGTCTTAGTTCTACACTCTCTGATTGACTTGGTTTGTGTGAGACACTACGACTCGAGAGATCAGATCTTGACACTCTACGATTTTTGTCGTTGTGCTTGTTATCTTCATTCGATCTTGCTCGACTACGATCTACTGCCTTTGATATGATCGATGAGACTCTACGACGACTCGAGTGTAGTCTACGATTCTTGACTTGGCCGACGGTAGATGCTGAGTCGGCTCGATTCTTGACTGGCCGGCGGGCTGTCTCTATGATTACGAACATGACTTCCTCGATGAGACTACGGCTCAGAGGAAGTTCTCCTCGACACCTACGATCCTTCCTCGTCTCTCTGGCGATCTACGAACTCCGAGATCTACTATCTTGCGAGACTATGATTACGCCTCGATAGCTCTCGAGTTTTCCTTGACTCTCTGGCAGACTACGATTTACAGTGTAGTGGTGCTCGATGATCGAGACAAGCCTATCTATTACATCATAAGATCAACCTAACATGCTTGATCTTTCTATATTTATAGTCCTTGTACATCATTTCTTTTTAAGGACTTTACAAAGTTGTTTTGCTTATGTGTAGGATCAACCTAACATATTTGATCAATTCATTCTAAGTCCTTGTACATATGTTTCTATTATCTATCAAAGGACTTTTTCTGACTTTTCTTAATATATATATATAGCATACTTAAATAGGAATATCATTCATTATTCCTATATATCGCTATATATATATATATATATCATAATCAAATCATATGTAAATAGGAATATCATTCACAAAATGAACCTTTATTTTCAACATGATTAAGTGTTTCAATTGCGGAGTGGGGGGACACATAGCAAAATTTTGTCCAAAACCCATAAATCTCAACCTAAGGGGGAAACAAAGCCTCAAATTCAAATCAACAAGTGAAGGGGGCGGAAACGTCCAAGATAAAAGTTAGGTTTTGAAATATTTGTAATAGTAAGAATGTTTGGATAGTATTTTGAAAAGTATATTTGAATACATCTATATGTACGGTAGAGGTTACAACTTTTGTATAAGTTCAGTAAAGATAATATCTTATAGTCTATGATTTAGGGATATGTACATTATGTAATAATAGTTGTAAGATGAACTGATGTGTAATTTGTGAAACTTGTTGATATATAATATATTTCAAATTGGGAAGGTATTTATAAAGTATAAAAATTTGTTGGGTAAAAAGAAATAATTATGCATTAAATAGGTTGAATTATGGTAGAACATGGGTTAATGATAAGTCTAAAAAGTATTTCAAAAGATACCATAAAAGATTTGAATAAAATTTTTGTCTTAATAATAAAAGATGATGTTGGTGATAGTATTCTTCTGGTCAAGAAGAAATTTGTGAAGTAGGAAGAGTCAGTAGGAAAGGAGGTAAAGGTAATTAAGGTTAATCTATATTAGATATATGAGATTAGCAGTGGATTAGACAACCATAGCCAAAGAAATTGCTTGAATAAATCATTAGGATAAATAATCGAAAGTGAAGAAAGTTAGAGATAAATTGAGAAATAAAGAAATGATTTAAAAATATCATTATTACTACTCATGATAAAGTAATTCAAACGGAGAAATGAATTAGCTGTATCTGGAAATAAGAGGTATAATTGATTACCATAAGTGTAAATAGTATCTGGTTTTGAGATATATGAAGGAGGAAACATTTAAC
This sequence comes from Panax ginseng, assembly GCA_020205605.1. NCBI lineage: Eukaryota > Viridiplantae > Streptophyta > Magnoliopsida > Apiales > Araliaceae > Panax > Panax ginseng. The sequence goes on along the minus strand of CM035134.1, from coordinate 57,650,484 downwards.
AATAATATTAAAAGTTAAATAAAACAACGAGGTACTGATAATTTTTTTTTATAAATTTAAGATTAAGATAAGAGTTTCAGTTAACTCTATCCAGAAGCGTTAGTTATCGGAAAAGGTCACGAGAAGGATGATAAATCTTGAATAAGATAATTGATAGAGATGGGATGATAAGATATAAAGACAGAATTTGAAAAAAAACAAATTAGTAAAAGAGAAGGCATCAAAGCCAGATTTTTCGTAGGGACGTCAAGTTGTGGGTTCCAAATCGATAGGTATCATTGTGAGATGTTGTGGTTGAACCATAGAGGTCACAGTTTGGTTAAAATACCAAGGGTATAAGATAATAAAGAGTGTTGCAGTTAAAGAGGCATGAAATTAGAATAAATATTGAAGGAGGAATTTGAGTTCAAGGAAATTAAGATAAAGATAAATAGTTATTGATTTTAACTTGACAAATAGTCAGGGTAAACGACAAATAAAGAAATTGATAGATAAATATTCTATGTGTTTAACGATTAGATTTAAATATTATGATTAAGTGTGTAGATTCAATTTTTATGAACTTTTGAATAAAGAATGGATCAAGATTCGTAAGATCGAATATTATAAGGAGGGGAGAATACATTAATTCAAAATCTTAATTTTGCGTTAAATGTATGGATATGGGACTATGTTTCCTAAGGAAATTATGGACCAAGATAAGTTAAATAAAACTTAGGGTAAGCCCAGAAATTGTTTTTATTCCTAAAAGGAATTAGAAGTGGAATAAATGTCGAACGATAGACATAAAGGTAAGTATACAGTGATGATGATTCTGTGGTCGGAATCTTTATAAGGAGGGGAGAATGTGAGAATCCGGAATTTTATGAATAAACTTTTTTTATTTAATATTTATATTGATTACAATATTTTGCTAAGTATCTATGATACAAGTCTAGAGAAGTGGTCAATTTGTGTATTGACTAAGAAATATGAGTAGAGTTGTGCTTAACAGAGAATAGAAATCCTAACCCTAAGTCCATATAGGGATTCGGTAGAAAATACAGTTACAATAATTGTATTGATGAATATGTGTTTGTACAATACATAATTGATGATCAGTGATTGATCGGTTAGGGTAAAAACTTAGTAAACCCTAATAAGGGATTAGAAACCTTAATCAAATATTGGATAACCCTAATTTTTAACTCAGGATCTCTAAACCCTGATAAACGAACCCTAACTGGTAAACCCTAAGTTATGATACTAAAATATCATATTAGATATATTAATGTAAGACTAAGTATATGATTGATCAGGGAAATCAAGTAAGAAATAGCAAACCCTAACTGGTAAACCCTAATTTCGATTCTGGGAATCCGAAACCCTAATTCGGATATTTAAAACCCTAATTTGGGAATTCAAATGTTAAGAATAAAAGCTTAAGTGTTATAAGTTGTGGGATAAATGGGAAATGTCTAAAATGCCTTTCAAATTATAATGGAAAAGACCAAAATACCCTTAGTGAGTGCAAAATGACTGAATTACCCTTTTACTTAAAATTTAAGTAAAATATTTTTGCAATCTTGGCGAGTCATCACTGCAAGACTTATCCATGTGCTTATTATCTTTCCAAGATCAGATTTGTGCCACCTAGCCACATTTACAACCATGAATTCAAAAGATCTAAGATTAAAAGTAAGAAATACATACTTTACTTATCATTTTTCTCCAAGATTTTCTCTCTCTTAAAATTTTGAAATGGAGAGTGAGTGGGTGTGAGAAGTTAAGCCATTATCAAGCTTAAGCCTTCCAAGAACAGGAGCAAAGATCAGATTTAAGGATCAAAGCTTTTTAAGGTATAAAACCCTAACTATTTTAAATCTATGTATTTGATGTTAGATGTTGTTAGTTATTGGTTAAAGTTGTGTTAAGAGATGTTATTTAGTGATCTAAGATGTTACATCAAGGATCCATAACATCTAGGTGTTAGAAAATCAAGTTTTAGAACTGTCTTAGAGCCCTAATTTTGTTGTCTGACAAGCCAATGTCAGGGCTCATAGATCTCAACATATTAATGATTTGTTGTGTTTGAAGTTATAGACTGGTTCTTTGCCATGAGGAGAGTAGACTGGAAGTTGAATCACATCCATACCATGTCTAGATCTCAAGATATAAGCAGTCAAACATGGTTGACCGACCATGACCAAACTGTTTCTTGAAAACCCAGATTTTTCCAGGTAGCTCTGACAACATCTTTAAGGTCTCTGATCTTGCTAATGGTAAGGTTAATGGCCATGTTAGTGTTTGATATTTGTAGCCTGTCATATGAACTACACATCCCAACCATTAGAACACTTAGATCTTACATAGAATCAAAATTATGGCTGGTCAAACAAGCGTTGACCATTAGCCGGGTTAGTTTTCTGCGAAACCCAGAAAGTTGAAGAGCAAGTTTTTTGACACGGTTTGACCATGCAAGATCTTGCTCATGTGATGATGTTATTATGTTGTGATGTTATAGACTTGTACCATGACATGTGCTCTACACAATCGAACCATTACATCACACAAACAAGACTTATACTGCAAGTTACAAGGATTGAAAAGTAGTCACTTGGACTGTTCTTCATTTTTGGAAAACCCAGAAATGAAGAACAGCTTCTAACAATTATTTTGGAGGCCGGATCTTGATGATATGTTGTTGTATGGTCATGAACTTGGTATGTACTTATAGTATTACATAAATACTACAACATTAACACGAATTCTAGCCCTGAAAGAAACAAGATCATAGATTAAAAATCGGTCAAACATATCACCTTAGCCTCTGACATAGTTTCTAGGTTTGGGTTGAAGAACACCTATAGCGACGGTTCTATCGCTATAGGGCCCTTTAGTGACACTTAATTTCGGAAAATCAATTATTTTATTTAATAAATAGAAAAAATAGTTTTTAATTATTAAAAATATATAATAAATTCCTAAAAATTAGTTTTTAATAATTTTGAGTATATTTCATAAATATTTAATATTTTTGGAATATTAAAGGTATTTAATTTATTTAATTATAATATTAAATAAATTACTTAAAAATGATTTTAATATTTGAAAAATCATTTAAAAATATATTATGGTGTTAGAAAATATTTTAAGTTATTTTTAATAATTTTTAATATTTTGTGATGAATTTTATTAATAAATTAATATTAATGGTAATGGATTTATTTAATGAATATATTAAATAAATTATGAAAATTAGAATTAATGATTTAAAAATCATATAAAAATAATTTAAGGGTTAAAAAATATTTTGTGTTATAAAATATAATTTTTGATATTTTGTTATGAAAAATATTAATATTTTTATGTTAATGGCAATTATTGGATAAAGGATTTAATTGTTTAAAAATCATATAAAGGTGAAATTAAAGTATTAAAATACTTTGTAATATTATAAATAATTTATAATATTATGACATGAATTTCATTAGTAAATAATATTTAAATAAATATTAATGATAAAGGAATATTGTGGTATTTATATTATCTAAATACGATATAATTGATTGAAATTTTTGATAAATAGTAATAATTATTTATAAATTGTTATGAGCTAGGGAAAAATAGTTTTAACTGATGATTAAATTATTTAATATAATTGTGAAGTATTTAGGCAGAGTCTTTTTGGGATTAGCTCAATAATTATCCGATTAGGCAATCAGGCTGTCAAAATAGTTCCAAACTCAACTCAGACTGTAATAGTTTGACTTGATGATAGGTCTTATGTGTCTTATAGACCGATTGGATTATGTGATAATGTGTTTAGGTTATTTTATAACAGTAATTCACAGTAATACATTGTGATGATATTATTCTAATTTGGAGATCAATATTATTAATATTAGGTCTTCAGACGAAGTTAAATAGACTGTGTAGCAATAGTCGACGATACATGTAAGTTTTTTTTACACTTTGTGCAAACCTCATATTTCAAATGCCAGCTTCATTTAAATTACTTTATTAAATGAAAATTTGATATTTATCAGTTCTGATCTGGTGATACATAGTGTTTATGAATTCTGTTATTCAAAGGTTATGATTTCTTGTTCAAACATAACCAAGTCATATGAGTTATTATTATGGAAAATGGCATTTGATTTGATATCAAAGCATAGTTTGTGAGAAACCAATTTTGTTTGGTACAAATGTATAAAAGCATAGTTTGTGAGAAACCAATTTTATTTGGTACCGATATATATACTGACACTATTAGAACCAGCAGTGAGGAACTGTCGGTAGGCAATTATGGTTGTCCTTGGCAGTAGTAAACTATCTCCGACATTTATAGCAATGATCGGACAATATATAGAGGATGATATGCATACTCCTAGTTTTGTTTGGTTGAGCAGATCAACCCGAATTTCTAAGTTTACAAAACTGACAGAAATTCAAAATGGGCAGGGCTTGGCTGACAAACCTCAGTATATATTTATGGCACTACTCTGAACTTTATGTTCATTCAATCCAGTTTTGGTGTGTGTGAAAAAACTCTAAACTTTATGTTCATTTATTTCAGAATTGATATATGTATAACATTCGTTTATTGTTCAAAACTTGCTGAGCTTTCTGTAGCTCATCCCTGCAAATATTTTCTTCATATGCAGATAGAAAGGATATATTCTAGAAGTTTCATTATTGTGGATAAAAAGCTTAAGACATGGATACCCTGTTGAGAACTATAATGTAATAGTAATGACCATTTTAAATCAATGTAACAGTATATTATTGGTTTAGTGTATTATTAGTTGAGGTATTTAGTTGTTATTCTAATGGAATTAGAAAAGTGTACAGTATCTATATGAACTATATATCTAAATGATAGTGTTAATAGACATTGGCTTATCTGATGCATCGAGGTAGCGCTTCACTCAGTTCCAAGAACTCTAACATTAATACTATGGAGGTCAGATAGATAAGAATTATAGATATGGAAGAAATATTTATAAGATACTGAAATTATACATCCAAGTGAGGGTACTCAGTTACAATGATTGTTATGACGAGAACTACTATTTACTACGAGTACTGTGAATCTTGGATTTATAGGAATTATTATCTTATAGAATATTTATGTGAGCACCAAATTGGCTACAGTGAATGTAGAGAATTTGGGGGTGTCACATTGTCCCCTAGATGGTCTCATGATACTGTTCTTTAGATGTCTTCATCTACTGTCAGTCGGATTGAGCACACACCACCCACATTGATAGCCTCTTCTTTGAGATCGGGTGATAGTTGATCAGATGTTGAGACATTCCATGACCATTCTAACTTTCCAGGTACCCTTGGACTTTGTAGAGGGCATGCCATCTTGTTGGATACCTGATAGACAGGTCTTCAATTTTATCCATGAGATGACTCCTACGTTAGAGGAGTATGAGCGCATTACTGATTTGCCCTTGGATCAGCCATGTGCTAGGATGGCTATTGGCGATATGAGATGGCAAATTATGACATTGACTAGCTTACAACATAGATTTATCATGGATGAGATCACTTTAGGGCATGTGGTGTCCATGGATTTCTTGATTGATCGATTTGGATCGTTGGACAGCTATATACAGCACACGGGAGACTTCACCATCACTACAGATGAGTGGTGGATTGCATGCATAGATATTCTATTGATGTGCATCCTAGCTTATTTGTACATGCCGCTATACATGGACCATCTGGACATTGGCCTGATCACAGTGCTTCGTGCTCTCAGAGAGGGTTGTACCATCTTGCCCATGATATTGGCGAAGACCTTGAGGTTGGCCACATTTTGCCATACCCATCCTATGGGGTTCTTCGGGGGGAGTGCCGTATTATTATATGTGTGGTTTATGACACATTTGAGACCGATCAGAACTTTTAGACATCATGGGTACTGTTTTACTCATGAGATAACCATGTCTTATTTTTTTTCAGCTGGCTAATTGTACAGATGCAGTATCCTGGTCGGCTTTTCTATTAGTGATCGAGGATCCATTTGTGATCTTGCCATGTTCAGGACTTAGCTCTCCTTATAGCTTTCTTACTCATAAGGTTGGCATGGACTATCTACCCTTGGGTGGTTTGTGAGGGGTGACCACATATCATCCATTGGATATCATAGGACAGTTAGATCAGTTTTAGGATATTAACCCCTTTGATGGGCCTTGGGTCAGTGACTATCAGCTTCATTTCTATCAGCAGATGACTTGACCAGGATTTATGATTGTTGGACTCGTCTCGAGGGGGCTGATTTTTCGACTAGTAATCTGGGTCGTTATTTTGAGTATTATGCATGGCTGGGGGCAGATATTGCATTGACTATGGTTGTGCACTCAGAGCTAAATATTGATTCTGATGAGAAGGAGCCTATAGAGGACTCTGATTCTCCCACCGAGGATGAGCTATTTGTTGGCTTGACAGTAGCCTTGGTCAGTGATATCCCTAGCACTTCTACTATTGCGGCTCCACCTTCTATAGAGTCTTTAGACCAGGTGATTCATCAGATGACCTTTGAGAGGGATCAAGCTAGAGCACTGATGTTGACAGCCGTTTCTGCCCGAGATATAGCTTTTGTGGAGAGGGATGATGCTTGAGCTACTCGGGATGCCGCTTTTATTGAGCAGGCTGATGCTCGAAAAGCTCAGGAGATTGCTTTTTTTAAGCGGGATAAAGCTCGAGCTACCCGGGGTGCTTCCATTGATGATAGTACTGCACTCAAATCCTACATGGATAGCCTTATTACAAATATGAGTGCATTTATAGATGATCATGGTATCACTATGCAGATGACTGTAGATTTTTTAGCTCACATGGAGACCTTAGGGCAGGAGCTTATAGATTCACCTCTATCTTCTGAGAAGAATGCCATGTTGGACTTGCTATCCCGTTTATCTGCTGGTTTATAGACTAGCTTTCATTTTCCTGCATAGACTAAGTCAGCCATTTTTGTCATATATAGGATACATTGTATATATTAAACAGTATTATATGGAAACAAAATATATTTTGATTCACTTCCCTTTTGGATATGTTTTATCATTGCTGGATGATTACCACTTTTTTCATGCCTTGTTGTCTTGATATATCACAAAATTTTCCTTAATGGATTGATATTGAGACGTCGGAGAGTGCCTCAGAAGGGTTTGTCAATCAAAAAGGCTTCATAGTATTTGGGATTTTATGTATAGTTTGGTGTCTTGGGACTGGTATTTCTTTTATTTGATTTGACAGCACCATAGATGGCTACCTAAGTACTCCCATTGATGAGGGGAGATCAGGTCTTTCATAGTTCAGGATTGGTCTGAATAGCCGAAAAGTGTTTATTTGGGTTTGAGCTTGGTCTGAGGGATTTTTGGATTTTTTGTTTGGTTTGACCGCACCATAGATGGCTGCTTACGTACTCCCATTGATGGGGGGAGATCAGGTCTTTCGTAGTTCAGGCTTAGTGAGTTTTGAAAAGTTATATCTGGTGATCACAAAACCACTGAAAAGGTTTTATGATTTTTGTAGGGGTTAGGCCACACCATAGTTGGCTGCCTACGTACTCTCGTGTATGGGGGAGATCAGGTCTATGTAGTTCCTGCTTGGTAGTGAAAACCTGAATTGACTTAACTTTTCTTTTTTCAAAATGTGGTTTGTAGGTGACTCAGACATAAAACCTCTTCATGGTGTTTGAATTAATAAGTTGGGGGAATTTTTCCTCATCTATTTCTTGCAATCTGATGGCTCCTCCTGTCAATACTTCATTGACAATAAAAAGGCCTTCCAAATTCAGGGCAAACTTTCCTTTGAATTCATCTTGATTGGCAAGGACTTTCTTTAATACCAAATAATTTTCTTTGAATTGTGCGAGCTGGACTTTCTTGTTGTGTGACTGAGCAATCCTTTGCTGATATAATTGCCCATAAAAGATAGTTGTAGCCCTTTTCTCATCTATCATAGATAACTGGTGGTATCGCTCTTGCAACCACTGGTCTTGTTCCATCTGAGCATCTATTAACACCCTCAATAACTCCATTTCCACTTCTATGGGGAGTACTGCTTCCATGCCATAGACTAATAAGTAGGGAGTATCCCCAACAGAAGTGCGCATTGACGTTCTGTAGGCTAGCAGAGTCAGAGGCAATAAGTCAGGACATCCCTTGTGATTGGCGGACATTTTTTGCATAATTTTCTTGATATTTTTGTTAGCTGCTTCGACATCACCATTCATCTTATGACGATAGATTACAAAGTTAAGATGTTTGATGTGAAATTTGCTACATAATTCCTTCATTATCTTGTTGTTCAAATTCTTATCATTGTCTGATACGATCACCTCTGGTTGTCCATAGCGACAGATGATATTGTTTCACATAAAACCAATGATTACCTCCTTAGTGACTTTGGGAAAGGACGCAGCTTCGACCCATTTGGTGAAGTAGTCGATCATGGTGAAAATAAACTGATGACCATTGCTAGCTTTGGGCTCGATTGGCCTGATCACGTCCATCCCCCACATGGAAAGAGCAATGGTGAACTCATATGGTGTAGTTCGTTTGGAGGAGCGTGGATGACATTTCCATGGACTTGGCATTGATAACATCTCCTGACGTGATCGTCATAGTCGACTTTGAGAGATATTTAGTAATGCCTCGTTCTTAGGATCTTCTTGGCAAGTAAAGGATCGCTCATGTGTGGACCACGTACTCCACCATGGACTTCATCCATAAGTCTTTGGGCTTGATCTTTCTCTAGACATCTTAAAAAGCCTATTCCAGTATCTCTTTTGTAAAGTGCGTCTCCGCTCAAATAGAATTTTAGGGCCATTTAATGGATTCGCTTTCTTTCAGCTTGACTTTCCCCAGCGGGTGTAGATCCATCTTGAAGATATTCTTTTATGTCATGATACCAGGGCTGTTTCAGAGAGGCAGTTCATCTGATACTTCTCCAAGGTAATTTCCATAGGCTGGTGCCTTTTGGCTTACAAATTTGATATCAAGCATTCCCATCCTATCAGATATGTGGATCAAGGAAGCCAATGTTGCCAATGCATCACCAAAGTTGTTCTTACTTCGAGGGATGTGGATGAAGGTTATTTCTTCAAACTCTATAGCCATCTTGATAACTTGTCGATGATATGGCAGTAAATGCAATTCTTTGGTATGATACTCCTCGATGGTTTGTTTGATAACCAATTTGGAATCACCAAAGACCAACAACCATCTGATATCCATGGATTGGGCCAATTTTAATCCCATTATACAGCCTTTATACTCAGCTATGTTGTAGGTGTTGACAAACTAAAATTTGATAGCCACGAGATACTGTTCTCCCAAAATAGATATCAGAACTGTCCCTGCTCCGACACCTTCCATGTTTACGGCTCCGTCGAAATATAATTTCGACGACCGAACTGTATTTTCTCGACGGATTTGTTGAATTGTCATTATTCTATCATCCGGGAAATACATTTCCAAGGGTTTAAAATTTCTTGATGGTGCTTCGTCCAATTGATCCGCAATTCCTTGACCTTTGATGGACTTTTGAATCACGTAGATGATATCGAATCATTGGAGGATCAACTACCATTTGGACAATCGACAATTCAACATAGGTTTGTTGAATACGTACTTCAGAGGATCCATGCAGGATATGAGAGAGGTTGTGTGCCCATGAAGATTATGTTGTAACCTCATGGCGGCTCATACTAATGCACAACATGTCTTTTCAATCAAAGTGTACTTCTACTCGCTATTACTAAATCTTTTGCTGAGGTAATGGATATCTCTTTTGTTGCCTCTATTATCTTTTTGCCTCAGCATGAAGCCCATAGTATTGGCAATGACTGACAGGTACATAAACAAGGGAACTTTATCTCTTGGCGGTACCAAAACAAAAGTTTCCACCAATTACTTCTTGATAGAGAGGAAGGCTTTTTGACATTCTTCACTCTACTTTTCGGAAGAATTTTTCCTCAATAGCTTGAAGATGGGCTCAAAACTTGCAGTGAGTTGGGAGATGAATCTGCTTATGAAATTGATTCTCCCCAGGAATCCCCGTATCTCTTTTTCTGTTTGGGGTACATGCATCTCAGTGATGGCTTTAATCTTTGCGGGATCCAGTTCAATGCCTTTGTTGCTTACTAGAAATCCCAACAACTTGCCTGATTTGACACCGAAGGCACATTTGGTCGGATTCAGCTTTAAGTTATATTTGTGCAATCGGTTGAAAAGCTTTTTGAGATAGTTGATATGGTCATCTTCCTTCCGGGATTTTATGATGATATCATCCACGTAGACCTCTATTTCTTTGTGCATTATGTCATGAAAAAAGGGCCATCATGGCTCGCTGATAAGTGGCACCGACATTGATAAGGCCAAAAGATAAACGTTTGTAACAAAAGGTTCCCCAGGGAGTAATGAAGGTTGTTTTCTCCCTGTCCTCATCAGCAACCATGATTTGATGATACCCGACGAAGAAGTTAACAAAAGAATACATGTCATACTGCACCGTGTTGTCTATTAGTATATGGATAAAAGGAAATAGAAGGTTGTCCTTGAGACAAGCTTTGTTCAAATCCTGGTAATCCAGGCATACTCGTACCTTTCCTTCAGGCTTAGGCACAGGAACTATATTGGATAGCCCTTCAGGGTAGGTTGATACCATGATGATGTCGGCTTTGAATTGTTTAACAATTTCTTCTTTGACTTTCAGACTCCATTCAGGTTTTAGTCGCCTAAGTTTCTGTTTGACTGGCTTGAATCCTTCTTTAATGGACAGTCAATGAATGACAATATCAGTAGACAAACCAATCATGTCCTCATGTGACCATGTAAACACATCCTGGAATTGAGTTAGTAGAGAAATCAGGTCTTTTCTTTGGTTTGGGGTAAGGTCCATGCCTATATGGATTTGTATGTCGCGTGTTCATAACATTTTTCATGTATCGATGTAACGTAAATATGTGGACGACGCAAACTACATTATTGAGTTAGAACCAGATGAGATAGCCGAAGATTTAACGTACGAGGAGGTATCTGTCAAGATCTTGGATAGGAAGGAGCCTGTCCCACGCACAAAGGTTATGCCACAACTTAAAATTTTGTGGAGGAACCATGCTATTGAGGAAATGACATGGGAGTTGGAATCAAAAATGAAAGCAAGGTATCCTTACCTCTTCGACATACCAGGTACGTACGTCAATTTCGAGGACGAAATTTTATAAGGAGGGGAGGTAGTAAGCCCCAACTTTAATAAATAAAATTAAATTTTCTCTATTCATTATTTTGAAATAATAAGGTGTTAATTTGATATAATACTTTGGTTATGGGTGAAATGTGCAAATTTTTCAAAATAAGCAAGTGGTTATAAAATATTCATTGTTGTCGGGGAATATTCGTTTGGTCATGGAATATTCTTGTTATCGGGGAATATTCGTATGACGGAGCAGCCATTTGCGGGCCCCATAACAGAAAACGGTCAGATGAAGAAAACGACAAGTTGGAGTTTTTATAAATAACGACATAATTGTTATCGTTAACACTGTTGGAATACCTGGTGGTTAAAATACGATGAATACGCTGTGGTCGCATAAAGAAGAAGACACAAGATTGCACAATATTTTTGGATTATTAATTCTTACATAAGAAGGCACTATTCAATAATTGTTACAATAATTACTATTCAATATTTTATTTTATTGATTCAATAATTACTGCGTTGATATTTTATATTATTTTTAATTCAATAATTGTCACTACACAGTATTTTCCATTATCAGATCAATAATTCATATTATTTGAATAATATTATTAGATAATATTATTGGTAATGTCTAAGGAAGTTATGTCTAGGAAAGGGGTTTGGTCACCTAATTTCACGCCAGTAAGGAGAAATTCTTATCAGAAAGCCCCCTTCTTTCCTGGGAACGACCTGGTTGTCATTATTGTGATTCTGTAATATTATTTGTGAATAATTAATTATTAATTTATATGATAAGGAAATATTTATTTTATGTGGATATAAATGAAGGAATTAATGCTGAGGTATTTTATCAGTATTTTGCCGGAATGGAGGTATTAAAAATCGTCCGTATGTGAATTTCGATTATTTTCTGTTTGGAATTTGGAAAAACTTTCTTCTACAAAGTTGTAGAAAATTAAATTTCCTATGGAATAGACATAAGATTTGAATTTTTCTGATAAAATGGCTATTTATTATGAATTATTGAAGTTTTAGAAATAAATGTTTTTTAATTAAAAACATGAGTGGGCCCCACTTTTGGTTGGTGTGGAAATTCTGAATTTGGTGGGCCCCACTGTGGTGTGCTAAAATTTGATCAATTGTGGCGTGTGTGAAATTTTTTTATAAAATATAATTTTATTAATTTAGTCTGCTTTGGCGTTCTAACATTTTCCTATAAATAAGGTGCTTAATTAGAAATGAAATCACACCAGAATCAGAAGTTTTCTCTCTCTATATTATCGAGCGTATTTTTGTGAGTATTTAGATATCTTGAGTGTTGCTATTCAGTGCAAGTTTCCTTCAGCATTATATCCGATATTTTAGCCAGAAGTATTGTTCTTTTTAGGTAAGGAATGTTATTTTTTTCGTAAATGATATTATTTCTTTCAATATCATTATACCAAAATATTGGTATGAATTTTTTTGTGAAATTTCTACCTTTTCATGTCGAGGTTACTATTCACGAATACGGTACTATTCACGAGTACTATTCACGCAGTATGATTTTTCTTATGGAATTTTTATCTTTTTGTGCCGGGGTTACTATTCACGTATATGACACTATTCACGTATACGGTACTATTCACGAATACGACACTATTTACAGAAAAATTAATTTTTTTTTCTTTGTCCAAGTTGTCTATTATGGTTACTATCTTTGATTGTATCCATGTTTTGATCTTCATTTTTGAATTCGTCTCCACAATTGATTATTATGGAGTATTTTTGAACTTGGATAAATCGAAGTACGAATCCCTAATATTTGATCTTTTATATCACTGGATTCATTTTCTTTAAGATATTTTTCATCATCCTCAGTCCTAAATTATGATATAACTGAATATATTTAGCATGTAGTGCAAAGATGAATGATTATCTGATGAATATCTTTGGCCTGTAGTGCAAAGATTAATGATTATCTAATGAATATCTTTGGCATGTAGTGCAAAGATGAATGATATGATTATCTGATAAATATCTTTGGCCCGTAGTGTGAGATGAACAAGTGTTGAGATAAACATGACCAACTGGTGATACGAATGAATATCTTTGGCCTGTAGTGCAAAGATGAATATTTGATTCAAGATATATATTGATTGATGTTACAGGGATAAAATATCGATGATAGATTTTAAAATTATAGAAGATAGTAGACTTCATTCTCTACTTAACTCTTCTAATGAATTGTTGTTTTCGCTGCAGTTGTTGATCTAAAACTTGTTGTCTATTATATTCTATCAGATTTTTCCCCGCTGAAGACTAAGGATAATTTGTTGTACATTATCTTAGTCATAATATTCTTTACTGAGATTGTTGAGCTCACCCTTTTCCTTTTTGTTCCATTTTTCTTCTCGGGAGGCGAGAATATAGCGGGAACTAGTCAGGGTGTGGAGTGATGTTTCAAGTCGGTTGTTTTAGCAGTCCTCACTATTTTTTAAAATAGTGTATCAATAATTGTAATGTGGACTTTTTTGAGTTTGGATATTGTCTAGAAGACAATATTTATATTTAAACTTGCAGCATATGTATTGTCGTATTTGGCACGACAATTGTAATAATGAAGTTATAGTTGTTTTCTGTACCATGTATTTGGCAACTCAGAATGGATTGTGTTGACCTATTTTGGGGGCGTCACAATAGACGTATTAAGGACATAAGATAGCTTTTCAGCCATGAGAACTATTCTCAAATTCTTTAACCAATCCGTTTAATTCGGTCCAGTTAAATAACATCTAATATGCTTCGCAGTGATAGTAATTTAGACATTGTAAAATTCTGTAAATGAATTTGTAATTTAACAATATTATAGCATACATTCTTTTATTAATTACCAAAATAAATTAGGTCTTGTTTTAAATTGGTATCTCCCACTATTTTTATCAAATTATATTACCCTCACTTATATAGTTTGACAAAATTTAATTAAAGATTTGCTAGTGAGGATAAGGATCTCATTTCAAATGTATATAGCCTTGTGGTGACACGACAAACTATATATAAATAAATAGGTAGATAACTCTTGTCAATTACATCATCAGTTATCCTTTTATTTTGCCTTTTATATTCTTTTGATCAAGTGGTGGCACATCCGAATCAAAATTATCTAAGTTAAGTCCAACCTAGCACTTCCATATATTCAAAAAAGAAAAACATTGTCCTTGTGATGACACAACAAAACAACATTGTTCAATTTTCTTTATAAGCATCAAATGTGATAAAACTAACATCTCAAAAAATTAAGATAAGCCTTGTGGTGACACAACAAACTTATAATAATTAATTGATACTCTATTATTGTTATCATGCTAGAAGGCGACGTTCGATATTCCAAATATCTTTGAACGCTTAAGACTTAACATAAATTATTGAGGGTTTGTTATTAATTTGTCACATCTTGTTTAGCGTGCATGCACACACACACACACACACACACACACACACACACACACACACACACACATATATATATATATATATATATATATATATATATATATATATATATATATATTACACGTCATATTAATTAACATGCGAAGCATGTTTGCATTATATATAATATATATAGTATAAGCATGCACATATAGAATACTATATTCTACCCGAATTGATTATGGACTTTATTCTAGTTTGGTTTACTAGAGCCACCAAGTGAACCAAGAGGTCAAACCTAGGGTGCAAAAATTAAATTTAAATATAACTATTACATTTAAATCTCGGGCTCCATTACAAACGGGTCTTCAAGCGCTCCTTGCTCCTTGATCTCCAATTCTTCAAAATAATTCTAACTATTCCTATTACAAAACTATTTAAAATATATAGAAACCTTGATCAGCAGTCAAGGGAAAGTAAATAGGAGGGAGTTAGAATTTATATTAAGAAAAAAATTAGAGAAGACGAGGTACGCAGACCCCATTTAATAAAACTCATACATTCATGCATCCAACTAAAATAAAATCCAATCACATTGGTCAATAGTCTATAATCAATCCCATTTATTATCATACACATCACCATATGCATCAATAAATAACATTCATCTCATTAATAATAAACATTCAATACGTATATAGATATCATTTAATGGGCAAAATTTGTTAGCATAGAATAACCACAACACTTGGCGCAGCGATAAGTTTCGACCTAGGGTGAACCGTAAACCCGGACATCCTAGGATCGATCCCCGCCTACAAAAAGTGTGAGGGCTAATTAAAAACAGGTTCGTGTGGCCACGGTTTCCACATTTCTAGGCGGAGCCATGTCTTAGGTCGAGCCTGTGCGCAAAGCCTGATCCGGGGTGGGGAGACTTAGTCCGACTGCGGTTGGAAAACTCCACATTATCAAAAAAAAAAAAGTTAGCATAAAATCTAATTTTGAATCAAAATAAACTCCTTTATTTTAATCCAAATTTAAATTAAAATAAACCTCTTTTATTTTAATTTATCCAATTTTGAATAAAATAGACTATTTTATTTTAATCAAAATAAGCTCATTTATTTTAATTAATTATGGAATCCAATTTCAAGTCAAAATAAACTCTTTTATTTTGGATAATATGAAATCTTATTACATATCTAAATAAACTCTTTTATTTAAGTAAACACGGATTTTCTTTCCTATTCACAAATAAACTCCTTTATTTTGAATAATATGAAATCTTATTCCATATCTAAATAAACTCCTTTATTTAAGGAAATACAGATTTTTTTCTATTAACAAATAAACTCCTTTATTTTGAATAATATGAAATCTTACTACATATCTAAATAAACTCCTTTATTTAAGGAAACATGAATTCACTTTTCAATTCACAAATAAACTCCTTTATTTTAGGAAACATGGAATCCAATTTTAACTCTAATTAGTTAAATGGAATCCAATTCTAACTCTAATTAATTAGCATGAAATATAATTTTAAAATTAAAATAAACTCTTTATTTTAATTATAAAATATTATGAATATATATATATATATATATATATATATTTGTGTGTGTGTGTGTGTGTGTGTATTATTAACCATAATAATCATATTACCTTTCATCTCATTTTGTGTCATGTGCTTCATGTTAGTTTTCTGCTCTTCTGGTCTTCGTCACAAACTCAGCGGCAAAACGGATTTCGCAATTTTTTTTAAAAAAAATAAATTTTATACAACAAAATTATGCCCAATTAAATTGTTCTAAACATATATCAACATACATATCAAATCAAAATAATTAATAATTCGCATAAAGGTTTGGCTCTGATACCACTGTTAGGTTTGTAATATTCATGAACGCAATCAAATTGCACAAAATAAGCGAAAACGTGGAAAATTAGAGTTTTTAAAATTTACAAACCATATACTTGGATCATCCTTTATGCACAATTATTAATTAAACGAAAAGATAAAGAACAAGAATCATAGCCTTGAAGATTCGAGCTTCCTCAGGTACAAGTTCACCTCCAAATCCTTTCGCGTTCAACTTGAATCCACCGGGTTTGGTTCCTTCCTTTGATCAATGTTAGCCACCCAAATGTTTAGCCTCTAAAGGTGATCCACCAAGGAAGAAGAAAGAATCAAGAAGATGAGTGTTTGGCAAAATCCTAGTTTTTCTATCTCACATAGAAAAGGATGTATTCTCCCAACTATTAGAAGTACGTATTCCCGTGTGTTGTGAAAGCATTAACCATCTCACCCATAATAAGACTAATCTTATTTATAGATGTAGGAAACCCTCCTTAACAATTAAGGAATTGAGTTTTATTTTAATTAATTAAACTCCTTTAATTAATTAGGCATCTAATCTTATTAGGAATAATTAATTAAACTTTTTTAATTAATTAGTCTCCTAATATTATTAGGAATATATGAGAGTACTTTTATTAATTAATTTCCAAACTACTTTAGAAATTAAATAATAATAATAATAATAATAATAAGAGTCCTCTTATTAATTTATATTTAATATTTCTAAAATATTAAATAATAAATATTAAGCTATTTAATTTATTCTATCACCATAGATTAAATTAAATATACATAACTTATTATTACGATTATGCCATTAACTTCTTAAATAATTATTCTTCCTTTTATGGTGTGACTCTTTAGGTTCTCCGTATTAAACCGGTTGTGAATAAATTAATTAGAACAATTCTAATCTTATTTAAATAAATAAATTAAAATATTAATTTATTTAAATAAATAATATTTATTATACAATAGGGATAAGCATCCCAAGCGATTAACGACTTTTCAGATAATATAGATTTCAACATTAATCATAAAAGAACTTTTGAGTAAATAGTTACCGTGCAATTCAATCCTTCCACCATACATTGTCCCAATTAAATATAAGACATGGAATTACTGTCAAGTCTTATTTTATTTAATTATAAGTATTTCGATCCTTAAATACACAACTCCAAATAATACAAATTAGAAACTCCTTTCTAATTTCATCCTGCCTTAGCCAAGGACTACTGGGTTGTCATTTATCGAATCACATAGGACATTTCTCTTCTTTTATTAGAAGCGGTAGATTCTTTATTGATTATACATTATCTCCATGTACAACTTATTATACCCAAGCATACCCTTTGATATACCCTAAGGGTCTTAAGGAATAAGTCAAAGTATAACTCATCATACACAAGATACTATGATGATCTCAAGTCCGAGGATCACTTGTACTACTATCACTACAAGAATTTCTATTGACAGGCAAGTAAAACTCCATTAGGTATTCCTTAACGAGCCACGTTAGTGAACATATTCTCTAATAAGCACCTACGTTCTTTCTTTAGTGTCTCCACATTAATGATCATGAGATCAATCATCCTCATCTAATAAGCCAGCAACATATGTACCAATCTATCTGGATTCACTAATCCCCAATTTAGTAATCCAATCTATCATCCACTGCCTTCTCTCTAAATTTTCAAATTTTCCCCCGCCCCTAGGACTCACCTAACTCTTCTGGCCTTCACCAAATTTCCCGGTTCTTCTCTCCTCTTTTAGCTCCTTCTCTGCCTTCATCTCTCTATCTCATCTCTGACTGACTTCCTTTTTTCCTTCTCGTCTCTATTTCTTTCATCTCGTTCCTTTAGTTCCCCTTCTTTTCTTTCAAATTTTCTTTATGGGTTTTATCTCCTTTGCTATTATGGTTGACTACTCCAACCTCTCCACCGAAAACTCCGTGAGCTCGGAATTTGGGGACCTTTTGGCTGAGTTCGGCGTTTCTTACCCAAACTCTTCTTTAAGTACCTCTTTGGGGCCTTCTGTCGAGGATATGGTTGAGTCTGATGCTGCTGGTGCTCCTCCTAGTCCTCGTCTTCCCCCCCTTTTATTGCGATTAGCTCGGATGAGTCCTCCTCCTTTGAAACTGAGCTAGAGGTTAGCCTTGGTCCAACCTTGGGTTCAAATGTCTTGGATATCTTCAAAGTTGTGCATCATTTTTCCCAAAATGACCAAGAAGAGGCTATTTTCGAGAGGAAAAAGAATCAAAGCCTCATGAATTTCTTCTCTGCTCATGGCTTCTCTGCAAGCGATTTAAATGCCTTTGTGGATGATGGTACCATTGCTAGCTCTGACAAACTGGAGAAGGTAGGCTTACTCCCTAATGCCGAAAAATCCCCTGCAACTCTTTTGGACTTAAAGTTTTGTGCTGGCGAATCATCCAAAGCGGCGTGTGTTGCAAACCCCACCTACCCCGAGCAAAAGGCTCTCTCTGACAGTAGCTCGGATGAGTCAAAGTTTAATGTCAACCCAGGATGCAAGGTAAATCAAATCCCTGAAAAATGCCAAAATTCTCCTGATGTTGAGGTTAAAATCCCTCATAAGCATTCTTGGAGTGATATTGTTTCCAAAAATTCGGGTAAATCCTTCCGGTCCTTATCTTTTCTACCAACCCCTTCTGAGAATGGAAAATTTCTGGTAAAGCCCCCTGCTGATGCTCTTAAAAGGGGAAACAATTTGAGGTCTTCTAGCTTGGTGGGCTATTTCCTTCATTCAAACCTTCCTTATAAAGAGGTTGAGCTTATTGCCAGGCGCCTCTAGGGTAATATGGGGCTTTCAAATGTAATATTACATAGCAAAGGCTACTACATTTTTAGATTCTTCTCACATTCTGATAGGGATAATGTCCTAGCCTCGAGTCCTTGGCATTTCACTTCTAAGATCATTGTCCTCCAACCTTTGAAAGAATGAGTGGAATTTTTGAAAGCCGGCCGTGACAGATTCCCTATATGGGTAAAGCTCAGCCAAGTTCCTTTATCTTACTGGTCTGGCGAGGGTATCAGCTACATTGCTAGCGCTATTGGGAAGCCATTATTCACTGATGAGATGACTTCAAAAAATGATTGGATGGCTTTTGCCCGTGTTTGCATTGAAGTTCATGCATCCTTTTCCTTCTCATCTTCCTTAAATGTTGTGATCCTAAATAAAGAAACATCTGAAGAATTGGTGGTCCCTGTTGAGGTGGAATACCCGAGCAGATCACCCTCTTGTCCAACCTGTAATGTTTTTGGCCACTCCCCCATGAAATGCCTGAAATCTAACTTTTAGTGGATTCAAAAGTCTTCTCCTCCTTCTGTTGAACCTTCTCTCGCTGCAAATGGGACCTTGGCCCTTGTTGTTACCCCTCCCTCTGCTGCTGTAGTCCCTGCTATTAACCATACCCCTGCCCCTGCCCCTCTGCATTCTTCTTTGGCTGTTCCTCCCTATGATGGTTGGATAAATGTCTACAGAGGTGGGAAACCTGGGCAGTCTCATATAGCCACTGAGTTGATCTCTGCAAATACCTTCTCCTCTATAGCCAATATCTTTGCTCTTGAGAATTATATTCTTTCGGAAAATGATTCCCCACCTATCAACAGTCATTTCTTGGATAAACTGAAAGCTATAGATGAAAAGGAAGGAAAGGACTTGAAGCAAAAATCTCAAGCTAGGAAAGAACCATCTCGAGATGCCAAGAAAAGAATTAAAGGCAAGAACCATGGTGGCAAGGCCACAAACTAATCTTTGTTTTATGTTAAATATAGCTTCGTATAATGTTAGAGGTATAAATAAAAAGTTGAAGCAGGCTTAGACAACTTCTCTTAGAAAATAGTATTTCTCTTGTTGATCTTCTTAAAACTAGAGTAAAGCAACCAAAAGCCCCTCGTATCTTAAATGCTATCTGTAGAAACTGGACTTGGGTTTTCAATTATGACAACCAGAGGTCGTATCTGGGTTGGTTGGGATCCATCTGTGTGGAGGGTGGATGTCATTTTTGTTTCTACCCAAGTTATCCACTGTAAATTATGCAAGTTACTACTGACTGTACCTTCTTAGCTTCTTTTGTGTATGGACTGAATTCTATCTCTGAAAGGCAAGAGTAATGGTTTGATCTCAGTAGTGTGAAATTCTCTCAATGCTGGTGCCTCTTAGGAGACTTTAATTCTATTCAACACCTTGGTTCAGCCACTACACTCTTGCTCAAGCCTCTTATTATCCTAGGGGCATATCTGACCACTCTCTAGTGATCCTCAATACTGGCATCACTCATTCAAAGCCTCGTAAGCCTTTCCAATTCTTCAACCATATGTTCCCCTTGGAGGGTTTCAAAGAGTGTGTTTCTTCCTCTTGGAAGAAACAAGTGCATGGAAACCACTTTCGTATTTTCTCAGAAAAACTCAAACTTACAAAGAGAGCCCTTGTTAGTCTCAACCACTCTGCTGCTAACCTCTCTTATTCTATCTAATCTAACTCGGCTGAACTTCACAGAATCCAACATCTTCTGGCCTCAAACCCTCTAGATCCAAACCTTCCTTCCCAAGAAAATTGTTACCTCCAATCCCTTTGGAAGGCCTTATCTCTAGAGGAAACTCTTTTGCATCAGAAATCTAGGGCCTCTTGGCTTGCTACTGGAGATAAGAATTCCAATTTTTTCTCCAACTTAATGGAGAGTAGATGGAAATAAAATAAAATTTTATCAATTCAAAATTCTGCAGGTGATACTGTCTCTGGTCATGAAGCTATTGCAAATGTTGCTATTAACTACTTCACAGATCTCTTCAACCCTTCCTTGCCTATTCCTTACTCCAGCCTAGATAACTTTGGGGTCACTCCTTCAAAGCAAATCACCTCTGCCCAGGCTTTAAACCTCTCAGCCCTTATTTTGACAGCTGATGTTCTGAGTGCTCTACAGGCCATGAAGAAGAACAAAAGCCTCGGGCCAGACGGTTTTAATGTTAATTTCTTTCTCAACTGTTGGGACATTGTGTGTGAGGATTTCACAAATGCAGTTCTATTTTTCTTTTCCTCTTACAAGCTTCTGAAAGGAATAAACTCCACTGCCACTGCTCTCATCCCTAAATGTCAAAACCCTTCCTCCATAACTGACTTCCGCCCTATTTCCTGCTGCAACACAATTTACAAGTGCATCTCCAAAATCCTCTCGGATAGACTAAAAAGTTGTGCTTCCATCTATTATTAACAAAGCTCAGTCAGCCTTCATCAAAGATAGAAATATCAGTGACAACATTCTTCTAGCTCAGGAGTTGTTCCGAAATTACCACCATAGCTCAGGTTCTCCAAGATATGCCTTTAAAATTGATCTGCAATAAGCTTTTGACACTGTAAATTGGAAGTTCCTCTTTGATATTCTAAAATTTTTCAACTTCCCTACTATTTTCATCAAATGGGTACAATCTTGTATCACCACTACCATATTCTCCATCAAAGTTAATGGATCCTTGGCTGGTTATTTTAGCAGCTCTAGAGGACTTCAACAAGGAGACCCCCTCTCTCTCCCTACCTCTTTATCCTAATCATAGAATTATTATCCATGAAACTTCACTGGGGTGCAAATCAACCTGATTTCAATTTCCATTAGAGGACCAAAAACTTGGACATTACCCACCTCCTTTTTGTCGACAATATCCTTGTTTTCTGCCATGAAAATATCAAATCTATCACCATCATCCACTCCTGCATTAGCTCATCCTCCTTATTCTCCAGCCTTATTCCAAATATCCATAAAACCAATGCTTTTTGACTTGTGCCGACGCTGAAACCACATCTTTTGTTGTCTCGACCCTTGGTTTCACCCTTAGCTCCCTCCCAACTAAGTTCTTAGGTGTGCCTCTTATCTCCTCAAAGCTCTCATACCAAGATTGCATGCCTCTATTGCAAATGATTTCTCACTGAGTCACTTCCTGGACTACTAAAGTTTTAGCTTACTCTGGGCAACTCCAACTTATAAAGTCAGTCCTTTTTGCCATCCAACACTATAGGAGTTCTCATTTTATCCTTCCCAAGGCTGTCATCCGATCCATACAATCTATTTTATGTCTATTCTTGTGGAAGGGAGCTTCGCCTTCCCATTATGGAGCAATGGTTTTGTGGAACAAGGTTAGTCTCCCTACTGAAGAGGGTGGTTTAGACTTCAAATGCCTCTTGGATTGGAACAAGTCTCTAACCCTTCTTCATCTTACCCGCCTCTTGCATGCTCAACCGAGATCTCTGTGGGCTAAATGGGTTCAGTCCACTGTTCTAAAAGTTAAATCTATTTGGCAGATTGATATACCAATGGATTGTTCATAAACTTGGAGGCAAATCCTTAAACTTTACCCTCTTGCTCTCATGAACCTCCATTATAAGGTTGGATCAGGTAATAATTTTAGCCTATGGTATGACCCATGGCTCAATGGCTCTACCATAAACCCTTCTAGCTCCTTGCTCGCCAATTCTTTACTTCTTGCTACTGCACGAGTTTTAGACATTAGCAACACTTCCAACTGGAACCTTCCTTACTCAAATCACCACCACATCATCACCTTTCGTAACTCTATCCTGTCTGCTGCTGGTCCTCTACTGATAATCTTCACATCAAGACACGACACATATGGGACAACATCCGAAATAGGCACGCTACTGTGGATTGGCACAAAATTCTTTAGAACAAAATTCATGTTCCAAGGTTTTATGTCATCCTTTGGCTGGGGTTTTTGGGAAGAACCCAAACATATGACATTACCAAATCCTACACTGGCCAGGTTTTCAATTGTCCCCTGTGCAACACTTGTCCTGAAACCTCTGCCCATCTTTTTTTCACCTGCAAGTACTCTATCATCATCTTTCAAGCAGCTTTCTCCTTAGGAAATTGGAATTCCTTTCCATTGGACTGGATCAACCTGGTCACCAAGATCAACTCTTACCAAGGCCCAAAATTGTTAAAGTAAATCATGGGGCTCTCTCTTGCAGTCGTCTTCTATAAAGGCTGGGAAGCTAGGAACAAGAAGCTCCATTCTGACACCCTCATTCCACCAAATTTCCTTGCAGCAGATGTTGTTAATATCATTAAATCTAGATTATCTGCATGTATTTCCTTTAACAAAGCCACAATTTTTTGTCAATATTACTGTATCTGGCTTACTTAACCTTATTTGTGTTTGTTTTTATTTTGTATGATGTCTCATCCTGAGACTTACAGTGTAGAGTGTGTTTCACTATAGCCAGCTCCTCTGTGGGATGCCTTTAGATGATCTTGCTATAGCCTGGGGTATGCCCCTTAGCCATTGTTCCTTTTTGAGTTCTATTTATACACACAAACCAATTTAGCAAAAAAAAAAAAGAATTTAGATCTCATTAGAATGATCATCATCATTATTCTAAAAGTATTGCTTAAAACTATGGGTTTAGCAAATATTATAAAGCAGCATCATGTAGATAATTAAAAATCTTTAATAAATTAATACTTTTTATTAATAAATAAATAAGATTGTTACTGAGTATATGATTTATCATCAAACATGATTGGCTTGTGTGCATACTACTTTCATTGAGTAGGAAGGGTTAGGAGAAGTTGATGATGTTAACAGCTCAAAAAGAGTTGGTAACAACAAATGATGAGAATGGAATTAGAAGTTAAATTTTTTAGGGAGTTGAATGAGAAACTATTTGTAATGAATACTCTTCCAACTATTTTGAATAGAGTAAAGGAGGCACAACTCAAAGATGAAGAGTGTGAGATGATTAGAAAGAGAATTTCTGATGGGGAGGAAATTAAGTATAAACTCGATAATGAGGGAATGATTAGATTTGAAGGGAGAATTGGGGTTACGACAGTGTTTGTACTTAAAGAAGAAATTGTGCAAGAGGCCCATTATTTGAGGTAATCGATACATCCGGGTAGTACCAAGATGTATCAAAATCTTTGACAAAATTTTTGGTGGCTGAAGATGAAGAGAGATGTCGTAAAATGCGTAAGTAGGTGTTTGACTTGCCAGAAAGTCAAAGTCGAACATCAGAGGCCAAGTGGGTTTTTTACAACTGTTAGAGATTCCAAAATAGAAATGGGAGCATATCACGATGAATTTTGTGGTAGGACTTCCAGTTACGCAGAAAGGGTTTGATGCTATATGGGTTATAGTTGATCGACTGACCAAATTGGCTCATTTCTTATCGATTAGGGTAAAGTTTAATCTATATAAGTTAGCTAGATTTTATGTCAAGGAAATTATTTCCAAACACGGAGTGCCAATTTCGATCATGTCGGATAGGGATCAATGGTTCAGGTCGAATTTTTGAAAGAGCTTGCAAGAGAATTTGGAAACAAAGTTGAGGTTGAGTGCAGCGTATCATCCTCAAATAGATGGTCAGAGCGAAAGAACGATACAGACCTTAGAAGATATGTGACAACTCGAATTTTTAGTAATTATTAAATAAGAATTTAATAAAAAAAATTCTTATTATGGGACGTTTTGAGTTTTAGTATGTGTTTATATGTGTTATATATATTATGAAATATGTGATTTGGGGTGAAAGGAATTATATATTCGTGTATTGGAAAAAAGAGATTTAATAGTTAATTAAACTATTTAAGAAGATAAATGAAGTTGTTACGTAAAGGAAATTAACTATATTATATTAGTTAATTTGATTAAGTTGTAAATTATAGTGCGAGATAATGTAATTTGATTATTATGCCTTGTTGGCAAGGGAAATATTATGAATTAATTTCATAAATAATGTGAGTAATTAACTTAATTTAAATAATGAATTAATATATTTGTTTTAATAAAATGGGTGAGTAATTTATTATATATAATGGTAATATGTTAATGAAATACGATTGTGAGTGTCGTAAATAGTTAAAATATTTATCGAATGAAATAAATAGTTTAATTGGAATATTTATGGAATAATAAATATTTGATGGAAAATTCTAATTTAATAGTTAAATTAGAAGATTAAGTATTTATTGGATAAATTATAACTATATTGGTTAAGTAAATATTGTTCTGACCAAATAAGGATTATGATATAATTAAGTATGGTGTGACAAAGGTATTATATGATAAATGGATTATTAAATAAAAGAAAAGGAGCTTTATTTGGGTAAGACAAACAAGGTCTTATGACCTTTGGTTTTTATAACTGTTGAGACCCATGTTTATTATAACGGAACCCATGTTCCATCAGTTATTTTCTTACGTATATTTTTCCTAAGTCTAAGAAAGTAGAGAAAAATAGAGCAGAGGAGGAGAAAATTGAGAGAGAGAGAGAAGAAATTCTCTATATTTTGAGAAGCACTTTATGAGAATCAAATAAGGAAGAAAACAAGAAGATTGTTCAAGTTTTATAACTAATCAAAGGTAATAATCTGAATTATAAACTGTAGTTCATACTCTCTTGAGTTTTTCATTTAAAGATGGATTTCTAGGGTTGATTTGTTAAAGTATTGGTTATAAGTGTTAATGGGTATGAATATTTCGTTTTATATCATATATAAGTGGATTTTGAGTAATCCAATCCATGAAAACATGTTTAAGATGAAGAATTTGAGTTTTGGCATAATATGTACAAGATGGCTTATTTTAAAGTCAAACATTGATGGTTAAATCATGTGATAAACTATAAATTTGTGATAGTTTGTATTAATACATTGAGAAATGAAAAGAATGCAAGTGGAATGAATCATTTTTGTCAAGAAACAAATCTATGGTGTTGGTTCTCGCTAAATATGTTGAAATATGAATATTAAGCATGAACCTTGATTTTGAGTCTTTAAATTGGTTGTTAGTGTTGTTTATATGGTTAGAATCAATTAATACATGTTAGGTGTTGTTTTTATAAAGTTTATATCATATGGATGTCGTTAAATTGTTGTTGTTGGATCCAATGATATGACCTCAAAGTTGGAGCCAATGAGCTTTTCCCAAATTTGTATTGAGATGAACGCTTTGTCTACATTCTCTGCCTCTACTAATGCAGCAGTGTTTGATGGTAAAGCCTTGGTTGAAGAAACTATTGCAGTTAAAGTGGAGTATTGAAGCAGGCCTCCCTCCTGTTCAAAATGTAATTATTTTGGACATTCCCTTCTTAAGTGCCCTAAAACTAATTTTCAGTGGGTTCCCAAGACCACTCCCATTTCTTCTGACGCCCCTAGTTCCTTTATTCCTACTGCAGCCAAGGCCTCTCCATCCCCTGACCCTGAGGGTTCTTGGACTACCGTTTCCAAAGGTCCTAAAAACCCTTCTCCCCCGTTGTCGTTCCCCCAGTATCTTATACTAACGTCTTCTCCCCCTCTTGTTCCGGATGATGAGTTTGAATATCCTACTCCCCCTAACCCTTTGATGGATAAGCTTAAGCAAGTTGATGAGAAGGAATGCAGGGACCTGAAGCATAAGACTAGGCTTGGAAATGAGCCTCTCCAAAATTCTAAGAAGAGGAATAAAGGTCCAAGGGGTCTTCCCCTTCTAGACTGATCTATTTCCCCCATTCTTTATGACATATTTTTGTTCCTATAATGTCAGGGGATTAAATAAAAAGCCAAAGCAGGCTTTCGTTCCTAACTTTTTGTTAAATAACCATATCTCTTTTGTGGGTCTCATTGAGACCAGAATCAAAGTTCCAAATGCATCCAAAATCTCGAGGGCCATTTGTCAAAACTGGGTTTGGGTCTTTAATTATGACCATCACCCGAATGGCAGGATATGGGTGGGATGGGATCCTAATATTTGGAGAGTGGATATCCTGTTTCAATCTGTCCAATTATCCCACTTTAAACTTTATCCTTTTCATGGTAATACCCCAATCTTGGCTTCTATAGTCTATGACCTGAACTCTGTGGGGGTATCGTAGATAGTTGTGGATTTACCTGAATTCCATGTCCTCTTTGGACACTTGGTGTATTCTTGGGGACTTCAACACTATCAAGCGAGTTTCTAAAACAGAAGATGGAGATTCTACTTGGGATGCTGGTATGACTGACTTTAATGAATGCTTAGACAATCTCGGCGTTGATGATATTCGTACTATTGGGCCTCAGCACACGTGGTGGAACTGTCTGGTCAATAATCATATTCACAAGAAGTTGGACAGAGCAATGGGAAACTATTCTAGGTTAAACTCAATGTCTGACTCCCAAGCTTCTTATGGACCTCGTGAACTCTCTGATCATTGTCCAGTTATTCTTAATACTGGTCTTCATCTTCAGAGACTCAAGAAATCCTTTCAATTCTGTAACTTCATGCTTGATTTGGAAGGTTTCAATGTTGCTGTCTCGGATAGTTGGAATTATAGCATCTGTGAGAATCCCTTTTTTACTTTTAATGAGAAGCTGTGGAGAACCAAGAGTGCCCTTGTAGCCTTGAATTCCTCTAATGGTAATCTGTCGAGCAACGTTAGCAATCTGCAGGTTCAGTTGGCCTCCATTCAGTTGTCTCTCCATGTTGATCCCTTGAATTCTTATCTGCTAGATCAAGAAGCTAGCTGTTTCCAGTCTTTATAGAAAGTAATGGCTCTTGAAGAATCTCTCTTGCTCTAAAAATTCAGAGCCATCTGGCTTACCCAGGGTGATAAAAATACTAAATTATTTGCCAATGTTTATCAAGAGTAATTGGAATCACAACAAAATTCTCTTTATCTTCAACAGCTCTGGTGAACTTATTGAGGACCAGCAGGGTATCCAACAAGTGGCGGTGGCCTATTACCAGGATCTGTTGGGGTCTTCCCCTTTTACCTATCCTGGCCGTGATGAACTCAAAAATTTTTGTTACCAAGCGAATCACTCCTGCACAGGCTTTTGCTTTAACCACTCCAATCCTTGATTATGAAATTCTTGTGGTTCTTCAGTCCATGAAAAAGAATAAAAGCCCTGGCCCTGACGATTTTAACGTTAATTTTTTTCTCCACTACTGGGATACTATTGGCCATGACTTCACTGCTGATGTCCACTTTTTCTTCCTTTCCGGGCACCTTCCGCATGGAGTTAATGATACTGCTATTGCCTTGATTCCAAAGATAGAAAACCAATCCAATATGTCTGATTTTAGACCAATTTCTTGCTGCAACACAATCTACAAATGTATAGCGAAGATTCTAGCTACTAGGTTCAAATTTTTTCTCCCTTCCCTTATTGACCATGCACAGTCTACCTTCATCTCGGGTAGGAGCATCAGTGATAATATTCTCCTTGCGTAGGAGCTTTTAAGGAATTACCACAGACTGATATGGTTCTGCCCGGGGTGCTCTTAAAATTGATATTCAGAAAGCTTTTAACACAGTTGATTGGGGATTTCTTTTTGATTTGTTGAGCCTCCTACAGTTTCCCCCTATTTTTATAAACTGGATTCAAGAGTGCATCACAATGACAATGTATTATGTCAAAGTCAATGGAGCTCTTGCTGGCTATTTTAAGGGAGCAAGGGGTCTTAGGCAAGGAGATCCTTTGTCTCCTTATTTGTTTGTATTAGCAATGGAAGCTTTCTCCATGATCCTGAATAAGGAAACTCTGCTGCCTAATTTCAAGATTCATTGGAAAGCAAATTCTTGTAACATTTCGCATGTGTGTTTCATTGATGATATTCTCCTTTTTTCCATGGAGACATGTCCTCTATCTCCATTATCCACTCGTGCATTCAATCCTTCTCTATGTTCTCTGGTTTAATTCCCAATGCTCTTAAAAGTCTTTGTTTTCTTGCTAATGTCCCAAATGATGTTAAGGAGAGTATTAGCCTGCTGCTGGGTATACCTCTCGGAGTTTTACCAATTAGATTTCTCGGGGTACCTCTCATTTCTTCTAAACTCTCCCACTCTGAATGTCAGCCATTTATTCAAAGAATTACTACCAGAGTTTCCTTATGGACATCCCGCTTCCTCTCTTATTCTGGTAGAGTGCAGCTGATAAAATCAGTGCTATTTATCATGCAGTCTTACTGGGCAGCCCATTTTATTCTACCTAAATCGGTTTTAAGAGCCATTCAATCTATCATGTGTCGATTTCTTTGGAAAGGGTCTTCTCTCCTACGGCATGGCTCTAAAGTTTCGTGGAAGGATTTGTCCCTTCCCCTATGTGAAGTTGGTCTAGCAATTAAAAGTCTTACTGATTAGAATTCAGCCCTCATTATTCTCCATCTTCTCAAGGTCATTTCCCTTTCTTCTCCTTCCTTATGGGCTAAATGGGTCAAATCTTCAATGTTATCTAGGACTAATTTCAGGCATATTTCTAATCCTTTAGACTGTTCATAGATTTGGCGTAAGATCCTAAAACTTCGACCCATGGCTCTCCATTTCTTTACATATAAAGTTATGAATGGTAACTTATTCAGTCTCTGGCATGACCCGTGGATGAATGGCTAGCCCATTAACCCATCTACATCTCTGCTCTCCAACTCCAGAATCCCTGTTAATGCTCATATCTCTGATATCACATCCTTGGGAGCATGGGCGTTACCATCAAGTAACCATCATGAAGTGCAGCAATTCCGAAGATTGTTTTCCTCTATCCCCGCTCCTTCTGCTACTGAGGACTTGATATTGTGGGACAACTGTGAGCTGAAATCTGTTAAACCTTCCTTTATATGGGAATTTATTCGTTCGCGTGCTCCAAAAGTCCCTTGGGCTAATCTGCTATGGCATTCCCACCATATTCCTCGTTTCTCCTTTACCCTGTGGCTTTCTCTTTGACACAGACTGCCCACTAATGATAGGTTCTCTTCTTATTCTAGCTTCTATCCTACGAATTGCCCTTTTGTGAAACCCATGTTGAGACCTTCTCTCATTTGTTCTTTGAATGTTCCTATTCCTCTTCTGTTCTCTTATCTGCCGTTGCATTTGGTGTTTGGCATGTTCCATTGAGTTGGGACAGTCTTGTGGATTACATCATTCATTTAAAGGGAGTCCTTTAAGGTCTGATATTTTAAAGCTGGTTTTTCCTACCACTGTGTACAAAATTTGGGCAGCTGGGAACTCCATTGCTTATAATAAGGTCAAGATGCCTATGAGAGTTTTGGCTAGGGAAATTATAAATGTCATCAAGTCAAGGTTATCCTTCAAAATTCCTTAGGGCGGCTCAGGATAGACATAACCTCAGATTGTGGAGGTGATTAGGTCTATTCTTTGGGTCAGTGTTTTTCTTGTTGAGACGGTCTTTGGTTCAATGGCTCTTGGCGAGGTGAAATTTGGTATGTTTTGGTTGGCTCTTGGCGAGGTGGGGCTCTTGGCGTTGCTGGTTTCATTTGTTTAGGCTAGTTTGGGCTGGCTCTTGGCGAGGTGGGGCTGGTCTAGGCTGGCTTGGCGAGGTGGGGCGAGGAGGCTCTTGGTGTGATTGTATTGCTAGGCTAGGTTGTTTAGTCTATCTGTTGAGGGGGATTGGTTTGGCATGGTCAGTGATGGGTTTGGTTTGGTGCAGTTCGGTTACTGCGATTTGGTTGTTGGGCCCACCTCATGCCAACAACTGCTATTTGTTTGCTCCATCAGTGGGTCTTGGTTCGCTCAGTGTTGGCAGTTTGGCTGTTGCAGTTTAGTTGTTGGGCTCTCCACATGCCATCAGTTGCTGTTTGGTAGTGCTTCTTCTGGGGGTCTTGGCCTTGCTCAGTGTTGGCTGCTTTTCTTTTGGCTCTCATTCTTGATCATTCTTGAAGCTTTGTTTCATTTGTTTGGTTGTTTAGGCTTACTGCCAGCATCATTATATATGCTTGTATTATGTTACGTACCTTTTACTTTCGACTGGTTTGGTTGTTGGTCTTTAGTTGTTCTTTTTGGGGGTTATCCCATGAGGGGTTCATTCTAAAGAGTCTGGGGTATTCCCCTTTGCGATTGTTTTTTCTCTTTTTCTTTTCTATATACAAACAAACTTAGCGGAAAAAAAAATTGTTGTTAGAGTGGAGAAAATTGGGGTTTTTGGCTTGAAAATAGTGTTATTCGCGAATTACAGAATTTGAGTCTGGGCAACCCCACCCTGGCGGAGTTACCAGAAAAAAAGATTCCACCCCGACGGGTATTGCGCCCCAGCGGTGTTTTTGTGAGACCCCAAATTTTATGAATAAAGATTTAATTTTCTCGAAATATTTTTTTTGAATATTATGGTGTGGATTTGAGATGGTGTTATAGTTGTGGGTAATATTTACAAATTTTGCAAAGTAAGCAAGTGGTTATATAATATACGATTGGTCGAGGAATATTCGTTTTAACAGGGAATATTCGTACGACGGCACAATCATTAGTGGACCCCACAACGGAAGTATTGTCGTAATAAGAAAATGACAAAATTATCTTTTTATAAAAATAACGGCGAAAGTGTTACCGTTAAAACTGTTGAACTACCCGGTAGTAAAAGTACAGTAATACGTGTGGTTGCATAGTAGCACACGGTATTGATTATTGATGCTTACGTAAGAAGTCACTCAGTTATACTTAATTATTGCTACAGTAATTACTGAATCATATCTCTCATATTATTGATTCAATTATTGTCACAGTATCATCTATATAATATGTTATATTATTAAATCAATAATTGAGATGACAAAGTTATTCATATTATTATTTGCAATATTGACAATGTCTAGAAGTTCACAAGGAGGAGAGGTTTGGTCACCTAATCATGCTACCAATAAGGAGAAATCCTTATCTGAAAGCCCCTCTTTCACAGGAACGACACTGGTTGTTAAATATTGTGAGTTATAATATTAATGATGAATAAGTTCATGTTGATTAAAGATGAAAATTGATAGTTCCATTGTGTGGGAATTATTAATGTTAGTGGAAATTGACATTTATTTCGATAATAATTGATGTCTGGAGGTTATATTGACCAATCGGGTAATTAACCTGATAAATGAGCAATTAATTGCTATTGATTGACATGATTATAACTATTTGCTCACATGTGTGTACTATTGATTCACATTCATTTACTATTAGGGGAGTTGGTGCAAGATTGATAATACTTGCATAACTAAGTTTAAAATGGAGGTATAGATGGAGGTACTATACTGTAATTCGTATTTTCACATGTCTAGAACTATTGATTCACATGATTTACTATTGATTCACATGATTTACTATTAGGGGAGGTGGTGCAAGTTTGATAATACTTGCAGGACTAAATTAAAAATGAAGGAAAAGAGGAAGGTATTATACTGTAATATTTTGAGCCCCAAAACGTGCAATTATCGAAACTATATTTTCCTATAAATAGAAGCTCATTCTTCCTTCATTTCTCATCAATTCACTAAAGCTATAGAGAAATTATTATAGAGAGAAATTATAGAGAAAAAGAAGAAGAGAAGTCTGCTACCTCACTATTCCAGTGTCCAGTCTTCTTTTGAGGTAAGGGGTATTATTTCTTTCGTATTCATGAAGAGAGCTTCTGTTATTCAATTCTTTATTATTATGTTGGAATAACCTGTCTATGCAAAGTACCGCATACATGGTGAAATTCTTATGTTATTCTATTCCTTATTATTATGTTGTAATAACCTGTCTATGCGAAGTACCGCATACATGGTGAAATTCTTCTGTTATTCCATTCTTTATTATTCTGATGGAATATCCTGTTTGTGCGGATTACGCATGACCTGGTTCCATTCTTTATTATTATATTGGAATATCCCATGCGTGCAGACATGCATTTGATTCGGTTCCATTATTTATTATTACATTGGAATAACTCGTCTCATGCGGCTTCTATCGCATGCCTCGGTCTATTCTTACGTTATTCCATTCTTTATTATTCTATTGGAATAACCTGTCTATGTGGATTATCAGATGCATGGTGAATGATCCTTCAGATTCATTCTTTATTAAATTGTGGAAATAATGCATCTACGTGGATTACGCATGACAATGTGAAAATCCATTTGCGTGTTCAGATATTCTATTATACTCGTATGAGATATCATTTCTTTGTACTCGTCATGGAATATCATTTTCTTTGGTATTTTTTTTACGAGTTACTATTCACGGGTTATTATTCACCCGGTTACTATTCACTCTAGTATTATTCACTCGGGTATTCGGGGCACTTTTAGTGTTGGAGTACTATTCACGAGTTACTATTAATGGGTTACTATTCACCCGAATATTATTCACTCGAGTATTTGGGGTACTTTTCATGTTGGAGTACTATTCACGAGGTACTATTCCCAAAGTACTATTCACAGGGTACTATTTACCCGAAAAATATATTTCTTTTCTGTCCAAATTATTTTTGGTACATAAATATTATTCTTGAATTTTACACTACAAAGCAGTATCATGTTGACAATTTGGACGTTATTGATTTTTGGATAAATTAAATTATAAATCTTTAAAATTTATCATTGAACTTGTTTTATTGAATTATTATGTCATTGTCATCATCCTCATGCTTATATTGTGATTAAAGTCATCTTTGGCTTACGTGCATAGATGGACTTCGTATGATTATGACCAGGGATTATTCGGTATAATCATGACCGTAATATAACGAATGATGTGGTAAAAGTCCTCATTAGCCTGTAGTTCATTGATGGACAGTTGTTGGTATGATTATGACCAGGGATTATTCGGTATAATCATGACCATTGATGATTACATGAATATCCTTGGTCGTGGTACAGGGATGATTCGATTTTATTTATTAAGATGAGTCTCAGCGATAAAGTTGATGAAAAACTTTTTAAATCATAGAAGATAGTAGATTTTATTCTCTACTTGACTCTTCTAATAGATTACTTATTCCGCTGCAGTTGTTGATCTAAAACTTGTTGTCTATTATATTCTATCAGTTGTTATACTGTTGAAGGCTAAGGATAATTTATTCTGCATTATCTTAGTCATAATATTTCTTACTGGGCTAGTTGAGCTCACCCTTTTCTTTCATTGTTCTCTTCAGGAAATGAGAATATAGCTGGGGACGAGTCGAGAAATGGAGTGATGGTCCAGGATAAGTGGCTTTAGTAGTTCTCACTATTCTGTGAAATAGTGTGATAATAATTGTAATGAGGACTCCATTGAGAGTGGATATTGTCTAGAAGGCAATATTCTTGTTTAAACTCTAAGCTATGTTTTGTCGTATATTACCCGACAGTTGTATTATTAAGTTGTATTTGGATTTTTGTACCATGTAAGTGGCGACCCAAGATGGGTGATGTATACCTGTTTTGGGGGCATCACAGTTTTGCAGTTCAAAAATTGCGCCCCGGTGAGGGTGAGCAGTTTGACCAAGACATGAATTTTTAAGTGTTTGATGCTGGAAATGTTGATATAACCTCATTATATGATTATAGAGAAACTTAAAACAAATAATATGATGTGATTTCAGAATGTGATCACAAGGGCTATATTAATAAGTTTGAAAAGACTTAAAACTTGATGAGGTTTGGTAATGTCATTCGACTGTCGAGCCTTATATTGTATGTTAGGAAGGATTTCAGATTTATGGCATGTGGCTAGTATAGTCAGACCTAAAGTTAAAGATTATAGTTTTGCCTTATAGACTTAACAAATTTTTAACTAACACTTTAGAAGAAGAGTGTTGGAAGCATGAGATGAAGATGTTTAATTAAATTGAATAAACTTAATGTAAATCTAATATGATGTGAAGGAAAACTCTAAAGACCTAATTGAATGTTAAGTGTCAAACAAGGAAGAGATAAAACTTGAAGATAGGTTATAAGTTTTTAAAGAAACGTAAGTTATAAAAGAAATAAGACTAAGAGTCTATGTGATTTCATTGTATGTGTAACTAATGCATGTGTATATGAAATTTTGATTTAATGTAGGATAAACGCAAATAGTTAAGCTGTAGTTGATAATCTACGAGCCAGGCAAGTCTTTCATTTCCTATTTACTATGTGAACTTGACGATGAATTGTTTTAATTTGTCTTGCGAAGATATTATATATGTTGTGAGCATAAAATGTTAAAGTCAATTTATGACTACATTGATTGAGTAAAGAATGCTGATTGAGTAAGGAACTCAATCTTATTACTTGTTATGTGAACTGAAGCATGTATGAAATGTTAGCCTAATGATTATGTTGTATAATCTGAGCATGTTATTTATGTGCTACGTGATGCATGAAAGTTGTTAGATTTGCTGGTCTGTCGAGCTCAATCTTGCAAATAACCATTTTTGCAGGTTACGGATTCAAGGAAACTTTATGTGCTACTTGAATGACACGGATCAGAAGTTATGCATGAAGATTTAAATACTTTACCTGTGTTGTTATTATGTTGGAATCATGTTTAAGGTTCCGAATAATGTACTTAATGGTTTATAATGTTAATTCATGTTGAGTTGTAAAGTTTGAATTATCTGAAGTATATAAAGGATATCAAATTGAGATATAAGGTTTTATTTATTAACTCTGATGAAGCGAATCATAAAATAAAATTGATTCAAAGATATGTAAGCAATAAAGGTTGTGATTCAGGGAAAGTGAAGAAAGAAAACAAAAAAGTTTAAGTTATTCTGTAAATTTTAATGATTTTATTATCAATTAATGTTGTAAATTAGAAGGTTGATGTATTGTTAACGACCGAATTCGAGGGTTGAACTGTATGAATTTTGGGGTCATTACAAAATATACTGAGATCATATTTCATGGACTTCAAAGGAAGTTGGGATTAGCACCTATCATTCATCGAATTTGCTTATAATAATAATTATCACGCTAGTATAGGCATGCCGCCTTAAGAAGCGTTATACGAAAGAAAGTGCAGAACACCACTATATTGGGATGAGGTAGGGGAACGTCGTCTGTTGGGACCAAAATTGGTACAGCAGACCGTCGACGTTATTAAGTTAATAGTATGCGACTAGTAACGGCTCAAAATCGACAGAAGAAGTATGTAGTTTAGCATCGAAAGAAAAGAGATTTTGAAGTTGGGTCGTACGCGTTTTTAAATGTACCTGGAAGGGGAAGATACGCTTCGGCAAGAAAGAAAAGCTAAGTCCAAGATTTATCAAACCGTTTGAAGTATTAAAAAGGGTAAGGGAAGTAGTATACGAGGTTGCCTTAGTAACGTAGGAACTCGAAAATAAGATAAAGAAAGATTACCCCCTAGCTTTTTGTATGATGTAAGTTTTATGTATTCAATTCTAGGAATGAAATCTTTATAAAGGGGAGAGAATGTAATGACTAAAATGATCAAACAATCTTTGTAAATGAGATTATGCGAAAACTATTTAATAAAATGAGATTTTATTGATAATTTGTGTTTTATGTGACTTATGATCGTTATTTGATGGCGCTATGAATTATGTGCTCGTTTTTAAGTGTTTAGTGGTTAAATGAGTAAAATTAAAAAAATTCAAAAAAAGACCTAAAAACACTATTCACACTAAAAATGCGATCTCGATTTTTCAAAATTTTGAATTACGGCATAGCGTTTCTTCGAAAAAGGAGGATCGGTAGCAAAATCAGATTTTTGAAAATTGAAAGTCAATTTTTGGGATAACTGAGCAAATTACAAAAAGTAACTAAAAAAGTTAGGAAACCTAACTAGATATGAAAAAGTCTAACAAGAATTAGTTTAGCTAACTAAGCCTAAGAATTTGCAGGTTTGGCTAAGAAATTTGGATTTGGCTAAAGTTAAGCCAAATAATGAGCCTAAGGGTAAGCCTAGGGTTTGTGAGGCTTGGCTAGGGTTTAGGCAAGGGTAAAGTCAAGGGTTTGTGATGTCTTGGCTTAGGGTTGAGCCATGGCTCAAGCCTCCCTAAGACTTGCAGCCAAAGTAAGACATTGGTGTTTATCCTATGTAGGATAAACACATGATGACTCACTTTATCTACTTGATAAAGTAAGGACAATTTGGGCATGAAGTGGCCGAATTTTAGTGGGATTGAGAGATAATTGGTGAGTCATGAGGCATGACTCACCACACCTAAACAAGTAGCCATGAATGGTTGGTTCCCCATTAAGTGGTCTTAGCCATTAAGCGGTTATTAAGTGCCTTGATTTATTTTAATTATGGTTTTATTAGGATAACTCGAGGGGGTGATTAGTAAGTTAATAAACATGAGGGGGAAGACCATGTGTGACTTAAGTTGGGTGACCAACTATTGAGAAAGTAAAAGTAGCTTTTATATAAGCAAATCAAGTGTTAGCATATTCATTTGTTAGCCAAAATTATTATGTGTTAGGAAGAGGGGAGCACTAATAGAGAGAAAAGCAAGGGAAGAGGGCCAAAACTTAGGAAAGCAAGGAGAGACAAAGATTCAAGCTTTGATAAAGCTAGAAGAAGAAGAAGAAGAAGAAGAAGAGAAGCTAATAAGAAAAAGATCATCAAACCATCATCTCTTCATCTTGTTATTTTCTTGTTGAAGTAGTTGTTGGTGGTTGTTTAAGTGAAGATCATGGGGTGATCTTGAAGTTATAAGGTGGATATGAAGGAGTAAATCCTTATAAAACACCTTAATGATGCATGTCAAGTGAATCAAATAATTAAAACTTAAGCACAAGCATGAGGATGGAAAAGCAAGCTAATAGTGAACTATAAACGGACCTAGATATGTGTTTGTTATATGTTGTGATAGCATATGAAATCATAGATATATATGTTATGAAAATATTCCAAGAGGATTGGAGGAAAAAAACGTTATAACAAAGTTATGGCAAAATTTTCTGTAAAAGGTGTCAAATAAGGAAACCCTAGCTTGATACTATTTTTGGATTAAGTTTTCGGGTTGTTAACTATTCTGGAAAATTATTTCTTTCAGGGGTTATGTGGTTGGGCGAATATGTGAGCCGTGGGCTCAAGAACAAGTTCAATCCGACTTCGGATGAACAAGTTATGAAGTTAAGAAAATTCAACGTTTAAACATCTTTCGGCGAAAAATGGCTCCCAAAAAGGTTTTGAGCCTACTTACCGACAAGATAGAGAACTGTGAAAATTTTTCTATCCGGGGGGGTGGAAAATTTTGTTACGAGGAAGAAATAGACACAAGAACAAGCTCATTCCGTTATCAGACGAGCAGGTTATGATATGTCGAAGTAAGCGCGTAGAAACTATGCAAAGTTGAAAATTTTACAAAGCTTAGCGAACTTGCTGTAGGGTGGGCGCTCCTCGAACCACCCATAGCACAAAAATGGCGCGCCACACGCCGAACATGCAGTAGGTTTGACAGTCTAGACGTCCTTTAGTAAATTGAACCTAATTCTTTCGTCCAAACTCTGATTGAGGCGATTCAAGATGATCCGAAAAGCTAATGAGTAGATCTACAACTTACATTCTTTAAATTTTGAGAGTTGAGGTCGGGATCAAGGCCTAAAATAGGCATCATTAGGACTGTTGTGTAATAGGAAGGAAACCGTGGTGCTTTCTTTGGACCATTGATGTGTTGAGCCATGTTTGACTAATATTTCTGAGTTCTAATCATTGGAAATTGGGAATATAGTCTAGAGAAAAGTAAACCAAGGAATGGTAGATGTTTTGAACGTGTTAATCATGTGTGACAACCTTGATTTTCGGAAGTTATTAAAATAAGAATTTAATAAATAAAATTCTTATTGTGAGAGGTCTTGGAGTCAAGTAAACATATATGTGTTATTTATTTTGGAATATGTGATTTGGTGTGAAGGAATTAAGTGTGAATATAAAAGAGAAATATATTCATATATTGGGGAAAAGGAGATTTAATAGCTAATTAAACTATTTAAAGAAAGTGAAAAAAAATTAATTAAGAAATGGAATATAGAAGAGAAGAAAATCAATTAATTAATAATGATTAATTGAGATTAAGTTAAAATTTTATTATAATTTGAATGGTAAGCCTTGAATGGTAAAGGAGTTATTATGATTTAGATTTCATCAATGATGTGATTAATTCATTAATTAAAATAGTGAATTAACGTAAATATGTTTGTTTTAATAGAATGAGAGAATTGATATATTGCATGTAAATGTGATACATTAATGTAATAGCCTAATATATTATATTATGTCAAGCAAATATAAGTTGACTATGAGATGAGAAAAAACCAATATATCTATAAATAAATATTGGTGTTAAAATTAATAAATTAAATTAATATTTAAGTGGTGGTTAAATGTATAGATTAAATAAATTATCTTGTGACAATTTATA
Source organism: Panax ginseng (assembly GCA_020205605.1). Taxonomy (NCBI): domain Eukaryota; kingdom Viridiplantae; phylum Streptophyta; class Magnoliopsida; order Apiales; family Araliaceae; genus Panax; species Panax ginseng. Next base: position 57,610,906 of record CM035134.1, on the reverse strand, counting down.
GAAGGAAAGAAATTGAATATTATACATAATAATTGTATAATTTATTAAAGTAATTAGTGGAAAAAATATTATTTATTTGAGTGGAAATGTTTATTTTAATGGAGGTGTTTATTCCAATTATGAACGTAATTGCATAATTTAGACCGAATATAATTGGAGAAGTGTAATTGGTTAAATAAATTATCAACCAATTAAAAATAAGGAAGTAACTATTTATCAGCAATAAGAAGATAATGGGAAAAGGAAAAGAATGTGATGGCAAATAAAATAAATTGCAGGAAAACAAGCCTTAGAGAAATCAGTAATGCTGAGACCTTATATTTTCCAATAACGCTCAATAAAACTCACTTTTTAGTTTCATCACTTCATTATTTTTACATTGCAATAGAAAAGCAGAGTGAGAAAGGGAGAGTGGATTCACTATAAAATTGAGAGGAGGTTTTAAGAGAAATCAATGAAGAAGAAGGAAGGACATGATTAAACACTCTCTTCATCATCTAATTAAACTACGAAAGATTCAAGAGGTAAAAAAATAGACTTTTGGTCTGATTTTAGACAATTTTGGTCTATTATAGGGGTTAAACTGGTTATGATTTTATGTTTAAAATCTTAAATTGATGGTTGAATATTATACATCTCTGTAATACGAAAACAATCCAACTTGAATGAATCAAAATAGAGTTAAAACGAATTCGTGGGGATGGATTTCGTAAAACATCTTGAAACATGAAAATATATTTTGGAAACTGAAATTGAGTTTTTTTTAAATGGGTTGTTTAAGTTTTTGGGATGTTAAATTGTTATGTAGATGTATTTTTCTGTGGTTGATGAGTTTATAGAATCAAAGGTTAGTTAATTTTGACCTTAAGATGAGGGAAATAGGAGTTTTGGATGGAAACAGAGTTCAATTCATGAATCGCAAGATTCAGATCTAAAATCCAAAGAAGACTATTTACCGAAATCAAGCTAATTTGGGTGTCGTCGAGTTGGTGCCCAGCGTAAAAGTGGTGCGGCCGTGCTGGTAGTATGTAGGACCCAGTGAAGAAAGCTTCAATGCATGACAAATGGAATTTAATGTAAATCAACTCTAATAATCATTATTCACCTAATGAGGTGTAATGGGAAGTTTTAAACACCTAACAAAATGTTAAGTAGCAAATTGAAAGGAAAATTTGGAAGCATAGATGATGGATTAACTCAATCAATCCTAATAAACGATGTTAGCAAAATGTGAATTAATGAGAAACCTTAAACACTCATCGAGTGTCAAATAGAATGAAACATATTGAAATGTAAGACGAAGATTGATGTAATCAGATGAGTGGACAATGAAGTATCCTAATAAGCCTTATACACATGATTGAGCATTGTGTATCAAAGATAAAAGAAAATTGATGAAATATAAAGTAGAGTTAATATAAGTGGTTATTATGCATTATCATTTGGCTAATTGTTGCATGTACACGTAATCGTATAGGACATTTGAAGGACGAGTTCTCCTAACTGCGCAAGGAATGCTTTATGGCAAGTTTTTTAGTAACTTGCTCATATGTGCTAATGTGTATTGAACCATGCATACATGGTAGTTAATGAGATTTGTTATTTTGTGTGAATAAGTTAGATATACGAATGTTATGTGATTAAATGCAAAATATGGAAATATGAGAAACATGTGCTAGTTATGCCGCATGGAATTTATAATGCACTACACGATGAGTATAATGCATATCATGAGATGTAAGAAGCATACATAGACGCATTGACTATGATTTATGATGAATGTATAAAATATGAGTATGTGTTATATGAAGCATGAAATGTGTAAACTGTTAGATTTGTTGGGTCGTGGTGCTCAATCTTGCAAACAATTTTGTAGATAAAGGTTGATATTATCAGATAACTATAACATTGAAGGTTCAAAGTGCAGTGTGATTATATAAGACATAGTGTTTCATTGAATTTAGTTCATACCAAGTTGACGCTATTTATTGATATGTAGTTTAATTGAGTTGTACAAATTTTTATATACTTAGTAAATAGACATTTAGCATATATGTTCATTTGATTATGGAATGTAGCTTTGCAATGGTCTTATAAGGAAGATAAAATGATGTATGGTGAATCTAAGGGTAAGATGTTAAAGGTTGAAAATTTTGGGATCGAGATTAGATTGTAATGGACATTTTTAATTATTCCGTATTTTTATTAATTATAACATCGATTAATTATGTAAAGTTGATGTAAAATTAGAATTTAAGTGCATTGCTAATGACCAAAGTCGAGAGTGAATTTTTCCAGATTTTGGGGTCGTTACAATTGGTATCAGAGCTATAGGTTATACACCTTAGGTAAAAGTACCTTAGGCTATAACCGTAGAAGTGATGATAAGGATGGTAAGAATAAACTCAGATGAAATTTGAACAATAAGAAATAAATTTAGGAAATGTATAGAGAATGGAATAAAATATATATGAAAAGATTCAAAGAAAAATCTGGAAGAGTTATAAAAGATAATAATCAGGAGTTACCTAACTCCAGTAGTAAAGATAAAAAGTGATAATAAATAAACGATGTCTATAAGATGAAAATGATAAAAATAATAAGAATAAACTCAAATAGAGTTTAGTTGATAATAAATGAATTCAAAAAATTATTTGAAATAAGTTAAGACAATATGAATAGGTCCAAGGAAGAATCTGAAAAACCAAAGAATGAGGAAACATTTGAGTTTAATAATCACAAGACAATATGATTAGAGAGGAAAGAAAGAAGATCGTAAAAACAAAACGATCATAAAATAGGAAATATTCATAAGGAGAGATGAATGTAGGATAAGATCACGACGTGATCAGATTGAGTTACGAAATGACAGATGATCTGTAATGATTGAATAGTTATAGCTTGATGCTATAAAGAAAAGGGTATTATAAGATAGTACAAGAAAACTCAAAAAGAGTTATAAAGATGAAGGAGTGTGAATTAAAGGTTAAGAGAAAGATAGAATTAGGTGGGGTTTCAATTTAGGACTCATGTGATAGCTAAATTGTACAAGCCTTTGTATGGGCAGGGATTTTGTGGTTGGTTTAATGACCACTTAGTTTATCACATTGATAATCGTTGAAACGTTGGTGTCGCGCTATCGATATACATATGGTGAGAATGTGATTATTTTCTCATATTTATATTTAATAAGTAGATAATATTAATATTAGGTGTGGGTTCTTAAAACTCATGCTTATGGTAAGTTTGTGACTCATAATCATATGGTATGTTTTGAGCCCCTAAGCGTATGGATAGTCCCTAAGCATATGAAATTGTTAGGACAAGTTCCTAAACTTATATAATTATGGCAAGTTCTTGAACTCATAACGTGTGGCAAGTTTGATGAACTATATTGGGGTATAAAAAGGTTATAGTTCGGGAATTAAGAATTCTCAGTGTGATGAGCATTAGTGATGCTAAAAATAGATTGAATTATTATATAGTGGGCAATGGAGGAAAGTTGAAGTTGATGGAGAAAATGGATATTCTAAATCTTCTAGCTATGCTAGATTTCGAAATTTATTTACTTCGTACTGATAGTTACACTTTTCTATTTTTAAAAAATATTGAACCAGTGAGTTTTAAAAAGTTTTATTATTCATATGTCGATGCTAATTGTTTCAACTAGACAAAAATGATTTGAAATTATTAAAATGAATTTTAAGTTCTATTACCATAGGATAGTTGGCCCACTATGGTATAATGTAGCATTACAAAGTTATAAAATGATAGAATCTTCAACGTACTATTAAGTCGGTATGGTATCATGACGTCATAAAATGATTTTTGATTTTCTTTGAGAATAATATGTCAATTGAGTTAGCTAAAATATTTTGATTAATGTCAGAATGGTTGCTAAAGGTCTAAGCTATTTGATTCGGATAGACGATTTTTGAAAGATGTTTATAAAATACAAGCATTTTTTGAGAAATTATGCCAAACCAGATTGTTCTGGTGCGGAATTTGTATTAAGCCTGAGGTGAACCAACACCATTTCAGGGGGAAATGTTATCGAAAACTATAATTATGAGCTAGATAAAAGCGATAATATGTATGTGCACAATATATAGTACGAAGGGTTTTTCACCTGGAGTACGAGAAAAAATGGTCCATAGTCTTTTGACTGTTAAAGGTTACAGTTGAAATATATGTTAACCTAGGACAAGGTTCAAAGTCTCCACGACTCCTCCGCATAATATCGAAAGTTTTAAAGGAATCTATTAAATTCTTGAGTTATTCATACTGCTTCCCAAGTATTGAACAATTGAGGAAGATTTCTATTATTCTAAAAAGTTGGTTGCCATTCAATCCTCTCTTCATGATGACCCCTTGAACGCCTCTCTGTTAAATAGTGAATCTAGCTGCAACAAGTCTCTTTAGAAAGCTCTTACTCTCAAAGAATCCCTGTTGATGCAAAAACCTAGAGCCATTTGGCTTGCCCAAGGCGATAAAAATTCCAAGTTTTTCGCTAATGTCATCAAGAGTAGATGGAACCACAACAAGTTTATGGCCATAACCAATAGTTCAGGCGACTTGATTGAGAACCAAGTTGGCATTCAGAGTGTTATTGTTTCCTACTTTCAGGAGTTGTTGGGTTCCACTCATGATCCTTACCCAGGTTATGATGAGATTAAACCTTTCATCACCAAACAAGTCTCTCCTCTACAATCCTCCTCATTGACTGCTCCTATCCTTGACTCTAAGATCCTTTTGGTTCTTCAGTCCATGAAGAAGAACAAAAGCCCAGGCCCAGATGGCTTAAACGTCAACTTTTTCCTCCATTGCTAGGATATTATAAGATCTAATTTCACCTCATCTGTTCAATATTTCTTCAACTCGGGTCATCTCCCAAGTGGGATCAACTCCACAGCTATTACTCTCATCCCCAAGTCAGATAACCCCTCTCTAATGTCTGTCTTCAGACCCATTTCTTACTGCAACATAGTATACAAATGTATCTCTAAGATTCTTGCTAATAAGCTCAAAAGAATTCTTCCTTCTCTCATTGATCATGCCCAATCTGCCTTCATCTCAGGTAAGAGTATAAGTGACAACATCTTGCTTGCCCAAGAGATTTTCTGCAATTACCATAGGGCCTCGGGTCCTGCCCGATGTGCTCTTAAGATTGATATTCGAGAAGCCTTTGACACTCTTAATGGGGGATTCCTTTTTAATCTATTGTGTCTCCTCAAATTTCCTTCTATTTATATCAATTAGGTTCACTCTTGCATCACTACACCTATATTTTCCATTAAAGTTAATGGTGCGTTATCCGGTTACTTCAAGGATGCTAGGGGGCTGAGACAAGGGGACCCCTTATCTCCTTATCTCTTCGTTCTTACCATGGAAGCCTTCTCTATGATTCTAAACAAGGAAACTTTATTGCCTAATTTCAAATTCCATTGGCGATCCGAGCCTTATAATATTACTCACATCTGCTTTGTTGATTACCTTCTGCTTTTCTATCATGGTGACTTGCACTGGGTGTCTATCGTTCACTCTTGTATCCGGTCCTTCTCCATGTTCTCTGGTCTAATCTTGAATGCCATGAAGAGTCACTATTTCTTGTCTAATGTTGATGATGAGGTGAAAGATAACATATGCTCCTTGCTTGGTTTTCCCCTTGCTGTCCTACCCATCAAATTTGTTGGAGTTCCCCTTATTTCTACTAAGCTTACTCATTTGGACTGCATGCCCCTAATCCAAAGGATCAAGGCCAAAGTTTCTTCTTGGACTGCTCGCCCCCTTTCTTATCCTGGAAGGCTACAACTGATTAAATCCGTTCTCTTTGCCATTCAGTCTTACTGGGACTATAATCAATCTTATGCAGATTCCTTTGGAAGGGACCTTCTCTTCTATGTCATGGAGCCAAAGTTTCTTGCAAAGACTTATCTCTGCCCTACTCAGAATGGGGTCTAGCCCTTAAGAACCTTACAGACTGGAACTTAGCTCTCATTCTCCTTCACCTTCTTAAGGTCATCTCCCCATCCCCTACCTCCTCTTGGGCTAGATGGGTTCAAAAGTCAGTTCTTAAGCTTAGGAATTTCTAGCATATTGGTGTTCTCTCTGATTGCTCTTGGATATGGCGTAAGATTCTCAACCTTAGACCTACCACTCGTCAATTTCTTACCTACAAGGTTGGCAATGGTAACACCTTTAGCATGACCCTTGGTTCTTTGGCCAGCCGGTAAATCCCTTTGAGGATCTCTTATCTAACTCTCATATCCCTATTACGGCTCGTGTCTCTAGCATCATTGATATGGGCTCCTGGTCCCTTCCACCTAGTAATCACCATGAGGTCCAAACCTTCCGTAATATTTTCTCTAACATCCCTCCCCCTTCTGATGGGGAGGACCTCATCCTTTGGGATAACCAAGCTATTACTTCCTTGAAGTCCAGATCTATTTGGGACTCCATCCATTCCAGAGCTCCCTCTATACCATGGGCTAGTCTATTGTGGCATTCCTTGCATGTTTCTCATTTTTCCTTTACCTTATGGCTGGCCCTTCGCAGATGACTCCCAACCAATGACCTTTTCTAGGCCTACTCAAGCTTCCTCCCTATTTTATGCCCCTTGTGTGAGTTTTCTGCTGAGTCTTTTCCCCATCTTTTCTTTGATTATCCCTATTCCACCACTGTCCTTTCTTCGGTCTTTGCCTTTGGGAACTGGACTGGTTTTCCTCTGGCCTGGGATAACTTGGTGGAGTACATCTTGAATTTTAAGGGGAATTCTATGTTGACTAAAATATTAAAGTTATCCTTTGCCACTATAGTCTACAAAATTTGGACTATCAGAATTCTAAAGTTCATAACAATTTGAAGATGCCACCCCTGGTGTTAGCCCGTGATATCATTGTTGTGATCAAGGCTCGACTCTCTTCCTCATTGAAGTTCCACAAAGCTGCCCATACCTCCACCATCTATAATATTTGGTTATAGTGGCTTTGGGTTCGGTTAGGTCATGTTGTTGGTCTCTGTCTGCTCGGTCCTGCTGTTTTTGCTTTGGTCTTCTTTGTTCGTTGAGATGTATGGATTCTTTGTTCTTTTGAAATTTGATTTGGGTTGATGGTTGTTCCCTTCTTTGGACTTCATCACTGCCTTCATCTCCTGGCAATTTTAGGCTTTGACACTTGTGTATGGTTGTACTGGTTTTATGCTTTGCTTTCTTGTATGATAGTTGTAGGCTTGTTCCTTGTTCTCTCACTTTGTACTAGTTTGTCTTTAGGTTTATCCTCATGGGTCCTGTCCCATGATGATCACTCTAAAGCTTCTAGGGTATGCCCCTATGTGATTGTAGTATCTTTTTTCTTTCTATATACAAACAAACTTAGCAAAAAAAAAGTGATTGTGAAAATGAGGTTATTCCTTACAAAGAAATAAGTCTTAGAATATGACAATATTAAATGAATCCATAAAAAAGTAAGTATGTCGGGTAGCTTGAAAACATATGTTGATGGGTAAATCTGAACAAATAATAATAGTGCCGAGAAGGGGATGAAATTCTGATAAGAGTGAGATGAAGTTATGAAAGGAAAAGGAAAGATTCTTAGAAGAAGGTTATGAAATGATTTTAGAAAAATCCTTAGAGGAGAAATTTGGTCACAGAACCTAATGAGTGAATAAAGAATAGCATAAAATTTTATTTTGAAAAATTGAATGAAAAAAAAATTTATTAGTAAGTTGAAATTTTGAGGACGAAATTAAGGGGTGAATATAATACCCCGAGTATTTATGAGTTTAGTAAATCATGATATTAAGTTATGATGATGATTGTGCGATGCAATGATCTTGAGAAAAGGAAATTGTAACGACCCCAAAATTCATACAACTCAATTCTCGACTTCGATCGTTAATAATACAATCAACCTCTAATTTTACATCATTAAACGATACTATAACCATTGAAATTTGTGGAATAATTAAAATTTTCTATTACAAACTATCCTCGTTCCCAAAACCTTCAACATTTACATCTAAATATCTCAGAATCATTTTAATACTACAATAGTTTACATCACAAAACGATGTTACAATTCGACATTAACACATTATTCGGAACCTTAAACATGCTTCAAATAATAATAACAGAACCAAAGTGTATAAATCTTCAAGCATCACATCTAACTCATGTCTTTCAAGTAAGACATAACTTTACCTTGAATCTTGAACCTGCAAAAGTGGTTATTTGCAAGGTTGAGCTCGACAGCCCAACAAAATCTAACAGTTTTCATGCATCACGTAGCACATAATAACATGCTCAACATATATCTCATAAACATCGGACTAACATAACATACATGCTACCATTCATATAACAAGTATAAAGATTGAGTTCCTTACTCAATCAGCATGCTTTAGTCAAACAACGTAGTCATAAATTGACTTTAACATACATTCAACATATATATAACACATCATGCTCTTTGCAATAATGATTTGAAACAGTTAATCATCAAGTTCACATAGCAAATAGGAACCGAAAGACTTGCCTTGATTGTTGTTTACCAATAAACATTTAACAGCTTCGTCAAAAGCACTACACTAGCATACGTGCATGCCCGATGCCCTCTAATTGCCTCTAATTACACAACAGTCACAATGATGACTATTTTGACCCTTCCTAACGACTTCAAATTGAAAACCTTACAGAACAAAAGTTGTAGTTCTATTCGTCCTCGTTCCGGATCATCTTGAATCACCTTAATCGGAGTTCGTATGAAAAGCTTATGGCTGTTTTAGTAAAACATGTCCTGTCAGATTTTTTTTCCAAAATTGGCTAGGCAGACTACCCCCAGCCGGGCGGGGGTTTTACACTAGAGGGGCCCACAAGGCGGGGTCCTTCTACTAACTCGTGAACTTTGATCCCGAACACTACGGAAAGCCAAATTAGGCCTACAAACTCCTTTCTAACAACCATACCAACCTACCCAAGGTGTAATATGTTTACAGAAACATCAACTAATGTTTCTAACACGTTTCTAACCACATAAACATCAAAGATTACAACCTTTAATTTTACTATTTCTCTTATTACCTCTTCTTTTGACATACATAACATGAACTCATTGACTATACTTATATATAAACTTATCAAAACAGTTTCACAACAACTAATTTATCATATAAACTATATATAACAATTAATTCAACCTCTACAAAGATTTTACACAGAATTTTGGAAGAGAAGACAACCACAACTTTTAGAATTTTAAAAGGGTAAGAGGCTACCTTGTATGCTAGAAGGTGAAAATTTTCTTCCTTTGATCAACAAGACTTCTTTTCCCCAATTCCTTTCTCAAAATCTCTCTAGGATTCTCTTAAGTTTTCTCTCAATTTCTTCTTTTCTTCTTTTTATTTCTTCTGAGTCTTTCTCCCTAACTTCTAACTTTCGCACTAACAAAAATATAACGTATAATAATAATAATATAGATATTAAGTATATAACTTTAATTGACATCAGTTATCAAATTTTGAAAATCAAAAGCCATAAGACTTGTTTAGCTAACATAATTAAAATTAATCAATTAATCCTTATACCTTGTTTGGCAAAACAAGCTTAAATTAAGAATTTTAAAAGCTCTAAGGCTTTGTTTGATAAAATCAAATTAAAACTCTTTTAATTTATTTTCATAAGTCATTTATAATATAGTTTATTGTCCCGCATTGTTTACTTAAATTTCCATATCCAATCTTAATTAAATAAACTAATTACCACATACTAAATAAATTCCCTACTTAACCAAATATCACAAAATTATAAATTCATTATAATTTTATTTAATAACTTAATATACCACCTTAAATTATTAAATTAAAACAACAATATAACATCTCATGTTATATTATAACTTTCTAAATTATAAATTAATTTAATTTAGAATATTATCTAATGAATTTAGATTCCTAAATATTTACTAGTAACCATTACATCAATAAAATATTTATCTCTTCAATTTCAACAATAAACACATCAAATAAATATTTATATTTTAATAAATATTTAATATTACAATTAGAAATTCCAGATCGTTACATCCTTCCCTCCTTACAAGGATTCTGTCCCCAGAATCACAACTCAAATAATCAAATCATCACATTCATCACTCTTTTATCTTAATTAAGTTAATTTCTATAACTCATGGTTTATTTACTTACTAATAAATAATCCAATAAATATCTACTAAACAACAAACACATCAATTAAAAATATTTATTTAATTCAATAAATATTTGAAATTATAAATAAAATTCTGGATTGTTACATTCTTCCCACCTTATAAGGATTCCGTCCTCGGAATCACCGAAACCCCACCTTCCTCAGGTTTCTTACCAAATCTCTTCGTTGAATAACTTCAACACATTACCTTAATATAGGTTTTATATTTCCTACTCACACCATTCTTCATAATAAATTCTTGTAAGTTTTATTTCATAACCTTTACTTAGACTCAATTATATTTGAGTATTACATATTCTTTAACCCGTTCATTTCCTTCTCTAAGGATCGTTATCATGAACACTCGGGATATTACATTCACCCATTCTTCTAAGAATTTCGTCCTCGAAATTTTATTTATTACTCTTCATTCATTCAATCTATCAAAATAGATTTTACGTTATTACTTTATTCATTCATCCCATTTATCAAAATAGATTTTATGTTGATATCTATTTATTCATTAGGTTCTGCAACCAAATTCTTTCTCTAAGGATCTTTCTAAGATCATCATATTCCTCACCTCTTCCTCCTCTAAGAGTTTCACATTTCTCCTCTTTCTGGAGTTCCAATTCCTTCTTGAAATTATTATATTTTGCTTAATTTTCTCATCTTTTCCACTTTCACCTTTCAGAATAACAAGAATCTTCCACAATTGCTCAATAATTGGGAAGCGATATGAACAACAGGAATTTAAAAGATTCCAAATCATGCTGAGGGTCATAAGACTTTGAACTACGTCCATGGTTATAAGTACTCTTTCAACTTAAACCTTAACAGTCATTAGACTATAGGGACTCCCGTACTTAGGGTGTTAAGCCCTTCGTACGATGTATTGTTCACAAATATTTAAATGCCATGCGTATGTCCATAGTTATAAGTAATCTTTCAACTTAAACTTTAACAGTCATAAGACTATAGGGACCCCTCTTACTTAGGGTGATCAGCCCTTCGTACAATGTATTGTGCACAAACATCTAAACGCCTCCGCGTAATCCCCTATAAAAGGGTTGTTCATCTCGACTTTTCAACATCCGAATCCGCACCAAAACAATTTGGTTTGGCATAACTTTTCAAGAAAGCGCTTGAATTTCATGAACATCTTTCAATATTAGATCTAAGTTTGAATCAAATAGCATAGACTTCTACAACAATTCGGACATCAATCGAAATATATATATATATATATATATATATATATATATATATATATATTCTCATATCTTAAAGAAATCTCAAAAATATTTTTATGACGTCATGATACCGCACTGTATTTACTGTCCGTTGAGGATTCCGTCCTTTGGTGATTTTATCATACTACATCATAACATAGTGGGCTGACGATCCTTAGATCACATCCAACACTAAGTAATACTGCATTAATGACTCCATCATTTTTTTATCATCTCTGCACCAGGTTCCATGATGCATTGATGATATAAAAAAAATAGATTTTGATATATTTCAAATCATTTTTGTCTAGCCCAAAGCAATTAGCATAGAGATACGAATAATAGCACTTTTTTTAAAAAAAATTCTTTGGCTCACTAGTGTGACCCAACATTTATTTTTCAAAAAAATCAAAAGTATAACCATCGACACGAAGTCAATAAATTTCGAAAGTCTAGCATAGCTAGTAGATTTAGAATATCCAGTATCCATCAACTTCAATATTTACTTCATTACTTAACCATTCTATCAATCTTTAACTTCATCAATGCTCTCTACACTATAACCGTTTTCTACCCAAAATAGTTCATCAAACATTCCACACATTGGAAATCCAGGAACTTGCCACAATAATATGAGTTTAAGAACTTGTCCTAGTCAGACCATAGGCGTCCATTCGCTGAGGGGTTCAAAACATACCATATTATTATGAGTCACGAACTTACCATATGCATTAGTTTTAAGAACCGCACATAATCCTAATAATATCTGACTAATCTTAATAGTTTCTAACTATCAAATATACACATGAGAAAAGAATCACCTTTTCGCCACATACACATTGATAGCGCAACACCAACATTCCAATGATTATCAATGTGATAAACTAAGTGCAAGTACAAAACCCTCGCCCATACAAAGGTTTGTACAACTCAGCCATCACATGAGTCCTCAATTGAAATCCCACCTAACTTTATCTTACTTATAACTTGTTTTTTACTCGATACGAATTCCTCATATCACATCATCTAAAACTCCTCGTGAGTTATCTCGTACTATTTCATAGTACATCATCTTCATAGCATCAAGCTATAATTATTCAAACATTATAAACCATCTTTCTCTTATAACTTAAACAGATCACGTCGTGATCTTATTCTATATTCATCTCCCTTAAAATTCTTTTCTTAGCTCGTGACCGGTTTGTTTTACGATCCTCTTTCTTTCCCTTTTTCATCATTTACGACATTATTCGTTATATTGGTTATTGCCATTTCTTATCTTCAAGATTCTTCTTTGAATTCTCTTGTTTATATAACAATTCTTCTTTTAAGAATTTCTAACTTCATTTACATCGCTCAACATTTCATTTAAGTTCCATATTTTCATCATACATATGCATTTTCTATACTTGGTACACATCGAGTCTCTAATAGTTTCAATATGGTACGCTGACTCCCACAAACAACAAACAAACTAGGTTTCGAGTTGCTAGTTCGTATATACCTCCGCTCTATGAAGAAATCGTTTAGCCCAGATACCACACATCAACTATTAAAGAGTACAATTATACCATACTTAAATATAACTTTTTGATTCTTAACTTCTTTATCTCTCTCTTCTTATAGACATTCTCTATTTATTACCACCTTACACCCTTATTATTGGAGTTGGGTAACCCCACATTCATACTCCTTATACTTTGCGAGATTCTTCTTTGAATCATTTCACGCATGTTTTAATCCCTCCTTTATAAATTTTTTTTTAAAAAAAATTATTTCTTATTGTTCAAACTCTATTTGAGCGTATTCTTTCATTATCTTCATATTCCTTCTCTAAGGTTATAGCCTACGGCACTCCTACCTAAGGTTTATAACCTATAGCTTTGATACCAACTGTAACGACCCCAAAATTCATACAACTCAATTCTCGACTTCGGTCGTTAATAATACAATTAACCTCTAATTTACATCATTAAACGATAATACAACCATTGAAATTTGCGGAATAATTAAAATTTTCTATTACAAACTATCCTTGTTCCCAAAACCTTCAACTTTTACATCTAAATATCTCAGAATCATTTTAATACTACAATAGTTTACATCACAAAATGATGTTATAATTAGACATAACACATTATTCGGAACCTTAAACATGCTTCAAATAATAATAACAGAACCAAAGTGTATAAATCTTCAAGCATCACATCTGACTCATGTCTTTCAAGTAAGACATAACTTTACCTTGAATCTTAAACCTGCAAAGTGGTTATTTGCAAGGTAGAGCTTGACAGCCCAACAAAATCTAACAGTTTTCATGCATCACGTAACACATAATAACATGCTCAACATATATCTCATAAACATCGGACTAACATAACATACATGCTACCATTCATATAACAAGTATAAAGATTGAGTTCCTTACTCAATCAACATGCTTTAGTCAAACAACGTAGTCATAAATTAACTTTAACATTTCATACATTCAACATATATATAACACATCATGCTCTTTGTAATAAAGATTTGAAATAGTTAATCATCAAGTTCACATAGCAAATAAGAAACGAAAGACTTGCCTTGACTCATAATAATATGAAATTATAATTTTGTGATATTTGGTTAAGTGGGGAATTTATTTAGTATGTGGTAATTAGTTTATTTAATTATGATTGGATATGGAAATTCAAGTAAACAATGTGGGACAATAAACTATATTATAAATGACTTATGAAAATAAATTAAAAGAGTTTTAATTTGGTTTTACAAAACAAAGCCTTAGAGCTATTAAAATTCTTATTTTAAGCTTGTTTTGCCAAACATGGTTTAAGGAATGATTAAGTCATTATTTTATGTGTTTATGTGGTTGTTTAACTAAAGCATGCTGATTGAGTAAGGAACTCAATCTTTATACTTGTTATATGAATAGTAGCATGTATGTTATGTTAGTCCGATGTTTATGAGATATATGTTGAGCATGTTGTTATTATGTACGCGATGCATGAAAAGCTCATTAGATTTTTTGTTGGTGTCGAGCTCAACCTTGCAAATAACCACTTTTGCGTGTTCAAGATTCAAGGTAAAGTTATGTCTTACTTGAAAGACATGAGTCGATGTGATGCTTGAAGATTTATACACTTTGGTTCTGTTATTATTATTTGAAGCATGTTTAAGGTTCCGAATAATGTGTTAATGTCGAATTGTAACATCGTTTTGTGATGTAAGCTATTATAGTATTAAAATGATTCTGAGATATTTAGATGTAAAGGTTGAAGGTTTTGGGAATGAGGATAGTTTGTAATAGAAAATTTTAATTATTTCGGAAATTTCAATGGTTGTATTATCGTTTAATGATGTAAAATTAGAGGTTGATTGTATTATTAACGACCGAAGTCGAGAATTGAGTTCTATGTGTGACACCCCCAAATTCAGGTACTCCATTTCCACAGGATTTGGTGGTCACATATCAAAAACTATTACATCTAACTACCCATAATAAATGATAAAGACATAATTTAAATAAATTAAACCATAATCTCTCCCATTAAAGGGTTACATCATTATCTCGAATTAAATCCCAGGTAATCTAACCTTAAAATTATTACATCAGTTGCAGAATACATCATAAAATAAAACAAGTCTTGAAACATAAAACATTTAGATAATATTCTCATAAGTCTTCATCATTTGGACATCTTGCCCTTGCCTTTGCTAGTCGACGACTCATCAACTTTCTCCACTTTAGCTGCAGTGTTAATTGCAAGAGTGAGCAAACAATTGCTCACTGATATAGAAAGTTGCAATGAAAGTAACATGAGAGTGAACAACGGAAGTTGAACAATAAGAAACTTTTTCTACAAATCAAACTAGAAAATAAGTTCGAACTCTAATTATCTGAGGGTCTTAAGACCACGAACTTTGTCCCCGGTACTTCAGTATTATTACCCAACCTTAACAGTCATTTAGACTATATGGACCCTTCTTAACGTACTTAGGGGGATCAACCCTTTGTACCATGTATTGTGCACAAACATCTAAACGTTACACGTACAAAATCCCTTATATTAGGGTTGTTCGTCTCAGTTTGGATTTAGAATTTCTGCACTAAAGAAAGTTTAGTTTGGAACTAACTTATCAGTGTTTCTAGAATTTTAGAACACTATTCAGTTCCTATCAATAAAGGTGTAATACAAGAATGTACATCTGAACAAGGCTATTAAAGTCAAAGATCGGATATCAACAATAGATACAATTGAATTACATGATATACATACAAAATGTTATAACAAAAAGAGTTAGAACAATCTCATTTGAATCGATGTTTTAGAACAATATGTGCTTTGAACAATAATTAGAAAAGTAAAACTCGCTCGATGTAACGAATTAGGTTACATAAGCTTGTACAAACATACGTAAGATAGATTAGACTTGCTCGATTACTTGAACAACAATAATATAGGAACGGAAACTTGCATTCGATATGAAAAGAATGAAGTTCGAAAACTTGCTCAATTGTAAGGAGATAGGGTTTAGTACTTTCACAATTATAAAAGTAGAGTTAGAGAACTTGCCTTGATTGTAAGCTACACAAATGTAAAATAATCTCCAATTACCCTACACATATCATTGAAATCGCAACAATAATTAATTGTATGAACATTAGCTTTTAGGGTTTATACCACTATTTAGGTCATAACCCTAACCTAGCACCTAACCACGTTGGTTAACACCTTAACGATTCTGAAATCAGATATTGATCAACATAACTTAATCGTTCAATTCCATTTTTTAAAAAATCTCATTTGGTTTCATTTTATAACTCAATTAACAATCACTTAAATTCTTTTACATTTTATATAACAACGCATGACAATCTGATATTATAGTTTATATCATGTTTTAACAACAATAACATGCATGCTAAACTAACCAAAGTCTCATATATACATCCCCGCAAATAAGGACTCAACTGTCCCCAATTGAGAAAGTGCAATTGGCCTTTACCACACTTAGGACCGGAATAGATGCCATAGCATGCATGCGGCCTTACTTCTGCATTTTTGCCTTGCACTTAAACGCGATTCTTGGGTGTTCGATTGAAACGCAGAGACGATGAAGTGAATAGTAGTCGTTTTTAGCCCAACTAACACGAAATTCACCCATCAAACGGTGATAATAACATGTAAAATAATTATACAAGTATCATATCATGATTGCTAACATATTCAACCACTTAGTACAATTTAACAACAACTAGAACTATTTTAATTTCTCAATTTTCATGTTTTTCATATAAAACTCCTTTTTTTGATAGTTTGCCCAAAAATCATCAATGTGAACTCGTTGCTTGACCAAATCATTCCATTCAAATTACGTTATGTTCATATTTCAGTGAACTACCATATACAAGCATCAATTTACAGATTACTACACACATTGGACAAGTAATTTTGGTACTTTCTAAGCCATATAACAAGAACATAAACACTGCTA
Organism: Panax ginseng; assembly: GCA_020205605.1. Classification (NCBI taxonomy): domain Eukaryota; kingdom Viridiplantae; phylum Streptophyta; class Magnoliopsida; order Apiales; family Araliaceae; genus Panax; species Panax ginseng. The sequence continues at coordinate 57,593,980 of CM035134.1, read as the reverse complement.
TATATAATCTTCAGCTATTCAATTTCTCACGATTTTGATAACTTTAAACAACACCCATATATGATAATTAACAGATTCAACAACATAATCCATACCATATAAACAACGTTTGAACAAAAAGCCAGAAATTAATTTACAGAGAACTTATATAAAACTAAAACTTAAAGATTTATAAATGAATTATACCTTAAATCCTTTATTGAATGCTAGCAAAAGATAGTGTTAGGGCTTAGAAATCCTCTTTTTCCTCTTGCCAATCTAAAACCCTGTGTTTTACTCTCCAAACCCTCTTTGCTCTATACTAGCCTTAAGAGAGAAGAAGAAGAATGCGTAGAAATAACATGGCCACTTCCCCACGAACGTCAAGTTGAAAAACAAAAAGGTAGCGTCAGTTGAATAATGCCAAAGGCCATAAGGCCTTGTTTGGCTAACCAACTCTCCCAACTAAATTATTTTAATAACATTTATATTATATAGTTTTATGTCACACTTTTATTTAGCTAATTAATATAAATGACTTAGCTTAGTTAATCTCAATAACTTATAACAATAAAAAGAATCTTATTATCATTAATAAATAATTAGATATCCAATTTAATTAATAAATTAGACACATCACTATATATAATTTATTTATTTCCTTTAAATTAAATAATTCATTTAATTTAATTATTTTCTTAAATTTTAAGCAATTGATTTAATTTAATTATCTCCTTAAATTAAATCCAACACATAAAATTATCATTACTTGGTTCAATTAACATTAATTAATTTAGCTACTAAATTAATTCATGACAACCCATCAAATACTTATTTTTCTCAATAAATAAATTATTTTAAATATTTATTTAATTCCATAAATATTTAAATTAAATTACAAATTTCTTGATCGTTACATCCTTCCCTCCTTAAAAGGATTCTGTCCCCAGAATCACGACTCGAAAAAAAAAATTTATTTGTTACATTCTTCCCTCCTTAACAAGATTCTGTCCCCAAAATTGCTATACAAAATCAAGAAAACAACTGAGGATAATTCTTCATCATAACGCTTTCAAGTTCCCACGTAGCTTCTTCAGCATTGTGGTTCCTCCAGATTACCTTAACAGAAGGTATCACCTTATTCCTCAAGATTGCTTGCTTTTCTCATTAACAATTTGAACAGGGACTTCTTCATATGACAAATCTTTCTCAAATTGTAAGGGCTCATATTCGATAACATGTTTATAATCAGGCTTATATGATCTCAATACCGAAACATGGAAAACATTATGAATATGCTCTAACTCCAGAGGTAAAGCTACCTCGTACGCCACTTCACCAACTCGTCGAAGCACTTTGAAAGGTCCTATAAATCTAGGGCTCAATTTCCCTTTCTTGCCAAATCAAATTTTCCCCTTCCAGGGAGACACTTTCAGGAAAACATAACTACCGACATCAAATTCCTGATTTTGTCGATGTTAATCAGCATATTTCTTCTGTCTATCTTGTGCAGCTATCAGTCTTACGTGAATCACTTTAACGATCTCAACAGTCTGTTGTACCAAATCTGGACCCAATAGCTGACATTCACCAACCTCGTCCCAATAATAGAATTTTGCATTTCCTGCTGTATAACGCTTCGTAAGGCAGCATGCCAATACTCGCGTGATAACTATTATTATAAGTAAATTCCACTAATGGCAGATGGTAATCCCAATTTCCCTTGAATTCCATGATACATGCTTTGAGCATATCTTCCAGTGTTTGAATGGGTCTCTCACTTTGTTCGTCGGTCTGAGGATGGTACGATGTGCTCATTCTCAGTTGTGTTCCCAAACATTCTTGTAATCATTTCCAGAAATTATATGTAAAACGTGGATCTCTGTCTGATACAATAGACACAGATACACCGTGTCTTGACACAATCTCTTTCACGTACAGTTTTGCTAACCGATCTAGAGTAAACCGAATCTTGATTGGCAAAAAGTGTGCCAATTTCGTCAATCGATCAACAATCACCCAAATGGCGTCATAACCTTGCTGAGTCGTTGGAAGACCTACCACAAAATCCATTGTGATATGCTCCCATTTCCATTCTAGTATTTCTAACGGTTGTAATAATCCACTAGGCCTTTGATGCTCAGCTTTGACTTTCTGGCACGTTAAGCATTTTGCCACGCACTCAGCCATATCCCTCTTCATATTCGGCCACCAAAAATGATGTTTAAGATCCTGGTACATCTTTGTACTCCCAGGGTGAATTGAATATCGAGAGTTGTGAGCTTCATTCAAAATTTCTTCTTTAACTTCTGGTACTAGCGGAACCCAAATTCTCCCTTCGAATCTAAGTAACCCTTCCGAATCAATTTTGAATTTGTTTCCCTCACCTTCAGATATCTTTGTTTTTATCTTTTCATGCATCTTCATCCACGAAGTTGTGCATTTCTCACTTTATCTACCAACATTGAACTATTTCCTATCTGGAACAACTTTTCATCAGATTCTGTCGGATATTTAATTTCCAACTCCATTTTAGCCATTTCTGACACTAACTTCTCTTGATCAGTTAACATTATTAATTTCTCCCGTCCCTTCCTACTTAAGGCATCAGCAACAACATTCGCCTTTCCGGGATGATAGAAAATCTCACAATCATAATCTTTGATCAGCTCCAACCATCTTCTTTGCCTCATATTCAAATCTTTTTGTGTAAAGATATACTTCATACTTTTATGGTCGGTATATATCTCACACCTCTCTCCATAAAGATAATGTCTCCAAATCTTCAGGGCAAATACCACCGCTGCCAACTCTAAGTCATGAGTCGAATACCCTTTCTCGTAATCTTTCAACTATCGTGATGCATACGCAATAACTCTGCCATTTTGCATAAGCATACAGCCTAGTCCTTTATGCGATGCGTCACTATACACCACAAAATTCCCTATATCATCAGGCAATGACAACACAGGTGCAGAGCTCAGCCTCTTCTTTAATTCTCAAAAACTCTCCTCGCACTTCTCTGTCCAAACAAACTTAACCGCTTTCCTAGTTAAATTTGTCAACGGAATCGCAATTTTGGAAAAGTCTTGAATAAAATGACTATAATAACCCGCCAATCCTAAGAAACTCCTCACTTATGACGGTGTCTTCGGCTGATCCCAGTTTATTACAGCTTCAACTTTTGATAGATCTACCAAAATTCCGTCCTTATAAATAACGTGTCCGAGAAACTGTACACGTTCCAACCAAAATTCACATTTTTAGAACTTAGCGTACAACTTCTCTTTTCTCAACATCTCCAACGTCAATCTCAAATGTTCCACATGTTCCTCCTTGGTTTTGGAATACACCAATATATCATCAATAAACACCACCACAAATTTGTCTAAGAATGGTATAAACACCCTATTCATCAAGTCCATGAATGCTGCAGGTGCGTTAGTTAAACCAAAAGACATAACCAGAAACTCGTAATGACTATACCGAGGAGTTACGAGCGCATCTCAAACACATCCTCGGCCTCACCTTCAAATGATGATAACCACTTCTCAAGTCTATCTTCGAGAAATACCTCTCCCGCCTTGTTGATCGAGCAGTCATCGATCCTAGGCAATGGATACTTATTTTTAATTGTGACCTTATTCAACTCTCTGTAATCAATGCAGAGCCGCATCGATCCATCTTTCTTCTTAACGAAAAACACCGGTGCTCCCCATGGCGAAACACTCGGCTGAATATACTTCTTGTCGAGCAATTCTTGCAATTGCACCATCAACTCCTTCATCTCTACCGGGGCCATTCTATATGGTGCTTTAGATATCGGGGCCGTTCCTGGTAGTAAATCAATCACAAACTCAATTTGTCGATCCGACGGAAGACCCGGCAAATCATCTGGAAATACGTCTGCAAAATCTCTTATGATCGGTATTTCTTCTAACTTCGCACTCTTCTTTTGTGTATCGACTATGCAGGCTAGGTATCCTACACATCCTTGTCTCAACAACTTCTTGGCTTGCATCACCGTCAAACAACTTGCTTGTCGAGGTGACTTGCTGCCATAAAACACAACCTTTGATGGAGTCATAAGGTTAACACACTTCCTTTGGCAATCAATTACCGCTCCGTAATTGAATAACCAATCCATTCCCAGTATAACATCGAATTCACCAAGTCTAATTGGTATCAAATCTACCATCATTTCATGACCTTTTATAACCACTCTACAATTCCTATATATGAATTTAACAGGAATCACTTCCCTATTTCCAATCTCTATACTTAAGGGAAATTCTAATTCCTCCTAGGGCAATTCTAAATTTAGAGCAAATTCATCGAATATAAATGAACAAGTAGCACCCGAATCAAATAGTACATAAGCATTAATACCATTAATCGGAATGATACCTGACACCACATCCTTAGACTGTATAGCATCCTGCACGGTCATATTGAAAGTCCTCGAGGTGGGTCGGCTTGATTGAGCTAGTCCAATGATAGTCAATGCACCACCACCGTTGTTGTTTCCTTTTTTGCCACTTGCACTTCCCGCTGGCTTCTTAGGGAATCACGAGCCATGTGATCCTTCGAACCACAGGTAAAACATGCTCCTTTCTTCGAACTAAAATAGTTCGGTGCAATGTGTCCCTCCTGACCACAGTTGAAACACACTCTCTTTCCTTTCAAACATATTCCCGTATGGTTCTTCCCGCAAGTTGCACAAGCCTCAAACTTTTTCTTCTACTGATTTCCTTGTTGTCCTCCCGCCGTTGAATTCTCATTCCACTTCCTCTTCTGACTATTACTTCCAACTTTACTACCACCCACCTTATTCTCATTCTCATTCTTCCTTTTCTTCTGCTCTTGGTTGTACTTGGTCAAGGCATCGCTTCCACCTTCCGCGATAATTGCCTTTTCTAGCATGTATTAGCAAATGTGTTCAATTTGGAACATTAAAACCTTCTTTGTAAAGCCGTGGCTTGATCCTTGTTAGAACCTTCTCGCTTTGCGTTCATCGGTATTGACTTGATAAGTGGCAAACCTTGCCAACTCGTTAAATTTTCCAGCATATTCCAACACCGTCATAGTTCCTTGCTTCAACTCCAGAAATTGCACTTCCAGTTGATTCCGATAACTCACCGGAAAGTACATTTCAAAAAACATTTCCTTAAATCTATCCCACGTTATCACTCCTTGTCCTCCACGAACCTTGTTTGCTTGTCACCAGTAGCTAGCTTCAGACTTCAAAGATAAACGCTATTAACGCTTGATCTTCTGATCTTCATTAACTCTAGCAACGTCGAACACCTTCTCCATTTCCATGATCCAGGTTTGGGCTTCCACTGGATTCATAGATCCTTGAAACTCTGACGGTCCAACCGCTTTGAATTCCTTGAAAGTCGTGACTTGAGCTTGCGATTGATTCGCAAGTGCACCCGTTAACAAAGCTACCAACTACTGAACCGGATTAGCGTTGGTCTCGTTGTTATTATTCGTAAACCCCTCTGGAGGTGCTTGCTAACGTGGTTGTCTTCTTCTAGGAGGCATTTTCTGTTAAGATATACGCTTATTAGCTCATTACTCAACTTCTTAGGTATTTAAAGTCTAACTTAAACTTTCCAAGATTAAAGCTTTAACACATAGCATTTTAAATAAACTCTAACATTTTATTCATTCATAAAGTTTTAAAACATGATCAAGATAGCATGACTGCTAAAAACATTCACTTTCCTGAACTAGACAAGTTTCAGGATTACATACTCATACTATCCCTTTATTTATCTCAAAATAAGAGATTCACAATTTATTTATTCACATAATTAACCCCATACTACTATCTATCTTATTCTATCTAGGCATATTAAGACGTCGTAAGGCTTCCCGACGTTCCTCTTCCATGATACGATATGTCGTTCTGCGATCCATCATGAACCACGATGAATTCTCAAACTGAGGTGGATAATAGTAGACTCGATCCTGGGCCCTATCAATCGCCGAATTAAAACCATAATCCATCTCTTTCATCTTGGCTTTCTTTACTTGGACCTTAGCTTCAGCACGGTCTGCACGTTAAGTCGCCTTCATCCACTCATCCTCTGCCCTTGCACGCTTAGCTGACTCCTCCTTGAAATCATCTTTCAATTTCTCCATGTCCGTCTTCATCTTCTCATGCACTGCCAACAGGTCTTCATGCTAACCCTTTGTATGAACTAGGTCCCACTCCGTATTTCCAAGTTTCGAATCAAGTTACTGAATCTCTGCATCCTTCTGGTCCATCGAAGCGTGATGTATCTCAACCATTTCCTTCAGCTCCTCGACCTCATCCTGTAATTCTACATTACGGTCATACAAAGCATCATACATCTCTGTTGATATGGAGTTTGGTAGAAACTCCTCAGGATCCTCTTCCTCATCATCCTCCTCTACCTCCTCAGAACTATCCTCCACGGGATCGGTCATAGGCTCATCCTCCTGGATCAACTGCTCCCGTACTACATGAATATCCTGGGGCTCATCACCTATAGGTACCTGAGGTATCACCTCTCTAGCTGGACTGGATCCTCCTTCGATAGACATCCTGAAAACAAAATGTTTTAAGTTTTACTTAACATTTTTCGATACTCGCGAGTACATAAGTTGTTAACACATAGCACATAATGTCTTTTATTATTTAGCTTCAATGGATACCTTAATCCATTCCTTAAAACTCGGTAAGAGTTGAACAACTCTATGTTTTTTATCTCCTTAAAGGCTACTTCCAAAAGTTTCCCCACCTAAGGTTCATAACCTAAGGCTTTGATACCAACCTGTGACACCCCCAAATTCAGGTACTCCATTTCCACAGGATTTGGTGGTCACTTATCAAAAACTATTACATCTAACTACCCATAATAAAGGATAAAGACATAATTTAAATAAATTAAACCATAATCTCTCCCATTAAAGGGTTACATCATTATCTCGAATTAAATCCCAGGTAATCTAACCTTAAAATTATTACATCAGTTGCAGAATACATCATAAAATAAAACAAGTCTTGAAACATAAAACATTTAGATAATATTCTCATAAGTCTTCATCATTTGGACATCTTGCCCTTGACTTTGCTAGTCGACGGCTCATCAACTTTCTCCACTTTAGCTGCAGTGTTAATTGCAAGAGTGAGCAAACAATTGCTCACTGATATAGAAAGTTGCAATGAAATTAACATGAGAGTGAACAACGGAAGTTGAACAATAAGAAACTTTTTCTACAAATCAAACTAGAAAATAAGTTCGAACTCTAATTATCCGAGGGTCTTAAGACCACGAACTTTGTCCCCGGTACTTCAGTATTATTACCCAACCTTAACATTCATTTAGACTATACGGACCCTTCTTAACGTACTTAGGGGGATCAACCCTTTGTACCATGTATTGTGCACAAACATCTAAACGTTACACGTACAAAATCCCTTATATTAGGGTTGTTCGTCTCAGTTTGGATTTAGAATTTCTGCACTAAAGAAAGTTTAGTTTGGAACTAACTTATCAGTGTTTCTAGAATTTTAGAACACTATTCAGTTCCTATCAATAAAGGTGTAATACAAGAATGTACATCTGAACAAGGATATCAAAGTCAAAGATCGGATATCAACAATAGATACAATTGAATTACATGATATACATACAAAATGCTATAACAAATAGAGTTAGAACAAAATCATTTGAATCGATGTTTTAGAACAATATGTGATTTGAACAATAATTAGAAAAGTAAAACTCGCTCGATGTAATGAATTAGGTTACATAAGCTTGTACAAACATACACAAGATAGATTAGACTTGCTCGATTACTTGAACAACAATAATATAGGAACGGAAACTTGCATTCGATATGAAAAGAATGAAGTTCGAAAACTTGCTCAATTGTAAGGAGATAGGGTTTAGTACTTTCACAATTATAAAAGTAGAGTTAGAGAACTTGCCTTGATTGTAAGCTACACAAATGTAAAATAATCTCCAATTACCCTACACATATCATTGAAATCGCAACAATAATTAATTGTATGAACATTAGCTTTTAGGGTTTATACCACTATTTAGGTCATAACCCTAACCTAGCACCTAACCACGTTGGTTAACACCTTAATGATTCTAAAATCACACATTGATCAACATAACTTAATCGTTCAATTCCATTTTTTAAAACATCTCATTTGGTTTCATTTTATAACTCAATTAACAATCACTTAAATTCTTTTACATTTTATATAACAACGCATGACAATCTGATATTATAGTTTATATCATGTTTTAACAACAATAACATGTATGCTAAACTAACTAAAGAAATACATTACGCTTCGTCCTGCAAACAACAAGCACTAATTGTCCCAATTAGAGAAGGTGTGGCGTAATTGCGCGCCACACTTAGGCTTTCGGACCAGGTACCAATTGCGCCATTTTTTTTGCACCTTGATGCAAACGCGATTCTTGTAAGTGTTGAACAGACGCAGAGACGACAGTGAATAGTAGTCGTTTTTAGCCCAACTAACACGAAATTCACCCATCAAACGATGATAATAACATGTTAAATAATTATACAAGTATCATATCATGATTGCTAATATATTCAACCACTTAGTACAATTTAACAACAACTAGAACTATTTTAATTTCTCAATTTTCATGTTTTTTATATAAAACTCCTTTTTTTTGATAGTTTGCCCAAAAATCATCAATGTGAACTCGTTGCTTGACCAAATCATTCCATTCAAATTACGTTATGTTCATATTTCAGTGAACTACCATATACAAGCATCAATTTACAGATTACTACACACATTGGACAAGTAATTTTGGTACTTTCTAAGCCATATAACAAGAACATAAACACTGCTATATATAATCTTCAGCTATTCAATTTCTCACGATTTTGATAACTTTAAACAACACCCATATATGATAATTAACAGATTCAACAACATAATCCATACCATATAAACAACGTTTGAACAAAAAGCCAGAAACTAATTTACAGAGAACTTATATAAAACTAAAACTTAAAGATTTATAAATGAATTATACCTTAAATCCTTTATTGAATGCTAGCAAAAGATAGTGTTAGGGCTTAGAAATCCTCTTTTTCCTCTTGCCAATCTAAAACCCTGTGTTTTACTCTCCAAACCCTCTTTGCTCTATACTAGCCTTAAGAGAGAAGAAGAAGAATGCGTAGAAATAACATGGCCACTTCCCCACGAACGTCAGGTTGAAAAACAAAAAGGTAGCGTCAGTTGAATAATGCCAAAGGCCATAAGGCCTTGTTTGGCTAACCAACTCTCCCAACTAAATTATTTTAATAACATTTATATTATATAGTTTTATGTCACACTTTTATTTAGCTAATTAATCTAAATGACTTAGCTTAGTTAATCTCAATAACTTATAACAATAAAAAGAATCTTATTATCATTAATAAATAATTAGATATCCAATTTAATTAATAAATTAGACACATCACTATATTTAATTTATTTATTTCCTTTAAATTAAATAATTCATTTAATTTAATTATTTTCTTAAATTTTAAGCAATTGATTTAATTTAATTATCTCCTAAATTAATTCATGACAACCCATCAAATACTTATTTTTCTCAATAAATAAAAATTTTAAATATTTATTTAATTCCATAAATATTTAAATTAAATTACAAATTTCTCGATCGTTACAGTATGAATTTTGGGGTCGTTACAGAAATTAATGTGTTAAAGAAAGTAATATACTTGAAATATAATCAAGTTCAAATAAAGGTTAAGAAATAAAACCTGTAATAATTTGTTAAGGAAAATAAATGGAATTGGAAATATAAAATCTATATTAAAGTAATACATTAAACTTATTCAACGATAACATTCAAAAGAAATTAGATGGAAATCGAGTAAGGGATGTTTCGGTGATTCCGAGGACGGAATCCTTATAAGAGGGAAAGAATGTGATAACCTGGATTTTCGGAAGTTATTATAATAAGAATTTAATAAATAAAATTCTTATTATGAGATGTCTTTAGGTTAATTAAACATTATGTGTTATATATTTTGGAATATGTGATTTAGTGTGAAGAAATTAAATGTGTATATAAAAGAGAAATATATATTTATATATTGAGAAAAAGGAGATTTAATAGGTAATTAAACTATTAAAGAAAGTGAAAAAAATAGTTAAGAAATGGAATATAGAAGTGAAGAAAATCAATTAATTAATAATGACTAATTGAGATTAAGTTAAAATTTTATTATAATTTGAATGACAAGCCTTGAATGGTAAAGGTGTTACTATTGTGACGCCCCCAAATTTTGACCTCCACCTGGTCACTCGAATTCGATTCATCATGTTCTCATGGTAAAACCATACTAACTAAAATAAGGCATACACAACGGAAAATCTACTTTAGAATAATATACAATGATTTATTATAATTATTCCCCCAAGTCTCGCAACCTATTGTGCTTAATAGATTACATAATAATATCTAATAAAGATTTATTACATAATCATACATAAGCTTAAACATAATTTGAAATAGTCTTAATACATCATAATAGACTTAAAACATAAAAAAGACAAGATAGTCGGTAGCCTTGCCCTTGCCCTTGTCTGCTCCAGAGACACCTCCTTGTTCTTCCTTAACTAAAAGGTTTTAAATAAGCAAGGATGAGCACAAATTGCCTAGCAAGTAATATACAACAAGGGTGTAGGATATAATATCACAAGGTTTGAAATAACTAAGGATTATTTCTAAGATAGTTCAAAGTGTCAGAATAACATCATGAATAAGGGATATGACAATTCAATATAAATCAACAGATATATATGAATTCAACGGCTAACAATATATCCAACTGGATAAGCAATTTATACTGAGTAGTCACTAAGGACCATTGAACTTTCACTTAGAGTTACCAATATTAAACTGATAACCAAAAATATCAAGTACTATAGATGATCAGTCTACAATACTTTACGTTATGCATAACACCACAATAATATTTATTCATGTGTTGGGGTTTCCAACAACATACACTCCCCTTACCAAAAGGGTTGTCCAACTCAGTTTTCAAGATTTCCACACCAATCAATTGGTTTGGATAGTTTTTATAAACATGCATATGAAGCCGAAACAAATGGCAACGACTCTCTCACAATATTCAAGGTCAATACTAAGTTTAACATGAATAATAACTTTCACAAGGGTTTAAGCATATTAGCTCTTTCGAACGAAAAAGTAATCTAACTTGTGTTCAAAGGGATAAGCTTAAGATATTTGTCGAATAAAATATTGCAATGATATTGCACAACAATAATAGTAGGGTTCGGATACTTGCTCAATAATAATTAGAGTAAGTTTAGGAAACTTGCCTCAAGCGTAGATTACCAAAATACCGCTTAACAATACACATTCGAATCATATCATAATGTGATACGCATATGGGATATTCATTAGTTAAATATACTAGATATGTAAGTCTAAATGCATACTCAAACATTTAACTTAGTTGTATACTCTTCACATTCATCATTTCATACTTATAACACAAATCAGTTCATAAGTCACCATAAAAATCAAATGACATAGTTACTTTATAAACAATTCAAGAATGCTCAAGATTAAGACCTCCTACTCATGGAACTTTTTATTTCAATGCAACACCAACTTATCAACTAGGAATCACACACACACACACACACACACACACACACACACACACACACACACACACACACATATATATATATATATATATATTAGTAGGATTTAGATCACATTTACATCACAAGTATCATGTAACTACAGTCCAAAAGATCAAAAGTCACTATCTGGAATTCGGATCGACTTCAATTGCGCCATGGCTAAGCTTCTAGGACAAAGCGTAGTTGTGCGAATCCCTGACCCTTCCAAGACTCAATTTCTTTGCCGATGGGTTTCATCGGTTTGAACACCCAATAATACATAAGGTACTTTGACATGTTAAGGTCCCTTTCATGCTTCTTAGATCAATCTAGGTCCCTTCTTGCATAACATGGTTCTAAGTTTGATCATTTCACAATTTAAGGTCATTCAAGGTTATGAACTCACAAGGTCTAGCATGCTTGCTCTCTAAACATAAAAGATAGTTATAAATAAACATATTATACATGCTTGTGTGTATTTATAACACATACGTGAAACTAACACTGCTTTAGTTGAAAATAGGCTTCGTTCATGCTTTATTTGAAATATAACATACAAGCATAGTATATCCATGGTTACACTACATGAGTTAGTTTAAGAGCATCACCAAGCATGATCACAAATGTCAGATTCTAGTCTTTAAGGTATCATGACAATATTCACATTCTAAACATACTAGTGAGTCCAACTTGTTCATGTTTCTTTGCTAATCACTTAAGCATAAGCTAAAGGTTTATTCATGCATGTCTAAGTCACATTAACATTCTTTGTAAGGTCAGAATATACAACATGTAGAAATCATACAAGTTAGCATACTAGGCTAAGTCTTTCCTTGAAAACATTTCTAACACTAGGCTTAATAAGTTTGTTCATGCTCAAAAGGACTATGTACACTACAACATGCTCATCTATGTACAAAATTAGTCATGTATAGTTTACTAGGTTCATAATTGTAGAACATGATCTTTAACATAGTTTATTTTCAAAACTTAAGGTCCAAATCTCCATTTAAACCATATGTCTCCATTAATCATGCAAGTCTATGAAAACATGCTCACATTAGGTTAACATATTCATATATACATCATACACATGTTCACATGCTAGCTTAAGTCAAAACAACTAGCTAATAATGATCAGATTTGAAAACAAATTGCTCAACTGAGTTCGAAGAATCGCATAAATTTGCTGCGCCTCAATACAAATGTGGCATGACTACTGGCAAGGTACTGGTTCAAAGTGAGAATAGTCTCTTGCTTGAGAACCCGACTAGCCAAATCCCAAAATTTATTCACCAAATGGGTTTTAAACACTTATAAACCAATTGCAACATGCTTATATGAGCATATAACATCTATATGGACATTACCCAACCTCATTAACATACAATTCCATGAATTCAAGAATTTGAATTTCAACACTTATGAACTCTTGTTAACAAAAAGCGAAAATGGAAAGCAAAGAATGGAATTATACCTTTGTAATGTGAAAGAACTTGCTATTACTTGAACTCTTAAACTCTAAGAATGCTTGTATGCTTTCCACTCTTACTTAGCAAAATCTCAGACAACTTCAAGAACATCAACTGATGAACATGGCTGCTATTTATAGAAGAGTTTTGGACTGGGCATTGGTGTTACACAAAACTTGAGCTCATGGTGTAATGCAATGAAACAATGGTTCAAGGAGGGTGGTTCAACCACTCCATACCAACCACCTAGCTAGCCATGATCATCTAGGATTTAGCCTTGTGGAAGAAGACGTGAAATCAAACTCAGCTACTGTTCATGTACTTGGTGACTTTCATTTTGGGACAAAAAGGAGAGAACTCAGCAATCTAGTTATCTAGGCTTAGTTTGATTTATTTAAATCCCCATAATGAAATTTTAATGTACAATCGTTACCATATTAGGATTTTAGGGATAAATTATACACTCACATCATATAATCCATGTATAGTAAATGTAAGCAATAAAATAATGCAATTGGGATATTGTTAATCAAGGCGGTTCCATAATTATTCCTATCACTCATATAATTATGTTTTAATTGTCTACCCACATTCATATTGTTACATACATATTTCATGATATATTTATACCATATAGTTCTAATATATTTAGTCACAATGCCCAAACAATATAGTTATTTTTGTATTATTGTTCACATGCACATAACTATCAATATAATATTATTATATTAATAACTCACTTAATTAGGTTAAATAAATTAATCATGCACTTCCTTAATTAATTAACACCAATATTAATTAATCATTTATCAACATATTTATGGATTTCCATAGACATTACTTATCTATCTAGTAATCACCTATTATAAATTAATTGCCAAGAATTCAATATTCCACCACAACCATTATCAATAACAATTAATAATCACATATTAATCGACCATATTAACATCAATTAAAAATCCATAACAACACTTAACAATTAATATTACTGTTAATATTTCCCATCACCATGCCACACAAGGCTTTCAACGAGTTTACCACAAACTCTTCATATCCTCAATTATTCAGTTATTTAATATAACTGAGTTATCTCATTTCATAACACGAAATCGTTCATATTCAAATAAATATTTATTTCCATTAATATATTTATTTATTAATACGTGAAAATTCTTGGGTATTACATCCTCCCCCCTTATAAAAATTCTGTCCCAGAATTGCTACAAGGTTACACAAATAGATGGGGATAATCCCTCATCATTCTATCTTCTAACTCCCACGTTGCCTCCTCGACATCGTGGTTACGCCAAAGTACTTTTACAGAAGAAATAACTTTATTTCTCAAGGTTTGCTTTTTCCTATCTAGAATTTGGACAGGAATTTCTTCGTACGCTAAGTTCTCCTCCACTTAAATGGGTTCGTAAGAAATCACGTGCTTGTAGTCGGGCTTGTACGGGCGCAACACAGATATGTGAAGCACGTTATGGATGTGCTCCAATTCAGGTGGTAGTGCAACTTTGTACGCTACTTCGCCCACTCGTTGTAGTATCTCGAACGGTCCTATGAATCTTGGACTCTGTTTTCCTTTCTTGCCGAAATGGATTTTTCCCTTCCATGGAGATACCTTTAAGAATACAAAACTGCCGACTTCAAAATCTTGGTCTTGTCGATGCAAAACTGCGTACTTTTTCTGGCGATCTTGAGCTGCTACGAGTCTAGCCCTTATCACTTTCACCACATCCACAGTCTGTTGTACTAATTCTGGTCTGAGTATCCGTCGCTCTCCGACCTCATCCCAACATAAAGGCGTTCTGCACTTCCTTCCGTAAAGAGCTTCATACGGTGGCATGCCGATACTCGCATGGTAACTATTATTATATGAAAATTCGACTAAGGGTAGGTGGTCGTCCCAATTTCCCTTGAAGTCCATCACGCAAGTCCTAAGCGTGTCTTCTAGCATTTGTATTGTTCGCTCACTTTGTCCGTCTGTCTGAGGATGATAAGCAGTACTCAACCTCAACTTTGTTCCCATCCTCTCTTGCAAGCTTTTCCAGAATTTTGACGTGAAACGCGGGTCTTGGTCAGAAACAATCGATACCGGAACTCCATGTTGTGAAACAATTTCCTTTACGTACAGACTCGCTAATTAATTTAAACTGTAGCGGATCTTGATAGGTAGAAAATGTGCAGTCTTCGTAAGTCGATCCACGATGACCCAAATGGCATCCAAACCTTTCTGTGTGACTGGAAGTCCTACCACGAAATCCATTGTAATATGCTCTCATTTCCACTCTGGTATTTCTAATGGTTGTAGTAAACCACTCGGTCGCTGATGCTCTACTTTTACACGTTAACACGTAAAACATCTACTAACGTACTCTGCAATTTCCCATTTCAGATTTGGCCACCAAAAATGTTGCTTCAAGTCCCGGTACATCTTTGTGCCTCCCAAATGAATGGAATACATCGTATTATGAGCCTCGTGCAAAATCTCCTCTCTTATTTCGGCCATTGCTGGTACCCATACTCTCCCTTCGAATCTTAAGATACCATCTTTATCTATTAGAAATTTTTCTTCCTCTTTTTTCACGATCCTTCTTCTGATTTTCTCACACTCTCCATCTTTCTCCTGGGCTTCCTTCACTCTATCCAACAATGTCGAACAAGCTTCTATTACAAATAACTTTTCTGCATACCCCTCGGGTCTCCTTACTTCTATTTCCAATTTCTCCATATCTCTTATTAACTCCTCCTGAGTTGTCAGTCGAAAAAATTTCTCCCTTCCTTTCCTGCTCAGAGCGTCGGCAACTACGTTTGCCTTCCCCGGGTGATACAGAATTTCACAATCATAATCTTTTATTAATTCTAACCACCTCCTCTGACGCATATTCAACTCCTTATGTGTGCAGATATATTTCAGACTTTTGTGGTCCGTATATATCTCACATTTCTCTCCATACAAATAATGTCTCCATATCTTCAACGCAAAAACTACTGTCGCTAACTCTAAGTCATGAGTAGGGTATCGTTTTTCATAATCCTTTAATTGTCGCGATGCATACGCAATGACCTTGTCGTGTTGTATAAGCACACAACCAAGTCCTCTATGCAACGCATCACTATACACCATAAATCCTCCTGTATCATCAGGTAATGATAATACAGGCGCCTCGCTTAATCTCTTCCTCAACTCTTGGAAACTCTCTTCGCATTTGTCGATCCATACAAATTTCACCCTCTTCCTCGTCAAATTAGTCAACAGGGTTGCTATCTTAGAAAAATCTTGGATGAATCTTCGATAGTACCCAGCTAACCCTAAGAAACTCCTCACCTCCGTCGGTGTTCTTGGTTGTTCCCAATTACTTACCGCTTTGACCTTTTCGGGGTCTACTGAGATTCCATTCTCATCCACCACGTGGCCTAAGAATTGAACCTTCTTCATCCAAAATTCGCACTTAGAAAACTTCGCATACATCTTCTCCCTTCGTAGTGCCTCCAAAGCTATCTTCAAATGTTCGGCGTGTTCTTCCTCCATCTTCGAGTAGATCAAAATATCGTCAATAAAAACTACCACGAATTTATCCAAGTATGGCTTGAAAACTCGATTCATCAAGTCCATAAATGTTGCCGGAGAATTATTTAAACCAAATGACATTACCAAAAACTCATAATGTCCATAAAGGGTTCTAAATGCAGTCTTCGGTATGTCCTCATCCCATACTTTCAGTTGGTGATACCCCGTCCGCAAGTCGATCTTCAAGAAACACTTTGCTCCTTTTAATTGATCGAATATGTCGTCTATCCTCGGTAACAGATATCGGTTCTTGATCGTTACCCTGTTTAATTCGCGATAATCGATACAGAGCCTCATCGATCCGTCCTTTTTCTTAACGAATAACACTGTTGCTCCCCAAGGAGACACACTCGGTCGAATATAACCTTTATCCAATAACTCTTGAAGTTGTATCATCAATTCCTTCATTTCTACTGGCGCCATACGATATGGAGCTTTCGAAATCGGTGTCCTTCCCGGTGCTAAATCTATTACGAATTCGATTTCTCTGTCTGGCGGAAGGCCAGGCAGATCATCCGGAAACACATCCTGAAATTCTCTCACTACGGGTATATCTTTAATCCCTACTCCCTTTTTCCGAGTATCCACAACGTAAGATAAATAACCTACACATCCTTTCTTTAACAATTTCTTGGCTTGCATCATCGTAATGTAACACGATTGCTTAAGCGATGAGCTACCATAAAACACTACCTTAGACTTTCCCGAGGTCTGAAGGTTCACACATTTGTTCTGACAATCAATCATTGTTGCATGGTTATATAACCAATCCATCCCCAATATTATGTCAAATTTTCCTAATCTAATAGGAATTAAGTCTACGCTCAGTTCATGTTCTCTAATGTTTGCGCGACAATTTCGATAGACGTATTCTACAGGGATTATTTCCTTATTCGTAACTTCTATGTTCAAAGGATCTTCTAAAAGTTCTCGGGGTGTACTAAGTTTACTACCAAATTCTTCAGATACAAACGAACAAGTGGCACCTGAATCAAATAATATGTAAGCATTTATATTATTGATTGGGATTATACCTGACACCACGTTCTTCGCAGCTACGGCGTCCTGGACGGTCATGTTAAAGGTTCGAACAGTCGATCGATTGGGTTGCGCAGGTCCACCAATCATCAACTTACTTCCTCCTCCTTGGCTTCTGCCAGCTCCACCGCTTTCTTTCTTCGAGCATTCCTTTATCTAGTGCTCTGTTGATCCACAAAAAAAACATCCTCTGATTTTCTTTGGCTTCGGGCAGTTTGGCGATACGTGCCCCTCTTGGTCGCAATTATAGCAAGTGTTTTTCCTCTTCCAGCATTCTCCCTGATGGCTTCTTCCACATTTGTTGCAAACTTCGGATCTCTTCTTGAAATTTCCCTGGTGACTTCCACCTTGGTTATTGTTTCTGTTGTTGTTGTTTTCCCATTTCCTCTTTCCAGAGTTACTCCCTCCGCTACTGCTTCTTCCACGATGCTCACTACCAATGTTCTTATTCTTCTTCTCCTTATGATACAGACTTAAGGCCTCACTGCCACTTTCCGCAATGATTGTCTTCTCCAACAATGTCGTAAAGGAATCAATCTGGAAGACTGATACCTTATTATACAACCACGGTTTCAACCATTGCTCAAAACGTCTCGCCTTCCTCTCCTCATCCACAACTTGATGTTCTGCAAACCGCGCTAGTTCATTGAACTTAGCTGCGTACTGCGCCACCGTCATATCACCTTGTTTTAATTCTAGGAATTTTACTTCCATCCTACTCTTCATACTCTTCAGGAAATAGTTCTCGAAAAAACAGTGTCGTAAACCTCTCCCATGATATCGTACCTTCCCCCGTTCTCTGCTGATTAGTTTTCCACCAATAGTTTGCTTCGCCCCTCATCATATAGGTGGAAAATACTATCTTCTGGTCTTCACCCACTCGAGCTATGGTGAAGGCCTTCTCGATCTCCTTGATCCAGGTTTGCGCAACTATCGGGTCAGTGGTTCCTGCGAACTCTGGGGGTCCTACACTCTTAAAATCTTTAAAGGTTGTTACTGGGACAGCTTGGGGAACGGGTTCGTTCCTTCCCCTTAGGGCTTCTCCCAATAAATCTACCAGTCTCTGTATCGGATCTACTGGACCTCTCTCATCATTAACCGACTCTTCTGGGACAGTAATTCTACGTCTGGGCAGCATTTTCTGCATCACAAAATTTTCATTTTATTATCTAGTTATAATACTTAGACATTTCTTAATAGAAAGGACTACAGGCTTATAACACATTTCTGAAATAAGATCATTTATATTCATATGCCAAAGGGTTACATTACATGCTCTTTCCTAGCATACTGCTATAAATGATACCACATATCCCCTAATATCACAAAAGACGGGGACCTATCAACTTACTACCCCTTTAACACTTTTCAAAAATTTGGGGGTTTACCATTATCTCACATCTTACACAAAAGATTGAGATTACAACCACATAATAACAATATAAAGATAAAACTACTACACTACTGGTTTTCATCCTCTAAACTCAATCTAACATACCACGCTCAACGGCGCTCTGATATTCCTTCTGTGTGATGTGCACCACCATGTCTCGGCTTATGGTATGTCAGGTCTGTCCTTGCTCAGCTGCGTAATGATGTACCCCATCTATCAATCTCTCCATGGTCGTACGAAGAGCATAGCCCATCTTGTTCATCTTCCTCCTCTTGCACTGTACCTCATCCTCTAGGTCATCTGCCCTATCATTGGCTTCTTCCCACTTCTCCTCGAAGTGAATCCTATCCATCGCCTCCATTTCTAACTGAGTTCGGAGAGCCTCCTTCTCTGCCCTCTCACTCAACACCTTCTGCTCTAATTCCTCTAGCTTTCCTGCCACCTCAACATTCCTTGCCACTGCTCGGTGAAACAAAGCCCCTATTTGGATCCCTGCCTCCTTACGGTGAGCAATCTCTACCTCCATTTCCTGCATCACTAACTGCCTCTGATGGTCCTCGTCCCTCAACTTCTGAAATGCAGACTCCCTCTCCCTAGCCTCAGCCTCAAGCTCCTCTACCCTACACCCCAACTCCAATATATGTTCCTCATACTCTCCTAACCTCCGATCCTCAAAAGTAGCCTCGTCGGAGTCCTCCGCAGGCTCGGGCTCCTCCTCCAAAGGCTCCTCCTCAGGGTCAGACTCCACCTCTTCCTCATCGTCATCATCAAAAGGGGTCACTACTAAAATAGGCTCTCCTATCAAGGGAGTCTCAAACACTATGTGGGTATCACGCGGCTCTTCCTCTATTACTCAGCTAGGTCCTCCCCTGTCAGTCATCCTACAATCACCAACATAAGACAACACAAACAACAACCCTATTAGAATGTTAACAAACATAAGTTCATTGTATAGAATGAAGTTACATTTCATAACACACTAAGTCTCTCAAGGAAAACACTTCATGAGTTTTATTCCCTTCCTAACTTCTAAGTTCTCCCGAGTTATAATCTAAGGACATTCGCTCCTAAGGTTTATAACTACGGCTTTGATACCAACCTGTGACACCCCCAAATTCTGACCTCCACTTGGTCACTCGAATTCGGTTCATCACGTTCTCATGGTAAAACCATACTAACTAAAATAACGTATACACAACAGAAAATCTACTTTAGAATAATATACAATGATTTATTATAATTATTCCCCCAAGTCTCGTAACCTATGGTGCTTAATAGATTACATAATAATATCTAATAAAGATTTATTACATAATCATACATAAGCTTAAACATAATTTGAAATAGTCTTAATACATCATAATAGACTTAAAACATAAAAAGGACAATTTAGTCGGTAGCCTTGCCCTTGCCCTTGTCTGCTCCAGAGACACCTCCTTGTTCTTCCTTAACTAAAAGGTTTTAAATAAGCAAGGATGAGCACAAATTGCCTAGCAAGTAATATACAACAAGGGTGTAGGATATAATATCACAAGGTTTGAAATATCGAAGGATTATTTCTAAGATAGTTCAAAGTGTCAGAATAACATCATGAATAAGGGATATGACAATTTAATATAAATCAACAGATATATATGAATTCAACGGCTAACAATGTATCCAACTGGATAAGCAATTTATACTGAGCAGTCACTAAGGACCATTGAACTTTCACTTAGAGTTACCAATATTAGACTGATAACCAAAAATATTAAGTACTATAGATGATCAGTCTACAATACTTTACGTTAAGCATAACACCACAATAATATTTATTCATGTGTTGGGGTTTCCAACAACATACACTCCCCTTACCAAAAGGATTATCCAACTCAGTTTTCAAGATTTCCGTACCAATTAATTGGTTTGGATAGTTTTTATAAACATGCATATAGTCTAGCCGAAACAAATGGCATCGACTCTCTCCCAATATTCAAGGTCAATACTAAGTTTAACATGAATAATAACTTTCACAAGGGTTTAAGCATATTAGCTCTTTCGAACGAAAAAGTAATCTAACTTGTGTTCAAAGGGATAAGCTTAAGATATTTGTCGAATAAAATATTGCAATGATATTGCACAACAATAATAGTAGGGTCAAGGATACTTGCTCAATAATAATTAGAGTAAGTTTAGGAAACTTGCCTCAAGCGTGAGATTACCAAAATACCGCTTAACAATACACATTGAATCATATCATAATGTGATACGCATATGGGATATTCATTAGTTAAATATACTAGATATGTAAGTCTAAATGCATACTCAAACATTTAACTTAGTTGTATACTCTTCACATTCATCATTTCGTACTTATAACACAAATCAGTTCATAAGTCACCATAAAAATCAAATGACATAGTTACTTTATAAACAATTCAAGAATGCTCAAGATTAAGACCTCCTACTCATGGAACTTTTTATTTCAATGCAACACCAACTTATCAACTAGGAATCACACACACACACACACACACACGCACATATATATATATATATCAGTAGGTTTTAGATCACATTTAGCATCACAAGTATCATGTAACTACTGTCCAAAAGATCAGAAGTCACTATCTGGAATTCCAGACTGGCGCAGCTGCGCCATTGCTAAGTTTAGGACAATAAAGAATTGCTATTGGCCCCCCGACCTCGCCAAGACTCAAAAGTCTTTGCCTTGTGGGTTATGTCCGGTTTCGAACGCACAATCATACATAAGGTATTTTAACATGTTAAGGTCCCTTTCATGCTTCTTAGATCAATCTAGGTCCCTTCTTGTATAACATGGTTCTAAGTTTGATCATTTCACAATTTAAGGTCATTCAAGGTTATGAACTTACAAGGTCTAGCATGCTTGCTCTCTAAACATAAAAGATAGTTATAAATAAACATATTATACATGCTTGTGTGTATTTATAATACATACGTGAAACTAACACCGCTTTAGTTGAAAATAGGCTTCATTCATGCTTTATTTGAAATATAACATACAAGCATAGTATATCCATGGTTACACTACATGAGTTAGTTTAAGAGCATCACCAAGCATGATCACAAATGTCAGATTCTAGTCTTTAAGGTATCATGACAATATTCACATTCTAAACATACTAGTGAGTCCAACTTGTTCATGTTTCTTTGCTAATCACTTAAGCATAAGCTAAAGGTTTATTCATGCATGTCTAAGTCACATTAACATTCTTTGTAAGGTCAGAATATACAACATGTAGAAATCATACAAGTTAGCATACTAGGCTAAGTCTTTCCTTGAAAACATTTCTAACACTAGGCTTAATAAGTTTGTTCATGCTCAAAAGGACTATGTACACTACAACATGCTCATCTATGTACAAAATTAGTCATGTATAGTTTACTAGGTTCATAATTGTAGAACATGATCTTTAACATAGTTTATTTTCAAAACTTAAGGTCCAAATCTCCATTTAAACCATATGTCTCCATTAATCATGCAAGTCTATGAAAACATGCTCACATTAGGTTAACATATTCATATATACATCATACACATGTTCACATGCTAGCTTAAGTCAAAACAACTAGCTAATAATGATCAGAATTGAAAACAAATTGCTCAACTGAGTCGAGAGCCAAAGCAATTCAAGGCGCAAGCCTCAATACAAATAAATGTAGCAAGGCTGCCAGTACTGGTTCAAAGCAGAATAGTCTGCTTCGGCAACTGACTAGCCAAATCCCAAAATTTATTCACCAAATGGGTTTTAAACACTTATAAACCAATTGCAACATGCTTATATGAGCATATAACATCTATATGGACATTACCCAACCTCATTAACATACAATTCCATGAATTCAAGAATTTGAATTTCAACACTTATGAACTCTGTTAACAAAAACGAAAATGGAAAGCAAAGAATGGAATTATACCTTTGTAATGTGAAAGAACTTGCTATTACTTGAACTCTTAAACTCTAAGAATGCTTGTATGCTTTCCACTCTTACTTAGCAAAATCTCAGACAACTTCAAGAACATCAACTGATGAACATGGCTGCTATTTATAGAAGAGTTTTGGACTGGGCATTGGTGTTACACAAAACTTGAGCTCATGGTGTAATGCAATGAAACAATGGTTCAAGGAGGGTGGTTCAACCACTCCATACTAACCACCTAGCTAGCCATGATCATCTAGGATTTAGCCTTGTGGAAGAAGACGTGAAATCAAACTCAGCTACTGTTCATGTACTTGGTGACTTTCATTTTGGGACAAAAAGGAGAGAACTCAGCAATCTAGTTATCTAGGCTTAGTTTGATTTATTTAAATCCCCATAATGAAATTTTAATGTACAATCGTTACCATATTAGGATTTTAGGGATAAATTATACACTCACATCATATAATCCATGTATAGTAAATGTAAGCAATAAAATAATGCAGTCGGATATTATTGTCCGGGCAGTTCCATAATTATTCCTATCACTCATATAATTATGTTTTAATTGTCTACCCACATTCATATTGTTACATACATATTTCATGATATATTTATACCATATAGTTCTAATATATTTAGTCACAATGCCCAAACAATATAGTTATTTTTGTATTATTGTTCACATGCACATAACTATCAATATAATATTATTATATTAATAACTCACTTAATTAGGTTAAATAAATTAATCATGCACTTCCTTAATTAATTAACACCAATATTATTTAATCATTGATCAACATATTTATGGATTTCCATAGACATTACTTATCTATCTAGTAATCACCAATTATAAATTAATTACCAAGAATTCAATATTCCACCACAACCATTATCAATAACAATTAATAATCACAGATTAATCGACCATATTAACATCAATTAAAAATCCATAACAACACTTAACAATTAATATTACTGTTAATATTTCCCATCACCATGCCACATAAGGCTTTCAACGAGTTTACCACAAACTCTTCATATCCTCAGTTATTCAGTTATTTAATATAATTGAGTTATCTCATTTCATAACACGAAATCGTTCCTATTCAAATAAATATTTATTTCCATTAATATATGTATTTATTAATACGTGAAAATTCCCGGGTATTACAACTATGATTTAGATTTCATCAATGATGTGATTAATTCACTTAATTAAAATAGTGAATTAAAGTAAATATGTTTGTTGTAATAGAATGAGAGAATTGATATATTGCATATAAATGTGATATGTTAATGTAATGGCCTAATATATTATATTATGTCAAGCAAATATAAGTTGACTATGAGATGAGAAAAAAACCAATATATCTATAAATAAATATTAGTGTTAAGATTAATAAATTAAATTAATATTTAAGTGGTGGTTAAATGTATAGATTAAATAAATTATCTTATGACAATTTATAGAAGAAAAGAAATTGAATAATTATACATAATAATTGTATAATTTATTAAAGTAATTAGTGGAATAAATATTAATTATTTGATTGAAAATGTTTATTTTAATGGAGGTGTTTATCCTAATTATGAACGCATTTCATAATTTAGACCGGATATAATTGGACAAGTGTAATTGGTTAAATAAATTATCAATTAATTAAAAATAAGGAAGGAAGTATTTGTGACGCCCCCAAAATAGGTATACATCACCCATCTTGGGTCGCACATGTGAATAAATAGTTATAAGCATGTGAATTAATAGCAATTAATTGCTCGTTTATCCGATTAATTACCTGATTGGTCAGTATAACTTCCAGACATCAATTATTATCGAAATAAATGTCAATTTTCACTAACATTAATAATTCCAATATAATGGAACTATCAATTTCATCTTTAATCAACACGAACTTATTCGTCATTAATATTATAATTCATAATATTTAACAACTAGATCGTTCCCATGAAAGAGGGGGCTTTCTGATAAGGATTTTTCCCTATCGGCGCGCAATTAGATGACCAAACCTCTCTTTGACAGAACTTCTAGACGTTGTCAATATTACAAATAATAATATGAATAACTTTGTCGTCTTAATTATTGATTTAATAATATAACATATTATACAGATGATATTGTGACAATAATTGAATCAATAATATGAGAGATATGATGCAGCAATTACTGTAGCAATAATTGAATAAAACTGAGTGTCTTCTCACGTAAGCATCAATAATCAATACCGTGTGCTATTATGCAACCACGCGTATTACTGCACTTGTATCACCGATTATTTTATGACAACTTGCTTACTTTGAAAATTTTTCACATATCACCCTTAACTTTAACCCTTTATCAATTTAACCATTTACTAAATAAAATAATAATTATAAGAAAATTGAATACTTTCAATTCATAATTTCAGGATCTCACAATCTCCCCTCCTTATGAAATTTCGCCCTCGAAATTTACATACGTACCTGGTATTCGAAGAGATGAGAATACCTTGCTTTCTTTTCGGATTGTACCTTCCCGATTATTTCCTCTGTATCATGATTTTCCCATTCCTCATCTCCTGTATTTCAGATATCATTCTAGAATATATCTTCAAAACAAAGGTTAATTGACATATCACAATTTGTCAACTTATCAAGTAAACAATTTCAGCTTAGGTAAGTCACACACTAGCGAAGTATATAACTCGTCTCTCCCCTCCTAGTTCTAGACTCTTATCTCCGCCAGCAACCATATCCCTAAGCTCTGATACCAACTGTGACGCCCCCAAAATAGGTATACATCACCCATCTTGGGTCGCCAGATACATGGTACAGAATACAAATACAACTTAATTATACAACTGTCGTGTAAAATATGACAAAACATAAGCTGAGAGTTTTAATATGAATATTATCTTCTAGACAATATCCACACTCAATGGAGTCCTCATTACAATTATTATCACACTATTCCATAGAATAGTGAGGACTACTAAAGCCACTTATCCTGGACCATCACTCCATTCCCCGACTCGTCCCAGCTATATTCTCATTTTCTGAAGAAAACAATAAAAGAAAAGGGTGAGCTCAACTAGCCCAGTAAGAAATATTTGTGGTGTACAGTGATGCGTCGCATAGAGGACTTAGTTGTGTGCTTATGCAACACGGCAAGGTTATTGCGTATGCATCACGACAATTAAAGGATTACGAAAAACGATACCCTACTCATGACCTAGAGTTAGCGGCCGTAGTTTTTGTGTTAAAGATATGGAGACATTATTTGTACGGAGAAAAATGTGAGATATACACGGACCACAAAAGTCTGAAATATATCTTCACACAGAAGGAGTTGAACATGCGTCAGAAGAGGTGGTTAGAGTTAATCAAAGATTATGAGTGTGAAATTCTTTATCACCCGGGGAAGGCAAACGTAGTTGCCGACGCTCTGAGCAGGAAAGGAAGGGGGAAATTGTTTCGACTGACAACTCAGGAGGAGTTAATAAGAGATATGGAGAAATTAGAAATAGAAGTGAGGGGACCCGAGGGTCTGCAAAAAAATTATTTGTAATAGAAGCTTGTCCGACATTGTTGGATAGAGTAAAGAAATCCCAGGAGAAAGATGGAGAGTGTGAGAAAATCAGAAGGATCGTGGAAAAAGAGGAAGAAAAATTTTGAATAGATAAAGATGGTATCTTAAGATTAAAAGGGATAGTATGGGTACCGATAGTGGCCGAGATAAGAGAGGAGATTTTACACGAGGCTCATAATACGACGTATTCCATTCATCCGGGAGGCAAGAAGATGTATCGGGACTTGAAGCAACATTATTGGTGGCCAAATTTGAAACGGGGAATTGTGGAGTACGTTAGCAGATGTCTTACGTGTCAACGTGTAAAAGCAGAGCATCAGTGATCGAGTGGTTTACTACAACCGTTGGAAATACCCGAGTGGAAATGGGAGCATATTACGATGGATTTCGTGGTAGGACTTCCAGTCACACAGAAAGGTTTGGATGCTATTTGGGTCATTGTGGATCGACTTACGAAGACTACACATTTTCTACCTATCAAGATCCGCTACAGTTTAAATCAATTAGCGAATATGTACGTAAAGGAAATTGTTTCACGACATGGAGTGCCGGTATCGATTGTTTCTGACCGAGACCCGCGTTTCAAATCAAAATTCTAGAAAAGCTTGCAAGAGAGGATGGGAACACAGTTGAGATTGAGTACTGCTTATCATCCTCAGACGGACGGACAGAGTGAGCGACCTATACAAACACTAGAGGACATGCTTAGGACCTGCGTGATGGACTTTAAGGGAAATTGGGACGACCACTTACCCTTAGTCAAATTTGCGTATAATAATAGTTACCATGAAAGTATCGGCATGCCACCGTATGAAGCTCTTTACGGAAGAAAGTGCAGAACGCCTTCATGTTGGGATGAAGTCGGAGAACGACGAATACTCGGACCTGAATTAGTATAACAAATCGCAGACGTGGTAAAAGTGATAAGGGCTAGACTCGTACCAGCTCAAGATCGCCAGAAAAAGTATGCATATTTGCATCGACAAGACCGAGATTTTGAAGTCAGAAGTTTTGTGTTCTTGAAGGTATCTCCGTGGAAGGGTAAAATCCGTTTCGACAAGAAAGGAAAACTGAGTCCAAGATTCATAGGACCGTTCAAGATACTAAAGTGAGTGGGCGAAGTAGCGTACAAAGTTGCACTACCACCTGAGTTGGAGCACATCCATAACGTGTTTCACATATCCGTGTTGCATCCGTACAAGCCTGACTACAAGCACATGATTTCTTATGAACCCATTCAAGTAGAGAAGAACTTAGCGTACGAAGAAATTCATGTCCAAATTCTAGATAGGAAAAAGCAAACCTTAAGTAATAAAGTTATTTCTTCTGTAAAAGTACGTTGGCGTAACCACGATGTCGAGGAGGCAAGGTGGGAGTTAGAAGATAGAATGATGAGGGATTATCCCCATCTGTTTGTGTAACCTTGTAGCAATTCCGGGATAGAATTTTTATAAGGGGGGGAGGATGTAATACCCGAGAATTTTCGCATATTATTAAATAAATATATTAATGAAAATGACTATTTTTTTTTAATATGAACAATTGCGTGTCATGAAATGTGATAACTCGATTATTAAATAAATATATTAATATAAGTGTTAATTAATTAAGGAGGTGCATGATTAAACTATTTAACATAATTAAGTGAGTTATTAATATAATAATATTATATTGATAGTTATGTGCATGTGAATAATAATACAAATATAACTATACGATGCGATTGTGACATTTATGTGCTATATATATATATATATATATATATATATATATATATATATATATATATATATATATATATATATATATATATATATTAAGTCTTATAAAACTATATTGTATGAGCATTATGACTAAATATATTGGGACTATATGTTATAATACATTATCTATGTAGCAATATTTATGTGGGCATGTGTGGAGATGATATACCATGAACTATTAAAGTATACCAGTGTGATAAAATGTACATGGATTATATATATATCACACTCCCATATTTCTTCTACTACATTGAAACCTTAATTATTAAGTGTGACATTTAATCATAATATGTGGTTGAGATGTGTATTAAAAATATAACATAAGAGTGAGGATGTGTAGGAGTATACAAGAATGCTAGTTAACTTGTTTGTCCCAAATTGATAGTCCCATTTACCTCTCATTTGTCATTCACGTGTGCTAGAAAAAGGTTAAGGCCTATGTTTTCATATTTTTTTCCAAAGCTTGCTAGGCATGATCATGGAGGGACTGGTACTCATGATGAGATCCAACAACTAATTACCAAATCCTTCTTATACTTCATGCAATCTCTTAATCCATGAGTTTGAATTCTTGGGCAATAACTTGACATGGTTATTGAGTATTCTATAAATGGAGCTCTTCCCTTCATTCTTTGTGTTGTTTGAGATTGTTTGAGAATTGCTAAGTAAGAATTGAGAGCATACAAGTGTGCTAGAGCGTAGGAATTCAAGTGGAGCAAGTTCTTTTCACATTGCAAAGGTATAATTCCATTACTAGCTTTCCAATTTCAGTTTCTGTAAAAATGGAGTCTTTGAGTCTTGAAATCCAAATTCTTGAATTCATGGAATTGTATGTTAATGAAGTTGGGTATTGGTTATATAGTTGCTAAGTGATCATATAAGCATGTTACCATTGGTTTATGAGTGTTTAGAAGTGATATCATATGAAAATTTTGAGTTTTGGTTTGGACGATTCTTGAAGCGATATTCTTCGCCTGAACCAAAGCACGACACCTTGCATTTGCACCATATTTGTATTGAGTATGACTTAAGCTGCCTTGGGTTCTTGAGTTCAATTTTTAGCTTCTGTTTTCAAGTCTGATCCATATGAGCTAGTAGTTATGACTTAAACTAACATCTAAACATGTGTATAATGGATATGTTGACCTAATGTGAACATGTTTTCATAGACTTGCATGACTAATGGAGACATATGGTTTAAATGGAGGTTTGAACCTTAAGTTTTGAAAACCAACTTTGGTAAAAGATCATGTTCTATTAATTATGAATCTAGTAAGCTATACATGACTGATTTTGCACTTAGATGAGCATGTTGTAGAGTACATAGTCCATTGAGCATGATCAAGCTTGTTAAGCCTTATGTTAGAAATATTCTCAATAAGAGACTTAAACTAGTATGTTAGCTTATATGAATTCTACATGTTGTATATTCTGACTTTGCAAAGCATGTTAATGTGATTTAGATATGCATGAATAAACCTTTAGCTTGTGCTTAAGTGATTAGCAAAGAAACATGAACAAGTTGGACTCACTAGTAAGTTTAGAATGTGAATATTGTCATGATATCTTGAAGACTAGAATCTGACATTTGTGATCATATTTAATGACTCTCTTAGATGTACTCATGTGTCATAAATGTGTATATGCCATGCCTCACTATCGTAGCTCAAGTAATGCATAAACGAAGCTTATTTTCAACTATAGTTAGTTCACGTATGTGTTATGAATACACACAAGCATGCCTAATGTGATTGTTATAACTATCTTGAATGTTTAGAAAACAAACATGCTAGACTTTGTGGTTTTATGACCTTAATTTGTTGAAATGATCGAACTTAGAACCATTTTATACAAGAAGGGACATAGATTGATCTAAGAAGCATGTGAAAACCTTTAACATGTCAAAATACATTAAGTATGATTGTGCGTTCGAGACCGGACAGAACCCCAAGGCGACCTTGGTAGAGTCGAGGGATCATGAAGCAATTGCTACCGTTCTAGTTTAACCATGGCCTTAATTGCCAATCTGGAATTCTAGATGGTGACTTATGATCTTTTGGACAGTAGTTACATGACACTTATAATGCTAAATGTGATCTAAAATCTACTGATATATATATATATATATGTGTGATGCCTAGTTGATACGTGGGTGTTGCATTGAAATGAGATGTCCATGAGTAGGAGGTCGTAACCTTGAGCATTCTTGATTTATTTATAGAGTGACTATGTCATTTGCTTTTCATGGTGACTTACGAACTAATTTTGTGTTATAAGTACGTAAAGTATGAAATGAAGTATGTGAAGAGTATACAATTAAGCTAAATGTTTGAGTATGCATTTAGACTTACATATCTAGTATATTTAACTAATGAATACACTATATGCGTATCACATTATGATAGGATTCGAAAGTGTATTGTTAAGCGATATTTTGGTAATCTACGCTTGAGGCAAGTTCCCTAAACTTACTCTAATTATTATTGAGCAAGTTTCCTTTTACCATACTTTTATTGAGCAAGTATCCGAACCCTATTATTATTGTGCAATACCATTGCATTTTACCGTAAGCTTATCCTTTTGAATACAAGTTAGATTACTTTGTTAAACC
The DNA here is from genome assembly GCA_020205605.1 of Panax ginseng. Classification (NCBI taxonomy): domain Eukaryota; kingdom Viridiplantae; phylum Streptophyta; class Magnoliopsida; order Apiales; family Araliaceae; genus Panax; species Panax ginseng. The sequence continues at coordinate 57,562,903 of CM035134.1, read as the reverse complement.
CTTGTGAAAGCTATTATTTATGTTGAAATTGGTATAGTCCTTGAATATTGTGGAAGAGTCGATGCCATTTGATTCGGCTAGACTATATGCATGTTTATAAAAACCTGGCCCAAACCAATTGATTGAAAAGGAATCATGAAAGCCGAGTTGAACAACCCTTTTGGTAAGGGGAGTGTATGTTGTTGGAAACCCCAACACATGAATAAATATTATTGTGGTGTTATGCATAACGAAAGTATTATGGTGATCATCTATAGTACTTGATATTTTTGGGTTATCAGTTTAATATTGGTAACTCTAGTGGAAGTTCCATAGTCCTTAGTGACTGCTCAGTATAAATTTCTTATCCAGTTGGATACATTGTTAGCCGTTGAATTCATATATATCTGTTGATTTATATTAAATTGTTATATCCCTTACTCATGATGTTATTCTGATACTTTGAACTATCATAGAAATAACCCTTCGATATTTCAAACCTTGTGATATTATATCCTACACCCTTGTTGTATATTATTTACTAGGTAATTTGTGCTCATCCTTACTTATTTAAAACCTTTCAGTTAAGGAAGAACAGGGAAGTGTCTCTGGAGCAGACAAGGGCAAGGGCAAGGCTACCGACTAGCTTGTCCTTTTTATGTTTAAAGCTATTATGTTATGTAAAGACTATTTGAGGACTATGTTTAAACTTAAGTAGGATTATGTAATAGGTCTTTATTCGATACTATTATGTAATCTATTAAGTACTATAGGTTGCGAGACTTGGGAGAATAATTTTAATAAATCATTGTATATTATTCTAAAATAGATTTTCCGTTGTGTATGCGTTATTTTAATTATTATGGTTTTACCATGAGAACGTGATGAACCGAATTCGAGCGACCAAGTGGAGGTCCAAATTTGGGGGCATCACAATCATACCAAGTCCATCTCTGCACGTAAGCCAAAGATGACTTTCATCACAATATAAGCATGAGGATGATGACAATGACATAATAATTCAATAAAACAAGTTCAAGGTTAAATTTTAAAGATTTATAATTTAATTTATCCAGAAATCAATAACGTCCAAATTGTCAACATGATTGCTTTGTAGAGTAAAATTCAAGAATAATATTCATGTACCAAAAATAATTTGGACAGAAAAGAAATATATTTTTCGGGTAAATAGTACCCCGTGAATATTACCCTGTGAATAGTACTTTGAGAATAGTACTTCGTGAATAGTACCCTGACATGAAAAGTACCCCAAATACCCGAGTGAATAATATTCAGGTGAATAGTAATTTGGGTGAATAGTAACCCGTGAATAGTAACTCGTGAATAGTACTTTGACACAAAAAGTGCCTCGAATACCCGAGTGAATAATACTAGAAAGAATAGTAATCAGGTGAATAGTAACTCATAAATAAAATACCAAATAAAATGATATTTCATGACGAGTACAAAAGAAATGATATCTCATACGAGTATAATAGAATATACGAAACTGCAAATGGATTTTCATCTGCCATGCGGTAATCCATGTAGACAGATCATTTCCACAATTTAATAAAGAATGAATACGAAAGGTCATTCACCATGCATGCGGTAGTCCGTGTAGACAAGTCATTCCAACAAAATAATAAAGAATGGAATAACAAAAGAATTCACCAAGCATGCGATAGAGCACGCATAAAAGTTATTCCCAATGAATAATAAAGAATGGAATAATGAGAAGAATTCACCGGGCATGCGATAGAGCGCATGCAGACGGAGTTATTCCCCAGCGTAATAATAAATAATGGAACCGGGTCATGCGTAATACGCATGCGGACATGATATTCCAACGAGAATAATAAAGAATGGAATAACTGAAGAATTTCACCATGTATGCGGTACTCAGATGTAGGCGGAGTTATTCCAACATAATAATACGCACAGACATCATCTTTAATCAACACAAACTTATTCGTCATTAATATTATAATTCATAATATTTATCAATCAGGTCATTCCTAGGAAAGAGGGGGCTTTCCGATAAGGATTTCTGTGACGCCCCCAAAATTGGTATACATCCCCTATCTTGGGTCGCCAGATACATGGTACATAAATCAACTACAAACTAACTTATACAACAGTCGTGTACAATACGACAAAACATAGTTGAGAGTTTTAATACGAATATTGCCTTCTAAACAATATCCACACTCAAATGAGTCCTCGTTATATTTATTATCACACTATTTAACAGAATAGTGAGGACTACTAATGCTATCATCTGGACCGTCAATCCATTCCTCAACTCGTCCCAGCTATATTCTCATTTCCTGAAGAGAACAGTGAAAGAAAGGGTGAGCTCAACTAGCCCAGTAAAAATATTATGACTAAGATAATGCAGAATAAATTATCATTAGCCTTTAACAGTGTTAATCTGATACAATTATAACAAACATCAAGTTTAACTACAACGGAACAAACAATCCTTTAGAAGAGTCAAGTAGAGAATAAAATTTACTATCTTCTATGATTTAAAAGGTTTTTCATCACTTTTATCACTGAGACTCAGCTTAATAAATAATCCACATCATCAAATCATTCCTACACTACAGGCCAAGGATATTATTTAGTATCACGACCACGAATTATCCATACACTACGGGCCACAGATAATCGTGTTTTCATCAACGGTCCTGATCATGTCATAAAACAATTCATCTTTGCACCCTTGGCCGAAGAGAATCCATAGCCATAATCATACCAAAAACTGTCCATCAATGCACTATGGCCAATGAGGATTTTTACCACATCATTCGCCACATTACGGTCATGATTATACCGAATAATCCCTGGTCATAATCACACCAAGTCCATCTATGCACGTAAGCCAAAGATGACTTTCATCACAATATAAGCATGAGAATGATGACAATGATATAAGCATTAATCAACGAAAATAAGGATAAATATTAAAGACTTTAAATTTATCCAAATATTATCAATCACTTAATAAACTCAAAATCTAATATTATTAATATTATAAAAATATTTTAATCACTTCTTAAACTTATAAACAATTTATTTCAATTGTTTACACTTTACCAAATAACGCATTTAATCATTTAAAAATGCCATACTCATAAGATTTCATCACCAATGATCAAATCCCTTATCAAAAATCTGCATATACCCTATATAGGATTCCCAAGCCATAAAATCCTATTTTCCAATTTTGTTACTTCACATAACATATTTAATTCATTTACTCATAACTAGTTTATTTTCATGAAAAATACCAAATCAGTCCCAAAAATATTTCTTTTCTGGGATTTAACAGAATATAGTCCCATATTGAACATATATTTTTCTCATAATTTTTAAAATTTATTTACTATTTTTCATATGGACAAAACTGGCGAATATTTAGACATTTATCATAAATTGTACTTTTGCCCAAAAATTCTGAAATTTACAGGGTTTACTCCTGTTATATACATGTACTCCCAATAATAATTTCACCAATTTTGGAGTTAACCACAAGGAGTTATAAGAATTTACTTTTAAAATAGTCTTTTCCCATAAAATCCATAACTCTTAATCTATACATCCAAAAATCGTCATCTTTGGACACAATATAGAAAACTCATCAAATTATCATTTCAAATTTTTCGAGAATTTTTGAGAGTTGAAAAAATTATGAAACTGCCCCTGGCAGAAACCCCTTTTTAACAAAAATACTATTCATACGAATACAAAAAATAATATCCCTTCAAAAGATGAAATAAATAATAACCCTTTCGAATATTGAACGAAAATAATACTCCTTACAAATATTGAATAGAAATAATATTCCTTACGAATATTAAACGACTATAATGATATTGAACGATAATAATGTTCATATGAATATGAAAAATAATTTCTCTTCAGAATAAAAAAAATAATAATCCTTACCTTGAAAAGAAGAATATTCCAACTGGTATAGCGGATATATTCTTGAAGAAAACTTCTACTGTATTCTACGTTCAAAGCTTTCTAAAACTCTAAAGAAATATGCTCAATATTATAGAAGAAGAATTTTCTGATTCTGGTGTGATTTTTCATTCTAACTAAGCATCCTATTTATAGGAAAATAGAAAGGATACTATGCAATAAAATATAATATAGAATATATATATATATATATATATATATATATATATATATCTGAGACGAGGATCAAGAGTAGACCTCTTAAGTAGTAGAACTCTCTTAAATAATAGAACTTTATCAAAAGCGACGTAGTTTTGATAAGGCGTAGTGGCATTTTATAAATACCATGCCACCGCGTATTTATAAAAAAATGCCACTGCTGCCTTATCAAAACTAAATCGTTTTGATAAAATTCTATTATTTAAGGCATTCTCGCTATTTAAGAATTCTACTCTTGATCCTTTCAGATATATATATATATATATATATATATATATATATTATTTAAAATCTAATAAAACAAATAACTTTATAAAAGTATTACATTTTATATAAAAGATTCTACTATGCAAACACTATATAGCAGCACTATGCAAATACTATGCATAATAAAATATAATATATTCTAATTATTGTCTATTAAAACAAATAACTTTGTTTTATATAAAAGATTTTACTATACAAAATACTATGCATAATAGAATATAATATATTCTATTTATAGTCTAATAAAACAAACAACTTTATAAAAGTATTCTGTTTTATATAAACAGATTTTACTATGCAAAACACTATGCATAATAGAATATAATATATTCTAATTATAGTCTAATAAAATAAACAACTTTATAAAAGTATTATGTTTTATATAAAAAGCTTTCCTGTTTTATTACTAATAATAAAACAAAAACTTAGACAACCAGATCCTTCTTAGGAAAGAGAAGTTTCATGTTTTATTACTAATAATAAAACAAAACTGAGACAACCAATAAGGGAGTGCCCTCCCATGAAGGTAACTGGAATTTGGGAGATATGGACCAATAGTGACAAATATTTCACGGGCAAAGTTTGCTACTTACAGATGCTAGATTTTCAATAATGTCATATAAAATAAATTTTAATAATATAAATATATATATATATATATATATATATATATATATATATATAAACTTATGTTATATACTAATTCTTCCCACCCGTGACAACTTTCAGGATTCCTCCCCCAATTTCTTCTTTCAACATATGGGTCTCACATGTTCCCCTCCCACCAACATGTCACCATCACAGTGGGTACCATTATATATATACTGAATAACTTTCTACCAATTATTTTATAACAACTTGCTTACTTTAAAAAAATTCAAATATCACCCTTAACTTTAAACTTTTATCAATTTAACTATTTGCCAAAATAGAAAAAATTGAGTACTTTTATTTCATAAAATTCGGGGTCTCACAATCTCCCCTCCTTATGAAATTTCGCCCTCGAAATTTACATACGTACCTGATTTTTGAAGAGATGAGAATACCTTACTTTTTTTTCGGATTGTACCTTCCCGGTTATTTCTGCTCTATCATGATTTTCCCATTTCTCATCTCATGTATTTCAAATATCATTCTAGAACATAGTTTCAAAATAAGGGTTAATTAACATATCACATATTATCCTTATACTCTGACCAACCAATTAAATACCAAATAAACTTAGGTAGGTCATACTAGCGAAGGAATTCACATCTCTCCCCTCCTAGTTCTTGTCTCACATCTCGGCAGAGGATCATATCCTAAGTTTTGATACCAATTGTGACGCCCCCAAAATTGGTATACATCACCTATCTTGGGTCGCTTGGACATGGTACATAAATCAACTACAAACTAACTTATACAAATCGTGTACAATACGACAAAACATAGTTGAGAGTTTTAATACGAATATTGCCTTCTAGACAATATCCACACTCAAATGAGTCCTCATTATATTTATTATCACACTATTTAACAGAATAGTGAGGACTACTAATGTTATCATCTGGACCGTAAATCAATTCCTCAACTCGTCCCAGCTATATTCTCATTTCCTGAAGAGAACAATGAAAGAAAGGGTGAGCTCAACTAGCCCAGTAAGAAATATTATGACTAAGATAATGCAGAATAAATTATCGTTAGCCTTTAACAATGTTAATCTGATACAATATAACAAACATCAAGTTTAACTACAGCGGAACAAACAATCCATTAGAAGAGTCAAGTAGAGAATAAAATCTACTATCTTCTATGATTTAAAAGTTTTTCATCAATTTTATCACTGAGACTTAGCTTAATAAATAATCCACATCATCAAATCATCCCTGCACTACAGGCCAAAGATATTATTTAGTATCACAACCACGAATTATCCATGCACTACTGGCCACAGATAATCGTGTTTTCATCAACGGTCCTGATCATGCCATAAAATAATTCATCTTTGCACCCTTGGCCGAAGAGAATCCATAGCCATAATCATACCAAAAACTGTCCATCAATGCACTACGGCCAATGAGGATTTTTACCGCATCATTCGCCACATTACGGTCATGATTATACCAAATAATCCCTGGTCATAATCACACCAAGTCCATCTATGCACGTAAGCCAAAGATGACTTTCATCACAATATAAGCATGAGAATGATGACAATGATATAAGCATTAATCAACGAAAACAAGGATAAATATTAAAGACTTTAAATTTATCCAAATATTATCAATCACTTAATAAACTCAAAATCTAATATTATTAATATTATAACAATATTTTAATCACTTCTTAATCTTATAAACAATTTATTTTAATTGTTTACACTTTACCAAATAACGCATTTAATCATTTAAAAATACCATACTCATAAGATTTCATCACCAATGATCAAATCTCTTATCAAAAATCTGCATATACCCTATATATGATTCCCAAGCCATAAAATCCTATTTTCCAATTTTGTTACTTCATATAACATATTTAATTCATTTACTCATAACTAGTTTATTTTCATGAAAAATACCAAATCAGTCCCAAAAATATTTCTTTTTTGGGATTTAACAGACTATAGTCCCATATTGAACATATATTTTTCTCATAATTTTTAAAATTTATTTACTATTTTTCATATGGACAAAGCGCGAATATTTAGACATTTATCATAAATTGTACTTTTGTCCAAAACTTTGAAAATTACAGGGTATACTCTGTTATATACATGTACTTCAATAAAAATTTCACCAATTTTGGAGTTAACCACAAGGAGTTATAAGGGTTTACTTTTAAAATAGTCTTTTCCCATAAAATCCATAACTCTTAATCTATACATCCAAAAATCGTCATCTTTGGACACAATATAGAAAACTCATCAAATTATCATTTCAAATTTTTCTAGAATTTTTGAGAGTCGAAAAAATTATGAAACTGCCCCTGGCAGAAACCCTTTTTTAACGAAAATACTATTCATACGAATACGAAAAATAATATCCCTTCAAAAGATGAAATAAATAATAACCCTTTCGAATATTGAACGAAAATAATATTCCTTACGAATATTGAATGGAAATAATATTCCTTACGAATATTAAACGAATATAATGATATTAAAAGATAATAATTTTCATATGAATATGAAAAATAATTTCTCTTCAGAATAAAAAAAATAATAATCCTTACCTTGAAAAGAAGAGTATTCCAACTAGTATATCAGATATATTCTTGAAGAAAACTTCCACTGTATTCTACGTTCAAAGCTTTCTAAAACTCTAAAGAAATATGCTCAATATTATAGAAGAAGAATTATCTGATTCTGGTGTGATTTTCCATTCTAACTAAGCATCCTATTTATAGGAAAATAGAAAAGGATACTATGCAATAAAATATAATATAATATATATATATATATATATATATATATATATATATATATATATATCTGAGAGCAGGATCAAAGTAGACCTCTTAAGTAGTAGAACTCTCTTAAATAATAGAACTTTATCAAAAGCGACGTAGTTTTGATAAGGCTATGATGGCATTTTGTAAATACCATGCCATAGCGTATTTTAAAAAATGCCACCGCGTCTTATCAAAACTACGTCGTTTTAATAAAATTCTCTTATTTAAGGCATTCTCGCTATTTAAGAATTCTACTCTTGATCCTTTCAGATATATATATATATATATATATATATATATATATATATATATATATATATTATTTAAAATCTAATAAAACAAATAACTTTAGAAAAGTATTCTATTTTATATAAAAAGATTTTACTATGCAAATACAATGCGGCACTATGCATAATAAAATATAATATATTCTAATTATTGTCTATTAAAACAAATAACTTTGTTTTATATAAAAGATTTTACTATACAAAATACTATGCATAATAGAATATAATATATTCTATTTATAGTCTAATAAAACAAACAACTTTATAAAAGTATTACATTTTATATAAAGCATTTTTTACTATGCAAAACACTATGCATAATAGTAATAATATAATATATTCTAATTATAGTCTAATAAAATAAACAACTTTATAAAAGTATTATGTTTTATATAAAAGCTTTCTGTTTTATTACTAATAATAAAACAAAAACTTAGACAACCAGATCCTTCTTAGGAAAGAGAAGTTTCATGTTTTATTACTAATAATAAAACAAAATCGAGACAACCAATAAGGGAGTGCCCTCCCATGAAGGTAACTGGAATTTGGGAGATATGGACCAATAGTGACAAATATTTCACGGGCTGAGTTTGCTACTTACAGATGCTAGATTTTCAATAATGTCATATAAAATAAATTTTAATAATATAAATATATATATATATATATATATATATATATATAAACTTATGTTATATACTAATTCTTCCCACCCGTGACAACTTTCAGGATTCCTCCCCCCAATTTCTTCTTTCAACATATGGGTCTCACATGTTCCCCTCCCACCAACATGTCACCATCACAGTGGGTACCATTATATATATACTGAATAATTTTCTACCAATTATTTTATAACAACTTGCTTACTTTAAAAAAAATTCAAATATCACCCTTAACTTTAAACTTTTATCAATTTAACTTTTTGCCAAAAATAGAAAAAATTGAATACTTTTATTTCATAAAATTTGGGGTCTCACAATCTCCCCTCCTTATGAAATTTCGCCCTCGAGATTTACGTACGTACCTGATTTTCGAAGAGATGAGAATACCTTACTTTTTTTCGGATTGTACATTCCCGGTTATTTCTGCTCTATCATGATTTTCCCATTTCTCATCTCATGTATTTCAAATATCATTCTAGAACATAGTTTCAACGGTCCTTATCATACCATAAAATAATTCATCTTTGCACCCTTGGCTGAAGAGAATCCATAGCCATAATCATACCAAAAACTGTCCATCAATGCACTACGGCCAATGAGGATTTTTACAACATCATTCGCTACATTACGGTCATGATTATACCGAATAATCCCTGGACATAATCACACCAAGTCCATCTATGCACGTAAGCCAAAGATGACTTTCATCACAATATAAGCATGACAATGATATAAGCATTAATCAACGAAAAACAAGGATAAATATTAAAGACTTTAAATTTATCCAAATATTATCAATCACTTAATAAACTCAAAATCTAATATTATTAATATTATAACAATATTTTAATCACTTCTTAAACTTATAAACAATTTATTTTAATTGTTTACACTTTACCAAATAACGCATTTAATCATTTAAAAATGTCATACTCATAAGATTTCATCACCAATGATCAAATCTCTTATCAAAAATCTGCATATACCCTATATAGGATTCCCAAGCCATAAAATCCTATTTTCCAATTTTGTTACTTCACATAACATATTTAATTCATTAACTCATAACTAGTTTATTTTCATGAAAAATACCAAATCAGTCCCAAAAATATTTCTTTTTACGGGATTTAATGTAGAATATAGTCCCATATTGAACATATATTTTTCTCAGAATTTTTAAAATTTATTTACTATTTTTCATATGGACAAAACTGCCGAATATTTAGACATTTATCATAAATTGTACTTTTGTCCAAAAATTCTGAAATTTACAGGGTATACTCCTGTTATATACATGTACTCCCAATAAATATTTCACTAATTTTGGAGTTAACCACAAGGAGTTATAAGGGTTTACTTTTAAATAGTCTTTTCCCATAAAATCCATAACTCTTAATCTATACATCCAAAAATCGTCATCTTTGGACACAATATAGAAAACTCATCAAATTATCATTTCAAATTTTTCTAGAATTTTTGAGAGTCAAAAAAATTATGAAACTGCCCCTGGCAAAAACCCCTTTTTAACGAAAATACTATTCATACGGATACGAAAAATAATATCCCTTCAAAAGATGAAATAAATAATAACCCTTTCGAATATTGAACGAAAATAATATTCCTTACGAATATTGAATGGAAATAATATTCCTTACGAATATTAAACGAATATAATGATATTGAACGATAATAATATTCATATGAATATGAAAAATAATTTCTCTTCAGAATAAAAAAAATAATAATCCTTACCTTGAAAAGAAGAGTATTCCAACTGGTATAACAGATATATTCTTAAAGAAAACTTCCACTGTATTTTACGTTCAAAGCTTTCTAAAACTCTAAAGAAATATGCTCAATATTATAGAAGAAGAATTCTCTGAATCTGGTGTTATTTTCCATTCTAACTAAGCATCCTATTTATAGGAAAATAGAAAGGATACTATGCAATAAAATATAATATAAAATATATATATATATATATATATTTATATATTTTATTTAAAATCTAATAAAACAAATAACTTTATAAAAGTATTATGTTTTATATAAAAAGATTTTACTATGCAAACACTATACGCAGCACTATGCAAATACTATGTATAATAAAATATAATATATTCTAATTATTGTCTATTAAAACAAATAACTTTGTTTTATATAAAAGATTTTACTATACAAAATACTATGCATAATAGAATATAATATATTCTATTTATAGTCTAATAAAACAAACAATTTATAAAAGTATTACATTTTATATAAATGATTTTACTATGCAAAACACTATGCATAATAGAATATAATATATTCTAATTATAGTCTAATAAAACAAACAAATTTATAAAAGTATTCTTTTTTTATATAAAAGCTTTCTGTTTTATTACTAATAATAAAACAAAAACTTAGACAACCAGATCCTTCTTAGGAAAGAAGTTTCTGTTTTATTACTAATAATAAAACAAAACTGAGACAACCAATAAGGGAGTGCCCTCCCATGAAGGTAACTGGAATTTGGGAGATATGGACCAATAGTGACAAATATTTCACGGGCTGAGTTTGCTACTTACAGATGCTAGATTTTCAATAATGTCATATAAAATAAATTTTAATAATATAAATATATATATATATATATATATATATATATATATATAAACATATGTTATATACTAATTCTTCCCACCCGTGACAACTTTCAGGATTCCTCCCCCCAATTTCTTCTTTCAACATATGGGTCTCACATGTTCCCCTCCCACCAACATGTTACCATCATAGTGGGTACCATTATATATATACTGAATAACTTTCTACCAATTATTTTATAACAACTTGCTTACTTTAAAAAAAATTCAAATATCCCCCTTAACTTTAAACTTTTATCAATTTAACTATTTGCCAAAATAGAAAAAATTGAATACTTTTATTTCATAAAATTTGGGGTCTCATAATCTCCCCTCCTTATGAAATTTCGCCCTCGAAATTTACGTACGTACCTGATTTTCGAAGAGATGAGAATACCTTACTTTTTTCGGATTGTACCTTCCCGGTTATTTCTGCTCTATCATGATTTTCCCATTTCTCATCTCATGTATTTCAAATATCATTCTAGAACATAGTTTCAAAATAAGGATTAATTAACATATCACATATTATCCCTATACTCTGACCGACCAATTAAATACCAAATAAACTTAGGTAGGTCATACTAGCGAAGGAATTCCCCGTCTCTCCCCTCCTAGTTCTTGTCTCACATCTCAGCCAGGGATCATATCCCTAAGTTTTGATACCAACTGTGACGCCCCCAAAATTGGTATACATCACCTATCTTGGGTCGCCAGATACATGGTACATAAATTAACTACAAACTAACTTATACAACAGTCGTGTACAATACGACAAAACATAGTTGAGAGTTTTAATACGAATATTGTCTTCTAGACAATATCCACACTCAAAGGAGTCCTCATTATATTTATTATCACACTATTTAACAGAATAGTGAGGACTACTAATGTTATCATCTGGACCGTCAATCCATTCCTCAACTCGTCCCAGCTATATTCTCATTTTCTAAAGAGAACAGTGAAAGAAAGGGTGAGCTCAACTAGCCCAGTAAAAATATTATGACTAAGATAATGCAGAATAAATTATCGTTAGCCTTCAACAGTGTTAATCTGATACAATATAACAAACATCAAGTTTAACTACAGCGGAACAAACAATTCATTAGAAGAGTCAAGTAGAGAATAAAATCTACTATCTTCTATGATTTAAAAGGTTTTTCATCACTTTTATCACTGAGACTCGGCTTAATAAATAATCCACATCATCAAATCATCCCTGCACTACAGGCCAAGGATATTATTTAGTATCACGACCACGAATTATCCATGCACTACAGGCCATAGATAATTGTGTTTTCATCAACGGTCCTGATCATGCCATAAAACAATTCATCTTTGCACCCTTGGCCGAAGAGAATCCATAGCCATAATCATACCAAAAACTGTCCATCAATGCACTACGGCCAATGAGAATTTTTACCATATCATTCGCCACATTACGGTCATGATTATACCGAATAATTCCTGGTCATAATCACACCAAGTACATCTATGCACGTAAGCCAAAGATGACATTCAATACCGTGTGCTATTATGCAACCACGCGTATTACTGTACTTTTATCACCGATTATTTTATGACAACTTGCTTACTTTGAAAATTTTTCACATATCACCCTTAACTTTAAGCCTTTATCAATTTAACCATTTACTAAATAAAATAATAATTATAAGAAAATTGAATAATTTCATTTCATAATTTTGGGATCTCACAATCTCCCCTCCTTATGAAATTTTGCCCTCGAAATTTACGTACGTACCTAGTATTCGAAGAGATGAGAATAACTTGATTTCTTTTTGGATTGTACCTTCCCGATTATTTCCTCTGTATCATGATTTTCCCATTGCTCATCTCCTGTATTTCAGATATCATTCTAGAATATATCTTCAAAACAAAGGTTAATTGACATATCACAATTTGTCAACTTATCAAGTAAACAATTTAAACTTAGGTAAGTCACACACTAGCGAAGTATATAACTCGTCTCTCCTCCTAGTTCTAGACTTATTATCCACCCGACCATATCCCTAAGCTCGATACAATCGTGGACGCCCCCAAAATAGGTATACATCACCCATCTTGGGTCGCTAGATACATGGTACAGAATACAAATACAACTTAATTATATAACTGTCGTGTAAAATACGACAAAATATAAGCTGAGAGTTTTAACACGAATATTATCTTCTAGACAATATCCACACTCAATGGAATCATCATTACAATTATTATCACACTATTCCATAGAATAGTGAGGACTACTAAAGCCACTTATCCTAGACCATCACTCCATTCTCCGACTCGTCCCAGCTATATTCACATTTCCTGAAGAGAACAATGAAAGAAAAGGGTGAGCTCAACTAGCCCAGTAAGAAATATTATGACTAAATATTGCAGAATAAATTATCCTTAGCCTTCAACAGTATAACAACTGATAGAATACAATAGACAACAAGTTTTAGATCAACAACTGCAGCGGAATAAGCAATCCATTAGAAGAGTCAAGTAGAGCATAAAATCTATTATCTTCTATGATTTAAAAAAAATTTCATCAACTTTATCGCTGAGACTCAGCTTAATAAATAAAATCCAATCATTCATGCACCACGGCCAAGGATATTCATGTAATCATCAATGGTCATGATTATACTGAATAATCCTTGGTCATAATCATACCAACAATCGTCCATCAATGAACTACGAAGCCAACGAGGACTTTCACCACATCATTCGTCACATACTACCATGATTATACCGAATAATCCCAGGTCATAATCATACCAAGTCCATCTATGCACGTAAGCCAAAGATGACTTTCATCACAATATAAGCATGAGGATGATGACAATGACATAATAATTCAATAAAACAAGTTCAAGGATAAATTTTAAAGATTTATAATTTAATTTATCCAGAAATCAATAACGTCCAAATTGTCAACATGATACTGCTTTGTAGAGTAAAATTCAAGAATAATATTCATGTACCAAAAATAATTTGGACAGAAAAGAAATATATTTTTCGGGTAATAGGACCCCGTGAATAGTACTTTGAGAATAATACCTCGTGAATAGTACCCCGACATGAAAAGTACCCCAAATACCCAAGTGAATAATATTTTGGTGAATAGTAATTTGGGTGAATAGTAACTCGTGAATAGTACTCTGACACAAAAAGTGCCTCGAATACCCGAGTGAATAATACTAGAGTAAATAGTAACCGGGTGAATAGTAATCCATGAATAGTAACTCATAAATAAAATACCAAATAAAATGATATTTCATGACGAGTACAAAAGAAATGATATCTCATACAGTATAATAGAATATCTAAAGCGCAAATAGATTTTCATCGCCATGCAGTAATCCACGTAGACAGATCATTTCCACAATTTAATAAAGAATGAATACGAAAGGTCATTCACCATGCATGCGGTAGTCCACGTAGACAGGTTATTCTAACAGAATAATAAAGAATGGAATAACAAAAGAATTCACCAGGCATACGATAGAATAGCGCGAGATAGGTTATTCCCAGCGAGAATAATAAAGAATGGAATAATGAGAAGAATTCACCGGGCATGCGATAGATCGCATGTACGTGTTATTCCCAATGAGAATAATAAATAATAGAACCGGTGTCATGCGTAATACGCACGCATGTGATATTCAAACAAAATAATAAAGAATAGAATAACGGAAGAATTTTACTATGTATGCGGTGCTTCAGGCGTAGGCGAGTTATTCCAACATAATAATAAAGAATAGAATAACAGAAGAATTTCACCATGTATGCGGTACTTTGCATAGACAGGTTATTCCAACATAATAATAAATAATGGAATAATAGAATAATTTCACCATGTATGCGGTATTAGCAGCAGAAGCGGAGTTATTCAACATAATAATAAAGAATGGAATAATAGAAGCTCTCTTCATGAATACGAAAGAAATAATACCCCTTACTATAATAATAATATCCCTTACCTTAGAAGAAAATTGGATACTGAAATAGTGAGGTAGCAGACTTTCCTTCTTCTTTCTCTCTATAATTTCTCTCTATAATAATTGCTCTATAGCTTTTGTGAATTGGTGAAAAATAATGAAGGAATGAGCTTCTATTTATAGGAAAATATAGTTTTCATAATTGCACATTTTGGGGCTCGAAATATTACAGTATAATATCTTCATCTTTTCCTTCATTTTTAATTTAGTCATGCAAGTATTATCAAACTTGCACCACCTCCCCTAATAGTAAATCATGTTAATCAATAGTAAATCATGTGACTCAATAGTTCTAAACATGTGAAAAATTAATTATAGTATAGTACCTTCATCTATACCTCTATTTTTAACTTAGTCATGCAAGTATTATCAAACTTGCACCAACTCCCCTAATAGTACATGCATGTGAATAAATAATTATAAACATGTGAATTAATAGCAATCAATTGCTCATTTATCCGATTAATTACCCGATTGGTCAGTATAACTTCCAGACATCAATTATTATCGAAATAAATGTCGATTTTCACTAACACTAATAATTCCAACATAATGAAACTATCAATTTCATCTTTAATCAACACGAACTTATTCTTCATTAATATTATAATTCACATTATTTAACAACCAGGTCATTCACAGGAAAGAGGGGGCTTTCCGATAAGGATTTCTCCCTATTGGCGCGCAATTAGATGACCAAACTTCTCCTTGACAGAACTTCTAGACATTGTTAATATTGTAAATAATAATATGAATAACGTTGTCATCTCAATTATTGATTTAATAATATAACATATTATACAGATGATACTGTGACAATAATTGAATCAATAATATGAGAGATATGATGCAGTAATTACTGTAGCAATAATTGAATAAAACTGAGTGTCTTCTCACGTAAGCATCAATAATCAATACTGTGTGCTACTATGCAACCACGCGTATTACTGTACTTTTATCACCGATTATTTTATGACAACTTGCTTACTTTAAAAAATTTTCACATATCACCCTTAACTTTAAGCCTTTATCAATTTAACCATTTACTAAATAAAATAATAATTATAAGAAAATTGAATACTTTCATTTCATAATTTCGGGATCTCACAGTATTTATCAGCAATAAGAAGAGAATGGGAAAAGGAAATGAATGTGAAGGCAAATAAAATAAATTACAGACAAACAAGCCTTAGAGAAATCATTAATGTTGAGACCTTATATTTTCTAGTAACGCTCAGTAAAACTCACTTTTATGTTTCATCAATTCATTCTTTTTATGTTTAAATAGAAGAGCAAAGTGAGAGAGGGAGAGAGTGGGTTCACTGTAAAATTGAGAGGAGGTTTCAGGAGAAATCAAGGAAGAAGGAAGGGCTTGATCAAACACTCTCTTCATCATCTAATTAAACTAAGGAAGATTCAATAGGTAAGAAATAGACTTTTGGTCTAATTTTAGACAATTTAGGTATGTTTTATGGGTTAAATTGGTTGTGCTTTTATGTTTAAAGTCTTAAATTGATGGTTGAATATTATGCATCTCTATAATACGAAAACAATCTAATTAGAATGAATAAAAACGGAGTTAAAACAAATTCGTGGTGAAGGATTTTGTAAAACATGTTGAAACATGAAATATAGTTTGGAAACTGAAATTAAATTTTTTAAAATGGGTTGTTTAAGTTTCTAGGATGTTAAATTGTTCTGTAGATGTATTTTTTGGTGGTTAATGAGTTTATAGAATCAAAGTTTAGTTAATTTGGACCTTAAATGAGTGAAATAGGAGTTTTGGATGGAAACAAAGTTCAATTCGCAAACTACACGAATTGAATTTACAATCCAGCGTCGTCGCGTTGGAAATCAAGCTAATCTGGATGAAATTGTATTTGGTGCCCGGTGTAAAAGTGTCAGTGTTGCACGTAAGTGGTGTCATAGGACCCAATAAAAAAAGCTTCAATGCATGACAAGGGAACTTAATGTAAATCAACTCTAATAATCATTATTCACCTAATGAGGTGTAATGGGAAGTTTTAAACACCTAACAAAATATTAAGTAGCAAATTGAAAGGAAAATTTGAAAGCGTAGATGATGGATTAACTCAATCAATCCTAATGAACGATGTTCGCATAATGTGATATAATGAGAAACCTTAAACACTCATCAAGTGTCAAATATAAAGAAACGTATTGAAATATAAGACGAAGATTGATGTAATCAGATGAGTGGACAATGAAGTGTCCTAGTAAGCCTTAAACACATAATTGAGCATTGTATATCAAAGATAAAAGAAAAATGATGAAATATAAAGTAGAGTTAACATAAGTGGTTATTATGCATTATCATTTAGCTAATTGTGGTATATACACGTAATTGTGTAGGACATTTGAAGGACGAGTTCTCCTAACTGTGCAAGGAATGCTTTAAGGCAAGTTTTTTAGTAACTTGCTCCTAGTGCTAATGTGTATTGAACCAAGCATACATGGTAGTTAATGAGATTTGTTGTTCTGTGACGCCCCCAAATTCAAATATCTTTCAACCCGACAGATGGTGTTACACGGTGCTATAGTTCACACATACATTCAATTGAAATACTTCAAAAGAGTGAATATGTCTTCTATATATTCCAAAATAATATTTCCCTTCCCAGGTTCTTTGTAACCATTACATATGTTCTTTGTCATAATATCAAATAATTATAACATTCCTACTATACTATTATAAAGATAGCTTATTTGTCTGCCTTAGCCTTCCCTTTATCCTTACTAGATCCTTCAGGTCGTTCGGTCTTAGATGCATTCATATGGTTCAAGCAAGAGTGAGCATAACTAGCTCAGCAAGTATGACAATTTCATTTAAACAACAGGTATGAATCATATGAATCATATATCTTCAATAACTGAATCAATAGCTATGAAGTACTATAGATAAATCAAAATAGCACTTCTCTTTTCTTTAAAACGTTTAACAATGAAAAACATTAGTTAAACATAAATTTTGGTCCAAGACCTTGAGCATTTCGTTCTTTCTTTGAAAAGGACAACCCGACACCAAGTCCGTAAGTCCGGCATATCTTACGAGCACGTCTAGGTGATCAGCCTATAGTACTCTATGTTGTACAACACTACTTCTTTAAACGTATCTACGTTTAAGTTTTGGCAACCTCACGTGCCTGTCGATTAACGATAAAACATTTGTTTACTCATACTCAGTCTTTCTTTGAAATCCATACCAAAATAGTTTGGCAAAAGATAGCAACATTGACAATATTTTGATAGATTATAAGGAAATCTATAAAATACATTAAGTCTAGCCGAAGGAATTGGCTTTGACTTCGTTATACATCAATTCATGCGTAAAGATACATGAATCACAAAGCTTGTCCAGAATGAACATAGGCAAGGGTTAGAACACTTGCCTTCAGCGTCTTCTACAGATAATACACTTTCTTTTTGAGTCTTTAAGGATTCTACAATACATAAGTACATAACATACCACATTAGATCATAAACAATCATGTATGGTCACTAATGTATCTTACCCTTCTTCTCAATTTAATCATTCTTTAGATTGGTTAACATTCATTACAGTTTATTGTATTACCTTGTGTTTACATTCAAGTAATCTTTCGTTAACCTTTAGTTGTAATTCTTAAGGTTATTATCCTCCTTATGGACATTACTTTAAGTTAATTAAATTTATAACTCACCATTAATCAATTTCCATTTGCTTTACATTCATTGTTATTCATTACTATATCTTGCCTAGTGTTGGCGCTACGGCGCCAACTTCCTTAGTGAGACTTCATGCTGGCCGCCTTGTGATGTTAATGCCTTGACCATGGCGTGTTATGCTATTTCACGCTTCAGATTAATGGACTTATCTGCGCTTTCACTCTTCGATGTGTTGGGGTTTCGCTTTGGCGTTGCGGTGCCAACTATAAAGCATTGGGCCGCGTTACAGCGCCGGCCCTGAGCCTCAGACAAATTTCATAGTTTTCTTCTTTTATAAATTTTTCGGGCTCATAACTTATTCATTATAAGTCCGAATTGGCTCGTTCAAAAGTCGTTTGCTCACATATTACGTGTACTATGATTTCATTAGAAAATCATTCATTTTTGAATCCATTAGCACAGAATTTATCGATTAAGTTCTTTATTACGAATTCGTTAAACGTTCGTGAACGTTCACAGCTCGTCTCTTCGTTCCAAGTCAGAATTTGACCATTTTCGAGTCCGCAACTCTAAAATGCAAACTTAGACCATACTCCATTGAAAACTAATGTTTTCGAGTTCAACGGTGACTTTTGACTTTCATTCCGAGAATTTCACGATTTCGACGATTATCGTCTAATCCCATAAATTTTGTCATAACTTTGTTACTTGAGATTTTTACACCGTTCAAAATGGATTCATTCCATCATTTTATCATCCTAACTAAACATATTTCATCTAATCCTATACACGATGGTTTTACACTTGTCCATCAACAACAATTGACAATTTTTCAATGTTCTTTATTAGTTCATAACTTCTATGATTATGATTTACTTACAACATGGTTTATTAAGGTTTAAGTCCTCTAATATCCATCCTTGTTCCTCCTTATGAAACATGATCGACCAATATTCACTTCTCTATCAAACTACAATTGAAGAGATGGAGAATAATGGTTTAGAATTCATTACCTTTATGTTCAAACTTTCTTTCATCTTCCTTCTCTAGGATTATCAAAGACTAGCTCTTCTCACTTTTCTTTCAATATATAAGCTCTAAGATGTTGGTGTTTTGAACAAGGCAACAAATGACCAACAACCTCTTATATTTATAGGATTTACAAGGTTAAGGCAAAATGGTAAAGATGTCATCCCACCTCCTTACTTCCACCTCCTTACTATTTATTACTTGGGCATCACAACTCTTATCCTTTGTTTGGCCACCAAGTGGCCAGCCATGACTCACCTATGGGGCCCACATGGGTTTTTCTCACCCGGTGACCCATCGGTTTGATCCACGGGTCTGGTTCTTGGTTCGGGCTTAGGTTTAATTATTTTGGGCTTAACATTGGGCTTGTACTTCATATTCTTTGGGCCTTAACAAGTTTGCACTTGGGCTTGCCCAATTCCTACACAAATCCTACAAGTCCATTACCATTAGCTTAAAGCTTTTAACGTATAATCTTCGTATTCTTCTTGTATACCAATTCGTATAATCATTCATCATATATGTTATGTCATCGTCCGTATATACTAGTACAATACTTCGTATCATACTCGTATTCATTACTTCGTATAATACTTGCTTATTATATGATCGCCATTTATTCAATCTTTACTTTCCTTAACATTCTCGAACTTAGTACGCAGGCAAAAAACTGCGTTTGTCATAACTGAATTATTATTACATAATCCATCATTCCTTATTATTCTACGTTACATATTTTTCAGAAGTTCAAAAATAATTCCCGAGTAGAAATGGATAAATAGTATTTTTCAGAGAATTTCTCGAAAAGCGTTTATTTTCGTCTTGGAAATTCAAACACTTTAATTCTATCACGTAGCCAGAATACTACGATATTATGACACTTTTAGGCTATAGAACAACCTTCATCTTGTTTACTCATTAATAATAGCATATAATATAATTTTATTCATTATTTAATCAAATAAAATTATTTTATAATTAATCCGAATTTCTCGGTCGTTACATGTTCTGTGTGAATAAGTTGGATATACAAATGCTATGTGATTAAATGCAAAATATGGGAATATGAGAAGCATGTGATAATTATGCCGCATGGAATTTATAATGCACTACATAATGAGTATGATGCATATCATGAGATGTAAGAAGCATGTGTTGACTATGATTTATGATGCATGAATAAAATGCGAGTATGTGTTATGTGAAGCATGAAATGTGTAAACTATTAAACTTGTTGGGTCGTCGTGCTCCATCTTGCAAACAATTTTGCAGATAAAAGTTGATATTATCAGATAACTATAACATTGATGGTTCGAAACGTTGTGTGATTATATAAGACGCAGTGTTTCATTGAATTTAGTTCGTACCAAGTTGGCGCCGTTTATTGATATACAGTTTAATTGAGTTTTACAAATTTTTATATACTCGATAAATAGACGTTGAACATATATGTTCATTTGATTATGGAATGTAGCTTTGCAATGATCTTGTAAGGTAGATAAAATGATGTATAGTGAATCTAAGGGTAGGATGTTAAAAGGTTGAAAATTTTGGGATCAAGAACATATTGTAATAGACAGTTTTAATTATTCTGCATTTTTATTAATTATAACATCGATTAATGATGTAAAGTTGGTTAGAATGTAAATAATGTATTGCTAGCGACCAAAGTCGAGAGTGGATTTGTCCTGATTTTGGGGTCGTTATAGTATGCAATAGCGTGTCGATTAAGTGTTCGGGGTAGAAAAGTCTGGTGTACGACGTACGAACGCCGAAACGGTCGAATGATAATAAACTTAAATAGTGTTTCGATTCTTATGAGACAGACATTATAAAACATGTAATAGAGTTAAGTAAACCATGAGTGATGTTTATACATGGCTAATTGGTATGTTTATGTGCACTGAATGTGTAGGACTTATAAAAAGCGATTAACGCTAAACTTATCAAGACCGCTAAGGCAAGTATTCTAACTCCATTCAATCTTCATTAGAATGTTAGTTTAAAGTATGTGGATGTATATTCTTATGAATAATCCTTATGTATGCTTCAATTTACACCATGTTTAACGGTTGTATAAACATCAGACTTATACACACTCTTTGTTGGTTGTATAAGTATTCAGTTACGCTATTATGCATCAAATGTTTAAAGCTTTGCTATAATGCATGAATTGCTCAAGTTTTTAAGTTCTGATATGCATGAACTATTTGAGAAGTATGTTAATGTCATATGTATCGGCTAGACACATGTTAAAACCTTTCAATGATCTACATATGATCTTTTGAATTGTTATTGAGTTTAGTTAAGCTTCTAAACCAATTTCTACTTGGTACGAATTCAGATTGAGAATGAACAATCCTAATATTGGAGGAAAATGTTTTATGTTGTCGACGTGTAATGTTGAGCTACAGAAGAATGCAAATTAAGTCATTCGCCATGTAGTATTGATCAATACATAGTACAAAGGGCTAATCACCTAACGTACTCGTAAGTCATAACGGTTTACAGCGGAATAAATGTTTAAACCTTTTCTGAAATGAAAATAAAATTTCTAAGTCTTATGACCGCTCAGCTAAATTCACTACGTCGTTTCAAAAATATATTTTGAAATCAAAAGAAGTAATTTCCTATCATTTGAGATTTCTTCATAACTTTTGTTCAGTTGTAAAGATTTAGAAGTATGAAAACATAATTCTTGATTTTGTTGTTTTTTATGCAACTATTATACTTGCTAGGCATAGAAATGCTCATTCTTGCTTAAAATTGAGCGTGTGGAAGGTTCAGGAAAAGACAAGTGTAAAGGAAAGATAAACCAATAAGAGTGTTATGGAACCTATTGCAATAGATGGTTTTATTATACATAATTACTATTTAATTATCATGTTAAGAAAATTTAAAGGTTATAAAACCTTGGTATGAAATAATAGGCGTATAATAAGTAGTAATTACTTTCCTATTAGTATGAATACATGGTTAGATGTATGATAGTAATTAGTACCATGAAATACTAGATCCGGAATTTAAAGGTACTCGAATTTGGGGGCGTAATAGGGAGTCCCGACAGTAAATGTTGGGTGAAGAGCCAATGTGTCCGACTTTGGTTTTTATGTTTTCCCATTTACTATTTAATTATTGGGATTTAATTTATAAACTATTTCATTAAATGTCACATTGTAATAAATGACTGGGGACAATGTTAGGGCATGATTATTTGAGCCAGGGCGATCCGGTGGACCATAGTCCACATGAAGGAAATTTTCCCACGTAAAAATCTATTATGGACAGTGGGAGAGCTTTAAAGAATCTAAGATTTTGAACTATATTTAATTCCAAATTCCTAAGAAAAGAGTCAAGATAATATGCGACTTCCTTTCTTTTTTTTTAAAGAGATTCACTTCTATCCCATTATGATATCCACCATAATGAGGAGTTCTATTCCAATTTGAGGACGAACATGTAAGAAGATGTGTGATCGCTATAAATATAAAGCTATATTTATTCTCACACCGGAGATATCTCCCGACGGCTCAGACCGTCAAGTTTCTCCGTGTGACCTCTGTTAGTTCCTAGTAGGCACAATATAGATCTAGAAGGGGGGGTTGAATAGATCCTTAGAATTTCAAAATACTTTTTCTCTATTAAGTTGTATTACTCATTAAGTAGCTTATGACAAACTTAAGAATCTTTTCAAACACAGCGGAATAAGTAAAAGATCCCCTTCATTAATATATTCATAATCACACATACATTGTTAAGTAGAGTTACTTTAGTAGTAAGCTTGATTAAAACATACATATAGATTATAGCAGTTAATGTACATAATGTAAATGACATAAAGTAAAAAAGAGACAAGGGTTTTAAGTGGTTCGAGACTCAAGCTCCTAATCCACTCTTCCGCTTTCAACTAGCAGATTTCCACTAAGGAAGGGCAAAGACCTCGAATCACTAAGATTCTTTCAAGGCCAGCAGCCTTGGGACTTCAATTCACTAAGAACTCTTCAAGGCCAGCAGCCTTGGAACTTCTCTAGTTCCCTTGGAACTCTTCAAGCCCAGCAGGCTTGGAAACTCATTTAGTCCCTCCGGACAAGGACCCCTCAGGCCCTGGCTTCTTGTTGTTGTAGTTGTTGATGTTATTGGTGCTGAGCTGCTAAGATGCCTTTAAGCTTGAACATCTTATTTACTTAGCATCTTGGTGTGGTCCTCTTTGCATTCTGCTTTGAGTATGGACCACATCTTCTCTGGTGCAGCTGATCGTTACTTCTTTCTGCTCATCTTCATCTGATGTCAGCTGTGCACCATCATCATCTGGATTTGCTAAGTCTCTGAGCTTTTGGTAGACTTCGTCTGGCACTTAGCAAACCCTGAACCCTTCTTGAATGTTTTGCAGACATGATTCTGCTTCTGTTCTTTTTCAGCTTTCGGTTCATGGTGATTCGTAGAGCGGCTCTTTTGATCTTCTTCGTACTCAGCCACTTTTCTGAATGCTATCCTCTTGGCCTTCTCGGCTCTCAGCTTGGTTGCCATCTTTAGTGGCATTCTCATCTTTGTTGAGTGAAGCTTTGATCTGTTTGAGTTCTTCTTCAAAGCCGCTTCACTTCCACCTTGATAGTCTCACTGTCACTGAGACTCGTTCTGTTGATCTTTGGTGGAACTCGTAGAGTCAACAATAGCATTCACCAACTCAACGATTCTGCAACTTCACAATCATCAGCAACTCTTGATCTTTGAAGCTTTGTTGATTTATACTGCTTCCAAATCTTCCCGTTGGAAAGTACCCGTTGAAAGCTATTCAAATTGCTTTGCAGATCTCGAGTTATTTGGTGTAGACTGCAAATGTGACATGACATCTTTTTCTGACTTCCTGACACTGCAGTTTACTGTTTCACCTACCCTGTCAGATATGTCACTTTGATATCTTGGGCAGATCGACGACTCTATTTCACCCTTCTGATTTCTCGATCAGAGGTTGTCCTTGCATCGATGCTTTCAATAAGCTCTTGTCCGAATATTACCCTTCAGATTGAACCGTTGCCAATGCTTCAGTCTTCAGCTATTCGAACTCTACGATTCTGATGCATGTCTTCATGGACTTGATCGTAGTGTCTTGTTGACTTGTAGAAACAACACTACGATCTTGAGGAGTGTTCACTTGTTCCTTAAGGTAGAACACCTCTTCCTCTTTTTGTGCAGTGCTTCATCACTTCTGTTTGCCTCGACTGTTCTCAGATACTGATGGCTCGTTTCCTTGCTCTGGCCTCTTCTGAATAACAAGACACTTCAGATGTGTGGCATGTCCAACTCGCTTTCTCCCTGTGATCTCCCGTTCACTTATCATCAATGGACTGACCCAATGCTTAATCACTTTAGCCTTGTTATTCAGAGGCTGACCAGTATCTCAGTGTGTACTCCATCAGTTCCTTCTTAGATTGGCAAACACTACGATCCTGGTTACTTCCAAGATCGTTGTCATCTTTCCACTTGACAGCTACTGCACAAGCTGACATTCCTTAGTCAGTTATTGAAGTCTTCTTATGATCATCTTGTGGAAGACTTCATCTCAAATGGCTTCAAAACTCAATCTTGATACTGATTGGGTTGGTGCTTATGTCTTCTGTTAGCTAGCATGCCATTCGTTGAGTGCTCTCTGGTTTCCTTCAGGTGGGACGTATCTATGCAGTGCTAACCACGGGCTTCATTCCCTTGGATATTCAGGGAGTGCACATTTGTTGAGAATCGTATTTGCTCTACGATTGCATTGTGAGCACATCTATTGAGGTCGTAGTCCTGCACTCTACAATTCATCTTTGGCTGTGCAGACACTACGACTCCGTGATCAGATCTTGACACTCTACGACTTCTATCGTTGTGTTTGTTGTCTTCATCTGATCTTACTCGACTACGATCTCTGCCTCTGGTATGATTGGTAGACTCTACAACTCTGAGTGTAGTCTACGATTCTTGACTGTCTTTGGCAGATGCTCGGTCGGCTCGTAGGCAGGCTGTCTCTACGATTCTGAGCATGACTTCTTCGTCAGACTACGGTCTTGAGGAAGTTCTTCTCGACACACTACGATCCTTCCTCGTCTCTCCTGGAAGTCTATGAACTCCGAGGTCTACTATCTTGCAAACTACGATTCTGCCTTGATAGCTTTCGAGCTTTCCTTGACTCTCCTGGCAGACTACGATTTCTAGTGTAGTGCTCGACGATCAGACAAGCCTATCTATTACATCATAAGATCAACCTAACATGCTTGATCTTTCTATGTTTATAGTCCTTGTACATCATTTCTTTTTAAAGACTTTACAAAGCTGTTTTGCTTATGTAGGATCAACCTAACACATTTGATCAATTCATTCTAAGTCCTTGTACATATGTTTCTATTATCTGTCGAAGGACTTTACAGCTTTTCTTAATGCAAACATACTTGCATATTTATTTATATATATATATATATCATAATCAAATCATATGTAAACAGGAATATCATTCACATGTATATTCCTGACAATCTCGTTTTTGTGTAAAATTGAACGCGCTATTAATGATTGAGCGCGTAGACAAATCTTAACGTTAACACATATCTAGAGAGAGAGAGAGAGAGGTCTCCCAGTCCAAGCAACAGCTGTTAATGTAAATTTATATATAAGTCAACAGCATCTTAAAAATTAGCTAATAGAACAGGCCAAACAATACATTTCTCACGAGGACATCTAATACTTTTTTGGAAAATATAGACCACTCCCTCTATTGCTACATAATAGGAAGTACAGAATAAATACAGAAATGTCATATCTGCTGAAAATAAAAATCAATTGAATCCATTTTTCTAAATTTTTTTAAATGGAATCTTTTAAATGGAACTGACCATATTCAGCATGTTGCAATGCACAATTACAAATTTCTGATCACGTTGAATGGCCTCAAAGAATTTCCAAAACTCTTCTGTAAATCACAATTTAAGTACTTATTTCATCTTAAATCATTTATATTCTAGCTTTCATATAGTATCATAAGCTTGCACAACACTTCCATTCAATGGATGGAGCCATCTTTTTCTTTGACAATTATGTCGGTTGTCAAATCTGCATAACCTGTTACATTGCCCGTCACTTATCGCGACCAATTTGTTTCTTTCTACGACTTCCTGTTTATTTCAGACCAAAACAAGAAATGAGTCAGCTAAAACAGATGGGCGTATTCATCTGATCTAGGTAACAAAGACACTAACACGGCAACTGGTTCTGACAAAGGTTCATATAGACACTTTAAGAGAAAACATATACCCTTAAAACAGCTAAAAAAAACTCAATAAACCTTGATACCACATGAAGCCAAATTTACAATATATGTGAACTTAAACGCATGTTTCTTTTTAGTTTTCACAAATAACAATCTGGTTATGTTTCAGATTTGTATACAAACAAAGTTTAACAAATTGCGTAGCTACTAATTACTCTTTCTAAAAAGAGGATCAAAACTAAAGCAATAAAGACAATATGAGCCACCAAGTTATCTGAACACACATTCTAATATAATGTGAAAGAGTTTAGCAATAAAGATTTTGAATGCATAATCTTACAAAAAGACTTGAGGAGTTCCTAATATGATTGGCGGTCCACAGATACAAGTTAGATGATCTATCAAATACATTAAGAATTAATGTTTTAGTGGAAGGACTCCTATTTGAACTCCATTCTCTAGGGCTTTACATGAACTGGTCATTCTTATTTATATATTTATTTTAGGTAAATTCTTATACAGATCATTTTGTGAAGTTGAAAAGTCTCATATAGAAACAATCACAATTGACTTAATGCCAACCACTCTAGTTTTTGAAAGTACAGCTAATTGCATCTCCACGAGGAACAAAAAAATATTCCCTCCGTTTATTTTTAATTGACGTCTTAAGAAAAAACACTAAAATTAAGCAGCATAATTAATGGTTTGTCTGATTGAACAAAAATGGATATAAAATCTCAATATTACTCTTATTAAATTCATTGGAAAGATGAAAGAAAAACAAATTGTAGTATTTAATGCAGGGATAATATGGGAAACTAAGTCCTTTATCTACAAATGCCAGATAAAAAAGAACAAATTTCACTCTCTAAAAAGACGGATAAAAAGGAATGGAAGGAGTAGTGCAGAAAGGAGACAGAGGCATACCAGCAGAACTCTTGCTCCACAGAACCTCACCATCAATAGCTGTTAGGTACCCATCATCCAGGCGCTTCCATGTTTTGATAGACTTGACTGCTCCCCAACCACCCTTCTCTGATTTCTCCAAAGATGCAACCACTACCCTTGCCCTCCTCGCCCATCCAGCCTTACCATAAGCATGGTATCCAAAGCCTCCGGCATAACAAAGATGTATACCAGTCAACTCACCACAGAAGTCATTGAGGTGATCATGGCCTGTGAAAACAGCCTTCACATCCCCTGCTTCCACCATGGTCGTAAAAAAGCCAGAGTTTACAGAAGCCGAGCTAATGCCTTCTTGTCTTACACCGGTGAAGTTTGAAGAGTCGAAGCTCACGTATTCAGGTAGTGGAATGTGAAAGTATACAAGGCCAGGAGCAGGACACTTCTGAGCCGCTGGCTTGTTTTTATATGCTTTCTGCATGAGAAAGATCATATGTAACAAACTCCATAGATTATGATTGAAGGCATAAGAGACAGATCTGACTACATATACTAGTCTTAAAAGTTGAATCAGAAATCTATAGCAAAGTTTTTTGAGAACTAGTACCTGAAGCTTCCTAGAAGTTTGTTGAAACCAAAGCTGCTGAGAGGGTTTAATCCAGCCATAGCCAGGGATGGCTGGGACGGTGGAGTAATCTCCGCTATCAAGGAAGTACAGATTGAGAATCGATTTATTCACAAAACTGGAACCTACAAGCCCGTTGACTTCTAGGTTGTAGTTCCCAAAACCATCAATAACGTGGACCTCAGGGGGGTTAAACTTAGACAGGGTGTGCTTCATACCAACAATATGTCTCATCACGCCTCCCCTGGATAATGAGGATTCCTGATCATGATTTCCCAAAATGGCTGCCCATGGGATGCCTGAGGATATAGCAGGGGCAAAGGCAGCATTCATAGACGCTGCTGCATCTGTCGCATCGAAACCATAGATGTTGTCCCCTGCATCCCAAGCAATAAGGCTATGTTTAATAATGCTCGGGAAAATGAATCAGCAAAATTTATCAACACCACAAGTAATTGTCAGAGGACAATATGCATAGTGAGCTAAATTAAATAAGGATGAATTCTTGTCTCCGCCCTATACTTATTTGTGGTATAAACGTATGTATGTATGCATGTGGGCCTCTCTGTGTGTATACACATCAACTATTTTGTGAAAAAATATCATAGTTCTCTCTAATTTTCAGAATTATAATTGGAAAATGGGGATCTATAAGCATTGCTAATTGTTCAGTTTTGCTAACAGCTATATGTTTTTTTCCCAGTAATTATGATTTACATTTAAAAAAACCCATGAAAGTGTAAGGCCTATCTTAGTTGCATTAGTCGCTTTAGTTTCATTTCCTATTAATAAGAACAGTTCAGTGCATTAGTTGCTTTAGTTTCATTTCCTATTAATAAGAACAGTTGGTTAAAAATTAGTTATTAATTTCCTGATTTAGTATGTAAGCGCACAGTAGTCCTTGTTCACTTTAGTCCAAGGACATATCAGTCTTTTATTGCCTTTTCTGTTCTGGAGTTTGTTACATTTTTGTTGCTGAATGTTGAGCTATAAGTGAAGGAAATCAGTTGTATTGGATCACGCGATGATTGAATGAAAAATCTTTTCTCTCTCTTTTTCTTCTAAGCTCCTCCCTCCTTCGATAATTCTTTTCTTTCACGGGAAGAAACTCTTCTTCCATTACTAAATTAGCTGCAGATTTTGTTCAATTAAGCTGGAACAGCAGTCTGTTCTTTACAATTTGGTATCAGATCATGGCAACAAACAACCAACGTCTCAGCAACTTGGAAGAGTAGATAGGGGAGCACACTGAGTCCTTGTTGCAGCTTAAGACACAGTTGCAGGAGTCAGTGGTGAGTCTTAAGCAGGTTTTTGGAGCACAAATGGGTGGTCTCAAACAGGACTTTGAAGTAAAGATGGATCAGAAGATGCAGCATATGATGCAAGGGTTTGAAGCTCTGCTAGCAATGAGGCTACCGGTGGTTCAACACAATACTGGTAATCCCAACAATCCATCTGGTTCAATATTGGGTCCTTTGGATGGTGGGGGAAGTAATGTGAGGACTGGTAATAGCATTTTCAAAGCTATTAAATTTGAGTTTCCCAAATTTGATGAAACTAACCCTAGGTCATGGGTTAGAAGATGTAATAAATTGTTTGCACATCATGTTGTGGCTGAGGATCAAAAACTATATTTAGCCACCATGAATTTGGAAGGGGATGCTGAAGAATGGTATTCTGGGTTTGTTCACGAAGGAGTAGAACTGACATGGAATGGATTCGTTGATGAAATTGTAGCTAGATTTGGTCCTGAGTCCCAGGCAAATTCAATAGGTGAACTTAAGAACCTGCAACAGAATGGGACTGTAGATGAATACAGAAGAAAATTTGAAGAATTAAAGAGCTAGGCTCTTTTAAGGAACCCTAACCTCAATGAGTGCTTCTTCATGGACTGCTTTATTGGTGGTCTAAAGGAGGAAATTAGGTTAGGTATTCAGGAGCTGAAAACCACTACTCTTAAGGAATTAATTAGGGTGTCAAGGGTGGAGGAGGCTAAGTTTGAGGTTTGGGTCAAAAAGAGCAGGATAAGTAATAAATTTTGTATGATGGGAAATTCTCAGAAGAATGCAGTGGTACCCTCTCCTAAGCCTGCATTGATAACTGGTAGTTCTAATCCAGGTGTTCCCATTAACCAGATGGAGTATAGCAGGTCTCTTCCCATTAAAGGACTAACCAGAGAACAAATTTCTGAGAAGAGAATGTTTTTCGTGTGATGAACCATATACTTTTGGGCACAAATGTAAGAAACCCCACTTGTTTGTGTTATTGCCATCTGAAGAGGAGGTTGTTGATACTGAGGATGAGAAGTGTTGTGAGCTAGATGCTAAGGAGGTTGTGAATGATGGGGGTACACAGGAGGCACATATAACCTTACATGCCTTATCTAGGCATAGTAAGAACAATACTATTAGGATTTTGAGGATGGCTCATGGGAAGTTCCTCAAGATTTTAATTGACAATTGGTGTGATACTAATAACTTCGGATCCGAGAGAGCGTGAAAAAGATTGAGAGCTAAAGTACAAACTACCAAACCAATTACTGTGTCTGGTGCTGATGGGTTCAAAGTCAGTAGTAATCAGGAGTGCTAGGGACAGTACAAGGAGAGGAATTCAACAGACTTTAAAATTTTTCCATTGGGAGGTATTGATGCTGTGTTTGGAGTTCAGTGGTTAAAGGACTTCAACCCTACCACCTTTGACTTCAATCAACCACAATTTTCATTCATGAAAAATGGAAAGCCAGTAGTGCTGCAAGGGGAATCAGACTCTGTGGTCACAACTGTCCAGATTATGGCTTCTGGTGAATTCAACAATACCCTCAAAACTACCACCCATGGTTATTTTGGGTATTTGTTTGGCATGGTCCATGAAACGAGGGAAGAAGAAGTAACAGCTAACAGAGAGGATGCTATCTGGGCAAAGAAAAATGAGTCATCATTCAACCACCAACTAGAAGCTATGCTTGAAGAATATTTTGTGATATTCCAAGAACCCAAACACTTACCTCCTAATAGAACTCATAACCACCACATTAACCTAAAGGAGGGTAGTCAACCTGTGAACTTAAGGCCCTACAGCTACCCTCATGTGCAAAAGGAGGAGATTGAGAAGATAGTCAATGAGATGCTGCAATCTGGTGTAATCCAACCAAGTAACAACCCTTATGCTTTTCCAGTCCTATTAGTTAAAAAGCAAGATGGATCATGGAGAATGTGTGTAGACTATAGGTCCTTAAATGAGCAAACTGTTAAGGATAAATTCCCAATCCCTGCCATTGATGAATTGCTAGATAAGTTGCATGGTGCAAAGTGGTTTTCGAAGCTAGACTTGAGGTCTGGTTACCACCAAATCAGAGTCCATGAACCTGATATACAAAAAACTGCATTCATAAAACACAGGACATTTCGAATTTTGGGTCATGCCTTTTGGCCTCACAAATGCTTCAGCTACTTTTCATTCCCTTATGAATGAGGTATTCAAACCTTTCCTTAGGAAGTTCATTTTGGTTTTTTTTGATGACATATTGGTGTATAGCAAGACATGGGAGGATCATCTAGCCCATCTTAAATTGACATTACAGCTACTGGAGACTAACCAGTTATATGCTAAGAGAAGTAAGTGCACATTTGGGACTGAGCAGGTTCATTATTTAGGGCATATCATATCTCATATAGGTGTGTCAACTGATCCAGACAAAATTGATTGCATGGTTAAATGGCCTCAACCACAAAACCTCAAAAGCTTGAGAGGATTTTTGGGTTTAACAGGATATTATAGAAGATTTATCAGGAACTATGGGATTATAAGCACGCCTTTAACTGAGTTATTGAAAAACAATAGATTTCAATGGACTACAGCTGCTACAAAGATGCCTGACTTTTCTGGCTCTCAAAGATGCTATGACCAAGTCTCCAGTATTGGCAATGCCTGACTTTACCAAGCCTTTTGTGCTAGAAGCTAATGCATCATATTATGGACTGGGGGCAGTCCTTATGCAGGGGAAGTCCTTATGCAGCAAGGCAGGCCAATAGCCTTTTTAAGCAAAATCATTGCTCCTAAGCACTTGGGTTAGTCCACCTATGAGAAGGAACTTATTTCCTTGGTGCATGTTGTAAGCAAGTGGAGGCACTACCTACTTGGGAATAAAGTTCAGATCAAAACTGACCACCAGAGTTTAAAGTACATACTGGATCAAAGGGTGTCCACTGTCAACCAGCAGAAATGGATTACCAAGCTATTAGGTTTGGATTATGAGATTGTTTACAAAAAGGGAAAAGAAAATGTAGTAGCTGACTGCCTTTCCAGACCAATAGGTGAGGATTCTAACACTTCTTCTTGCCTAGCTATATCTGCAATTCCTCAGTGGATTTCAGAATTAGCTCTTTCTTGGGAGGCTGATGAAGGTCTAAAGGATATGATAGCTCAATTAGTACTGCATCCTCAATCTTTACCAGGCTATTTTATACTAATGGGAGGCTCAAGTTCTAGAACAAGTTGGTGGTGGGGCCTGATGTAGCACTAAGGAATAAATTGTTGACAGAATTCCATGCTTCTCCTTTAAGAAGTCATTCTGGTATTAGAGGGACTTATGAAAGAATTAGCAAGTATTTTTTTTGGCCAAGTCTAAGAGGTGATGTAACTCAGCTGGTCAAAGGGTGTGATATATGCCAAAGACATAAACATGAGACAGTAGCACCTCCTGGCCTTCTTCAACCACTTGTTGTCCCTGAAACTCCTTGGTCAGACATTTCCATGGACTTTATTGAAGGTTTGCCTAATTCACATGGGTATACTACTATCTAGGAAGTGGTCGATAGACTTACCAAATATGCCCACTTTATAACACTCAAACACCCTTTCTCAGCTTCAGATTTGGCTCAAATTTATATTGTACAGATATATAGGCTGCATGGGTTTCCCTCTACAATTGTTTCAGATAGAGACAAAGTCTTTGTTAGTTTGTTTTGGCAGTCCTTGTTTAAATTAGTGGGAACCAAGTTGCATTTAAGCTCAGCTTATCATCCCCAATCAGATGGCCAAACCGAAAGGATGAATCAAGTGCTAGAATGTTATTTGAGGTGCATGGTGGCTCAAAAACCAACTGGTTGGACTATCTAGATTCCCTTGGCAGAATGGTGGTATAACACACCATCACAGTGGGTTAAAAACAACTCCTTTTGAAGCTCTTTATGGTTACAAACCACCATACTTCAATTTCCACCAACAAGGGAGGGTGCATGATTCCACTACTCGAAGTTTCTGTCAGGACAGAACCAATTTCCTTAAGCTATTGAAGCAGAACTTGGTTGAGGCTCAGGCCAGGATAAAGCATTATGCTGACAAGTCTAGAATTGAGAGGTCTTTTATGGTAGGAGACTTGGTTTATTTGAGGATCAAACCCCATCAACAAAGCAGTCTTTCTCAAACCAGGTTTGGGAAATTAAATCCGAAGTATTTTGGGCCTTTCCCTGTTATTGAGAAAATTGGCAATGTGGCCTATAAAATACAATTACCAGCTGATGCTAAAGTACATCCAGTGTTTCATGTCTCCTTGTTTAAAAAGTGTATTGGTTTAAATTGCCCCAGCTCTCCTATTTTACCTCCAATCAATGACTAGGAACAATTCTTGGTGGAACCTGTGGCTATATTGGATAGAAAGATGGTGAAAAAGAACAATACTGCAGCTGTGGAGGTCCTCGTACAGTGGTCTAATACACTACCCTCCGAGGCAACTTGGGAAGATTGGGATAGTCTTCATAGCAGGTTTCCACAATTTCATCCTTGAGGACAAGGCTGTTGTTAAGGGGGCAGGAATTGTAAGGCCTATCTTAGTTCCAAATCATGCTCAGCAACTCAATCCTTCTTCTTTAGTTCAGTGCATTAGTTGCTTTAGTTTCATTTCCTATTAATAAGAACAGTTGGTTAATAATTAGTTATTAATTTTCTGATTTAGTATGTAAGGGCAGAGTAGTCCTTATTCACTTTAGTCCAAGGACATATCAGTCTTTTATTGCCTTTTCTGTTCTGGAGTTTGTTACATTTTTGTTGCTGAATGCTGAGCTATAAGTGAAGGAAATCAGTTGTATTGGATCACGCGATGATTGAATGAAAAATCTTCTCTCTCTTTTTCTTTTGAGCTCCTCCCTCCTTCGATAATTCTTTTCTTTCACAGGATGAAACTCTTCTTCCATTACTAAATTAGCTGCAGATTTTGTTCAATTAAGCTGGAACAGCAGTATGTTCCTTACAGAAAGATAGACAGTCTACAAGGGACATGCCTCAGGAGTCGGGAGATGACTTCTGTTTCTTACACATAAATGAAAGGAAAAAATCATTATAGGCAATAATGTTAGTTTTTCAGCGTACCCTAATATAAGAATCTCTCATCTTTAGAAAAAAAAACATACACTTGAGAGAAAAGTTGTCAGCTATTTAGACTCTTAGCTCAATTTTAGTCTATTTTAAAGGGAAAATCTTGGGGCAGGGGGAACTTTTCTTTTCTTGTTTCTAAATTAGTAGGAATAGAGTATCAATACTAGTGATCCCTAAACCCCATTTAACAAATTAAGTTGTTTGTGATATGGAAAGTTTAATAAACCACTTGCACACTAACACCGTTCTTTCTTCCTCCATCAATTTATCTTTATCCAATTTCATTTTCATCACTTAATAACTAAATTTTCTATCTCATAAATAAAAATGGCAGAAATTGGAAAAAACAAAGGCTAAGGTTGTTTGTAAAAATGATGTGGGATAAAACAATTTGTACTGGTTTATTATCACTTCCAGCTATTTAATCTCATAAATGTTTTATTTAATCTCTGACCCATTTTTGATCATATTTAAAGTCATTTGATACCTTTTATAGATTATATAATATAACCTTTTCAAATAACGGATTGGACTAATCAAGATAAAATAATCCGAAATAGTAATAAATTAGTACAAATAACCCCACCCATATTTTTTGTAAACAAACATGGCCTTTAAAATAGGTAAACATATTAGATACCCGTGAAAACGATGAGGTGAGGTTTCTCGGCGAGGATCATGCGGCGGATAAAGGCGGTGGTGTTGAGATCGGAGCAAGAAGGCATCTGTTGCGGAAAAACATCTTCGCAATCTGTTTCCTTGCCGTTGGCATAGTGCATATCCGCCACTTGCAGTATCCTAAATTCCCCATTTTTGTCGAATCTCAAATTCCCATCCAATTTGTTCTGTTTTTCTCTTTTAACAGATGAAGAACAGCAGATCCGAACAGAGCAAAGACAAATGAGGACGGCCACAACTATACTATTCAGATTCAACATGTTAATTAGTTGGGTTTTTTTGTTCAATCACTGGATAATATTCTACTCTTTCTTAAAAAAAATTATTCAGTAAATTAGTATATTGCTAGTCTTTTCTTTTGTTTGCCGCCTAACCAAACAAAATCCCCCTCTCTTACTCCGAAAGACTCCCATAGCATTAAAATAAGCAATCCCTTCACATTATTAACTCAACTTAAAATTTCACCCAACTTTAGCTAAAGGTGAATAGTATTTATTTAATTTAACATTTCACTAGTGTTTTTCGATAACACAGGGAGGATGCTATAATTTTTCAATATTTTTCTATGTTTCGAAATATAGAATTAAAAATAATATAAAATATTTTCAAATATTATAAAATAAGAAATAAACTTTATATAAAAGAAAAAAATAAATGGATCCATTTTGGTAGTTGATCTTAGGCTGTGTAAATTTATTTGAGTAAAATACATTGACACACCATGTAGATAACCATAATAACACTCATCACCCCTCTAGTTTTTCAAGTAACAATCAGTACCTCTCTAGTCTATAATATGTAACATTCACTACCCCAACTAATACGCAAAAATATTTTTAATATAATGTCTAATATATCCTTCAAGTTATAATCTTTAATATATCCACTAAATATAAATTTGTATGTTATATTTTTTACTTAACTTGATCTAATTGATTAAATTATGAATTTTTTTGTTAAGTTTTAAACTGTATTAATAAGTAATATATTTCTCAAAAATAATAAATATTTATTTTATCAAGAAAATAAAGTCATACACTTTTTGCAAATTAAATTTCTTAAAGATTAAAATTTATATAATATACATTCAAATATATTTTTGCAATTAAAAAGTAAAATTTTAATAAGCATAAAAGTACAAATTAACATAAATATAATTATTTTTCCCAAATATTAAAATTTACATAAAATAAACTTATTATTACATAACAAATATTATTATTCATATAAAAAGTATCAAATATTATATTAATTATTTTTTCAAATATTAAACTAAACATAAGTAACTCTTAAGCATAATTATTTACAATAAAAATGACAAATGTTATTACTCAAAAAAAGAAAAAATATATTAAAAATTCTTTTAATAAGATAGAGGTAGTAATAAATATTATTATATTTTCTTTTATTCGATATTGTATAAAAACAACACCAATTGTATACTAAAAAAATGTAATTAAAATCATAAACATACCAAATTTTGACATATACTCAAGAAAATTTAACATATAAAAAATCATAATATGAAACTAAGAATTCAAATAATATTTTTTGTCGTTAAACATCAAAAACTAAACTATCAACATACTCGATC
Source organism: Panax ginseng (assembly GCA_020205605.1). Lineage (NCBI taxonomy): Eukaryota > Viridiplantae > Streptophyta > Magnoliopsida > Apiales > Araliaceae > Panax > Panax ginseng. Next base: position 57,525,344 of record CM035134.1, on the reverse strand, counting down.
ACTTTAATTAGAAAACCTCCATTAATAATTTAAATTAAAATTCTTAATATTTGTATCACTTATCCAAAGATATGTGTTAATTAAATTAAATGATTTGAATGAGATAGTCTTAATTACAAATAAAACTAATTAAAATATATTGTATTAAAAAAGGATAATTAAACATATACATACATATATATATATATATATATATATATATTATTAAGGAATTAAAATTTGATAACATACAAGGGTAAATATATAATTTTATCTATTTAGTCAACTCTAAAAACTTGCAGGGGTACGAACTGTTACTTAAAAAACTAGAGGGTAAGTGATGTGACATCCCCAAATCCGGGTACTTCATTCTCATAGGATTTTGTGCACACTATCCAAAATAATTACATCTAACTACCCATAATCAAGAATAAAGACATAAATTAAACAACTTAAATAATAATCCTCCCCATTAAAGGGTTACATCATCTTAAAACAAATCCCAGGTAATCTAACCTTAAACTATTACATAAGTCTGCGGAATACATCACAAAATAAAATAAGTCTCATAACATGACCCTGTTCAATAAAATAAGACATGTCTTCATCATTTGGACATCTTGCCATTGCCTTTGCTAGAAGACGGCTCATCAACTTTCTCAACTTTAGCTGTAGTGTTAAATGCAAGAGTGAGCAAACAATTGCTCACTAGTATAATAATGACAACATCAATAATGATGAATACTGAAAATAGAGAAATTGTTCTTCAAATCAAGAATAGAAGACAAGTTAGAGAATTATATCTGAGGGTCTTAAGGCCATGAACTATGTCCCAAGGTTACTAAGTATTTCTACCTCAACTTTTAGCAGTCATTAGACTATACGGACCTTTCTTTCGTACTTAGGGGGATCAGCCATTCGTACCATGTATTGTGCTCAAACATCTAAACGCTAACACGTACATAATCCCCTATATTAGGGTTGTTCATCTCAGTTTGACTTTAGGATTTCCGCACTAAAGAAAGTTTAGTTTGGAATAGCTTAACAGTGATTCTAGAATTTTAGAACACTCATCATTTATGGATTTGTCCAATCAATAAAGATTTATTAGCTATTCGAAGGTTCAACACAATAATATAATATTAAACAATGATACTTAAGTCAAAGATTGAATATCAGCAACATACAATTGAATAGACATTGTATGTACAAAGTATTACATTCAAAAGAGTTAGAAAACTCATTTGGGACAATGAACTTGAACAATTTATACTTTGAGTAGCAAGAAACGAGAGTTAGGAACTTGCTCAATAAAAGATTCAAGTTTTAGGAACTTGCATAACGATATCAAGTTAGGAATATGAAACTTCCTCAAGGTAAAAGAATTAGAATACAAGAGCTTGAATAATGAAAAATTGAGGTTCGAGAACTTGCCTCGTGCGTAAACTACACAAGTATAACAAACGTTTGCCATATACCCTACATATACCATTAGAACCACAATACCAATTAGTTATATTAACGCTAACTTCATTAGTTTACTTTTTCATTTTAGTCACGTCTGTAATCTTTAACTTAAGATCTGAATATCCCAATTATTCATGTACCATGAACATGAACTCCCAATTGTATTATAGTACACAATATGGTGATTTCAAAACAACTCCAATTCTTAAGACATCACATTACGAACTTTCACAACTTATTAATTCATAACCTATAGTTTCAACTTTGTGATTACAATATGTTATTATGTCTTATAACATGTTTTAGGTTTCTCTACAATCATTAAAATAAGTTAGGTTAACATTTCCCCAGTTATACTATTAACAGTTCATTACTGGGTCTGCTTGACCACTGGCGCGATCGCGCCCTAACTACCCTTAGATCCAGCGTGCCTGTGACGCCCCCAAATTCGGGTATCTTCCAACCCGACAGATGGTGCTACACGGTACTCATAACTGTACATTCATTCTATTGAAATAACATCAAAATGAGTGTATCAACGACATTCTTATTACATTGATAATAATAAATCTCGTTCCCAGGTTCTGAAACCGTTACATTCTTTGTTCGTTGTAATATAATTCATACAAACATACTTAGTCTATTACAGAATAAACTAGTCATACATCTTCGCCTTGACTTTATCTTTACTAGAACCCTCGGTTCGTTCGACCTTGGCTGCAATCATATGATTCAAGCAAGAAGTGAGCATAACTAGCTCAGCAAGTCTAACAATATATTATATAAATACCACTTCGAGAATCATATGATTATTCTTCAATAACTGAACAAGTAGTTACGAAGTACTATGAAATATTGAATAGCACTTCTCATCTCATAAAACAATTTCAAAGTACATATAGTAGCTTAGAAATTCTGAGTAGGTCCATAGACCATGAACATTCTCTTTAGCTTTTAGTCATGAAAAGGACAACCAGGTACTAAGACCATAAGTCCGATATTTCTTACGAGCACTTCTAGGTGATCAACCTATAGTACTCTATGTTGATCAACACTCATCCGTTAAACGTATTTACGTTTAAGTTTTGGCAACCTCGCATGCCCATCGAATAATCGATGTAAACTACATTTGTTTATTCATACTCAGGCTTACCTTGAATTCGTACCAAACAATTGGCGTAGGATAGCATTATCAATTCTATATTAAAAGACTTTTAAATAAATCAATCAATCTTTTAAGATCAGTCTAGCCGAGTTAAAACTGGCATCGACCCTTTTTTTAAAACTATTCATGCATCTCATAACATGAATCACTGAAAACTTGGCTAACACAAAGGTTAGACAAACGTTAAGAAAACTTGCCTTTAGCGTCTGCTACGGTTATTACACTTTCTCTTTAAGTCTTTAAGGTCTCTACAATACATAACCACATAACATACCACATTAGGTCATGAACAAACATGTATGGTTCCTAACGTATCTTACCCTTCTTCTCAATCTAATTGTTCATTAGATTTGTTATCATTGGTTACGGTTATCGCATTACATTGTTCTTACATTCACGTTCACATAATCATTAACACCTTTTAGTTGTAATTCTCAATGTTATAGTCATCATCGAAGATGCTACTTTAAGTTAATTAATTCATCATCAATCAACTATCCTTCATTTCATATACTTAATCGTACTTCTTTCATTAAAAAAACTCGTTTCAAGTATTTATCTGCCCTTACGGCTTATTATCATTTATCATTTCAGTATTAATAACTTACGTTCAATTAATCTTTCTTTCAACCTTCAGTCGTTAACTTAAGGTTTTTAACATCTTAATTGATGTTACTTTGGGTATAGTATGAATATAATTCAACTAGCTTTCATTTTACCTTCATAACCTTTCTTCTATGTTCTTTCTTAAATTGGCCACATAGCCAGGTCTTCTACAACCCATGCCTAAGCATGGTTCTCGATAGAGTGATGCCCGGTCTTGGAGTTGCGGTGCCAAGATACTACATGATGACTGCCGCAATTGCGAAACTTCTGATGGGTTCTAGGTGGCTTTGCATGCAATAGCCACCTCTCAAGCTCTCAAGGCCATGCAGCAGACCAACTCTGTGCACCAGATTCTTGACAGTTTTTTTATTACACAACGAACTTCCCGGACTCCAAATTTGATCATTTTAAGTCTAAATTGGCTCGTTCAAAAGCCATTAGCTCATAAATCACATACTCTAAGTGTTCATGCAAAAATTTTACATTTTCGACTTCGTTAACTCAAAATTCACCTTTGAGTTCATTTTTAAAGAAAACGATAAACGTTCGTGAACGTTCAACGCTCATTTCTTCGTTCTAAGTTGGAATTCGATCATTTTCGAGTCCGCGACTCTATAATGCCAAATAAGACTTATCCCCCATCGAAAACCAACGTTTCCGAGCTCAATGTCAAAATTCGACTTCCATTTCGAGAATTTCACGATTTCGACGATTATCGTTTAAACTCGTGAATTTCGCCATAACTTCGTTACTTATGATTTGTTTATCATTTCAAATGGATTCATTCCATCATACTGACATCTTAACATACATATTTCAATAACTTATATACATGATAAGTTCTTACTTGTTCTTCGCGAGTTTATAACTTTTATACTTGTGATTTTACTTCACATGATTTATCATGGTTTTAGTCTTCTAACAACCATCCTTGCTTCTTCTTATCCTACCAACTTCATTAATGTAAACATATGACAAGTTCTTACATGTTATTCATAAGTTCATAAATTAACTAAGTATGAATCACTTATTCATGGCTTATTAAGGTTTAAGTCCATTAATTAGACATACTTAACACTTCTTAGCATACATGCTCTACTAATCAACACTTCTCTACCAAACTATAGTTGAAGAGATGGAAGAGTAATGGTCTAGGAGTCTTACCCTTGATGATCAAACTTGGTTCTTCTTCTTGCTTTTAGAACTAACACATTCTAGCTTTTCTAGCTTTTTCTCTCTAACCAATAAGTTATAAGTTGTTGGTGGAAATCTAACAAGTAAGAAATGATCTAGCAAGCTTCCTATTTATAGGATTGGCAAAGTTAGAGTAGTTTAGTCTTTAAACCAATCTCATCTCCTTAATTAGACCTCCTTACTATTCATTATTTGATCACCAAGTTTACTTGGCCTCCATAACTCATATCTTTTGCTTGGCCACCAAGATCACCCATGTGATCATGGGGCCCACATGGGTTGCCCCATGTGTAATACCCTAAAAATAAAATAAAATAATAATAATAATAACATTTAAATCAATATTTAAAAATAGTTAATTGGGCTTTTCTTATGTTTGGGTCAGATTCTATTTAATTAATGTGGACCATAATAAATAAAGAATTGTATTAATTTGGGCTTTTAAATTAATTGGGTCTAATTTATAATTGTGTAATTTTAAATCCTAATAAAATTAAGAGTATTAATAAAACATATTAATTAATAAATAAACCAAAACGTAACTGATTCATTATATCTATACGAATCAACTGAAGGAAAAATAAAGGGAGAACTCAGTCGCATAAAGGGAAGTGGGGAAATTAGATTTGGTAAGTTAATAGTTTTTTTTTTGAATGGAAAGTTTCCTTGCTTGATATGGCCTTATGTCTGCACCTAATACTTGTCTATCCCAATATAGGAGTCTCGTATATGAATCAAGTGATAGGACTAAATTCAAAGAATCATTATATATATAAATATATTTTATATAGATGGTTTCAGTGAACAAGAAATTTTAAATAAGTTAAATCACCTGTCTATGGTAGCTAATAGCTATATAACTAAGTTCAACAATCTGACTCAGCCAGATATTGTTGAGTTAATAGCTAGTGGATTTACTGGTATTCTTAGATCTTTGTGGGAAAAACATCTCACTGAAGATACTAGGTTATCTATAATCCATGTTGTCCAATTAGACGACAACGACAACCCTATCTTTGATGAAGATGTTGGGATTGGTCCACCAGATGGAGTTAATATTATACTAAACCCAAGCCCACAAATAAAAAATACAATAGAAAATCATCTAAAAAATATGATAAAAGTAAAATTTTTTGCTACAATTGTGGGTAGAAAGGGCACTACAAAAATGAGTGCAAAATAAAATAAAAATTATCTCAGTTAAATGTTTCGAGTGAAGATACTGAACAACTATTAGAATTAATGAGGATAGAGAACGAAGTCAGTAATGATGAAGGTTCTGATATTCCTTATTCATCTAATAGCAGTACTAGTAACAATGAAACAGATAGTGACAATTGAGAAGTTACTATTTGTGCAGATAATTGCAACGAAAAATGTTGCAATAAAAGATTAAATGTAATTACCAAAGATGATGAAAAAAGCTCTTTGTCAATTACCTAATTAGTAAAATTTCTGATCCAGAACTAAAGGTTCAATACACTAAACAATTAAAAGATTTATTAACTAAAGATAATAGAATTAAAGACAAGATTATTAAAGCTAAAGAAAAACCAATATTTAGCCTTAATAAAACGCTTGAGAGATTTAAAACTCCAGTTAAGGAAGTTACCCTTCCAGAATTAAATCAAGAAGTTAATAAACTAAAAAGAGAAATTTCTAATTTAAAGCTTGATGTCTCTAATTTAAGAAAAGAAATTGAAGATAAGAAATCTGATCTTCAGGTTCAAGATTCCTCCTCTAGTGATAAAGATCACGATGAGCCAGAATCGTCAGGAACAAAAGAAGAATCAGATCTTTTTATTCAAGGCCTTTCTCTTAAAAGAATTAAAGATATTACCATTCAGAAATATATCTTTGATTCTTTTGGCATTGGCATTAAAATTTGTTTTGTCAAATTTATTGTGATAGTTTCGGGAGTTGTTTTGATCATAGATATCTTGTGATATTGAGTATGTTCGTATTTGATAATTTGATATCATTAGGAGATGGTCATGTAAACCTTGTGATTTAAACCCCTTTTGGCTTACATTTTGTAGTTGATCATTAGGGTATACTTGAGTTAACCACCTGTGGGGGTACCACAGACATGTCCTCTTGACACAAGGGCATGACACCTTCACCATGGTGTGATGTGATCCACTCACAGTATCCCTTTTTTGTATGCTATGGGTATGAGCTTTGGCCATTTGATATATTTGTTCAGGATACGTATGGGTCGACCCAATATTTGATTTGATTCGATTTGCTTGGCAGATTAGTGACGTATGTGTCGTGCGTACTATCCAATTTGATTTGTATACATCATGGTACTGATGTATTTTATTAGCCTTTGGCTATTTGTATTTGAGCTCAGTATGAAATTGTTACCTTATAACCATTTGATTCAGCCTTATTTTATTTGGGATTCTTTTGACTATAGTTGTCGGTTCGACAGTGTTAATCATTTGTACCTTGTCTCACCAATTTTGATATATTCATATTTGGTTAGTAGTTGTAATTGTTTGTTCATTCAGTTCCTTCGGTACATATATATTGTTTATATATGTGCATTTTTATATCCGTATTGGGCAATTGGCTCACGCTGTGTTCTTTTTTCGGCAGGTAATCAGGGGTGATCAGGATTTGTGGGATGAGAGCTACCTTTGATCCAAATGAGTAGATTAGTTTTGAGAATTATTATTAGACTTGGTTCTCCTAATATTCTGTATATGGATGTTTGGGCCATTTTGGCATTTATTTTTAATAATAGAGACTATGTAAATGTGGAGTTCCTCCTATTTTAAACTGGAGTATGTGACATTTGGTATTCAATTTTATTGGAGATATTTTGAGATTTGTTTGAGGTTTGTATTTATTATGTTTGTGCGTGACATCCCTTTTCCTTTTGGGAAAGGGGGTGTTACAGAGTTGGATATCCATTGCCACAGATAGATGACTTTTTCGATCAGCTCCAAGGGGCAAAGTTTTTCTCAAAGATAGATTTGAGGTTAGGGTACCATCAATTGAGGGTGAGGGAAGAGGACATTCTAAAAATAGCTTTTCGTACTCAGTATGGGCACTATGAGTTTTTGGTGATGTCATTTGGGTTGACTAATGCTCCGACAGTGTTTATGGATATGATGAATCGGGTTTTTAGCGAGTATTTGGACCAATTTGTCATTGTCTTCATTGATGACATTTTGGTGTATTCCAAGTCTAAGGAGGAGCATGAAGAGCATCTTCGTATTATTTTGGGGGTTCTGTAGAAGAACAAGTTATATGCTAAGTTTTCCAAATGCTAGTTTTGGTTAGAACATGTAGCATTTTTGGGACATGTCGTGTCTGCTGAAGGTATTAAGGTGGATCCTGCGAAGGTGGAGGCTGTCACTAATTGGCCAAGACCTACCACAGTAACTGAAGTTAGGAGTTTCTTAGGTTTGGCAGGGTACTACAGGCGATTTGTGGAAGGTTTCTCTTTGTTAGCTTTGCCATTAACTCAGTTGATGAAGAAGGGCACAAAGTTTGTTTGGAATGAGGAACGTGAGAAAAGTTTTGAGGTGCTTAAGAAGAGGCTTGTGTCGGCTCCAATGCTTACATTACCATCAGGGACAAGAGGTTATCATATTTACAGTGATGCTTCCAAGAAGGGATTAGGGTGTGTTTTGATGCAACATGGTAAGATAATTGCTTATGCTTCCAGACAACTTAAACCTTATGAGGTGAATTACCCTACCCACGACTTGGAATTAGCAGCAGTTATTTTTGCCCTAAAGATTTGGAGGCACTATCTATATGGAGAGACTTGTGACATTTTCACCGACCACAAGAGCCTTAAATATATTTTTACTCAGAAGGAGCTTAACATGAGGCAGAGGCGTTGGTTGGAGCTTCTTAAGGATTATGATGCCAGGATTCAGTATCACCCCAGTAAGGCTAATGTGGTTGCAGATGCTCTTAGCCGGAAGAGTTCAGGGAGTGTAGCTGCCTTGGTTACACAACTTCAACTTATCTTAGATATGGAGCGTGTGGGTTTGGAGCTATATGTTAAAGGTTCTGATGGGTTGGTAGCAGGTATGAGGGTGGAATCTTCTCTTATTTTGCGTATTAAAAAAGCCCAAAAGGAGGATGGTGAGTTGTGGGCTGTAGCGCAGAATATGGAAGAGGGTAGGCAGCCAGAGTTTCGCATTGATGAGCAAGGTGTGATATGGTTTGGTAAACGGTTATGTGTTCTGATGGTTCCAATGATTCGTGAGGCAATGTTGACCGAAGCTCATAGTTCGCCATTTTCTATTCATCCGGGGTCTACAAAGATGTATAAGGATTTGAAGGAGAATTTCTGGTGGAATGGAATGAAAAGGGATGTAGCTGAATTTGTGAGTAAATGTCTTACTTGTCAGGAAGTGAAAATAGAGCATCAGCGGCCTGGTGGTTTATTGCAATAGTTAGAGATTCCTGTGTGGAAATGGGATAACATTTTGATGGACTTTGTGACTGGTTTACCAAGGACTCTTAAAAAGAATGATACTATTTGGGTGGTAGTGGATCAGTTGACTAAATCGGCTCATTTTCTAGCTATTCATGAGGATTTTTCAGTAAATAAGTTAGCAGATATTTTTCAACGTGAGATTGTTAGGCTTCATGGGACTCCAGTTTCTATTGTTTCGGATCGGGATCCGCGGTTTATTTCTCGATTTTGGAAAGGATTTTAATGAGCTTGGAGAATGTGACTCAACTATAGTACAACTTTTCACCCGCAGACAGATGGACAATCAGAGAGAACTATTCAGACATTAGAAGACATGTTACGATCTTGTGCTTTAGAGTGAACAGGAAACTGGGATGAATATTTGAGTTTGGTGGAGTTCTCATATAATAATAGTTGGCAAGCTAGTATTGGTATGGCTCCTTTTGAAGCCTTGTATGGTAAGAAGTGTCGAGCTCCGACTTGTTGGGATGACGTTGGAGAAAGGATAATAGAAGGACCCGATTTGGTTAGAATTACTACGGAGAAGGTAGCAGTGGCTAAAGAAAAGTTGAAAGAAACTAGATCGCGGCAAAAGAGTTATGTTGATATTCATAGGAGGGCTCTGGAATTCACACCTAGTGAACACGAGTTTTTGAAAGTTTCTCCATGGAAAGGTATTCGAAGGTTTGGTTTGAAAGGGAAGCTTAGTCTGCGTTTCATTGGCCCTTTTGAAGTCCTTGAGAGAGTTGGAGAAGTGGTATATCAGGTGACTTTGCCTCCACAATTATCTCATGTGCATAATATCTTTCATGTTTCGCTGTTAAGGAAATATAACTATCATCCGCTTCATGTTGTGCAATACCCGTTACATAAGATTCAAGAAGATCTTACTTGTGAGGAAGAAGCCGAGGCAATTCTAGATCGTCAAGAACGAATTATGAGGAGGAAGACAATTCCTTTTGTTAAAGTCTTGTGGAAAAACCATTCGGAGCTGGAAGCTACTTGGGAGATGGAGGAGTCTATTCGAGCGGAATATCCACATCTTTTTGAAAATTAGGTACGTTCTATTCTTTTGATTCCGGGGACGGAATCCTTTTTAAGGGGAAGGTGATGTAATACCCGAAAAATAAAATAAATAAAATAAAATAATAATAATAACATTTAAATCAATATTTAAAAATAGTTAATTGGTCTTTCCTTATGTTTGGGTCAGATTCTATTTAATTAATGTGGACCATAATAAGTAAAGAATTGTATTAATTTGGGCTTTTAAATTAATTGGGTCTAATTTATAATTGTGTAATTTTAAATTCTAATAAAATTAAGAGTATTAATAAAACATATTAATTAATAAATAAACCAAAACCTAACTGGTTTATTATATCTATACGAATCAATTGAAGGAAAAAAAAAAGGAAAGAACTCAGCCGCACAAAGGGAAGTGGGGAAATTGGATCCGATAAGTTAATAGTTTTCTTTTTTGAATGGAAAGCTTTCTTGCTTGATATGGCCTTATGTCTGCATCTAATACTTGTCTGTCCCAATATAGGAGTCCCGTATATGAATCAAGTGACAGGACTGAATTCAAAGAATCATTATTATATATATTAGTTTAAATTATGGTTATCAAATGACTAAATGTATGTTTTTAACAAGTTAATCTGCAACGGAGGTTCTATTAAAATAATTATTTTTTATTTATTTATTTATTTAGTTAAATGATTTGTAGCATTTTTAAATTTAAAAATACTTTAAACTAATTTTGAAGAAAAAAATAATAATAATTTAATTGGTCCTGTATGGAACTAATGAAAGGTGTACAAAATTTTATATATATATATATATATATATATATATATATATATATATAATGGAAAGAGTACTGAATGTTGCAATTAAATTAGTATAATTTGTAAATGAATTTGTTTCTCTCTTTTTTTGGGTGAAACTGAGTATAGTGAGGTGGTGTCATACATATTTTAGAACGGAAGGTATGAAGGTTATTTATATATGGATGGTCAGTACAGATAAAATCTATAATAATAATAAAATGAGTTAATGTTGGGTTAAAGATGGGAATAATATTTTTTATAAAAGTATTTATATTTATTATTATTTTATGTAATTAGGTCAAACGGAAGGAGTTTATCGAACTATATTTGAGGTTATAATTTCGGATATTACATTGCTTACTTCAGGTACTGATTTTGTATTTTTTTTTTCAGCGATACTCTTTCAAATTTTATTCGTTCGTTTGTTACTCATTTAGGAATTTGGTATTGCTTCTCAGGATTATTCCTTGTTGTCAAATTTATTGTGATAGTTTCATTTTGGCGTTGTCATTAAAATTTGTATTTGTACTCCTTGAACTAGTTAATCATGTCAGTATGTTTTGGAGACTTTATTCGTTTGTATCATTCTTCGTATAATTTTGTTCACATTCAGGAGTTGTTTGATCATTGATATCTTGTGATATTGAGTATGTTCGTATTTGATAATTTGATATCATTAGGAGATAGTCATGTAAACCTTGTGATTTAAACCCCTTTTGGCTTACATTTTGTAGTTGATCATTAGGTTATACTTGAGCTAACCACCTGTGGGGGTACCACAGGTATGTCCTCTTGACACAAGGGCATGACACCTTCAGTGGCGGTGTGATCAGTCCACGGCGTATCCTTTTGTATGCTATGGGTATGAGCTTTGGCCATTTGATATATTTGTTCAGGATACGTATGGGTCGACCCAATATTTGATTTGATTCGATTTGCTTGGCGGATTAGTGACGTATGTGTCGTGTGTAGTATCCAATTTGATTTGTATACATCATAGTACCGATGTATTTTATTAGCCTTTGGCTAATTGTATTTGAGCTCAGTATGAAATTGTTACCTTATAACCATTTGATTCAGCCTTATTTTATTTGGGATTCTTTTGACTATAGTTGTTGATTCGATAGTGTTAATCATTTGTACCTTGTCTCACCAATTTTGATATATTCATATTTGGTTAGTAGTTGTAATTGTTCGTTCATTCAGTTCCTTCGGTACATATATATTGTTTATATATGTGCATTTTTATATCCTTATTGGGCAATTGGCTCACGCTGTGTTTTTTTTCCGGCAGGTAATCAGGGGTGATCAGGATTTATAGGATGAGAGCTACCTTTGATCCAAATGAGTAGATTAGTTTTGAGAATTATTATTAGACTTGGTTCTCCTAATATTCTGGATATGGATGTTTGGGCCATTTTGGCATTTATTTTTAATAATAGAGACTATGTAAATATGGAGTTCCTCCTATTTTAAACTGGTGTATGTGACATTTGGTATTCAATTTCATTGGAGATATTTTGAGATTTATTTGAGGTTTGTATTTATTATGTTTGTGCGTGACATCCCTTTTCCTTTTGGGAAATGGGGTGTTACACCATGGGTCATGCTTACCCATTGGATTCTTACTTTGGGCTTTAGGTTCAATTAGCTTACTTGTACTTTGGGCTTGCATTAAACCAACATTGGTTTATACATTAACAAACATTTGGGCCTTAACCTTTAATTAGCATTGGGCTTAATCATAATCCCAATTGGACTTTACACTTCCTACACAATCCTACAAGTCCATTACATATGGCTTAAAGCGTTAGAACGTATTGTCTACGTCTTAATCTCGTATTCTAACTCGTATACTTATTCAACATATACGACATACCATCATTCATACATACTTGTATAATACTTCGTATCATACTCGTATTCATTACCTCGTACAATACCTACGTATCATACGATATCATCGTTCAATTCATTAACGCTTTACTTTTCTTAACGTTCTCAAATTTAGTCCGCAGGTGAAAACTGAATTTGCCATACATGAATTATTATTACATAATCCATCTCACCTCGATATTCTATCGTTACGTATTTCTCGAAAGTTCAAAAATAATTCCCGAGCAGAAATTAGTGAATAGTGTTTTTACAGAAATTTCTCGGAAAACTTTTATTTTCGTCTCAAAAATTCAAACACTTTAATTCTACCACGTAGCCAAAATCCTAATCACATCCGCACATTCTAGGTCATAGAACGACCTTCAAATAACTTACTCACATAAATAATCAATTAACTTCATTTAATCCACATAATCAAATAAAAATTTAATTCTCGAAAAAAATTCGATTTTTCTCTGGGCGCATAAATACTTGGCAAAGACACCAGGGTGACGAGACAACAAGAACAACGCTCGACTCCAGATTCAGTTTTCCAGAAACACGAATTCAGACTATTCTAAACCAAAAATTCCAATTTCTTCACCCAACACCAAATTAACCAAACCTAGATGTTTATAAGCTTTATAAACACAAAACCAAATATTTATAAAGTAATTCTAACATCACAAACCACTTTAACAACCAATTTTAAGGACTTAATTTCCAAGTTCATACTAATTTCATGTTTTATCATACATAATGAAATCAGTCACCACTACTTTAATTTTCAACCATTTTGATTTGTTCAAATTATATTATTTTCGTATCACAGAGTTCTACCATAAGCAATCATCAATCTTCAATCTACAACATGAATTCTAACTAATTTCAACTCTAAAACAACCATAATTCACATATATTACAACCAAAACTCAATTTCCTTCTCTTCAACCTATTTACATGAATTTGATCACTAAATATTGGTTATATATGATAACTATCAGATTACATGTATATAATCAACACTTTAAACCCTAATCTAATAACAAAAAAAATTAATTATAGAGAATAAAAATTACAAAACTAAAACTTGGAAATTAGGAATAAATTATACCTTTAATCCTTTGTTGTAGATTAGCAAAGATGGTTACAAGGTTTCAACAAGCCTTCTTCTTCCTCTTGTCTCCCAATTCACAGAAAACTTTCAATTTCTTTGTAATTCTCTCTCTTGTTCTTCTTCTCTAACTCTCTATATTTTCTCTATGTTTCTAACTTAGCCTTAGGATTATACGCACTTAACAACTGACATACATATAACCCACGTACATCAGTTAAAAAAAACCAAATAGCTTATCAATTATATTATGCCAAAGGCCACAAGGCCATTTTTGGCTACAACCTAGATTAGGATTCTAGTTTATTTTTATATTTTGCTTATAATATGATTCTTATGTCACATAATTATACAAACTAATTCAATTAAATTTATAATTTAAATTAACATTTTCCTTATAATTATAATTTCTATTATGAATTATAATTTTATTCCACAACTAATAAATCTCTAATTTAATTATTAAATTAAATTAGAACAACATTATAATTATTTAATAATTTATTTAATTTAATTATCTCATTAAATTAAATCTTCAAATCATAAAATTACCATTCATTAATTTAATTATTACACCACAATTTCATCAAATTTATTAATCTCATTAAATAAATCAATTTAAATATTTATTTAATCCAATAAATATATTTAAATTACATAAAAAATTTTCGTTCGTTACATCATTCCCTCCTTAAAAGGATTCTGTTCCCAGAATCATAACTCAATAAATTCATTCGTTACATTCTTTTCTTCTTAACAATATTCTGTCCCCAGAATCGTTATACAAAAGTAAGCAAACAACTGAAGAAAATTTTTCATCATAACATCTTTAAGTTCCCACGTAGCTTTTTCAGTATTGTGGTTCCTCCAAATTACCTTAACAGAAGGTATCACTTTGTTTTTGAGAACCTGCTCTTTCCTATCAACTATTTGAACGAGAATTTCTTCATAAGACAAGTCTTTTTCAAACTGTAACGATTCATATTCTATAACATGTTTATAATTGGGCTTCTATGGTCTTAATACCTGCAACAAGTGTGAGGGCCAATTAAAAACTGGTCCGTGTGGCCACGGATCGCACATTTCTAGGCGGAGCCATGTCTTAGGCCGAGCCTGTGCGCAAAGCCTGGTCTGGGGTGGGGAGAGTTAGTTTGACTGTGGTTGGGAAACTCCACATTAAAAAAATAAAAAATAAAATAAAAAAATACCAAAACATGAAAAATGTTATGAATATGTTCTAGTTCCGGAGGTAGAGCTACCTCATACGCCACTTCACCAACTCGTCGTAGCACTTCAAAAGATCCTATAAACCTAGGGCTTAGTTTTCCCTTTTTACCAAACCGGATTTTCCCTTTCCGGGGAGACACTTTCAAGAAAACAAAACTACCGACATCAAATTCCCAATTTTGTCGGTGTTGATCAGCATATTTCTTCTGCCTATCCTGTGCAGCTATCAATCTTCCTCAAATTACCTTGATGATCTTGACAGTTTGTTGCACCAATTCTGGACCTAACAGCTGACGTTCTCCTACTTCGTCCCCAAAGATAACTGAGTTCTCGCATTTCTGCCAGACAACGCCAGAAGGTCGCATGCCACTCACTCATGTGATAACTATTATTGTAACACCCCAGTCCCACATCGAAAGATAGGGGGAAAATTTGTCTGTATATGAGGAAATAAGTTACTACCAATAGTACCTTCAAGTCATGACATTTTGGGAGCCTATGGTGGGCTAAGATGACCCAAAAAGATACTATTGGGCTAGTAATTGAAGCCTTATTTGGATGGATTTAATTCGATTCGGACTTGGGATTTGACCCGAGATTTATTCCGGATTCGGGATTTGACCCGGGTTGTTTCATATGGTATCAAAGCCGACTCTCGAAAGCTTGGGTCGGGACATCCGATCGGGTTGCCGGAGGTGGGGACACGAAGGCTGGTGGTATTATCCCACAATGGAGAGATGGAGGTCCGATGGTGGGGACACGAAGCCAGCCGGTATTATCCCACAATGGCTAGAGAGGCAAAGATCTTTGGGTCAGTGTGTGTGATTCGGTTGACGGGGACGTCGAGAATTTAAGTGGGGAGTTTGTAACACCCCAGTCCCACATCGAAAGATAGGGGGAAAATTTGTCTGTATATGAGGAAATAAGTTACTACCAATAGTACCTTCAAGTCATGACATTTTGGGAGCCTATGGTGGGCTAAGATGACCCAAGAAGATACTATTGGGCTAGTAGTTGAAGCCTTATTTGGATGGATTTAATTCGATTCGGACTTGGGATTTGACCCGAGATTTATTCCGGATTCGGGATTTGACCCGGGTTGTTTCAATTATTATAGGCAAATTCAACCAACGGTAGATGGTTATCCCAATTCCCTTTAAAATCTATAATACATGCTCTGAGCATATCCTCCAATGTCTGGATTATCCTCTCACTTTGTCCATCGATTTGGGGATGATACATTGTGTTCATCCTCAACTGCATTCCCAAGCATTCCTGTAGTTGTTTTTAGAAATTTGATGTGAAAAGTGGATCTCTATATGATACATTGGACACCAGGACACCGTGTCTTGATACAATTTCCTTCACGTATAATTTTATCAACCGATCTAAGTTAAATCTCATCTTGATTGGCAAAAAGTGTGCCGACTTTGTCAATAGATCGACAATCATCCAGATTGCATCGTAACCTTGTTGAGTCGTTGGACGACCTACCACAAAATCCATTGTGATATGCTCCCATTTCCATTTCGGTATCTATAACGGTTGTAACAATTCGCTTGGCCTTTGATGTTCAGCTTTAACTTTCTGACACGTTAAGCATTTCGCCACACATTCAGCAACATCCTTTTTCATATTCGACCACCAGAAATGATGTCTGAGATCCTGGTACATTTTCGTACTTCCAGGGTGAATCTAATATCGTGAGTTATGAACCTCACTCAAAATTTCCTCTTTAATCTTCGGTACTGGCAGTACCCAAATTCTCCCTTCAAATCGAAGTAATCCTTTCGAATCAATTTTAAATTTGTCTTCCTCACCTTTAGACACTTTTCTTTTTATCTTTTCACAATTTTCATCCTGAAGTTGTACATTCTTTACCTTATCCACCAACATTGAACTGCTTCCAATTTGGAACAATTTTTCTTCTGATTCTGTCGGATATTTAATTTCCAACTCCATCTTTACCATTTCTGCGATAAGTTTTTACTGAGCAGTCAACGTCATTAATTTCTCCCTACCATTTCTACTTAAGGAATCGGCAACAACATTCGCCTTTCCAGGATGATAGAGAATCTCGTAGTCGTAGTCTTTAATCAACTTCAGCCATCTCCTCTGTCGCATATTCAAATATTTCTATGTAAAGATATACTTCAGACTTTTATGGTCTGTATATATCTCACACCTCTCTCCATACAAATAGTGCTTGTGACACCCCCAAAATAGGTATACATCACCCATCTTGAGTCGCCAAATACATGGTACTGAATACAAATACAAACTTAACTTATACAACTGATAAGTGTTGTGCAGAATACGACAAAACATAACCTATGAGTTTTAATACAAATATTGTCTCCTAGACAATATCCAAACTCAAATTCAATCTCATTACAATTATTATGACACTATTTCACAGAATAGTGAGGACTACTAAAATAACCATCAGGACCATTAATCTATTTCCCGACTAGTTCCCACTATATTCTCATTTCCTGAAGAGAACAGTGAAAGAAAGAGTGAGCTCAACTAGCACAGTAAGAAATATTATGACTAAGATAATGCAGAATAAATTATCCTTAGCCTTTAATAGTATAACAACTGATAGAATACAATAGACAACAAGTTTTAGATCAACAACTGCAGCAGAATAATCAATCCATTAGAAAAGTCAAGTAGAGCATGATATCTACTATCTTCTATGATTTAAAAGTTTATCATCAATTTTATCGCTGAGACTCAGCTTAATAAATAATCCACATCATTGAATTATCCATGCACTACGGGCCAAGGATATTCATTAGTATCACGACCACAAATTATCCATGCACTACGGGCCAAGGATAATTCATGTTTTCACCAATGGTCATGATCATGCCAAACAACAATTCATCTTTGCACCTTTGGCCGAAGAGAACACATGGTAATTGTAATAACCCGAGATTTTCTATATAAAATAAATAAGAAATTTTGCGTATAAATTTTTTTTTTTATTTAATGACGAGACTAAGTGTCAAGTAAAGTGAATGATAAATGCGAATACATTTATTACTTGAAAATTATAAATAATTTTGGAATTATTAATTTCCACAAATTATATGGTAATAAATTTCGTAGTTAGAAATGTTTTTATTAATTATTTTCCATGAAAACATGATTGGAAATAATATATGAAGTGATAATTAGATTTATATAATAAATATTTTATTATATGAATTGTTCGTAATATTTAAGTTAATTATTTTAACTTGATTATTGATGTTGTGTACGAAGAATAAGTCGGACATGAGATCCAAACCTCGGATTGGGATTGTAATCAAGAGATGAGAATAATAATATTATATTATTTATATAATAATTTTACTGAAGACCATAATTATTATCTTTGGGTATGTGTGACGAGATAATATCGAGCGAAATGACGGTCAATTAGGTCATAGCATATTACCGTCTTTGTGAAACCCTAATTATTAAACTCGGTTATGGGATATTTACGAGTAGACCGTGTATATGAAATTACCGTGAATAAGAATATCGGTAATTAGAAGAAACCCTAATTCATTGCCAGACGTCGATAAGTAGGACAAACCCTAATTATTATAACCCTAACAGGTTAAAATTAAAATCGTGAACGAATTGTGTTAGTAATATACAGATAATTAAAGAACCACTAATGGTCAATTAGAAACCCTAATTGATGACGTTGAGAAACCCTAATTTTAATTACCGGGTTTAATTTCGATGTTATTGTATAAGTGTTTTAATTTACCAAAGGATAGAAGTTAATTGGTAAATTATAAGAATTAAATCTAGTGATTAAATATTACATTTAATTGCCTTATACAAGATTGCCTATACACTCTTAAACAAAGCCCAACCATCACCCATAACAAATCAGAAGGAAGAATCAAGAATTTTGGCAAAAGGGTATAAGAACACTAAACCTAGAAATCCTTTGATTCGATGTTATTTGATGCAATTGATTGTTTAAAGTTGTGTAATAGAATGTTAATTGATTATATGAGTTGATAAATCAAAGACCCATAACATCAAAGTGCACGAATTTGAAGATTTAAGCAAGTTGGAAAAACCAAATTCTGTTCACCAAATGTCAGAGGCCATAACTCTTTGCTCGATCATAAGTTTTGTTCTTCAAAAGTTGTTATGTGTAGCCTAATATGTGGTCTTTAATCTGCAAAAAGAATCAAGTCCATATCATGTATAGATTAGAAGTTATAGATGGTCAAACATGGTTGACCGATCATGATAAACTATTTTTGGGCAGTCTGTAATGGGAGCATTCTCGTCCACTTTTGGTGTTTTAAAAGGTCTGGGCTTTTGATATGTTGTAGTGCACTGAGTTAGGAAGCCATAGGCTTTGGAATGACCTCATTCCAACCTCGGATGAGGGAATTACGGTGATTGGAAGGAAATGTGTCAAATTTCTCAAACCGAAAGTCAGCAATGGATGTGCTATTGGATATCTTTTGTTTCAATCAGTTAATGTTTCTAAAACCTTCTGGGCTTTTCAGTATGTTATAGTACAACGAATAAGATTTCTATAGACTCAAAAACGGACTAAATCCGATATCGGAGGAGAGAGTTATGACATTTCAAAGTAGTAGTGTCAAAACTTCCCAACAAGTGCAGTGCAGTCCATTTGAACGGAATTTCGGGTTGATGTGTTCGGAATTTAGAAATGGTCAAAGAATAAAAGTTGTATCCCCGAAGTTAGCTTCAGCGTGGACTCAAGAATCGCTCAAAAATGTTTTAAAATGAAAGAGTTATGGACTGTTTTTAGCGAAAGAGGGTAAAGCTGAAACGAGATTGAAAATCATTATGAACGCCCATTTTGACGATTTAATTTTTGACTACCTAATGAACCCGAATTGGGTAATTCGTATTTTTAAAAATAGTCTTACATACCATGTATAACATATCCAAAAATCGATTAATCGGAGTTATGAGCAATGCGTTAGAAAATCGTAAAGTGAGCTATTGAAAAATTAGTATAAACCAAGTCTCACATCGACTAAATTGAGAACTTCACCATTTTCTAAACCTATAAATAGAAGGACTTGGCCTTTGTTTCATTCACCAACAATAAGGCCTCCAATTTTTGAGAAAGACTTTGTTGTGGGAGAACTTTTTATAAAGATCTCCTTAGTTAAATTTTGGCGTGGAAGTGCGTATTCAGTCTGTGGAATTCGTATTTCCGGGTATGTTTCTTATTTAATTTTTGTAATGTTATTGTTTTTAATTGTTAGTTAAAGTTTGAATTTTTGAAGTTTAGTTAGTGTTGTTAATAAACTAGTTAGTTTACTACGTTTATTTTGGCTTGGAATTGATTATGTAAATGAGTTATTTGTAATGACTTTTAATATTTTGTGATGAATTTCATTAATTAATAATTATTAATGATATTAAAGTTATTTAATGATTATATTAAATAATTTAGTTTAAAATGATTTTAATATTATAAAAATCATTTTAAATAAAAATAAGGTATTTAAAATATTTTAAGTTATAAAATATAACTTTTAATATTTAAATGATAATTTCATTAATAATTAAATATTAATGATATTAAGATAATATTAATGATATTTAGTTTATTTAATGATTAATATTAAATAAATAGTTTAAAAATGGTTTTACTTATTTAAAACCATTTAAAGAGGATATTAAGGATTTAAAAATATTTTTAAGTTATAATTAATGACTTTTAATATTTGGATAAATAGTACATTAATATTTAAATATTAATGGTAATTATTTGGGTAATATAAATGTTTTTTAAAATAGTTTGAGTTATTATAAATAACTTTTATATTTTGGCAATAGTTTCATTAATAGTTTAGTATTAATTAAACTATTAATGATGATGGAATTGTTTAATGTTTAAATCATTTAATTATGATTAGATATTTGAAAGTTATAATTTACCAAACTAATCGACTTGAGAACCGATTATGAAGTTCGAATTTGAAGAACACTATAGTAGAATGCTTATATCACTATAGGCCCTTTAGTGATGATTTGAATTATTTTAAAATTTTTAATTTCTCGAAATTGCGAAAATGATTAAAAATAAGATGTCCGATATTTCTGAGATGTTGAGGTATAGAATAAGAGTCTTAGACTCAAGATTTACCCGATAAAAAGTCGTCGATACGCCGACAAATGTTAGACCTTATAAAAGAAAGAAAAGACTACTGTAAGAGCATGGATGAGATATTTGAAAAATGTGTAAAAATATTTCAAGTATAGAATAGGAACTAAAAGTATGATCACTGTGATTATGTGATCGGACTATGTGTCAATCGTAATGTATGCGATTACTATGTGTTAAGATATATTATTCTAATCGAACGAATGATCCGATTATTGATAGGTTGTGATAAAGAGATAAAACCTAAGTTGAGATTTGTAATCGGTGAATCAAAAAGTATCCTACCTTTGCACTTCCTTTATGCAATGGACATGAGTAAGAAGTTTCGTAATTATTCTATCCTCGCATGCATTATGTACTCTTTGATTATCGACATGTTAGCTCGGATATATATTCATTCATTGATTTCTATAAATGGTTATACAAGTGTCCCCACTTGGATAATCATGGCATTTGTTCACATGTTGATACACCTTTGTCAATTACCCGTATATATATGTTGAATTACATATTATTGTTGAGCAAGATTAAAACCTTGGGTTTGGAACCTGTGCATGTATGAACATCCCTATATGGGAAGATTTTTTGCAAAGCGGATAGAGTGAAGCGATGAATTTCGCTCAAGTTATGTAGTATTGATCAATCTGAGGTACAATGAAATTTGATCACCCTTCGTGCCCGTAAGTTATGACAGTTTGAGGATAGAATTCCGCTAAACCTTTTGAAAATGAAAAGAATGTTCATAGTATGTTTCTTAAACCCTATTCAAGGGTAGAGCGAGCCAAATTTAAAGAATTTGAAAGAGAGTTGTTATGTGAATTTTTTTATCGAGATGATTACTTCACAACTTTCAATTCGTTATAGAAGTGTTATGTAAAGAGAATACTTATATTCTTTCAAACTTATATATAATTTCTATTACTTCTTTGGGCACTTAAATGCTCATCCTTGCTTAAATTAAATGTTTTCGATTATGTATGAGCAACTTTCAAGGCTCGAGCACGAACAAAGGAAAAAGGAAAGCTGATTGAATAAGTGTGTATTATGAGTTAATGGTTATAATTGTATTGGTATCTATTCAAGTATTGTAGGGAATGTATTTGAAGGTCACGTACCTGGGGAAGTAAACTTTGATGTATGTAAATTAAGTTCGAATGTATTATTATTTAGTATTATTCAGCTTAAAGAAATGGTATCGTGGGGAACCGAGTTCGGGTTTCAAGTACCTGGATTTGGGGTCGTCACAGTAATGATCATACCAATAACTGTCCATCAATGCACTACAGGCCAATGTGGACTTTTACCACATCATTTGTAACATTACGGTCATGATTATACCGAATAATCCATGGTCATAATACTACCAAGTACATCTATGCACTACAGGCCACAGATGACTTTCATCATAATACAAGCATGAGGATGATGACAATCATATAAGAATTCGATTAAAAGAAAGCAAAAGATAAATTTTTAAAGATCTATAAATTAATTTATCCATAATTCAATAATATCCAAATTGTCAACATGATACTGCTTTGTGGAGTAAAATTAAAGAATAATATTCTATCAAAAATGATTTGGATCGAAAAGAAATAAATTTTTTTCATAAATAGTACCCCGGGTGAATAGTAACCGAGTGAATAGTA
This sequence comes from Panax ginseng, assembly GCA_020205605.1. NCBI lineage: Eukaryota > Viridiplantae > Streptophyta > Magnoliopsida > Apiales > Araliaceae > Panax > Panax ginseng. The sequence goes on along the minus strand of CM035134.1, from coordinate 57,502,617 downwards.
CCCCGTGAATAGTACTTCAGGAACAGTAACCCCATGAATAGTACTCCAGTATGAAAAAGTTAAAACTCATCAAGAATGCTCAGAATAATATTTTCATAAAAAGATACTGGATGAAGCGCAAATATCAAGGATATTCTACTAATTTCATGGAGTATAGAAGCCAAAACTTAACAAAATGAGTATAGAATTCAGAATCTGAAACGAAATAATATTACTCACATACTACAGAGTATGGAAGAAATTATTATTTCTTACAAGTATTGAACAAAAATAATATCCCTTACAACTGTTGAACGAAAATAATATTCCTTACGAATATTGAACGAAGATAATATTCCTTATGAATATTAAACGAAGATAATATTTCTTGCGAATATGGAACGAAATAAAATTTCTTACGAATAACGAAAAATAATATCGTAAGTTTAATATGAAATAAATAAATAATACCCTTACCTTAAAAAGAAGAGTATTAAAATGGTATATGGGATATTCTTGAAGAAAACTTTCACTATTTTCTACACTCAAAGCTTCTTAAAACTCGAAAGAAATACGCTCAATATTATAGAAGAAGAATTCTCTAATTCTGGTGAAATTCTAACTAAGCATCCTATTTATAGGAGAATAGAAAGGATATTATTTGAAAAAGAAAATCACGGACGCACAGAAGAATTTTTCATGGGCGCAAACTTTCGTGTTAAAATTTTTATAATTTTACTATGCAGTCACTATGCATAATAAAATATAATACATTCTATTTTTCATAAAAAAAACAAAACTTATAAAATATATATTTATATATATTACCTGCCTTCCATGCCATTCTATTTCCTTTGTTTTCCCGTGACCATCCCATTTCATTTTATTTGTGGGCTCCACCTCTTATTATATATATACATATATATACTAAATAACTTTCTAACGATAATTTTGAAAAATGAGTAAATGGGGGTCCAAATAATAATCAAAATTTACAACAAATACTTCATAAAAATCCCTTCAATATTTTTAACAACATTTATTCATCATTATTATAGCTCGTAATATTAACAACCAGATCATTCCCAGAAAAGAGGGGGCTTTCCGATAAGGATTTCTCCCTATTGGCGCGCAATTAGGTGACCAAACCCCTTTTCTCGACAGAACTTTCTAGACATTGTTAATTATGCAAATAATAATATGAATAACTTGTCATCTCAATTATTGATTTAATAATATAAAATAATGTAACAATAATTGAATCAAATAACGTGAGATACTATGCAGCAATTACTGTAGCAATAATTGAACAAAACTGAGTGACTTCTCACGTAAGCATCAATAATCAATACCGTGTGCTACTATGCAACCACGCATATTACTGTACTTTTACCATCGGGTATTTCAACAGTTAACGGTAAAACTTTCGCCGTTATTTTCATAAAAAGATATTTATGTCGTTTTCTAACTCCGATAGTAATTTTGTTGTGGGGTCCACCAATGATTGCGCTGTCATATGAATATTCCCTATTAAAGCGAATATTCCCCGACCAATCGAATATTTTACAACCACTTGCTTACTTTGCAAAATTTATAAATATTACTCACAACTATAATATTATATCAAATCCACATCTTAATAAAAAAATATATCGAGAAAATTAATCTCTATTCATAAAATTTGGGGTCTTACAACCTCCCCTTCTTATAAAATTTCGTCCTCGAAATTGACGTACGTACCTGGTATGTCGAAGAGATGAGAATACCTTGATTTCATTTCAGATTCTAACTCTTGAGGTATAACCTTTGAGCATAGAATATGTTCCTTCTTATCCAAGATTTTAACAAGTATCTCCTCATACGTTAAATCTTCTGTTATCTCATCTAATTCTAAATCAATAATGTGGTTCGGGTCATCCACATATTTACGTAACATCAATAAGTGAAAAATATTATGAACACGCGACATACTTAGCGGTAAGGTGAGTCTATAAGCCACATTTCTTACTCGATCGAGGATTTCAAATGGACCAATAAAATCGAGGGTTGAGATTTTCTCTCTTCGTCGATTCTTGCTTCCAGAATAACGCCTTCTTGAACCTTCTTCTTCACATTCATCAGCTCTGAGTCTGTAGCTTGAGCGGATTTAACTTTATCGATTAAAGTTAGTTATAATTGTATTTTCCCTATCTTCATATAGGTTCTTAGAGTCTTTAACTCTATCTCCATCCTTTGTAAATCGTACAAATGGGTCTTTCTGTTAACAACGTCGCACTCATAACCGCACACGATCTTCTACTCAACGCGTCAGCTACCACGTTCGCTCTTCTAAGATGTTATTGAATGGTATGGTAGTAATATTCAAAAGCTCGAGCCAAGGTCTTTGGCGTATGTTACGTTCGTTTTGGGTGAAAAAATATTTAAGGATTTTATACCGGATTCAAGGTCGATACAAAAATCTATTTCATGCTCTGGGGTAGGCTAGGAAGTCTTCAGGGAATACGTCAAGAAATTTATTAACGATAGAAATATCATTCAAAACTATGACTCTCATCCAAGACTTGGATAACACGTTACATTGATACCTATCAACTTGCCCCCATTTATTCACGGCGTCCCCTACAAAAAGTTTGGCTTCAGTGCATTCTAAGACTTGGAAGTCACCAGCGAAAGGTTCGGGCCTCTTTACTTATGGCTTAATATGACAATGATCGACTTTAGTGATTTTGTTACTTGAATTAGCATAACAGGTTGGTTAGGAAGGCTAACAACCTTACGAAAACAATCAATTTTAGCATGATGAGTAGTTAACCAGTCAATTCCTAAAATCACATCAAATGCAACTATTTTCGAAGAGATAAGATCGACAGGTAACGTGAGAGTGTCGATTTGATTTAAACAAGACTTATAAACAGTGGATGTAATGAAGGTTTCTCCCAACGAAGTTTCAACAGATAAGTCAAGGTCTAATTTCTCCGGAGTTCAATTTAAACGTTGAGCGCAAGTAGGAGAAATAAAAGAGCGGGTAGAACCGGTATCGAATAAGGTATATACTTCGCAAGAGTTTGTGATTAACTTATATATGATAACTTTGTTCGGGTTCCTCGACAAATGCTCTCACTTAAACTACCGGCTTTAACTTGTCTAGGACATCCTTTGGCGTCACTATCCTAGTTGGACTTGAATTCACTACATGACAAAATCGAGCTAGGTGACCTTCTCTTTCGCAATTGAAACACGCTTTGGGTTACTGCATACAGTTTGGACAGATGTGTCCCTCCTGTCCACATTTGAAACATACGACTGGTGGTCGTTCTTCTTCCTTGGAAACGGGTGTCGCTGTCTTTCCATCATTATTGAACCTTCTCTTCTTGAAGTTGTTCTCACTTAGTTCACCTTTGCTGTTATCCTGGCCATGATTACCACCAAGTGGTTATCATTTCTGGCATATTGATTCCCTCCATGTTTATTGTCACCGCTTCGATGACTGCTACCACTGATATTATCGATTTGCCGACTGCTCTCTCTTAGTTGGGTTGTCTCATTATCGCGTTCCAATAACTGAGCCCTATTCACAACATCTGAATACAAGCAAAGTTTATGAGAAATGAGGTATTGACGTATTTTGAGTTTCAAACCTCGCAGAAATATTCGCGTCATTCTCTCTTCATTATCTACCAAATGGGATGCAAACTGAGATAACTCCACAAATTTAGCCTCGTACTACGATACGGTCATATTATTTTGCTCCAGATTAATGAATTTAACCTCCTTTATGTGACGAATACTTTTGGAAAAGTACTTGTCGTTGAAAAATTCTTGGAACTTCTCCCAAGACATCTTGAGTGCAGCAGGCTGAGTACATTTTACTGATTCCCACCAATGATCTGCCTCTTCTCGCAATATAAAGGTGGTTTAGGGAACTTTTTTCACCTCTGAGCATTCCAAAACATCAAATATCTTGGTGATCTGCTTTATCCACGTCTCCGCCTTAAGTGGTTCTGGCTTTCCCAAAAACTTCGGTGGTCCTAGCTCCTCGAGGCTAGTTAGCGATGACCCGGTAGTGAGTTGCCAATGACTCCACTCCACATATGAATGTGAGTCTCTCTCATTTGGTGTTGCATGAAGTCTAAAAAGCTCCTAAATGTACCATCGTTCGTCATTTGGTCAGCGTTGTTATTTACAAGAGGATTATTACCTTCCTGATACGCGTTATCCTGGTTGTTGATCGTCGGTGATTCAACGGTCTCATGTTCTCCATTGCTATTCTCAACATTCTCGGATGTCATTTTCAAATACTGCCACAAAACAAGGGTTAATTTATATGCAACATATTATCCCTATATTCTAACTGACCAATTAAATAACAAATAAACTTAGGTAGGTCATACTAGCGAAGGTTTAACCCATCTCTCCCCTCTTAGTTCTAGTCTCACATCTCAGCCAGGGATCATATCCCTAAGCTTTGATATCAACTATGATGCCCCAATATAGGTATACATCACCCATCTTGAGTATCCAAATATATGGTACTGAATACAAATACAAACTTAACTTATATTAATCGATAAGTTGTAAATGCAGAATCATCTTACAAAACATGTTTATGAGTTTTTAATACAAATATTATGCTCTCTGTAAAATATCCAAACTCCGAGGGGCTTATAGATTGTGTGGTTTTCTTGCAAGACTAGTAGGAGTGATGATCATGTGCATGCTATGGGAGTCATGATCTAATTAGGAGGCATTGTTCTAGGGTTGGGTTCAATTTTTGGTTGCTGGACCATTTCAAATCTGCTTATTTTGTGGCTGAAGTGTTATTTGGTGGTCTGTGCAAGGATGTTTCCTTCATCTTTGTGTGTTCTTCAACGAAAATCATTTTGACTATGTCTAATTTTAAGATATAATTTTCGTGTGATGGGTTTTCTTGGCCAGATTCTAGGATTGTTTTCGAATCTGGTCCTTATCTGTAGATTTGGATCTGTCTTTCTCATCAGATCTTATTTCTATGTTTCCTCTGATCTGGATTGGTCTGTATTGTCCAGATTTCTTGGTTTTCGGATTTTGGGGATGTTTTGACGGAGCATCGCTGTTGCTCTAGATTTTTCCTTTTCCATTTCAGTCCGTATTGTTCGACTGCTTGTGGAGGTTGCTTTCGATTTTGCTACTGATGTTCTGACCGGAATCTATGGCTTGGGTTGTCGGAATCTGGGCTGGGTCCTGTGTTTTTCGATGCAGCTCGCCGGAGATTTTCAGGCCAGTCAATAGCAATTCGCCGGTCTATTCCATTAGGGGCCACGTGGTGCTGATCTCAATTAACTTGGTGAGTACCATCGTGGGTTGTTTTGCTGACTTAGGGGTCCCACGTGGCTAATTTGAAATTTGACTTTCTATTTTGGCTGATGTTTAGTCCCGCCCTTTTTTCTGGATTATTTCAATTGTTCATATTATTCCCATTTCAGTAGTTTGTTGCATGCGTGGACTATGTTTTATACTGCATATGCTTTTTGCTCACATGGGATGGATTGCTCAACTCATGGGCTCTCTAGTTCACCTGCTCGGGCTGCTTTCCCGGATGGCTGTTGGACCTATTTCGTGGTGTTTGTTTCTTATTATAATTTAAGTGTTCAATTTACCTAACTTCGGGATGTGAGGAATATACAATTAGGCTAGGTAAAATGTTTCCTATGCTCTCTAGGTGTTTTTGTTCTCTCGGGAGAAGAGGAATATGCTATGATCTTTATTGTAATATTTAAAATTTTTGCAAATTAATATACAAACAAATTTAGCAAAAATAAAATAAAATCCAAACTCAAATTCAATCTCATTACAATTATTATCACACTATTTCACTGAATAGTGAGAACTACTAAAACAACCATCTGGACCGTCAATCTATTTCCCGACTAGTCCCAGATATATTCTCATTTCCTGAAGAGAACAGTGAAAGAAAGGATGAGCTCAACTAGCCAGTAAGAAATATTATGACTAAGATAATGCAGAATAAATTATCCTTAGCTTTCAATAGTATAACAACTGATAGAGTACAATAAACAACAAGTTTTAGATCAACAACTACAACGGAATAATCAATCCATTAGAAGAGTCAAGTAGAGCATGATATCTACTATCTTCTATGATTTAAAAGTTTATCATCAATTTTATCGTTGTGACTCAGCTTAATAAATAATCCACATCACTGAATTATCCATGCACTACGGGCCAATGATATTCATTAGTATCACGACCACGAATTATCCATGCACTACGGTCCAAGGATAATTCGTGTTTTCACCAATGGTCATGATCATGCCAAACAATAATTCATCTTTGCACCCTTGGCCAAAGAGAACGTGTGACGCCCCCAAAATAGGTATACATCACCCATTTTGAGTCGCCAAATACATGATACAGACACAACTACAACTTCATTAATACAATTATCGTGCAAAATACGACAACCCATAAACTGTGAGTTTAAGTACAAATATTGTCTTCTAGACAATATTCACACTTAAATAAGTCCGCATTACAATTATTGATACACTATTTTACAAAATAGTGAGGACTAATAAAATAACTATCTTGAATCATCACTCCATACCCCGGCTAGTTCCTGCTAAATTCTCACCTCTTGAGAAGAAAAATGGAACAAATAGAAAAAATATGAGCTCAACTATCCCAGTAAAGAATATTATGACTAAGATAATATCAACAAATTATCCTTAGTCCTCAACAGGGAAAAATCTGATAGAATATAATAGACAACAAGTTTTAGATCAACAACTGCAGCGGAAACAACAATTCATTAGAAAAATTAAGTAGAGAATGAAATCTATTATCATCTATGAATTTAAAAGTTCATCATCAATATTTTATCCCTGTAATATCAATCAATATTCATCTTGAATCAAGTATTTATCTTTGCACTACGGGCCAAAGATATTCATTTGTATCACCAGTTGGTTATGTTCATCTCAAGACCTGTTCATCTTTGCACTACGGGCCAAATATATTCATCAGGTAATCATTCATCTTTTCACTACAGGCCAAAGATATTCAGTTATATCATCATTTAGGACTGAAGATGATGAAAAATGTTTTTAAGAAATAAATCCAATGGGACAAAAGAACAAAGATTAATGATTCGTACTTTAGATAATCCAAGTTCAAAAATACTCCATAATAAACCATAGCGGAGTAAAATTCAAGAATGAAGATCAAAACATGGATACAATCAAAGATAGTAACCATAATAGACATCTTGGACAAAGAAGAGAAAATTTCATTTTTTCGGTGAATAGTGCCGTATACGTGAATAGTAACCCCGACACAAAAATGTAGAAATTCCACAATAAAATTCATACCAATATTTCAACATAATGATATTAAAAGAAATAATATCATTTATGAAAAAAATAACATTCCTTACCTCAAAAGAACAGTACTTCTGACTGGAATATCGGATATAAGGCTGTAGGAAACTTGCACTGAATAGCAACTCTCAAAGTATCTAAATACTCACAAAATATACTCGATAATATAGAGAGAGAAAACTTATTATTATGGTGTGATTTTCAATTCTAACTAAGCACCCTATTTATAGAAAAATGCTAGAACGCCAAAGGAGACTAAATTAATAAAATATTAATTTATCAAAAAAATTTTCTACGCACACATTCTTGACCAAAATACCAGCCACCACAAGTAAAGCCCACCAAAATTCAGAATTTCCACACCAATCAAAAGTGGGGCCCATCATATTTTTAAATAAAAACATTTATTTCTGAAACTTCAATAATTCATAATAAATAGCCCTTTTATCAGAAAAATATTAATTTTATGTCCATTCCATAGGAAATTAAATTCTCTACAACTTTGTAGAAGAAAGGTTTTCTAAATTTCAAACAGAAAATGCCCGAAATCCATATACGGACGATTTCTAATACATCTATTCTAACAAAATACTGATAAAACACCTTAGCATTGATTCCTTCATTTATATCCACACAAAATAAATATTTCCCTATCCATCATTTATATCCACATAAAATAAATATTTTCTTATCATATAAATCGATAATTAATTATTCACAAATAATATTACAGAATCACAATTATGACAACCAGGTCGTTCCCAGGAAAGAGGGAGCTTTCCGATAAGGATTTCTCTTTATTGGCGCGCAATTAGATGACAAAACCCCTTTTCTTAGACAGAACTTCCTTAGACATTGTCAATAATGCTATCTAATAATATTATTCAAATAATATGAATTATTGATCTGATAATGGAAATACTGTGCAGTGACAATTATTGAAACAATAATAATATAAAATATCAACACAACAATTATTGAATCAATAAAATAAAATATTAAACAGTAATTACTGTAACAATTATTGAGTAGTGCCTTCTTACGTAAGAATCAATAATCCAACAATACTATGTAATACTGGTAATCTTCTTATGCAACCTCGCAGACATTCTTGTACTTTTAACCACCGGGGTATTCCAATAATGTTAAGCAGTAATAATTATGTATTATTATTTATAAAAACTCAAACTTGTCATTTTCTTCATCCGAGTAGTTTTTTTCGTTATGGGGCCCACAAATGGTCATGCTACAGTAGTATATGAATATTCCCGACAAACAAGAATATTCCACGATCAAACGAATATTCCCCGACAACAATGAATATTTTATAATCACTTACTTATTTTACAAAATTTTCACATTTCACATTTCACCCATAACTAAAGCATTATATCAAATTAACTCCTTATTATTTCAAGATAATGAATAGAGAAAATTCCATTTTATTTATAAAAAGTTGGGGTCTTACAAACTCCCCTCTTTATGAAATTTCATCCTCGAAATTGACGTACATACCTGGTATTTTGAAAAGGTGAGGATACCTTGCTTTCATTTCTGATTCCAATTCCTAGGTCATTTCCTCAATAGCATGGTTCCTCCACAAAACTTTGACTTGTGTTATAACCTTTGTGCGTAAGACATGATCCTTCCTATCCAAGAGATCTTGGTGGTACCTCCTAAATACGTTAAATCTCTTGACTATCTAAATGCGGTTTTAACGCAATAATGTGGTTTGGGTCTTTCACATATTTACGAACCATAGCTATGTGAAAAACATTATGAACACGAGACATGCTTGGAGGTAATGCGAGTCTATAGGCCATATTTCCTACTCGGTCAAGAAGCTCAAATGGACCAACAAATCATGGATTGAGCTTTCCACTCTTTTCGAATCTTGTAACTCCCTTCCATAGAGTAAAACGTAACAATACATGATCCCCAATATTAAATTCCACGTCCTTTCAATGAAGATCCGCATAACTCTTTTGTCAATCTTGTGCCATTTGTATACGTTGTTGAATCGTTCGGATCTTTTATGTAGTCATGCGTACTAATTCTGGTCCCAACAACGTTGCTTCACCCACCTCCTCCCAACATACTGGAGAACGACACTTTTGTCCATACAACGCCTCGAATGGAGCCATGCCTATACTTGCTTGATAACTGTTGTTGTAGTAGAATTCCACCAATGGCAAGTAATTATCCTAACTTCCTTTGAAATCTAGAACACAGAGTCTTAATAGATCTTTAAGAGTTTGAATAGTCCTTTCTGATTGCCCGTCCGTTTGAGGATGGTATGGCGAACTGAATCATAAATCCGTGCCCATAGCTTTCTGCAAGCTTACCTAAAATCGTGAAGTGAATCTTGGGTAACGATCTAAAACTATGGATACTGGCATGCCATGCAATCTCACAATCTCATTTACATATATACGAGCAAGATGTTCAAGGGAATAAGTCTCCCGTATCGGCAAGAAATGAGCAGACTTAGTTAATCTATCAACAATAACCCAAATCGCATCTATGCCTTGAGAAACCTTGGGAAGACCCTTAACGAAATCCATGGTAATGTGTTCCCACTTCCATTTTGGAATCTCAAGTGGTTGCAATGGACCCTTTGGCACTTGATGCTCCGCCTTTACACGTTGACAAGTTAAAAACCTCAAGATAAACTCCGCGATCTCTCTCTTTATATTGTTCCACCAAAATGTATGTTGAAGATCATGATACATTTTGGTACTCCTAGGATGGATTGCAAATGGTATGTTGTGTGCCTCCATCATGATTCTATGCTTCAAGTCAGAATTGTTAGGAATGAAAAGTCTGGAGTTGATTCGAAGTATTCCTTATTCATCGATTCTTGCTTCAGAAATAACACCTTCTTGTACTTTCTTCTTCATACGCATCAGCTCTGGATCTGTGGCTTGAGCATCTTTAACTTTATCGATTAAAGTCAGTTCTACTCGTATGTTTGATATCATCACATGGGTACTTGGAGCCTTTAACTCTATCTCCATCCTTTGTAAGTCGTACAAAATAGGTCTTTGTGTTAACAACATCGCACTCATACCCGTATACGATCTTTTACTCAATGCATCGACTACCATGTTTGCTTTTCCAGGATGATATTGAATGGTATGGTCGTAATCTTTCAACAGCTCGAGCCAACGTCGTTGCCCCATGTTGAGTTCCTTTTGGGTGAAGAAATATTTGAGGCTTTTATGATCTGTATAGATCTCCACTTTCTCCCCATACAGGTAGTGTCTCCAGATTTTCAATGCGAAAACGACTGCTGCCTACTCTAGATCATGAGTAGGATAATTCCTCTCATATTCTTTGAGTTGTCGCGATGCATAAGCTATGACTTTTCCATGTTGCATGAGAATACATCCTAACCCTTTGCCTGAAGCATCGCTGTAGATAAAAAATCCATCCGAATCAGATGGTATTGTTAGAACAGGTGCCAAAATGAGTCTCCTCTTGAGCTCTTGGAAACTCTTCTCGCATTCCTCACTCCATATGAATTTTGTATCTTTCTGAGTCAGCTAAGTTAATGGAGTAGCGATTCAAGAAAATCCTTCCGCGAATCTCCGATAATAACCAGCTAAGCTCAGAAAGCTACGTACTTCGGTCACCGATTTCGGTTGCTCCCAACTTTGTATTGCTTCAATCTTCGCCGGGTCAACAGATACTCTATGTTTTGACACCACGTGCCCTAGGAATGCTACTTCCTCAAGTCAGAACTTGCATTTCTTCAGCTTGGCATATAGCTTGTTTTCACGAAGCCTTTGAAGTACCAGCTTCAAATGGTGCTCATGATCTTCATGGCTTTTGGAATAGATGAGGATATCATCAATAAAGACAACAATGAACTGATCCAAATATTCCTTGAACACACGGTTCATCATATCTATGAAAGCAATAGGAGCATTAGTCAATCCAAAAGACATGACTAAGAATTCGTAATGCCCGTACCGAGTTCTAAAGGAAGTCTTCGGAATATCCTCAGTTTTAATCTTCAGCTGATGATATCTAGAACGAAGATCAATCTCTGAAAAGAATTGTGCTCCTTGCAACTGGTCGAACAGGTCATTAATGCGAGGTAGCGGATACCTATTCTTGATGGTGACATGGTTCAATTCCCGGTAGTCAATATAAAATTGCATACTACCGTCTTTCTTCTTTACGAATAAAACAGGAGCACCCCAAGGAGATGTACTAGGACGAATGAAACCGATGTCTAATAACTCCTGTAGTTGGACCTTTAACTCCTGAAGTTTAATAGGAGCCATTCAATATGGGGTTTTAGAAATGAGATTTGTACCCGATTCAAGGTCAATAAAGAATTCAACTTCACGTTCTGGGGGTAGACCAGGAAGTTCTTCAGGAAATATGTCAGAAAATTCACTAACAACAGAAATATTATTCAAATATGACATATTTTTGTTCAAGTCCATAACATGGGCTAAGAAAGCTTGACATCCATTTTTTAATAAATGAATGACTTTATGGCTTGATATGAAAGTAATTGACTTTAGTGGTTTGGTTGCTTGAATTCGCATAACAGGTTGGTTAGGAATATGAAAACTAACAACCTTACGAAAATAATCAATTTTAGCATGATGAGTAGTTAACCAATCAATCCCTAAAATCACATCAAAGGCAAGTATCTTTAAAGAGATAAGATCAACAGGTAATGTGATGGTGCCAACTTGGATCAAGCAAGATTTATAAATAGTGGATGTAATGAAAGTTTCTCCTAACGGAGTTTCCACAGATAAGTCAAAGTTTAATTTCTCCGGAGTCAAGTTTAAACTTTAAGCACAAGTAGGAGAGATAAAAGAATGGGTAGAACCGGTATCTAGTAAGGTATAAACTTCATAAGAGTTTAAGATTAGCTTACCTGTGATCACCTCGTTTGGGTTTCTCGAGTTTTGGCCAGTCACTAAAAATGCTCTCCCTTGAACCACCAACTTTGTTTTATCCGTAGTCGCCTTTGGTGCCACCGTCACAGTTGGACTTGACTTCGCTACCAGACAAAATTGGGCCATATGACCATCTTTTCCACAACTAAAACACACCTTGAAAGGCTGTGAATAGTTTGGACTTATGTGTCCCTCCTCTCCCCATCTGTAGCATCTAATTGGCGGTCGTTCTCCTCCCCTAGAATTTGTTGCTAGTGCTGGTGCTGCTGTTGATGTCTTCCCGTCATTGTTGAATCTCCTCTTTTTGAAATTTTCACTTGACTCACCTCTCCTATTATCATGGCCACGATTACCACTAGAGTGGTTACCGCTTTTGTCCATATTTTTCCCTCCCCGCTGGTTATCATTGCTCTGATGACTACTATCACCGGTATGACCCTGGTTATGGTCCCTCGGTTGAACATACTCATTATCTCGCTCTAATAATTGAGCCCTATTGACAACATCTGAATATAGAGAAAATTTATGAGAGATAAGGTATTGACGAATTTCGGGTTTTAGACCTCTTAAAAACATCCGCGTCATACGTTCCTCATTCTCTACCAAATGAGGTGCAAACCTGGATAACTCCGCGAACTTCGCCTCGTACTAGGACACCGTCATGTTGTTCTGTTCCAGTCTAATAAACTCTACCTCCTTCATATGACGAATACTTTCAAGAAAGTACTTGTCATTGAACAGTTTCTGAAATGTTTCCCAAGACATGTTGAGTGCGGCTGGCTGGGTATGCTTCACAGATTCCCACTAGTAATCTGCCTCACCACGGAACATAAAGGTGGTGAATGGAACCTTCTGTTCCTCTGTGCATCCTAAGACATCGAATATCTTGGTAATTTGCTTAACCCACATTTCTACCTTAATCGAATCTGGCTTTCCCCAAAACTCTGGTGGTCCCAACTCTTTAAACTGCTTGGCTGTGACAAACCACGCGTTGCTATCATTTCCACCCGTATTTTGTACACGAGTCTCCCTCGTCTGATTTTGTATGAATTGAAAAAAGCTTCTAAACATCCCATTATTCATCGTTTGTTCGGTAGTGTTATTTACAGGAGGAATATTGCCTTCTTGCTACACGTTTTCCTGGTTGGTGATTAAAGGTGTCTCCACGGTCTCAAACACTCCATTGTTAACGTTCTCATCTGCCATTCTCAAATACTATCACAAAAAGGGTTAATTAAAGAAATTGACATACCACATAATACCCCTATATTCTGTCCGACCAACAAATAAGCTTAGGTAGGACACACTAGCGAAGGATTTACTCGTCTCTCCCCTCCTAGTTCTACTCCCCGATCTCCGCCAGAGAGCATATCCCTAAGCTCTGATACCAAATGTGGCACCCCCAAAATAGGTATACATCACCCATTTTGAGTCGCCAAATACATGATACAGACACAACTACAACTTCATTAATACAATTATCGTGCAAAATACGACAACCCATAAACTGTGAGTTTAAGTACAAATATTGTCTTCTAGACAATATCCACACTTAAATAAGTCCGCATTACAATTATTGATACACTATTTTACAAAATAGTGAGGACTAATAAAATAACTATCTTGAATCATCACTCCATACCCCGGCTAGTTCCTGCTAAATTCTCACCTCTTGAGAAGAAAAATGGAACAAATAGAAAAAATATGAGCTCAACTATCCCAATAAAGAATATTATGACTAAAATAATGTCAACAAATTATCCTTAGTCCTCAACAGGGAAAAATCTGATAGAATATAATAGACAACAAGTTTTAGATCAACAACTGCAGCGGAAACAACAATTCAATTGAAGAATTAAGTAGAGAATGAAATCTATTATCATCTATGAATTTAAAAGTTCATCATCAATATTTTATCCCTGTAACATCAATCAATATTCATCTTGAATCAAGTATTTATCTTTGCACTACGGGCCAAAGATATTCATTTGTATCACCAGTTGGTTATGTTCATCTCAAGACCTGTTCATCTTTGCACTACGGGCCAAATATATTCATCAGGTAATCATTCATCTTTTCACTACAGGCCAAAGATATTCAGTTATATCATCATTTAGGACTGAAGATGATGAAAAATGTTTTTAAGAAATAAATCCAATGGGACAAAAGAACAAAGATTAATGATTCGTACTTTAGATAATCCAAGTTCAAAAATACTCCATAATAAACCATAGTGGAGTAAAATTCAAGAATGAAGATCAAAACATGGATACAATCCAAGATAGTAACCATAATAGACATCTTGGACAAAGAAGAGAAAATTTCATTTTTTGGTGAATAGTGCCGTATTCGTGAATAGTGCCGTATACGTGAATAGTACCGTATACGTGAATAGTAACCCCGACACAAAATGGTAGAAATTCCATAATAAAATTAATACCAATATTTCAGCATAATGATATTGAAAGAAATAATATCATTTATGAAAAAAATAACATCACTTACCTCAGAAGAACAATATTTCTGACTGGAATATCGGATATAAGGTTGTAGAAAACTTGCACTGAATAACAACTCTCAAAGTATCTATATACTCACAAAATACGCTCGATAATATAGAGAGAAACTTATGATTCTGGTGTGATTTTCAATTCTAACTAAGCACCCTATTTATAGGAAAATGCTAGAACGCCAAAGGAGACTAAATTAATAAAATATTAATTTATCAAAAAATTTTTCTACGCACACATTCTTGACCAAAATACCAGCCACCATAACTGGGGCCCACCAAAAATTAGAATTTCTACACCAACCAAAAGTGGGTCCGAAACTTCAATAATTCATAATATATAGCCCTTTTATCAGAAAAATATGAATTTTATGTCCATTCCATAGAAAATTAAATTCTCTATAACTTTGTAGAAGAAAATTTTTCCAAATTCCAAACAGAAAATGCCCGAAATCCACATACGGACGATTTTTAATACCTCAATTCCGACAAAATACTGATAAAACACCTCAACATTGATTCCTTCATTTATATCCACACAAAATAAATATTTCCCTATCCATCATTTATATCCATATAAAATAAATAATTTCTTATCATATAAATCAATAATTAATTATTCACAAATAATATTACAGAATCACAATTATGACAACTAGGTCGTTCCCAGGAAAGAGGGGGCTTTCCGATAAGGATTTCTCCTTACTGGCACGCAATTAGATGACTAAACCCCTTTTTCTTAGACAGAACTTCCTTAGACATTGCCAATAATCATATCTAATAATATTATTCAAATAATATGAATTATTGATCTGATAATGGAAATACTGTGCAGTGACAATTATTGAAACAATAATAATATAAAATATCAACGCAACAATTATTGAATAAATAAAATAAAATATTGAACAGTAATTATTGTAACAATTATTGAGTAGTGTCTTCTTACGTAAGAATCAATAATCCAACAATGCTGTGCAATACCGTGTGCTACTGTGCAACCACGTGTATCTGTACTTTAACCATCGGGTATTCTAACAGTGTTAACGTTAACAATTACGCCGTTATTTAGAAAAACTCAAACTTGTCATTTTCTTCATTCGACCGTTTTTCGTTATGGGGCCCACAAATGGCTGCGCCGTCATACGAATATTCCCCGACAGCAAAAATATTCCATGACCAAACGAATATTCCCCGACAACAATGAATATTTTATAACACTTGCTTATTTTGCAAAATTTGCACATTTCACTCATAACCAAAGCATTATATCAGATTAACTACTTATTATTTCAAGATAATGAATAGAGGAAATTCAATTTTATTTATAAAAAGTTGGGGTCTTATAGAACGCATGGTCATGATCATACCAATAATTGTCCATCAATGCACTACATGCCAATGTGGACTTTTACCACATCATTTATAACATTACAGTCATAATTATACCGAATAATTCCTGGTCATAATCATACCAAGTCCATCTATGCACTACAGGCCACATATGACTTTCATCATAATATAAGCATGAGGATGATGACAATGATATAAGAATTCAATTAAAAGAAAGCAAAGGATAAAATTTTAAAGATCTATAAATTAATTTATCCAGAATTCAATAATGTCCAAATTGTCAACATGATACTGCTTTGTGGAGTAAAATTCAAGAATAATATTCTATCAAAAATGATTTGGATCGAAAAGAAATCAATTTTTGTCATAAATAGTACCCCGGGTGAATAGTAACCAAGTGAATAGTACCTCATGAATAGTACTTCGGAAATAGTAACCCCGTGAATAGTACTCCGACATGAAAAAGTTAAAACTCATCAATAATGCTCGGAATAATATTTCCATGAAAATATACTGGATGAAGCGCAAATATCAATGATATTCTAATAATTTCATGGAGTATAGAAGCCAAAACTTAACAAAATGAGTATAAAATTCAGAATCTGAAACGAAATAATATTACTCACACACTACAGAGTATGGATGAAAATATTATTTCTTACGAGTATTGAACAAAAATAATATCCCTTACAACTGTTGAACGAAAATAATATTCCTTACGAATATTGAATGAAGATAATATTCCTTACGAATATTAAACGAAGATAATATTTCTTGTGAATATGGAACGAAATAAAATTTCTTACGAATACGAAAAAATAATATCGTAAGCGAATATGAAATAAATAATACCCCTTACCTTAAAAAGAAGAGTATTTCGACTGGTATAGCGGGGATATTCTTGAAGAAAACTTTCACTATTTTCTACACTCAAAGCTTCCTAAAACTCGAAAGAAATATGCTCAATATTATAGAAGAAGAATTCTCTGATTCTGGTGTTATTTTCAATTCTAACTAAGCATCCTATTTATAGGAGAATGGAAATGATACTATTTGAAAAAGAAAATCACGGACGCACAAAAGAATTTTTCACGGGCGCAAACTTTTGTCTGAATTTTTTTATAATTTTACTATGCAGTCACTATGCAAACACTATGCATAATAAAATATAATACATTCTATTTATCGGAAAATATAGTTTCGATAATTGCACGTTTTGGGGCTTGAAATATTACAGTATAATACCTTCATCTTTTTCTTCATTTTTAATTTAGTCCTGCAAGTATTATCAAACTTGCACCACCTCCCCTAGTAATAAATAATGTGAATCAATAGTTCAATCACGTGAATCAATAGTTATAATCATGTGAAAATACGAATTACAGTATAGTACCTTCAACTATTCCTCCATTTTTAACTTAGTCATGCAAGTATTATCAATCTTGCACCACCTCCCCTAATAGTACAAGAATGTGAATCAATAGTACACACATGTGAACAAATAGTTATAATCATGTGAATTAATAGCAATTAATTGCTCATTTATCCTAAGTTAATTACGACGTGGTCAAGTAAAACTTCCAGGACATCAATTAATATCGAAATAAATGTCGATTTCCACTAACACTAATAATTCCAACACAATGGAACTATCAATTTCATCTTTAATCAACACGAACTTATTCATCATTAATATTATAACTCACAATATTTAACAACCGTGTCGTTCCCGTGAAAGAGGGACTTTTTGATAAGGATTTCTCCTTATCAAAAGTGCATGATTAGGTGACCAAACCTCTCTTTGACAGAACTTCTAGACATTGTCAATATTGCAAATAATAATATGAATAACTTTGCCGTCTCAATTATTGATTTAATAATATAACATATTGATACCGTGACAATAATTGAATCAATAATATGAGAGATATGATGCAGCAATTATTGTAGCAATAATTGAGTATAACTGAGTGACTTTTTACGTAAGCATCAATAATCAATACCTTGTGCTACTATGCAACCACGCATATTACTGTACTTTTACTACCGGGTAGTTCAACAGTTTTAACGGTAACACATTCGCCGTTTATAAAATGATAATTCTGTCATTTTCTAACTACGATAATACTTCCGTTGTGGGGTCCACCAATGATTGTGCCATCGTACGAATATTTCCTGTTAAAACGAATATTCCCCGACCAATCGAATATTATATATCCACTTGCTTACTTTGCAAAATTTGTAAATATTACCCACAACTATAACATTATATCAAATCCACACCATAATATTAAAAAAAATATTTCAAGAAATTTAAATCTTTATTCATAAAATTTGAGGTCTCACAATCGCAACCAACTCCAAGTCATGAGTTAGATATCCTTTCCCGTAATCTTTTAATTGACGCGATGCATACGTAATAACTCTGTCGTTCTGCATAAGCACACAACCTAGTCATTTATGCGATGCATCACTATACACCATAAAATTTCCTGTATCATCAGACAATGATAACATAGGTGCTGAACTCAATCTTTTCTTTAATTCTTGAAAACTTTCCTCACACTTCTCCGTCCAAACAAACTTAACTACCTTCCTAGTTAAATTCGTTAACGGAGTTGTGATCTTAGAAAAGTCTTGAATAAAACGCCTATAGTAACCTGCTAAACCTAAGAAACTTCTTACTTCTGACGGTGTCTTCGGCTGATCCCAGTTTATTATAGCTTCAAATTTCGATGGATCTACTGAGATTCCGTCCTTATCAATAACGTGCCCAAGAAATTGCACACGTTCTAGCTAAAACTCACATTTTGAGAATTTAGCGTACAACTTCTCTCTCCTCAGTGTATCCAACGTCACCCTTAAATGTTCAACATATTCCTCCTTGGTCTTAGAATACACCAATATATCATCAATAAACACCACTACAAATTTATCTAAGAATGGTTTAAACACCTTGTTCATTAAATCCATGAACGCTGCAGGTGCATTGGTTAAACCAAATGACATAACCTGAAACTCTTAATGACTATACCGAGTTCTAAATGCCATTTTCAGTACATTCTCCTTTCTTACCTTCAACTAATGATATCCACTTCTTAACTCTATTTTCAAAAAGTACCTCGCTCCCTTCAGTTGATCGAACAAGTCATCGATTCTTGGTAACGGATATTTATTTTTAATCGTGACCTTATTCAATTCCCGGTAATGAATGTAGTGCCTCATCGATTCATCTTTCTTTTTAACAAACAACAGCGGCACTCCCCACGATGATACACTCGGCTGGATATACTTCTTATCTAATAATTTTTGTAACTGTACCATCAACTCTTTCATCTCTACTGGAGCCATTCTATATAGGGCTTTAGATATTGAGGCTGTTCCTGGTGCTAAATCAATCATGAACTAGATCTCTCGATCTGGCGGAAGTCCAGGCAAATCGTCTGGAAATACATCTGCAAAATCTCTAATGACCGGTATCTCTTCTAACTTTGCACTCTTCTTCTTTGTATCGACTATGTAAGCTAAGTATCTTACACATCCTTGTCTCATTAACTTCTTGGCTTGCATCACCGTCAGACAACTTGTTTGTCGAGGTGACTGCTATAAAACACCACCTTTGACGGAGTCATAAGGTTAACACATTTCTTTTGGCAATCAATTATTACCCCGTAATTGAATAACTAATCCATTCCCAGTATAACATCAAACTCCCCAAGTTTAATTGGTATCAAATCTACCATCATCTCGTGACCCTTTATATCCACCCTACAATTCTTGTATATAAACCTAACATGAATCACTTCCCTATTTGTAATCTCTATGCTTAAAAGGAAATCTAATTCTTCTTGAGGAAAATCTAAATTCCTAGCAAAATCATTGGATATAAATGAACAAGTAGCACCCGAATCAAATAACACATAAACATTAATACCATTGATCGAAATGATACCTGACACCACATCTTTTGACTACACAACATCTTGCACGGTCATATTGAAAGTTCTAGCAGTAGGTCGGCTTGATTACACTGGCCCAATGATAGTTAATGTACCACCATTGTTGCTTTGCTTACCTCCACTTATACCTCCCGCTGTCTTCCTAGGGCAATCACGAGCCATATGATCCTTTGACCTGTAAGTGAAACAGGCTCCCTTCTTCAGAATAAAAAAATTTATCATAATGTGACCCTCCTGGCCACAATTGAAACACACTCGCTTACCCTTCAAACACACACCAGTGTGGTTCTTCCCATAAGTAGCACAAGCTTCAAACTTCTTCTTTTGTTGACTTCCTTGCTGTCTCCCGTATTTGAATTTTCATTCCATTTCCTTTTCTGGTTGTTACTTCCACTATTGCTTCCACTAGCCTTGTTTTCACCCTCATTCTTCCTCTTCTTCTGTTCTTGATTATATTTGGTTAAGGCATCGCTTCCACCTTCCGCGATAATTGCCTTTTCAAGTACTGCCACAAACGTATTTAGCTGAAACATTGAAACCTTTCTATATAGCCAGGGCTTCAACCCTTATTCAAACGTCCTCGCTTTACACTCATCTGTATTGACCTGGTACGGAGCAAACCTTGCCAGCTCATTAAACTTTGCAGCATTCTCTGGCACATACATGGTTCCTTGCTATAGTTCTAAGAATTGAACTTCCATCTGATTACGGTAACTCATCGAAAAGTACATCTTGAAAAACATCTCTTTAAACCTATCCCACGCTACTATTCCCTGTCCCCCATGAACCTTATTCGCCTGCCACCAATAGCTAGCTTCAGACTTTAACATAAACATTGCGAATGCAGTTTTCTGATCCTCATTGACTCTGGCAACGTCGAACATCTTCTCCATTTCCATGATCAAGGTTTGGGCTTCAACTGGATTTATAGACCCTTGAAACTCCAGCGGTCCAACCGCTTTGAAGTCCTTGAAAGTCGTGGCTTGAGCTTGCGACTGATTCGCAAGTGCTCCCGTTAACAAAGTCACCAACTGCTGAACCGGGTTAGCGTTGGCCTCGTTATTTTTATTGTTAGTAGACCCCTTAATGGGTGGTTGTTGGCGTGTTTATCTTCTTCTAAGAGGCATCTCTGTTTAAAATATACACTTATTAGATCACTACTTAATTCCTTGAATATTTAAAGTTTAACTTAAACATGCTAAGATTAAGGCTTTAACACATAACATTTTAATAAAATTCGATATTTTATTCATTCATAACTTTTTGAAACATAATAAGAATAGCATCTCTGCTATCTACATCAACTTTCCTGAACTTGAAAAGTTTCAGGATTACATACTCATCTTACCCCTTTATTTATCTCAAAATAAGGGATTTACAATTTATTTAATCACATATTTAATCACATATTATTATTATTCTTCCTATCTTGGCATACTAAGACATCGAGAGGCGTCTCTATGCTCTTCCTCCATAATACGATACATCATCCTACGATCCATCAAGTACAATGGCAAGTCTTCAAATTGAGCTGGGTAATAAAAGACTCGATCTTGGGTCCTATTAATCGCAGAATGAAAGGCATAATCCATTTAATTCATTTTGTCCTTCTTCGTCTGAACCTTAGCTTCAGCACGATCTGCACGCTGAGTAGCCTTCATCTATGCGTCCTCTCCTCTTGCACGCTTAGCTGACTCCTCCTTCAAGTCATCTTTTAGCTTTCCAACTTTAGTCATCATCTTCTCATTCTCAACCAATAGCTCCTCTTGATGTCCCTCTATGTGAACTAAGTTCCATTCCGTGTTCCCAAGTCGTGAGTCGAGTTCTTGAATCACCACATCCTTTTGCTCTATAGTAGCTTAACGCATGTCAGCCAGCTCCTTCAACTCCTCAATCTTATCCTATAGTTCTATGTTTTGGTCATACAACTCATCATACATCTCAGCTGATATGGAGTTTGGTGGAAACTCCATGGGATCCTCTTCCTCATCCTCCACCCTCAGAGTCCTCCTCCTTAGGATCAGACACAGGCTCATTCTCTTGTCCTTCCTGAGCGACCAACAGAGAAGACTCCCTTTGGATCAACTGCTCCCGAACCACATGGACATCTCGAGGCTCCTCATCTCTAGGCACCTGAGGTATCCCTTCCTTAGCTTGACTGGATCCTTCAACGTTAGTCATCCTGACAACAAAATACTTCTAAGTTTTATTTATTATGTGACACTCTTTGATACTCGCGAGCACATAAGTTATTAACACATAAGCACATATAGTCTTTTATTGTTTTGTTTTATCTTCAATGAATCCCTTAATTCATTTCTTAGAACTCGATAAGAGTTTATCACCACTATGTTTTCTGTCTCCTTAAAGGTTACTTCCTAAGGTTTCCCCCACCTAAGGTTCATAACCTAAGGTTTTGATACTAACCTGTGACACCCCCAAATCCAGGTACTTCATTCCCACAGGATTTGGTGCTTACTATCCTAAATAATTACATCTAACTACCCATAATCAAGAATAAAGACATAAATTAAACAACTTAAATAATAATCCTCCCCATTAAAGGGTTACATCATTTTAAAATAAATCCTATGTAATCTAACCTTAAACTATTACATAAGTCTGCGGAATACATCACAAAATAAAATAAGTCTCATAACAGAATCTTATTAAATAAAATAAGACATGTCTTCATCATTTGGACATCTTGCCCTTGCCTTTGCTAGAAGACGGCTCATCAACTTTCTCAAGTTTAGCTGCAGTGTTAAATACAAGAGTGAGCAAACAATTGCTCACTAGTATAATAATGACAACAACAATAATGATGAATACTGAATAATAGAGAACTTGTTCTTCAAATCAAGAATATAAGACAAGTTGGAGAATTATATCAGAGGGTCTTAAGGCCATGAACTATGTCCCAAGGTTACTAAGTATTTCTACCTCAACCTTTTTTTCCCGCTAAGTTTGTTTATATATAGAAAAGAAAAAAGATACTACAATCACAAAAGGCATACCCCAGAAGCTTTAGAATGATCATCATGGGACAGGACCCATGAGGATAAACCGAAAGACAAAACCAATACAAAACGAGAGAACAAGGCACAAGCCTAAAGCCAACATACTAAGAATAGCAGAGCATGAAAGCCAAAACAACCATACACAAGAGTCAAAGCCTACAACAGCCAAGTGATTAAGGCATTGATTGTGACGCCCCCAAAATAGGTCCACACGACCCATTCTGAGTCGCCAGATATCACACTATAAAAATCAAATACAAACTTCATTTATACAACTGTTGAGCGATTTATGCAGAAATACGACCACGATTAAAGCGTGAGTTTTAATACAAATGTATGTAACTCTCATGGTGCCTCGACCACAACCTTACAATGGTACTTTACATAAAAGTACAGTAAAAAACTATTTTAGAAATTAAAATCTTTGGAAAATGTTCAAGGAAACCTTCATATGTGGGAGGCCATGCGTCTAGGTTATGATAGATATCATATGTCCACAGAATTATCCTTGGTTGACCCAATAGTTCCCAAAGAAAAACAAGAAGATTGCTATCATCTTCTTTCCAATGGTGAGTCTTCTCTTGACATATAATTATCTCCGTTTTCTCCAATTGATAATTATATTTCAAACAAACTCCAAGATTATATTGGTAGTGCTCGTAGATATACTCAACAAGTGGATGTGCACAACCCTGTCTTATGATAACATGAGGTTGTATGTCATTAGACATCTTGTATGATAGTGGAAAAACACCCTTCCAAAGTTGGGTTCACCTCACCCTATTCGGTTCACCAAAATTAAATATCAAATGACGTATATAATACGACACACTTATCTAAAGTTCTCAACAAAATTATTTCCATAATATTTAGGGAAAACCTCAACAGCTATAGACCACCGTTCTATTCTCCTGTTATCCCCGCTCAACCCGGCAACACTCTTATTACCTGAAAGGAATTGTGAAGCAAAAGGGTGAGCACAACTAGCTCAGTAAAGAATATCATGACTAAAGATAATTAAATTATCAATAGCCTTCATTAGTAATACATTAGAGATTTAGAACATATGGTAGATGGTAAAACTTTTCAACCATAGTTGCAGCGGAACGAACAATCCATTAGAAGAGTTAAATAGACCATCAGGTCTATTATCTTCTCTATGTTAAAATTCCACCAATAATATTTTATCCCTGTAACATCAATCAACAATTCTTGTCCATAATCATGTGAATAACTCATAATCATAATTGTGATTCTAAATTCCTCTTCGCACCCAAGACGAAGATAATTTTCACCACCTATCTTTACCCGAAACATCAAAAATCATGGTTATACCAAATCACAATTCTTTCTCATAATCATAATAATTAATTCATCTTTGCACTACGGCCAAAGATATTCATTAACAATTCATCTTTGAACTACAGGCCAAAGACATACAACTGCATTTTAGAAGAGTCAAGTAGAGCATGATATCTACTATCTTTTACGAATTAAAAGTGTATAATCAATATTATATCGCTGAGACTCAGCTTAATAAATAATTCACATCATCGAATCATCCCTGCACTATGACCAAGGATATTCATTAGTATTATGACCACGAATTATCCATGCACTACGGGCCAAGGATATTCGTGTTTTCAACAATGGTCATGATTATACCGAATAATCCCTGGTTATAATCAAACCAACAACTGTCCATCAATGAACTAGAGGCCAATGAGGACTTTTACCACATCATTCGTTACATTACGGTCACGATTATACCGAATAATCCCTGGTCATAATCATACCAAGTCTATCTATGCACGTAAGCCAAAGATGACTTTTATCACAATATAAGCATGAGGATGATGACAATGATATAAGCAATAATCAAACGAAATCAAGGATAAATATTAAAGACTTTAAATTTATCCAGAGTTTAAAAATATCCAAATTGTCAACATGATACTTCTTCGTAGAATAAAATTCAAGAATAATATTCATGTACCAAAAATAATTTGGACAGAAAAGAAATATATTTTTCGGGTAAATAGTACCCCGTGAATAGTACTTCGGGAATAGTACCTCATGAATAGTACCCCGATATGAAAAGTACCCCAAATACCCGAGTGAATAATATTCTGGTGAATAGTAATTTGGGTAAATAGTAATCCATAAATAGTAACTCGTGAATAAGACTCTGACACGAAGAGTGCCCCGAATACCCGAGTGAATAATACTAGAGTGAATAGTAACTGATGAATAGTAACTCGTAAAAGAAAAATACCAAAGAAAATGATATTCCATGACGAGTATAGAAGAAATGATATCTCATACGAGTATAATAGAATATACGAAACTATAAATGGATTTTCACCCGCCATGCGGTAATCCACGTAGACAGATCATTTTCATAATTTAATAAAGAATGAATACGAAGGATCATTCACCATGCATGCGGTAATCCACATAGACATGTTATTCTAACAGAATAATAAAGAATGGAATAATAGAAGAATTCACCATGCATGCGGTAGTCCGCGTAGATAGGTTATTCCAACAGAATAATAAAGAATGGAATAACAGAAGAATTCACCAGGCATGCGATAGACCGCACAAACAGGTTATTCTAACAAAATAATAAAGAATGGAATAACGGAAGAATTCACCGAGCATACGATAGAGCCATGCAGAATGAGTTATTCCAACAAAATAATAAAAATAGAATAATGAGAAGAATTCACCGGACATGCGATGTAATCCTTACGCAGACGAGTTATTCCAACAAAATAATTAAGAATGGTATAACAACCCTTACGAATATTGAAAGAAATAACTCTCTTCATGAATCTGAAAGAAATAATATCCCTTACTATAATAATAATATCCCTTACCTTTAGAAAAGCTGATCTTTGGAATAGTGAGGTAGCAGACTTCTTTCTTTCTTTTCTCTCTATAATTTCTCTCTATAATAATTGCTCTATAGCTTTAGTGAATTGATGAAAAATAATGAAGGAATGAGCTTCTATTTATAGGAAAATATAGTTTCCATAATTGCACATTTTGGGGCTCAAAATATTACAGTATAATACCTCCCTCTTTTTCTTCATTTTTAATTTAGTCATGCAAGTATTATCAATCTTGCACCAACTCCCCTAATAGTAAATCATGTGAATCAACAGTACACACATGTGAACACATAGTTATAAGCATGTGAATTAATAGCAATTAATTGCTCATTTATCCAGTTAATTACCCGATTGGTCAATATAACCTCCAGACATCAATTATTATCGAAATAAATGTCGATTTCCACTAACACTAATAATTCCAACATAATGGAACTATCAATTTATTCTTTAATCAACAAGAACTTATTCATCATTAATATTATAACTCACAATATTTAATAACTGTGTCGTTCCCGGGAAAAGGGGCTTTCAGATAAGGATTTCTCCCTATTGGCGCACAATTAAATGACCAAACCTCTCCTTGACAGAACTTCTAGACATTGTCAATATTGAAAATAATAATATGAATACCTTTGTCGTCTCAATAATTAATTTAATTATATAACATATTATGTAGATGATACTGTGACAATAATTGAATCAATAATATGAGAGATACGATACCGCAATTACTGTAGCAATAATTGAGTATAACTGAGTGACCTCTCACGTAAGCATCAATAATCAATACCGTGTGCTACTATGTAACCACGCGTATTACTGTACTTTTACTACCGGGTAGTTCAACAGTTTAACGGTAAAACTTTCGCCGTTATTTTTATAAAAAGATAATTAAGTTGTTTTCTAACTACGACAATAGTTCCGTTGTGGGGTCTACCAATGATTATGCCGTCGTACGGATATTCCCTATGAAAATGAATATTCCCCTACCAATCGAATATTCGCTGACACAACGAATAACAACATACTTACTTTGTAAAATTTTCAAATATCACCATTAACTCTAACCCTTTCTCAATTTAACCATTTACTAAATAAAATAATAATTATAAGAAAATTGAATACTTTCATTTCATAATTTTGGGATCTCACATTGATGAAGTCCAAAGAGAAGGGAACATCCAGCAACCCAAAATCAGCCCAACAGCCAGCAACCCAGATAGCTCAACAAACAGCAAGATCAAGCGCAACAAAACCAAAACACCAAATGATCCAAGCAACCAAATAGCAAGAGCGAACAAACAAAGTCAAACAAAGATAGCGTGAGCATCCCAAGGACCAAGAAACCCTCCACGAACAAAGTCTCCCAGCCAGCCCTATTACAACCCAAACCCAGACAACCAATAAAACCAACAACAGGAGACCAAACCGAACCCAATAGCCACTACAACCAAATATTATAAATGGAGGAGGTATGGGAAGCCTTGTGGAACTTCAATAAGGAAGAGAGCCGAGCCTTGATCACAACAATAATATCACGGGCTAACACCAGGGGTGGCAACTTCGAATTGTTATAAACTTTAGAATTCCTATTAGTCTAGATTTTGTAGACTGTAGTGGCAAAAGAGAGCTTTAATATTTCAATCAACATAAAATCCCCCTTAAAATTCAAGATGTACTCCACCAAGTTGTCCTAGGCCAGAGGATAACTAATCCACTTCCCAAAATCAAGGACTGAAGAAAGGACAGTGATGGAGTAGGGACAATCAAAGAAAAGATGGGGAAAAGACTCAATAGTACTCTAACACAAGGGGCAAAAAAGGTAGCTTGAGTAGGCCAAGAAAAGGTCATTGGTTGGGAGTCTTCTGCGTAAGGCCAACCATAAGATGAAGGAAAAATGAGGGATATGCAAGGAATGCCATAATAGACTAGGCCATGAAATAGAGGGAGCTATAGAACGGATGGTGTCCCAAACAGATCTGGCCTTCAAGGAAGTAAGAGCTTGGTTGTCCCAAAAGATGAGGTCCTCACCATCAGTAGGGGAAGGGATGGCAGAGAAAAGATTTTGGAAGGTTTGGACCTCATGATGGTTACTAGGTGGAAGGGACCAGGAGCCCATAGTAATGATGCTAGAAACACGAGCCGTAATAGGGATCCGAGAGTTAGATAAGAGATCATCAGAGGGATTAATCGGCTGGCCAAAGAACCAAGGGTCGTGCCAAAGACTGAAGGTGTTACCATTGCCAACCTTGTAGGAAAGGAATTGACGAGAGGTAGGCCGAAGGTTGAGAATCTTACGCCAG
The DNA here is from genome assembly GCA_020205605.1 of Panax ginseng. Taxonomy (NCBI): domain Eukaryota; kingdom Viridiplantae; phylum Streptophyta; class Magnoliopsida; order Apiales; family Araliaceae; genus Panax; species Panax ginseng. The sequence continues at coordinate 57,474,293 of CM035134.1, read as the reverse complement.
ATCCAAGAGCAATCAGAAGGAACACCAATATGCCAGAAATTTCTAAGCTTAAGAACTGACTTTTAAATCCACCTGGCCCAAGAGGAAGAAGGGGATGGAGAGATGACCTTTAGAAGGTGAAGGAGAATGAGGGCCAAGTTCCAGTCTGTAAGGTTCTTAAGGGCAAGACCCCCTTCTGAGTGGGGCAAAGATAAGTCTTTCCAAGAAATCTTGGCTCCATGACAGAGAAGAGAAGGTCCCTTCCAAAGGAATCTGCAGAAGATTGATTGAATAGAATGGAGCACTGATTTAGGAAGAATGAAATGGGCAGCCCAGTAAGACTGAATGGCAAAGAGAACGGATTTAATCAGTTGAAGCCTTCTAGAATAAGATAGAGAGCGGGTAGTCCAAGAGGAAACTCTGGCCGTGATCCTATGAATTAGGGGTATGCATTCCGAATGAGTAAGCTTAGTAGAAATAAGGGGAACCCCAAGAAATTTGATAGGCAGGACACCAAGGGGAAATCCAAGCAAGGAACATATGTTATCCTTCACCTCATCATCAACATTAGACAAAAAATAGTGACTCTTCATGGCATTAGGGATTAAACCTGAGAACATGGAGAAGGATTGGATACAAGAGTGAATGATAGACACCGAGGACAAGTCACCGTGGAAGAAAAGCAGAAGGTCATCAGGCAAAGCAGAGGTGATTAATATTGCAAGGCTCAGATCGCCAATGGAGCTTGAAATTAGGCAATAAAGTTTCCTTATTCAGAATCACAGAGAAGGCTTTCATGGTAAGAATGAAGAGATAATGAGACAGGGGGTCCCTTTGTCTTAGCCCCCTAGCACCGTTGAAGTAACTGGACAATGCACTATTAACTTTAATGGAAAACTTAAGTAAAGTGATGCAAGAGTGAACCCAATTGATATAAGTAGAAGGAAATTTGAGGAGACACAACAAATCAAAAAGGAACCCCCAGTCAAGAGTGTCAAAGGCTTTCCGAATATCAATCTTAAGAGCACACCGGGAAAAACCCGAGGCCCTATGGTAATTTCAGAAAAGCTCTTGGGCAAGCAACATGTTGTCACTTATACTCCTACCCGAGATGAAGGCAGATTGGGCATGATCAATGAGAGAATGAAGAATTCTTTTGAGCGTATTAGAAAGAATATTAGAGATGCATTTGTATACAGTGTTGCATCAAGAAATAGGTCTAAAATCAGACATTAGGGAAGGGTTATCAGTCTTAGGAATGAGAGCAATAGATGTGGAGTTGATCCCACTGGGAAGATGGCTAGAGTTGAAGAAATATTGAACAGTCGAGGTGAAATTAGGTCCTATAATATCCCAACAATGGAGGAAAAAGTTGACGTTAAAGCCATTTGGGCCCGAGCTTTTGTTCTTCAAGTATCTTTAAAGAGATAAGATCAATAGGTAATGTGATGGTGCCAACTTGGATCAACAAGATTTATAAACAGTGGATGTAATGAAAGTTTCTCCTAACGGAGTCTCCACAGATAAGTCAAAGTCTAATTTATCCGGAGTCAAGTTTAAACATTGAGCACAAGCAGGAGAGATAAAAGAATGGGTAGAACCGGTATCTAGTAAGGTATAAACTGTGCAAGAGTTCAAGATTAGCTTACCCGTGATCACCTCATTTGGGTTTCTCGTGTTTTGGCCAGTCACGACAAACGCCCTCCCTTGAACAACCGACTTTGTTTTATCCATAGTTGCCTTTGGTGTCGCCGTCCTAGCTGGACTTGACTTCGCTACGGGATAAAATCGGGCTATATGACCATCTTTTCCACAACTGAAACACACCTTGGAAGGTTGTGAACATTTTGGACTTATATGTCTCTCCTCTCCGCATCTGTAGCATCTAACTGGCAGTTGTTCTCCTCCCCTAGAATTTGTTGTTGGTGCTGGTGCTACTGCTGATGTCTTCCCATCATTGTTGAATCTCCTCTTTTCAAAATTTCCATTTGACTCACCTCTCCTATTATCATGGCCATGATTACCACCTGAGTGGTTACTGCTTTTGTCCGTATTGTTCCTCCTCATTTGGTTATCATCGCTCAGATATTCTTTGCATCACTTGCAGATGACCTGGTTGTGGTCCCTTGGTTGAACATACTCATTATCTCGCTCTAAAAATTGAGCCCTGTTGACAACATCTGAATATAGAGAAAATTTGTGAGAGATAAGGTGTTAGTTCCCGGAGGCACAATAGTTATCTAGAAGGGGGGGTTGAATAGATATTTAAAAACTTTTCTTTTTAACAAGTTAGTTTTGATGGTCATTAATGCACATCGGAATGAGTATTTGATAAACCTTCTTTTAGATATCTTGAATTAATGAGAGTGAGGCAGTTATGGCAGTTATAGCAGTTATAGCAGAAATATAATGGACACATCAATTTTAAGTGGTTCAGAGCACTTAAAGCTCCTAATCCACTCCTCTACTCCTCGAGTAGGAAATCCACTAAGGATGTCTGTTACACTTTTTGAATCTCATAGATTCCTTCTAGACCAACCGTCTAGGCACTTCTTAGTTCACTCTTGAACTCTTCAAGTCCAGCAGACTTGGTTCTTCTTAGTTTACTTAGAACTCTTCAAGTTCTTCTAACTTGGAACTCTTACTTTAGTTGGTTGGTAGTTGTTGAGTTCGTGATTGATGCTACTCAGTTGCAGTTAAGTCCTTGTTCGAAGGAACTGAGTAGCTGAGCAAGCTTCCTCTTTTTCTCAGATCGTAGAGTTTAGCGTTGAGTGTTCTTGTGCGTTTTTGTTCAATTGCTTTCTTGCTTGTATCATCTGCATATGTTCTGCATATATGTGTTTCTTGAAATCTATCCGTTGAAGCCTTTTGTTGAAGCATTAAATGTGTTTGACATTTCTGAACTTTAATGGAGACTTTTCTGCACACCTTCTGAATTGCATTCTAGCACACTAACACAGTAGCCTGCTTTCTCACCTAACACCTGAAAAGGTGTTTTTCCTCTGTCCTATGGTCCTTTCCTTAGCTTCTTGAATACATTTTACTTGTTGAATACTAAGGATATCTTTTGTACCGTTGGGACTAGAGAGGACTTCAACGTTTCAAACCCATTCCACTTTTGTTGGGATTTATCTGCACATAATAGTAGGGCTCGATGCTTCTGACATAAGGCAGATGATACTCTATGATCCATATCATGGTGTCTTGTCATATTGGTGCTTGGGCTAAATCAGAACACTATGATCTTCATTTGTTCGTCTTTCAGACTCTACGTTTCTGAGAGCACTCAACAATTTTTACTTACTCGTCGTACAGACTCTACATTTCCGAGAGCATACTATGATCTCTGAGTTAGCTTCGACAAATGTCTGGACCACTCAACGATTATTAAGAGACCCTTCAAGGCAGATACACTACGATCTTCTGAGCTCTACGATCCTGCCTTAGCTTCTGCATTTCGTTGATCAGCTTGATAGACTGTGATTCTCTTCAAGGCCTATCTATTTCTTTCAAGTCATAGATCAACCTAACATCTTTGATCTCTTATTCTGTACATTCGTCTAGAATGATGAACATTGAAAGTTAAGATCAACCTAATAATTTTGATCTATCACTAAGTCCTTGTACATATATTCCTTGAAGGACTTTACATAAAATCAAGAGTGTTTACTTTAAACATCAAATCATAATATGCATTCTTCCAACATAAGGTATTGACGAATCTCAGGTTTTAGACCTCTCAGAAACATCCGCGTCATACGTTCCTCATTCTCTACCAAATGAGGTGCAAACCTGGATAACTCCGCGAACTTCGCCTTGTACTGGGACACCGTCATGTTGTTTTGTTATACTCTAATAAACTCTACCTCCTTCATATGATGAATACTTTCAAGAAAGTACTTGTCATTGAACAGTTTCTAAAATCTTTCCCAAGATATGTTGAGTGCTGCTGGTTGGGTATGCTTCACAGATTCCCACCAGTAATCTGCCTCACCACGGAACATAAAGGTGGCGAATGGAACCTTATGTTCTTCCGTGCATCTCAAGACATCAAATATCTTGGTAGTTTGCTTGACCCACGTTTCCACCTTAATCGGATATGGCTTTCCCCAAAATTCTGATGGTCCCAACTCCTTGAACTGTTTGGCTGTGACAAACCGCGCGTTGCTATCATTTCCACCCGTATTTTGTACACGAGTCTCCTTCGTCTGATTTTTCATGAACTGCAAAAAGCTTCTAAACATCCCATCATTCATCGTTTGTTCGGTAGTGTTGTTTACATGAGGAGTATTGCCTTCTTGTTGTACGTTTTCCTGGTTGGTGATTGAAGGTTGTTCCACGGTCTCATACACTCCATTGTTAACATTCTTAGCTGTCATTATTAAAAGTTGCCATAAAACAAGGGTTAATTAAACAAATTAACATATCACATAATATCCTTATATTATGACCGACCAACAAATAAGCTGAGGTAGGACACAATAGCGAAGGATTTACTCGTCTCTCCCTCCTAGTTCTATTCCCCAATCTCCACTAGAGACCATATCCCTAAGCTCTGATACAAACTGTGATGCCCCCAAAATAGGTATATATCACCCATTTTGAGTTGTCAAATATATGGTACAGAAATAACTACAACTTCATTAATATAATTATCGTGCAAAATACGACAACACATAAACTGTGAATTTAAATACAAATATTATCTTCTAGACAATATCCACACTCAGATAAAGTCCTCATTACAATTATTGATACACTATTTTACAAAAATAGTGAGGACTGCTAAAACAACTGTCTAGGACCATCACTCTATAGCCCGACTAGTTCCTGCTATATTCTCGCTTTCTGAGAAGAAAAATGGAACAAAAAGGAAAAGGGTGAGCTCAACTAGCCCAATAAAGAATATTATGACTAAGATAATGTACAACAAATTATCCTTAGTCCTTAACAGAAAAAATCTAATAGAATATAATAGACAACAAGTTTTAAATCAACAACTGCAGCGAAAACAACAATTCATTAGAAGAGTTAAGTAGAGAATAAAATCTACCATCATCTATGAATTTAAAAGTCCATCATCAGTATTTTATCCCTGTAATATCAATCAATATACATCTTGAATCAAATATTCATCTTTGCACTATGGGCCAAAGATATTCATTTGTATCACCAGTTGGTCATGTTTATCTCAACACCTGTTCATCTTTGCACTATGGGCCAAAGATATTCATCAGGTAATCATTCATCTTTGCACTACAGGCCAAAGATATTCAATTATATCATCATTTAGGACTGAGGATGATGAAAAATGTTTTTAAGAAACAAATCCAATGGGACAAAAGAACAAAGATTAGAGATTCGTACTTTAGATAATTCAAGTTTAAAAATACTCCATAATAAACTATAATGGAGTAAAATTCAAGAATGAAGATTAAAACATGGATACAATCAAAGATAATAACCATAATAGACATCTGGGACAAAGAAGAGAAAATTTCATTTTTCGGTGAATAGTGCCGTATACGTGAATAGTAACCCCGACACAAAAAGGTAGAAATTCCACAATAAAATTCATACCAATATTTCAATATAATGACATTGAAAGAAATAATATCATTTATGAAGAAAATAATATCCCTTAGCTCAAAAGAACAATATTTTTGAATGGATTATCAGATATGATACTGAAGGAAACTTTCACTGAATAGCAACTCTCAAAGTATCTAAATACTCACAAAATACGCTCGATAATATAGAGAGAGAGAGAGAAAACTTGTTTCTGGTGTGATTTTCAATTCTAACTAAGCACCCTATTTATAGGAAAATGCTAGAATGCCAAAGGAGACTAAATTAATAAAATATTATATTTTTTTCCAACGCACATTTATTTGACCAAATCAAGCCCTCCACTTTTGAACCAAAAATTCAGCACATATTTCCATCAAAAAATAAAAATGGGTCCCACCTATAATAAAAATATTTAATTTCTGAAACTTCAATACTTCATAATAAATAGCCATTTTATTAGAAAAATACAAATTTTATGTCCATTCCATAGGAAATTAAATTCTCTACAACTTTGTAGCTTTAATTTTTTCCAAATTCCAAATGAAAAATTCCCGAAATCCACATACAGACAATTTTTAATACCTCCATTCCGACAAAATACTGATAAAACACCTCAGCATTAATTTCTTCATTTATATCTACACAAAATAAATATTTTCCTATCCTTCATTTATATCCACATAAAATAAATATTTCCTTATCATATAAATCAATAATTAATTATTCACAAATAATATTACAGAATCACAATTATGACAAACAAGTCGTTTCCAGGAAAGAGGGGGCTTTCCGATAAGGATTTCTCCTTACTAGCGCCCAATTAGGTGACCAAACCCCTTTCCTAGATAGAACTTCCTTAGACATTGCCAATAATGCTATCTAATACTATTATTCAAATAATATGAATTATTGATCTGATAATGGGAATCTTGCATGCGTTGACAATTATTAAAACAACAATAATATAAAATATCAATATGACAATTATTGGATCAATAAAATAAAATATTGAATAGTAATTCTTTGTAACAATTATTGAGTAGTGCCTTTTTATGTAAGAATCAATAATTCAAAAATACTATGTAATACCGTGTGCTACTATGCAACCATGCGTATTACTGTATTTTAACCAATAGTTAATCCAACAGTGTTAACGGAAATAATTACACCATTATTTATAAAAACTTAAACTTGTCGTTTTCTTCATCCGACCGTTATTCTGTTATGGGGCCCATAAATGGCTGCGCCATCATATGAATATTCCCCGACAACAAGAATATTCCACGACAAAATGAATATTCCCCGACAAAAATGAATATTTTATAACCACTTGCTTATTTTGCAAAATTTGCACATTTCACCCATAACCAAAGCATTATATCAAATTAACTCCTTACTATTTCAAAATAATGAATTGAGGAAATTCAATTTTATTTATAATAAGTTGGGGTCTTACAAATAGTACCCCAACATGAATAATACCTATGTAAGACCCCAACTTTTTTAATAAAGATGATTTTTTCTATAAATATCATTTTTGAATATTATGGAATGAATTTGATATAATGTTATAGTTGTGGGTAATATTCATAAATTTTGTAAAATGCATGCATGAGTTGTTATATAATATTCGATTGGTTGGGAATATTCGCTTTTAACGAGGAATATTAAATGCGATGACACAATCATTGATGGACCCCCTGGCGGAATTATGGTCGGATTGAGAAAACGACAAAAATATTTTATAAAAATAACGGCGAAAGTTTTATCGTTAATTTGTTGAACTACTTCGATAGTAAAAGTACGATGTCTGGCGTGGTTGCATAGTAGCATGCTGGTATTGATTATGATGATGCTTACGTGAGAAGTCACTCGGTTTTATTTAATTATTATCAATATTTTGTATATTATTAAATCAATAATTGAGGGCAATGAAATTATTAATATTATTATTTGTAATATTAAAGATGTCTAGAAGTTCTGTCAAGGAGAGGTTTGGTCACCTAATTGCGCGCCAATAGGGAGAAATCCTTATTAGAAAGCCCCTTCTTTTTTGGGAATGACCTGGTCGATTAATATTGTGAATTATTATAATAATGATAAATGTTGTTAAAAATATTGAGGTGGTTTTTATAAAGTATTTATGGACCCCCATTTACCCATTTTTCAGAATAGTTAGGAGAAGGTTATCTCAGTTTTCGTTATATATATATATATAAATGTAATGATAGTGGATTTTGTTGGGGGATTTATGGTGGTGCACGGGAAGGTGTACTATTATGTCTTATATATATAGATGTGTGTTGGTTTTCAAGTTGGCAGGGGGTTGGGGGAAGTACAATCATTATTATTATTATAGTTATATGTATGTAATAATTTGATTGTCAAGTAAAAGTTCACGGGGTTCATAACCCGTGACTAATGTTATATATATATATATATATATATATATATAATATTTTATTTTATTTAAAATATTTTGTTTTATTAGAATATTTTAATGTAAATCAATCTGGACCGTCCGTTTAAAAGTAAATTAATCTGGACCGTTCATAAATTAGTTACTATGCAGTCCATTCTTCTATAAATAGAAGCTCATTCCTTCATTATTTCTTACGAATTCATTGAAACTCTAGAGAGAGAAATTATAGAGAGAAAGAAGAAAAGTATTCTGCTACTTCACTACTCATATATATCCGAGTACTCTTCTTCTTAAGGTAAGGGTATTATTCTTTTGTATTCATGAAGGAATTTACATTATTCCATTCTTTATTATTACATTGGAATAACTTTGTATACGCTGAACGCCCTATACTTGGTGAAATTCTTACATTATTCCATTCGTTATTATTACATTGGAATATCCTATCTCGAAAGCGTTTTCGTCGGACTGGTTCCGTCTTTTATTATTCTACATTGGAATATCACATTTTATGCGTTACATGGGACATTATTCCGTCTTTATTATTACATTTGGAATATCCTATACATGCGTTTCTGTGGGACTGATTAAAATCTTTATTATTACATTGGAACATCCCTGTCGTTGTAATTTTTTTTGCACGACTGGTTCCATTATTTATTATTCTATTGGAATAACTTTTGTCATCTGAAGTATTGCATGCATGGTGATTTCTTTTGTTATTCCATTCTTTATTATACTCGGTTGGTTAAAGTTTTGACTTCTATACTCCATGAAATTAGTGGAATATCCTTGATATTTGCCCTTCATCCAAAGATATCTTTTCATGGAAATATTCTTACGAGCATTCTTGAATTTTACTCTATAAAGAAGTATCATGTTGACAATTTGGGCGTTATTAGTTCTGAATAAATTAATTCTTGAACTTGTTTTATTGAATTCTTATATCATTGTCATCATCCTCATGTTTATATTTTTTGAAAGTCATTTGTGAATTTGTAGTGCATAGATGGACTTGGAATGATTATGACCGAGGATTATTAGGGTATAATTATAATAGTAATGTTACAAATGATGTGGTAAAAGTCCTCATTGGCCCGTAGTGCATTGATGGATGATTGTTGGCATGATCATGACCATTGATGAATACATGAATATCCTTGCTTTTGTAGTGCATGGATAATTTGTGGTTGTGATACTAATGAATATCCTTGGTAGTAGTAGTGCGGGGATGATGTGGATTATTTATTAAGCCAAGTCCCAGCGATAAAAGTGATGAAAAACCTTTTAAATTATAAAAGATAGTAGATTTTATTCTCTACTTGACTCTTTTAATGAATTGCGTATATTCTGCTGCTTGATTAAACTTGATGTCTATTGTATTTTATCGGTTTAACTTTGTTGAAGACTATTGATAATTTATACGCATCATCTTAGTCATAATATTTCTTCTTTGGGCTAGTTGAGCTCACCCTTTCTTTCTTTGTTCTCTTTAGGAAATGAGGCGTGGCAGGAACTAGTTGGGGAGCGGAGTGACGGTCCCGAAGATAGTATTAGTAGTCCTCACTATTCTGTTAAATAGTGTGAAAATAAATATAATGAGGACTCTTTTGAGTGTGGATATTATCTAGATGACAATATTCTTATTAAAACTCGAGTTTGTATTTTGTCGTATTTTTACGGCAGGTTGTATTATTGTTTGTATTTGAATTTTGTACCATGTATTTGGCGACTCAAGATGGGTGATGTATACCTATTTTGGGGGCGTCACAACCTACCCAAATGAATATACCTCGTCATGCAAAGTACCCCGAATGAATAGTACCTAGACATGAATAGATTAGAAATATAGAAGCAATACTTACCATAACAAGTTTAGATTTAGGAATATGAAATGAAATAATATACGAAACTGCAAATAGATTTTCACCCGTCATGCGGTAATCCGCGTAGACAGATCATTTCCACAACTTAATTAAGAATGAATGTAGACACTTGAAATTTTGTATTCCAGTTACTAACCTTGCAGGAGGGCAAAATTGTCTTCTAGAGATAACTCTGGAAGTCAAATCAGCTCAATCTCAGAGACAACCCCGAGATACTCAGTTTTTAATATCGGAGACAACCCCGAGATACTCAGTTGCAGTCTCGGAGACAACCCTAGGAGATTCAGTTCCAACCCTAGAGACAACCCCAGAGAATGCAGTTCCAGTTCCGGAGATAACCCCGGAGAAGTCAGTTTTAACCTCGGAGGCAACCCCGAGGCACTCAATTCCAACCCCAGAGATAACCTTGGGAGGTCAAGCACACCTCAAAAACACCCCTAAGGACATTTAAGATTTGCAACATCCCAATCTCAGAGATAACCCTGAGCAACGAGTGCTAGTCATTTTGCCACCTCGACGCTACATTCAGGCCATCTCAACATCAGTTCAATCCACATTTCATACAGAAGTGTCCCACAAGAACCATAGCTCAAAATCCCGAGTGACTACTACACAAGATAACACACCAGATAGAATTTGAAGACTTAAAGATCTGGTCATGGACCCATCTTCCCGGCTTCATACAACCTCTTATCCCATGTCATTGTGTAGCTCTCGAAAATAGCATTCTGGAAAGGTATAGCATGCCTCAATCGGATGCTTGGATTGGAAGTTATGAAGGTTCAAGAAGACAACGAGTTGCACGAGTGCACATTTTTTTAGACGGCGGGACCCGCAGAGCCTGGGGCACCCTACCGTAGGTAGACCCGCGATTGCCGCGGTTAGACCCGCGGCTGCCCCTATATAAATAGAGGGCTTGGGGTGGCCATTTTAAAGAGAAAAAAAGGCGAGGAAACCCTGTCCATTTCACTTTGTACACACTTCTATAGTGCTCCAAATTGAGTGCTTTTTTTTTTCTAAACACTTGTGAGCTCGTGTTTTACAACATGCTAAAATTTACTTAAATGGAAGCAAAGTTTCGGGTATTAAAAGCTATCTGAAGTCTTTTTGGCAGCACACTGTAAGATATTTTTGATTTTTAAGCTTTTTCTCACTTTTATACATACATATCTATTCGCGTTGAGAGTCGTGTTGTGTGTGTATGCCCGGATCGTCGATCCGTGGCTTTTATGCTTATATATATAAATACTTATATATATAAGATATATATCAAACTTTGTTTGATGACAAACAAAGTTTGATGACAAAAGATATATATATATATATCTTTTGTCATCAAACTCTATTTGATTGAGCCTGGATATATATCCGGTGCGTTTACCGCTTTTATATATATTTATAAATACTTATACACACACACACACACACACACACACACACATATATATATATATATACACACACAAATATATATATATATATATATATATATATATATATATATATATATATATGAACAATCAACTGCCATTAAGTGACTAAATCGGTTCTCACTTTAACCGGTTCATGGTGACTAAACTGGAACCGTTGAAGCTGGAATGCTTAGATTTACTCAAATCTAATTCATTTTCTAGCTTTTGCTATGGGCTAGATTTGTCTCAATCTAGCTATTTTTCACTTTAGCCAGTTCATGATGACTAAACTGGAACCGATTAAGCTGGAATAGTTTAGATTTATTCAAATCTAGTTTTTATTTTAGCTTTTGCATATTGCCTTGTCATGTGAGCCTAGGAATCATGTGGTCACAGATTCAGTTCTTGAATCTAGATTCGGTTCCCATGATGGACATTTTCAGCTGCAGCCAACTTGTAAATTATTCACGATGTCTGAATTTCCTTAGATGGCTCTTATGCCCACAAGGAGTTTGGCGCTGCTATGTATCTTATTTTCTCGAATATGCTTCGCATCTCGAAAATAATAAAAGCAATCCAGCCGAACACATAATAAAATGGAAGTATAAAAGGCCTCAATTACTATTGAGCACAAGGGTTTGAAAAACCTGTTTTACAAAATATAATTGCTATATCTTGTTAAAATTGAACTTTTATACAAAAAATCAAACCCTTTGTATATAGGTGTAAATGAGGCATAGCACTACTTCTAGATAACTGCACATAGACCTATACACACACACACATTCAGAAAAAAATTTAAATTGAAAAGTGGTAGTAACCGTGTTATCACGGAAGTCGCGGGTGCCTAACACCTTCCCTCCGCTTAATCAAGCCCCCGGACCCTAACGAATTTCGGTTTTGCAGACTAGTTAAATAGTGTCACATCACTAGGTATATATGCAAACCATTTCTCGGTTGAGTTAGTGAAACCATTTAAAATACCAACCCGGCGACTCTTACGGTCAATAAATCGACATATACATGTCAGACCTTTTCAAACTTGTTTTTTCAAACAAATCTCACCTAACATGAGAATACCAAAAGACAAGAACAGAAAGGGACAAATAAAAATCCTGACGTCGACAGGTGGCGACTCTGCTGGGGACACCAGTAAGAGGTCTTAAGCCGCTATCAAAGCTTTTCAAAAACTTTTACCTACTTGTGTGTGGATGTTGCATTTACATTTGAATGAATGTGTACTAATGCTATTTAACAAAAAAAAAAAAGAATTTGTGCTAATTTTTTTTTGTTGCTAAATTTAGACTGTATTAAAAAAAGAAATAAGTACAAAGATCATGGGACACCCCAAGCAGAATATAACATAGACATCATAGGACATACCCTATAATGTCATGACTATAAATGATTACAAGGCCAAAGCCCATGACAAGATGAAACTTTTCACAATATTGTACAAAAAATAACCCTAACAAGAGAAACCAGTACATGCAGCACCCACATCCTTCCTAGTCCACAAAAGAGCATCAGCTTCAACATATCATCACCAAAGCCCACAACAGGCATAACAATAACAAAACCCTCAGGCCCAAACATGGGTTGAGCCATTAGTAGCAGCATATATACAACCCCCCAGTAACCATATACCAATCGAAGACCAAAACAAACAACCCCAGCAACACGAACAATTCAACATCCTTAGTAGGCATAGAGAATAGAGCAACAGTCGATAATGGCAGCATCAGCCCTGCACTAACACCAATAAGGCAAACTAGACCGTAGCAATATACCAGCAACAAACTACAATAGTAGCCAAAAATAGAAGGAAGAGAACACTATAAGGCGTAGCACATGCAAGCTTGGTTGGTTATTTCCTTCATTCAAATGGGCCTTTCCAATATAAAAAGACAAACCAAATGCCCAAAGAGACCTTTGTCCAAACGGACCCAAAGATACAAAGCTAGAATAAGCAGGAATCAAACAACAAAAGGAACCACGCGCATCAATATCAGCCAAACACAACAGCGAGTAACCTGCATCCCATCAATGACTCGGCGACACAAAGAAATTCGAAAACGATCAATTAGAAACTAGCACATAACAGACTGACCCAAGCCTAGTGCCCCAAATGGACTAGCAACAAAGCACAACGGCAAACCAACAGGAGACTAATGCTTTACTTACTGCACTTAGTGCTTTACACCATATCTGCCTGTGATATTAGTGCTTCGTACATGTCATCATTTCTATATGGTGAGACGCGATGTATGTGAATGTATGTTGTGTGGTCCCTCCACCAGGAGACTATTATGTCTGTGTTTGATTACTGGACTCGTCAGGAGACTAATTCCACGAGGCTCAAGAAAGGCACCACCCGGATTCGCTCTAGATGAAAGATTGGATTAACTTCCCATCGAGTAAATTGCGATGATCTGGGAACCTTCATGCCAAAAATCTGCGAGAGTAGGCTAAAGTCAGCCTCTGATAAATCAAACGCAGAGGGAAGTCTCTTCATACCTTCCCATTTCAATTACTTGTAATTTCATTTCCATGTTAATCTCAATGTAATGGAAAATATAAAGGAATATGTGAACATACATTACCTTTTCATATCAAAACCTGTCATGCTATCCTGTCATTAAAATAGTTGACATCCGTTTTGCAGGATAACACTCCTAAAAACAGACACATTACATAACATGTAACATTTCCACGTTTCCTTAATACTAAACTACATAAGTCTTTTTGTAGGGAAATGATTGGTCCAGTTACCCGTTCAAAGTCTAAAAAGGCAATAAGCCTACAACCAAACACGACTACATCTGGTCAGCCTAATCCTACTCCTGTGTCTCATGAGAAGTTCGAAGGGTTAAGCAACCAAATTACAGAGTTGGCTGTTCTGCTCAAAGAATTACACAAGTCAACTCAAGGTCCACAAATACCCATCCACATAGAACCCTTTGCACATAGAGGAATCCAGGATCCGGACAGAGAAGTTTCAGTACCTGGGTATCAGTCTGATAAAACCAATAAAACCCCTGAAATCCCCATCTTAAAGAAGATCAAGACACCGGTAATATTCAGAAGAATGTTCTACAAATCGAAGAGACCATTTGGTCCATCAAAGGGATTAGAACACATGGGAGTGTTTCATATTTAGACCTTTGTATCTTCCCCGAGGTTCATTATCCGAAAAAATTTAAGACTCCTGATTTTGAGAAATATGATGGATTGGGAGATCCTTATACCCACTTAAAGGTGTTTATTGGAGAGCTTGGCTCATATGCCGAGAATGAAAAGCTCAGAATGTAGCTATTTCAAAAAACTCTAACTGGAGAAGCCAGAGCCTGGTACACCAGATTTGATAACTCCAAAATTCACAGCTGGGAGGAGTTAGCCCATGCTTTCCTCAGTCAATACAGTTTTCAAACTCAGATGGCTCCAGACCGGTATCAAATTACCAAGGTCAGGAAACAAGTCAATGAGTCTTTCAAAGAATATGCCCAAAGATGGAGGCGTCTGGCTGCTCAAGCTATCCCATCTATGACAGAGTCTGAAATGGTGATGACCTTCATAGACATTCAAGAAGCTCCATTTTATGAGAGGGTCCTAGCTGGAATAGGAAAGCCGTTCTCAGAAATGATCAAGTACGGAGAAATGGCTGAAATGGGATTGAAGTCAGGACAGATTCAAGACCTTGCCGTTTTAAAAGCCGTAGCTGAACACATCTAATATGGGAGTTATGGGAACAATCCCTGGAGGGTCTATAAGAAGAAAGAAGAGGATGTTTCCTTGATACTGTAAGGACAAAAAGGCAATCAAAACTTGCCTATTCAGAGGAGAAACTGCTCCCCTTTTCAAGCATAATCTTCAAACCCTCCATTGCCAAAAAGTGGAGAAGTCAAACGTACAAGAATGTTCACACCCTTAGGGGACTCACTCAAAAACATTCTCAAACTTCTGACAGCTCAGAAGAAAATCACTCATCCTTCCACCAGCCAACCCGAGTGGAAAGGGCTTCAATGTAAGCAAAAAGTGTGCTTACTATGCTGGAGCTCCAGGCCATGACACTCAAGATTGTTGGGCCCTTAAGCATAAGATCCAGGATGTAATTAACAATGGTGAGATTGTGGTAACCAAGCCCGACTAACCTCACGTTCAAGGCAATCCTCTCCCTTAACACAAGGAAGAGGAGGTTAACATGATCAACTGGGGCGGTTCAGAAAGCTCCAAATACTTCAAACATATGGGTGGTTCATCCCAAATCAGCAAGGATAATTCTGACAAATGAGATTATTCACAATTCTAGTTCATGATGGAACGGGAGTTAAAGTCTCTTGGCGAACAAGTTAATCAATTGGCGGAATTGGTTGTTCATCAACACTAAGTCACATGTTAGTTGTTCAATCAAGAGCATGCTAGGCTGTTTTCTCTTATTACAAACACTCCACCACTTATTCTAGTAAGTGAAACATTGGAGGAAAAGATTGCTAGAAAAGCAAAAGCTAAAGCCCGTCGGGACTTCGCCAACAAAAGGGAATTCACCTTTTTAGGCCAACTGATGGAAGAGATATTGCAGATGCTAATTAATGAGGGAAAGATCACAACACTTCTACCTCCATTCAACCTATGCTCAAAGCGGTTTGATGTTAATGGAGTATGTCAATACCACTCCTACTCTCGCGGGCACAACACTGAGGAATGCTGAGCACTCCACCATCTTATTCAAAACATGATTGACAGCGGTGACCTGTAAATGGCAGATAAAGACATTGTATTATCTGAGAGTGGGGACACATTTCCTTCAGGATGGAAGGAAGTTGTAGCAGTTTTATCCTCTGGAGGAAATTTGGCTGCCACACCACTTACAATTCAACCAATTCAGCTCAAAGGCGTTAAAAACCCTTTGAAACCGGTTGCACCAAAGTTAATCATATTATCGTTCAGGCCACATTATCTTGTCATCAGTCTCCAGAAAGTTCCGTGGAACTATAGAGAGGCTGAAAGATCTACATCCAATACAACTGCTGTAGTGTCTAAAGAAAATCCACTGTATCTTCCTTAATGAGTGATGACGCCTATCATCAGATCTAGGGGGAAAGTGCCCAAGGAGAAGATTGAAGAATTCCTCCGCAAGATGGGACACAATGAAGCCAAGGTGGTTCAAAGCTTGAGAGAAGCTCCACAACAGATCTCTATTCTGGACTTGGTTTTCTCTTCAGAAGATCACATGAAGGTCTTACTGAAAATATTGGAAGAAGCTCACTTGCCAAAGATAGTGGATGTTGAAAAATTCCATCATCTGGTTGATTATATCTTCAATAGTAATGTGATATCCTTCACCGATGATGACATACCCCCCAAAGGGATGGGCCATTGCAAACTGTTGCACATAGCGGTTTTATCTTCCGAATATATGGTCGGAGGAGTGCTAATAGATGGAGGATCATCCCTAAACATCTACCCTTATGCCACATTAAAAAAAAATAAACATCAATCCCAACAGGATTCGAATCAGCCATATAATCATCAAAGCTTTTGATGGATCTCAGCAAAATGCTATCGGAGAGATTGAGTTGCCCATAGAAATTGGTCCACATACATTCTACATATCTTTCCAAGTGCTCAAGATCACTACATGATATAATTTACTGCCGGGGAGACCTTGGATTCATATGGAAGGAGCCGTCCCATCCACTTTTCATCAGTAACTCAAATATATCATCAACAGTAGTCTGGTCACTGTCAGTGCTGAGCCATAATGTCCTGTTCAAAGTGATATACCCCTTATCAGTTTCAATGTAGAAGTTGAGCCTGTTAGCTTCCAAGCCCTTGAGGTGAGTAACACTTACTATCAACTCATTGGGGAGCCACCTCTGAGACCCAGAGTTTCTGCCAAGGTAATGTCGGTGAGTTAAGAGATGATATCTTTGGATTTTCAACCTAGACAGGGGTTAGGAAAGGATCATCAGGGAATCAAATGCCCAATACAAGTTCCTAGCCAGATAGGGACAACCATACTAGGCTATTCTTCCGGGTCCAGTCACAGGAACCCTCACAAGCATAAATAGGTTCCTTCATCCATAAGGCGTCTGCCTAAATCTACAGCTAATAACCCTGTACAGACTTTATTAAAGGTTCCTGCCCCTGTGGTAGACATGCTATTTCCTAAGCCGATATCGGTGAAAGGAAAAGAAGTCCTGATTCCAAAGCCAAAGGTGGAAGAAAGGAATCAAAGGCGTAAACAAGAGATAAATAAACATCTGTCAAACATGTGTGTCCTGATCCATAAGGAGGATATGAACAGAGATATTCCAAATGATGATTGACCATACATTATGGTCATCATTCAAGAGAAGGAGGATAATAGCCCCTTTATCACGGCTGTCCACCAGGACTTGACCCTTGGCAATTGGAGCAGCACTCCTTTCATTTGCTGACCAGGGTAAAAAGGGCAGAAACTCCCTCTGCCCTATAGATAACAATAACTACTTACTTTTGTTGTATAGTATTAGCAGTTGTTTTTTTCATTTCATGCTAACACTTTGTATTATTGAACAGTTTCATATATTAAGTGAAAGCATTTTGTTTCAGGACTCTAAAGTTAGATGTGCCTAAACTTGCTGATGAGGTGCCTATTCTTCGCAAGGACTGTAACTTTGATGTAAAGTTGGACTCATACTTGATGGAGATTAAACAAGAGGACTATGAGATACCTCAGGGGATCAAAGAATGGGTCAAAGACAAACCCAAGCCAAATCTTGATCAAACCACCTGTTTTAACCTTAGAACCTTAGAAATTCCCAAACAAATCCAGGTTGGTACGGACCTTACTCTAAACCAAAGGAATGACATGGTTACTCTATTGACCCAATTCTAGGATGTGTTTGCATGGTCTCATGAAGACATGGTAGATTTGTCCACTGACATCGTCATTCATCGCCTTCCCATCAAAGAGGGATTCAAGCCAGTTAGATAAAAACTCAGGTGATTAAAACTTGAGTGGAGTTTAAAAGTTAAAGAAGAAATTGTGAAATAATTTCAAGCTGACATTATCATGGTATCAACATACCCTGAGTGGCACTCCAACATAGTCCCCGTTCCTAAACCTGGAGGAAAGGTGCTAGTTTGCGTGGACTACAGGGATCTGAACAAAGCTTGTCTAAAAGATAGCTTTCCCGTGCCATTAATCCAAATACTCATTGACAATACAACTTAATATGACATGTACTCCTTTGCTGATTATTTTGCGGGGTACCATCAAATCATGGTTGCTAAAGAGGATCGTGAGAAAACTGCATTCATCACTCCTTGGGGAACCTTTTGCTATATACGGTTATCATTCGACCTCATAAATACTGGAGCTACCTATCAGCGAGCTATGATGACTCTTTTTCATGATTTAATGCATAAAGAGATAGAAGTCTATGTGGACGACATCATTGTCAAATCCCGAAAGGAAGAAGACCACATAGATCATCTCAAAAAGCTCTTCAATAGGTTGTGTAAGTACAACTTAAAGCTGAACCCAGCCAAGTACGCCTTTGGCGTTAAATCATGCAAATTGCTAGGATTCTTAGTAAACCACAAAGGCATTGAGCTAGATCCCACAAAAATCCAGGCCATCATGAAAATGCCCATACCCCAGACAGAGAAGGAAATACGAGGATTTTTGGGAACACATGCATACGTTACCAGAGGTGGAACACTTCATCAACTTCCTGTAATTCATGGGGGTTTCCATGTTTGTTTCTATAGGTTGATTATTTTGAGGCCTGACTTTTGATGATTCCCCTATAGCCTCTGGGGTATGCCCCTTTGCCTTTGTATTTATGGTTCTTTTGTCAAACATAAACTTAGCAAAAAAAAGAGCAGCTAAGCAAAGCTCCTGTTTTGGTACCTCCCAGGGATGGTGTTCCCTTGTTTATGTACCTGTCAATCAATGACAATGCCATGGGCTACATGCTGGGACAGAAATATGATAGAGGACAAGAAAGAGCTATCTATTACCTCAACAAAAGATTCAGCATCAGTGAACATAAGTACACTCTGATTGAGAAAACTTGTTGTGCTTTAGCATGGGCTTCCATGAGGTTACAACATTACCTCCATGGTCACACAACCCATCTCATATCCCGTATGGATCCTCTCAACTACGGGTTCAGTAAACCCATGTTGAATTGTTGACTGTCCAAATAAAAGTTGATCCTACATCAATTTGACATCGTTTACGTGACTCAAAAGTCTTCAAAGTTCAAGGAATTACGGATCAACTGGCCTCCGCACCTTCAGGGGATTTCAAACCCTTGGAAATATACTTCCCCGATGAAGGGGTAATGACAGTTTAGTAACACCATCAGGACGATACACACCAATCATGGAAGATGTATTTTGATGGAGCTGTAAACATGAAAGGCTTTGGAGCTGGGGAAGTTCTAGTATCCATTACGGGGGAGCAGTATCCCGTTGCCGTTAAAAGTTTGCCAGCACCAACAACACAGTTGAGTATGAACGCTGTATCATGGGATGGTTAATTATCTTTGGAGATTCCGAATTGGTAATTAGACAAACCACTGGGATCTATCACACCAAAGAACTACATTTGCTGCCTTACCATCGACAGGTTATCTAGATGGCTTCGGAGTTTGAAGAAATAACCTTCCTCCACATTCCTCGGAATTCCTTTACGGATGCACTAGTAACTTTTGCCTCCTTGATCAACATACTTGACAAGGAAGACATGCCAAATATCGCATTTGCCCGGCAAAAGGCACCATCTTACGGGAACTATATTAGAGAAGTATCGGATGAGCTACCTCCCATCCAACACCCTTGGTATCAGCATATCAAAGAGTATCTATGAGATGGATCTACACCCGCTGAGGCGAGTCAGGCTAAAAAAAGCGGATCCATTGAATGACTATGAAATTTTACCTAAGCGGAGACGTACTCTACAGAAGAGATGCAGGACTAGGTCTTCTGAGATATCTGGATAAAGACTAAGCTCAGAGGCCCATGGATGAAATCCATGGTGCAGTATGCAGCCCACACACGAGTGGCCATCTACTTGTCAAGAAAATCCTAAGAACAGGGCATCGAGAAAAGCAAACATGTTTCTCTCTCTAGGAAATATGCTTTGCCTTCTCTCTTGTTTTAATTTTAATTCTTGCCCTCCTTTTGCCCCCACCTAACTTTCCCGTCCCTTTCCTAATTTCTCCATTCCATCTTCTTGTCCATTTCTGCCCTTTTCTTTCCCTTTTCGTATTTCTTTTTTCTAATCTTCCTCGGCCCTTTCCTCAACTAACTTTCCCGGTTCTTTTCTTTCCTTTTTTGTTCTTTCGTTTCTTCCTCTCTCCGCTTTCTCTTCCCCAGATCCTTCGTTCGACTCTTTCTTCTTTGATCTGCTCCGTTAATGTCCTTTACGCTCCTTCTTCTCCCTGATTTTGTTCTTTGGGTTCATGGTTGACCATAAACATCCCTCCACTGGGAACTCGGAGAGTAGCCAATCTCGTGACCTGTTTGCAGACTATGGTGTTTCTAACCCTAACTCACCTATAGCCTTTGCCGCAATGGTGAATCTGAGCCTATCCCCTCAAATGTTTCTATCAGTTCAGATGAATCAAATTCTTTTGATGCTCAATTGGGGGAGTCCCTTGGTCCCACCTCTACCTCGGCTGCCCAAGACATTTTTAAAGCTATTCATTACTTCTCCAGAAATGACCGTGAAGATGCCCTTGCTGAAAGGAGGAAGAATGCAAAGCTTATGCATTATATCTCTGCTTTGGGCCTCCCCCTTGAAGATGTTAACAACTTATCTTCTATTGGGACTTCTGCTGCATTAGTTAATGCTCGAAAGGTGTTTGATTCCTATCCCGTATTTGGGTAGAGCTCTTCTAAGGTAGCTACCAACCCCCCTCTTGTTCCCCTTGCTCTTGGTTTCGGGAGTCTTTTGGTTTCTGATGATGTTCTTTCCCCCTCTTCAGCTTAGGGGAATTTTGCCGGCATGTCCTACCCCCCTAAGTCCTGGAGCTTGATAGTTGCTAATTCTACCAATGAGAAGAACTTGGGTTTGAGCTTCTTTCCCCCTTTGTCATCTGAAAGGAGTGTTACGGTCAGCCCCCAGTTGAAGTCCTCAAGTTGGGTCTTAATAAGTGGTCTTCTAGTCTTGTGGGTCATTTTATTCACTCGAAATTACCTTTCAAACTGGTTGAAACTTCTGCTAAGAAATTATGGGGACACTTGGGGTTGTCTAAAGTTTATTTACATGATAAGGGATATTTCATATTTAAGTTCGATTCTGTGATGGAAAGAGACAATGTCTTAGCTATGGGACCATGGTATATAGCGTCCAAGCTTCTATATTTACAACCATGGCAAGAAGGGGTTAATTTCATTAAAACTGACTGTAGCAAAGTACCAATATGGGTTATGTTCAGCAACATTCCCCTCTCGTACTGGACGAAAGAGGGTCTAAGTTATCTAGCAAGTGCTGTTGATCGTCCATGATATGACCTTAAATTTTAATTGAATTTGTATTGAAATGAACGCTTTGTCTACATTCCCTGCCTCTATTAATACAGTAGTGTTTGATGGTAAAGCCTTGTGAAGAAACTATTGCAGTGAAAGTGGAGTATTAGAGCAAGCCTCCTTGGAGTTCAAAATGTAATTGTTTTGGACATTCCCTTCTCAAGTGCCCTAAAACTAATTTTCATTGGGTTCCCAAGACCACTCCCATTTCTTCTGACGCCCCTAGTTCCTCTATTCCTACTGCAGCCAAGGCCTCTCCATCCCCTGACCCTAAGGGTTCTTAGACTGTTGTTTTAAAAAGTCTTAAAAACCATTCTCCCCCCTTGTCGTTCCCCTAGTATCTTATACTAACGTCTTCTCCCCTATTGCCTCCCCTCCTGTTCCAGGTGATGAGTCTGAATCTCCTATTCCCATAACCCTTTCATGGATAAGCTTAAGCAAGTTAATGAGAAGGAATGTAGGGACTTGAAGCATAAGACTAGGCCTGGAAAGGAGCCTCTCCAAAATTCTAAGAAGAGGAACAAAGGTCCAAGGGGTCTTCCCTTTCTAGACTGATCTATTGACCCCATTCTTTATGACATATTTTTGTTCCTATAATGTCAGCGAATTAAATAAAAAGCCAAAGCAGGCGACTTTCATTTGCAACTTTTTGTTAAACAACCATATCTCTTTTGTGGGTCTCATTGATACCAAAATCAAAGCTCCAAATGCATCCAAAATCTCGAGGGCCATTTGTCGAAACTGGGTTTGGATCTTTAATTATGACCATCACCCGAATGGTAGGATAAGTTACCTATACGTTATATTTGTTAGTACATAAGTTAGAGTTAGATAGGAAGAACTCAAAAGAAGAAAAAGAAGAGAAGAAAAAGTTGCAAAGAAAGAAAATTAAGAGAGAGTTGGGAGAAGGCTAGAGAATTTGAGAGCGAAATTGGGGAAGAGAAAGCTTTCAAAGAATAGCCATCATCTTCTAAAATTAAGGTATCATCTTATTATTTTTTTTAAAAAGTTATAATTTTATTCTCTTCCAAAATACTCTGTAAAATCTTTGTAGAGGTTGAATTATTTGTTATATATAATTTTATATGATAAATTGGTGGTTAAAAAGTTGTTTGCATAAGTTTATAGATGAATTGATTCATGTTATATAATTATTTGTGAATAAAACCATATGATAGTGAATTGGTATGAATATATATGATTATGGCCTAGTTTAAAGTAAAATTTAGGTTTAATTAGTTGCTTAATATATATATTGACTATTGATTTTGAAAGACGATGAATAAACATATACAATGTATTTTGAGTTAATTGTTTTAGTTGAAAAACAAAATCACAGTGATGATTTTCATTGAAACTTTAAAAAGTGAAGTTTTAGCAAAAATAGTGAAAATTAAAGATTTTAATCTTGATGTTTATGTTGTTTAGGTGGTTAGAAACGTGTTAGAAACATTAGATTATGTTTCTATAAACATATTACACCTTGGGTAGGTTGGTATGGTTGTTAGAAAGGAGTTTGTAGGCCTAATTTGGCTTTCTATAGTGTTCTGGATCAAAAATCATAAAAGCAGCAAGAAGGGACCCCATACAGACGGGCCCCCAAATACAAAACCCCACCTTACGTGGGGAGGTAGTCTGTCTAGCCGAATTTTGGGAAAAAAAACTGACAGAACATGTTTTACTAAAATGAGCATAACGTTTGCATACGAACTCCGATTGATGCGATTCAAGATGATTCGGAACGAGGACGAGTAGACCTATAACTTTATTCTTTAAGTTTTTCAATTTGATGTTTTATGAAGGGGTTAAAATGACCATCTTTAGGACTGTTGTGTATTTGGAGGCAATCAGAGGGCGTCGGGATGCGCAAATGCAAGTGTAATCCTTTGTGTATTAGTATAACCTAATGATAACATGTTGGTAATGTAATAGGATGTTGTATCAAGTTATTAATGTGTATGTGGTGCAATGATATGATCACTTAAGTAGTTGTAATAAAGCTAAAAAATGATGTTCATGAAAAGATGTGATGTTGTTTAAACTTAAACTTAGTTAGTGAGCTATATTAAAAGTGAGAAAGAAACTCATGAAGCTAATATTAGTGTAACTAATGTGTATTGTCAATACATATGGGATGTGTAGAACTTGTGGTGAACGTGAGTAGTGATTGTTTAACCTACGCACGAGGCAAGTTTTCCTAACTCTAAACTTTCTTTGAGCAAGTTTTCCTAACTCTAAACTTTCTTTGAGCAAGTTTTCTAACCCTAATTATATCGTGCAAGCTCCTAAACATTATCTCTTGATATTGAGCCTGTGATGACCCGGGTATGGGTGTGGTTTTATGAAATTCTAAGGAAGGAATTTTTATAAGAGGGGAAGAGTGTAACGACCCGAAAATTCGAATTTTCCAAAATTTAAGTTTAAAGAATTAGTTATTAATAAAAGGAATTTTTATTAATAATATTATGTGCTATGTGTTTATTAATCGTTCTAGAACCTAGGATGATTATAAGTTGGGAGGATTCTGGCTACGATCTAGATTATGATTAAGAATTTATAAGATGAAAATAAAAATTTTCCGGGAACAAAATATTTCCATGGAAAAAGACGAAATAGGCACTATTCACCCGACAAAACCTAAGTGTTAGGGTTTGAAATAACCTAAGCCGTTCTGAGAGTTCGGCATGTCGAAATGACATTCCGTCGAAAGATTTGCCTATAATATATCCTGAAAAGTTAAGTAAGCCGATAAAAGTTTCCTCAAAAAACGTGTAGAAATTGGACGAAATAAAAATAACGAAAAGTACTGTTATGTACTTTTTATTCGGTTAACTATGTTAGGGGAAAACGTGAAGGAAAACGATTAATGCCAAAAAGTGTTTTTCAGTTTTTCGAAGATTCGAAGAATACGTAAAAGTTAATCGGTAAAGGAAAGACGAAATATCCAAAAATATTTGGATTCCGAGAATCGATGTTTTTAAAACTGTCGGACGAAACCCGAAAAATGGAACCACGAAACTTATAGGCTAAGTTTCGTGAATAGTAAGGAGGTTAACTAAGGAGGTGGGCGTAGTAGATTTAAGTGTTAAGTATACGTAAGTGTTAAGTAAACTTAAGTGTTAAGTAAACTTAAGAGTTAAGCAAACTTAAAGGCTAAGTATACTTAATTGTTAAGTAAACTTAAGGAGTAAGTTAACTTAGTCCTTAAGCCATGAATAGTAAGGAGGTTAGGGGGGCAAAATGACTAAAATACCCCTAGCTTGGAAATACTATAAATAGTAAGCTTATTTCATTTAAATGGAACTTTAAAAAATCCTACACCCTAGAGAGAGAGAGGATTTGGATGAAGAGAGGAGAAGGAAGAGAGTAAGCATGAATGATTGGAACGAAGGTGAGCGTGAAATAGAAAAGCTTGCGAATTGCCAGTTTTGTCTAGCAGAGGAAA
The DNA here is from genome assembly GCA_020205605.1 of Panax ginseng. Taxonomy (NCBI): domain Eukaryota; kingdom Viridiplantae; phylum Streptophyta; class Magnoliopsida; order Apiales; family Araliaceae; genus Panax; species Panax ginseng. The sequence continues at coordinate 57,449,051 of CM035134.1, read as the reverse complement.
AATAAAGAGGAAAGGTATTAAAACCTAACTTATATGTTAGATTTTCTTTAAGTTTTATATGTTTAAAACATAACTTAATGAGAATAAGAAGTATATGATGTTATAGATGATTTCATATGGTTGAAATAATGAGAAATGAAGAAATAAGAATTAAAAGTTTACTTTATAAATTTCTTAAGGAAGTATAAGATTCGTAATGAATTAGAACGATCCGAGTGGATTATATAAATAAGTAGGTGAAATAAGTAAGGAATGATGATCTATAACATCAAATTCCAATAAAAAGTGAAATCGTAATCCAAAATATTGATTAAAAATGAAGAACAAAAGAAGAACATGAAGAACACACGAAGAACACGAAGAACGTTGTTGATGAACAAATTAAAAACCATCATAGGATAATTGTTGTTGATGGACAAGTTTAAAACCATCTCGTATAAGTTTGATGCATATTGCTTGCTTAGGAATGGTAGAAACGTTCATGAAGAACGGATTAAAACTTAGCTTTAACGAAGTTATGGCAAAAATTTCGTAAAAGACGAACGAGAATTAGAAATTTAGTAAATGAACCCAATCGTGTAGGGTTTTATAAGAAAGTAAGAGAACATAGAAAATGTGAGTCGTAGACTTAAGAACGAGCGAGTTCCGAGTTCAGATGATTGAATTACGGACGAACGAACAAAGAACGTTAAAAGCGTAAAAATGAATAAAGGGTGAAGATCAAGCCAATCGAATGGCGTGTTAACGGATTCAGAACAAAGTTCTGTCTAAGGGGTATTGAAGTACGTAAGATAAGGAAGAGAATTGCTTTGGAAGAACCTCATTTTGAGTTATAACGAAGGAGTTATGAGATCGGGAGGTAGCGTCTCAAAATGAAGTTAACACTTAGAAGAAATTTTCTAGGATTAGGGCTTGGCGCCATGGCCTACCATGCCTTATAAGGGTGGTGGTACCAGAGCACTGCACTGGGAAGTCGAGTGCGCAAACTCACATCATGGCATAAGAGATAGAAGGGAGAGTGGCGCCGCAGCGCCAGTGTAGGGAAAAAGCCAGAGAGGAGTTTTTAACTACTCAGCTCTTGGGGGAAACGTAAGGGAAGATAAAGAACATAATGTTCATTTATGTAACACTTAAACAAGTAAATTAAACCTTAAATGAAGGTTGAACAAAAAGATTAAACAAGATTAAAAGACAAAGAATTTAAACGCGGGTTACGTAACCGATATCTGAGGACCGTAGTCGCGATAAACGAATGTGAGGGATTGCTACGGTTGTGATTCCTTAGACGTTGAGGGTAATGAATAACATTTCGATGTTATGTCATGATAGTGAGAGATAAGTGTGAAGCGTATAGACGCTGTGTACGCAACGCTATTGCGATAAACAAGCGGTCTTAGCATACAACAAACGGTATGGCTTCGACATTAAGAATGACTAATGAACATGGGGTTCAAGTAATGGATAACAGAAGTAGTAATTAAGATACGAATGGTATTAAGAAAGCCGTAATGAACGGTAATAAGATTTATGAAAGCCGAAGGTGAGTTGTACAAGAATGTATCCTAAGGTATAGCATTTAGTTTCCAGAAATCCGTAAGGAATAAGAAATTAACTTAACAAACATTATAGTTAATGGTTCAGATAAGTTACGATAAGTTTAGGTTGTAGTATAATCGTAACCTTTGATGGTTGACATATGGAATCAAAGTAAGCGGTTCCTTTAGAGAGCGAAGGTATATATAAAAGCGGCAATCGATCTAACTCCATTTGTTGTGGGCGGTGTAGGCAGAGGCAGGAACTTGTTTGTTGGTTGTTTGTGGGAAACCACTCAGTGTACCATATGGACTACTAGCAAAAAAGCGATGTGTGCTGAGTCTTAGAGAAGTTATAAGAAGAAGATAAGAATGTAAAACATCAAAGATGATGAACGTATAAGTAAGACATCTTCGTATGTCATGAAGCCATAAACTGGTAAAGGAAGTTAGTCGCATAAACTTATATTGCAAGAACGCGAACCCTAAGAAGTAAAGTTAAGTAAACTAATGCATAAGTCAAAGATGTATGACTAATTGGTGTATGTGGTGTTTTTTATATGTTATATAGGAATTGAAATGAGCAGTTCGGCGTAAGCTGCAGCTGGGCATAAGGCAAGTTTCCTAACTTCATTCATATTTCAAATGAATGCTAGTTTCTTAAACTTCTCAGATGTTAAACTTGAGAAGTTTTGTCTATGTGCGAATGTGCGATATTTGTACAAGGTGGTAAAACATATGAGGCCTTGAGCCACGATGTGAACACTTCAGTGTTTCGATGATATGAACTGTTCTGTGATTGAGCTGTTCAATACAAGTATGTTCTGTTTATACATGATCCGTTATTGTTAAGTCTGTGCTAATGATTCTAGCCAGACATGATGAGTATGAAAAAAGTAGAAGAATGAAAGTATCTCAAAGTGCATGTGAATAATGTTTTAAAATGATAGGAATCAAGATTTTTCCTACTATTCAAGCTGCTTCATAACCTTTGTTCGGTTATCAAAGTTCTAATGAAATGTTTAAATTTTTAAAGTTGTTTGTTCAACTGTTATGACTTGCTGGGCAATTGAATGCTCACACTTGCTTTAAATGAAAAATATTTTTAGCGAACGATGTTAGAAGTAAATAATCCACATCATCCCTGCACTACGGCCAAGGATATTCATTAGTATCACAACCACAAATTATCCATGCACTACGGGCCAAGGATATTCGTGTATTCATCAATGGTCATGATCATGCCAACAACTGTCCATCAATGCACTACGGCCAATGAGGACTTTTACCACATCATTTGTAACATTACGGTCATGATTATATCGATTAATCCCTGGTCATAATCATACCAAGTCCATCTATACACTATAGGCCACAGATGACTTTCAACATAATATAAACATGAGGATGATGACAATGATATAAGAACTCAATAAAACAAGTTCAAGAATTAATTTATCCAGGAACCAATAATGTCCAAATTGTCAACATGATACTTCTTTGTGGAGTAAAATTCAAGAATGCTCAGAAGAATATTTCCATGAAAAGATCTTTGGATGAAGCGCAAATATCAAGGATATTCCACTAATTTCATGGAGTATAGAAGTCAAAGCTTTAACCAACTAAGTATAAGAGAATATATGAAAGCGCAAATGGATTTTAAATTCGCCATACGGTAATCTACTTAGCATGATCATTTCCACAATTTAATAAGGAATGAATACAAAGGATCATTCACCATGCATGTGATAATCCACATAGGCAAAGGTTATTCCAATGAATAATAAAGAATGGAATAACTGAAGAAATCACCATGCATGCGATAGACCGCATGGACAGGTTATTCCAACAGAATAATAAAGAATGGAACCAGGTCATGCGTAATCCGCACAAACATGATGTTCCAACAGAATAATAAAGAACGAAACCAGGTCATGCGTAAACCGTACAGACAGGATGTTCCAACAGAATAATAAAGAACGGAACCATGTCATGCATAAACGCACAGACAGGATATTCCAACAGAATAATAAATAATGGAATAACAGAAGAATTTCACCAATTATAGGGTAGTCCGTATATACAGGTTATTCCAACAGAATAATAAAGAATGGAATAATAGAAGTTCTCTTCATGAAGACGAAAGAAATAATACCCCTTACGAGTACAACAAATAATATCCCTTACCTTAAAAAGAAGAGTACTCCGACTGGTAGGGTGAGGATTTTCTTGAAGAAAAATTATATTGCTTTCTACGCTCAAAGCTACTTAAAACTCTAAAGAAATACGCTCAAGAGTATAGAAGAAGAATTCTCTGAATTTTTGGTGTGGTTTTCAATTCTAACTAAGCATCCTATTTATAGGAGAATGGAAAGGATACTATGCAATAAAATATAATATATTCAATTTATAATATATATGTATATATATTTATATATTTTATTTAAAATCTAATAAAATAAATAACTTTATAAAAGTATTTTGTTTTATATAAAAAGATTTTACTATATAAACACTATGCATAATAGAATATTATATATTCTATTTATAGTCTAATAAAATAAATAACTTTATAAAAGTATTACATTTTATATAAAAAGATTTTACTATATAAACACTATGCAGAACCTTTATGCAAACACTATGCATAATATAATATTATATATTATATTTATAGTCTAATAAAAAAATAACTTTATAAAAGTATTCTATTTTATATAAAGAGTTTTCTGTTTTATTACATTTATAATAATAATAAAATAAAACTTATCACCTTTATTATAATTCACAATATTAATCGACCAGGTCGTTTCCAGGAAAGAGGGGGCTTTCCAATAAGGATTTCTCCCTATTGGCACGCAATTAGGTGACCAACCTCTCCTTGGCAGAACTTCTAGACATCGTTAATATTACAAATAATAATATTAATAACTTTGTTATCTCAATTATTGATTTAATAATATATAAAATATCAACAATAATTGAATCAAATAACGTGAGATACTATGCAGCAATTACTGTAGCAATAATTGAACAAAATTGAGTGACTTCTCATGTGACACCCCCAAATCCAGGTACTTCATTCCCACAGGATCTGGTGTTCATTTATGAAACATTCATAACTAACTACCCAATCATAATAAAACTGAATAAATAAAAACTTTCCCATTTAAGGGTTACACAATAAAATCTCCCAGGTTGTCTAACCTTTAAATACAATCATTCAAATGCGGAAAATAAATAAAGTTCATTACAACCATTCAATCAAAATTTGATAATAAAATATCAACATATTACAACTCTTCAACACTTGTGCATCTTTCCTTTTCCCTTACTGGTGCTAGGTACATCAACCTTCTCATCCTGAACTGTAATGGTTATATAAGCAAGAGTGAGTAAACAAAGCTCACTTGAAACAACAATAAATGGAAATCTTTACCATAACGGTCAAATAAGAGACTTGGTAGAGTTAAACAATATAATTTATCAACATTCTGAAGTATGTAACTGAGGGTCCTAAAACCATGAACTATGTCCACAGTTGTAAGTAATGTTTCAACTTAAACTTTAACAGTCATAAGACTATAGGGACTCCTCGTACTTAGGGGGATCAGCCCTTCGTACAATATATTGTGCACAAACATTTTAACGCTAAGCGTAAATTACCCCTAACAATAGGGTTGTTCATCTCAGTATTTAGAATACAAGTCCGCACCAAAGTAAGTTTGGTTTGAATACATTTTAAGGGTAATTTAGAATTTAACGGTCATCAACTAAGGATTAGTTGAATAAAACCAATAACATCATACTATAGAATAATCGTTATTGAATCAATCATAGTAAACTAAAGTCATGCTTTAGGAATAATCTACTAGCATACAATTTGAATAACTAAAACACACCTTGCTTGAACAATACTAAGCCAAGGTTAATTAGAATTGAATACTAAGCATGCATAGCAATTTGAACGATAAAAATGTTCGACATTAGTATATATAGTTGTGCATGCTAAACAACAAGTTAAATACAAGAATAACTTGTTCAACATCAAACCAAAGTTTAGACAGCTTGCATCATTATATGGTAATCGAATTGGAAACAATAATTAGTTCAACAAGATAAAGGATTAGCAAACTTTCCTTGCTCGTGGGCTAAATCGAATCAATTCGGATCACAATACCATATATATATATATATATATATATATATGTCATCATGACATAGTTAGTCACTACCATTTCACAAACTTAACTAACTACATTCATTATGTATGTTTGATTATTTAATCACATAATCAAGTAATAACACAAGTTAATCTTTAATAACATAATTATTCATAGTATAGAAATACTAAAATCAACATCGTACAGTCCTACTATCATCACATAACTCTTTCTTAAAATTTTGAGTACAAAAAGTACACTGTCAGACCATTCTGCTAACTCGTGCTTTCTGGCGCCACGATTTATCTTGTGGTGCGCGCCTTCTAACTGCGGAGATAACCATCATGCTAGGCTTAAGATAAAGCTACAAGGCCGTACTACGGCGTGGTATTTGTATGTATTGTGGGCGCCACAAATGTTTCACTAGGCCTACATTACGGCCGAATTATGAACTTTGGCGGGCGAGTTCGATAACAACAGTATAATAAAAGCCAATTTTGGCCTACAAGCTCCTTTCTAACAGTCTAATTATCACATAAATCATATAGTGACTTCATAAAGACTCTAAACATGTTTTTACCCATAAAACAACATAAACAACGAATTTAAAACATCCAATTTCACTGTTTTTGATAAAAACTCACTTTTTTGATGTTTTTAATGAAAATCAACACTGTAATTTTGTTTTTCAACCAAAATAGTTAATTCAAAGCATCTTTATCAATATTTATACATACTCTATTAATTTAAATAGCCAATTTATCAACTACACAACTAATTAGCCCTCAATTCATACTTTAAATTAACCCATATTCATTCACATAAACTCTTTGTAAAATATTTTTCTTCACAAACCACATTCATAACATCAATTCATTGACTATAAGCATATATAACCTATAAAAATAGTTTTAAAATCACTAGTTGATCATATAAATACACATACAATCAACAATTTATCCTATCATAATAATTTTACAGAGAAATAGGAGAAGGGAAAACTAAAACTTTTAAAACTTAAAAAGGGTAGAAGAATACCTTGTTTGTAGAAGATGATAGCCAACCCTTTTTGATTCTCAAGCTTCTTCTTCTCTCCAATTCCCTAGCTTTTCTTCCTATCTTCTTTTCTCTCTGTAAACTCTCTTCTCCTCTCTATTCTAATTCTACGTCTTAGAATATAACGTATAAGATATAATATATATATTAAATATATAATATAAATAAAACATATAACTGATATCAGTTATCTAAATTTTGAAAATCAAAAGCCATAAGGCTTGTTTGGCTAACCACTAAAAAAATAATTAATTAATCCTTATGCCCTGTTTGGTAAAATACAATTAGCTTAATTACTTTATAGACATTAGGTCTTGTTTGGCAAAACTGAATTAAAACTCCCTTAATTTATTTTAGTAACTCCTTTATAGTAAGGTTATTTGTTACACTTTTATTTAATTAGATTAATTCTAATAACAATCTATTAAATTACCCTAACCCATAAATCAATACCACAAAATTATAATTTTTTATATAATTTTATTTAATCAACTAACACATCCCTTTAATTACAAATTCAAATAAAAGAATAATAATTCAATAAATCAAACTCTCTAACTTAATAATTAAATTAAATTAGAATATACTAATTAATTTTCCTTAATTATTTACTTAACAAATAATTAACCACATCGAATCAAATTTGAACAATTATTTATTCAACAATAAACACATCCATTAAATACTTATATAATTCAATAAATATTTAATATAAAAATTTATAAAATTCTGGAATGTTACATCTCACGTAAGCATCAATAATTAATACCGTGTGCTACTATGCAACCACGCGTATTACTGTACTTTTACTACCGAGTAGTTCAACAGTTTTAACGGTAAATCTTTCACCGTTATTTTTATAAAAATATTTTTGTCATTTTCTAAATTCGACAATAATTTCGTTGCGGGGTCCACCAATGATTGTGCCGTTGTACGAATATTCCCTGTTAAAACGAATATTCCTCGACCAATCGAATATTATATAACAAATTGCATACTTCACAAAATTTATAAATATTACCCACAACTATAACATTATATCAAATTCATTCCATAATATTAAAAATGATAATCATAGAAAAATCATCTTTATTCATAAAAGTTGGGGTCTTACAACCTCCCCTTCTTATGAAATTCCACCCTAGAAATTAGGGTACATACCTGGTATGTCGAAGAAGTAAGGATACCTTAATTTTATTTCAGATTCTAACTCCCAGGTCATTTCCTCAACATCGTGGTTCTTCCACAAAACTTTGATTTGAGGTATAACCTTGGAGCGTAGAATATGCTCCTTCTTATCCAAGATTTTAACAGGAACCTCTTCATACGCTAAATCTTTCGCTATTTCGTCCGGTTCTAACTCAATAATGTGGTTCGGGTCTACCACATATTTACGTAACATGGATATGTGAAAAACGTTATGAACACGAGACATACTTTGTGGTAAAGCGAGTCTATAGGCCACAGTTCCTACTCGATCGAGGATTAAAAATGGGCCAATGAATCGAGGATTGAGCTTTCCTCTCTTTCCAAATCTTGTAACTCCTTTCCATGGAGCAACACGTAACAACACATGATCTCCTATATCGACTTCCACGTCCTTTCGGTGAAGATCAACATAACTCTTTAATCGATCTTGTGAGGTTTTTATACGTTGTCGGATCGTTTAAATCTTTTCCGTAGTCATAGGTACCAACTCTGGTCCCAACAACGTTGCTTCACCCACCTCATCCCAGCATACTAGAGAACGACACTTTCTTCCATACAACGCTTCAAATGGAGCCATGCCAATACTTGCTTGATAACTGTTGTTGTAGGAAAACTCCACCAATGATAAAAACTTATCCCAACTTCCCTTGAAGTCAAGGACACAGAGTCTTAATTAATCTTCCAGAGTTTGAATAGTCCTCGGTGATTGTCCGTCCGTCTGAGGATGATATGCCGAACTAAATTGTAAATCAGTGCCCATAGCTTTTTGCAAACTAACCCAAAATTGTGAAGTGAATCTTGGGTCTCGATTATAAACTATAGATACTAGCATACCATGCAGTCTTACAATCTCGTTTATGTACATACGAGCAAGACGTTCAAGTGTATAAGTTTCTCGTATTGGTAAGAAATGAGCAGACTTGGTCAATCTATCAGCGATGACCCAAATTGCATCTATACCTTGAGAAACCTTGGGAAGACCAGTAACAAAATCCATGGTAATGTGCTCCCACTTCCATTCTAGAATTTCAAGTGGTTGCAATGGACCTTTTAGTGCTTGATGCTCCGCCTTGACTCGTTGATAAGTTAGACACCTGGAGATAAACAACGTTATCTCTCTCTTCATATTGCTCTACCAAAATGTATGATGAAGATCACGATACATTTTGGTACTCCCAAGATGGATTGTAAACGGTGTGTTGTGCACCTCCATCATGATTTTATACTTTAAATCAGGGTCGTTAGGTACACAAAGTCGGGAGTTGACTCAAAGTATTCCTTCTTCATCGATTCTTACTTCCGGCATAGCACCGTCTTGCACTTTCTTCCTCATACACATCAGCTCCAGGTCTGTAGCTTGAGCAGCTTTAACTTTACCAATTAAAGTCGGTTCTACTCGTATATTAGCCATCATCACATGGGTCCCTAGAATCTTTAACTCTATCTCCATCCTTTGCAAGTCACACAAAATGGGCCTTTGCGTTGACAATATCATACTCGTACCCGCATATGATCTTCTACTCAATGGGTCAGCTACCACGTTCACTTTTTCAGGATGGTATTGGATGGTATGATCATAATCTTTCAATAGTTCAAGCCAACGTCATTGTCGCATGTTGAGTTCCTTTTGAGTGAAGAAATATTTGAGGCTTTTATGATCCGTAAAGATCTCCACTTTTTCCCTATACAAGTAATGCCTCCAAATCTTTTGTGCAAAAATGACTGCTGCCAACTCTAGATCACGAGTGGGATAATTCCTCTCATATTCTTTGAGTTGTCGCGAGGCATAGGCTATGACTTTCCCATGTTGCATGAGAACATATCCCAACCCTTTGCCCGAAGCATCACTATAGATGATAAATCCCTCCGAGCCAGATGGTATTGTCAGAATAGGTGCTGAAATGAGTCTCCTCTTGAGTTATTGAAAACTCTTCTCACATTCTTTGCTCCAACCGAACTTTGTATCTTTCTGAGTCAGCTGAGTTAATGGAGTAGCGATTCGAGAAAACCCTTCTACGAATCTCCAATAATAACCAGCTAAGCCGAGAAAACTACGTACTTCGGTCACTGATTTAGGTTACTCCCAACTTTGAATAGCTTCAATCTTTGCTGGGTCAACAGATATTCCATGACTTGATACTACGTGCCCAAGGAATGCTACTTCCTCCAGCCAGAACCCACATTTCTTCAACTTGGCATAAAGCTTGTTTTCACGAAGCTTTTGGAGTATCAGCCTCAAGTGTTGCTCATGATCTTTACGGCTTTTGGAATAAATAGGGATGTCATCAATAAAGACGACCACAAAGTGATCCAAATATTCTTTGAATACTTGATTCATCATATCTATAAAGGCAGCATGATCATTAGTCAATCCAAAAGACATGACTAAGAATTCATAATGCCCGTACCGAGTTCTGAAAGCCGTCTTTGGAATGTCATCGGTTCTAATCTTCAATTGGTGATATCTGGAACAAAGATCAATCTTTGAAAAGAATTTGGCTCCTTGTAACTAGTCAAACATATCATCAATACGTGGCAATGGGTACCTATTTTTGATGGTGACATGATTCATCTCCCGATACTCAATACAAAGTCGCATACTCTCATCTTTCTTTTTCACAAATAGAACAGGAGCACCCCAAGGAGAAGTACTAGGATGAATAAAGCCAATGTCTAAAAATTCCTACAGTTGGGTCTTTAACTCCTGAAGTTCAATAGGAGCCATTCGATATAGGGCTTTGGAAATGGGTTTTGTACAGGGTTCAAAGTCGATACAAAATTCGATTTCACGCTCTGGGGGTAGGCCATGAAGTTCTTTAGGGAATACGTCAGGAAATTTATTAACAATAGAAATATCATTCAAAATTGACGTATTTTTGTTTAGATCCGTGACATGAGCTAAGAAAACTTGACATCCATTTTTCAATAAACAAATAGCTTTATGGCTTGAGATGACAGTGATTGATTTTAATGGTTTGGTTGCTTGAATTCGCATAATAGGTTGGTTAGGAATATGAAAGCTAACAACCTTACGAAAACAATCAATTTTTGCATGATGAGTAGTTAACCAATCAATCCCTAGAATCACATCAAATGCAAGTATTTTCAAAGAAATAAGATCGACAGGTAACGTGCGGGTGCCAATTTGAACTAAACAAGACTTATAAACAGTGGATGTAATGAAGGTTTCTCCCAACGAAGTTTCAACAGATAAGTCAAAGTCTAATTTCTCCAGAGTCAAATTTAAACGTTGAGCGCAAGTAGAAGAAATAAAAGAATGGGTAGAACCGGTATCAAATAAGGTATAGACTTCTCTAGAGTTTATGATAAGCTTACCTATGATGACCTCGTTTGGGTTCCTTGCTTTCTGGGAGGTCACAACAAACACTCTCCCTTGCACTACTGGCTTTGACTTTTCTGGGACGACCTTTGGTGCCTCCATCCTAGCTGAACTTGTCTTCGGTGATTGACAAAATCGGGCTAGGTGACCTTCTCTTCCATAATTATAACATGATTTGGATGGCATCGCACAGTTTGGACTGATGTGTCCCTCCCCTCTGCATTTAAAGCATATGATAGGTGGTCGTTCTCTTTCCTTAACAACGGGTGCTGGTGCTGACGTCTTTCCATCATTGTTGAATCTCCTCTTCTTGAAATGTCCATTCTTATTGTTTTAGCCCTGATTACCTTCGAAGTGGTTACCATTTCTGGCCTGTTGATTCCCTCCACGCTTGTTGTCACCACTTCGATGACTGCTCTCACTGGTATTATCATTTTGCCGGCTGCTCTCTTTTGGTTGGGTTGACTCATTATCACGCTCCAATAACTGAGCCCTATTAACAACATCTGAATACAAACACAGTTTATGAGAGATAAGATATTGACGTATCTCGGGTTTTAAACCTCTTAGAAACATTCGTGTCATTCTCTCCTCATTATCAACCAAATGTGACGCAAACCGAGATAATTCGGCAAACTTGGCTTCGTATTGCGATACGGTCATGTTATTTTGCTCCAGCTTGATGAATTCTACCTCTTTCATGTGACGAATACTTTCGGGAAAGTACTTGTCGTTGAATAATTCTTGGAACTTTTCCCAAGTCATCTTGGTCTGGCAAAGTTGAGTACGCTTTCTGATTCCCACCAAGAATCGCGCTCGTCATAACATGAAGGTGGCAAAAGGAACCTTTTGCTCCTCGAAACATCCTAAGACATCAAATATCTTGCAGATCTGCTTTATCCATGTCTCCGCCTTAAGTGGTTTTGCTTCTCCAAAAAACTCCGGTGGTTCCAATTCCTTGAACTGCTTTGCGGTGACCGTCCGAGAGTTTCCAATGTTTCCACCTGTATTTTGGATAGGAGCCGCTCTTGCCTGATGTTGCATGAATTGCATAAAGCCTCTGAACATTCCATCGTTCATCATTTGGTCAGTGTTGTTGTTTGCATGAGGATTGTCGCCTTCCTTATGCACATTATCCTGATTATTGATCTGTGGAGACTCAACGGTCTCCTATGCTCCATTGATATTCTCAACATTCTCGAATGTCATTTTCAAATACTGCCACAAAACAAGGGTTAATTAACATATCATGTATTATTCCCATACTCTGACCGACCAATTAAATATCAAATAAACTTAAGTAGGTCATACTAGTGAAAGAATTCCCCGTCTCTCCTCTCCTAGTTCTTATCTCACATCTCAGCTAGGGATCATATCCCTAAGCTTTGATACCAACTGTGATGCCCCCAAAATAGGTATACATCACCTATTCCGAGTCGCCAAATACACGGCACAGAATAAAAATATAATATTAAATATACAACATGAGCTATGAGTTTTAATACAAATAATGTCTTCTAGATTGTATTCAAACTCAAAATAAGTCCTCAACAAATTTATTAACACACTATTTCATAGAATAGTGAGGACTACTAATGCTATCCTCTGGACCATCACTCCGTTCCCCGACTAGTCCTTGCTACGTTCTCATTTCTTGAAGAGAACAATGAAAGAAAAAGGGTGAACTCAACTAGCCTAGTAAGAAATATTATGACTAAGATAATGCAGAATAAATTATCCTTAGCCTTCAATAATGTTAAACTGATACAATATAACATACATCAAGTTTAACTATAGCGGAACAAGCAATCCATTAAAAGAGTCAAGTAGAGAATAAAATCTACTATCTTCTATGTTTTAAAAGGTTTTTCATCATTTTTATCGCTGAGACTCAGCTTAATAAATAATCCACATCATCCCTGCACTACGGCCAAGGATATTCATTAGTATCACAACCAAAAATTATCCATGCACTACAGGCCAAGGATATTCGTGTATTCTTCAATGGTCATGATCATGCCAACAACTGTCCATCAATGCACTACGGCCAATGAGGACTTTTACCACATCATTTGTAACATTACGATCATGATTATACCGATTAATCCCTGGTCATAATCATACCAAGTCCATCTATGCACTATAGGCCACAGATGACTTTCAACATAATATAAACATGAGGATGATGACAATGATATAAGAACTCAATAAAACAAGTTCAAGAATTAATTTATCTAGGAACCAATAACGTCCAAATTGTCAATATGATACTTCATTGTGGAGTAAAATTCGAGAATGCTCAGAAGAATATTTCCATGAAAAGATACTGGATGAAGCGCAAATATAGAGGATATTTCACTAATTTCATGGAGTATAGAAGTCAAAGCTTTAACCAACTGAGTATAAGAGAATATATGAAACTGCAAATGGATTTTCGTCCGCCATGCGGTAATCCACTTAGATAGATCATTTCCACAATTTAATAAGGAATGAATACAAAGGATCATTCACCATGCATGTGATAATCCACATAGACAGGTTATTCCAATAGAAGAATAAAGAATGGAATAACAGAAGAAATCACCATGCATGCGACAGACCGCACGGACAGGTTATTCCAACAGAATAATAATAATTGGAACCAGGTCATGCATAATCCGCACAGACAGGATGTTTCAACATAATAATAAAGAATGGAACCAGGTCATGCGTAAACCGTACAGACAGGATGTTCCAACAGAATAATAAAGAATGGAACCATGTCATGCGTAAACGCACAGACAGGATATTCCAACAGAATAATAAATAATGGAATAACAGAAGAATTTCACCAAGTATAGGGTAGTCCACATATACAGGTTATTCCAACAGAATAATAAAGAATGGAATAACAGAAGTTCTCTTCATGAAGACGAAAGAAATAATACCCCTTACGAGTACAACAAATAATATCCCTTACCTTAAAAAGAAGAGTACTCCGACTGGTAGGGCGAGAATTTTCTTGAAGAAAACTTATACTTCTTTCTACGCTCAAAGCTTCTTAAAACTCTAAAGAAATATGCTCAAGATTATAGAAGAAGAATTCTCTGAATTTCTGGTGTGGTTTTCAATTCTAACTAAGCATCCTATTTATAGGAGAATGGAAAGGATACTATGCAATAAAATATAATATATTCTATTTATAATATATATATATATATATATAAATATAAATATATATATTTATATATTTTATTTAAAGTCTAATAAAATAAATAACTTTATAAAAGTATTATGTTTTATATAAAAAGATTTTACTATGCAAACACTATGCAAGCACTATGCAAACACTATGCATAATAGAATATTATATATTCTATTTATAGTCTAATAAAACAAATAACTTTATAAAAGTATTCTATTTTATATAAAAAGATTTTACTATACAAACACTATGCAGACACTATGCAAATACTATGCATAATAAAATATTATATATTCTATTTATAGTCTAATAAAACAAATAAATTTATAAAAGTATTCTGTTTTATATAAAAAGTTTTATGTTTTATTACATTTATAATAATAATAAAACAAAACTTATCACCTTTATTATAATTCAAAATATTAATCGACTAGGTCGTTCTCAAGAAAGAGGGGGCTTTCCAATAAGGATTTCTCCCTATTGGCGCGCAATTAGGTGACCAAACCTCTCCTTGGCAAAACTTCTAGACATCGTTAATATTGCAAATAATAATATTAAAAGCTTTGTTATCTCAATTATTGATTTAATAATATATAAAATATCAACAATAATTGAATCAAATAACGTGAGATACTATGCATCAATTATTGTAAAAATAATTGAACAAAACTGAGTGACTTCTCACGTAAGCATCAATAATCAATACTGTGTGCTACTATGCAACCACGCATATTACTGTACTTTTACTAACGAGTAGTTCAACAGTTTTAACGGTAAAACTTCCGCCGTTATTTTCATAAAAATATTTTTGTCGTTTTCTCAATCCGACAATAATTCCATTACGGGGTCCACCAATGATTGTTCCATTGTACGAATATTCCCTGTTAAAATGAATATTTCCCAACCAATCGAATATTATATAACAACTTGCGTACTTCGCAAAATTTATAAATATTACCCACAACTATAACATTATATCAAATTCATTCCATAATATTAAAAATGATAATCATAGAAAAATCATCTTTATTCATAAAAGTTGGGGTCTTACAAGGACAGGCCCGTTGGGGCGAACATTTTAGAAGAAAAACCCCGCAAGTGTGAAATGCGGAAAGCCAAATTGTGTCTGTTTCATTTGAATCGCCATGATGGCGTGAAGGCTAGTGGTTGGAATGACTTGGAACTCAATTGTGCGTGGAATTAAAGTTAGAATACATGTATTAGGCATATAATTAACAACAACAAGATTGAAAAAGGAGACAAGCAATTAACATCATTGAAGATAAAATTTGAGCAAGAACATTGGAGGAAGACTTTGAAGGAGAAATCACGATAATTGCAGATTGAGGCTAGAGAGAAGGGTGGTTCTGGATTCATTCTTTTTCTTTAGTTTAATATTTGTAATTAGGATGATGTTTACTTTGATTAATTCAATTTTTATTTCATCGATGATGAACTAATTTACTTTTTAGGCTTTTAACAGATCTTTGGGTGGAACGATGATTGTGTAATCTTTGATTTTTAGTTTAATAAGCTATCTTTCAGTTTATCTATATTGATTTGTGCATGAATTTATGAATTGCTTGATCACCAATTCTATGTGGATTTGTATAGATTCGAGAGATGAAATATGAGTCTAGACTTAGTCATTATAGCATGTGTTCTTGAATTCTGTGATTGAATGGAATCTTGATGAATGTTAGGGTAGAGATATGCCTAGCATCGCATGTAATCAGATAGAGAACTTGAACTTAAACTTTCTTTGATTGTAATTCACATAGAGATATAGTGAATTTGTTAATTAAGGTGTTTAACTTAGTTCTATCTAATTTATGGATTTAAGTTAATATGGTATTAGTGCATCAAGAGAAGGCTAGTTCTACTTGAGTGTTCTTGATTAATAAATTGGGATAGTGATTTAAACTGGAATAAAGGGTAATAATTAGAGTGATACTTAGAGTGAAGTTGTAAGCCTAATTCTCCAATATTTGTATGAAATTACAATTTTTAGGGTTTATTGATTGTTTGATATTCTTAGTATTTTTAACATATTTAGTTTTTATAGTGATAATTTTTAAATTGGTTAGTTTAATAAAATTTGGATTAATAGGAAGCTGATAATTGTGAGGTTTAATTTTTTGTTAATCTCTGTGGGAACGATACTTGACTTATCATTATATTACTTGTTGACCACGTATACTTGCGTGATTGTGTGTAACTAGATTTTACCCAATAGGATCCTAATATTTGGAGAGTGGATATCCTGTTTCAATCTGTCCAAGTATCCCACTTTAAACTTTATCCTCTCATGGTAATACCCCAATCTTGGCTTATATAGTTTATGGCCTGAACTCTGTGGTGGAACGTAGACAGTTGTGGATTGACTTGAATTCCATGTCCTCTTCGGACACTTGGTGTATTCTTGGGGACTTCAACATTATCAAGTGAGTTTCTAAAACAGAAGGTGGAGATTCTACTTGGGATGTTGGTATGACTGACTTGAATGAATTCTTAGATAATCTTGGTGTTGATGATATTCGTGCTATTGGGCCTCAACACACGTGGTGGAACTGTCAGGTCAACAATCCTATTCATAGGAAGCTGGATAGAGTAATGGGTAACTATTCTTTGTTCAACTCAATGTCTGACTCCTAAGCTTCTTATGGACCTCGTGGACTCTCTGATCACTGTCCAGTTATTTTTAATACTAGTCTTCATCTTCGAAGACTCAAGAAACCCTTTCAATTCTTTAACTTCATGCTTGATTTGGAAGGGTTCAATGCTACTGTCTCGGATAGTTGGAATTACAGCATCCATACGAATCCATTTTTCACTTTTAATGAGAAGCTGCGGAGAACCAAGAGTTCCCTCGTAGCCTTGAATTCCTCTAATGGTAATCTATCGAGCAATGTTAGCAATCTGCAGGTTCAGTTGGCCTCCAATCAGTTGTCTCTCCATGCCGATCCCTTGAATTCTTATCTGCTAGCTCAAGAAGCTAGTTGTTCCCAGTCTTTATGGAAAACACCGGCTCTTGAAGAATCTCTCTTGCTCTAGAAATCCAGAGCCATCTAGCTTGCCCATGTTGATAAAAATACTAAATTCTTTGCCAATGTTATCAAGAGTTATTGGAATCACAAAAAAATTCTCTCTATCTTCAACAGCTCTAGTAAACTTATTGAGGACCAATAGGGTATCCAACAAGTTACCAGGATCTGTTGGGGACTTCCTCTCTTACTTATCCTGGCCGTGATGAACTCAAAAATTTTGTTACCAAATGGATCACTTATGCACAGGCTTCTGCTTTAACCACTCCAATCCTTGATTCAGAAATTCTTGCAGTTCTTTAGTCCATGAAAAAGAATAAAAGCCATGGCCTTGACGGTTTTAACGTTAATTTTTCTCTCCACTGCTGGGAAACTATTGGTCATGACTTCACTGCTGCTGTCCACTCTTTCTTCTTTTCTGGGCACCTTCTGCGTGGAGTTAATGCTACTACTATTGCCTTGATTCTGAAGACAGAAAACCCATCCAATATGTCTGATTTTATACCAATTTCTTGCTGCAACACAATTTATAAATGTATAGCGAAGATTCTAGCTAATAGGCTCAAATCTGTTCTCCCTTCCCTTATTGACCATGCTCAGTCTGCCTTCATCTAGGGTAGGAGCATCAGTGACAATATTCTCCTTGCACATGAGCTTTTTAGGAATTACCACAGACTTTCTGGTCTTGCCCGGTGTGCTCTTAAAATTGATATTCGGAAAGCTTTTGACACAGTTGATTGGGGATTTCTTTTGGATTTGCTAAGCCTCCTACAGTTTCCCCCTATTTTCATAAACTGAATTAAAGAGTGCATCACAACGACAGAGTATTTTGTCAAAGTCAATGAAGCTCTTGCTGGTATTTTAAGGGAGCAAGGGGTCTTAGGCAAGGAGATCCTTTGTCTCCTTATTTGTTCGTATTAGCAATGAAAGCTTTCTCCATGATCTTGAATAAGGAAACTCTACTGCCTAATTTCAAGTTTCATTGGAAAGAAGATTCTTCCAGCATTAACAGTTATTATAGCTCAATTGGTTTGAACTCTTCTTTATTTACTTACAAATCTTGTGTTCAAAAGCCTCATAACCCACAAGTAACAACATTTCGATTTAGCAAAAAAAAAGATTCTTACAACATTTCGCATATGTGTTTCGCTGATGATATTCTCCTTTTTTTTCCATGGAGACCTGTCCTCTATCTCCATTATCCACTCGTGCATTCCATCCTTCTCTATGTTCTCTGGTTTAATTCCCAATGCTCTTAAATTTTTTTTTTCTTGCTAATATCCCAAATGATGTTTAAGGAGAGTATTAGCCTGCTGCTGGGTATACCTCTCGGAGTTTTACCAATTAGATTTCTCAGGGCACCTCTCATTTCTTCTAAACTCTCCCACTTTGAATGTCAGCCATTGATTCAAAGAATTACTGCCTGAGTTTCCTTATGGACATCCCGCTTCCTCTCTTATTCCGGTAGAGTGCAACTGATAAAATCAGTACTTTTGGCCATGCAGTCTTACTGGGCGGCCCATTTTATTCTTCCTAAATCGATTTTAAGAGCCATTCAATCTATCATGTGTTAATTTCTTTGGAAAGGGTCTTCTCTCCTACGACATGACTCTAAAGTTTCATGGAAGGATTTGTCCCTTCCCCTATGTGAAGGTGGTCTAGCAATTAAAAGTCTTATTGATTGGAATTCGGCCATCATTATTGTCCATCTTCTCAAGGTCATTTCCCCTTCTTCTCCTTCCTTGTGGGCTAAATGGGTCAAATCTTCAGTGCTATCTAGGACTAATTTCTGGCATATTTCTAATCCTTTAGACTGTTCATGGATTTGGAGTAAGATCCTTAAACTTCGACCTATGGCTCTCCATTTCCTTATATATAAAGTTGGGAATGGCAACTTATTCAGTCTCTGGCATGACCCGTGGATGAATGGCCAGCGCATCAACCCATCTACATCTCTGCTCTCCAACTCCAGAATCCCTGTTAATGCTCGTATCTCTGATATCACATCCTTGGGAGCATGGGCGTTACCATCAAGTAACCATCATGATGTGCAGCAATTCCGAAGCATGTTTTCCTCTATCCCTGTTCCTTCTGCTGCCGAGGACTTGATATTATGGGACAACCGTGAGCTGAAATATGTTAAAACTTCCTTTATATGGGAATCTATTCGTTCGCATTCTTCGAAAGTCCCTTGGGCTAATCTGTTATGGCATTCCCACCATATTCCTCGTTTCTCCTTTACCCTGTGGCTTGCTCTTTGTCACAGACTGCCCACTAATGATAGGTTCTCTTATTCTTCTAGCTTTCGTCCTATGAATTGCCCTTTTTGTGAAACCCATGTTGAGACCTTCTCTCATTTGTTCTTTGAATGTTCCCATTCCTCTTCTGTTCTCTCATCTGCCCTTGCACTTGGTGTTTGGGCTAATGTTCCATTTAGTTGAGACAGTCTTATGGATTACGTCATTCATTTGAAAGGGAGTCCTTTAAGGTCTGATATTTTAAAACTTGTTTTTTCTACCACTATGTACAAAATTGGGTAGCTTCCTCCTTTGTTCACAATAAGGTCAAGATGCCTATGGGAGTTTTGGCTAGGGAGATTATAAATGTCATCAAGTCAAGGTTATCTTCTTCTTCAAAATTCCTTACGGTAGCTCAGGATAGACATAAACTCAGAGTGTGGATGTGATTGGAGGTCCAACTGCTTGGGGTGCAGTGTTTTTATTATTGGTGGTGAGAGTCTTTGGTTTGGGATAGCTCTTGGCGAGGGGAAATTTGGTATGTTTTGGTTGGCTCTTGGCGAGGTGGGGCTCTTGGCGTTGCTGGTTTCATTTGTTTAGGCTGGTTTGGGCTGTTTCTTGGCGAGTTTGGGTGAGATGGCTTTTGGTGTGATTGTATTCTTTGAAATTTGGGTTGTTTAGTCTTTACGTTGGGGGGGGGTTGGTTGGCATGGCTAGTGATGGGTTTGGGCTTGTGCGGTTAAATCATTCATGATTTGGTTCTTTGGGCTCGCCTCATGCCAACAACTTCTGTTTGGTTGCTCCATCAGTGGGTCTTGGTTCGCTTCGGTGTTGGCGGTTAAATTTCACTGCTGCAGATTAGGTTCTTTGGTCTCGTCACTTCACAAAGAAATTTGTTGTTTGGTAGTGCTTCTTATGGGGGTCTTGGCCTCGCTTAGTGTTGGCAGCTTTTCTTTTAGCTCTCGTTCTTGATCATTCTGGAAGCTTTGTTTTATTTGTTTGGTTGTTTAGGCTTACTGCTACCTTCTTTTTATATGCTTGTATTATGTTACATACCTTGTACTTTCGACTAGTTTGATTGTTGGTCTTTAGTTGTTCTTTTTGGGGGTTATCCCATGAGGTTCATTCTAAAGCATCTGGGGTATGCCCCTTTGCAATTGTTTATTCTCTTTTTCTCTTCTATATACAAACAAACTTAGAGAAAAAAAAGGAACAGGGCATTACTGGCTCTCTCTCAAGGCTGAATGTGATGATCACGTCAAGAGATGTTACCAATGCCAATTTCATGGGAATGCTATCCATGCCCCTCCAAGGGAGCTCCCCAATATGAGTTTGCCCAGGCCCTTCTCAATGTGGGGAATGGACGTGATCGGACCCATCGAGCCCAAAGCCAGTAATGGACAACCAAAGGTGATTGTATCAGATAATGCTAAAAACCTCAACAACCAAATGATGGAGGAGTTATGCAGTAAATTCCACATCAAACATCTCAACTCCGTCATCTATCGTCCAAACATGAATGGTGCTGTTGAAGTGGATAATAAGAATATCAAAAACATCATGCAAAAGATTTCAGCCAATCACAAAGGATGGCTTGACCTGTTGCCTCTAACTCTATTAGCCTATAGAACGTCAATGCGCACTTCTACTGGGGCAACCCCCTACTCATTAACCTATGGCATGGAAGAAGTGCTCCCCATAGAAGTGGAAATGGAATTCCTCAGATTGTTGATAGACGCTCAGTTGGATGAAGACTGAGTTACAAGATAGGTACCACCATTTGTCTCTAATAGATGAAAGGCGGGCCGCAACCATCTTCCATTGTCAGTTATACCAATAGAGGATTTCTAGATCCTACAACAAGAAAGTCCAGTTACGGCAATTCAAAGAACATAACTTGGTCTTAAAAAAGGTTCTTGATAAGTAAGATCAATCCAAAGGAAAATTTTCTCCAAACTTGGAAGGCCCATTTATTATCATGGAGGTATTGACAGAAGGAGCCCTCAGATTACAAGAGATGGATGGAAATGAGTTTCCATAACTCATCAACTCAGACACTGTAAAATGGTACTATGTCTGAAGTTACCTGCAAACCAACATCCTGATCCTGGATCATCAGATCCCCAGTTAGTTCAGGTTTTCAAAACCCTTCACTACATACAACCTTTCTTCATATCTGTTTTCCCCATCAGGGACAAACACACTTTTCAACCAACAGCCTGGTTCTAGATCATCAAATCCATCATTCAACTCAGGTTTTCAAAACCTTTCACACCTTCAGTTTGTCCCACCTGGGATCAAAACTTTTCACACCTTCAGTTTGTCCCACCAGGGATCAAACATTTCACACCTTTAGTTTGTCCAACTAGGGATAAAACTTTTCACATCTGCAGTCTGTCCCATCAGGGGCGAACTACGTATACCTGATCTCCCCAATACACGGGAGTATGTACGTAACCATTTTTATGATCCGGTCTAACTACAGAAAAAACAAAAACATCTCTACACCCATTTCTCCATTAACAACTTTGAACCTTTTCACACTAGGTTCGAACTACGCATACCTGATCTCCCCTTCTCAATGGGAGTACGTAGGCAACCATTCATGGTTCGGTCTCACCCCTACCAAAACATAAAAACTTGTCAATGGTATTGGGATCATCTTTCAAATCACACGTCATCGGCTTAGACTAAAGGGATGGAATTACCTGGTCTCCCCACACTTATGGGAGAATCGACGACCATCTAAGCTGCGGTTGAGTCCTCAAAGAGAAACACCAATCCATAAGAGATGGAACTACCTGGGCTCCCCTATACAAAGGAGTACCAGCGACCATCTGTGGGAGGTCAACCTCAGAGAGTAAAGACACAATCCTCTCCATAACCACATACAAAAACCAGTCCCAAGACACCAAAGGGTAGGGAATACATAGATCAATGATCCATTCTGAAAGATCTTGAGACATCTCAATGTCCATCCATCAAAGGGAAATTCAAAATACATCAATATCACAAGCCCTGGAGAAACAGGCAAATATCAAGCAAGTAACAAGGCATAACTAAAAGGGAAGTGAATCAAAATATATTTCCCTGCCATATATAATATTGTTTGATATATACAATATGTACTGTACATGACAAAAATGGCTAAGTAGAGAGTCTACTGCTGTTTGGTTAGGGCTGATTGGGCGAGGTAAGGTGAGGTGCTGGTATGGTTTGGGCGAGGTGAGGCTGGTTTTGGTGATGCGGGGCTGGCTCTAGGAGAGGTGGCGAGGTGGGGAGGCGGTGAGGTGTTGGGCTCGCCTATTGCCAGCAGCTGCTATTTCGGTTGTGCTCCATCTGGGGGTCTTGGCCTTGCTCAAATGGCAGCCTTCTTTTGGCTCTTTTAGCCCTCATTCTTGATCATTCTAGATGTTCTGTTTCTTTTGTTAGGGTTTTAGGCCTACTGCTTACTTCATTTTATATGCATGTTTTATGTTAGTACCTTGTTCTTTCGTTTGGTTGTTGGTTTTTAGTTGATCATATTGGGGGTTGTCCCATGAGATTCTTTCTAAAGCTTCTAGGGTATGCCCCTTTGTGATTGTTTATTCTCTTTCTCTTCTATATACAAACAAACTTAGCAAAAAAAATGGTTAAGCTAGTCTATGCAGGAAAATCAAAGCTAATCTACAAATCAGTGTATATGCGTGGTATGAAATCCAGCATGGCATCCCTCTCAGAAGAAGGGGGTAACTCGGTGAGCTCCTGCCCAAGGGTATCAACACGAGCCAAGAGGTCCACAGCCATCTGCATGGTGACACTATGCTCATCAATGAATGTAGTCATCTCTGCAATGATATTAGCAGTATGGGACCTCAATGTAGCACTATCTAGAATAATGGCATCTCGGGCAGATATAGCGCCATCCCACTCAGTAACAACTGCATCTCTAGATGATCTAGCCTCGTCCCACTCAACAACAACGGTATCTCTACGAGCTAAAACATCATTTCTCTTAACTAGAGCGACATCTCTCCCAGAAAGATTTGTCAACATCAGGGCCCTAGCCTGATCCGTCTCATATGTCATCAGATGTAGACTCTGCTCTAAATACTTTGTAGAATGTGGAGTCACAATAGCAAAAATATTGGGAGAATCAATCAGAGCTGCTGTCAACCCAATAAAAAGCTCATCCTCAGTGGGAGAATCAATGTCCTCTATGGGCTCTCCACTGTCAGAATCAACACCCGGCTCTGTTGATATAACCCCGGCCGATTTAATCTCTGCCTCCATCCATGAAGAATACTCTATAGAATGGCCTGGATGGATAGTAATAAAATCAGCCCTTTCATGATGGGCTTAACAGGCATAAACTCTGGATAAATCCTCCGCTAACAAAAGCCAAGATGACATGCGTTGACCCAATGCCCCATCAAAAGGATGAACATCCTAAAACTGTTCAAACTGTGCCATCATAGCCAATGGGTGATATGTGGTCATGCCTCTCAAACTAGCCAGAAGAAGGTAATCCATGCTAGGTGCATGAATGAAGCTGTAGGGAGAACTAAGCCTTGAACACCACAAAATGTCAAATAGATCCTCGATCCCTGTCAAGAAAATCGACTAAGAAGCAGCGTCTGTACACTCCGCCGGCTGAAAGGAGTAAGATATAGCTATCTCATGGGAAATATAATACCATGGAGTCGAAAGGTGCCAATCGGTCTTAGGTGTCACATAAACCACACATACAACAAGACCGAGCTGCCTGTAAATACCCTTGCAGGATGGGCGTGGAAATACGTAGTCGACCTCAAGGTCTCTGCCATAATCATCGGTTTAATGGTATGTCCTTCCTGGAGAGCCCGCACTGCCATAATCACACTGATGTCTAAATTACCATGTACAGTGGCATAGACAGATAAGCCACTACACACATCAAGAGTACGTCTACTCTAGCAACACGCCACTCATCCTCCGATGTGGTGAAATTCCCAGAGTGCTACGCATAACTATCCAAGGAGCCAAATCTGTCTATCAGAAAATGCATAGACACTACATGTCTGGAGGAAATCTCAACCCGGGCTACTCTACGCCTCAAACCAGTGAGGGTCATAAACTGTCGGCTCATATCTGCTACAGCCATCTGAGCGCAAGGCCTTTCTAGTGGCGAATCTGTCAGACGCTCATACTCCTCTTAGGTAGGAGTCAACTCTTGGGTCTCAAATCGGAACACCTGCCTAACTGGTACCTAGTGCTCTAATATGCCCTCTACAAAACCCAATGGAGCCTGGAACATCAGGAGGGTCATAGAGTGCCGTAACAACTGATCTATGGTCACCTGATCTGGGGGTGACAAACTATCATACCATGATCTCAAACAGGAGGCCACCAATACTGGTGGGGTTGTGATCAATATGGCTAACTGTCGATGAAGACATCTGTGGGGCCGTGTCATAATATCATCCAGGGGTCAAAGTTAAATATCTCTGGAAATACATATGCATAACATAATACATGCATAATAAATAATAGATGGCAATATGATGTAGGGAAGGGAAAACAACATACATACATTCCTAAGTACATCATTATCTAATACATCATCTCTGTATACAGCTGGAAAATACAAGGAAATGGGGCACAACCGCCCAACAACTAACAGAGACCTATCAAAAGATAAAACAAGAATGGTATAACACCCTTCAATCGGATGCCCGGATTAGAAGTTATGAAGGTTCAAGCGGACAAAACGTTGCACGAGTGCACGTTCTTCAAGACGGTGGGATCCACAGAACTCGCGGCTCCCCCCTCTATAAATAGAGGGCTTGGGGTGGCCATTTTAAAAAGAAAAAAAGGCGAGGAAACCTTGTCCATTTCACTTTGTACACATTTCTATAGTGATCTAAATTGAGTGTTTTTTTTTTCTAAACACTTGTAAGCTTTTTCTCACTTTTATACATACAAATTTATTCACGTTGAGAGTTGTGTTGTGTGTGTATGCCCGGATCGTCGATCCGTGGCTTTTATTGCTTATATATATATAAATACTTATATATATATATATATATATATATATTATTATCGAATTATGCTTCGATTGAGCCCTGGATATAATATTAGACATTTACTACTTTTATATATATAAATACTATATATATATATATATATATATATATATATATTTACATTCAGTCAGTGTCTGGAGATCATTACGTGGCCATTTACCGCTTTTATATATATATACATAGATATATATTTACATTTTTATGCGGCTTGGAGTTGACTTACGTGGCCTTTTACGATTTTTATAAATATATATATATATATATATATATATATATATATATATATATATATATATATATATATATATATATATATATATAGCTTTTTTATATATATAAGCTTTATCACCTTAGAGTTAGATTTGCCTAAATCGCTATTTCTCACTTTTTAACTTAGGTTCATGGTGACTAAACTGAAACCGTTGAAGCTGGAATGCTTAGATTTACCCACTTCTAATTTTTTTTTTCTAGTTTTTCCTATGGGCTAGATTTGTCTCAACCTAGCTATTTCTCACTTTAGCCGGTTCATGGTGACTAAACTGGAGCCGATGAAGCTGAAATAGTTTAGATTTATTCAATTCTAGTTTTTGTTTTAGGTTTTGCATATTGCCTTGTCATGTGAGCCTAGGAATCATGTGATCACAGATTTAGTTCCTGAATTTAGATTCGGTTCCCGTGATAAACATTTTCAGCTGCAGCCAGCTTGTAAATTATTCACGGTGTTTGAATTTCCTTAGATGACATTCATGCCCATAAGGAGTTTGGCGTTGCTATGTATCTTATTTTCTCGAAGATGCTTCGCATCTCGAAAATAATAAAAGCAATCAAGCCGAACACATAATAAAATGGAAGTATCAAAGGCCTCAATTACTATTGCGCACAAGGGTTTGAAAAACCTATTTTACAAAACATCATTGCTATATCGAAAAAAAGACATAAAAGTACTTCTAGATAACTGCACATAGACCTACACACACACACATTTAGATAAAAGTTTAAATTGAAAAGTGGCGGTAACTGTGTTATCACGGAAGTCGGGGGGTGCCTAACACCTTCCCTCAACTTAATCAAGCCCCTGGACCCTAACGAATTTCAGTTTTGCAGACCAGTTAAATAGTGTCACATCACTAGGTCTATGTGCAAACCATTTCTCGGTTGAGTTAGTGCAACCATTTAAAAATACCAACTGGCGACTCTTACAGTCAAATCATCGACATATACATGTCGGACTTTTTCAAACATGTTTTTTCATACAAATCTCACCTAACATGAGAAAACCAAAAGATAAGAACAAAAAGGGACAAATAAAAATCCCGACGTCGACAATGAATAAAAAAGGTTATTCACCAGGCATGCGGTAGTCCGCATAGACATGTTATTCCCATAGATTAATAAGGAATGAATACGAAGGGTTATTCACCAGACATGCGGTAGTCCACGTAGATAAGTTATTCCCACAGATTAATAAGGAATAGAATGACAACCCTTACGAGTATTGAAAGAAAATAACATCCTGTACAAATATGAAAGAAATAATACCCCTTACCTTAGTAGAAGATTGGATACTGCAATAGTGTAGTTGCAGAATACTCTTCTTCTTTCTCTCTTATTCTCTCTCTATAGTTTCTCTCACTATAGCTTGTGATTATAACTTTGCTCTTAAAAAATGGTAGGAAATAATCAATGGATGGAAGAGTATTTATAGGCTAGGAAAAGGAGGCAAATTACAATGTTAATTATACTTTAGTATTTTCATCTTTGCCTCTATTTTTAATTTAGTCCTTCAAGTATTATCAATCTTGCATAACCTCCCCTAATAATACTTGCATGTGAACCAATAGTTCCCTGCATGTGAACCAATAGTAATTAATTGCTTATTTATCCGATTAATTACCCGTTTGGTCAATTTAACATCCAAAAATCAACTATTATCGAAATAAATATTGATTTCCACTAACATTAATATTCCCAATACGATGGAAATATTTTTATCAATAATTATTCGTCATTAATATTATAATTCACAATATTGACAAACAGATTGTTCCCAGGAAAGATGAGACTTTTCGATAAGGATTTCTCCTTATTGGCGCGCAATTAAATAACCTAACCCCTTTCCTCGATAGAATTTTCTAGACATTGTCAATAATGCAAATAAAAATATGAATAAGTGTGGCGTGTCAATTATTTATTTAATAATATAAAATATTGTGCAGATTATAGTGTGACAATAATTAAATCAATAATATGAGATACTATGCAGCAACTACTGTGACAATTATTGAATGAAATTGAGTGACTTCTTACGTAAGCATCAATATTCAGAGATACTGTGCAATACCGTTTGATATCGCGTACCACTGTGGAACAACGCATATTACTGTACTTTTATCACTGGGTATTTCAACAGTTTAACGGTAAAAGTTTTCTCGTTATTTCTATAAAAAGGTTATTTCTGTTGCTTTCAATATCCGACAGTTATTCTGTTGTGGGGTCCACCAATGATTGCACTATCGTACGAATATTCCCCGACACAACAAATATTTTATGACAACTTGCTTACTTTGTAAAATTTTCACATATCACCCTTAACTTTAACCTTTTATCAATTTAACCATTTACTGAATAGAATAATAATTATAAGAAAAATTGAATACTTTTATTTCATAAAATTCGGGGTCTTACAGCGGTGCTTGATTTAGCCTTAAGATCGGCTTCTGATTTGTGTCTCTGGTTTTCATTGGATTGCTTGCGTCGGTCGCACCGCTTGAACTTAGTTCATAAGCGGCGCTGTGGTGCCTCGTAACAGAAGTAGTTTTCAAGATTTTGTTCTTCGCGAATTTTTGACCCTTTCCCTTCTAACCTTCATAACTCAGCCATTAGACATCCAATTGAGTCCGTTTTGGATTATATGGATTTGTAATTCATAGAACTACATCATACCAGAAAATTAACATCTTCTAAGAACACTAGAAAGCATTAAAATGACCCAACTTCAAAGTTAATGTTAAATTTTCATGTTTTCAACATATTTAACGTAATCGTTTACCACAGATTCAATTCTTAACCAAATTAATTCGTCTAACCTTCGTTGTTTTCATTTTTCAACGTATTAACAACATCTACTATCAATTCATAGAATCCAACATGAATTCCTATCCAATTTTAGCCTCAAAATAGACCAAAATACATATAAACTACAAAACTCCAAATTCTTCAATTAAAAACATAATTTTAAGGGTTTGATTACTCAAAATCATTTATAAACAACATAAAATGAATTCTACAAACTCAATAACATATACAACCAATTTCTTAACAATTTAACCATAGAAATTCAACTTTTCAAAGAAAACTCAAGAAGTATAATACTAAAAGCTCAAAGCTAGATTAATATCTTTGATTTGCTATAAAGCTTGAACAATTTCTTGTTTATCCCTTCTTTGATTCTTAAACTCCTCTTCAATTACAGAGAATTTCTTCTCTCAATTTGTTTCTCTTCCTCTATTCTCTGTATTTGTTCTTCTTTGTTTTTAGTCTTAAGAAAACACACGTAACACTACAACTGATAAAAGGCATAAAGCCTTCAATTAAAAAAAAATTAATAATGAGCTTCATCAGTTACAAAAACAAAAATCACTAAGCCATGTTTGGCTAGCACCCAAAAACCCTCTTTCCAATTTATTTTAATTCCTTCATTATAATATAGTAAATTATTGTCACACTTTATTTAATTAAATTATAACCCTTATTTAAAAAATCACAATCCTCTACTTTAATTATTTAATTAAATTATAATATTACCATTATTAATTAAATTAGAATATTACCATTCTTTTAGCGTAACAAAATATGCACCAATTATAAAATTATTTAATCCCTTAATAATTTTTCATCAAATATTTATTTTATTCCATAAATATTCCAACTAAAATATTTATCTTATTTAATAAATATTTTTCTTGTATTAAAATAACATACTATATTTTCATACAATATATTACCTTCTCATTTTATTAAATCAATTATACTTATATTAATTCACTATTTTAATTAAGTAAATTTTCCACATTATTTATGAAATCAACTTCACTACTAATATGGAATAAAATTATATTATAAAGTAATATAATTCTCAATTAAATTAATTAGTATTAATTAATTTATTCAAAAGTTTAATTAACTATTAAATCTCATTTTCTCCAATATATGAATATATAAACAACTCTCTTTAATATATAAATATTTAATTCTCTTCACACCAAATCACAAATTTCAAAATATATATAACATATACATATATCTATTCAAACTCAAAACATCTCATAATAAGAATTTTATTTATTAAATTCTTACCTTAATAATTTTTGAAAATCCGGGTTATCACATCCTTCCCACCTTATAAGGATTTCGTCCTCGGAATCAACGAAACCTCCCTTACCCAGTTTACATCACATCTCCTTAAAATGTTTTTATTGTAGAATAACTTCAACACATTACATTAATATAGGTTTTATAATTCCTACTCCATCCATTCTTCTCAATAAATTCATGTAAATTTTATTTCATAACCTTTCTTACACTCAATTACATTATGATTATTATACATTCTTTGACACATTCATTACCTTTTCTAAGAATCATTATCATATACTTAACTCATAAACATTCGGGATATTACATTCACCACTTCTTCTAAGAATTTCATTTTCGATATATATATATATATATATATATATATATATATATATATATATATATATATATATATATATATATATATATGGTCGGATCTTAAAGCTCACCCTTATCTAACATACCTTGCTCACCCCCTTTAGCGTGAGATAGGGGCATGACGATTTGATTTGGTCCGTCGCTATATGTTCGATCTGTCGTATATGTTGTCCGTCGCTAAAAGCTAAGGCAGCGGTTTTATATATATAGTGAACAAATCAAATCGTGGGTTAAATCGCTAAAGGGGGGTGAGCAAGGTATGTTAGATAAGGGGTGAGCTTAAGATCTGGACTATATATATATATATTTATTTATATTTATGTTAGTTCCCGGAGGCACACAAGTTATCTTGAAGGGGGTTGAATAGATATTTTGAATTTTCTTTTTCAAAGAATAACTAAACAGTTTTGTTAATTAAAAAGATTAACTTAGCACAGCAGAAAATATGATTTAGTTATCCCCCTTAAGTTAAAGACAAGGTTACAAATCAAGCAGTAGTTATAGCAAATAAAATAGTTAAAGCGACTGAAAGTAAATGACACAATGTTTTTAAGTGGTTCAGAGCACTCAAGACTCTTATTCCACTCTTCTACTTCACGAGTAGAAAATCCACTAAGGATGTTGGTACAATCTTTGAATCACTGAGATTCCTTCAAGACTAGTAGTCTTGGAAAGCAAGTTCACAAAGAACTCTTCAAGCCCAACAGACTTGGAAAAATACACTGACTACTCTTCAAACTTAGCAGGTTTGGCAGCTCTACAATGAGTGTAGTTTGATGTTGTTGTTGTGCTACTATGTTTCCTTAAGCCCATGTACTAATAAACTTAGTAGCGAAGCAAGATATAGCTGAATCGTGGTGTGAAGATTTGTCAGATGTTATGTGTGACGCCCCCAAAATAGGTATACATCACCAATCTTGAGTCGCCAGATACATGGTACATAAATTCAAATACAACTTAATTATACAACAGTCGTGTAAAATACGACAACACATAACTGAGAGTTTAAACAAGAATATTGTCATCTAGATAATATCCACACTCAATGGAGTCCTCATTACAATTATTATCACATTATTCCGTAGAATAGTGAGGACTACTAAAGCCACTTATCCTGGACCATCACTCCATTCCACGACTCGTCCCGACTATATTCTTATTTCACGAAGAGAACAATGAAAGAAAGGGTGAGCTCAACTAGCCCGATGAAATATTATGAGACTAAGATAATGCGAAT
This sequence comes from Panax ginseng, assembly GCA_020205605.1. Lineage (NCBI taxonomy): Eukaryota > Viridiplantae > Streptophyta > Magnoliopsida > Apiales > Araliaceae > Panax > Panax ginseng. Next base: position 57,417,271 of record CM035134.1, on the reverse strand, counting down.
AAATTATCCTTAGCCTTCAACGATATAACAAGCGATAGAATACAATAGACAACAAGTTTTAGATCAACAAGCTGCGGTGAACAAGCAATCCATTAGAAGAGTCAAGTAGAGCATAAAATCTACTATCTTACATGATTTAAAAAGTTTTCATCAACTTTATCATTTGAGACTCGACAATAAATAAAATCGAATCATCCTCGCACCACGACCAAGGATATTCATGTAATCATCAATGGTCATGATTATAAGAATAATCCCTGGTCATAATCATACCAACAAGCGCCCATCAATGCACTCACGGGCCAATGAGGACTTTTACCACATCATTCGTCATATTACGGTCATGATTATTAGAATAATTAAGGTCATAATCATACCAAGTCCATCTATGCACGTAAGCAAAGATGACTTTCATCACAATATAAGTAAGAGGATGCTGACAATGACATAATAATTCAATAAAACAAGTTCAAGGATAAATTTTAAAGATTTATAATCTAATTTATCCAGAAATCAATAACGTCCAAATTGTCAACATGATACTGCTTTGTAGAGTAAAATTCAAGAATAATATTCATGTACAAAAAAATAATTTGGACATAAAAAATCAATTTTTTATCGTGAATAGTACCTCGTGAATAATACTTCGGGAATAGTACCCCATGAATAGTACCCCGACACGAAAAATACCCCAAATACCCGAGTGAATAATATTTAGGTGAATAGTAACCCGTGAATAGTAACTCGTGAATAGTACTCTGACACGAAAAGTGCCCCGAATAACCGAGTGAATAATACTAGAGTGAATAGTAACCGGGTGAATAGTAACTCATGAATAGTAACTCATAACAAAAATACCAAAAAATGATATTTCATGACGAGTACAAAAGAAATGATATCTCATACGAGTATAATAGAATATACGAAACTGCAAATGGATTTTCATCCGCCATGCAGTAATCCACGTAGACAGATCATTTCCACAATTTAATAAAGAATGAATACAAAAGGTCATTCACCATGCATGCGGTAATCCACATAGACAGGTTATTCGAACAGAATAATAAAGAATGGAATAACAAAAGAATTCACCAGGCATGCGATAGACCGCACAGACAGGTTATTCAAACAAAATAGTAAAGAAGGGAACCGGGTCATGCGTAATCCGCACAGACAGTATATTCCAATAGAATAATAAAGAACGAAACCAGGTCATGCGTAATCCGCACAGACAGGATATTCCAATAGAATAATAAAGAATGGAATAACAACATAATTCACCAGGCATGCGATAGACCGCACAGACAGGTTATTCCAACAAAATAATAAAGAATGGAAGAACAGAAGAGTTTCACCATGTATGCGATACTTTGCATAGACAGGTTATTCCAACATAATAATAAAGAATGGAATAACAGAAGAATTTCACCATGTATACGGTAGTCCGCGTATATAGGTTATTCCAACAGAATAATAAGGGATGGAATAACAATAGCTCTCTTCATGAATACGAAAGAAATAATACCCCTTACCTCAAAAGAAGACTGGATACTAGAATAGTGAGGTAGCAGACTTCTCTTCTTCTTTCTCTCTATAATTTCTCTTTATAATAATTGCTTTATAGCTTTAGTGAATTGGTGAGAAATGAAGGAAGAATGAGCTTCTATTTATAGGAAAATATAGTTTCTATAATTGCACGTTTTGGGGATCAAAATATTACAGCATAATACCTTCCACTTTTGCTTCATTTTTAATTTAGTCATCCAAGTATTATCAAACTTGCACCACCTCCCCTGATAGTAAATCATGTGAATCAATAGTAAATCATGTGACTCAATAGTTCTAAACATGTGAAAAAATTAATTACAGTATAGTACCTCCATCTATACCTCTATTTTTAACTTAGTCATGCAAGTATTATCAATCTTGCACCAACTCCCCTAATAGTAAATCATGTGAATCAATAGTACACACATGTGAACAAATAGTTATAATCATATGAATCAATAGAAATTAATTGCTCATTTATCCGGTTAATTACCCGATCGGTCAATATAACCTCCAGACATCAATTATTATCGAAATAGATGTCAATTTTCACTAACACTAATAATTCCAACACAATGGAACTATTTCATCTTTAATCAACACGAACTTATTCATCATTAATATTATAATTCACAATATTTAACAACCAGGTCGTTCCCAGGAAAGAGGGGGCTTTTCGATAAGGATTTTTCCTTATTTGCGCGCAATTAGGTGACCAAACCTCTCCTTGACATAACTTCTAGACATTGTCAATACTGCAAATAATAATATGAATAACTTTGCCATCTCAATTATTGATTTAATAATATATATTATATAGATGATACTGTGACAATAATTGAATCAATAATATGAGAGATATGATGCAACAACTATTGCAGCAATAATTGAGTATAACTGAGTGACTTCTTACGTAAGCATCAATAATCAATACTGGTGTGCTTCTTATACAACCACAGCGTATTCTTGTACTTTTACTACCGGGTAGTTCAACAGTTTTAACGGTAATACTTTCGCCGCTATTTTTATAAAAAGATAATTCTCTGTCGTTTTTTAACTATGACAATACTTCCGTTGTGGGGTCCACCAATGTTTGTGCCGTCGTACGAATATTCCCTGTTAAAACGAATATTCCTCAACCAGTCGAAATTTATATAACCACTTGCTTACTTTGCAAAATTTATAAGTATTACCCACAACTATAACATTATATCAAATTCACACCATAATATTCAAAAAAATATTTCGAGAAATTTAAATCTTTATTCATAAAATTTTGGGATATCACAATCTCCCCTCCTTATGAAATTTCGCCCTTGAAATTTACTTACGTACTTGGTATGCCGAAGAGATGAGGATACCTTGACTTCATTTCAGATTCTAACTCTTGAGGTATAACCTTTGAGTGTTGAATATGATCCTTCTTATCCAAGATTTTAACACGTATCTCCTCATACGTTTAATCTTCTGCTATCTCGTCTAGTTCTAATTCAATAATGTGGTTCGGGTCGTCCATATATTTATGTAACATCGATACGTAAAAAATGTTATGAACACGCGACATACTTGACGGTAAAATTAGTCTATAGGCCACAGTTCCTAATCGATCGAGGATTTCAAATGGGCCAATTAAATCGAGGGTTGAGATAACGCCTTTTTGAACCTTTTTCTTCGTATTCATCAGCTCCGAGTGTGTAGCTTGAGCGGCTTTAACTTTATCGATTAAAGTCGATTCTACTCATATATTCGTTATCTTCACGTGGGTCTCTAGAGTCTTTAACTCTATCTTCATCATTTGTAAGTCGTACAAAATGGGTCTTTGTGTTAACAACATCGCACTCATAAACGCATATGATCTTCTACTCAACACGTCAGCTACCATGTTCACTCTTCCATGATGGTATTGAATGCTACGATCGTAATCTTCAACAGCTCGAGCCAACGTCCTTAGCGTATGTTACGTTCATTTTAGTTGAAGAAATATTTGAGGGTTTTAGAAATGGGTTTTGTACTGGGGTGAATACAAAATTCGATTTCACGCTCTGGGGCAGGCCAGGAAGTTCTTCTAGAATACGTCAGGAAATTTATTAATGATAGAAATATCATTTAAAAACTGTGACTCTCATCCAAGACTTGGATAACACATGAAATGAAGGTTTCTACTAACGAAGTTTCAATCGATAAGTCAAAGTCTAACTTCTCGGGGTCAAATTTAAGCGTTGGTATTAAAGCAAAGAGATAAAAGAATGGGTAGAACTAGTATCTAATAAGGTATAGACTTCACAAGAATTTATAATTAACTAACCCGTACTAACTTCGTTCGGGTTACTCGCTTTTTGAGAAGTCACGAAAAACGCTCTTCCTAAAACCACCGATTTTGTTTTGTCCGTATCCGTCTTTGGTGCCACCGTCCCAACTGGACTTGACTTCACTATACGACAAAATCGAGCTAAATGACCTTCTCTTCTTGAAATTTCCACTTCTATTATCTTGGTCATGATTACCACCGAAGTGGTTACCATTCTTGGCATGATAATTTCCCCCATGATGGTTATCATTGTTCCGTTGGCCGTTGCCAGCAGTATAATTATTATCGTTTTGTTGTTCGTATCCTTTGGTTGGGCTAGCTCATTATTGTGCTCCAAAAACTGAGCCCTATTCACTACATCTGAATATAAACAAAGTTTATGAGAAATGAGGTATTGACGTATATCGGGTTTTAAACCTCTTAGAAACATTCGCGTCATTCGCTCCTCATTATCGACCAAATGGGATGTAAACCGGGATAACTCTGCAAATTTAGCCTCGTATTGTGATACGGTCATATTGTTTTGCTCCAACTTGATGAACTCCACCTCCTTCATATGACGAATACTTTCGGAAAAGTACTTGTCATTGAACAACTCTTGGAACCTCTTCCAAGTCATCTTGAGTGCGTCAGGCTTGGTACATTTTACAGATTCCCACCAGTAATCTGCATCTTCACGCAACATAAAGGTGGCAAAGGGAACCTTTTGCTCCTTGGAGCATCCCAAGACATCAAATATCTTAGCGATCTGCTTTAACCATGTCTCCGCCTTAAGTGATTCTGGCTTTCGCAAAAACTCCGGTGGTCCCAGCTCCTTGAACTACTTAGCGGTGACCGACCTTGGGTTGCCATTATTTCCACCTACATTTTGAACAGGAGTCTCTCTCACCTGATGTTGCATGAATTACATAAAGCCTCTGAACATCCCATCGTTCATCATCTGATCGATGTTGTTGTTTACCTGAGGATTATTGTCTTCCTATTGCACATTATCCTGGGTATTGATAGTTGGTGACTCAACGGTCTCATGTGCTTCATTGCTTATCTCAACATTTTCGGATGCCATTTTCAAATACTGCCACAAAACAAGGGTTAATTAACATATCACATATTATACCTATACTCTGACTGACCAATTAAATACCAAATAAACTTAGGTAAGTCATACTAGCGAAGGAATTACCCGTCTCTCCCCTCCTAGTTCTAGTCTCACATCTCAGCCATGGATCATATCCTTAAGCTTTGATACCAACTGTGACGCCCCCAAAACAGGTATACATCACCTATCTTGAGTCGCCAGATACATGGTACATAAATTCAAATACAACTTAATTATACAATAGTCGTGCAAAATACGACAAAACATAACTGAGAGTTTAAACAAGAATATTTTCATCTAGACAATATCCACACTCAATGGAGTCCTTATTACAATTATTATCACATTATTCCATAGAATAGTGCGGACTACTAAAGCCACTTATCCTGGACCATCACTCCATTCCCCGACTCGTCGCAGCTATATTCTCATTTCCTGAAGTGAACAATGAAAGAAATGGTGAGCTCAACTAGCCCAGTAAGAAATATTATGAGACTAAGATAATGCAGAATAAATTATCCTTAGCCTTCAATAGTATAACAACTGATAGAATACAATAGACAACAAGTTTTAGATCAACAACTGCAGTGGAACAAGCAATCCATTAGAAGAGTCAAGTAGAGCATAAAATCTACTATCTTTTATGATTTAAAAAGTTTTTCATCAACTTTATCGCTAAGACTCAGCTTAATAAATAAAATCGAATCATCCCTGCACCACGACCAAGGATATTCATGTAATCATTAATGGTCATGATTATACCGAATAATCCCTGGTCATAATCATACCAACAACTGTCCATCAATGCACTACGGGCCAATGAGGACTTTTACCACATCATTCGTCACATTACGGTCATGATTATACAGAATAATCCCTGGTCATAATCATATCAAGTCCATATATGCACGTAATCCAAAGATGACTTTCATCACAATATAAGCAAGAGGATGATGACAATGACATAATAATTTAATAAAACAAGTTCAAGGATAAATTTTAAAGATTTATAATCTAATTTATCCAGAAATCAATAACATCCAAATTGTCAACATGATACTGCTTTGTAGAGTAAAATTCAAGAATAATATTCATATACAAAAAAATAATTTGGATAGAAAAGAATCAATTTTTTGTCGTGAATAGTACCCCGTGAATAGTACATCGAGAATAGTACCCCGACACAAAAAATACCCCAAATACCCGAGTGAATAATATTCGGGTGAATAGTAACTCGTGAATAGTACTCCGACACGAAAAGTACCCTGAATACCCGAGTAAATAATACTAGAGTGAATAGTAACTGGGTGAATAGTAACCCATGAATAGTAACTCATAACAGAAAAATACCAAAAAATGATATTTCATGACTAATACAAAGGAAATGATATCTCTTACGAGTATAATAGAATATACGAAACTGCAAATGGATTTTCATCCGTCATTCGGTAATCCACGTAGATAGATCATTTCCACAATTTAATAAAGAATGAATACGAAAGGTCATTCACCTTGCATGCGGTAATCCACATAGACAGGTTATTCCAACAGAATAATAAAGAATGGAATAACAAAAGAATTCACCAGGCATGCGATAGACCGCATGCATGAGTTATTCCAACGAGAATAATAAAGAAGGAACCAGTCATGCGTAATCCGCATGCATGGGATATTCTAATAGAATAATAAAGAACGAAACCGAGGTCATGCGTAATCCGCACATACAGGATATTCCAACAGAATAATAAAGAATGAAATAACAATAGAATAATAAAGAATGGAATAACAACAGAATTCACCAGGCATACGATAGACATCACAGACAGGTTATTCCAACAGAATAATAAAGAATGGAATAACAGAAGAATTTCACCATGTATGTGGTACTTCGCATAGACAGGTTATTCCAATATAATAATAAAGAATAGAATAACAGAAGAATTTTACCATGTATACGGTAGTCCGCGTATACAGGTTATTCCAACAGAATAATAAGGGATGGAATAACAATAGCTCTCTTCATGAATACGAAAGAAATAATACACCTTACCTCAAAAGAAGACTTGATACTGGAATAGTGAGGTAGCAGACTTCTCTTCTTCTTTCTCTATATAATTTCTCTCTATAATAATTCCTCTATAGCTTTAGTGAATTGGTGAGAAATGAAGGAAAAATGAGCTTCTATTTATAGGAAAAATATAGTTTCGATAATTGCACGTTTTGGGGCTCAAAATATTACAGTATAATACCTTCCATTTTTTCTTCATTTTTAATTTAGTCATCCAAGTATTATCAAACTTGCACCACCTCCCCTAATAGTAAATCATGTGAATCAATAGTAAATCATATGACTCAATAGTTCTAAACATGTGAAAAAATTAATTACAGTATAGTACCTCCATCTATACCTCCATTTTTAACTTATTCATACAAGTATTATCAATCTTGCACAAACTCCCATAATAGTAAATTGTGTGAATCAATAGTACACACATGTGAACAAATAGTTATAATTATGTGAATCAATAGCAATTAATTGCTCATTTATCCGGTTAATTACCCGATCGGTCAATTTAACCTCCAGACATCAATTATTATCGAAATAGATGTCGATTTTCACTAACACTAATAATTCCAACATAATGGAACTATCAATTTCATCTTTAATTAACACAAACTTATTCATCATTAATATTATAATTCACAATATTTAACAACCAAGTCGTTCCCAGGAAAGAGGGGGCTTTTCGATAAGGATTTCTCCTTATTGGCGCGCAATTAGGTGACCAAACTTCTCATTGACAGAACTTCTAGACATTGTCAATATTGCAAATAATAATATGAATAAATTTGCTGTCTCAATTATTGATTTAATAATATATATTATGCAGATGATACTATGACAATAATTGAATTAATAATATGAGAGATATGATGCAATAACTATTGTAGCAATAATTGAGTATAACTGAGTGACTTCTTACATAAACATCAATAATCAATACCGTGTGCTACTATGCAACCACGCGTATTACTGTACTTTTACTACCGGGTAGTTCAACAGTTTTAACGGTAGCACTTTCGCCGTTATTTTTATAAAAAGATAATTCTCTGTCATTTTCTAACTACGACAATACTTCCGTTGTGGGGTCCACCAATTATTGTGCCGTCGTACAAATATTCCCTGTTAAAACGAATATTCCCTGACCAGTCAAAAGTTATATAACCACTTGCTTACTTTGCAAAATTTATAAATATTACCCACAGCTATAACATTATATCAAATTCACACCATAATATTCAAAAAAATATTTCGAGAAATTTAAATTTTTATTCCTAAAATTTGGGGTCTCACATTATGTGTTCTTTTTTGTTCTTGATTCTTTCTTATCTTAACATCTTCAGTTTGATGGCCTTATATAGAAGCCTTTGAAATCTTCCCGTTGAGAAACTTCTATTTGAGCATCTAATGCTTCAGGCATTCTAAGTTCTTTGATGTTGACGACCTGATGATATGAGAGTTTCTTTTTGATTTGTCTGACATAGCAGTATACTTTCTGTGACAACCCGATATTTTCTATATAAATAAATCTTAAATTTTGCGTATAAATTTTTTTTTTAAGGATGAGGATTTGTACAAGATTATGTGTATATGTATTTATGTGGTAAATAAAAATATATTTATTACATGAATATTTACAAGTAAATTTATTTTAGAATTATTGATTATTATAAAGTATATTCTTATAATAATTAATATTATGATAGAAATGTTTTGATTAATTATTTTCCATGAATATATAATCATATATTATTTAAATAATATATGAAGTGATTTTTAGAATAAATATAATAATTATTTTATTATATGAATTTTTTATCTGATTATTAAGTTAATTATTTTTCCTTAATTATTAAGGTTAAATATGAAAGAATAATCGAGATATGGAATCAAACCCTAATTTTGGATTATTGTCAAGGTATGAGAATAATAATATAATATTACATATATTTTTGATTTTTCGATTCTTTATGAATATGTGCGGTATGTCCGTATTGATAATGGTTGGTCAATTACGGTGTATTTTGATCCAAATCCTAGTAATAATGTTAAACCCTAATTTGAGATCCAAATTAGAGTGTGAGATTGTTTTATAAGTATGTAATATTAATTATGTCGTGTATTAATATATTAATTAGGTAAACCCTAATTAAAATTCTAAAAACCCTAATATTTAGAAAACCCTAATAGTAATTTGGTAACCCTAATTACCAAAAGAATAAACCCTAATTGCTTTATTAGCAAAGTTCATTATGATTAAGGGTAATAAACCCTAATATCCATGTATAAGGTAATTACAAACTTAATTTAATTAACAATATTAATTTTGCAAAATTTTAGAAACTAAAAGTATTTAATTTTATTTATTTAATTTTTTTTGTGTGCAAACCCTAAATTGGAAATCCTAGATTTTTGTTTACTTATAAAATCAAAATTGGCTCAAACCCTAAACTCTAAATCAAACCCTAACCCTAAGGGTTTGGTAAGTTACAATTTTGCCATAAAATGAATTATCAAAGGACCAAAATGCCCTTTTTAGCATTAAAGAGGCTAGCTTGTAGGTTTTGACAAATTGATAAAGTTGTTCACCAAACCAACAACTCCCAACAACTCAATATGCACGAATTTGCCAGCAAATCAGCTCCTAGATCAGTCCATACATGCATCTTGTGGCTATATAAATGGATTAAAGGAGAGAGAAATCACTTTTGCTCACTAAATTTGCACAAAACCATACTCCACTCTCTCAAGCACCACACCCCGAAATTTGTTGATAATATCGGTCACAATTGAAGTTCCCACGAAATCCAACAACAAATCAATAGCGGAAAATCGTAATTGAGCATAAAAGGTACAAAACCCTAGTTTAAATTCTGTCCAAAATTTTGTTGTTAGATGTTAGAATTTGTTGTTAAAACTTGTTGTTTATAAGATATTATGATGATCTGGGTTGGTATTTATCAAATCCATAACATTAAAGTGCTCGAAATTAAAGATTTTCAAAATCTGGAAAATTATTTTTTTGTGTTCTGACATCAAATGTCAGACGCTGTAGATTGTTGTGTGTTTAATATTTTTGTTGTTTAAGTGTTTAATGTTGTAGCTTTGTATGAGATCTTTCATTTGTAGCAAGAATCAAGCTTAGATCTGGTTTATAATTCAAGTTATTAATGGTCAAAGGTCGTTGACGGACCATGACCAGGAAGAAATCTGGGTAACCCAAAAACGATTTTCAGCGTCTGACAATGTTTTGCAACGATCAGATCTGTTAGATATTTTAATGTTTTGATAATATGTTGTATTCATGTTGTAGCTGGTAAAGTGTACTATAGATTAATGTCTTAATATACCTTAAACATTCAACAAATCAACATTTAGAAGCGGTCAAAGTAGGCCACTTGCACTGTTTCAGTGTTTCTGGGAATTTCCAGAAACGTGAAGAACATCATTTCTGACATGGGTTGACCGGGAACTAGCTTGTGATTTTGTTGTTGTTTACTCGATCTGTTGTTTTATTATTGTTCCTTGACATGTATACTACAAGTTTAAACCTTAATATTACACACAACATGTTAGAAAAGCTAAGATTTAAGACTTTAAATGTAGACCTTGAGCGTTTCATCATTTCGGGAAAACCGAAATGAAGAAACAAATTTTGTCGATTTTTTTGGAGACTTATAACTTACTGATCGTTTGTGTTATGGTCATGATATCAATTGCTATTGATAGTATTACAGTTGCTCTATACACTGTGATCAAAATCTATACTAGAAACATCAAGATCAAATGTTTACGCCTGGTCAAAGTAAGTACCTTGTGTATTGACATGAAGTTCTGGGTTTGGCCCAAGAACACTCAAGAACACCTATAGCGACAGAAAGTGTCGCTATAGCCCTTTAGCGACAGAAAGTGTCGCTATAGCCCTTTAATGACGTAAAATAATTTATTTTAGGAAATTAATTAATAAATAGAAAAAATAGTTTTAATTATTAAAAATACAAAATAAATTATAAAAATTATTTTAAATTACGAAAATTAGTTTTTAATTATTTTAAATATATTTCATAAATATTTAATATTTTGGAATATTAAAAGTAATTAATTTATTTAAGTATAATATTAAATAAATTATTTAAAAATGATTTTAATTCATGAAAAATCATTTAAAATTATCTTATGATATAAGAAAATATTTTTGAGATATTTTGATAACTTTTAATATTATGTGATAATTTTCAATAATAAATTAATATTAATGATAATTAAGTTATTTATTAAATGAATTAAATAAATGAATTAAAAATGATTTTATTATATTAAAAATCATTTTAAATAATAAGAAGGTATTTAAAAATATTTTAAGTTATAAAATATAACTTTTAATATTTAATGGTAAATTTCATTAATTAATTATGATTAATGATAATAAAGTTATTTAATAATTATATAAAATAATTTAGTTTAAAAATTATTTTATTATTATAATAATCATTTTAAATAAAAATAAAGTGTTTAAAGATATTTTAAGTTATAAAATATAACTTTTAATATTTAAAGGATAATTTCTTTAATAATTTAATATTAATGATTATTAAATTATTATAAATGATATTAAATTTATTTAATAATTATATTAAATGAATAGTTTAAAAATGGTTTTATTTATTTAAAATCATTTAAAAGGATATTAATGATTTAAAAATATTTTAAGTTATAATTAATGACTTTTAATATTTAGATAATAGTTCATTAATATTTAAATATTAATGGTAATTATTTAATAATGATTTTAAATAATCATTTAAGGGTATTATAAATACTTTAAAAATATTTTGAGTTATTATACATAACTTTAATATTTTGGTAATGGTTTCATTAATAGTTTAATATTAATTAAATATTAATGATAATAGAATTGTTTAATATTTAAATTATTTAATAATGATTACGATATTTCAAAAATTATGATAAATGATAATAATTATCTAATAATTATTATAAGGCCATGAAAAATAGTGTGACTAATATTTAAGTTATCTAATCGAGATATTGTGATACGAGAATAGAGTCTTAGACTCGTTTATTACCCGAAAAAGTCTGTCGGCAGAACCCAAACGTATTCGTAAATTGATCCGGACTTAGATAATTGGCTAGATAAATGTTTATTTGTGATTCAATGGTTGTTAAAGATTGTGTGGCAATGTGATTAGGAATGTCTTTAATCGCTATGATAAGCGTGTTATATGTTACGTTATGATATACTAATCAAGTAAAATGATCGATTAATGATAGGTGATTTCATAAAAGATAAAACTAAGTTGAGAATAGTAAGCGGTAAGATCGTGCAAGTATCCTAACTTTGTATTTTCTTTATGCAATGGACAAGTGTAAGAATGTTTCAAAGTTATATTATTATCTGATTGTTAAACTTATATTATATATGCCCATTGATTATCAACATGCTAGTATATGATAATTCGGATAAATATATTACATTAGTTAATTTCTATAAATGATTATACAAGTGTCCCCACTTGGACAATCATTATTTTTCATCGCATGTTGATACACATTTGATATACATATATGTTGAATTATATAAGACCTTTGTTATGAAAACCCGATGAGATATGAACATCCCGAAAATGGGAAAATTTTATGCGCTTGCATGTGAATGAGAGAAATAACGATAACATCGTTCATGTAAATGTAGTATTGATCAATACAGGTACAACATGAAATGATCACCCTCCGTGCCTCGTAAGTCGACGCCATTTCTGAGATGAATTTTCATTCAAACCTTTTTGAAAATGAAAACAATGTTCATGGTATGTCACATAAAACCCCATATACAATCAATCGTAGTTTCAAAAAGTTTGAAAGAGGGTTGTTATGAATTATTATTAGTAATAGATTACTTCACAACTCTTGACTAGTTGTAGAAGAATATTATTAAGAAAACATTTAAATTCTTTCAAATTTATATATATATATAATACTTCTTTGGGCACTCAAATGCTCATCCTTGCTTAATTTAAATGTTTTTTATTTAAGTGTGAAGGACCATAAAGTTCAAAGTAGAGGCAAAGGAAAAGGAAAAACCGACCAAATAAGAATTGCAAGTATTTGTAATAGTTTTATTAGATTAAGAAGACTATGATATATATATATATATATATGTATATATATATATATTATGACATGTAATGAATGCTTAAAGGTTACGTACTTGGGAGAATGACTCTTATGTATATGTAAAATTTAAGTTTAAGTTTTATATTATTGTGATTATTATTAGTATTATTCCGCTCATAGAAATGGTATCGTGATGTACCGAGTTCGGGTTTCAAGTATCTGGATTCGGGGACCTCACACTTTCTCACCTAACACCTCTGAGATGTCACTTTCAGCAAACTAGTTGGTAGATACATTTCTTCTTACTTTCTGTTTCTTCGATTCAACCAAGGTTGTTTGGTGAGAGCATTGGGTTTCTCAATTATATCAATGTTCAAGTGTCAGTTGATGATGTCAAATATTTTCATCATTTTTCATGCTTACAGATGAGCACTACGATCATGGTCTGATGATAAGAGCTTGCACTCTACGATTCTGCCTTAGTTTTAACAGCGCTTGACAGACTACGATTTGAGAACTCCATGATTTATGTCAGTGCCTATGATTTTGACTTAGCTTGACACATATTCATTTAAACTACTTCATAATTCTGATAGGCTTGCTCAGCGCACTACGATTCTGGCTTCTATAGACTTCACGATTTTGTACTGCCTATCTATTATAACTCGTAAGATCATCCTAACAAAATTGATCTTTCACAAGAGATTTTACAAAATGATAAACATTAAGCTTAGATCAACTTAACAACTTTGATCTTAAATCTAAGTTCTTGCACACATTATCTAATAAGGACTTTACAAACTTTGGAAAGGAATGCTTATGTATAAATTCCAACATCAAATATAAATATGCAGTTCCCAACAATTTTCCCCTATTTGATGTTGACATAATCAAGTGGATTAATTTCTAATGCAGATGCTTGAAAAGTAAACATGTCTTAATGATCAGTGAGCAACTGAATCTCTAGAAGATAATCATGAATTTATTGATGTTTATAAGAGAGAATTACAGTTCAAAATCAATACATCAAATAAAGACAGAAACTTATCTTTTAGATTTTTTGAACCTTGGAGGATGTGCATGTTCATATTCCCTCCTTTTCATGCTGGCTTCATTTTGTCTTGCAATTTCTTCCAGCTTATGCTGCTCTAGAGGTTTATTGTCATCATGTTTTTTCATAAAGACAGGATTGCCAATGGGCATGTTCACACCTGTGAGAGATACTTCTTGCCGATTGAGCGAACTGGAAATTGGACTTGCCATTAAGATCGGTTGATGATCTGCTACTCTTGAAGGCTGAGTGCAAGGCTGCTGATAGGTTCTTCAGGAGTGTTTGGCCTGCATCCTTTTACTTTTCTCATTATTCTCCCCCTTTATGTCAGCATCCAGCATTCGAATGTCTTGAGACAAATGATTCATGCTTTGTATAAGTTCATGGAGTTGACTTCTCGACTGAGCAATATCTTCTCAATTTTCTTGGACTAGAGTATCAGTTTGTGATTTATGTTTTTCCAAAATGGCCAAGACATCGTCCGTTTGTTTCATCTGATTCAAAGAATATGCTTAAAATTCAGTCAGAGAAGATCGTAGGCTAGTAAGGCTTTTCGTAATGAGTTTATTTTGAGCCTCCTGATTCTGCTAAAGAAGGATAACTGCTTCCTTATGCTTCTGGGTAGATTGAAAGTGAATTTGATCCCTTTCATTTATGCTTTGGATCATTTCCTTGATGATCTCCCGTAGCTTCTTTGTGAGCTCAGAACTCAGGTTGTTAGAAAGAGTGTTAGCAACATCAATCAAGTGGTTTAACCGTTGATGGACGAGCAGAGAGTGAGTTTCTAGATCTTCTTGAATTTTTGTGGTCACTTTCTGTGTGAGACCCCAAATTTTATGAATAAAGATTTAAATTTCTCGAAATATTTTTTTTTGAATATTATGGTATGGATTTGATATAATGTTATAGTTGTGGGTAGTATTTATAAATTTTTCAAAGTATGCAAGTTCTTATAAAATATTCATTTGGTCGGGGAATATTCTTTTTGTCGGGAATTTCCGTACGACGGCACAATCAGTGGTGAACCCACAACGGAAGTATTGTTGTAGTAATAAAATGACAGAATTATTTTATGAAAATAACGGCGGAGGTTTTACCTTTAATACTGTTGAACTACCCGGTAGTAAAAATCTTTATGTCTGGCGTGGTTGCATAGTAAGTTACTACAGTATTGGTTATTGATGCTTACATGATAAGTCATTCAGTTATACTCAATTATTGCTACAGTAATTGTTGCATCATATTTCTCATATTATTGATTCGATTATTGTCACAGTATCATCTGCACAATATGTTATATTATTAAATCAATAATTGAGACGACAAAGTTATTCATATTATTAAATTGCAATATTGACAATGTCTAGAAGTTCTGTCAAGGAGAGGTTTGGTCATCTAATTGCGCGCCAATAAGGAGAAATCCTTATCGGAAAGCCCTTTCTTTCCTGGGAACGACCTGGTTGTTAAATATTGTGAGTTATAATATTAATGATGAATAAGTTCGTGTTGATTAAAGATGAATTTGATAGTTCCATTGTGTTGGAATTATTTGTGTTAGTAGAAATCGACATTTATTTCGATAATAATTGATGTCTGGAGATTATATTGTTCAATCGGGTATTCAGGACACTTTTCGTGTCAGAGTACTATTCACGAGTTACTATTCATGAGTTACTATTCATGAGTTACTATTCACAAGTTACTATTGAGTCACATTCACTTACTATTAGGGGAGTTGGTGTAAGATTGATGATACTTGCATGACTAAGTTAAAAATGGAGGTATAGATGGAGGTACTATACTGTAATTAATTTTTCCACATGTTTAGAACTATTGAGTCATATGATTTACTATTGATTCTCATGATTTACTATTAGGGGAGGTGGTGCAAGTTTGATAATACTTGGATGACTGAATTAAAAATGAAAGAAAAGTTGGAGGTATTGTACTATAATATTTTGAGCCCAAAACGTGCAATTATCGAAACTATATTTTCCTATAAATAGAAGCTCATTCTTTCTTCATTTCTCACCAATTCACTAAAGCTTTAGATCCATTATTATAGAGAGAAATTATAGAGAGAAAGAAGAAGAGAAGTTTGCTACCTCACTATTCCAGTATCCAGTCTTCTTTTGAGGTAATGGATATTATTTGTTGTACTCGTAAGGGGTATTATTCTTTTGTATTCATGAAGAGAGCTATTGTTATTCCATTCCTTATTATTTTGTTGGAATAACCTATTTATGCGAAGTACCACATACATGGTGAAATTCTTCTGTTATTCCATTCTTTATTATTATGTTGGAATAACCTGTTTATGCGAAGTATCGCATACATGGTGAAATTCTTCTGTTATTCCATTCTTTATTATTATGTTGGAATAACTTTGGTTATGGCAATACCGCATACATGGTGAACTTCTTACGTTATTCCATTCTTTATTATTATGTTGGAATAACCTGTATATGCAAAGTACTGCATACATGGTGAAATTTTTCTATTATTCTGCTTGAATAATATTCTACATACATGCATTTTTAGGACTGGTTCTATTATTTATTATTTCGTCGAAATATCACATGCGTGCATTTACAGGACTGGTTCCATTATTTATTATTACATTGGAATATCCTATCGGTCTGTAATTTCTCCTAACCTGGTTCCGTTCTTTATTATTACTGTTGAATATCCTGTCGGTCATGGCGGACGCTGACACAGTTCCGATTCTTTATTATTCTGTTATGAATAACTTGTCTATGCGGTCTCTATCACATGCATGGTGAATCCTTCTGTTATTCCATTCTTTATTATTATGTTGGAATAATCTATCTATGTGGATTACCACATGCATGGTGATTGATCATTTGTATTCATTACTTATTAAATTATGGAAATGATCTGTTTACATGAATTTTGAAGAAAGTCATAATAAAAGCAATGGATTGATGAAAACCATGGGTATATGTAGTATTAGTAAGTGTTATGATAAGTTATGTTGGTTATTATGTGAAAACATAAAAGTTTCTTAGAAATCACAAAGAAATGAAAAATCAGATTTTGGTGAAAATGGAATATGAAATTCAATTGACCATATCTCCTATTATATTTTCAATTTTTGAGTGTGGTTAAGTCCTAGAGTTAGATCTACGAGTTTACTAACTTATCCAAGTGGAATCATTACAAAAGGTGTTGTAGATTTTCGTGTGGACTGTTTTTAGCAAAGGAGTCAAAAGTTGGAAAATAGCAAAAAGCTACTGCCTATAATTTTGTAAGGGATATTTCAGCCACTTAATTTGTGAGAAAAATTCTAGTCTTTTGGGACATGATAGTATACGGTATAAGGTACCTCCTGTCCAAAAATGAGCTCATTCCGACTTAAAATGAGCAAGTTATGACCATTTCAATATTTAGGTTTTTCTGACGAAAAATGCCATAATCGGAGTTCTATAACTAAGATGACCATGAAATTTAAACTGGAAGCTCACGTTAACATGTGTGAGATCCTGCCAAGATTTGGAAATTTCAGGAGTTAAACTTGAGGTAGCTAATTTCTTAAGGAATTAATTAGAAATTGATTTTTGAAAAATAGTAAATGAATTTTAAAAATTCTGAGAAAAATATATGTTCATTATGGGACTATATTATGCTAAATCCCAGAAAAAAATATTTTTGGGACTGATTTGGTATTTTTCATGAAAATGGTTTAGTTACGAACATATGAGTTAAATATGTTATGTGAAGTAACAAAGTTGAAAAATAGGATTTTATGGCTTGGAAATCCTATATAAGGTATATGAAAATTTTTGATAAGGAATTTGATCATTAGTGATGAAATCTTATGAGTATGGCATTTTTGAAAGATTAAATGAATTATTTGGTAAAGTGTAAACAATTAAAGTAAATTGTTTATAAGTTTAAGAAGCGATTAAAATATTGTTATAATATTAATAATATTAGATTATGAGTTTATTAAGTGATTGATAATATTTGGATAAATTTAAAGTCTTTAATATTTATCCTTGTTTTAGTTTGATTAATGCTTATATCATTGTCATCATCCTCATGCTTATATGGGGATGAAAGTTATCTTTGGCTTACGTACGAAGATGGACTGTTGTTTATTGAATTATATATCTTTGGTTTAAGTTCAAAGATGGATTGTAGATTATTGGTCTTATTGTTGTATATCTTTGGCTTACGTGCAGAGATGGACTTGGTATAATTATGACCAGGGATTATTCGGTATAGTCATGACCATTGATGAATTAAAGAATATCCTTGGCCCGTAGTGCAGGGATGATTCGATGATGTGGTTTATTTATTAAGCTGAGTCTCAGTGATAAAAATTGATAAAAACATTTTAAATCATAGAAGATAGTAGATTTTATTCTCTACGTGACTCTTCTAATGGATTGCTTGTTGAAGACTAATGATAACTTATTCTGCATTATCTTAGTCATAATATTTCTTACTGGGCTAGTTGAGCTCACCCTTTCCTTCACTGTTCTCTTCAGGAAATGAGAATATAGCTGGGACGAGTCGGGGAACGGAGTGACGGTCTAGATGATAGCATTAGTAGTCCTCACTATTCTGTTAAATAGTGTGATAATAAATGTAATGAAGACTTCATTGAGTTTGTATACTGTTTAGATGATAATATACGTATTAAAACTCGTAGCATATGTTTTGTCATATTTTACACGACTGTTGTATAATTAACTTTTAATTTATATTTTGTACCATGTATTTGGTGACTCAAGGTGGGTGATGTATACCTATTTTGGGGGCGTCACATTCTGTGATTCATTAGACAACTTAGTTTTGGTAGGAAGAACTGAGAGAAGCTCAAGTATTTTCTGAGTGTCTGAAAGAGAGGCTCTTGTATTTTGTTCTTGCAGATTTGAGAGAGCAAGAGCAAGATCGAAATAATTATTGTTTGAGGAAGAAGGAATGTTTGAATGAGGTGAAGGAATAGAGGTTTGAGTTATAGGAGAGGAGGCTGTTGAAGCTAGTTAAGTAGGTGACTCCACGATTTTAGTAGGAGCAATGTTCGTGGTGTCACATTGTGCTATTTTCATGGAGTTAATGGTGGTTGAAGGTGGTACTAAAATGAAGTTTAATCAGTTATAAAATGTTGGGATTCTGTAGCTAGAAAATGGTTTAGTGGGTGAGAGATAACCTCTATCCATCTAGGCAATTCATCAAATTTATGGAAATTTGATGAGGGATAGTGATTTACCTTGAAGCATGACGGAATTAAGTATACCCTTTTCTCATGGGTAGAAGAGGCATGATTTGTTATCAACTTTTGAGCAAAGGTGAGGTTGCTTGGGAATCCCTGGGCGAGCACATATACTGTTGGATATGCTTTGAATGCCAAGAACATATGATGATCCCAAAAACGTATAATTAGAGCTCTGTGAAAGGGCATCATAGGTAGATAAGAGAACATCTTATTATAATTGATGCTCATTTCTTCATTTCTGTATTTAGCAATAATTTTAACCTCTTCCTCTTCTTTTTCATCATCAGAAATCTCTAACATTTCTTGAGGGGCCGAGGGGGCTCCATGATGAGTTTCTGATTCTTCCCCCTCAACTGAAGCACTAGCTAGTTAGCTCAGGGACTTCGAAAAGTTCCCCCTCAATGTGATCATCTCTCTGATCAACATTTTCTTGTTGATTCTCTTCAACATTCACACATGCTTGGTCAGATAAAGTCGGACTAACTGCATTATCGATGTTGGCAATCACAGTTTCAATGATCCTTGTTTGATCGAAGGAATCATCGTGGGAACTCGAATCTGGAGACTCGGTCCTTTTAGCATTTTCCATTGTTTTCATTTCATCCTCTTTAATCTTTAGCATAACGTTTTGCAGCTGAAGATCAGCCTTTTTGATTAACATTCTCTTCCATCTTTTTGACTCCGGATTTATGGATTCTTCAGCACGCTGTTCATCATCAGCAATATTTACTTGTTCATGCTGAGTCGTAGTCTCAATGTTTGCTTCACTTTGACTGGCAACCCTTGACTCTATGATCGGCATACTCGTTTTCTCCACGATTATGGTCAATGATGCTTTAGGCAGACGCCTACTACGTTTTCCTTTCTTAAGCAGATGAGAGATGGTGGCTCTATCTTCATCCTCGTCTTCAGTCTACTTCTCCTTCTTTTTCTTGAGCTGTACTTTAGGTTGAGCAATCTCTTTTGCAATAAATTGGCCAGGGAGTTCAGGATCAGATCCTTGAGGAACTTTGGTTGTTGATCCTTGAGGCTCTTCTACCATTCAAACAGTCTGTAGCTTCCTCATTCCCTTGTTTCTCCTGACCAGAGCAGAGGGCTCCTAGTCTACTTCTTCTTAAACCTCTCTTACAACAGATAAGTTCACTTGTAGAAATGATTTCATGACCTCCCCAATCCTTTCACTAGACTCAGAGTGATAATTCTTCACATTTTCAACTGGATTTCTTTTCCAGGTTATGAAGATCTGTTGGGTCATTCTCTTGTTGGCATTTAGAGGTTCACCTTCACTATCTTCAATATTGTCTCCCAGAGCTGCTTGGAGAATGATGCTGATAAAGCTTCCATAGAACATTTTGTTCGTGCTCTTAGTTTTCTTAGAACTGAGGATCCACTTTCTAATCCACTCCAGGAGAAGGGCTCCATAGTTCAGTTGAGAATTGAAGCAGATTACTGTCATTATCTTCAGTTGCACTTCGTTGATAGAATCATGACCAGAGTTCTTGCAACAAATGTATTTCCCAACAATGTCTGCCATAAACTCATATTTTTGAGGAAACTCCTTCTTCCTGTATCCCTTAGGATTGTGGTTCTTTTCATGATGCATCTTCTTCAGTCCCTCATTGAAGTCAATGAAGCTTAGAGAAGTAAGGCTTTTAGATTTAAAACCTAAGGCCTGATTTATGTCAGCAGCTTCCAGTCAAATCGACACTCCTTGAACCTTTGTATTGAGGACGTTGTCGTTGTAGACTCCATTGGTGTAGAATTCATTCACCAATTTGGGATAGATCCTCGTACTGGTTTCAGAGCTTCTTGTAGTCCTGTTTTTTTAGAAGAGAGAGGATTCTCTGGTATTTTGGCTTGGCATCCTTGAATTCTTCGAAGCATAGTTGGTATCCAGGAATCATGATTGAAGATGCCATTGATTTCTTTGAATTTCCTGATAAAAGCTGTGATTAAGCGAGTGCTCTGTAACTTTCAAATCTAGGGTTTAGAGAGAGAGAGGCGTTTGAAATTCAGGATGAAAGTTTGGAGTAATGAAATGGGGTTAATTTGAAACTTCCCTTATTAAAATTATCGTTGAGTGGGGCCATGAGCCTTTTTTTTTGCTAAATTTAAATTTTATAAAAAAGTAAAGTACAAAAGATTTGAAAACCCTAATCAAAACATAGCATAGGCATCATAGGACCCTATGATGTCATGACTATATAAAATTGCAGGCCCATAACCAAACAAAACTAAACCTGTCATTACAGACTATTACATAGAGTGCTCAAACCAAATATCCATTACAGAAGAACCTAGCTAAATTGTCACAACAGCTAACAAGACATTTCCACCTGCTAAGGAGAGCAACATGAATGAAACCCAAGCAACTAGCCAAGACCCGGCTGAAAGCAACTCAAATAACCAACCAGCCAAGTAACATGCCTAAACACAGTACAACAAAGGCATTTTGGCAATAGTAGGAGGCATTTACCAAGGGCAACCTCCTCAAGCATAGCAGAACCTCATGACAGACGCCTAATAAGTTCCAATAGCTGCAACACAAATAACCCAAGCATACCTAATAATGAAGTCCATCAGTAGTAGAATGAAGTTATAAAATTAGAATAGATTGAATTATATGTTATGTTTATTATTTAATGGATTTGGATTCCTAGATTGTTTTCTCATTATTAGTTTTCATATTCTAGTTAATTAATTCTCAATCTATTCTATTTTTATAACTCACTATGATTTTGATCTCCCTTCCCTTTAATTTTGTAATTTTACAATTAATGTGGGCAAGCATAGACTATAAAAATTTAAGGATAAAATATAACCTATCAAAACTTTTTTTTTTTGTTAATGTGGAGTTTTCCAACCGCAGTCGGACTAAGTCTCCCCACCCTAGACCAAGCTTTGCGCACAGGCTCAGCCTAAGACATGGCTCCGCCCAGAAATGTGCGATCCATGGCCACACAGACCGATTTTTAATTGGTCCTCACACCTGTTGTAAGCGGGGATCGATCCTAGGAGGCCCGGGTTTACGGTTCACCCCAGGTCGAAACTTACCGCTGCACCAAATGTTGTGGTTCATCAAAACTTCTTCAAGTAAGCATGGATTATGAAAAACTCATATCTTAACAATAATCTATCAAAACCTCTTAATAAATTTAAAATCACATAAAAACTATAAAACGAAGGTATTTCAATAACGAAACATGAAGGCGAAATCAATTAAGCATAAAAGCATAAATAATAGAAGAGATGAAATATATTATCACGAATAATTATTTAATTTCATCTTCATCCTAGATATAAAAAATTAACTACAAAAATTTGATGTGTTAAAATTTTGTAACTGCAAGTACATAGTGTCGAATTGAAGAACTGCCAAGTACGGGTCGAACCCATAGAGACTATATCAATTCTTTAATATATCCTTAATTAATATTTTAGGCGAATCAGAAATAAAGATTGAGAATTAAATAACTAGAATATGAAAACTAATAATGAGAAAACAATCTAGGAATTCAAATCCATTAAATAATAAACATAACATATAATTCAATCTATTCTATTTTTATAAATCAATATGATTTTGATCTCCCTTCCCTTTAATTTAGTAATTTTACAATTAACGCGGGCAAGCATAGACTATGAAAATTTAATGATTAACTATAACCCATCAAAACTTCTTTAAGCAAGCATAGATTATGAAAAACTCATTTCTTAACAATAATCTATCAAAACCTCTTAATTAATTTAAAATCACATAAAAACTATAAAACGAATGTATTTCAATAACGAAACATGAATGAGAAATCAATTAAGCATAAAAGCATAAATAATAGAAGAGATGAAATATATTGTCACGAATAATTATTTAATTTCATCTTCATCCTAGATATAAAAAATTAACTAGACATGAAAATAAATAAACTAACTAAAATAAAGAAGAAGTAGAAGATTGAAAATAAATAAGAAAACTCCCTTTATTAACGATCATCCAACGAACGTACAATGAAGACGTAATTTAATCTACTCCTACTCTTAACCTAAAGTAATACAATCCTTAATACTTATATCTAAAACAAGAGACCTATTTATAGGGAAAATAAATTTTGAACTCTAATTTAGATTCATTTAACTTAGACACTTTTATTTGTTTCAACTTCCTAATAGCAATCAACTTCTCAAAGAGATATTTACTTTCCTTTCTTTTGTTGGATTTGACTTGCACACCAAGATTGCTCCACCTCTTTCCTTCTCCTTGTAAGATTCTTCTTGGACATTCCTTATATGAATAAGAGCATTAAATATTGCTTGATCACCAAGATTTTGACTTTATTGCAACAAATATTAAACCCTACAAAATAAAATAAAACATATTAATTTAATAAACTAATATAATTAAAAGGACAAAATTAGGGATAATAAAATGTATGAATTACGTGTCTATCAAATACCCCCATACCTAGCTTTTGCTCGTCCTCGAGTAAAATAAAAATAATATAAAACAAAAATTATACTACTCCATTTTTGTAGGAAACACAATTGCACTTAGCATGTGCAACAAGCCTTTAAATCCCAAAGTTACCCAAGTGGACGAGTTGTGTCTCGTGAGGGTTTGCAGTGAATATACCCACAAAATTCAAAAATATTTTTAGGTTCAACAAATTATGAAATTGAAAGAAAACTTCTAAATATCCATGGGCATTATACCTAAGCAAGATTAAATTCAAAATCACACTTTAACCTTATCAAAAATACTCGATCTTCATTTTAGACACCATCCTTCATTAAATCAATTTCATGTGATGCATGCATGTGTATGTGATGTAACTCTTAGTAGGAATTTTTACCATGAAAATCAAGCAAACTCTTTTTTTTCTTTTTCTTTCTTTCTTTTTCTTTCTTTTTTCCATTTTTTATTCAATTTTGATTCTTGACTTATGCAATGTCTCATTTCTCAGGCTTTTCAAAGTTACCCAATTAGAGCGTTGTACCAATGACTCCCAAACCAATTGGCTTTAGGGCACTAGCTGTAGAGACACTCCTAAGGGCTTACTAACTCGAGTAACAAAGGCCACAAAACTAGACTAGTCAAGCTGCTTTTATCCATCACATTTTTCAGCATGAATATCGATGTTTCCTGAGGCTTAGATACCCATTTATTTCGTTCAATGGATATTGAAGCAGTTATTTATTACTTTTTCTTTTTTTTCTTTTTTCAACTTTTCTCATCTATTTTTTTCTTTCAATTTTTTCCTTTTTTTTAAATTACTTGAATCATGGTTTATACCCCACAACTAAGAATTAGTGCAAACGTGAAGTGCAAATATGCTTGTGAAATCAGTTTTAATCCAGATGGTGTTTCAAACTAAGATTTTGTACCTTATCAAAGATTTAAGAGTTCTAAATCTTTCAATCTTACTCACGAGTTTTGCTCCACAAACAGTTATTAGAATTAATTCAATCTATAAAAAGTCAAATAAAATATTTATTTATTTATTTATTTGTGTTTTTTACTATATTTTCCTAAAAAGAAAACAAATCTAATATACAATAATTTACAAAAAACTCCCCCCATACCTAAATCATGCATTGTCCTCAATATATGCAAATGAACAAAAGAGAACAAAGATGTGAAAGAATTGTACCTTGTATGCGGGACATTTGTTCTGCAAGAAAATGTGGTGAAAAAAAAACAAATGTACATATCTACAAATTTCATAAATCCTAAAAATTATTTGACTATACATGAATGATACAATAGGTAAGTGAGTGTGAACTTTTCATTATTTTTAGGAGGTCTAGAAAATTGAAAATAGTCAGAATTTTCATCACAGTTATTCTTAAAATTTACCTCAAGAAAACTTTCACTAACATGTTCAAATGATGGAAGAATTAGTTCAAATACATGTTCTAGTTTTTGACTTATTTGTAGTGGATCTCAACAGCTCATTGACCTTATCTAAGTATTCAAATTCATTCCAATTTTGGTCAAGGTGATTTAAGAAAAAATCAATTGGATATTTTTCAATCAAGAGTCTATTTTCAATTATTTCTTGGGTCATTGACAACTCTTATATCATGTTTACTTTAATGGGTTGGTCCAAAAACTCACTAGGTGGTTTTTTTGGAGTAAGTCTTTCAGGGTATGGAACTTTAGGCTTATAGACTTTTTCAACCGACTCATTAAATGCAACATGATCAATTTTAGGCATAAACTCATAATTTTTAAACTCCTCATATTGGCTTGACTCAAACTGTGTAGAATTGTATATAAGATTTTCATTTTCCTCATCATTTCCACAACCATCAAAACTTTCAAAATTAACTCAGAGTTACTAGAAAATTCACTCACCTCTTGTTCATTTATTATAGAGGCTAATCTATTCATTTGAATTTCTAAACGAGATATAACTTGATCCATGCTAAATTGATTTTCCATTAAAACTAAGGCACTTAGTCTTTCCTCTTCTTCATTTGTTAATTCTTGTGGATATTGAGGTTTCTGGATCCGAATATGGATATGGATATGGATATGGACTTAGATAAGAATTTTCATATGTTGGAAAACATTAATTTACTTGGTATGCCTTAAAATTTTTGAAGGGTTCTTGATTCCAAGAAAAATTATTATTCCAACTATAATAAGAATTCATTTTTCCACAAATCATAAAACAAACAGACAACTAACCACGAAATTCGCATAAAAAATATTGAAAAAGAAACAAAAAACTAAACTATAATTTTTTTAATTTTTTTTAAAAAAAATATTGAGATACGAAGTACTGAAGAAAGCGCAACAACAATTTTTTTTTATCTTTTCGCTCCTTCGATTCGCTTTAATAATCCTGAAAAAAAAAATTAGAGTTAAAACTAATTTGAATAAATAAAAATTAGGGAATAAATAAAAATTAATTCTAGTCCCCGGCAACGGCGCCAAAATCTTGATGTGTTAAAATTATGTAATTGCAAGTGCACAGTGTCGAATTGAAGAACTGGCAAGTACAGGTCGAACCCACAGCAACTAGCTCAATTCTTTAATATATCCTTAATTAATATTTTAGGCGAATCAGAAATAAAGATTGAGAATTAAATAACTAGAATATGAAAACTAATAATGAGAAAACAATCTAGAAATCCAAATCCATTACATAATAAACATAACATATAATTCAATCTATTCTATTTTTATAACTCACTATGATTTTGATCTCCCTTCCCTTTAATTTAGTACTTTTATAATTAAGGTGTGCAAGCATAGACTATGAAAATTTAAGGATTAACTATAACCCATCAAAACTTATTTAAGCAAGCATGAATTATGAAAAACTCATATCTGAACAATAATCTATCAAAACCTCTTAATTAATTTAAAGTCACATAAAAACTATAAAACGAAGGTATTTCAATAACAAAACATGAAGGCGAAATCAATTAAGCATAAAAACATAAATAATAGAAGAGATGAAATATATTATCACGAATAATTATTTAATTTCATCTTCATCCTAGATTTAAAAAAATAACTAGACATGAAAATAAATAAACTAACTAAAATAAAGAAGAAGTAGAAGATTAAAAATAAATAAGAAAACTCCCTTTATTAACGATCATCAAACGAACGTACAATGAAGACGTAATTTAATCTACTCCTACTCCTACCTAAAGTAATACAATCCTTAATACTTATTTTTAAAACAAGAGACCTATTTATAGGGAAAATAAATTTTGAACCCTAATTAAGATTCATTTAACTTAGACACTTTTATTCCCTTTTCATGTAGGTTTTAACTTCCTAATAGCAATCAACTAATCCAACTTTCTCTTGTTGGATTTGACTTGTACACCAAGATTGTTCCACCTCTTTCCTTTTCCTTGAAAGATTCTTCTTGGACATTCCAATCTGGGTTAAGCTTAGCCAAATCCCACTCTCATATTGGTCTGATGAGGGGATCAACTATATTGTTAGTGCTATCGGCAAGCCTCTTTTTACTGATGACATGACCACAAACAATGATTTCTTGAATTTCCCTCATTTGTGCATTGAGGTAACAACCACATCCACTTTCCCCTCCCCCATTAAAGTTACTGTTATAACTCTAAAAAATTAGAAATGATTTTTGTTCCGGTTAATGTGGAGTATCAAAGCAGACCCCCTGCTTGCCCTTCTTGCAAAGTCTTTGGTCATTCCCGGGTCAAATGCCCAAAAGATAATTTCATATGGGTCGCAAGAACGAATGATGATCAGCAACCCATTGAGCAATCCTCCCAAGCGCAACATCCTCCTGCTCATGGTGGTCCCCCATTAGCTCCTCTTACTGTTGGTCCCTCTTCAACACCAGCTCTAACTCCCAATGATTGGGTCTCTGTCTCTAGGGGCGCAAACCCAGACTCAAACCCACCTCTCCTCCCTAGCATGGCTACTTTAAACTCTTTCTCTCATATTACCCTTTCTTCTAGGTTGATGCTATACTCTGATCCATATTCTCCTGCCTCGGATAACCCCCTTCTTTCCAAACTAAAGGTAATGGATGAAAAAGAAGGCAAAGACCTTAAGCACAAACATGGTCATAGTAGTGGAACTGAAAACACCCAAGCTGCTAAAAAGCGAAAAGGAAAAGGGAAAGCTAGAACAAAAACTCCCCCCATTAATTATGTTAGTTTCTTATAATGTTAGAGGGTTAAATAAAAAGCCTAAGCAGACTTATGTTAGTTAGTTACTTGTTGATAACCATATTTCTTTTGCTGGGCTTTTAGAAACAAGAGTCAAGAGCCACAATGCTCCCAGAATAGCTAATAGATTATATAAAAATTGGTCTTGGGGTTTTAACTATGATTCTCACTATAATTGTAGAATTTGGGTTGGATGGAATCCTGCCATATGGATTGTGGATATCCTTTTTGTCTCCTCCCAATCTATTCAATGTAAAGCTCAACTTATTGGTTGCACCAACAATATATTTTTTGTTTCTTTTGTTTATGGGCTCAACACTTACTTGGAACAACGTGATCTCTGGAGAGATCTTCTGGCTTTTAATCTCACTGACTCCTGGTGTGTTCTAGGAGACTTCAATGCTATAAAGCATCTAAATGAAACCAACTGAGATGATGACCTTTGGGACACTGATATGGATGACTTCCTGACTTTTACTTCTACGACTGAGCTGGATGATATAAGAGGAGTTGGTCCTTTCTTCACCTGGTGGAACAGTCAGTTTGCAAATCCCATTCTTAAGAAATTGGACAGAGCTCTTGGGAATGCATCCTGGTTTGCTATGTTCCCTCTTGCTCAAGCCTGTTTTGCTTCTAGAGGTATCTCTGATCACTCCCTGTCCTCCTCAATACTGGCTATTTTGGCATGAGATCTAAAAAGCATTTCACATTCTTTAACCACATGTTGCTTATTGATGGTTACTCTGAGTGTGTCAATCAGGCCTGGACTCCTCCTGTTTATGGTAACCCATACTATGTGTTCTCTAAAAAGCTTAAAAGGACAAAACATGCTTTAGTCTCCCTTAATATCTTTGCAGCGAACCTCTCAAATGCTGTTAAAACTGTTACGCAGGCACTCCATAGTGTTCAAACTCTTCTCCACTCCTCTCTTGACTCTATCCTTCTTGGATCAGAAAAAGACTGTGCATGTGACGCCCCCAAAATAAATATACATCACCCATCTTGAGTCGCCAAATACATGGTACAAAATTCAAATATAACTTAATAGTACAACAGTCATGTAAAATACGACAAAACATAAACTGAGAGTTTTAATACGAATATTGTCATCTAGACAATATCCACATTCAATAGAGTCCTCATTACATTTATTATCACACTATTTTATAGAATAGTGAGGACTACTATGACACCATCTCGGACCATTACTCCGTTCCCCGACTAGTCCCGGCTACATTCTCATTTCCTAAAGAGAACAATGAAAGCAAAAGGGTGAGCTCAACTAGCCCAGTAAGAAATATTATGACTAAGATAATGCAGAATAAGTTATCGTTAGTCTTCAACAATGTTAAACTGATAGAATATAACATACAACAAGTTTAACTGTAGCAGAACAAGCAATCCATTAGAAGAGTCAAGTAGAACATAAAATCTACTATCTTCTATGATTTAAAAAGGTTTTTCATCACTTTTATCGCTGAGACTCAGCTTAATAAATAATCCACATCATCGAATCACCCTTACACTACGACCAAGGATATTCTTTAGTATCACGACCACAAATTATCCATGAAATACGGGCCAAGGATATTCGTGTATTCATCAATGGTAATGATCATGCCAACAACTGTCCATCAATGCACTACGGGCCAATGAGGACTTTTACCACATCATTTATAACATTACGATCATGATTATACCGAATAATCCCTGGTCATAATCATACCCAGTCCATCTATGCACTATATGCAACAAATGACTTTCAACATAATATAAGCATAAGGATGATAACAATGATATAAGAATTCAATAAAACAAGTTCAAGGATAAATTTTAAAGATTTATAATCTAATTTATCCAAAATTCAATAACGTCCAAATTGTCAACATGATATTGCTTTGTGGAGTAAAATTCAAGAATAATATTTCCATGAAAAGATACTGGATGAAGCGCAAATATCAAGGATATTCTACTAATTTCATGGAGTATAGAAGCCAAAACTTAAACCAAATGAGTATAGAATTCGAAATATGAAATAAAATAATATTACTTACATACTACAGAGTATGGAAGAAAATATTATTTCAAGCGAATATTGAACAAAAATATCATCTCTTACGAATATTGAACGAAATAATATTCTTTATGAATATTAAACAAAAATAATATTCATTACGAATATTGAACAAAATAATATTCTTTATGAATATTAAACGAAAATAATATTCATTACAAATATTGAACGAAAATAAAATTCATACGAATATGAAAAATAATATCTCTTCAGAATATGAAATAAATAATACCCCTTACCTTAAAAAGAAGAGTATTCCAACTGGTATAGTGGGGATATTCTTGAGGAAAACTTTCACTGTTTTCTATGCTCAAAGCTTTCTAAAACTCGAAAGAAATACGCTCAAGATTATAGAAGAAGAATTCTCTGATTCTGGTGTGATTTTCAATTCTAACTAAGCATCCTATTTATAGGAGAATGGAAGGATACTATTTAGAAAAATTTTCACGGATGCACAGTTGAAATAAAATCACAGGCCAAAGTTTTTCGTCTGACAATTCAGGGGTGACTAATTCATCATGTAAGACCCCAACTTTTATGAATAAAGATGAATTTTCTATAATTATCATTTTTGAATGAATTTGATATAATGTTATAGTTGTGGGTAATAATTATAAATTTTGAAAAGTACGCAAATTGTTATATAATATTCGATTGATCGGGGAATATTCGTTTTAACAGGGAATATTCGTATGACGACACAATCATTGGTGGACCCCACAACATAATTATTGTCGGATTGAGAAAACGACAAAAATATTTTATTAAAAATAACGACGGAAGTTTTATCGTTAATATTGTTGAACTACTCGGTAGTAAAGGTACAGTAATACGTGTGGTTGCATAGTAGCTCACGGTATTGATTATTGATTCTTACGTGAGAAGTCATTCAATTTTATTCAATTATTGTCGATATTTTATATATTATTAAATTAATAATTGAGATGAAAGAGTTATTAATATTATTATTTGCAATATTAACGATGTCTAGAAGTTCTTCCAAGGAGAGATTTGGTCACCTAATTGCGCGCCAATAGGGAGAAATTCTTATTGAAAAGCCCCCTCTTTCCTGGGAACGACCTGGTCGATTAATAGTGTGAATAATAATAATGATGATGAAGTTTTATTTTATTAGTATTATTAATGTAATAAAACAGAAAAACTTTTTATATAAAACAGAATACTTTTATAAAGTTATTCGTTTTATTAGGCTAATAGTAAAATCTTTTTATATAAAATAGAACTTTTATAAAGTTATCTGTTTTATTAGACAATAATTAGATTATATTATATTTTATTATGCATAGTGTTTGCATAGTGCTTCCATAGTGTTTGCATAGTCCTTGCATGGTGTTTGCATAGTAAAATCTTTTTAAAAGTTATTCGTTTTATTAGATTATTCTTTATTATTCTGTTAGAATAACCTGTATACGCGGTCTACCCTATACTTGGTAATTTCATTATTATTCCATTCTTTATTATTACATTGGAACATCATCATGCATGCGTTTTACGTGGGACTGGTTAAAATCTTTATTATTCTGTTGGAATATCATCGTATGCATGCATTTCTATTTGGACTGGTTCCGCCTTTATTATTACATTGGAATATCACATGCATGCATTTTTGGGGGACTGGTTTCCGTCTTCATTATTCTGTTGGAATATCCTGTCTGTGCATTTTACGCCGGACCTGATTCCGTTATTTATTATTCTGTTGGAATAACTTGTCTATGCAAAGTACCGCATACATGGTGATTTCTGTTGTTATTCCATTCTTTATTATTTTGTTAGAATATCTTGTCGGTGCGTATTACGCCTGACCTGGTTCCGTTATTTATTATTCAATTGGAATAACTTTGTCATCTAAGAAAGTACCGCATGCATGGTGATTTCTTTTGTTATTTCATTCTTTATTATACTCAGTTGGTTAAAGTTTTGACTTCTATACTCCATGAAATTGGTGGAATATCCTTGATATTTATGCTTCATCCAATATCTTTTCGTGGAAATATTCTTCTGAGCATTCTTAAATTTTACTCTACAAAGAAGTATCATGTTGACAATTTGGATGTTATTAGTTCCTGAATAAATTAATTCTTGAACTTGTTTTATTGAATTCTTATATCATTGTCATCATCCTCATATTTATATTTTGTTGAAAGTCATCTGTGGCCTGTAGTGCATAGATGGACTTGGTATGATTATGACCAGGGATTATTCAGTGTAATCATGACCGTAATGTTATAAATGATGTGGTAAAAGTCCTCATTGGCCGTAGTGCATTGATGGACAATTGTTGGCATGATCATGACCATTGATGAATACATGAATATCCTTGGCCCGTAGTGCATGGATAATTTGTGGTTGTGATACTTATGAATATCCTTGGCCGTAGTGCACGGATGATGTAGATTATTTATTAAGCTAAGTCCCAGCGATAAAAGTGATGAAAAACCTTTTAAATCATAAAAGATAGTAGATTTTATTCTCTACTTGACTCTTTTAATGGATTGCATGTTCTGCTGCAGTTAAACTTGATGTCAATTGTATTTAATCAGTTTAACAATGTTGAAGACTAATGATTATTTATTCTGCATTATCTTAGTCATAATATTTCTTACTGGGCTATTTGAGCTCACCCTTTCTTTCACTATTCTCTTCAGGAAATGAGAACGTAGCCGGGACTAGTCGGGGAATGGAGTGACGGTCTAGATGATAGTATTAGTAGTCCTCACTATTCTGTTAAATAGTGTGATAATAAATGTAATGATGACTTATTCTAAGAGTGGATATTGTCTAGAAGACAATATTTGTATTAAAACTCATAGCTTTCTTGTTGTATATTAAAGATTGTATTTGTATTCTGTACCATGTATTTGGTGACTCAGAATAGGTGATGTATACCTCTTTTGGGGGCGTCACAGTTGGTATCAAAGCTTAGGGATATGATCCTTGGCTTAGATATGAGACAAGAACTAGGAGGGGAGAGACAGGGAATTCCTTCGCTAGTATGACCTACCTAAGTTTTGTTAATTAACCCTTGTTTTTTGGTAGTGTTTGAAAATGGCATCCAAGACTGTTGAGAACATCAATGGAGCACAGGAGACCGTTGAGTCTTCACAGATCAATAACCAGGACAATGTGCATCAGGAAGACGACAATCCTCATGCAAACAACAACACTGACCAAATGATAAATGATGGAATGTTCTGAGGCTTCATGCAATTCATGCAACATCCGGCGAGAGCGGCTCCTGTCCAAAATACAGGTGGAAACACTGACAACTCTTGGATGGTCACCGCCAAATAGTTCAAGGAGCTGGGACCACCAGAGTTTTTTGGAGAGCCGAAACCACTTAAGGCGGAGACATGGATAAAGCAGATCTGCAAGATATTTGATGTCTTGGGATGCTCCGAGGAGCAAAAGGTTCCCTTTGCCACCTTCATGTTGCGTGCAGAGGCAGATTACTGGTGGGAATCTGTAAAACATACTCAACCTGCCGCACTAAAGATGACTTGGGAGAAGTTCCAAGAATTGTTCAATGACAAGTACTTTCCTGAAAGTATTCATCATATGAAAGAGTTAGAGTTCATTAAGCTAGAGCAAAACAATATGACCGTGTCGCAGTACGAAGCCAAGTTTGCCGAGTTGTCCCAGTTTGCGTCCCATTTGGTTGATAATGAGGATTGAATGACGCAAATATTTCTAAGAGGTTTGAAACCCGAGATACATCAATATCTTATCTCTCATAAACTGTGTTTGTATTCAGATGTTGTTAATAGGGCTCAGTTATTGGAGCGCGATAATGAGTCAACCCAACCAAAAGAGAGCAGCCGGAAAAATGATAATAGTAGTGATAGCAGTCATCGAAGTGGTGATAATAAGCTTGGAGGGAATCAACATGCCAGAAATGGTAACCAATTTGGTGGTAATCATGGCCAAAACAATAAGAATGGACATTTCAAGAAGAGGAGATTCAACAATGATGAAAAGACGTAAGCACCAGCACCCGTTGTTAAGGAAGGAGAACGACCACCTATCATATGCTTCAAATGCGGAGGGGAGGGACACATCACCAAAATCAAGATGATCGATGTAGTCAAAGCATGTTATAATTGTGGAAGAGAAGGTCACCTAGCCCAATTTTGTCATTCATCGAAGACAAGTTCAGCTAGAATGGAGGCACCAAAGGACACCCCAGAAAAGTCAAAGCCAGTAGTGCAAGGGAGAGCATTTGTCGTGACCTCCCAAAAAGCAAGGAACCCGAATGAGGTCATCACGGGTAGGCTTATCATAAAATCTAGCGAAGTATATACCTTATTTGATACCGGTTCTACCCATTCTTTTATTTCTCCTACTTGCGCTCAACGTTTAAATTTGACTCTGGAGAAATTAGACTTTGACTTATCTGTTGAAACTCCGTTGGGAGAAACAAAAATACGTCAGTTTTGAATGATATTTCTATTGTTAATGAATTTCCTGACGTATTCCCGAAGAACTTCTGGCCTACCCAGAGCATGAAATTGAATTTTGTATTGACCTTGAACCCGGTACAAAACCCATTTCCAAAGCCCCATTTGAATGGCTCTATTGAACTTTGAGGAGTTAAAGACCCAGCTGCAAGAATTGTTAGACATTGGCTTTATTCTCTTAGTACTTCTCCTTAGGGTGCTCCTGTTCTATTCGTGAAGAAGAAAGATGGGAGTATGCGACTTTGTATTGATTATCGGGAGTTGAATCATGTCACCACCCATTGCCACGTATTGATGACCTGTTTGACCAGTTACAAGGCGCCAAATTCTTTTCAAAGATTGATCTTCGTTTCAGATATCACCAATTGAAGATTAGAACCGATGACATTCCAAAGGCGACTTTTCGAACTGAATGACGGGCATTATGAATTCTAGTCATGTCTTTTGGATTGACTAATGCTCCTGTTGCCTTCATGGATATGATGAACCGAGTATTCAAGGAATATTTGGAACACTTTGTGGTTGTCTTTATTGATGACATCCTTATTTATTCCAAAAACTGTGAAGATCATGAGCAACACTTGAGGCTGATACTCCAAAAGCTTCGTGAATATAAGCTTTATGCCAAGTTGAAGAAATGCGAGTTCTGGCTTGAGGAAGTAGCATTCCTTGGGCACGTGGTATTAAGTCATAGAATATCTGTTGACCCAGCAAAGATTGAAGCTATTCAAAGCTGGGAGCAACCTAAATCAGTGACTGAAGTACATAGCTTTCTCGGCTTAGCTGGTTATTATCGAAGATTCGTGTAAGGGTTTTCTTGAATCGCTACTCCCTTAACTCAGCTGACTCAGAAAGATACAAAATTTGATTGGAGTGAGGAATACGAGAAGAGTTTTTAAGAACTCAAGAGGAGGCTCATTTCAAAGACTTATTACGATAATACCATCGGCTCGAGAGGATTTGTCATCTCTGATGATGCTTGAGGGCAAAGGGTTAGGATGTGTTCTCATGCAACATGGGAAAGTCATAGCCTATGCCTCTCGACAACTCAAAGAATATGAGAGGAATTATCCTACTCATGATCTAGAGTTGGCAGCTGTTGTCTTCCCACTTAAAATTTGGAGGCATTACTTGTATGGGGAGAAAGTGGAGATATTTACGGATCATAAAAGCCTCAAATATTTCTTCACTCAAAAGGAACTAAACATGCGACAGCGACGTTGGCTTGAACTGTTGAAAGATTATGATCATACCATCCAATACCATCTTGGAAAAGCGAACGTGGTATCTGACGCATTGAGTAGAAGATCATATGCGGGTACGAGTGCGATATTGTCAACGCAAATGCCCATTTTGTATGACTTGCAAAGGATGGAGATAGAGATAAAGACTCCAGGGACCCAAGTGATGATGGCGAATATACGAGTGGAACCTACTTTAATCGATAAAGTTAAAGCTGCTCAAGCTACAGACCTGGAGCTGATGCATATGAGGAAGAAAGTACAAGAAGGTGCTATGCTAGAAGCAAGAATGGATGAAGAAGGAATACTTCGAGTTAACTCCAGACTTTGTATTCCTAATGACCCTGATTTAAAGTATAAAATCATGATGGAGACGCACAACACACCATTTGCAATCCATCCTGGGAGTACCAAAATGGATCGTGATCTTCGTCATACATTTTGGTGGGGCAATATGAAGAGAGAGATAGCGTTATTTATCTCAAGGTGTCTAACGTGTCAACGAGTCAAGGCAGAGCATCAGGTACCAAAAGGTCCATTGCAACCACTTGAAATTCCAGAATGGAAGTGGGAGCACATTACCATGGATTTCGTTACTGGTCTTCCCAAGGTTTCTCATGGTATAGATGCAATTTGGGTCATTGTTGATAGATTGACCAAGTCTGCTCATTTCTTACCTATACGAGAAACTTATACACTTGAACGTCTTGCTCGTATGTACATAAATGAGGTTGTAAGATTGCATGATATGCCAGTATCCATAGTTTCTGATCGAGACCCAAGATTCACTTCACGATTTTGGGTTAGTTTGCAAAAAGCTATGGGCACGGATTTATGATTTAGTTCGGCATATCATCCTCAAACGGACGGACAATCAGAGAGGACTATTCAAACTCTTGAAGATTTATTAAGACTCTGTGTCCTTGACTTCAAGGGAAGTTGGGACAAGTTCTTACCATTAGTGAAATTTTCCTATAACAACAGTTATCAAGCAAGCATTGGCATGGCTTCATTCGAAGCGTTGTATGGAAGAAAGTGTCGTTTCTCAGTATCTTTGGGATGAGGTGGGTGAATCAACGTTGTTGGGGCCGGAGTTGATACGTATGACTACGAAAAAAGATTCAAACGATCAAACAACGTATAAAAACCTCACAAA
The DNA here is from genome assembly GCA_020205605.1 of Panax ginseng. Lineage (NCBI taxonomy): Eukaryota > Viridiplantae > Streptophyta > Magnoliopsida > Apiales > Araliaceae > Panax > Panax ginseng. Next base: position 57,380,207 of record CM035134.1, on the reverse strand, counting down.
GCCAAACAAAAGAGTTATCTTTGATCTTCATCGAAAGGGCGTGGAATTCGATATTGGAGATCATGTGTTGTTACGTGTTGCTCCATGGAAAGGAGTTACGAGATTTGGAAAGAGAGGAAAGCTCAATCCTCGATTCATTGGCCCATTTTTAATCCTCAATCGAGTAGGGACTGTAGCCTATAGACTTGCTTTACCGCCAAGTATGTCCTGTGTTCATAACATTTTTCATATATCCATGTTATGTAAATATGTGAAAGACCTGAACCACATTATTGAGTTAGAACCGGATGAAATAGCGGAAGATTTAACGTATGAAGAGGTTCCTGTTCAAATCTTGGATAAGAAGGAACATATTCTACGCTCCAAGGTTATACCTCAAGTTAAAGTTTTATGGAGGAACCACGATGTTGAGGAAATGACCTGGGAGTTAGAATCTGAAATGAAATCAAGGTATCCTTACCTCTTCGACATACCAGGTACGTACCCTAATTTCGAGGGTGAAATTACATAAGAAGGGGAGATTGTAAGACCCCAACTTTTATGAATAAAGATGAATTTTCTATAATTATCATTTTTGAATGAATTTGATATAATGTTATAGTTGTGGGTAATAATTATAAATTTTTCAAAGTATGCAAGTTGTTATATAATATTCGATTGGTCGGGGAATATTCGTTTTAACAGGGAATATTCGTACGACGACACAATCATTAGTGGACCCCACAACAGAATTATTATCGGATTGAGAAAATGACAAAAATATTTTATTAAAAATAACGACGAAAGTTTTATCGTTAATACTGTTGAACTACTCGGTAGTAAAAGTACAGTAATACGCGTGGTTGCATAGTAACACACGGTATTGATTATTGATACTTACGTGAGAAGTCATTCAGTTTTATTCAATTATTGTCGATATTTTATATATTACTAAATCAATAATTGAGATGACAAAGTTATTAATATTATTATTTGCAATATTAACGATGTCTAGAAGTTACGCGAGGAGAGGTTTGGTCACCTAATTGCGGCGTCGATAGAGAAATCCTTATTGAAAGCCCCTCTTTCACAGGAGCGACACAGTCGATTAATAGTATGAATAACAATAATGATGATGAAGTTTTGTTTTATTAGTATTATTAATGTAATAAAAGAAATTTTTTTATATAAAGCAGAATACTTTTATAAAGTTATTCGTTTTATTAGGCTAATAGTAAAAAATTTTTTATATAAAAGCAGAATACTTTTATAAAGTTATCATTTTATTAGACAATAATTAGATTATATTATATTTTATTATGCATAGTGTTTGCATAGTGCTTGCATGGTGTTTGCATAGTAAAATCTTTTTAAAAGTTATTTGTTTTATTAGATTATAAATAGAATATATTATATTTTATTATAAACCAATCTAGACCGTCGGTTTAAAATAAATCGATCTGGACCGTTCATGGGTTGGTTACTATTCAGTCCATTCTTCTATAAATAGAAGCTCATTCCTTCATTATTTCTTACGAATTCTTTGAAACTCTAGAGAGAAGCGTAGAGAGAGTTATTCTTCTATAATCTTGAAGCGTATTTCTTTAGCGTTTAAGAAAGCTTTTGGCGTAGTGCAAGTTTCTTCAAGTATATCCCCGCCCTACCGTTGGAGTACTCTCTTTATAAGGTAAGGGTATTATTTTTTTCATATTCATGAAGAGAACTTACATTATTCCATTCTTTATTATTACGTTGAAATAACCTATATCGCATGGTCTACCCTATACTTGGTGATTTACATTATTATTCCATTCTTTATTATTATGTTGGAACATCTTATGCATGCGTTTCTGTGGGACCTAGTTAAAATCTTTATTATTACATTGGAATATATCACATGCATGCGTTTCTGTGGGACACGGTTAAAATCTTTTTTATTACATTGGAATATCACGCTCACATGCGTTTTTTACACCCGGACTGGTTCCGTCTTTATTATTTTGTTGGAATATCATGTCTGTGTGTTTTCTGTGGGACCTGATTCTGTTATTTATTATTCTATTGGAATAACCTTTCTATGCAAAATACCGCATGCATGGTGATTTCTGTTGTTATTCCATTCTTTATTATTCTGTTAGAATATCCTGTCGGTGCGTATTACGCCTGACCTGGTTCCGTTATTTATTATTCAATTGGAATAACCTGTCTAGGTGAAGTACCGCATGCATTGTGATTTCTTTTGTTATTCCATTCTTTATTATACTCAGTTGGTTAAAGTTTTGACTTCTATACTCCATGAAATTGGTGGAATATCCTTGATATTTGTGCTTCATCCAGTATCTTTTCGTGGAAATATTCTTCTGAGCATTCTTAAATTTTACTCTACAAAGAAGTATCATGTTGACAATTTGGACGTTATTAGTTCCTGAATAAATTAATTCTTGAACTTGTTTTTATTGAATTCTTATATCATTGTCATCATCCTCATATTTATATTTTGTTGAAAGTCATCTGTTTTGTAGTGCATAGATGGACTTGGTATGATTATGACGAGGATTATTTGGTGTAATCATGACCGTAATGTTACAAATGATGTGGTAAAAGTCCTCATTGGCCGTAGTGCATTGATGGACAGTTGTTGGCATGATCATGACCATTGATGAATACACGAATATCCTTGGCCCGTAGTACATGGATAATTTGTGGTTGTGATACTTATGAATATCCTTGGCCGTAATGCATGGATGATGTGGATTATTTATTAAGCTGAGTCCCAGCGATAAAAGTGATGAAAAACCTTTTAAATCATAAAAGATAGTAGATTTTATTCTCTACTTGACTCTTTTAATGGGTTGCATGTTCTGCTGCAGTTAAACTTGATGTCTATTGTATTTTATTAGTTTAACAATGTTGAAGACTAATGATAATTTATTCTGCATTATCTTAGTCATAATATTTCTTACTGGGCTATTTGAGCTCACCCTTTCTTTCACTATTCTCTTCAGGAAATGAGAACGTAGCCGGGACTAGTCGGGGAATGGAGTGACGGTCTAGATGATAGTATTAGTAGTCCTCACTATTCTGTTAAATAGTGTGATAATAAATGTAATGATGACTTATTCTAAGAGTGAATATTATCTAGAAGACAATATTTGTATTAAAACTCATAGCTTTCTTGTTGTATATTAAAGATTGTATTTGTATTCTGTACCATGTATTCGGCGACTCAGAATAGGTGATGTATACCTATTTTGGGGGCGTCACACATCAAGTAAAACAAAAACTAAAAATATAATATATATATATATATATATATATATATATATATATATTTATCACATGCCTTATACGACATTTCTCCACCAAAACCAACATCCATCAACATCCACCCAAGACTTTGTTTAACTTAATTTTCTACATGTGATATTTGATCTTTATACTCCCTTTCGTGCAAGAAATCTTTCTCCCACCCGTGAAACAATTCTTCCACCCATGACATTTCATTTTTCATCATACGTGGGCCCCACATGTGGCCCCACCTTTATTATATAAAAATATACCTAGAATAATTTTCTTTCGATTATTTTGAAAATGGGTAAATGGGGGGGGGGGGGGGGTCCATAAATACTTCATAAAAAATCCCCTCAATATTTTTAACAACATTTATCATCATTATTATAATTCGTAATATTTAACGACCAGGTCATTCCCAGGAAAGAGGGGGCTTTCCAATAAGGATTTCTCCTTATTGGCGCGCAATTAGGTGACCAAACCTCTCCTTGACAGAAATTCTAGACATCGTCAATATTGCAAATAATAATATTAATAACTTTGTCGTCTCAATTATTGATTTACTAATATATAAAATATCGACAATAAATGAATCAAATAACGTGAGATACTATGCGCAATTCTTTGAAAGCAATAATTGAATAAAGCGTGTGACTTCTCACGTAAGCATCAATAATCAATACCGTGTGCTACTATGGAACCACGCAGACATCGTGCATTTCTTTAACACTGTGTGTTTCAACAATTAACGATAAAACTTTCGCTGTTATTTTTATAAAAAGATATTTTTGTCGTTTTCTCAATCCGACAATAATTCCGTTGTGGGGTCCACCAATGATTGTGCCGTCGTACGAATATTCTCTATTAAAACGAATATTCACTGACTAATCGAATATTATATAACAACTTGCTTACTTTGTAAAATTTATAAATATTACCCACAACTTTAATATTATAACAAATCAAAACAATAATTATTCAAAATGATATTTATAGAAAAAGTCATCTTTATTCATAAAAGTTGGGGTCTTACAGTGCACTGGTTCTTAATACTTCTTTGGGGTGAGAAGAAACTCTCCTTCAACAAAAATCTAGAGCAACTTGGCTCTCCTTGGGTGACAAGAACTCAGACTATTTCTATAACATTGTAAAGAGCAGATGGAACTCCAACAAGCTTCTTTTAATTAAAAATGATAATGGTGATTTAGTTCATGGTCAGGATGCTGTGGAAAATGTAGCAATCAGTTATTTCCAGTAATTGTTCAACCCTCCTCCTGCCCCATCCAATTCTGATTATTTCTAGCTTTGGAGCCTTGCCACTGCACCGTGTGAGCCCTGCTCAATCTCTTATGATACTCCCATATCTGATTTGGAAATCTTCAAAGTCCTTAATTCCATGAAGCGAAATAAAAGTCCAGGCCCAAATGGATTTAACGTTAATTTCTTCATTAGTAACTTGAATATTGTGGGGGAGGATTTCACAAAGGCTGTACAATTCTTTTTCTCCTTCTGCAGGCTCACTAAGGGGATCAACTCAACTGCCATTGCCCTTGTTCCCAAGTGTTCCAACCCTTCCTCCATGGCTAATTTTCGGCCTATTTCTTGTTGCAATACAATTTACAAATGCATTACAAAGATTCTTGCCAACAGACTGAAGCTTGTGCTTCCTTCCATCATTAACAAAGCCTAGTCAGCATTTATCAAAGGTAGATATATAAGTGACAACATTTTGCTTGCTCAGGAACTATTTAGAAATTACCATAGGAAGTCTGGCCCTCCGAGATGTGCTCTCAAAATTGATGTTAGGAAGGCATTTGATACCGTAAAATGGGACTTCCTACTGGATATTTTGGTTGTTTACCAATTCCCACAGACCTTCATCAACTGGATCAACACCTGTATCTCTACTGCCATGTTCTCTATCAATGTTAATGGTACCTTAGCTGGGTTCTTCTCGAGTTCCAGGAGCCTAAGGCAAGGTGATCCCCTGTCCCCTTATCTCTTTGTTCTTGTAATGGAGATGCTTTCCTTGAAACTTAACTCTTATACCTCTATGCCCGAGTTCCTATTTTACTAGAGGGCCTTAGATTGCAAACTCACTCATCTACTTTCTGCTGATGATGTTCTTATCTTCTACCATGCAAATTTGCAATTTATCTCTATTATTAAGTCCTGCATTCACTCTTTCTCCTTATTTTCTGGACTTATCCCTAATGTCCAAAAAAGTCATTGTTTCCTTGCAAATACAGATCCTATCACAACACAGTGCATTTTATCCACTCTTAATTTCCAACTTGGAGTCTTTCCCATGAAATTTTTGGGAGTCCCTATTATCTCTTTTAAGCTCTCCTTCCAGGACTGTGTTCCTTTGCTTCACAGAGTTACATAGTGAGCATCCTCTTAGATAACTAAAGCCCTATCCTATGCAGGTAGACTTCAATTGTCTTCTACGATTGCTTCTTCGTGCTCTACGATTCCTTCTTCTAAACCTACGATTGTGGTGTCTGGTTTGTCGGTCGTGGAGTCTAGTGGTATAGACTTGCTTAAATAGTCTGTTTCATCAAAGATAACATGAATGGAGACTTCAACACTCAGAGTTTTCTTGTTGAACACCCTGTAGGCTTTGCTATCAGTGGTATAGTCAAGAAATGTTCCCTTATCCGACTTTGGTTGAAACTTAGTCAGATATTGTTTTCCATTATTGAGAATGTAGCAAGTGCAGCTAAACACATGGAAATAGCCGACATTTGGCTTTCTTTCTTTTTATAGCTCATAAGGGGTATTTTGAGCGTAAGGTGAATAAGAGATCTATTCTGGGTGTTACAAACCGTGTTGATATCTTTTACCTAGAAGTATTTAGGTAGAAGAACTGCTGCCAGAAGTGTTCTTCCTGCCTTAATTAGTGTTATGTTCTTTCTCTCAGCTACCCATTTTGCTGTGGAGTTCTTGGAGCGGATAAGTTGTGGTTGATGCCATTATCTTCATAAAACTTGTCCATCTTTGAGAAGTTGAATTCTCTACCATGATCACTTCAAATTGCCTTGATCTTTCTTCCTTTCTCATTCATAACTAGCTTGAACATGTTGATAAGTCGAGAGCAAGTTTCGTCTTTAGAACTCAAAAAGAATACCCATGTGTATCTGGTGTAGTCGTGTACTACTACCAAAGAGTATCTCATTTCTCCAAGGCTTACAGTAGGGATAGGCTCAAAGAGGTCCATATGAAGTAACTCCAAGGGCTTATTAATAGAGTTGACTGTTTTTCCTTTGAATGAGCTTCTTGTTTGTTTTCCTTGTTGGCAAGCTTTGCAAGGTCTGTCTTTGATGAAGTTGAATCTTGGTAAGCCTGCTACAAGGTCTTTGGAGGCCAGTTTTGACAAGCCTTTGAAGTTTAGATGAGGCAATCTTTTATGCCGTAGCCAACTAATTTCTTCAGAAGCTTTGGCAAGGAAGCATATTGTCTCATCAGAACTAACTTAGCAAGGTTAACAGTATAGACATTTCCTTCTTTGGTCCTTGTGAGCTTTAGAGATGAGGTCTTCAAATCTCTGACTTGACATAGATTGTTGAGGAAGGTGACTTGATGTCCTTTGTCACAAAGTTGACTGATGCTCAAGAGATTGTGCTTCAAACTGAAGGACATAACATTGTTTCCAACTTAGCCATATCCTTTGGTTTTTCCAGAGCCGTTGTCACAAAAAATGACTGTTGGACCCTCCTTTTCTTTAATGTTAGACAGAAGAGCTTTGTTTCCAGTCATATGCCTTGAGCATCCACAATCAAGGTACCATGTTATCATAGTGGAGCTTTGTACTTGCAGTAAATTTTAGCTTTCATTTTGGTACCCAGACTTGCTTGGGTCCTTCCCTGTTAGTTCCATTGAGGATCCAAATCTGTTTGAAAAGGTTTATGATTTACAGGATTTTAATAACATGCTGCATACGTATAACCATATCCATTACATATATAACATCTAGTATGATGCATGTTTGTGTGTGTGTGGATTCTTTCTTATCCTGGATGTATATTGGTAATAAGCAACCTTATCTTTTTTCCATACTTTTCTATGATTCAGAGATTTCATAGAGTGCATCTCAAGTCTACAATCCTTTCATGGTTGGTTCATGGAGTTGGTTTTATTTGACCCCACGATCCTTTGAGGTTTGAGAGTAGCAGTTGATTTACTCTTTATTTTTTTAAAACCTAGACCAACATGAGGTCTGTTATGTCTAGGGAGACTACTTGGATCTAAAGAGCATGGATTCACTAGCTCGGCACTTTGTGTGGATTTCATAAAAATAATACTTCTATTTAGATTAGAAGCATTGCTAGTGTTAGTTTCTAAGGGTTTTCCCACATTTGATTTTGAGGGAGAGTCCTCAAAATCTAGACCTGATCGATCAGAAGAATTCCTCTGACTAGAGATCTAGGAGTCCATAGATGAAGAAGACTTGTTCCACATTTGGATCGTCTTCTATAATTCCTCAACTCAGAAGTTAGGTCCAACTCTCTTTGTGCACTTAGCTCATTCGTTTGTCTCAAAGTCTTATTTATAACTTCAAGATTAAAAAGGGAATAAGTACTTAGCAGAACGGTTTCCTGTTCTACTTGAACTTTTTCTTTCTCTTCTTGAAGAAGGGAATAGTCTTTTGATAAGACTCTGAACCATTTTATATATTGATGTAGATAAGATGTTATGTCATGTAATGCAGTTCGTAAATCATCAATATTTATGTCAGGAGAGTTGAAATCAAATACCTCATCAATACTAATATCACTGTCTTTCTTGTCTTTTGACTCCTTGGCCATTAAGCATAGGTTAGCCACTTGGGGTTCGTTGTCTTCGCCTGATTCAGAATTAGTTTCATCTTCTGAGTCACTCCATGATCCTCCATCTACCAGACCTTTGTCTTTCTTCTGAGGTTTATTATTTCCTTTGAATTATGTCCTCGGGTTGGACTTCCTCTTTAGTTCTTGTCTAAGAGGTTTGTTGCAGTCTGTAATGTAGTGACCTAACTTTTTGCAGTTGTAGCATAGATCTTTAGTTTGCTCCTGGTTGTTGTTGTTGTTGAATCTCCTTGGTCGGTTTCTTCTACCTTTTCGCATGAATCTTTTCAGCTTTCTGACCAGCATAACAACATCTTCATCATCTTCTGCTTCAGTGTCAGACATCATTGATTTGAGCTTTTGAGGTGGCTCCTGTTGCTTTAAGAGCCACTCCTTTCTCCTTCTGATAACGTAACGTTTCTGCACGTTGAGTCAGCTCCAGTTCATAGGTTAGAAGATTCCCGTACAGTTGTTGCACAGTCATCTCATGAAGATTCTTTGATTCTCTGATGCAGTCTTTGTATCCCACTTGTTTGGTAAGGCTCTCATGAATTTGATGATGAGATCTTTGTTGGGATAGATCTTCCCAAAGGATCAGAGAGAGTTGAGCAAAACATTAAATCTTTCATAAACTGAGGTAATCTTTTCTCCTGGTATACGAGTGAACATCTCATACTGTTGAGTGAGTAGAGACTGCTTATTTTTTCTTACTTCTTTAGTTCCCTCATGCATGATAAGCAGTGCTTCCCAGACTTCCTTTTCTATTTTGCATTTGACCACATTTTCGAATAGGTCGTCTTCTAAGGATTGGAACAGAATGTTTTTGGCCTTTTTGTCCAGTTGGACTACCCTTCTTTCATTGTCAGTCCATTCAAACTTTATCTTGATCTGTGTTCTGTTTGGATCATCAGGGGTTGGTGTAAGTTTTGTTGGAATGTAGGGCCCGTTCAATACTGTCTCAAATAGATCATTATCTATTGAGTCCATGAAAGCTTGTATTCGAACCTTCCTGTTGGAAAATTTATCTTTGTTGCACATTGGTGGTTTGCTACCTCCACCAAGCTTGGACTCACTAATGATATGTGCCATGATCTACTCGAGCTTTGTGAGCTTTGAGATAAGAGAACCTACTTTGATACCAATTGTTAGTTCCCGGAGGCACACAAGCTATCTAAAGGGGGGGTTGAATAGATATTTTGGATTTTCTTTTTCAAAGAATAACTTAACAGTTTTGTTAATTAAAAAGATTAACTTAGCACATCGGAAAATATGATTTAGTTATCCCCCTTAAGTTAAAGACAAGGTTACAAATCAAGCAACAGTTATAGCAGATAAAATAGTTAAAACGATTAAAAGTAAATGACAGAGTGTTTTTAAGTGGTTCAGAGGACTCAAGACTCATAGTCCACTCCTCTACTTCACGAGTAGGAAATCCACTAAGGATGTTGGTACAATCTTTAAATCACTGAGATTTCTTCAAGACCAGTAGTCTTGGAAAGCTAGTTCACAAAGAACTCTTCAAGCCCAATAGACTTGGAAAGATAGTACACTGAGTACTCTTCAAACCTAGTATGTTTGGCAGATCTACAATGAGTGTATTTTGATGTTGTTATTATGCTACTAAGTTGCCTTAAGCTTAGGTACTGATAAACTTAGTAGCGAAGTAAGATATAGCTGAATCGTGGTGTAAAGATTTATCAGATGTTATGTGTTCTTTTTCATTCTTGATTCTTGCTTATCTTAACATCTTAATTTTTTTGCTAAGTTTAAACTGTATTAAAAAAGAAGGGAAATTGCAAAACTTATGGGAACCCCAATCAGAGTATAGGATAGACATCATAGGATATGCCTTATAATGTCAAGACTATAAAAGATTACAGGGCCAGATGCCCAACAAGCAATTACATTAAACTTTTAGATCAAATTATAACAATAAACAAGCTACTAAAAAACATTTCCAGTAGCATAGGGACTGTGGAGAGCAAAACCAATCGAGCCAACATGTGACGCCCCCAAAACAGGTATACATCACCCATCTTGGGTCGCCAGATACATGGTACATAAATCTAAATACAACTTAATTATACAACTGTCGTGTAAAAATACGACAAAACATAGCTGAGAGTTTAAACAAGAATATTGCCATCTAGACAATATCCACACTCACTGAAGTCCTCATTACAATTATTATCACACTATTTCACAGAATAGTGAGGACTACTAAAGCCACTTATCCTGGACCATCACTCCATTCCCCGACTCGTCCCAGCTATATTCTCATTTCCTGAAGAGAATAGTGAAAGAAAGGGTGAGCTTAACTATCCCAGTAAGAAATATTATGGCTAAGAAAATGCAGAATAAATTATCCTTATTCTTCAACAGTATAACAATTGATAGAATACAATAGAAAACAAGTTTTAGATCAACAACTGCAGCGGGATAAGCAATCCATTAAAAGAGTCAAGTAGAGCATAAAATCTACTATCTTTTATGATTTAAAAAGTTTTTCATCAACTTTATCGCTGAGACTCAACTTAATAAATAAAATAAAATCATCCCTGCACCATGGCCAAGGATATTCATGTAATCATCAATGGTCATGAATATACCAAATAATCCCTGGTCATAATCATACCAATAACTGCCCATCAATGAACTGCAGGCCAATGAGGACTTTTAGCACATCATTCGTTACATTACGGTCATGATTATACCGAATAATCTCTAGTCATAATCATATCAAGTCCATCTATGCATGTAAGCCAAAGATGACTTTAATCACAATATAAGCATGAGGATGATGACAATGACATAATAATTCAATAAAAGAAGTTCAAGGATAAATTTTAAAGATTTATAATTTAATTTATCTAGAGTTTAATAACGTTCAAATTGTCAACATGATACTGCTTTGTGGAGTAAAATTCAAGAATAATATTCATGTACCAAAAATAATTTGGACAGAAAAGAAATATATTTTTCGGGTAAATAGTACTCCATGAATAGTACCCTATGAATAGTAATTCAAGAATAGTACCTCGTGAATAGTACCCCGACATGAAAAGTACCCCAAATACCCGAGTGAATAATATTCAGGTGAATAGTAAATTGTGAATAGTAACTCGTGAATAGTACTCCGACACGAAAAGTGCCACGAATACCCGAGTGAATAATACTAGAGTGAATAGTAACTGGGTGAATAGTAACCCATGAATAGTAACTCGTAAATTAAATACCAAATAAAATGATATTTCATGACGAGTACAAAAGAAATGATATCTCATACGAGTATAATAGAAAATAGGAAACTGCAAATGGATTTTCATCCCCATGCGGTAATCCACGTAGACAGATCATTTCCACAATTTAATAAAGAATGAATACAAAAGGTCATTCACAAGGCATGTGATAGACAATGCAGACGAGTTATTATTCAAATGAATAATAAAGAATGGAATAATGAAGAATTCACGAGGCGCACGATAGGCCAAATGCATGAGGTTATTCCCAAAGAATAATAAATAATGGAACCGGTCATGCGTAATAAATGCAGCGAGGATATTCCAACAGAATAATAAAGAATGGAACCAGGTCATGCGTAATCCGCACATATAGGATATTCCAACAAAATAATAAAGAATGGAATAACTGAAGAATTTCACCATGTATTCGGTACTTCTCATAGGCGAGTTATTCCAAACATAATAATAAAGAATGGAATATGAAGAATCTCACCATGTATGCGGTGCTTAAATAAAAAGTTATTCAACATAATAATAAAGAATGGAATAATAGAAGAATTTCACTATGTATGAGGGTATTGCATATGACAAAGTTATTCCAATATAATAATAAAGAATGGAATAACAGAAGCTCTCTTCATGAATACCAAAGAAATAATACCCCTTACCTTAGAAGAAAACTGGATACTGGAATAGTGAGGTAGCAGACTTCTCTTCTTTTTTCTCCCTATAATTTCTCTCTATAATAATTGCTCTATAGCTTTAGTGAATTGGTGAGAAATGAAGGAAGAATAAGCTTCTATTTATAGGAAAATATAGTTTCAATAATTGCACGTTTTGGAGCTCAGAATATTACAGTATAATACCTTCCTCTTTTCCTTCATTTTTAATTTAGTCCTGCAAGTATTATCAAACTTGCACCACCTCCCCTAATAGTAAATCATGTGAATCAATAGTAAATCATGTGAATCAATAGTTCTAGACATGTGAAAATATGAATTATAGTATAGTACCTCCATTTATACCTCCATTTTTAACTTAGTCAAGCAAATATTATAAATCTTGCACCACCTCCCCTAATAGTACAAGAATGTGAATCAATAGTACACACATGTGAACAAATAGTTATAATCATGTGAATTAATAGCAATTAATTGCTCATTTATCTAGTTAATTACCCGATTGGTCAATATAACCTCCAGACATCAATTATTATCGAAATAAATGTCGATTTTCACTAACACTAATTTTCCAACACAATGGAACTATCAATTTCATCCTTAATCAACACGAACTTATTCATCATTAATATTATAATTCACAATATTTAACAACAAAGTCGTTCCCAGGAAAGAGGGGGCTTTCCGATAAGGATTTTTCCTTATTGGCTCGCAATTAGGTGACCAAACCTCTCCTTGACAGAACTTCTAGACATTGTCAATATTGCAAATAATAATATAAATAACTTTGTCGTCTCAATTATTGATTTAATAATATAACATACAATACAGATGATATTGTGACAATAATTGAATCAATAATATAAGAGATATGATGCAACAACTACTACAACAATAATTGAGTATAACTGAGTGACTTATCACGTAAGCATCAATAATCAATACCGTGTACTACTATGCAACCATGCGTATTACTGTACTTTTACTACTGAGTAGTTCAACAATTTTAACGGTAACACTTTTGCCTTAGTTATTTTTATAAAATGATAATTCAATGGTTTTAACTACGACAATACTTAGTTATGGGGTCCACTGATGATTGTCTTAGTCGCATCTGAATATTCCCCTGTTAAAATGAATATTCCCCTACCAAACGAATATTATATAACAACTTACATACTTTGCAAAATTTATAAATACTACCCACAACTATAACACTATCTCAAATCCACACCATAATATTCAAAAAAAATATTTCAAGAAAATTAAATCTTTAATCATAAAATTTGGGGTCCTACAATCTCCCCTCCTTATAAAATTTTGCCCTCGAAATTTACGTACATACCTGGTATGCCGAATAGGTGAGGATACCTTGACTTCACTTCAAATTCTAACTCTTGAGGTATAACCTTTGAGTGTCTAATATAATCCTTCTTATCCAAGATTTTAATATGTATCTCCTCATACGTTAAATCTTCTGCTATCTCGTCTAATTCTAATTTAATAGTGTGGTTCGGGTCGTCCACATATTTACGTAACGTCGATACGTGAAAAACGTTATGAGCACGTGACATACTTTGTGACACCCCCAAATCTAGGTACTTCATTCCCACAAGATTTGGTGTTCACTATTCAAACATTCATACTATCTACCCAAATAAAATAATATTTGAATCATAAAACCTCCCCTTAAATAGGGTTACATCAATAAGTTCAAAAACATCCCAGGTTATCTAACCTTTAAACGTCATTCAAATGCGGAATTAAATTATTACATAACATCATTAAAACAAAGTCTAAGATCATCATAATAAATAAAGGTACAAATCAGCATCACTTGTACAATTTTCCCTTTCCTTTGCTAGTTGAAGGTTCATCTACCTTCTCCACTTTAGTTGCAATGAGTTTATAAATATGCAAGAGTAGCAAAACAATTGCTCACTGGATATAACAATGAATCAACAAGAGGATAATAATAATAATAACTGCCAACAAATAGGCTCATCAAAACTGGATAGTACTCTAACAATGATAATCAGGAACTGAAATCCAAAATATGGAATAAACATAACTGAGGGTCATAAGACCATGAACCATGTCCACAGTTACGAGTAATCTTTCAACTCCAACTTTAACAGTCATAAGACTATAAGGACTCCTCGTACTCAGAGGGATCAGCCCTTCATACAATGTACTGTGCACAAACATTTTAACGCTACGCGTAAGTTAACCCCTAATAATAATAGGGTTGTTCATCTCAGTATTTAGAGTACAAGTCCGCCCCAAAGAAAGTTTGATTTGGATAAGCTTTCAAGGGTAATTTGAAGTTCAACGAGCATCGACTAGAGGACTAGTTGAATTAATAGTGTTTGAGAATCATAACAGGTGTTTAATTAACAACATGACATAGAACAATTGAGAATCATAAATGAACTGGTGATACATATCAAACTCTTGCTTGAAATAACTATAGAGCATAAGTATTTAATAAAATGACTAAAATGGTTAACCTTTGCTTGAATAATAAATAAGCTAAGGTTAGAGTCTTATAACATTGGAAATGATTTTACTGAATGTACAATAACTAATAGCAAGCTGGAAACTAAAAACTTGCCCAATCGTGGTATTAAATTCATGCAATGGTTAAAATAGTTCAATAATAGAAACGAGAATTCAAAAATTGCGTTCATTATACAATAATAGAATTCAAGAAACTTTCTTAACTATAAACAAGTTAGAATAAATCAATAAATGAGGATTCAAGTAACATTAGAGTTAAAGTTAATTCGAACGAACTAGAACGATTGATTTATTCAATCAACAGTTGAAATAGAAAGCTTGCTCAATCAAAGAATAAAGCTTCATAACGTAATAATGGAACTAGCTCAACGAAAATAAAGAATTAAGAAACTTTCTCAATGTAAAAGATAGAGTTTAGAGTCTTGTTCAATGTAAATATAGAGTTAGAAAACTTGCCTTGAGCGTAAGCTATAAAGTTAAACTCACGATCACCTACATATAATTTTAGAACCACAATACCTATTAGATATGCTAACATATCATAACATGTTCATGATCATTCACATTTCAGAAACTCTAAGTGTTTTACTTAGCAACACTTGTCTAACTTTCATTATGTATACCAAACTATCACATAACGCATTCTCGATTTACTAATCAATTTTAAAATTTTGAATTCATAAACCACATAACATGACTCTATTTAACCTTGATGTTACATGATTCTCACATTCCATAACCTTAAGCTAAGCTACAACGAACAACTAAAGTTTGCAGAATAAACAGACTTCAGTGTCTGAAAATGGGCACTCGCGCGGCTGCTTGAGTTTTATATGGGGATGTCGCATTCATGTGACGATTCTTGGCCTTGCGCGCTTAAGGATGCGTGCACTGCGCTTAAAAATTGCGCCCACATGCGACTTGCAGAACCCAGTTTTTCAAACTAGAGATTCAACACATTTTATTAAGCCAACTAACACGAATTTCACCCATCAAATAGTGATATTAACACGTAAAATAAATATACAACTATCAGAAACATGATTGCTCACATTTACAACCAATTAGAACAATTTAACACCAACTAAAACTATTTTAATTTCTCAAAATCCATGTGTTTCATATAAAACTCCATTTTTGATATTCATCCCAAAAATCATCACTATGAATTCATTATATGGCCAAATCACTCTATTCCAATTACGTTATGTTCGTATCTCAACAAACTAGCATAAACAAAACTCAATTAACATTTTATCATGCAATTTGACCCTCAAAATTAATACTTACATAGCTACACATGAAAAACATAAACACTGACAAAATTTTTCTACTATGAACTGTAATTAGCATGAAATTCTTGTTTTACACATAACCCTAGCATCATAAACATGTATCATCACAATTATTCAATTATCTAGCAATAATTCGAAGAGATGAAATTTACAAAACATGAATGTTTTGCCGTAAAACCATATATATATATATATATATATATAACACTAAGGTTGTAAACATACCTTCAATTTAGCTTGCATAATCTTCCAATAGCAGACAATTTCTCAGGTTTCACTCTCAACTCTCTCGATTCTCTCTGAAGCTCTCAACTCACTCAAACTTTTGCAAACAAGAATGCGTAATAAGAAAATCAACTGGTATTCAAGCGCTAGAATAAAACTGATCACCCCTTAATAACCCTACTAATTGTAAAATCAGTTACTAACGTATATAACATAAATATATTATATTTATATTATTTAAATTAGAAATTCAAAAGCCATAGCTATAAGGCTTTATTTGGCAAATCATTTAAAATTAAAGAGTTAAAATACTTAAGCCTTGTTTGACAAAAACTAATTTAAATCCTTTTTAATTTATTTTAATAAACACTTTAGTTTATAAACTATAATTCACATATTATTTTCATATCCAACATTAACCCATTAAATTAATCACATACTATATTTTAATTAAATATAGTCTTTTAGCAAATATCACAAAATTATAATTTTCATTATAACTTTATTTAATAATTTAACATATCATCTAAATTTTTAAATCAACACAACAACATAACACCTCACGTAATAATACAAATCTCTAAATTATAAATTAATTTAATTTAGATTCATCAACCATCACACCAATAAAATATTTATTTAACAATAAACACCTCAAATAATATTTATATAACTCAATAAATATTTAAATTACAATTTAAAATTTTGGATAGTTACATCCTTCCCTCCTTACAAGGATTCTATCCCTAGAATCATAATTCAAACAATCAAATCGTCACATTCTCCCCTACTTACAAAGATTCTATCCCTAGAATCGAAGACACAGACTAAACAAATAACTCAGGGTAATTCTTCATCATATCAGCTTTGAGGTCCCACATAACCTCATCGACGTTGTGGTTTCTCCATATCACCTTCACAGAAGGTATCACTTTATTCCTGAGCACTTGTTCTTTCCTGTCGACTATCTGGATAGGAATCTCTTCGTAAGACAAATCTTTACTGAATTACAATGGTTCATATTTGATCACATGCCTGTAATCGGGTTTATAAGGTCGTAACACCGACTAATGAAATACATTGTGCACATGCTCTAATTCTGGAGGTAAAGCTACTTCATAAGCTACCTCCCCCATTTTTCGTAGAATCTCAAAAGGTCCAATAAACCTCGGGCTGAGCTTGCCTTTCTTGCCGAAACAAATCTTCCCCTTCCAAGGAGAAACTTTTAGGAATACAAAATCTCCTGCTTCAAACTCACGACTCTGCCTGTGTTGATCAGCATACTTTTTCTATCAATCTTGAGCAGCTACTAGTCTTTCTCTGATGAGTTTTACGACTTCAGCGGTCTGCTGAACCAGTTCTGGGCCTAACAATTGCCGTTCTCCAACTTCATCCCAGCATAGCGGAGTTCTGCACTTTCTGTCGTATAACGCTTCGTATGGCGGCATACCAATGCTTGCGTGGTAACTATTGTTGTATGCAAATTCCACCAACGGTAGATGATCATCCCTGTTTCCTTTAAAATCCATGATGCACGCTCTGAGCATATCTTCAAGCGTCTGGATCGTTCTTTCGCTTTGCCCATCAGTTTGCGGATGATATGCTGTGCTCATCTTCAATTGCGTTCCCATGTATTCTTGTAGTCTTTTCCAGAAATTTGATGTGAATCTCGGATCTTTGTCAGATACAATTGATACTGGAACTCCATGTCTTGAGATGATCTCCTTAACGTATAGTTTTGCCAGCTGATCAAGATTAAATCTAATCTTTATTGGCAAAAAATGTGCAGATTTTGTCAATCTGTCCACTATCACCCATATTGTGTTGTATCCTTTCTGAGTCGTTAGAAGACCTACCACAAAATCCCTTGTGATATGCTCCCATTTCCATTCTGGTATCTCCAACGGTTGAAGTAATCAGCTTAGTCGTTGATGCTCGGCCTTCACTTTCTGACATGTCAAACACTTTGCAATGCATTCTGCAACATCTCTTTTCATATTCGGCAACCAAAAATGACGCCGCAAATCTTGATACATTTTCGTACTTCCCGGATGAATTGAATACCTTGAGCTATGTGCTTCCGTCAAAATTTCTTCTTTAATATCCTGAACTGCTGGAACCCAAATTCGTACCTCGAATTTTAGTATTCCCGCAGTATCAACTTGATACTTTGCTTCTTTACCCTCGACTACACTTTGCTTTATTTTCTTTCATTCTTCATCCTGTAGCTGAGCGGTCTTCACTTTGTCCACCAAAGTTGGACTAGCTTCCATTTGAAATAATTTTTCTTCGAATTCTTCTGGAAATTTTATTTCCAGCTCTAGTTTTGCCATTGCTGAAATGAGCTCCTCCTTATCAGTTAACATCATCAACTTTTCTTTGCCCTTCCTACTCAAGGCATCTGCAACCACGTTTTCTTTGGCTGTATGATAAAAGATCTCACAATCATAATCCTTTATCAGTTCCATCCATCTTTTTTGACGCATGTTCAGGTCCTTCTGTGTGAAAATATACTTTAGACTTTTATGGTCTGTGTAAATCTCACACTTCTCTCCGTAGAGATAGTGTCTCCATATCTTCAATGCGAACACAACCGCCAACAACTCTAAATCATGAGTTGGATACCCTTTCTCGTAGTCTTTCAGTTGCCTTGATGCATACGTAATAACCTTGCCATTTTGCATAAGGACACAACCCAATCCTTTGTGTGACGCATCACTATACACTACGAAATTTCCTGTATTATCTAGTAACGACAACACAGGTGCCACATTTAACTTCTTCTTTAGTTCTTGAAAACTTTTCTCACACTTTTTCGTCCAAACAAATTTTACCGATTTTCTTGTCAAATTTGTCAACAGAGTGGAAATCTTGGAAAAATCCTGGATAAACCGTCTACAATAGCCTGCCAACCCCAAGAAACTTCTCACTTCTAATGGAGTTCTTGGTTGTTCCCAATTTATCACAGCTTCAACTTTTGATGGATCTATGAAAATCCCATTCTTATCAATTACATGCCCAAGAAATTGTACACGTTCCAGCCAAAATTCACATTTAGAGAATTTCACGTACAACTTTTCTTTTCTTAATGTCTCCAACGTCAGACATAAGTGTTCAACGTGTTCCTCTTGAGTTTTGGAGTACACCAGAATATCATCGATAAATACCACCACAAATTTGTCCAAAAATGGTTTAAACACCCTGTTCATCAAATCCATGTATGCTGCAGGGGCGTTTGTCAAACCAAATGACATTACTAAAAATTCGTAATGTCCATATCGAGTTCGGAATGATGTCTTTGGTACATCCTCCTTCCTTACTTTCAATTGATGATATCCATTCCTCAAATCTATTTTCGAGAAATATCTAGCACCCTTCAACTGATCAAACAAGTCATCTATTCTTGGCAACAGATACTTGTTCTTAATAGTAACTTTGTTCAATTCCCTATAATTAATGCAAAGATGCATTGACCCATCCTTCTTCTTCACGAATAACATCGGTGCTCCCCATGGTGACACACTTGGTTGAATATACTTCTTGTCTAACAGTTCTTGCAGTTGCACCATTAACTCTTTCATTTCTATCGAAGCCATTCTGTATGGGGCCTTCGATATAGGAGCAGTTCCTGGCGTTAAGTCAATCACGAATTTGATTTCTCAGTCAGGTGGAAGTTTGGAAAATCCTCCAGAAACACATCCACAAACTCCCTAACTACTGGTATTTCCTCAAAATTCACACCCTTCTCCTTTTGAGTATCGACTATGTAAGCTAAATACCCTACACAGCCCTGACTCAATAACTTTTTGGCCTGCATAATTGTTAGACATTTCATTTGTCTAGGCGATTTGCTACCATGAAAAACTACCTTTGACGGAGTCATAAGGTTTACACACTTCTTTTGGCAGTCAATTATTGCTCCATACTTGAATAGCCAAGCCATTTCCAAAATAATATCGAACTCTCCAAGTTTTATCAGAATTAAATCTACTTTCATAACATTCCCCTTAATGTTCACCCTACAGTTCTTGTATCGAACCTAACAGGAATCACTTCCCTATTCGCAATTTCTATGTTTAAAGGGATTTGCAACTCATCACAAGGTATTTCTAACCTCTTAGCAAATTCATCAGAAATAAACGAGCAAGTAGCACCCGAATCAAATAATATATATGCATCTATATCATTGATTGGGATAATACCTGACACGACATCTTTTGATTACACTGCGTCCTGCACCGTCATGTTGAAGGTTCTGGCTGTGGGCTTGTTTGTCGATGTTGGTCCACTAATAGTCAATGCTCCTCCACTAGCATTTCCTTTGCTTCTATTTGTCTCACCAGATCTCTTCTTAGGGCATTCACGATCAAAGTGATCCTTGGATCCGCACGTGAAGCACACAGTCTTCTTAGCTTGAGTGCAATTTTGGGAGATGTGACCCTCCTGGCCAAAATTGAAGCATACTCGTTTCCCCAGTAAACACACTCCCTTGTGAAACTTTCCACACATAGCACATGCTTCGAACTTCTTATTTTGCTGGTTTCTTTGCTAATTTCCAGTTCCCCCATTCGCATTCCACTTCCTCTTCATGTTGTTGCCATTTCCGCTGTTACTGCCACCACTCTTAGCTTCACCTTCACCTTTCTTCTTCCTCTGTGCTTGATTATGTTTTGTTACTGCCTCGCCTACACTTTCAGCGAGAATCACCTTCTCCATCACTGCTGCAAATGTCTTCAATTAGAATAGGGAAACCCTACTGTACAAACAGGGTTTCAGTCCCTGCTCGAACCTCTTCGCCTTGCGCTCATCTGTGCTAACTTGATATGGCGCAATCGCCAATTCGTTGAACCTTGCGACATACTCAGACACCGACATTGTTCTCTACTTCAATTCCAAAAACTGAACTTCTAGCTGACTCTTCGAACTCTCTGGGAAATAGGTCTCAAAGAATAACTCCTTAAACCTATCCCAGGTCATCACTCCTGGTCCTTCCCGAGTTTTGTTGGTCTGCCACTAATAGATAGCCTTCGCTTTCAACTTAAATGTTGCAAAAGTAGTCTTCTGATTATCTTCTACCCTAGCAACATCAAAAACCTTCTCGATTTCCATGATCCAAGTCTGTGCTTCAACTGGATTCATGGACCCTCGGAATTCTGGTGGTCCAACCGCCTTGAAGTCCTTAAACGTTGTACCTTGATTCTGAGGTTGATTCTGCAAAGTACCCGTCAGTAACGTCACTAGCTTCTGAACTGGGTTTCCTTCCACATTGTTGTTGTTGTTTTCTTCAGTGGTTTTCCGTCGTGGTGGTTGACGTCTTGAAGCCATTTTCTATTAAAATATACCCATTAGCTTTTATTCAACCTTTTTAAGTATTATATACTTAAGTTGCACATCATAAAAGTTTATCATGTAACACATAACGCTTTGAATAAAATAATAACTTTTATTCATTCATTATAAAAAAAACATCAAAATAATAGCATCACTACTATTTACACTGTGAGATCCCGAATTTTATGAAATAAAAGAATTCAATTTTTCTATTTTGGTAAATAGTTAAATTGATAAAAGTTTAAAGTTAAGGGTGATATGTGATTTCTTTTTTTCAAAGTAAGCAAGTTGATATAAAATATTCATTGTATCGGGAAATATTTGATTAGTCGTGGAATATTCTTTTTATCAGGGAATATCCGTACGACGGAACAATCATTGGTGGACCCCACAACGGAATTATTGTCTGATTGAGAAAACGACAAAAATATTTTTATGAAAATAACAGCGGAAGTTTTACCGTTAAAACTGTTGAACTACTCGGTAGTAAAAGTACAATAATACGCGTGGTTGCATAGTAGCACACGATATTGATTATTGATGCTTACGTGGGAAGTCACTCAGTTTTGTTTTATTAGTATTATTAATGTAATAAAACAGAAAAACTTTTTATAAAAAATAGAATACTTTTATAAAGTTATTTGTTTTATTAGGCAATAATTAGAATATATTATATTTAATTATGCATAGTGTTTTGCATAGTAACATATTTTTATATAAAACAAAATACTTTTATAAAGTTATTTATTTTAGTAGACAATAATTAGAAGATATTATATTTTATTATGAATAGTGTTGCATAGTGCCTACATAGTGTTTTGCATACTAAATTTTTTTTTATATAAAATAGAATACTTTTATAAAGTTATTTATTTTATTAGACAATAATTAGAATATATTATATTTTATTTAAATGATTTTGTTTTAATAGAATATTTTATTAAATCAATCTGGACCGTCCGTTTAAAAGTAAATCAATCTGGACCATTCATGAATTAGTTACTATCCAGTCCATTCTTCTATAAATAGAAGCTCATTCCTTCATTATTTCTTATGAATTCACTGAAACTATAGAGAGAGAAACTATAGAGAGAATTCTTCTTCTATAATCTTGAGCGTATTTCTTTAGAGTTTAAGAAAGCTTTGAGCGTAGCACAAGTTTTCTACGAGTATATCCTCGCCCTACCAGTCAGAATACTCTTCTTTCAAAGGTAAGGGGTATTATTCTTTCGTATTCATAAAGAGAATTATTTTCTTTCAATACTCGAAAGAGCTGTTATTCCATTCTTTATTATTATGTTGGAATAACCTATTTACGCGAAGAACTGCATACATGGTGAAATTCTTCTGTTATTCCATTCTTTATTATTACATTTGGAATATATCATGTCGAGGTGCATATTAAATCGACTGGTTCCATAATTTCTTATTACATTGGAATAACACATGCATGCGATCTATCGCATGCGTGGTGATTTGTTGTTATTCCATTCTTTATTATTACATTTGGAATATCACATGCATGCGTTTATGCATGACTGGTTCCATTCTTTATTATTACGCCGGATATCACATGCATATGATGCGCATAACTTTGAGTTCCATTATTTATTATTCTATTGAGAATAACCTGTCGGTGCGATCTATCGTATGCATGGTGAATTCTTCTGTTATTCAATTCTTTATTATTCTGTTGGAATAACATGTCTATGTGGATTACCACATGCATGGTGAATGATCCTTCGTATTCATTTCCTTATTAAATTATGGAAATGATCTGTCTACGTGGATTACCGCATGGCGGGCAAAAACCATTTGCAGTTTCATAATTTTTCGGACATTCAAAAATTCTGGAAAGTCATAATAAAAGCATTGGATTGATGAAAATAATGGGTATATGTAGTATTAGTAAGTGTTATGACGAGTTATGTTGGTTATTATATGAAAACATGAAAGTTTCTTAGAAGTCACAAAGGGTTGAAAACTAGATTTTGGTGAAAATGGAACATGAAATTGAATTAACCATATCTCCTATTATATTTCGAATTTTTGAGTGTGGCCAAGTTCTAGAGTTAGATCTATGAGTTTTCTAATATATCCAAGTGGAATCACTGGAAAAGGTGTTGTAGATTTTCGTGTGGACTGATTTTAGAAAAGGAGTCAAAAACTGCAAATTTCCAAAAAGCTACTGCCCAGAAATTTAAAAGGGCATTTTCGGCCACTTAATTTGTGAGAAAAATTCCTGCCTTTTGGGAAATGGAAATATATGGTATAAAGTACCTCCTGTCAAAAAATGAGCTCATTCCGACATAAAATGACCAAGTTATGACTATTTCAATATTTAGGTTTTTCCAACGAAAAATGCTATAACCGGAGTTCTATAACTCCGATGACCATGAAATTTAAACTGGAAGCTCACGTTAACATGTGTAAGATCCTGCCAAGATTTGGGAATTTCTGGAGTTAAACTTGAGGTAGCTAATTTCTTAAGGAATTAATTAGAAATTGATTTTTGAAAAATAGTAAATGAATTTTAAAAATTCCGAGAAAAATATATGTTCAATATGGGACTATATTCTGCTAAATTCCAGAAAAGAATATTTTTTGGGACTGATTTGTTATTTTCATGAAAATAGACTAGTTATGAGTAAATGAATTAAATATGTTGTGTAAAGTAACAAAATTGGAAAATAGGATTTTATGGCTTGGTAATCCTATATAAGGTATATGCAGATCTTTGTTAAGGGTTTTGGTTATTATAGAATGCTGGATAAATTGTATTATAAATGTTTAATATTTATCCTTTATCTCATTTGATTGATTCTTTATATCATTGTCATTTTCCTCATGCTTATATTATGATGAAAGTCATCTGTGGCCTGTAGTGCATAGATGGAATTGGTATGATTATGACCAGGGATTATTCGGTATAATCACGACCATAATATTACAAATGATGTGGAAAAAGTCCTCATTGGCCCGTAGTGCATTGATGGACAGTTGTTGGTATGATTATGGCTATGGATTCTCTTCGGCTAAGGGTGCAAAGATGAATTATTTTATGGCATGATCAGGACCGTTGATGAAAACACGATTATCTTTGGCCCGTAGTGCATGGATAATTCATGGTCGTGATACTAAAGAATATCCTTGGCCTGTAGTGCAGGGATGATTCGATGATGTGGATTAATTATTGAGTTGAGTCTTAGCAATGAAATATTAATTCATAGATGTGATAATAATGAATATCCTTGGCCCGTAGTGCATGGATAATTCATGGATGTGATATTAACGAATATCCTTGGCCGTAGTGCAGGGGTGATTCGGTGATGTGGATTATTTATTAAGATGAGTCTCAACGATAAAATATTGATAATAAACTTTTAATTCATAAAAGATAGTAGATATCTTGCTCTACTTGACTCTTTTAAAATACAGTTGTATGTCTTTGGCCTATAGTGCAAAGATGAATTATTAATGAATATCTTTGGCCGTAGTGCAAAGATGAATTTATTAGTATGATTATGAGCAGAAATTATTATTTGGTATAACTATGATTTTTGATGTTTTAGGTGAAGATAGGTGATGAAAATTATCTTCATCCTGGGTGCGAAGAGGAATTTAGAATCATAATTGTGATTATGAGTTATTCATATGATTGTGGACAGGAATTGTTGATTGATGTTACAGGGATAAAACATTATCGGTGGACTTTTAACATAGAGAAGATAATAGATCTGATGGTCTATTTGACTCTTCTAATGGATTGCTCGTTCACCGCAACTATGGTTGAAAAGTTTTATCATCTACCATATGTTCTAAATCTCTGATTTATTACTGATAAAGGCTATTGATGATGTAAATTATCTTTAGTCATGATATTCTTTACTGGGCAAGTCATGCTCACCCTTTTTGCTTCACAATTCCTTTTAGGTAATAAGAGTGTAGCTGGGTCGAGCGGGAATAACAGGGGAATATAACGGTGGTCTATAGCTATTGAGGTTCTCCCTAAATAGTATGGAAATAATTTTATTGAGAACTTTAGATAAGTGTGTCGTACTGTATATGTCATTTGATATTTAATTTTGGTGAACCGAATAGGGTGAGGTGAACCCAACTTTGGAAGGGTGTTTTGCCACTATCATACAAGATGTCTAATGACATACAACCTCGTGTTATCATAAGACAGGGTTGTGCACATCCACTTGCTGAGTATATCTACGAGCACTATCTATACAATTTTGGAGTTTATTTGAGATATAATTTTTACTTGGAGACATTGGAGATAGTTATATGTCAAGAGAAGACTCACCATTGGAAAGAAGATGATAGTAATCTTCTCATTTTTCTTTGGGGTCTATTGGGTCAACCAAAGATAATTCTATGGACATATGATATCTATTATAACCTAGACGCATGGCCTCCCATATACGATGGTTTCCTTGAGTACTTCCCAAATATTTTAATTTCTTAAATAGTTTTTGACTATACTTTTATGTGAAGTACCATTGTAAGGTTGTGGTCGAGGCACCATGAGAGTTACATACATTTGTATTCTACACGACAGCTCGTGTTGTATAATTAAGTTTGTATTTATATTTTGTACCATGTATTTGGCGACTCAGAATAGGTGATGTATACCTATTTTTGGGGGCATCACATACACTATCTTCCTGAACTATATCAGTTGCAGGACAACATCATCATCATCTATCCCATTGTTTATCATATCCGGGATTTACATTTCGTTTATTTTCAAAATCACCTATCAATTACATTCTCTATAGTGTCCTACTAAGATATTGTGTAGCCTTACGACGCTCTTCCTCCATATTTCGGAACATTGTTCGGCGATCCAATACGTATGATGGTAGCGTCTCAAACTGAATCGGATAACTCATGACTTGATCTTGAGCTCGATTGACCACGGTGGTGAATACGTTGCTCATCTCTTCCATCTTTCTCCTCTTTACTTGTGCGTCCCTCTCTGCTATTCTAGCTCGTTGATAAACTTCATTGTACGCGTCTTCGGCTCTTGCCCTTTTTGTAGATTCCTCCTTCAGCTTTTCTCCAGTACTGCAATCTTCTCCATCATTCGCTCATTCTCTCCTTCAGTGTGGACCAGCTTCTCTTCAAGCGTTGTTGATCGTTCTTCTCGATCCCGGATCTCATCGTCTTTTCTGTGCCATCGAGGAGTACGTTTCTTGACTACTATCTCTTGTAACTCCTCGACAAAGTATCTTGAAGTTCCACATTGCGGTCCATACACCTCGTCAGATATATCTCTGCACCTATCGAATTAAGTGGAAGCTCTTCCTCATCTTCCTCCTCATCCCCCGACTGTGGTAGCTCCACGGGGTCCTCCTCGTCTGTCTCTATCTCATCATCCTCATCAGGTACCCTCTCCTTCTCAACTACTGTGACTGACGAAACTGTTTCTCGTGGCAGTATTTGTTCCCAAATCACCTGAATATCTCTGTAACGATCCAAAATTTCAAAGTGTAATATTAAATATTTATTGAATAATAAATATTTATTTGGTGTGTCTATTGTTGAATTGATGAATCTAAATTTATTATAGAATTTTCTAAATTAAATTAATTTATAATTTAGTGGTTTGTATTATAACATGAGGTGTTATGTTGTTGTGTTGATTTAATAATTTAGATGGTATATTAAATTATTAAATAAAGTTATAATAAAAATTATAATTTGGTGATATTTGCTAAAATGCTATATTTAATTAAAATATATTATGTGACTATAATTATAAATTAAAGTGTTTATTAAAATAAATTAAAAATGATTTAAATTGGTTCTTGTCAAACAAGGCTTAAATATTTTAATTCTTTAAATTTTTAAATGGTTTGCCAAACAAGCCTTATGGCTTTTGATATTTCTAATTTTTAAATAAAATAAACAAAATAAATAAATAAAATAAAATAAAATAATAAATATAATATTTATATTATATACGTTTATTGGTTGGTAACTGATATATTTAGTAGTATTATTAAGGCCATATCAGTTTCTTTTGTTTACGCTTATTATTCAGTTGGTTATACGCATTCTTGTTTGCAAAGTTGAGAGTACTGAGTTTTGTGAGAGTTGAAAGAATTTGAGAAAGAAGGATTTCAAAGCATTTTGTAGTGTTATCATAAAGGTTACAAGCAATTTGAAGGTATTTTTATACAACCTTAATATATATATGTATATGGTTGCATATGTGAACTACGACAAAGTTTTTCTATGCTTTGTGAATTTTAGTTTTTCTGAATTGTTGTTATATAACTGAGTTATGATGGTTATACATGCTTGTAATGATAGAGTTTATGTTTAAATCAAAATTTGCATGTTAATTTTGGATATCAGTAGACATTTTTGACTATATATGTATCTTTCCGTATGTTCATGATAGTATCAATTTTAGTGGCCAATTCTTATGTAAAACTATAAATTGAAGTTTGTATATGGTAATTCATTGAGATACGAACGTAACGTAATTGGAATGGATTGATTTGGCCAACAAATGAATTCACATTGATGATTTCTTGAATGAATATCAAAAATGGAGTTTTATATGAAAAACATGAATTTTGAGAAATTAAAATAGTTTTAGTTGGTGTTAAATTGTTCTAGTTGGTTGTAAATGTGAGCAATTATGTTTATGATTGTTGTATATTTATGTTACGTGTTATTATCACTATTTGATGGGTGAAAATTGTGTTTGTTGGGCTAAATTCGGCTACTCTTCATTAGCCTCTCTGTGTCTGTCACGAACAAGCCTTGTTGCTTGTGCGTTACGAAGTAAAAATGGTGGCAGTACTTGCCACGGCCCCTGAACCTTTGTATGGTGTAAATTGCGCTATACACTAGGTTGAGATTAAAGCTCGTTGTTCTTTGCAGACTTTGTAACTCCTTTCTAGTTGGGTTTAAGGTTATGTTAAGGAGTTAAATTTGTAGCAAGGAAGTTAATTCAGTAGCGTGGCATGTCATTGATGATTTCAATTTTATAAAATAATTGGAAGTGATGAACGTGTTATATTGCAAGTTAATTAGTTAATTAACGTTAGACAAATGTTGCGAAGTAAAATGCTTTTAGTTTCTAAAATGTGAATGGTAATGAACATTTTTGGTATGTTAGCATATCTAATAGATATTGTGGTTCTAAAATTATATGTAGTTGTTCGTGAGTTTAATTTTATAGCTTACGCTCAAGGCAAGTTTTCTAATTCTATATTTAAATTGAGCAAGTTTCTAAACTTCTCTTTTTACATTAAGCAAGCCTTTTATCCTTATATTTCTGTTGAGCTAGTTCTTACTTTAAAGTTTCGTTAAACAAACTATTGTATTCTTAATCATGATTTGAACAATCTAGCTATGACACTATTGTATTCAACCAAGTTTGAAGTCCAATACTTATTGATGCATTCTAACTTGTTTATTGTTAGACAAGTTTCATTTTTGTTATTCGGATATTATGAATGCAGTTTTCTTGAATTCTAATTTGAAATGTTGAATCATTATAGTTCATTTATTTGACACAAGTCATTTTCATGATAAGTGAGCTTTGTTTTCAGCTTGCTATTACTTAATGTTTATTCAATAATTCATAGTCCTAGCTTAATTTTATTCAAGCAAGGTTTATTATTGTCAGTCAATACTTATGCTTTGTAGTTGTTTCTAAGCATGAGATCAAGTATAGAGCAGGTTACAACTTACACTTATTCATTGTTTCATATTATTATTGATGTTGTTGTATTATCAAACACTATTGATTCAACTAGTCCTCTAGTTGATGTGCGTTAAACTTCAAATTACACTTGAAAGCTTATCCAAACCAAACTTTCTTTGGTGTGGACTTGTACTCTAAATACTTAGATGAACAACCCTATATCAGGGGATTATTTTAGAGCTACGCAATAGCGTTAAAATGTTTGCGCAATACATAGTGCAAAGGGCTGATCACCTGGAGTACGGAATGATGGCCCATATAGTCGTTTAGACTATTAAAGGTTACAGTAAAACACCTGTGAACCTGGGACATAGATGATGATTATAGTCTTCTAGACTGTTAAAGGTTTAAGTAGAAATACTTGAAAACCTAGAATAGAGTTCATGGTTTTATGACCCTCAGTTATGTTTATTCTATATTTTGGATTTCAGTTCCTAATTATCATTGTTGGAGTACTATCCAGTTTTTGATGAGCCTATTAGTTGGCAGTTATTATTATTATACTCCTGTTGATCCATTATTATATCCAGTGAACAATTGTTTTGCTCACTCTTGCATATTTATAAACTCATTGCAGCTAAAGTGGAGAAGGTAGATGAGCCTTCGTCTAGCAAAGGAAAGGGAAAAATGTACAATTGATGAAGACTTGTAATTTTGATTATGAATATGATATTAGACTATTATTTGTTATGATGATCTTAGACTTTATCTTAATGATGTTATGTAATAATTTATTTTCCACTTTTGAATGATGTTTAAAGGTTAGATAACCTGGGATGTTTTTGAACTTATTGATGTAACCCTATTTAAGGGGAGGATTTTATGATTCAAATATTATTTTATTTGGGTAGATAGTATGAGTACTTGTTTAGTGAGCACCAAATCTTGTGGGAATGAAGTACCTAGATTTGGGGGTGTCACAATCTCGAGGCTCCTCCTCTCTAGCCTGACTGGATCCTCTTATATTAGTCATCCTGTCAACCAAAGTTTAAGTTTTTAATTACTAATCATTACTACTCGACACTCACGAGCACATAAATTATTATCACATAAGCACATAAGTGTTTTATAACTTTTTCTTTCCTAAAACTCGATAAGAGTTTATCATCACTATCTTTTCAAAGGTTACTTCCTAAGGCTTTTCCCCCACCTAAGGTTCATAACCTAAGGCTTTGATACCAACCTGTGACACCCCCAAATCTAGGTACTTCATTCCCACAAGATTTGGTGCTCACTATTCAAACATTTATACTATCTATCCAAATAAAATAATATTTGAATCATAAAACCTCCCCTTAAATAGGGTTACATCAATAAGTTCAAAAACATCCCAGGTTATCTAACCTTTAAACATCATTCAAATGCGAAATTAAATTATTACATAACATCATTAAAACAAAGTCTAAGATCATCATAACAACTACTGCCATGGGAAACGGTTCTGTCGGTCCCAGTAGTTGAGCAGGAGAGGGTACCTGACGAGGATGATGAGATAGAGACGGACGAGGAGGACCCCGTGGAGCTGCCACAATCGGAGGATGAGGAGGAAGAGCTTCCACTCAATTCGATAGCTGCCCGTATGTATGATGAGGTGTATGACCGCAATGTTGAAACAAGACACCGTCGAGGAGTTGTAGGAGATAGCAGCTGAACAAAAAACCTTGATGGCACAGAAAGACGATGAGATCCATGATCGAGAAGAATGACTGAACAACGTTGAAGAGAAGCTAATCCACACAGAAGGGGAAAACGAGAAAATGATGGAGAAGATTGCAGACTTGGAGAATAAACTGAAAGAGGAATCTACTAAGAGGGCAAGGGCTGAAGATGCGTACAATGGAGCTTATCAACGAGCCGGAATAGCAGAGAGTGATGCACAAGCCAATAGGAGGAAGATGGAAGAAATGAGTAACGTATTCAACACTGTGGTCAATCGAGCTCAAGATCGAGACATGAGTTATCCGATTCAGTTCGAGATGCTACCATCATACGTATTGGATCGCCGAACAATGTTCCGAATTATGGAGGAAGAGCGTCGTAAGGCTACGTAGTATCTTAGTAGGACATTGTAGAGATTGTAATTAATAGGTGATTTTGAAAATAAATGAAATGTAAATCCCGGGTATGATAACCAATAGGATAGATGATGGTGATGTTATCCTACAACTATTATAGTTCAGGAAAGTAATGTAAATAGCAGTGATGCTATTATTTTGATGTTTTTTTTATGATGAATGAATAAAAGTTATTATTTTATTCAAAGTGTTAAGTGTTACGTGATAAACTGTTATGATGTGTGTGCGACTTAAGTATATAATACTTAAGAGATTGAATAGAATCCGATGGATGTATTTTAACAGAAAATGGCTTCAAGACGTTAACCACCACGACGGAGAATCGTTGAGAAAAACAACAACAACAATGTGGAAGAAAACCCTGTTCAGTGACGTTACTGACGAGTGTTTTGCAGAATCAATCTCAGAACCAAGGTACTACATTTAAGGCCTTCAAGGCAGTTGGGCCACCAGAATTTCGAGGGTCCATGAATCCAGTTAAAGCACAGACTTGGATTATGGAGATTGTGAAGGTTTTTGATGTTGCTAGGGTAGAGGATAACCAGAAGACTGCTTTTGCAACGTTTATGTTGAAAGACGAGGCTAGCTATTGGTGGCAGGCCAACAAAACTCGGGAAGGACCAGGAGTGATGACCTGGGATAGGTTTAAGGAGCTGTTCTTCGAGACCTATTTCCCAGAGAGTTCGAAGAGTCAGCTAGAGGTTCAATTTTTGGAATTGAAGTAGGGAACAATGTCGGTGTCTGAGTATGCCGCAAAATTCAACGAGTTGGAAAGGTTTGCGCCATATCAGGTCAGCATAGACGAGCGCAAGGCGAAGAGGTTTGAGTAGGGACTAAAACCCTGGTTGTACAGTAGGGTATCCCTGTTCCAATTGAAGACATTTGCAGTAGTGATGGAGAAGGCGATTCTCGCTGAAAGTGGAGGCGAGGCAGTAAAAAAGCATAATCAAGAGTAGAGGAAGAAGAAAAGTGAAGGTGAAGCTAAGAGTGGTGGTAACGGTAGTAATGGCAACAACCTGAAGAGGAAGTGGAATGGGAATGGAGGCTGAAATCGCAAAAAACCGAAGAAATAAGAAGTTCGAAGCATGTGCTACGTGCGAAAAGTTTCATAAGGGAGTGTGTTTGCTGGGGAAATGAGTATGCTTTAATTGTGGCCAGGAGGGTCACATCGCCCTAAATTGCACTCAAGCTAAGAAGAATGTGTGCTTCACGTGAGGATCCAAGGATCACTTTGCTCGTGAATGCCCTAAGAAGAGATCTAGTGGGACAAATGGGAGCAAGGGAAATGCTAGTGGAGGTGAGTTGGCTATTGCGGGACCAACAACAACAAATAAGCCCACAGCCAGAACCTTCAACATAATGGTGCAGGATGCGGTGCAATCAAAAGATGTCATGTCAGGTATTATCCCAATCAATGATATTGATGCATATGTATTATTTGATTCGGGTACTACTTGCTCGTTTATATCTGATGATTTTGCTAAGAAGTTAGAAATACCTTGTGTAGAATTGAAATTTCCTTTAAATATAGAAATTACGAATAGTGAAGTGATTCCTGTTAGGTTCATATACAAGAACTGTAGGGTGAACATTAAGGGGAATATTATGGCAGTAGATTTAATCCCGATAAAACTCGAAGATTTCGATGTTATTTTGGGAATGGATTGGTTATTCAATTATGGAGCGATAATTGATTGCCAAAAGAAGTGTGTAAACCTTATGACACCGTTAAAGGTAGGTTTTCATGGTAGCAAATCACCTAGACAAATGAAATGTCTGACGATAATGCAGGCCAAAAAAGTTATTGAGTAAGGGCTGTGTGGGGTATTTAGCTTACATAGTCGACACTCAAAAGGAGAAGGGTATGAAATTGGAGGAAATACCGGTGGTTAGGGAGTTTGTGGACGTGTTTCCGGATGATTTGCCAGGACTTCCACCTGACCGAGAAATTGAGTTTGTAATCGACTTAGCGTCAGGAACCGCTCTAATATCGAAGGCCCCGTACAGAATGGCCCTGGTGGAAATGAAGGAATTAATGGTACAACTGTAGGAGCTGCTAGACAAGAAGTATATTCAGCCGAGTGTGTCACCGTGGGGAGCCCCGGTGTTGTTTGTGAAGAAGAAGGATGGGTCAATGTGTCTTTCCATTGATTATAGGGAATTGAACAAAGTCACTATTAAAAACAAATATCCATTGCTGAGAATAGATGACTTGTTTGATCAATTGAAGGGTGCTAGATATTTCTCGAAAATAGACTTGAGAAGTGGATATCATCAATTGAAAGTGAGGAAAGAGGATGTACCAAAGACGGCATTCCGAACTAGGTATGAACATTACGAATTTTTAGTAATGTCATTTGGTTTGACAAACGCCCCTGCAGCGTTCATGGATTTGATGAACATAGTGTTTAAACCATTTTTGGACAAGTTTGTGGTGGTGTTTATCGATGATTTTCTAGTGTACTCTAAAACCCAAGAGGAACACACGGAACACTTACGTCTGACGTTGGAGATGTTAAGAAAAGAAAAGTTATACGCGAAATTCTCTAAATGTGAATTTTGGCTGGAACGTGTACAATTTCTTGGGCATGTAATCGACAAAGATGGGATTTCCGTGGATCCATCAAAAGTTGAAGATGTGATAAATTGGGAACAACCAAGAAATCCATCAGAAGTAAGAAGTTTCTTGGGGTTGGCAGGATACTATAGATGATTTATTCAAGATTTTTCCAAGATTGCTACTCCGTTGACAAATTTGACAAGGAAATCTGTAAAATTTGTTTAAACGGAAAAATGTGAGGAAAGTTTTCAAGAACTGAAGAAAAAGTTAAGTGTGGCACCTGTGTTGTCATTACCGGATAATACAGGAAACTTTGTGGTGTATAGTGATGCTTCAAACAAAGGATTAGGTTGTGTTCTTATGCAGAACGACAAGGTTATTGCGTATGCATCAAGGCAATTGAAGGACTACGAAAAAGGATATCCGACTCATAACTTAGAGTTGGCAGCGGTTGTGTTCGCACTGAAGATATGGAGAAACTATCTCTATGGAGAAAAATGTGAGATCTACACAGACCATAAAAGTCTGAAGTATATTTTCACATAGAAAGACTTGAACATGCGGCAAAGGAGATGGATGGAATTGATAAAGGATTACGATTGTGAGATCTTTTATCATCCAGGCAAAGAAAACATGGTTGCAGATGCCTTAGGTAGGAAAGGCAGAGAAAAGCTGATGTTGTTAACAGATAAGGAGGAGCTTACTACAGCAATGTCAAGGCTAGAGTTGGAAATCAAATTTTCCAGAAGAGTCCGATGAAAAATTATTCCAGATAGAAACTAGCCAAACTTTGGTGGACAAAGTGAACAACGTGCAACTACAGGATGAAGAATGCAAGAAAATAAAGCAAAGTGTAGTCGAGGGTAAAGAAATGAATTATAAGGTCGATGCTGAGGGAATGCTAAGATACGAGGGACAAATTTGGGTTCCAGTACAGGATATCAAAGAAGAAATCTTGACTGAAGCACATAGCTCAAGATATTCAATTCATCTGGGAAGTACGAAAAATATATCAGGATTTACGGCGTCATTTTTGGTGGTCGAACATGAAAAGAGATGTTTCAGAATGCGTTGCAAAGTGCTTGACATGTCAGAAAGTGAAGGCCGACCATCAACGACCAAGCGGATTACTTCAACCATTGGAAATACCAGAATGGAAGTGGGAACATATCACAATGGCTTTTGTGGTAGGTCTTCCAATGACTCAGAAAGGATACGATGCGATATGGGTGATAGTGGACAGATTGGCAAAATCTGCACACTTTTTGCCAATAAAGATTAGATTTAACCTTGATCAGCTGGAGAAACTATACGTTAAGGAGATTGTCTCGAGACATGGAGTTCCAGTATCAATTGTATCAGATAGAGATCCGAGATTCACATCAAATTTCTGGAAGAGACTGCAAGAATGCATGGGAACGCAATTGAAGATGAGCACAACATATTATCTGCAAACCGATGGGTAAAGCGAAAGAACGATCTAGACACTTGAAGATATGCTTAAAGCGTGCATCATAGATTTCAAAGGAAACTGAGATGATCATCTACCGTTGGTGGAATTTGCATACAACAGTTACCACACAAGCATTGGTATGCCGCCATACGAGGCGTTATACGGCAAGAAATGCAGAACTCCACTATGCTGGGATGAAGTTGGAGAACGTCAACTATTAGGCCCAGAAATGGTTCAGCAGACCGCTCAAGTAGTCAAACTCATTAGAGCAAGATTGGTAGCTGCTCAAGATTGACAGAAAAAGTATGCTGATCAACACATTCAAAGTCGTGAATTTGAAGCAGGAAGTTTCGTGTTTCTGAAAGTCTCTCCTTGGAAGGGGAAAATTCATTTTGGCAAGAAAGGAAAGCTCAGCCCAAGGTTTATTGGACCTTTCAAAATTTTATGCAAAGTGGGATAGGTGGCTTATGAGGTAGCTTTACCTCCAGAATTAGAGCATGTGCACAATATTTTTCATGTATCGATGTTGGGACCTTATAAACCCGATTACAAGCATGTGATTGAGTATGAACTGTTACAGTTCAATAAAGATTTGTTTTACGAAGAGATTCCTATCCAGATAGTCGACATGAAAGAACAAGTGCTCAGGAATAAAGTGATACTTAATATATATATGTATATGGTTGCATATGTGAACTACGACAAAGTTTTTCTATGCTTTGTGAATTTTAGTTTTTTCTGAATTGTTGTTATATAACTGAGTTTTGATGGTTATACATGCTTGTAATAATAGAGTTTATGTTTAAATCAAAATTTGCATGTTAATTTCGGATATCAGTAGACATTTTTGACTGTATATGTATTTTTTCATATGTTCATGAATAATATCAATTTTAGTGGCCAATTCTTATGTAAAACTGTAAATTGAAGTTTGTATATGGTAGTTCATTGAGATACAAACGTAACGTAATTGGAATGGACTAATTTGGCCAACTAATGAATTCACAATGATGATTTCTTGAATGAATATCAAAAATGGAGTTTTATATGAAAAACATGAATTTTGAGAAATTAAAATAGTTTTAGTTGGTGTTAAATTATTTTAGTTGGTTGTAAATGTGAGAAATCATGTTTATGATAGTTGTATATTTATGTTACGTGTTATTATCACTGTTTGATGGGTGAAAATTATGTTTGTTGGGCTAAAGTCGGCTACTATTCATTAGCCTCTCTGCGTCTGTTCAATACGAACAAAATTGCCTTGTAGTGCCGAGGAAAAAAGCAGTAGCAATTGCCTTGGGTCTGCCTTTTTATGTATTGGTATGCCATACTATTGGGTTGAGATTCTGGCTTTTGTTGTTGCTGCAGACTTTGTAACTTCTTTCTAGTTGGGTTTAAGGTTATGTTAAGGAGTTAAATTTGTAGCAAGGAAGTTAATTCAGTAGAGTGTCATGTCATTGATGATTTCAATTTTGTAAAATAATTGGAAGTGATGAACGCGTTCTATTGCAAGTTAATTAGTCAATGAACGTTGGATAAATGTTGCGAAGTAAAACGCTTTGAGTTTCTGAAATGTGAATGGTAATGAACATTTTTGGTATGTTAGCATATCTAATAGATATTGTGGTTCTAAAATTATATGTAGGTGATTGTGAGTTTAATTTAAAGCTTACGCTCAAGGCAAGTTTTCTAACTCTATATTTACGTTGAGCAAGTTTCTAAACTTCTCTTTTTACATTAAGCAAGCCTTTTATCCTTATATTTCTGTTGAGTTAGTTCTTACTTTAATGTTTCGTTAAACGAACTATTGTATTCTTAATCATGATTTGAACAATCTAGCTATGACACTATTGTATTCAACCAAGTTTGAAGTCCAATACTTATTGATGCATTCTAATTTGTTTATTGTTAGACAAGTTTTATTATTGTTATTCGGATATTATGAATGCAGTTTTCTTGAATTCTAATTTTAAATGTTGAATCGTTATAGTTCATTTATTTGACACAAGTCATTTTCATGATAAGTGAGCTTTATTTTTAGCTTGCTATTACTTAATGTTTATTCAATAATTCATAGTCCTAGCTTAATTTTATTCAAGCAAAGTTTATTATTGTAATTCAATACTTATGCTTTGTAGTTGTTTCTAAGCATGAGATCAAGTATAGACGGTTAAACACACTTATTCATTGTTTCATATTATTATTGATCAACTGTTGTATTATCAAACACTATTGATTCAACTAGTCCTCTAGTTGATGTGCGTTAAACTTCAAATTACACTTGAAAGCTTATCCAAACCAAACTTTCTTTGGTGCGGACTTGTACTCTAAATACTTAGATGAACAACCCTATAGCAGGGGATTATTTTAGAGGTACGCAATAGCGTTAATATGTTTGCGTAATGCATAGTACAAAGTGCTGATCACCTGGAGTACGGAATGATGGTCCATATAGTCGTTTAGACTATTAAAGGTTATAGTAAACCACATGTGAGCCTGGGACATAGATGATGATTATAGTATTCTAGACTATTAAAGGTTAAAGTAGAAATACTTGAAAACCTAGAATAGAGTTCATGGTCTTATGACCCTCAGTTATGTTTATTCCATATTTTGGATTTCAGTTCCTAATTATCATTGTTGGAGTACTATCCAGTTTTTGATGAGCCTATTAGTTGGCAGTTATTATTATTAAACTCCTGTTGATCTATTATTATATCTAGTGAACAATTGTTTTGCTCACTCTTGCATATTTATAAACTCATTGCAGCTAAAGTGGAGAAGGTAGATGAGCCTTCGTCTAGCAAAGGAAAGGGAAAAATGTATAAGTGATGAAGACTTGTAATTTTGATTATGAATATGATATTAGACTTTTATTTGTTATGATGATCTTAGACTTTATCTTATTGATGTTATGTAATAATTTATTTTCCACTTTTGAATGATGTTTAAAGGTTAGATAACCTGGGATGTTTTTGAACTTATTGATGTAACCCTATTTAAGGGGAGGATTTTATGATTCAAATATTATTTTATTTGGGTGGATAGTATGAATGCTTGTTTAGTGAGCACCAAATCTTGTGGGAATGAAGTACCTAGATTTGGGGGTGTCACAATCTCGAGGCTCCTCCTCTCTAACCTGACTGGATCCTCTTATATTACTCATCCTGTCAACCAAAGTTTAAGTTTTTTAATTACTAATCATTACTACTCGACACTCACGAGCACATAAATTATTATCACATAAGCACATGAGTGTTTTATAACTTTTTCTTTCCTAAAACTCGATAAGAGTTTATCATCACTATCTTTTCAAAGGTTATTTCCTAAGGCTTTTCCCCCCACCTATGGTTCATAATCTAAGGCTTTGATACCAACCTGTGACACCCCCAAATCTAGGTACTTCATTCCCACAAGATTTGGTGCTCACTATTCAAACATTCATACTATCTACCCAAATAAAATAATATTTGAATCATAAAACCTCCCCTTAAATAGGGTTACATCAATAAGTTCAAAAAAATCCCAGGTTATCAAACCTTTAAACATCATTCAAATGTGGAATTAAATTATTACATAACATCATTAAAACAAAGTCTAAGATCATCATAATAAATAAAGGTACAAATCAGCATCATTTGTACAATTTTCCCTTTCCTTTGCTAGTTAAAGGTTCATCTACCTTCTCCACTTTAGCTGCAATGAGTTTATAAATATGCAAGAGTGAACAAAACAATTGCTCACTGGATATAACAATTAATCAACAAGAGGATAATAATAATAATAACTGCCAACAAATAGGCTCATCAAAACTGGATAGTACTCTAACAATGATAATCAGGAACTAAAATCCAAAATATGGAATAAACATAACTAATGGTCATAAGACCATGAACCATGTCCACGATTTATGTAGTAATCTTTCAACTCCAACTTTAACTTGATCATAAGACTATAAAGATTTGCTTTCGTACTTAGGGGATCGACCCTTCGTACAATGTATTGTGCACAAATATTTTAACGCTACGCGTAAGTTAACCCCTAATAATAATAGGGTTATTCATCTCTGTATTTAGAGTACAAGTCCGCCCCAAAGAAAGTTTTGGTTTGGATAAGCTTTCAAGGGTAATTTGAAGTTCAACGAACATGAACTAGAGGACTAGTTGAATTAATAGTGTTTAAGAATCATAACAGGTGTTTAATTAACAATATGACATAGAAGAATTGAGAATCATAAATGAACTGGTGATACATATCAAACTCTTGCTTGAAATAACTATAGAGCATAAGTATTTAATAAAATGACTAAAATGGTTAACCTTTGCTTGAACAATAAATAAGCTAAGGTTAGAGTCTTATAACATTGGAAATGATTTTACTGAATGTACAATAACTAATAGCAAGCTGGAAACTAAAAACTTGCCCAATCATGGTATTAAATTCATGCAAGGGTTAAAACAGTTCAATAATAGAAACGAGAATTCAAAAACAAAGTTCATTATATAATAATATAATTCAAGAAACTTGCTTAACTATAAACAAGTTAGAATAAATCAACAAATGAGGATTCAAGTAACACTAGAGTTAAACTTAATTCGAATGAACTAGAATGATTGATTTATTCAATCAACAGTTGAAATAGAAAGCTTGCTCAATCAAAGAATAAAGCTTCATAATGTAATAATGGAACTAGCTCAACGAAAATAAAGAATTAAGAAACTTTCTCAATGTAAAAGATAGAGTTTAGAGACTTGTTCAATGTAAATATAGAGTTAGAAAACATGCCTTGAGCGTAAGCTATAAAGTAAAACTCACGATCACCTACATATAATTTTAGAACCACAATACCTATTAGATATGCTAACATATCATAACATGTTCATGACCATTCACATTTCAGAAACTCTAAGTGTTTTACTTAGCAACACTTGTCTAACTTTCATTATGTATACCAAACTATCACACAACGCATTCTCGATTTACTAATCACTTTTAAAATTTTGAATTCATAAACCACATAACATGACTCTATTTAACCTTGTTGTTACATGATTCTTACATTCTATAACCTTAAGCTAGGCTACAACGAGCAACCAAAGTTTGCAGAATAAAAAGACTTCAGTGTCTGAAAATGGGCACTCGTGCGACCGCACGAGTTTTATATGGGGATGCCACGCGCCCGCTCCTAAGGGCTGCGCGCCCGTGGAACTTGCAGAATCCAGTTTTTCAAAACAGAGCTTCAACACATTTTATTAAGCTAACTAACACGAATTTCACCCATCAAACAGTGATATTAACACGTAAAATAAATATACAACTATCATAAACATGATTGCTCACATTTACAACCAATTGGAACAATTTAACACCAACTAAAACTATTTTAATTTCTCAAAATCCATGTTTTTCATATAAAACTCTATTTTTGATATTCATCCCAAAAATCATCACTGTGAATTCATTATTTGGCCAAATCACTCCATTCCAATTACGTTATGTCCGTATTTCAACAAACTAGCATAAACAAAACTCAATTAACATTTTAGCATGCAATTTGACCCTCAAAATTGATACTTATATAGCTACACATGAAAAACATAAACACTGACAAAATTTTTCTACTATGAACTATAATTAACATGAATTTCTTATTTTACACATAACCCTAGCATCATAAACATGTATCATCACAATTATTCAATTATCTAGCAATAATTCGAAGAGATGAAATTTACAAAACATGAAATTTTTTCCTTAAAACCATATATATATATATATATATATATATATATATATATATATATATATATATATAACACTAAGGTTGTGAACATACCTTCAATTTAGCTTGCACAATCTTGCAATAGTAGACAATTTCTCAGGTTTCACTCTCAACTCTCTCGATTCTC
Organism: Panax ginseng; assembly: GCA_020205605.1. Classification (NCBI taxonomy): domain Eukaryota; kingdom Viridiplantae; phylum Streptophyta; class Magnoliopsida; order Apiales; family Araliaceae; genus Panax; species Panax ginseng. The sequence goes on along the minus strand of CM035134.1, from coordinate 57,339,086 downwards.
TCTGAAGCTCTCATCTCACTCAAACTTTTGCAAACAAGAATGCGTAATAAGAAAATCAACTGGTACTCAAGCGCTAGAATAAAACTGATCACCCCTTAATAACCCTACTAATTGTAAAATCAATTACTAACGTATATAACATAAATATATTATATTTATTATTTATTTTATTTTTATTATATTATTTATTTTATTTAAATTAGAAATTCAAAAGCCATAGCCATAAGGCTTTGTTTGGCAAATGATTTAAAATTAAAGAGTTAAAATACTTAAGCCTTGTTTGACAAAAACTAATTTAAATCCTTTTTAATTTATTTTAATAAACACTTTAGTTTATAAACTATAATTCACATATTATTTTTATATCCAACATTAACCCATTAAATTAATCACATACTATATTTTAATTAAATATAGCCTTTTAGCAAATATCACCAAATTATAATTTTCATTATAACTTTATTTAATAATTTAACATATCATCTAAATTATTAAATCAACACAACAACGTAACACCTCACGTAATAATATAAATCTCTAAATTATAAATTAATTTAATTTAGATTCATCAACCATCACATCAATAAAATATTTATTTAACAATAAACACCTCAAATAATATTTATATAACTCAATAAATATTTAAATTACAATTTAAAATTTCGGACCATTACATACTTAGTTGTAAGGCAAGTTTATAGGCCACAGTTCCTGCTCGATCGAGGATTTCAAATGGGCCAATTAAATCGAGGGTTGAGATAACGCCTTCTTGAACCTTCTTCTTCACATTCATCAGATTCGGGTCTGTAGCTTGAGCGGCTTTTAACTTTATCGATTAAAGTCAATTCTACTCGTATATTCGTTATCTTCACGTGGGTCCCTAGAGTCTTTTACTCTATCTTCATCATCTGTAAGTTATACGAAATGGATTTTTGTGTTAACAACATCACACTAGTAAACGCATACGATCTTCTACTCAACGCGTTAGCTACCACGTTCACTCTTCCACAATGATATTGAATGGTATAGTCGTAGTCTTCAACAGCTCGAGCCAACATCTTTGGCGCATTATACGTTCGTTTTGGTTGAAAAAATGTTTAAGGGTTGAAGAAATGGGTTTTGTACTGGGGTCAATACAAAATTCGATTTCACACTCTGGGGTAGGCCAGGAAATTCTTCGAGAATACGTCAGGAAATTTATTAACGATAGAAATATCATTTAAAAACTGTGACTCTCATCCAAGACTTGGATATCACATGAAATTAAGGTTTCTACTAACAAAGTTTCAACCAATAAGTCAAAGTCTAACTTCTTTGGGGTCAAATTTAAACGTTGAGTGTAAGAAAGAGAGATAAATGAATGGGTAGAACCAGTATCTAATAAGGTATAGACTTCGCAAGAATTTATAATTAACTAACCCGTGCTAACTTCGTTCGGGTTACTCACTTTTTGAGAAGTCACGAAAAACGCTCTTCTTGAAACCACCGACTTTGTTTTGTCCGTATCCGCCTTTGGTGCCACCGTCCCAGCTGGACTAGATTTTGCTATAGGATAAAATCGAGCTATGTGACCATCTTTACCACAACTAAAACATACCTTGGAAGGCTGAGAACAGTTTGGACTTATGTGTCCCTCCTCTCCGCATCTATAGCATCTAACTAGCGGTCGTTCTCTTCCCCTAGAATTTGTTACTGGTGTTGGTGTTGCTGCCGACGTCTTCCCATCATCGTTAAATCTTCTCTTCTTGAATTTTCCACTTCTATTATCTTGGCCATGATTACCCCCGAAGTGGTTACCATTCTTGGCATGATAATTTCCCCCACGATGGTTATCATTGTTCTGATGGCCGTTGCCACCAGTACAATTATTATCATGTTGTTGGTCGTTGCCTTATGGTTGTGCTGACTCATTATCGCGCTCCAATAACTGAGCCCTATTCACAACATCTAAATATAAACAAAGTTTGTGAGAAATGAGGTATTGACGTATATTGGGTTTCAAACCTCTTAGAAACATTCGCGTCATTCGCTCCTCATTATCGACCAAATGGGATGCAAATCGGGATAACTCCGCAAATTTAGTCTCGTATTGCAACACGGTCATATTGTTTTGCTCCAACTTGATGAATTCTACCTCCTTCACGTGATGAATACTTTCGGGAAAGTACTTGTCGTTGAACAACTCTTGGAAATTATCCCAAGACATCTTGAGTGCGTCAGGCTGGGTACGTTTTACAAATTCCCACCAATTAATAATATGCTTCTTCACACAACATAAAGGTGGAAAAGGGAACCTTTTTCTCCTCGGAGCATCCCAAGACATCAAATATCTTGGTGATCTGCTTTAACCACGTCTCCGCCTTAAGTGGTTCTGGCTTTCCCAAAAACTCCGGTGGTCCCAGCTCTTTGAACTGCTTAGCGGTGACCGCCAAGTGAAAACGCCATTATTTTCACCTACATTTTGAGCGAGTCTCTCTCACGATGTTGCATGAATTGCATAAAGCCTCCGAACATCCCATCGTTCATCATCATCGATCGGTGTTGTTATTTACCTGAGGATTATTGTCTTCCTATTGCACATTTTCCTGGGTATTGATCGTTGGTGACTCAACGGTCTCATGTGCTTTATTGCTGATCTCAACATTTTCAGATGCCATTTTCAAACACTGTCACAAAACAAGGGTTAATTGACATATCACATATTATCCCTATACTCTTACTGACCAATTAAATACCAAATAAACTTAGGTAGGTCATACTAGCGAAGGAATTCCCGTCTCTCTCCCTCCTAGTTCTTGTCTCACATCTCGGCCCAGGATCATATCCTAAGCTTTGATACCAGTTGTGAGGCCCCTAAAAGCGGTATACATCACCCATCTTGGGTCACCAGATACATGGTACATAAATCCAAATACAACTTAATTATACAACTGTCGTGTAAAAATACGACAAAACATAGCTGGGAGTTTAAACAAGAATATTGCCTTCTAGACAATATCCACACTCAATGAAGTCCTCATTACAATTATTGTCACACTATTTCACAGAATAGTGAGGACTATTAAAGCCACTTATCCTGGACCATCACTCCATTCCCCGACTCGTCCCAGCTATATTGTTATTTCCTGAAGAGAACAATGAAAGAAAGGGTGAGCTCAACTAGCCCAGTAAGAAATATTATGACTAAGATAATGCGGAATAAATTATCCTTAGCCTTCAACAAAGATAACAACCGATAGAATACAATAGACAACAAGTTTTAGATCAACAAGCTGCAATGAATAAACAATCCATTAGAAGAGTCAGTAGAGGCATAAAATCTACTATCTTCTATGATTTAAAAAGTTTTCATCAACTTTATCATTTGAAACTCGACTTAATAAATAAAATCGAATCATCCCTGCACCACGGCTAAGGATATTCATGTAATCATCAATGGTCATGATTATACCGAATAATCCCTGGTCATAATCATACCAACAACTACCCATCAATGAACTGCAGGGTAATGAAGACTTTTACCGCATCATTCGTTACATTACGGTCATGATTATACCGAATAATCCCTGGTCATAATCATACCAAGTCCATCTATGCATGTAAGCCAAAGATGACTTTAATCACAATATAAGCGTGAGGATGATGACAATGACATAATAATTCAATAAAACAAGTTCAAGGATAGATTTTTAAGATTTATAATTTAATTTATTCAGAGTTTAATAATGTTCAAATGGTCAACATGATACTTCTTTGTGGTGTAAAATTCAAGAATAATATTCATGTACCAAAAATAATTTGGACAAAAAAGAAATATATTTTTCGGGTAAATAGTAACTCGTGAATAGTATCCCATGAATAGTACTTTAGGAATAGTACCTCGTGAATAGTACCCCAACATGAAAGGTACCCCAAATACCCGAGTGAATAATATTCGAGTGAATAGTAATTTGGATGAATAGTAACTCGTGAATAGTACTTCGACACGAAAAATGCCCCAAATACCCGAGTGAATAATACTAGAGTGAAGAGTAACCCAGGAATAGTAACTCGTAAATAAAATACCAAATAAAATGATATTTCATGACGAGTACAAAAAAATGATATCTCATATGAGTATAATAGAAAATACAAAACTGCAAATGGATTTTCATCCGCCATGCGGTAATCCATGTAGACATATCATTTCCACAATTTAATAAAGAATGAATACGAAAGGTCATTCACCAGGTATGCGATAGACCGCACAGACGGGTTATTCCCAACAAAATAATAAAGAATGGAATAACATAAGAATTCACCAGGCATGCGATAGACTGCACAGACATGTTATTCCCAACAGAATAATAAATAATGGAACCAGGTCATGCGTAATACGCACAGACATGATATTCCAACAGAATAATAAAGAATGGAACCAAGTCATGCGTAATCCGCACAGACAGGATATTCCAACAGAATAATAAAGAATGGAATAACAGAAGAATTTCACCATGTATTCGGTACTTCTCATAGACAGGTTATTCCAAACATAATAATAAAGAATGGAATAACAGAAGAATCTCACCATGTATGCGGTATGTCGCATAGACAGGTTATTCCAACATAATAATAAAGAATGGAATAACAGAAGAATTTTACCATGTATGCGGTACTTCGCATAGATAGGTTATTCCAACATAATAATAAAGAATGGAATAACAGAAGCTCTCTTCATGAATACCAAATAAATAATACCCCTTACCTTAGAAAAAAATTGGATACTGGAATAGTGAGGTAGCAGACTTCTCTTCTTCTTTCTCTCTATAATTTCTCTCTATAACAATTGCTCTATAACTTTAGTGAATTAGTGAGAAATGAAGGAAGAATGAGCTTCTATTTATAGAAAATATAGTTTCAATAATTGCACATTTTTGGGCTCAGAATATTACAGTATAATACCTTCCTCTTTTCCTTCATTTTTAATTTAGTCCTGCAAGTATTATCAAACTTGCACCACCTCCCCTAATAGTAAATCATGTGAATCAATAGTTCTAGACATGTGAAAATACGAATTACAGTATAGTACCTCCATCTATACCTCCATTTTTAACTTAGTCATGCAAATATTATCAATCTTGCACCACTTCCCCTAATAGTACAAGAATGTGAATCAATATTACACACATGTGAACAAATAGTTATAATCATGTGAATCAATAGCAATTAATTTCTCATTTGTCCGGTTAATTACCCGATTGGTAAATATAACCTCCAGACATTAATTATTATCAAAATAAATGTCGATTTCCACTAACACTAATAATTCCAACACAATGGAACTATCAATTTCATCCTTAATCATCACGAACTTATTCATCATTAATATTATAATTCACAATATTTAATAACCAAGTCGTTCCCAGGAAAGAGGGGGCTTTCCGATAAGGATTTCTCCTTATTGGCGCGCAATTAGGTGACCAAACCTCTCATTGACAGAACTTCTAGACATTATCAATATTGCAAATAATAATATGAATAACTTTGTCGTCTCAATTATTGATTTAATAATATAACATACAATACAGATGATACTGTGACAATAATTGAATAAATAATATGAGAGATATGATGCAATAACTCCTACAACAATAATTGAGTATAACTGAGTGACTTATCACGTAAGCATCAATAATCATTGTCGTGTGCTACTATGCAACCACGCGTATTACTGTACTTTTACTATCGAGTAGTTCAACAATTTTAACGGTAACACTTTTGCCGTTATTTTTATAAAATGATAATTCTGTCATTTTCTAACTACGACAATATTTCCGTTGTGGGGTCCACCAATGATTGTGCCGTCGTACGAATATTCCCTGTTAAAACGAATATTCCCCGACTAATCGAATATTATATAACAACTTGCATACTTTGCAAAATCTATAAATACTACCCACAACTATAACACTATCTCAAATCCACACCATAATATTTAAAAAAAATATTTCGAGAAAATTAAATCTTTATTCATAAAATTTGGGGTTTTGCACAACACATCAATAAAACAACAAAAGAAGCAGGATCTGTAAACAACAGTATTAGAAACAGAACTAGTGGCATAACAACAAACCATAGGGGCATAACAGCAAACTATACAGCAGCGAATAGCCCATGGCAAAAGACCAAGCTGCAACAAACAAACCCCCACCTCCCAGCAGCTCCAAAACTAAAGTAGAGCAACAAGGAAGCAGATAGCCCAGCAGCAGAGGAGCCAAAAAACCAGTAGCCCAGAAACAAACCGGATCAGAAGTAGCAGAACAACAGTTCATGCAGCCAAATACAACACAACACAATAACACCACAGCTGTAGAATCGCACCAGAAAGGAAGGTAGCAGTAAAAGGTTGGCAACAGTCCGCACCACAACAGAAAGTAGGCAACAGTCAGCAGCATTAGTTAGCAGTCAGCAAACCCAAGTAGAACCAAGGCCACAATAACCAAGCATAAACCGGACCTGCCACCAGCAACCGAATAGCAAACCTTAAGGCTATAGAAACCCAAAATAGCCCTAATTAAAAAGAATCCAAAACCCGATGCCATCCAGCTCAAAGAATCTAGTAGAAGTAGAAGGACAATCAACTGCCCAAGCAACCCAGAATCACGGTATCATCAACGAAAATCATCACCACTGAGAAATAGGACCATGTTGACCCTACAACTTCTAAACTGCTAGAGCTGTAGATGATGAAAGCAAGCCTTAGATTCAAGATTTTGAAATCTAGCATAAGTGTGTAGGCGACATTTGATGATATGGATAATATCACGAAGAATGACCCGAACAGGAGTAGCCTTGTTGGAGAAAATCCTAGAATTATGCTTATGCCAAATCCGATACACAACATTAGCAAAGCCAAAAATTAGTAAACAATGCTTGAAATTGGGGCCAAAGCTACAACAAAGAAAATCAATAATAGAGGACCAACTTTGATTCATCCCACGCCAGCCATAACGTCTGAGGATAGCGACCAAAAGTTGAAAGGAAAATCTACAATGGAAGAAGAGGTGATGAAATGTTTCCCTTTTTGTAGAACAAAGTACACAAAGGGGGTTCGCTTCCATACCAAACATGATAAGCCTATCAATAGTCCGAAGCCCCTTGTGGAAAGCAAGCCAAAGAAGGAAAGAATACTGAGGAAGCACCATGCTATGCCACACCATATTATGCCACCCCACAGTTAAACCTACTTTGCGGATAGAACACCAAAATATAGAGGTTTTAATGTCCTTAGCCCTGGTGCCATCCCAGAGAATAGCATCCTGAGCATCAGAGTTACAAATCGTAAACATATCAAAAGAATTTTAGAATTCAATAAGAGCATTATGATTGGATGCGGGGAGGACCGAGTTGGAGTTAATGATGATTTAGCTGACAGAGGCAGCAGGGCCATGGCCAGAGTTAAAAATCAAGGGAGATGTTCCTGGAAGCAATATATCAAAGATTGAGAACTTTCCTCCAAATCCAAGAATAATCAATGGGAATAGGCAGAATCCAAAAGAATTTGTTTCTAAGATGGACAACACGAACACACTTAGCCAAGTAATAAGAGGAGGAGGGAGTAATGATCTTCCAGACATGCCTCATGATCTGAGCATTGTTCTAATCTTCAAGGTTCTTAATAGCCATCCCCCCTTTAGCAAAAAGAAGACAAATTTTGCTCCAAGCAACTTTAGTGCCAAATTTACCCATAGAAGGCCCTTTCTAGAGGAATCTAGACATGGAAGATTTCATATCATTGATAGCAGAGGCATGAAGAATAAAGTGAGCAGACCAATAGGTTTGGATAGAGTGTATAACCAATTTGATCAACTATAGTCTACCAGTATAAAAGAGGAATCTATTAGTCCATGAAGAAATTCTGGATTTAATCTTTTCGAGGAGAGGTTGGCAGTCTGCAAGACTAAGTTTGGTTATGATAAAGGAACACCAAGAAACTTTTCAAGAAATGAGCCCAACTAGAATCCTAGGGAAGACAGAATATCATCGCTAGTGTTAGGAGGGACATGTGAAAGGAAGCACATGCTCTTCGAGGCATTTATAAGCAGGCTAGACTGAGAGGAGAACTGATCAAGGCAAAGTTTGATGGTACTAACAGAGCCAATGTCACCCCAACAAAAAATGATGAGATCATCTGCAAAATAGAGATGAGTGAGGGAGATGGCAACCGTCTTCCAGTGGTAATGAAAGGAGGGAAGCTTGGATGCCTTATAAAACATAAGGGAAAAAACTTCCATGATAATGACAAAAAGATAAGGTGAAAGGGGGTCACCTTGCCTAAGCCCCTTATAACCTTTGAAATAGCCACAAAGAGTGCCATTGACCTTGATAGAGAAGGTAGTAGAGGTAATGCAATCTTTAACCCAGAACAAGAATTTTGGGGGAAAGTTAAAGGAACGAAGAGCAGCCATTAAGAAATCCCAAGAAATGGAGTTAAAAGCTTTTCTTAAGTCAAGTTTCAGAGAACATCTAGGCGGCCCGAAGGGTCTATGGTAATTCCTGAAAAGTTCTTGAGCAAGAAGAATGTTGTCACCTATCCTTCTACCTTTTATAAAAGTAGCTTGACTAGGCAAAATGATAGAAGGAAGGATACCCATGAGACACGAGGTAATGATCTTAGAAATACACTTATAGGTGGTATTGCAACAAGAAATTGGTCTGTAGTCATTCATGGACGAAGGATTAGTGGTTTTTGGAACAAGAGCAATGGTCATAGCATTGGTGCCTCTAAGGAGACATCCTTGACGGAAGAAAGATTAAATGGCAGCAGTGAAGATCGGGCCCACAATATCCCAAGTAAGAATAAAGAAATTAATAATAAAACCATCCGGGCTGGGACTCTTATTCTTTTTCATGTGCTTCAAGGTATTAAGAATCTCCTCATCGGTAACGTCCCGTTCAAGAAACAGAGCTTGTTGGGATGATAACTTAGAAAAGACTAAAGACTTCAGGTTCGAAGAAGCTTAATCCTCGGCAAGAGGACGACTGCCCAACAGAGAATGAAAAATGGTCAACTGCAATACTTTGGACAAACAAGTGTCCAAAGAACAAATCCCCCACATCATTTTCAATATACAAGATTTTATTATGGTTCCATCTGTTCTTAATTTTGTTATGAAAGAACCCAATATTCTTGTCCCCTTGCTTTAGCCATTGGATCCTAGACTTCTGCCTCAGAAGATTTTCTTCACATAAAAGGTCAGCCCAAAGAGTAGCCAATTGGGACTGCTAAAGAGAAAGGAGATGAGGATCGGTAGGGTTCAATGTAATAGTCTGCTACGTAGCATGAAGGAGAGCTCTAGATTTCTCAACATTAGAGGAGAGGTTACCATTAATAAGATTTAGAATAATTAAGGCCTTCTTAACAGCCCTGAGCTTACCCAAAAGAATCTACAATGGGTCCCCAAAGGCAGGGGTATTCTAAGTAGATTGCACAACATCCATGAAATTATCTAGCCCAGTCATGAAGTTGAAGAACTGGAAGGGTTTTGGGAGGTGAGGAATAGTCAATCCTAACTGAACCACCACTGGGCAATGGCCATAAAGCTCGCATGGAGTAAAAAAGGGTCTGAGGGGTAAGGAAAGAATCCAGCCATAAGTGATTAACCAAAGCTATGTCCAACTTTTTGTAGGTCGAATTAGCTAACTGATAGTCCCACCAAGTGAGGAGGGGACCAGAGGCTCGGAGGTCCACCAAAAATAAATCAGAGAGAAGGTCTTTGAAGTCATTCATTCCATAGTCCCAAGTGATTGAACCTCCATTAATTTTGGACAGAGATTATACAACATTGAAGTCACCCAGAAGGGACCAAGGTTTATTCATATTCAGAGTAAGTTCCCAAAGATTTTTCCACAGAACCTTCCTTTCTGTAGGAGTGTTAAGCCCATAAACAACAATAACAAAAACATTGGTATCAAGACTAATAGAGGAGACAAAACGGTGAATAAATTGAGAAGACTTAGATATTATATCGACTTTCCAAAAATTAGGGTCCCAACCAACCCAAATTCTACCATTAATATGAAAGTCATAATTAAAATGCCATTCCTAGTGTTTATAAATAGTCTTAGAGATAACAATGGCCTTAGTGCTCTTGACCCTAGTTTCTATAAGACCATCAAAAGAGAGACTATGTTTATCAATGAGAGCATGGACACTAGCCTGCTTGGGAGACTTATTAACACCTCTAATATTCATAGAGCAAAAAGATACATAAAAGGGAAGAAATTTAAGTAGGGGACTTATGGCTCCCCCCTCCTTTGATCTTTTTCTTTGAAACTTGGTATGTGTCCACAGAGGTTTTGGCCTTATGCTTGAGGTCATGGACATCCTTCTCATCAATTTGTCTTAGTTTGGTCACAAGAGGGTTGGGTGAAGGAGTGGTGTCTGTATCCAAAAAACCATCCAAGGGTAAAATAAGGTTAAAAGGATTAGGACTAGGCACCATCAGGGAGGGGGAAGAGCCTCTAGAAGCTGGAGTGCCAATAAGCTTGGGACCTTTAGCCACCAAAGTCCAGCTATTCGAAGGCAAGGCATGAGGAGGAGCAGGCGGAATAACAAAAGCTCCAGAAGTAACTGACAGGTTAGGAACCAAAGGAAGAGGCTTAGGAACCCATTTGAAGTTAGCGGAGGGGCAACGAATAAGAGAGTGCCCAAAAGATTTACAGTGAGAACAAAGTTGAGGCCTATTCTAGTACTCGACTTTAACAACAACTTTTTCTGTCTTAGATTCCTCATCAAGAACCACAACATCCAGACTAGATGGGAAGGCAGAGGAAGAAGAGACTTCAATGCACATCCTTGCAAAATTCATTGGTTTCAATTTTTCATTAACTTTATCAACGAACAGAGGCTTCCCTATTCCACTAGCAAGGTAGCTCAAACCAGGGATAGATAAATAAGACATGGGAATGTTATGAAATTTTACCCAAACCGGAGTCTTAGTGCAGGATTCAGATTGGAAATCCATTCCCTCCTTCTAGTGTTTGAGATAAAGAAGCTTATTAGAGATGTACCAAGGGCCAAGAACAAGTATATTATCACGTTTGGAAGGGGAAGAGAACTTAAAGACAAAATATCCTTTATCCTAAAGAAAAATCTTCTGCAGGCCATACTTATCCCATAGCTTATGCAAACTCTCTTCAATAAGTTTAAAAGGAAGCGTAGAGTGAATGAAGTAACAAATCAAACAAGAGTTCCAAAGACTATTCCCCAGCAGAAGAACCTCAGAAGGAGGTTTGATAGTAATAAATCCAGTCTCACTAGAAGGAGGAGAAGGGGCAAAGTATACAAGGTTTAAACAGGACTTCGGTGGGGCCTTAGCCACAACAGAACTCCAGGATTGTTTAGTGACCAAACTAGCTGGACTAATAGTATGGGCCAAGTCAGCCGACTGAGTGGGGCCAGAACCAAGCATATCTCCTTCAACCCCTAGCACCGAAGGGGAGCCAGGACAACCAACCAAACAAGTGGCCACAGTAAGGGTAGAGGCAGCGGAGCTAGGGGCTAAAACTGTATTCTCAGAGCCAGGAACTCGAAGGGTACTTTTAACAAACATATCAAGCTCATCAACTTGTCTAATAGATTTACCTTTACTAGCAAAATCGTTAATGTACCTTATATAGAAGCCTTTTAAATCTTCCCGTTGAGAGACTTCTATTTGAGCATTTAATGCTTCAGGCATTCTGAGTTCTTTGATGTTGACAACGTGATGATGTGAGAGATTCTTTTTGATTTTCCTGACACAGCAGTCTGCTTTCTCACCTAACACCTCTGAGACGTGTTGGTAGATACATTTCTTCTTACTTTCTGATTCTTCGATTCAACCAAGGTTGTTTGGTGAGAGCATTAGGTTTCTCAATCATATCAATGTTCAAGTGTCAGTTGATGATGTTAAACATTTTCATCATTTTTTATGCTTACAGATGAGCACTACGATCATGGTCTGATGATAAGAGCTTGCACTCTACGATTCTCCCTTAGTTTTAACAACGTGGTAGACTACGATTTGAGAACTCCACGATTTAGGTCAGTGCCTACGATTTTGACTTTGCTTGACACACATTCGTTTAAACTGCTTCACGATTCTGATAGGCTTGCTCAACACACTACGATTCTGTCTTCTACAGACTTCACGATTTTGTACTTCCTATCTATTACAACTCGTAAGATCATCCTAACAATATTGATCTTTCTATTACAAGAGATTTTACAGAACGGTAAACATTAAGCTTAGATCAACTTAACAACTTTGATCTTAAATCTAAGTTATTGTACACATTATCTAATAAGGACTTTACAAACTTTGGAAAGGCATGCTTATGTATAAATTCTAACATCAAATATAAATAGGCAGTTCCCAATAATTTACGTTAATCTTTATTCATTTATTGGGTTCTATGACCAAATTCCTCGTCTAAGGATCTTTCAAAAACCCATCATATTTTTTACACCTTCCTCTTTTAAGAATTTAACATTTTTCTTTGATAGGTTCATCCCTTCTCTTTTTGAAATTTCATTTCTTTCTTGGAATTATTATAGTTTGCTTAATTTACACATCATTACATGACCCATTCAACAACTTATTATTTTTTTTCTAAGGAACATTCCCCTATCCACATTCACCTTCCAAAACAACAAGAATCTTCATAATTATTCAATAATTGGGAAGTAATATGAATAACTCGGGAATTTTAAAAGAATCTAAATCATGTTGAGGGGTTACAAGACCTTGAACTATTCTCTAGGTTTACTAATGTTTCACCACCGTAAACCCTTCTTAACAGAATGTTTAACAATCACAAAGACTGTAAACACCCTTTGTAAGTACTCTAGGTGATCAGCCTATTGTACCACTATGTCGTGCACATCGTATTACATTATAACATCGTAATAACTATATGCGTTACTTTCAGAATCATTATCTCTGATAACATGTCCCCTGTTATAGGTTTGTTCACCTTAGCTTCACAACATCTGAATCTACACCAAAATAATTTGGTTTGGTAACATTTGTCAAAAAACGCTTGAATCTCATAAACATCTTTCAATAATCGTCTAGCCGAATCAAGTATCTTAGACTTTTAGCAACAACTCGGACATCAATCGAAATTATTTTAGCCAATTCAGTTGGAACATCAAACATCAGGTTCAATTGCATTAATGACTTCCTCGTTTGTCATATCAACATCATATTTAGTGATGCTTTAATGACTACGGGGAAAAAAAATACATTTTAATATTTTAAAATCATTTTGTCTTAGCCGAAACAAATAATATAGACATGCGAATAATGGTATTATTTTTAAAACTCATTGGTTCAATCATCTGATCTAATGTTTTTTTTAAAAGTGAAAACAATAGCACAATGTCAATAAATTTCAAAAATATAGCATAGCTAGAAGGTTTGGAATATCCGATTTTCACCATCAACTTCAATCTTTACTCCATTGCATAAGTACTTAATCATTCTATCTATCTTCAACACCATCAATGCTCACTATACCAAAAATTTCTTAGTTCTTAACATACAATCTTTCTATACCCAATATAGTTCATCAAACTTACCACACATTAGAAGTTCAGGAACTTGCCATAATAATATGAGTTTAGGAGCTTGTCCTAGCAATACGTAGTCCAAGAACCAATCAAGAACTATCCGTACGCTTAAGGGCTCAAAAACATACATATGATTATGAGTCATGAATTTACCATAAGCATGAGTTTTAATAACTCGCACTTAATCCTAATAATATCTGACTATTCTTAATATTCTCTAACTATCAAATATATACATAATAAAATAATCACCTTTCCGCCATATATACATTGATAGGGTGACACCAACATTCTAATGATTATCAATGTGATAAACTGAGTGAAAGTACAAAACCTCCACCCATACAAAGGTTTGTACAACTCACCCATCACATGAGTCTTCAATTGAAATCTCACTTACCTCTATCTTTCTCTTAACTTTCTCTTTGCTCAATACGGATTTTTTTTTCTTCGTATTTCATAATTTATAACTCCTTGTGAGTTTACCTCATACTGTTTCATAGCACCTTCTCATTATAACATCAAGCTATAACTATTTAGTCATTATCCGTTATTTCAAAACTTAATCTGATCACGTCGTGATCTTATTCTACAATCTTCTTCCCTTATGATTTTTCTTCTATTTATGATCATTTTGGTTTTATGATTCTCCTCTCTCTAACCATGTTATCTTTTGATTATTCAACTCAGGTGTTCCCTGATCTTTTAGCTCTTCTAGATCATCTTTGAACTTGATCATATTATCTTAACTTGGTTCAAAAGAATTCTCTGAATTCATGTATTATCAACGTAACTCTATTTGAGTTTACTATTATTATTTTTATCATCTTCATCTTGTAAACATTGTCTATTCATTAACGCTTAACATCTTATTACTTGAGTTAGGTAATTCCAAATTCGTGTCTTGTATATGTCTTCAAAATTCTTCTTTGAATCTACTCTTATATATTTTAATCCCTTATTTATAAATTTTCAAAATTTATTTCTTATCACATAAACTCTATCTGAGTTTATTCTTTCATTATCTTCACCTTCCTTCTCTAAGGTTATAGCCTAAGGTACCCCTACCTAAGGTTTATAACTTATAGCTCTGATACCAACTATAACGACCCAAAAATTCATACTTTTCAACTCTTGACTTCGGTCGTTAATAATGTTAGGTTTTATGAAAATTAAAGACGCAATCAAATTACAAAATTAGAGGAAGCATGTCAAAATCAGATTTTAAAATTTTCATTAAACCAATTACCCGGATCATCCTTTATGCATATTATTAACTAAAACGAAGAACAAGATGTTATGGAATCATACCCTTGTAGATACGAGTTTCCACAAGTACGAGTTCAACTCCTACTTCTCCGCGATCTCCTTGAATCTCCGGGTTTGATTCCTTTCCTTTGATCAATGTTAGCCACCCATGTGTATGGCCTCTATAGGTGAACCACCAAGGAAGAAGAATATTCAAGAAGAAGGGTGTATTGACTAAAACCCTAGTTTTCTATCTCTAAAGAAAAAGGGGGCGTACTCCCCAACTATTAGAATCACGTATATCTGATATCTGATATAAGACTCCTCTTATAAAGATATCAGTTAACCCTTATTAGGGTATTATTAATTAATTAAACTCCTTTAATTAATTAGGTTCCCTAATCTTATTAGGGATAATTAATTAAATTCATTTAATTAATTTGCCTCCGAATCCTATTAAGAATAAATGAGAGTACTTATATAAAAATTAATTCCTAAACTCTTTTAGAAATTAAAATAATAATAATTGTAATAATATTAATAAGACTCCTCTTATTAATTTATATTTAATATTTCTAAAATATTAAATAATAAATATTAAGTAATAAATATTAAGCTATTTAATTTACTTTATCACCATAGATTAAATTAAATACACTTAACATATTATTACGATTATGTCATTAACTTCTTAAATAATTATTCTTCCTTTTATGGTGTGACCCTTTAGGTTCTCCATATTAAAACGGTTGTGAATAAATCAAAAAGAATAATTCTAATCTCATTTAAATAAATAAATTAAACTATTAATTTATTTAAATAAATAATACTTATTCTACAATAGGGATAATCCTCCCTAGTGATCAACAACTTTCCAGATAATATAGATTTCAACATTAACCATAAAAGAACCTTTGAGTAAATAGTTACCGTACAATTCAATCCTTCTACCATACAATGTCCCAAATAAATATAAGACATGAAATTACTGTCAAGTCTTATGTTATTTAATTATATGTATTTCGATTCCCAAATGCACAACTCCGAATGAATGCAAATTAGAAATTACTTTTTAATTTTATTTCACCTTGGCCAAGGATTCTTGGGTTGTCACTTATCGAATCACATAGGACATATCTCTTCTTTTACTAGAAGTGGTAGATTATTTATTTATTTATTTGTGCTAATTTGGTTTGTGTGTATAAAAGAACTCAAAATGTACAACGGCTAAGGGGCATACCCCAGGCTATAACAAGATCATCTAAAGGCATTCCATAGAGGAGCTGGCTATATTGAATCACACTCTACACGGTAAGTCTCAGAAGAGAGACATCAAATAAAGATAATTAAGGCTAAGCAAGCCAGTTACAGTAATATTGATAAAAAACTATGGCTTTGTTAAAGGAGATATATGTAGATAGTCTAGACTTAATGATATTAACAACATCTGCTGCAAGGAAATTTGGTGGAATGAGGGTGCCAGGATATAGTTTCTTGTTCTGAGCTTCCCAGACTTTGTAGAAGACAACTGCAAGTGAGAGCCCCATGATATTCTTTGACAGTTTCGGGCCTTGGTAAGAAATGATCTTTGTGACCAGGCTGATCCAGTCCAATAGAAAGGAATTCTAGTGTCCCAAGGAGAAAGCAGCTTGAAAGATTGTGCTAGAATAACTGCATGTAAAAAAAGATGGGCAAAGGTTTCGGGGCAAGTGTTTCACAAGGGGCAATTGAAAACCCGGCCAGTATAGGATTTAGTAATATCATTTTTTTGGGTTCTACCCTAAAACCCCAGCCAAAGGATGAAAGAAAACTTTAGAACATGAATTTTATTCCAAATAGTTTTGTGCCAATCCACTGTAGCGTTCCTATTTCGGATGCTATCCCATATGTGTTGATTCCTAATGCAAAGAATATCGGTAGAGGACCAGAGGATAATGTCATGGTGGCCAGATGGAATAGCAGCAGACAAGATAGAGTTGCGAAAAGTGATGACGTCGTGGTGATTTGAGCTAGGAAGGTTCCAGTGTGATGTGTTAATAATGTCCGAAACTCTTGCAGTAGCAAGAAGCTGAGAATTGGCTAGCAAGAAGCTAAAAGGGTTGATGACTGAGCCATTGAGCCAAGGGTTATACCATAGGCTAAAATTGTTACCAGATCCAACCTTATAATGTATGTGCATGAGAGCAAGAGGGCGAAGTTTAAGGATTTGCCTCTAAGTCCATGAACAATCCATTGGTGTATTAATCTGCCAAATAAATTTATCTTTTAGAATAGTGGACTGTACCCATTTAGCCCACAGAGAACGCGGTTGAGCATGCAAGAGATGGGTAGGATGAAGAAGGATGAGAGACTTGTTCCACTCCAAGAGGCATTTTAAGCCTAAACCACCCTCTTTAGTAGGGAGAGTAATCTTGCTCCATGAAACTTTTGCTCCATAATGGGAAAGTGAAGCTCCCTTACACAGGAACCAACATAAAATTGATTGTATGGATCAAATGACAGCCTTAGGAAGGATAAAGTGAGCACTCCAGTAGTGTTGGATGGCAAAAAGGACCGACTTAATAAGTTGGAGCCGACCCGAGTAGGCTAAAACTTTAGTGGTCCAAGAAGTGACTCGACTAGTAATCATGTGCAACAGAGGCATGCAAACATGGTATGAGAGTTTTGAGGAGATGAGAGGCACACCTAAAAACTTAGTTGGGAGGGAGCCAAAGGTGAAACCAAGGGTCGAGGCAACAAAGAATGTGGTTTCAGCATCGGCACTAGAAAGAAAACATTGGCTTTTGTGGATATTTGGAATAAGGCTAGAGAATAAGGAAAAAGAGCTAATGCATGAGTGGATTATGGTGATAGATTTAATATTTGCATGGCAGAAAACAAGGATATCATCGGCAAAAAGGAGGTGGGTAATGTCCAAGTTTCTAGTTCTCCAATCGAAATTGAAATCAGGTTTACTTGCACCCCAATGTAGTTTCATGGATAACAATAAAAAGGTAGGTAGGGAGGGGATCTCCTTGCCGAAGTCCCCTAGAGCTGTTGAAGTAACCAGCCAAGGATCCATTTACTTTGATGGAGAACATAGCAGTGGTGATACAAGCCTGCACCCATTTGATGAAATCAGTTGGGAAGTTGAAAAAATTTAGAATATCAAAGAAGAATTTCCAATTAATAGTGTCGAAAGCTTTTTGCAGATCAATTTTGAAGGCACAACTAGGTGAACCTGAGCTACGATGGTAATTTTGGAACAGCTCTTGAGCTAGAAGAATATTGTTCTGGTAGGTTCTTTATTGATCATTCATTATCTCCATATATAACTTATTGCACCCAAGCATACCCTTTGATATACCCTAAGAGTCTTAAGGAATAAGTCAAAGTGTAATTCATTATAAATAAGATACTATGATGATCTCAAGTCTAAGGATCATTTGTACTACTATCAATATAAAAATTCCTATTAACATGCAACTAAAACTCCATTAGGTATTCCTTAGCGAGTAACATTTAGTGAACTTATTCTCCAATAAGCACCTACATACTTGCTTTAGTGTCTCCACATAAATGATCATGAGATTAATCATTCTCATCCAATAAGCAAGCAACGTATGTATCAATCTATCCGGATTCACTAATCCCCTTTTTAGTAATCCATTGATTGAGAACATTTTAGTTTTAAGCTATCTAAGAATTTAGATCTCATTATCATGATCTCATCAGGATTCTAAAAGCATTGCTTAAAAGTATGGGTTTATTACATATTATTTAAAACAGCACCATGTAGATAATAAATGCCTTTAATAAATAATTCTTTTATTAATAAATAAATAAGAATGATTACAAATTATATGTTTTATCATCATACATGATTGGCTTGTTTACATACTACTATCAATCTCCCACTTGCACTAAAGCTAATTGCCATGGTATCTCATACCCATCTTCTCTAAGTGACGATCGAACTGTTGTTGTGTTAACGCTTTAGTAAATGGATTTGCAATATTGTCTTGAGAGTCCACATGCTCCAGGGTGACATCTCCTCTTTCAATGATCTCTCTGATCAAATGAAACCGTCGCAACACATGTTTGGATTTCTGATGAGACCTGGGGTTCCTTAGCCTGTGCATCAGCTCTGGTGTTATCACAGGATAAAGGTACTGGTCCTATAATGCTAGGAACCACACCAAGTTTGGCAATGAACTTCTTTATCCAAACAGTCTCCTTTGCAACTTCACTTGCAACTATGTACTCTTCATCTGTCATTGAATCAGCAACTATTTCCTATTCACATACCTCGAAACAAATTTACTTTCATCTTGGTTCGTTTGAAAACTTGGGTCTATAAAGCCCTCTAGTTTCAATTCAGACCCACCGTAGACAAGAAATATATTCTTAGTTCTTCTTAAGTACTTTTGGATATTTTTCACTGCCTTCCAATGCTCTTTTCATGGATTCGACTAATATCTGCTTGTCACACTTAGTGCATGAGTGAGATCCGGTCTAGTACATATCATATCGTACATGATAGATCCTATTGTTGAAGCATAAGGAATCTTACTCATACGATCTCTCTCCTCAGTATCTTTGGGGCCTGTTTCTTGGAGAGATGTATTCCATGTCTCATCGGCATGAGACCTCTTTTGGAATCTTCCATAATAAACCTCTTTAGCATCGAGTCCATGTACGTTCCTTGGGACAAACTAAACATCCTTTTAGATTTATCTCTATAGATCTTTATCCCCAAAATATAGGATGCTTCTCCCAAGTCCTTCATGGAGAAGTGTTTAGATAACCAGATTTTAATCGATTGTAGCATAGGAATATTATTTTGTATCAGTAATATATCATCAATATATAATACAAGGAATGAAACAACGCTCCCACTAACCTTCTTGTACACACATGGTTCATCCTCATTTTTGATAATTATCTCATCAAAACGGATGTTCCACTTACGAGAAGCTTGCTTCAATCCATAAATGGATCGTTGTAGCTTATATACTTAATTTGTTCCAACCATTGAAATAAATCCCTCTGGCTATGTCATATACACATCCTCCTCAAGTTTTCTATTGAGGAAGGCCGTTTTCACGTCCATCTGCCAGATTTTATAGTCATGGTAAGCTGCAATAGCAAGCAAAATCTGAATGGACTTGAGCATTGCTACTGGTGAGAAGGTTTTGTCATAGTCAACTCCTTATCTTTGTTTGAAACCTTTTGCAACCAGTCGGGCCTTATAGGTCTCTACCTTGCCGTCTGCTCCAGTCTTTCTTTTAAAGACCCATTTACACCCAATAGGCTTAATGCCTTCAGGTGGTGAAACCAAAGTCCATACTTGGTTTTCATACATGGAGTCCATCTTAGATTTCATGGCTTCTTGCCACTTCTCTGAGTCTTTACTACTCATATCATGTTCGTAATTCAATGGATCATCATCATCTATGATGTGTACCTCATTGCCATCTTCTATAACAAATCCATACCTTTCAGGTATCTTCGGTACTCTTCCAGATTTATGAATAGGGTGTGGTACAGAAGGAATCTCTACTTGGACAGATTCATCCATTTAATCTGTAGTGATTTGTGGTTCTTAAATTTCTTCAAGATCTATTTTTCTCCCACTGGCCCCTTCATGGATAAAGTCCTTTTCCAAGAAGGCAACATGTTTGGCAACAAACACCTTTTGTTCAGTAGGATTGTAGAAATAATATCCTAATTTTCTTTAGGATATCCCACAAACGTGCACTTATCAGATCTTGTTCCAAGCTTATCATTCTGAAACCTTTTCCAATAAGCTGGACATCCTCAAATCTTAACATGCTTAAGGCTAGGCTTCCACCTTGTCCACATCTCACATGGAGTCTTAGGGATGGATTTCGAGGGAACCTTATTTAGTAGATATATATCCACTTCTAGGGCATATCCCCATAATGACACCGAAAGATCGGTAAAATTCACCATGGAACGAACCATGTCCAATAATGTTTGATTTCTCCTTTCAGATACACCATTCAACTGTGGTGTTACCGGTGGAGTTCATTGTGAGATTATGCCATTTTCTTTGAGATAATTGAGAAACTCACTACTTAAGTATTCACCTCCTCGATCTGATCGAAGAATCTTAATACTCTTGTTAGTTTGTTTCTCTACTTCACTTCTGAACTCTTTGAACTTTTCAAATGATTCGGATTTGTATTTCATTAAATACACATATCCAAATCTTGAGTGATCATCAGTGAAAGTAATAACATAAGAATACCCTCCTCTTGTGTTCGTTGTCAGAGGACCACATACATCTGTGTGAAGGCTAACAACTCTGTAACTCTTTCTCCTTTCCACTAAAAGGAGATTTAGTCATTTAACCCATGAGACAAGATTAACAATTTGGATATGATAAATAATCAGATAGCTCTAAGAGCCCATCTTTATGCAACTTGGATAATCTTGTTTCATTAATATGAACAAGTCTATAGTGCCACATAAAGGTATAATTAACATCATCTCTTTTCCTTTTCTTAGTTTGTTCAATTTGAAGTATATTTTCATGCAAGTCAAGAATATAAAGTCCATTTTGAAAATTACCAACACAATATAAAACATTATTATTATAAATATAATAACTATTGTTCTTTATTATAATGTTAAAACCATCCAAATTCAATATAGAAATTGAAATAATGTTTTTAATAAGTGACGGAACAAAATAACAATTATTTAATCTAATAGACTTTCCCCCTAGACAGTGCTAAACAATTAGTCCCTACAGCTAATGTAGCAACCTTTGTTCCATTTCCCACTCGTAAGACGACCTCATCCTTGCTCAACTTTCTACTTCTGACTAGTCCCTGCATATTATTACATATGTGAGAACCACTGCCGGTATCCAATACCCAAGTAGAAGATTGACTTTCAGAAAAATCAATTTCAATCATAAATAAACATTGATTAGGATTCGAAGCTTCTACAAGCTTCTTCTGCTTTTGCTCTACAAGATAATCCTTGCAGTTCCTCTTCCAGTGACCCGACTTGTTGCAATGGAAGCAAATTCCTTTGCTAGCTGGATCAAGTTTCTTTTGATCCTTCACTTTCACCTTACCCTTAGCCTTTTCTTAGAAGAGTCATCCACCATTAAGACATGATCCTTCTTGGATGGGAAGTGACCTTCAGCAGTTTTTAACATGTTAAGTAATCCAGGCAAGCTAACATTTAACTTATTCATGTGAAAATTCACAAAAAATTATGAGAAAGTGTGGGAGTGACTGCAAGACTAAATCTTGACTCAACTCTCCATCCATGAAAAACCCAAGCTGTCTAAGACGTTCAATAAGATTGATCATCTTTAAGACATTAGTCTCAATGGTAGTACCATCGGTCATTCGAGATCGGAAGATCTCCTTAGATATTTCATATCTAGCAGTCCTACTTTACTTACCATACAGCTCTTGCAGGTGCAACAGGATAGTAAGAACATCCATGGTTTCATGCTAACACTGAAGCTCGTTACTCATGGATGCGAGCATAATTCATCGAGCCACAGATGCATCATCTTGCCACTATTTAAAAGTAGCAATCTCTTCCTTAGAGGTTGTCTCTGTAATTTTTACAGGTACGAACAAATTTAGGACATAAAAAATCTTTTCAGCAGTGAGAACAACCAGTCTGTGTAATTTGGTCCGATCAGTTTGTTAGCATCAAGTATGCTACACAGTGAAATTAGCGAATGTGACATTTTCAAATTCTGCTTGTAAAAAGATAATATTGACATAAGACATGCTAAAATTAGAAAACCAGTCAGAGTTCCCCATAGCACGATTCAATTTTTTATGCACCGGCCGAGCAAGCTGCATGTTAGACTAAGTAAACAAAGGACCCATACTTCTAATGTCATCAACTCCAACAGAAATGATGCAAGATTTAAATTCTTCCATCCTAATGTCCCATGAATCATTATCAATGTTGGTTTCAGAGATGTCCTTAATAACATTAAAATCACCCAACATGCACCAGCTAATAGTAGGAGAGATAAAAAGTAAGTCATTCCATAAGTCCCTCCTTTCCATATAAGAATTTAGCCCATTAACAAAAGAAATTAGAAAAGTAATACTAAACATGTCAACAAATTGGACTTTACAATGGATAACTTGGGAAGAAACAAAAATAAAATCCAAATTCCAAAGATTTGGATTCCATCCAACCCAGATTCTACCATTAATATGAGTATCCTAATTAAAGGCCCATTTCCAAGATTGACATATGTATCTGGAAATTTTTGAAGCCTTTGCCTGTTTGACCTAAGTTTCAAGAAGACCTAAAAGAGAGATTTTATTGTCAGCTATAAGCTGTTTAGAAAAAGCTTGTTTAGACATTTTATTCAGACCTCTAATATTATAGGAAGCTAACATAAAGAACTATAAGGGGGAGGAACCAACCTTGCCTTTCCCTTTCCTCTTCTTTGCAGCTTGAGGATTATCATTACTATAACTCTGCTTGTTCTTTAGATCTTTGCCTTTATTTTCATCAATCACCTTTAGTTTAGAGACTAAAGGGTTGGGACATTAGGGGATTCATAGTCAAAGTTATCCGGATGATCTTCCTCATTAATTGGGGCAAAGGTGTTAGAAGTTCACCAAGGCATGACTAGAAACTAAAGTACTTGTTCCAATTTTTACACCACGAGAGACATTCACCCAATCGTTATGGGAGGGAATAGGAACCTGTTGCTCAGAAGAGGTGGTAATGGGTGCAGGATTAGGAAGAGTGGGATCAGATATGCCAACCATAGGAGCATTTGAACCTTTTAGAATCCATTGATAATTTTCCTTTGGATATTTAAATGGTGAATGACCAAAAACATTACATGTGGGGCATGAGGGAGGTTTACTCTGATATTCAACTTCAATAGGAACAAAAATGCTATCCAAGGAATCCTCTGTTTTAACAGCCACATGAATTGAGGGAGGAAAGGAAAAAGAAGCTTTAACCTCAATGCATACACGAACATAATTCAGAAAATCATTTTTTGAGGTCATTTCATCAGTGAATAAAGGTTTCCCAATAGCACTAGCTATATAACTTATTCCCTCATCCGACTAGTAAGAGAGGGGAATGTTGGTTAGCTTCACGCATACCGGGAACATATCACATTCTGACTTGGAAAAAGTAACACCTTCCTTCTATTTTTGTAGAAAAGTGCCTTTTGATGCAAAATGCCAGGGACCAGAGGCAAGGATATTATCTCGATCAGAAATAGAATCAAACTTGAAGATATAATACCCTTTATTATGGAGATACACATTTGAAAGGCCCAAATGTCCCCATAAACGTCTAGCTATAAGTTCAACAACCTTAAATGGAAGAGAAGACTATAGAAAATACCCAACCAAACTTGAGGCCCAAAGCTAGTTACATCTGCTAAGCATCTCGTTAGTAGGATAGACTGTGATGGTCCCATCGGACAAGGTGGGGGGGGGGGTGGTACGAAAGATTTTGAGATGATTTTCCAAACTGCTTGCCCACAATATCACTACAAGACTTGGTGGGCTCTCTGGTAGATGCTACAAGAATTTCACATTCCTCAAGAATAGGGGCGGGAGATTTGAAGAAGGAAGAACCTTCTGCCATAATAGCAGGGGTAGACTTGACAAGAAGAGAGAGACTAGGCGCGTGAGCACCAATCACCGGCCTAGAAGATTCACCAACACATGTGACCAGAACAAGAGTGCCTCCCAAAAAATTAGCCCAATGAGATGTCTTGATTTGTCTAATAGGACTATTATCAGTCACCTCAGGTGTTTTACCGAAATTAATTATTTTTCCTTCTGAGAGAAAAGCTTGCACACCATTTGATGAAATACCATGATCAGAGAGAAAGGACATGAGATGGAGATTCTTTTTCCTTTCAAAGAGAGCTTGTTCACGATCTTTCAGAGAAAAGTGATGAGCAGCAAAAAAAATTTCTTTTGCATTATTGCCCAAGGAATGTCCCAAATCAACTTCCGTAATAAGAACCGGTGAAGAGGAATCATCAGAGGTAACCTAAGTACCTAGAGCACCAGATTCACCCATCTCCTCAATATCAAAGAGAGGAAGGCCAGTGGAGTTTGGGTTAGAAACTCCGTAATTAGTAAAGAGGTCTTGTGAAGCACTACTGACTGAGTTACCAGCCCACAAATGGTTATGACTGACCATAATGAAGATGAAAGAGCAGAAATAAAAAAGCAAGGTCTAAAGAAAGTAAAGGCCAATAAAAGGAGATAGCTGGTAGATGCTGGAAAAATTAGGTGGGGTGGAAAGGCGGCAAGATTTGAAAAATTAGGAGAGAGAGCAGAGAGAAAAAAACTAGAGAGAGAAACATGTCTAAAGTCCTAATTACATGACTTATGATTAGTTTATTGTGTTTATGTTGCATTTAGTTCATCTTGCATGATTCCAACTATTAAGATAGTTCCAGTCTATTTTGGTCAAAGATGAGATTGGAATTGAGTAGAGACAAGTATAGTACTGATTATTAGAGCTTTGATGTGATTTCTTGTTATGAATTGGATCTTTTTCTGTTTGAAACTGATATAATAAAGGTAGCATAGTAAAAATAACTATGTTGACTGATTGAGTTTAAATTGATACATAATGGGACTCTAAAGGATAATACTAGTTTGAATGAAAGAATGAAAAGTGTAGGCAGTGAAGGCTAAGGTTAACCAAGAACCTAAGTTTGGGGGAAACATTTAGAGTATATAAGCTATACAAAAAATAAATTTATGAATAAACACCATGGCTAGTCTAGTTTCGTGGCCTTTGTTACTTGAGTAAGTAAGCCCAAGGGGATTGTCTTTACACCTAGCGCCCTAAGGCCTTAAAATGTTTGGGAGTCGTAGGTCGAAAGCTCGTTAAGGTAGCATTGAAAAGCCTAAGGGAATTAAACATTACATAGCCATGAGAATTTAAAAAAAAAGAGAAAGAAAAATAGAATAAAATAGGAAAAAACCAAAAAGCCCTCGTAAATAAAAAATAAAGCATAAGTATCCCATATTGACCCTCGATACCGGTAACTGTTTGATGTGAGTTGGATCTATCTTATTTTTGGATTTCTTGAGTTTACACTGTATGATGCCTTTGAAGAGACCTATTATGTGTTAAATTTGATGTTATATCAGTTGGCATAGTTGTTGAGCACACATGCACTATATCAGTGATAACAGTCTAAGATTTGATGATTGATGAGGAATTTACTAATTGGTTTTGATATGAAGTATTGTCATGTTTGCTTAATTTTGCTATAGCTGGTTGAACAGACTTGTTTCTATTATTAGTGCTGAATTTGTAGGCATGTATTTTAATTCCATTCCATTGCATAACATTGCATTTTATTTTGTTTTGTGCTCGAGGACTAGCACAGTTTTAAATTTGGGGGAGTTTGATGAGTGGGTTTTATACCTACGAATCGGCTTCTAATTTGGACTTAAATGGTGTTGATCATGTCTATTTATGTTCAATTTTACTTGTTTTGTATTTGTTTTATGTTTAGATTGTGTTGCATAGCATTCGTGGCGTTGTGGCAAAACTTGCCATAAAAAGGCAAAATCAGCTCTACAGGAACAACCCCCGCCGGGGCGGGCACATTTACAAAGGAAACCCCCGTCGGGGCGGGGGTACATGGCCCAATAATAGTAGCACCCCCCGCCGAGGCGGGCTTCATTAGTACAAAAACCCACGCCGGGGCGGGGGTACAGGAAGAAAAAGGAGTTTTTCAGAGTTTGAGTTCAAGCAGGATTGGTTTGAGTTGATTGATCAAGGACTTCCAGGAGGATTAAAAGATATATGAAGAGGTATATAAAAGGAGGAGAATCATCAGGATTAGAGAGGTAGGATTCCACTAGATTAGATTAGGACAAAACCCTAGTTCTTATTAGTTTTGGAGATTGAAGCGAATTGGAGACCATTGAAGATCAAGAGCACGAGCTTGAGGAAGATGGAGATTTGCTGACAATAGATTTATTATTCACTCTACTCTTATTTTTGTCTTTTAATGTTTATTCAATTGTGGATTCTTAGTTTTAATTCATTGCTCATGAACTAAATCTTTTGTTTAAGATTACAATGGAGCTT
Organism: Panax ginseng; assembly: GCA_020205605.1. Classification (NCBI taxonomy): domain Eukaryota; kingdom Viridiplantae; phylum Streptophyta; class Magnoliopsida; order Apiales; family Araliaceae; genus Panax; species Panax ginseng. The sequence goes on along the minus strand of CM035134.1, from coordinate 57,312,145 downwards.
ATTGCATAGTTTATTTTTAGTATGCTTCTCTATTAATTATTGTGATTATTCTTGGATTGTCTATTATGGTTTGTGTTTATTGCTAAATTGCCTAGCTAATAATTACCATGATAATCTATAAGAACTCGAGAGATGAGTTATAGATTTAGATCTGATCATAATAGCATGTGATTGTGTTTTCTGTATGGCGTTGGAATACATGATTTATGTCTAGGATAGAGATATACCTATACATCGCATGTAATTAAATCAAGATCTTGTGCTTAAAATCCTTTTTAATTGTAATTCACATAGAGATATAGTGAATTAGTTAATTAGGGTGTTCTTCTTAATTCTATCATCTGTGGATTTAAGTTGATTTGAGTATGATGCATTGAGAGATGGTTATATTTACTTATGTGTTCTTGATTAACAATTCAGAATAGTGAGCTTAATTGATAAGAAATGTATTAATTTAAATGAAGCAATAAGTAAAGTTGTGATCTTAATTGTCTATAATCTGATTTTTAATTAGTGGTAATTAGAACTAGTTTAATTAAATAATTTAATTCATAACATTAAATTGATTGTTTAAATAAAATTAGTTTGGTTAAGAGTTAGTATTTGGTAATTTGTATTAATAATTCCTCGTGGGAACGATACTCTACTTTCACTTTATTACTTGTTGACCACATACTTGCGTGTTGTGCGTAACTGGATTTTACCCAAAAATTACTCTCATGTTCATTCCAATGATGTGTATCTTCTTGCCATATAATTATTTCCATTTTCTCAAATGGAGGATTATATTCCAACCATACTTCAAGATTATATAGATAATGCTCATAGATATAGTCAGCAAGTGGATGCGCACAACCATATCTTATGATAAAATGAATTTGTATGTGGTTAGACATCGTGTATGATAGTGGCAATACACCCTTTAAGCTCTCCATACAATTATGTCCTCCTCATTCTAATGCGGTGCATTTTTTACGCTTCCAAAGTCGAGTTCACCTCACCCTATTGTTTTTCACCAAAATTAACTACTAAATGACTAATAAAATACGAAACACACATTTTAAGTCCTCAATACAATTATATATTGTCATGCTATTTTATAATGTATTGAGAAACTTCAATAGTCACAGATCATCACTCTATTCCCCTGTTATCCCCGCTCGACCCAGCTACACTCTTATTACCTAAAAGGAATTATGAAGTAAAAGGGTGAGCACAAATAGCCCAATAAAGAATATTATGACTAAAGACAATCAAATTATCAATAACCTTCATCCGTAATAAATCAGGTATTTAGAACATATGGTAGATGATAAAAGTGCTTAACCATAATTGCAGCGGAATTAACAATCCATTAGAAGAGTCAAGTAGAACATAATGTCTACTATCTCCTCCAAATTAAAAGTCCGTCATTAATATTTCATTCCTGTAATACCCATCAGCAGTTCTTTGTTGTAACCAAGACAAATAGAACTTTCATCACCTGTCTTCACCTGAACCACAAAACAATATAGTTAAATTCATAATTAAAGTTTATAATAATGTAAATCAACAGTTTCTCCTTGCCATAAAGGCTTAATAGAACTTTCACTCAATGTCCTTGCCACAAAGGCTAAAAACACTCAATAATAATATCGTCTTTACACATTACACCAAAGACATTCAAATGTAACAACAATGGTCATGATCATACCAATCAATTGTCTATCTTTGTACTATGGGCCAAAGATATTCAACTGTATTATCAATGGTCATGATCATACCAATCAATTGTCTATCTTTTCACTACGGGCCAAAGATATTCAACTATAAAACCAATGATCATGCAAAACAATAGTCTATCTTTGCACTATGGGCCAAAGATCATTTGTATCATCAGTGGTAATGATCATGTCAGACACCTGTCCATCTTTGCACTATGGGCCAAAGATATCAATTAACAGTTCTTCTTTGCACTACGGGCCAAAGATATCAATCAACAATTCTTCTACGCAGTACGGCCAAAGATATCAATCAACATTTCTTCTTTGCTACGAGCCAAAGAGAACTTTCACACAAGTCTTTATTTGTAACATTAAATAACATGATTATACCAATACACAGTTCTTGGTCATAATCATACCAATCAACAGTTCATCTTTGCACTACGGGCCAAATATAACTTTAACCACAATTTAAGTATGAGGATTATAACAATGATATAAAGAATGAATCAAGTGAGATCAAGGATAAATATTATATATTTATAATTCAATTTATTCAGAGTTCAAGAATGTCCAAATGGTCAACATGATGATCAAAACGTGGATTCAAATTTAAGAATAAGATTCATATAACAAAGATAATTTGGACAAAAAAAGAAACTAATTTTATCATGAATAGTACCTCAGCATGAATAATACCTACCCAAATGAATAGTACCCTGTCATGCAAAGTACCCTGAATTAATAGTATGCTGACATGAATATATTAGAATTATAGAAGCAATACTTACCATAGTAAGTTTAGATTTAGGAATATGAAATGATATAATATATGAAACTGCAAATGGATTTTCTCCCGTCATGAGGTAATCCGCGTAGACAAATAATTTCCACAACTTAATAAAGAATGAATGTAGACACTTGAAATTTTGTATTCCAGTTACTAACCTTGCAGGAGGGCAAAATTATCTTCTAGAGACAACCCTGGAAGTCAAATCAGCTCAATCCCGGAGACAACCCTGGGATACTTAGTTTTCAATCATAGAGACAACCCCGAGATACTCAGTTGTAGTCCCGGAGACAACCCCGGGAGATTCAGTTCCAACCCCAGAGACAACCCCAGGGAATGCAGTTCTAGTTCCGGAGATAACCCCGGAGAAGTCAATTTTAACCTCGGAGGCAACCGCGAGGCACTTAGTTCCAATCCCAGTGATAACCTTGGGAGGTCAAGAACACCTCAAAAATACCCCTAAGGACATTCAACACTCGCAACAGCCCAAACTCAGAGATAACCCTGAGCAACGACTGCTACATCAGCCTAGAGACGAAGATAATCCCTGTGAGGGGAAAAATAGTCATTTTTCCACCTCGATGCTACATTCACGCCGTCTCAACATCAGTTCAATCCACATTTCATACAAAATATCCCACAAGAAACATAACTCAAAATCCCGAGTGACTACTACACAAGATAGCACATTGAATAGGATTTAAAGACTTAAAGATCTGGTTATGGACCTATCCTCCCAGCTTTGTACAATGTCTAATCCCATGTTATTGTGTATCTCTCGAAAATAGCATTCTGGAAAGGTATAGCACGCTTCAATCTGATGCCTGGATTGGAAGTTATGAAGGTTCAAGCGGACAATGCGTCGCACGAGTGCACGTTTTTTGAGACAGCGGGACCCGCAGAGTCTGGGGCACCCCGCCGCAAGTAGAGCTGCAGCTATTGCTGTTAGACCCGCGGCTCCCCCTTATATAAATAGAGGGCTTGGGGTGGCCATTTTAAAGAGAAAAAAAAGGCGAGGAAACCCTGTCCATTTCACTTTGTACACACTTCTATAGTGCTCCAAATTGAGTGCTTCTTTTTTCTAAACACTTGTGAGCTTGTGTTTTACAACATACTGAAATTTAACCGGTGGAAACCGAGATTTCAGGTATCAAAAGCTATCTGAAGTCTTCTTGGCAGCCCACTGTAAGATATTTTAGATTTTTAAGCTTTTTCTCACTTTTATACATGCATATTTATTCGTGTTGAGAGTCGTGTTGTGTGTATGCCCGGATCATCGATCCATGGCTTTTATTGCTTATATATATATATATATATAAATTACTTATATATATATATTATTATCGAACTATGCTTCGATTGAGCCCAAATATAATATTCAGAGCATTGACTACTTTTATATATATATATATAAGTATTTATATATATATATATATATATATATATATATATATCTTTTGTCATCAAACTCTATTTGATTGAGCCTGGATATATCCAGTGCGTTTACCGCTTATATATATATGTATTGCTAAATTTTAACTGTACTAAAAAAAGGAAAGTACAAACCTCATGGAGAAACCCAATCAGGATATACCATAGACATCATAGGACATGAAGACTATTAAAGATTACAAGCTCGATGCCCAACAAAGCTATTACAGAAACTATCATTTTTACATAAGAGAGCAAAAATTCCAGAGGTCCAAGGACATGAAATTGCATAAGCCAAAAAGGATCAACAATAAGGAGAACAACAGAAGCTCGTCTGCAGCAACTTCCAGTAATCTGTATAGGCACATAGATACAGCCAAAGCATCAACACATATCCCAAACCCAACATCATCTTCAAGTAGGAAAGATATACACACTACAACCACCCCAAAATGTCCATCCCAAAGCATGTAACAGTACAACAAATCTTTCCCCAAGAGGAAGAAAACAGACCAATATAAGTAATATGATTGTATCAACAAAGCTTTGCAGCCACCTATAAGAAATCTAGGAGCAACAGCAGCATCAGCAGGCCAACATACAACAGCAACAGGACAACCATATATAGCAAACTTCAGACCACATGCAGCAAGCAAAACCAGCAGCAGGTCCAATTGCAAAACCCAAAACTAACCCAAACAACTAGCAAGAGCAAGCAAGAGCAGGACCCAAGCAATAGGTCCATGAAATAGTCCTCAAGGCAGCAACCCACTCACCTGCAGCAGCAAGCGACAGACTGTGTACAAAGGCTCAACCAAAGCCAGTAGCAATGACTGGCCCTGCCCAAAACACCCATAAAACCAGCTCTGCTGCAACACAGATCAGGCCCAGCAGAAACTCCTAAGCATCATATGCCCCAACAAGAAAACCCGCTGCAGTAGCAACGATCCACATCAACTATTCACCTAAAGACCCAACAGTAACAATGGCCCAACCCAAACAGCAGCAGCACAGTGCACAGAATGTCCTAACCCAAACCAGCAGAAATAAATCTTCTCAAAGGCAAAGAGAGCAAAACAATCATGAATGATAAATCCTAAGCCCAAAGAGATTCAAAGACTAGCGATTCAAAGACTTCCAAAGAACCCCAGGAACATCGAAATCATAGACCCATTGAATAAATAGCAATTTTAAGATTACAGGCACTATGCTCAGCAAGTTAAAATAGAAAATAGCCTAGCAAAACAAAACAGAGCGATAGGCCAGTATCATAGCAGTAGCCATACCACCAACTGCAGACCAGCTGAAAAGCAGCAACAATGTCAGTCAAGAGATCACTTTGTGGACTTTTACAACTTTTATAAATATATATATATATATATATATATATATATATATATATATATATAACTGTTTATCAGCCCACGTGTTAGATTTGCCTAAATCTGGCTATTTCTCATTTTAACCGGTTCATGGTGACTAAACTGGAACCGTTGAAGCTGGAATGCTTAAATTTACTCAAATCTAATTCGTTTTCTAGCTTTTGATATGGGCTAGATTTGTCTCAATCTAGCTATTTCTCACTTTAGCCAGTTCATGGTGACTAAACTAGAACCGGTGAAGCTAAAATAGTTTAGATTTATTCAAATCTAGTTTTTATTTTAGCTTTTGCATATTGCCTTGTCATGTGAGCCTAGGAATCATGTAATCATAGATTCAGTTCTTGAGTCTAGATTTGGTTCCCGTGATGGACATTTTCAGCTGCAACCAGCTTGTAAATTATTCACGGTGTCTGAATTTCCTTAGATAGCTCTCATGCCCACAAGGAGTTTGGCGCTGCTATGTATCTTATTTTCTCGAAGATGCTTCGCATCTCAAAAATAATAAAAGCAATCCAGCCGAACACATAATAAAATGGAAGTATCAAAGGCCTCAATTACTATTGAGCACAAGGGTTTGAAAACCCCATTTTACAAAACATCATTTCTATATCTTGTTAAAATTGAACTTTTATACAAAAAATCAAACCCTTTGTATATAGGTGCAAATGAGGCATAACACTACTTCTAGATAACTGCACATAAACCTACACACACACACACACATTCAGATAAAAATTTAAATTAAAAAGTGGCGGTAACCATGTTATCACGGAAGTCGGGGGTGCCTAACACCTTCCCTCTGCTTAATCAAGCCCCCGAACCCTAACGAATTTCGGTTTTATAGACTAGTTAAATAGTGTCACATCACTAGGTCTATGCGCAAACCATTTCTCGATTAAGTTGGTGCAATCATTTAAAAATACCAACTGGCGACTCTTATAGTCAAATCGTCGACATATACATGTCGGACCTTTTCAAACTTGTTTTTTCAAACAAATCTCACCTAACATGAGAACACCAAAAGACAAGAACAGAAAGGAACAAATAAAAATTTGGACGTCGACAGGTGGCGACTCTGCCAAGGACATCAGTAAGAGGGCTTAAGCCGCTATCAAAGCTTTTCAAAAACTTTTACCTACTTGTGTGTGGATGTTGTATTTACATTTGAATGAATGTGTACTAATTCTTTTTTTGTTGCTAAATTTAGACTGTATTAAAAAAAAGAAATAAGTACAAAGATCATGGGACACCCCGATCAGAATATAACATAGACATCATAGGACATACCCTATAATGTCATGACTATAAAGGATTACAAGGCCAAAGCCCATGACAAGATGAAACTTTTCACAATATTGTACAGAAAATAACCCTAACAAGAGAAACCAGTACAAGTAGCACCCGCATCCTTCCTAGTCCACAAAAGAACATCAGCTTCAACATATCATCACCAAATCCCACAACAGGCATAACAATAACAAAACCCTCAGGCTCAAACATAGGTTGAGCCATGAGTAGCAACATGTGTATACAACGCCCCAGTAACCACATACCAATCAAAGACCAAAACAAACAACCCCAGCAACACGAACAATTCAACATCCTCAGTAGGCACAGAGAATAGAGCAACAGTCGATAATGACAGCATCAGCCCTGCACTAACACCCATAAGGCAAACTAGACTATAGCAACATTACAACAAACTGCAACAATAGCCAAAAATAGAAGCATCAAAACACTAGAAGGCGTAGCACAGGCAAGCTTGGTTGGTTATTTCCTTCATTCAAATGGGTCTTTCCAACATAAAAAGATAAACCAAATGCCCAAAGAGACACTATCCAAACCAGACCCAGTACAAAGCTAGAATAGCTTAAGGAATCAGCAACAAAAGGAACCACGCGCAGTAATATCATCCAATCACAACAATGAGCAACTCGCATCCCATCAACAACAGCTCAGCGACACAACAAAATCAGAAATCAGTCAATCAGAAACTAGCACATAACAGACTGACCCAAGCCTAGTGCCCCAAATGGACTAGCAAGAAAGCACAACGACAAACCAACATGAGACTAATGCTTTATTTACTACACTTAGTACAAAGATAGAAGCAGCAGAACACTAGAAGGCGTAGCACAGGCAAGCTTGGTTGGTTATTTCCTTCATTCAAATGGGTCTTTCAAACATAAAAAGATAAACCAAATGCCCAAAGAGACACTATCCAAACCAGACCTAGTACAAAGCTAGAATAGCTTAAGGAATTAGCAGCAAAAGGAACCACGCACAGTAATATCATCCAAACACAACAGTGAGCAACTCGCATCCCATCAACAACAGCTCAGCGACACAACAAAATCAGAAATCAGTCAATCAAAAACCAGCACATAACAGACTGACCCAAGCCTAGTGCCCCAAATTGACTAGCAAGAATGCACAACGGCAAACCAACATGAGACTAATGCTTTACTTACTGCACTTAGTGCTTCGCACATGTCATCATTTCCATACAGTGAGACGCGATGTATGTGAATGTATGTTGTGTGGTTCCTCCACCAGGAGACTATCTTGTCCGTGTTTGATTACTGGACTCGTCATGAGACTAATTCCACAAGGCTCAGGAAAGGCACCACCCAGATTCCCTCCAGTTGAAAGATCGGATTAACTTCTCATCGAGTAAATTGCGATGATTTGGGAACCTTTATGCCAAAAAGCCGCGAGAGTAGCCTAAGATAGGTTAGCCTCTGATAAACCTAACACGGAGGAAAGTCTCTTCATACCTTCCCATTTCAATTACTTGTAATTTCATTTCCATGTCAATCTCAATGTAATGGAAAATATAAAGGAATATGTGAACATACATTCCCTTTTCATATCAAAACCTGTCATGCTATTATGTCATTAAAACAACTGACATCCATTTTGCAGGATAACACTCCTAAAAAATGGACACATTACATAGCATGTAACATTTCCATGTTTCCTTAATACTAAACTACATAAGTCTTTTTGTAGGGAAACGATTGGTCTAGTTACCCGTTCAAAGTCCAAAAAGGCAATAAGCCTATAGACAAACATGGCTACATCTGGCCAGCCTAATCCTACTCCTATGTCTCGTTAGTAGTTCAAAGGGTTAAGCAACCAAACTATAGAGTTGGCTGTTCTGCTCAAAGAATTACACAAAGTCAACTTAGGGTTAACAAATACCCATCCACACAGAACCCTTTGCACATGGAGGAATCCCGGATCAGGACAGAGAAGTTTTAGTGCCTGAGTATTAGTCTGATAAGACCAACAAAACCCCTGAAATCCCCATATTAAAGAAGATCAAGACACCGAACATATGCCGAGAATGGAGAGTTCAGATCATATGCCGAGAATAAAAAGCTCAGAATGTAGCTATTTCAGAAAAGTCTGACTGGAGAAGCCAGAGCCCGGTACACCAGATTTGATAACTCAAAAATTCACAGCTGGGAGGAGTTAGCCCATGCTTTCCTCAGTCAATATAGTTTTCAAACTCAGATGGCTCCAGACCGATATCAAATTACCAAGGTCAGGAAATAAGTCAATGAGTCTTTTAGAGAATATGCCCAAAGATGGAGGCCTCTGGTTGCTCAAGTTATCCCATCTATGACAGAGTCTGAAATGGTGATGACCTTCATAGACATTTAAGAAGCTCCATTTTATGAGAGGGTCCTAGCTGGAATAGGAAAGTCGTTCTCAGAAATGATCAAGCACGAAGAAATGGCCGAAATGGGATTGAAGTCAGGACAGATTCAAGACCTTGCCGCTTTAAAAGCCGTAGCTGAGCACATCCAATCTGGTAGTTACGGGAACAACCCTTGGAGGGTCCATAAGAAGAAAGAAGAGGTTGTTTCTTTGATACTGTAAGGACAAAAAGGCAATCAAAACTTGCCTATTCAGAAGAGAAACTGCTCCCCTTTTCAAGCATGGTCTTTAAACCCTCCATTGCCAAAAAGTGGAGAAGTCAGACGTATAAGAATGTTCACATCCTTAGGGGACTCACTCGAAAACATTCTCAAACTTCTGACAGCTCAGAAGAAAATCACTCATTTCCTTCCACAAGCCAGCCCGAGTGGAAAGGGCTTCAATGCAAGCAAAAAGTGTGCTTACCATGCTGTAGCTCCAGGCCATGACACTTAGGATTGTTGGGCCCTTAAGCATAAGATCCGATACTTAATTGACAATGGTGAGATTGTGGTGACCAAGCCCGACCAACCTCACATTCAAGATAACCCTCTCCCTCAACACAAGGAAGAGGAGGTTAACATGATCAACTGAGGCGGTTCAAAAAGCTCCAAATACTTCAAACATGTGGGTGGTTCATCCCAAATCAGCAAGGATAATTTTGACAAATGGGATTATTCACAATTCTAGTTCATGATGGAACGGGAGTTAAAGTCTCTTGGCGAATAAGTCAATTAATTGGCGGAATTGGTTGTTCATCAACACCAAGTCACACATCAGTAGTTCAGTCAGGAGCATGCTAGGCTCCTTTCTCTTTTTACAAACACTCCACCACTTATTCCAGTAAGTGAAACATTGGAGGAAAAGATTGCTAGAAAAGTAAAAGCTAAAGCCCGTTGGGACTTCGCCAATAAAAGGGAATTTCACTCATTTAGGCCAACCGATGGAAGAGATATTGTAGATGCTGATTAATGAGGGAGAGATAATAGCACTGCTACCTCCATTCAACCCATGCTCAAAGAAGTTTAATGCTAATATAGTATGTCAATACCACTCCCACTCTCGCGGTCACAGCACTAAGGAATGATGGGCACTTCGTCATCTTATTTAAAACATGATTGACAGCGGTGGCCTGTAAATGGCAGATAACGACGCTGTATCATCTGAGAGTGGGGACACATTTCCTCCAGGATTGAAGGAAGTTATAGCAATTTTATCCTCTAGAGGGGATTTGGCTGCCACACCACTTATAATTCAACTAATTCAGCTCAAAGGCGTTGAAAACCCTTTGAAAGTGGTTGCACCAAAGCCACTCATATTGCCGTTCAAGCCACAGTATCCTGTCATCGGTCTCCAAAAAGTGCCATTGAACTATAGAGAGGCTAAATGATCTACATCTAATACAACTGTTGCATTATCTAAAGAAAATCCACTGTATCTTCCTCAACGAGTGATGAAGCCTATCATCTGATTTAGGGGGAAAGTGCCCAAGGAGAAGATTGAAGAATTCCTCCACAAGATGGGACACAATGAAGACAAGGTGGTTCAAAGCTTGAGAGAGAAGCTCCACAACAGATCTCTATTTTGGACTTTGTTTTCTCTTCAGAAGATCACATGAAGGTCTTACTAAAAATATTGGAAGAAGCCCACTTGCCAAAAATAGTGGATGTTGAAAAATTCCATTTTCTAGTTGATCATATCTTCAATAGTAATGTGATATCCTTCACTGATGATGACATACCCCCCGAAGGGACGGGTCATTGCAAACCGTTACACATAGCGGTTATGTCTTCCGGATATGTGGTCGGAGGAGTGCTAGATGGAGGATCATCCCTAAACATATGCCCTTATGCCACATTGGAAAAAATGATCAATCTCAACAAGATTCGAAGCAACCATACAATCATCAAAGCTTTTAATAGATCTCGACGAAATACTATCGGAGAGATTGAGTTACCCATGGAAATCGGTCCACATACATTCTATATATCCTTCCAAGTGCTCAAGATCACTACATGATATAATTTACTATTGGGGAGACCTTGGATTCATATGGCAGGAGTCGTCCCATCCATTCTTCATCAATAAATCAAATATATAATCAATAGTAGTCTGGTCACTGTCAGTGTTGAGCCAAAATGTCCTGTTTAAAGTGATATACCCCTTATCAGTTTCAATGTAGAAGTTAAGCATGTCAGCTTCCAAGCCCTTGAGGTGAGCAACACTCACTATCAACCCATTGGGGAGCTACCTCTAAGACCCAGAGTTTCTGCCGAGGTAATGTCGACAAGTCAAGAGATGATATCCTTGGGTTTTCAACATGGACAGGGGTCATCAGGGAATTAAATGCCCAATACAAGTTCCCAGCCAGATAGGGATAGCCAGACTAGGATATTCTTCCAGGTCCAGTCACAGGAACCCTCTCAAGCATAAAAAGGTTCTTTCATCCACAAGGCGTCTGCCTAAACCTATAGGTGATAACCCTATACGGACTTTATTAGAGGTTCTTACCCCTATGGTAGCCATGCTGTTTCTTAAGCCGATACCAGTGAAAGGAAAATAAGTTCTGATTCCAGACCTGGAGGTGGAAGAAAGGAATCAAAGGCGTAAATAAGAGATAAATAAACATATGTCAAACATGCGCGTTCTGATCCATCGGAGGATATGAACAGAGATATTCCAAATGATAATTGCCCAGACATCATGGTCATCATTCAAGAGAAGGAGGATAGTAACAGCCCCTTCATCACAACTGTCCACCAGGAATTAACCCTTGATAATTGGAGCAGCACTCCTTTCATTTGCCGACCAAGGTAAAAAGGGCAGAAACTCCCTCTGCTCTATAGATAACAATAACTGCTTACTTTTGTTGTATAATATTAGCAGTTGTTTTTGTCATTTCATGCTAACACTTTGTATGATTGAACAATTTCATATATTAAGTGAAAGCATTTTGTTTTAGGACTCTAAAGTTAAATGTGCCTAAACTTGTTGATGAGGTGCCTATTCTTCACAAGGATTGTAACTTTGATGTAAAGTTGGACTCAGACTTGATGGAGATTGAACAAGAGGACTATGAGATACCTCAGGGGATCAAAGAATGGGTCAAAGACAAACCCAAGTCAAATCTTGATTAAACCACCTCTTTTAACCTTAGAACCTCAGAAAACCCCAAACAAATCCAGATTGGTACGGACCTTACTCCAAACCAAAGGAATGACATGGTTACTCTATTGACCTAATTTTAGGATGTGTTTGCATGGTCTCATGAAAACATGGTCGATTTGTCCACTGACATTGTCATCCATTGCCTTCCCATCAAAGAGGGATTCAAGCCAATCAGACTGAAACTCAAGCGATTAAAACTTGAGTGGAGTTTAAAAGTTAAAGAAGAAATTGTGTAACAATTTCAAGCTGACATTACCATGGTATCAACATACCCTGAGTGGCATTCCAACATAGTCCATGTGCCTAAACCTGGAGGAAAGGTGCGGGTTTACTTGGACTACAGGAATCTGAACAAAACTTGTCTCAAAGATAGCTTTCCCATGCCATTCATCCACATACTCATTGACAATACAGCTCAATATGACATGTACTTCTTTGCTGATTATTTTGCAGGGTACCATCAAATCATGGTTGCTGAAGAGGAACGTGAGAAAACTGCATTCATCACTCCTTAGGGAACCTTTTGCTACAGACGGTTATCATTCGGCCTCATAAATGCTAGAGCTACCTATCAGCGAGCCATGATGGCTCTTTTTCATGATTTAATGCACAAAGAGATAGAAGTCTATGTGGACGACATCATTGTCAAATCTCAAAGGGAAGAAGACCACCTAGATCATCTCAAAAGGCTCTTTAACAAGTTGTGTAAGTACAACTTGAAGCTAAACCCAACCAAGTGCACCTTTAGCTTTAAATTAGGCAAATTTTTAGGATTTTTAATAAGCCACAAAGGCATTGAGCTAGATCCCACAAAAATCCAGGCCATCACGGAAGTGCCCATACCTCAGACAGAGAAGGAAATACGGGGATTTTTGGGAACACATACATACGTAACCAGAGGTGGAACACTTCATCAACTTCTTATAATTCATGGGGGTTTCCATGTTTATTTCTATAAGTTGATCATCTTGAGGCCTGTCTTTTGATGATTCCCCTATAGCCTCTGGGGTATGCCCCTTTGCCTTTGAATTTATGGTTTTTTATCAAACACAAACTTAGGAAAAAAAAGAGCAGCTAATCAAAGCTGCTATTTTGGTACCTCCCAGGGATGGTGTTTGTAAGACCCCAAATTTTATGAATAAAGATTTAATTTTCTCGAAATATTTTTTTGAATATTATGGTGTGGATTTGAGATAGTGTTATAGTTGTGGGTAGTATTTATAAATTTTGCAAAGTATGCAAGTGGTTATATAATATTTGATTGGTCAAGGAATATTCATTTTAACGGGGAATATTCTTTTTGTCGGGGAATATCCGTACGATGGCACAATCATTGGTGGACCCCACAACAGCAATATTGTCGTAGTTAGAAAACGATAGAATTATCATTTTATAAAAATAACGAGGAAAGTGTTACCGTTAAAACTGTTGAACTACTCGGTAGTAAAAGTACAGTAATACGCGTGGTTGCATAGTAGCACACGATATTGATTATTGATGCTTACGTGATAAGTCACTCAGTTATACTCAATTATTGCTACAGTAATTGATGCATCATATCTCTCATATCATTGATTTAATTATTGTCACAGTCACATCCGCATAATATGATATATTATTAAATCAATAATTGAGACGGCAAAGTAATTCATATTATTATTTGCAATATTGACAATGTCTAGAAGTTCTGTCAAGGAGAGGTTTGGTCACCTAATTGCGCGCCAATAAAGAGAAATCCTTATCGAAAAGCCCCCTCTTTCCTAGGAATGACCTGGTTGTTAAATATTGTGAATTATAATATTAATGATGAATAAGTTCGTGTTGATTAAAGATGAAATTGATAGTTCCATTGTGTTGGAATTATTAGTGTTAGTAGAAATTGACATTTATTTCGATATTAATTGATGTCTGGAGGTTATATTGACTAATCGGGTAATTAATCGGATAAATGAGAAATTAATTGCTGTTGATTCACTTTATTATAACTATTTGTTCACATGTTTGTACTATTGATTCACATTCTTGTACTATTAGGGGAGGTGGTGCAAGATTGATAATACTTGCATGACTAAGTTAAAAATGGATGTATAGATGAAGGTACTATATTGTAATTAATTTTTTCACATGTTTATAACTATTGAGTCACATGATTTACTATTGATTCACTATTAGGGGAGGTGGTGGAAGTTTGATAATACTTGCAGGACTAAATTAAAAAAGAAGGAAAAGAGGAAGGTATTATACTGTAATATTTCGAGCCCAAAAATGTGCAATTATTGAAACTATATTTTCCTATAAATAGAAGCTCATTCCTTCATTATTTTTCACCAATTCACTAAAGCTATAGAGCAATTATTATAGAGAGAAATTATAGAGAGAAAGAAGAAGAGAAGTCTGTTACCTCACTATTCCAATATCCAGTCTTCGTTTGAGGTAAGGGGTATTATTTCTTTCGTATTCATGAAGAGAGCTTACATTATTCCATTCTTTATTATTATGTTGGAATAACATGTCTACATGCATAATCTGCGCATACATGGTGAAATTCTTACATTATTTCATTCTTTATTATTATGTTGGAATAACTTGCCTCATCTGAAGTACCGCATACATGGTGAAATTCTTACATTATTCCATTTTTTATTATTACATTGGAATATCATGTTTGTGCGGATTCTGCATGACTGGTTCCATTCTTTATTATTACGTTAGAATATCGTGGTATCATGTATATTACACATGACACCGGTTCCATTATTTATTATTACATTGGAATAACCTATCATGCGGATCTATCGCATGCACGGTGAATTCTTACATTATTCCGGTCTTTATTATTCATTGGAATAAACTCTATCATGCGAATTCACCGTATGCATGGTGAATTTATCTGTTATTCCATTCTTTATTATTCTATTAGAATACCTTGTCTATGTGACAGCATGTATGGTGAATGATCCTTCATATTCATTCTGTATTAAATTATGGAAATGATCTGTCTACGTGGAGTACCGCATGGCGGATGAAAATCCATTTGCAGTTTCGTAATTCTATTATACTCGTATGAGATATCATTTCTTTTGTACTCGTCATGAAATATCATTTTATTTGGTATTTTATTTACGAGTTACTATTCAGGGGTTACTATTCACCCTGCTACTATTCATCCAGTTACTATTCACTCTAGTATTATTCACTCGGGTATTCAGGGCACTTTTCATGTTAGAGTACAATTCACGAGTTACTATTCATGGGTTACTATTCACCCGAATATTATTCACTCGGGTATTTGGGGTACTTTTTATGTCGGGGTACTATTCATGAGGTACTATTCCTGAAGTACTATTCACGAGGTACTATTCACGTGTTACTATTTACCCGAATAATATATTTCTTTTCTATCCAAATTATTTTTGGTACATGAATATTATTCTTGAATTTTACTCTACAAAGCAGTATCATGTTGACAATTTGGACGTTATTGATTTCTGGATAAATTAAATTATAAATCTTTAAAATTTATCCTTAAACTTGTTTTATTGAATTATTATGTCATTGTCATCATCCTCATGCTTATATTGTGATGAAAGTCATCTTTGGCTTACGTGCAGAGATGGACTTGGTATGATTATGACCAGGGATTATTCGGTATAATCATGACCGTAATGTGACGAATGATGTGGTGAAAGTCCTCTTTGGCCTGTAGTTCATTGATGGACAGTTGTTGGTATGATTATGACCATGGATTATTCGGTATAATCATGACCATTGATGATTACATGAATATCCTTGGCCGTGGTGCAGGGATGATTTGGTTTTATTTATTAAGTTGAGTCTCAGTGATAAAGTTGATGAAAAACTTTTTAATCCATAGAAGATATTAGATTTTATGCTCTACTTGATTCTTCTAATGGATTGCTTATTTCGCTGCAGTTGTTGATCTAAAACTTGTTGTCTATTGTATTCTATCATTTGTTATACTTTTGAAGGCTAAGGATAATTTATTCTGCATTATCTTAGTCATAATATTTCTTACTAGGCTAGTTGAGCTCACCCTTTTCTTTCATTGTTCTCTTGTGAAATGATAATATAATTTGGGGACTTAGTCGGGGAATAGAGTGATGGTCCAAGATAAGTGGCTTTAGTAGTCCTCACTATTCTATGAAATAGTGTGACAATAAAAGTAATGAGGACTCCATTGAGTGTAGATATTGTCTAGATGATAATATTATTATTTTACACGACTGTTGTATAATTAAGTTGTATTTGAATTTTGTACCATATATCTGGCGACCCAAGATGGGTGATGTATACCTGTTTTGGGGGTGTCACAGTTGGTATCAAAGCTTAGGGATATGATCCCTTGCTGAGATATGAGACAAGAACTAGGAGGGGAGAGACGGGGAATTCCTTCGCTAGTATGACCTACCTAAGTTTATTTGGTATTTAATTGGTCGGTCAAAGTATAGGGATAATATGTGATATGTCAATTAACCCTTGTTTTGTTACAGTGTTTGAGAATGGCATCTGAAAAATGTTGAGATAAGTAATGAAGCACATGAGACCGTTGAGTCACCAACGATCAATACCCCGGATAATGTGCAACAAGAAGACAATAATCCTTAGGTAAACAACAACACCGATCAGATGATGAATGATGGGATGTTTAGAGGCTTTTTGCAGTTCATGCAACATCAGGCGAGAAGAATCCTAATCAAAATGCAGGTGGAAACAATGGCAACCCACGGCTAGTCACTGCTAAGCAGTTCAAGGAGCTGGGACCGCCAGAGTTTTTGGGAAAGCCAGAACCACTTAAGGCAGAGACGTGGTTAAAGAAGATCACCAAGATATTCGATGTCTTGGGATGCTCTGAAGAGAAAGAGGTTCCCTTTGCCACCTTTATGTTGCGTGAAGAGGCGATTCATTGGTGGGAATCGTAAAAGCATTACTTGACTGGCCGACTCAAGATGTCTTGGGAGAAGTTCCAAGAGCTGTTCAATGACAAGTACTTTCCCAAAAGTATTCGTCACATGAAGGAGGTGGAGTTTATCAAGTTGGAGCAAAACAATATGACCGTGTTACAAAACGAGGCTAAATTTGCGGAGTTATCTCGGTTTACATCCCATTTGGTCGATATTGAGGAGTGAATGACGCAGATGTTTCTAAGAGGTTTGAAACCCGAAAACGTCAATACTTCATTTCTCACAAATTGGGTTTGTATTCATATGTAGTGAATAGGGCTCAATTATTGGAGCGCGATAATGAGTCAGCCCAACCAAAGGATAATGAGCAACAACACAATAATAATCGTACCGGTGGCAACGACCATCGGAACAATGATAACCATCGTGGGGGAAATTATCATGCCAAGAATGGTAACCACTTCGGTGGTAATCATGGCCAAGATAATAGGAGTGGAAATTTCAAGAAGAGAAGGTTCAACAACGATGGAAAGACAGCAGCACCAACACTCATTTTCAAGGAAGGAGAACGACCACCAATTCTATGCTTCAAATGCGGAGGGGAGGGACATATCAGTCTAAGCTGCATGATGCAGTCCAAAGCTTGTTCTAATTGTGGAAAAGAAGGTCACCTAGTCCGATTTTGTCGTGCACCAAAGTCAAGTCCAGCTGGGACGGTGGCGCCAATGGCGGATACGGACAAAACAAAGTCAGTGGTTTCAAGAAGAGCATTTTTTGTGACTTCTCAAAAAGCGAGTAACCCGAACAAAGTTAGCACGGGTTAGTTAATTATAAATTTTTGCGAAGTCTATACCTTATTAGATACCGGTTCTACCCATTCTTTTATCTCTCTTGATTGCGCTCAACGTTTAAATTTGACTTCGGAGAAATTAGACTTTGACTTATTAGTTGAAACTCCGTTAGTAGAAACCTTCATTTCATGTGCTATCCAAGTCTTGGAATGAGAGTCACAGTTTTTTTTCTATCGTTAATAAATTTCCTGACGTATTCCTGAAGACCTCCTGGCCTACCCCAAAGCGTGAAATCGAATTTTGTATTGACCCCAGTACAAAACCCATTTATAAAACCCTCAAATATTTCTTCAACTAAAATGAACGTAACATGCGCCAAAGACGTTGGCTCGAGCTGTTGAAGATTACGATTGTACCATTCAATACCATCATGGGAAAGAGTAGAAGATCGTATGCATTTACGAGTGCGATGTTGTTAACACAAAAACCCATTTCGTATAACTTACAAATGATGAAGATAGAGTTAATGACTCTATGGACCCACGTGAAGATAATTAATATACGAGTAGAATCGACTTTAATCGATAAAGTTAAAGTCGCTCAAGCTACACACCCGAATCTGTTGAATGTGAAAAAGAAGGTTCAAGAAGGCGTTATCTCAACCTTCGATTTAATTGGCCCATTTGAAATCCTCGATCGAGTAGGAACTATGGCCTATAAACTCGCCTTACCGCTAAGTATGTCGCGCGCTCATAACATTTTTCACGTATCGATGTTACGTAAATATGTGGACGACCCGAACCACACTATTAAATTAGAACTAGACGAGATAGCAGAAGAATTAACGTATGAAGAGATATGTGTTAAAATCTTGGATAAGAAGGATTATATTCAACACTTAAAGGTTATACCTCAAGAGTTAGAATCTGAAATGAAGTCAAGGTATCCTCACCTCTTCGGCATACCAAATACGTAAGTAAATTTTGAGGGAGAAATTTTATAAGGAGGGGAGATTGTAAGACCACAAATTTTATGAATAAAGATTTAATTTTCTCGAAATATTTTTTTGAATATTATGGTGTGGATTTGAGATAGTGTTATAGTTGTGGGTAGTATTTATAAATTTTGCAAAGTATGTAAGTGGTTATATAATATTCGATTGGTCGGGGAATATTCGTTTTAACGGGGAATATTCTTTTTGTTGGGGAATATCCGTACGACAGCACAATCATTGGTGGACCCCACAACAGAAATATTGTCGTAGTTAGAAAATGACAAAATTATCATTTTATAAAAATAACGGCGAAAGTGTTACCGTTAAAAACCTGTTGAACTACTCGGTAGTAAAAAAATACGATGTCTGGCGTGGTTAAGTAGTAGCACACGGTATTGATTATTGATGCTTATGTGATAAGTCACTCGGTTATACTCAATTATTACTCTGATAATTGATGCATCATATCTCTCATATTATTGATTTAATTATTGTCACAGTCACATCCGCATAATATGATATATTATTAAATCAATAATTGAGACGGCAAAGTAATTCATATTATTATTTGCAATATTGACAATGTCTAAAAGTTCTATCAAGGAGAGGTTTGGTCACCTAATTGCGCGCCAATAAAGAGAAATCCTTATCGAAAAGCCCCCTCTTTCCTGGGAATGACCTGGTTGTTAAATATTGTGAATTATAATATTAATGATGAATAAGTTCGTGTTGATTAAAGATGAAATTGATAGTTCCATTGTGTTGGAATTATTAGTGTTAGTAGAAATTGACATTTATTTCGATATTAATTGATGTCTGGAGGTTATATTGACCAATCGGGTAATTAATCGGATAAATGAGCAATTAATTGCTGTTAATTCACTTTATTATAACTATTTGTTCACATGTGTGTACTATTGATTCACATTCTTGTACTATTAGGGGAGGTGGTGCGAGATTGATAATACTTGCATGACTAAGTTAAAAATGGATGTATAGATGAAGGTACTATACTGTAATTAATTTTTTCACATGTTTATAACTATTGAGTCACATGATTTACTATTGATTCACATGATTTACTATTAGGGGAGGTGGTGGAAGTTTGATAATACTTGCAGGACTAAATTAAAAATGAAGGAAAAGAGGAAGGTATTATACTGTAATATTTCGAGCCCCAAAATGTGCAATTATTGAAACTATATTTTCCTATAAATAGAAGATCATTCCTTCATTATTTTTCACCAATCACTAAAGCTATAAAGCAATTATTATAGAGAGAAATTATAGAGAGAAAGAAGAAGAGAAGTCTGCTACCTCACTATTCTAGTATCCAGTCTTCTTTTGAGGTAAGGGGTATTATTTCTTTTGTATTCATGAAGAGAGCTTCTCTTATTCCATTCTTTATTATTATGTTGGAATAACCTGTCTATGCAAAGTACCGCATACATGGTGAAATTCTTCTATTATTCCATTCTTTATTATTATGTTGGAATAACTTTATACATGCAAGTACCGCATACATGGTGAAATTCTTACGCTATTCCATTCTTTATTATTACGTTGGAATATCTTTATGCATGCGGATTACGCATGACCTAGTTCCATTCTTTATTATTACATTTGGAATATCACATGCGTGCGTGACACGCATGACACGGTTCCATTATTTATTATTCGTTGGAATAACACATGCATGTGATCTATCGCATGCTCGGTGAATTCTTTTGTTATTCCATTCTTTATTATTCTGTTGGAATAACCTGTCTACGCGGACTACCGTATGCATGGTGAATTCTTCTGTTATTCCATTCTTTATTATTCTGTTGGAATAACATGTGTATGTTGATTACCACATGCATGGTGAATGATCCTTCATATTCATTCTGTATTAAATTGTGGAAATGATCTGTCTACGTGGATTACCGCTGGCGGATGAAAATCCATTTGCAGTTTTATATATTTTATTATACTCGTATGAGATATCATTTCTTTTGTACTCGTCATGAAATATCATTTTTTTGGTATTTTATTTACACCTTACTATTCATGGGTTACTATTCACCCACTTACTATTCACTCTAGTATTATTCACTCAGGTATTCGGGGCACTTTTGATGTTAGAGTACTATTCACAAGTTACTATTCACCTGAATATTATTCACTCGGGTATTTAAGGTACTTTTCATGTTGGGGTACTATTCACGAGGTACTATTCCCAAAATACTATTCATGGGGTACTATTCACGAGTTACTATTTACCCGAAAAATATATTTTTTTTCTGTCCAAATTATTTTTGGTACATGAATATTGTTCTTGAATTTTACTCTACAAAACAGTATATTATTGACAATTTGGACGTTATTGATTGCTGGATAAATTAAATTATAAATCTTTAAAATTTATCCTTGAACTTGTTTTATTGAATTATTATGTCATTGTCATCATCCTCATGCTTATATTGTGATTAAAGTCATCTTTAGCTTATGTGCAGAGATTGACTTGGTATGATTATGACCAGGGATTATTCGATATAATCCTGACCATAATGTGATGAATGATGTGGTGAAAGTCCCCATTGGCCTGTAATTCATTAATGGACAGTTATTGGTATGATTATGACCAGGGATTATTCGGTATAATCATGACCATTGATGATTACATGAATATCCTTGGCCGTGGTGCAGGGATGATTTGATTTGATTTATTAAGCTGAGTCTCGGCGATGAAGTTGATAAAAAACTTTTTAAATCATAGAAGATAGTAGATTGTATGCTCTACTTGATTCTTCTAATGGATTGCTTATTTCGCTGCAGTTGTTGATCTAAAACTTGTTGTCTATTGTATTCTATCAGTTGTTATACTATTGAAGGCTAAGGATAATTTATTTTGCATTATCTTAGTCATAATATTTCTTACTGGGCTAGTTGAGCTCACCCTTTTCTTTCATTGTTCTGTCCAGGAAATGAGAATATAGCTGGGACGAGTCGGGGAATGGAGTGATGGTCTAGGATAAATGGCTTTAATAGTCTTCACTATTATGTGAAATAGTGTGCAATAAATGTAATGAGGACTCCATTGAGTGTGGATATTATCTAGATGACAATATTCTTATTAAAACTTTTAGATTATGTTTTGTCGTATTTTACACGACTGTTGTATAATTAAGTTGTATTTGAATTTTGTACCATATATCTGGCGACCCAAGATGAGTGATGTATACCTGTTTTGGGTGCGTCATAGTGTTCCCTTGTTTATGTACTTTTCAATCAATGACACCATGGGCTGTATGCTGGGATAGAAAGATGATAGAGGACAAGAAAGAGCTATCTATTACCTCAGCAAAAGATTCAGTAGTAGTGAACACAAGTATACTCTGATTGAGAAAACTTGTTGTGCTTTAGCATGGGCTTCCATGAGGTTACAACATTACCTCCATGGTCACACAACCCATCTCATATCCTGTGTGGATCCTCTCAAGTACGGGTTCAGCAAACCCATGTTGAATTGTCAACTGTCCAAATGGAAGTTAATCCTACAGCAATTTAACATCGTCTACGTGACTCAAAAGTCTATCGAAGGTCAAGGAATTGCGGATCAACTGGCCTCCGCACCTTTAGGAGATTTCAAACCCTTGGAAACATACTTCCTTGATGAAGGGGTAATGACAGTTCAGCAACACCATTAGGATGATACACACCAATCATGGAAGATGTATTTTGATGGAGCTATAAATATGGAAGGCTTTGGAGCTGGGGCAGTTCTAGTATCCATTACAGGGGAGCAGTATCACGTTGCCGTCAAAAGTTTTCCAGCACCAACAACATAGCTGAGTATGAAGGCTGTATCATGGGGTTGAAACTTGCCCAATCCATGGGCATCAGACGGTTAACTGTCTTTGAAGATTCCGAATTGGTAATCAAAGAAACCACTGGGATCTATCACACCAAAAAACTACATTTGCTGCCTTCCCATCGGCAGGTTATCTAGATGGCTTCGGAGTTTGAAGAAATAACCTTCCTCCACATTCCTCAGAATAGGAATGACTTTGCGGATACACTAGTAACTTTGGCCTCCTTGTTCAACATACTTGATAAGGAAGACATGCCAAATATCATATTTGCCCGGTAAAAGTTACCAGCTTACGAGAACCACATTGGAGAAGTATCGGATGAGCTACCTCTCATCGAACACCCTTGGTATCAGCATATCAAAGAGTATTTGCGAGATGGATCTACACCCGTTGAGGTGAGTCAGGCTGAAAGAAAGCGGATCCATCGAATGACTATGAAATTTTACCTGAGCGGAGACGCACTCTACAAAAGAGATGCAGGACTAGGTCTTCTGAGATATATGGATAAAGACCAAGCTCAGAGGCTCATGGATAAAATCCATGGTGGAGTATGCAGCCCACACATGAACGACCATCTACTTGTCAAGAAAATCCTAAGAACATGGCATCGAGAAAAGCAAACATATTTCTCTCTCTAGGAAATATGCTATGCCTTCTATCTTGTTTTAATTTCAATTCTTTCCCTCCTTTTTCCCCCCACCTAACTATCCCATCCCTCTCCTAATTTCTCTGTTCCATCTCCTTGTCCGTTTTTGTCCTTTCCTTTCCTTTTTCATATTTCTTTTTTCTAATCTTCCCCTGCCCTTTCCTCAACTAACTTTCCCGATTATTTTCTTTCCTTTTCTGTTCTTTCGTTTCTTCCTCTCTCTGCTTTCTCTTCCCCAGCTCCTTCATTTGGCTCTTTCTTCTCTAATCTGCTCCGTCAGTCTCCTTCAAGCTCCTTCCTCTCCCTCGTTTTGTGCTTTGGGGTCATGGTTGACCATAAACATCTCTCCGCCAGGAACTCAGAGAGTAGCCAATCTCGTGACCTATTTGCAAACTATGATGTTTCTAACCCTAACTCACCTATAGCCTCTGCCGCAATGGTGGAATCTGAGCCTATCCCCTCAAATGTTTCTATTAGTTCAGATGAATCAAATTCTTTTGAGTCTCAATTGGGGGAGTCCCTTGGTCCCGCCTCTACCTCGGCTGCCCAAGACATTTTTAAACATGTTCATTACTTCTCCAGAAATGACCGTGAAGAAGCCCTTGCTGAAATGAGGAAGAATGCAAAGCTTATGGATTATATCTCCCCCTTGAAGATGTTAACAACATATCTTCTATTGGGACTTCTTTTGCATTAGCTAATGCTTGAAAGGTGTTTGATTCTTGTCTCATATTTGGGCAGAGCTCTTCTAAGGCAGCAGCTACCAACCCCCCTCTTGCTCCCCTTGCTCCTGTTTTTGGGAGTCTTTTGGTTTCTGATGATGTTCTTTCCCCTTCTTCAGCTTAGGGAAATGTTGCTGGCATGTCCTACCCCCTAAGTCCTAGAGCTCGATAGTTGCTAATTCTTCCAATGAGAAGAACTTGGGTTTAAGCTTCTTTCCCCTTTTGTCGTCTGAAGGGAGTGTTACGGTCAGCCCCCCAGTTGAAGTCCTTAAGTTGGGTCTTAATAAGTGGTCTTCTAGTCTTGTGTGTCATTTTATTCACTCGAAATTACCTTTTCAAACTGGTTGAAACTTCTGCTAAGAAATTATGGGGACACTTGGGGTTGTCTAAAGTTTATTTACATGATAAGGGATATTTCATATTTAAGTTCAATTCTGTGATGGAAAGAGACAATGTCTTAGCTACGGGACCATGGTATATAGCGTCCAACCTTCTATGTTTACAACCATGGAAAGAAGGGGTTAATTTCATTAAAACCGACTGTAGAAAAGTACCAATATGGGTTAAGTTCAGCAATATTCCCTACTCGTACTAGACGAAAGAGGGTCTAAGTTATCTAGCAAGTGCTGTTGGCCATCCATTATTTGTCGATGATATGACCTCAAAGTTGGAGCCAATGAGCTTTGCTTGAATTTGTATTGAGATGAACGCTTTGTCTACATTCCCTACCTCTACTAATGCAGTAGTGTTTGATGGCAAAGCCTTGGTTGAAGAAACTGTTGCAGTGAAAGTGGAGTATTGGAGCAAGCCTCCCTCCTGTTCAAAATGTAATTGTTTTGGACATTCCCTTCTCAAGTGCCCTAAAACTAATTTTTTGTGGGTTCCCAACACCACTCCCATTTCTTCTAACGCCCCTAGTTCCTTTATTCCTACTACAGCCAAGGCCTCTCCATCCCCTGACCCTGAGGGTTCTTGGACTGCTATTTCCAAAGGTCCTAAAAACCCTTCTCCCCCCTTGTCGTTCCCCCAGTATCTTATACTAACGTCTTCTCCCCTATTGCCTCCCCTCTTGTTCTTGGTGATGAGTCTGAATCTCCTATTCCCCCCCAACCCTTTGATGGATAAGCTTAAGCAAGTTGATGAGACGGAATGCAGGGACCTAAAGAATAAGACTAGGCCTGGAAAGGAGCCTCTCCAAAGTTCTAAGAAGAGGAGCAAAGGTCCAAGGGGTCTTCCCCTTCTAGATTGATCTATTGCCCCCATTCTTTATGATATATTTTTGTTCTTATAATGTCAGGGGATTAAATAAAAAGCCAAAATAGGCGGCTTTCGTTCGCAACTTTTTGTTAAACAACCATATCTCTTTTATGGGTCTCATTGAGACCAGAATCAAAGCTCCAAGTGCATCCAAAATCTCGAGGGCCATTTGTCGAAACTGGGTTTGGGTCTTTAATTATGACCATCACCCGAATGACAGGATATGGGTGGGATATGATGAGTGGGTTTTATACCTACGAATCGGCCTCTAATTCGAGCCTAAACTGTGTTAATTCTTTGTTTTTATGTTTTGATTTTACTTGTTTAGTGTTGTTTTGTGTTTATGTGTGGTAGCATGGCAATTAGACTTAAAAGGTTGAATCATGGCGAAACTTGGCAAGAACAGGAGCTAAAAGTGGACCAAAGACAGAAGGTACCCCCACTGGGGTGGACTTTCTATACACAAAACCTCCGCCGGGGCGGGGATATGGGAAAGCCAGTGTCCTATTTCTTTTGAACTGTTGTAGTAAACGTGAAGGCTAGTGGTTGGAATAACTTGGAACTCAATTGTGCGAGGAATTAAAGTCAGAATACATGTATTAGGCATATAATTAACAACAACAACAACAACAACAAGATTGAAAAAAGAGACAAGCAACTAACATCATTGAAGACAAAATTTTGAGCAAGAGCATTGGAGGAAGACTTTGAAGAAGAAATCACGATAATTGAAGATTGAGGCTAGAGAGAAGGGTGGTTCTGGATTCATTCTTTTTCTTTAGTTTAATAATTGCAATTAGGATGATGTTTACTTTGAATAATTCAGTTTTTATTTCATCGATGATGAACTAATTTACTTTTTAGGCTTATAACGGATCTTTGGGTGGAACGATGATTGTATAATCTTTGATTTTCAGTTTAATAAGCTATCTTTCAGTTTATCTATATTGATTTGTGCATGAATTTATGAATTGCTTGATCACCAATTCTATGTGGATTTGTATGGATTTGAGAGAGGAAATATGAGTCTAGACTTAGTCATTATAGCATGTGTTCTTGAATTCTGTGATTGAATGGAATCTTGATGAATGTTAGGGTAGAGATATGTCTTACATCGCATGTAATCAGATAGAGAACTTGAACTTAAACTTTCTTTGATT
This sequence comes from Panax ginseng, assembly GCA_020205605.1. Classification (NCBI taxonomy): domain Eukaryota; kingdom Viridiplantae; phylum Streptophyta; class Magnoliopsida; order Apiales; family Araliaceae; genus Panax; species Panax ginseng. The sequence goes on along the minus strand of CM035134.1, from coordinate 57,285,620 downwards.
GTAATTCACATAGAGATATAGTGAATTTGTTAATTAAGGTGTTTAACTTAGTTCTATCTAATTTATGGATTTAAGTTAATATGGTATTATTGCATCGAGAGATGGCTAGTTCTACTTGAGTGTTCTTGATTAATAAACTGGGATAGTGATTTAAACTGGAATAAAGGGTAATAATTAGAGTGATACTTAGAGTGAATTTGTAAGCCTAATTCTCCAATATTTGTTTGAAATTACAGTTTTTAGGGTTTGTTGATTGTTTGGTATTCTTATTATTTTTAACATATTTAGTTTTTATAGTGATAATTTTTAAATTGGTTAGTTTAATAAAATTTGGATTAATAGGAAGCTGATAATTGTGAGGGTTAATTTCTTGCTAATCTTTGTGGGAATGATACTTGACTTATCATTATATTACTTGTTGACTATGTATACTTGTGTGATTGTGCGTAACTAGATTTTACCCAACAAGTTTTTGGCACCGTTGCCGGGGATTTTATAGATTTTAATATTTTTACAATATCAGTTTAATTAGTCCAGTTTTACTTAAACATTTTTTCTTTTGTTTTGTGCTTTCTATTTCAGGTTCTTGAAGTTGGTTTATGCAAACTCGATCCAAAAACCCAGACTTGCTTCCTTTTGAGGACGACATTGAGAAACGGTTTCAAAGGCTAAGTAAGTGGATTAAGGATACAAGGGAAAACTTTGAGAATTCTGAAAAAGAAAAAGTAATGGTTGCCGAAGACCAAAAAGTGTTGAGGGACTTTGCTACTCCTAAGGTGACTGAGCTTTAGTCGAGTATCACCAGGCCGGCGATTGCTGCAATTACATTTGAGATCAAGCCTGGAACTATTCAAATGATACAAAACTCGATTCAATTTGAGGGACTAGCAAATGATGATCCGAATGAACATTTGGTTAGTTTTTTTTAGATATGTGAAACTTTTAGATACAATGGGATGTCGGATAACGCAGTCAGGCTTCTATTGTTCACATTCACTCTGTGGGACAAGGCGAAGAGTTGGTTACACTCTCTACCACCGGGATCAATCACTACATGGGAAGACCTCGCTCAAAAATTTCTAGCCAAATTCTTTCCACTAGTAAAAAGTGCAAAGATGAGAAACGAGATTACCATGTTTGAACAGTAGCATGGGAAATCATTGTATGAGGCATGGGAGAGATATAGGGAATTGCTCAGAAAGTGCCCACATCATGGATTACCTAAATGGCTGCAGATGAACACATTCTACAATGGGTTGAATGGGAATCTTAGAACCAGTATAGACACAACTTCGGGTGGAGCATTTATGGCAAAGAGTTACGAGGAGGCGTACGAGTTGATAGAGACAAGGCGGCTAACAACTACTAGTGGCCTATGGAAAGAATGACACAACCTAAGGTAGCTAGAGTGTTAGAGGTAGATGGGGTGACGACATTAGCAGCATAGATTTTAGCGCTATCAAAGAAGGTGGATGCTTTGTCGGGTGTACAAACTCAGCAGGTTGCAGTTATTTGTGAATTATGCGCGGGAAAACATCCTACGGAACAATGTGCAATCAACCCAGCATCAGTAAAATTTATGGGTAGCTACAACAGGATTCCACAGAACATATATCAGAATGCATACAATCCTTGGAATAGGAATCAACCTAATTTTTTGTGGAGTAATAATCAGCATCAGCAAGCTCCACGATCATCTTATCCCCAGGATTTCAGAATCAGCATCAACAAACAACTCAGCATCAAGAGAGAAAAATAGATATAGAAGAGTTGTTGTCAAATATATAACGAGCAACGAGGCGGCTATGAAATCACAAGCAGTAGCCATCAAGAACCTAGAGAATCAGATGGGACAGATAGCTTTTACATTTAATAATAAACCTGAAGGAACTTTACCCAGTGATACAGAGAAAAATCCAAAGGGGAATCATGAGCAATGCTAAGCGATTATATTAAGGAGTGGAAAACAACTTGAGGGGCAGAAAAGAGAAAATTTGGCTGCAAAAGATGATGACAAGGAAAGTGAAAATAAATTGGTTGACGACAAACAAGGTGAAGAAAAGTAGGTGGAAAAGAGCAAGACAAATAATGAACCAGTTGTGTATCCTCCACACCATTTCAGCAAAGAATTCAAAAACAGAAATTAGATAAGTAATTCACTAAATTTTTGGAAGTTTTCAAGAAACTTCAAATAAATATTTCATTTGCAGAAGCCCTAGAGCAGATGCCTAGTTATGCCAAATTTATGAAGGGAATTCATCAAGATTTCTCTGGTACCCTATATTAGAAAATTATAAAGAAAGATCAAATCACAAAAAGAAAAATACAGTCGAAAGACACCAAAGCAATGGTGTATCAGACTACTTGTCTTCTTGTAGTTGGATCTGGAAAAAGAAGTTAGAGGATTTTGAAACTGTGGCATTGACGGAGGAGTGCAGTGCAGTACTACAAAGGAAGTTACCGCCAAAGTTGAAAGATCCGGGGTGTTTCACTATTCCGTGCATAATTGGGAACATGGTATTTCAAAAGTGTTTGTGTGATTTGGGGGCAAGTGTAAACCTTATGCCATTGCCTGTGTATACTGAATTAGGTTTACCAGCCCCAAAGCTATGAATATTTCTTTGCAGTTTGTGGATAGGTCAGTAACATATCCGAGAGGCATTGTGGAGGATATTTTGGTCAAGGTTGACAAATTCATATTTCAAGCTGACTTCGTAATTCTGGATTATGAGGAAGACAAGAACATCCCAATCATTTTGGGGAGACAATTTTTGGCTATAGGTAGGACTCTCATTGATGTGGAAAAAGGTGAATTAACTATGAGAATCCAAGATCAGGAAGTTACATTCAATGTGTTTAAAGACATGAAGTTCCCCACGGATGAAGAAGAATGTTTCCGGTTGGATGTCATTGATAGGATAGTTAATAAAGACATGGTAAAAAGTTTGGTTAATGATCCATTGGAAACTACATTACTGGGGGATAAAGATTTGGATGATCCAGTGTTTGTGGATTATTTGCATGTGCTGGATTCTTTGCCACGAGTTAGTAGATTCAAGGCACCAGTTGAGCCATTACACACAAAAGAAAAAGCCACGACAAGGATGAAACCTTCATTGGAGGAGCCACCTACACTTGATCTTAAGCCACTTCCTAAACACCTCAGGTATGCATATTTAGGCAATTCTAATACGTTACCTGTTATTATTGCTTATGCGCTTAACAAATTGCATTAAAATAAGTTGATAAGAGTGCTTAGAGAATACAAATCGACTATGGGATGGACAATTGCAAATATCAAGGGAATCAGTTTATCCTTCTACATGCACAAAATTCTTATGAAAAAGGATGCAAAGGTAATAGTGGAACAACAGAGACGGCTGAATCCAATCATGAAAGAAGTAGTGAAGAAAGAAATTCTGAAGTGGTTGGATGCGGGAATCATCTACCCAATTTCAGATAGTACGTGGGTCAGTCCAGTTTAATGTGTGCCGAAAAAGGGAGGAATGACCGTAGTACAGAATGATGACAATGAATTAATTCCTACGAGGACAGCGACCGGCTGGAGGGTTTGCATGGACTACAGGAAACTAAATAAGGCAACCCATAAGGACCATTTTTCTCTACCTTTCATCGATCAAATGTTGGACAGGTTGGCGGGACACAAATTTTACTGCCTACTAAATGGGTATTCTGGGTATAATCAAATAGTCATTGCTCCTGAAGATCAAGAGAAGACCACTTCCACGTGCCCATACGACACTTTTGCATTCAAGAAAATGTCTTTTGGCTTGTGTAAAGCACCTGCAACCTTCCAAAGGTGTATGATGGCCATCTTCTCGAACATGGTGGAAAAGAATGTGGAAGTCTTCATGGATGACTTCTCTATCTATGGACATAATTTTGATGTCTATTTAGAGAATTTGGTGATGGTTTTGAAGCGAGCGTGGAGACAAATTTCGTGCTTAACTGGGAGAAGTGTCACTTTATGCTCGAAGAAGGAATAATCATGGGGCACAAGGTCTCTACGAAAGGATTAGAGGTTGATAGAGCAAAGTTGGAAACAATTGAAAATCTACCACCACCAACTACAATCAAGGGAATCTGTAGCTTTCTGGGACATGTGGGATTCTACCGAAGGTTCATTAAAGATTTCTCTAAGATTGCAAAACCGTTGTGAAGTCTCTTAGAGAAGGATTCAGTTTTCAAGTTTGATGAGGATTGTAAGTTAGCATTTGAGCTATTGAAGAAGAAATTGACTACAACTCCAGGTATCATCGCATCAGATTGGAATATGCCCTTTGAGTTAATGTGCGATACAAGCGACTATGCGGTAAGGGCTGTTTTGGGTCAACGCCGAGAGAAGCCCCGCCATATATTATGCAAGTAAGACCCTTACGGATACATAAATGAACTAAACAACTATAAAAAAGGAGTTACTTATAGTAGTATATGCCTTTGATAAATTCTGGGCATATTTGATTAGGACAAAGGTGGTGGTTTATTCGTATCACTCGACAATTTGGTATTTAATCTCGAAGAAGGATTCTAAGCCAGACTTATCAGATGGATACTCCTCCTACAGGAATTTTATTTGGAAATAAAAGATAAAAAGGGGACATAGAATCTAGTTGTAGATCATATTTCATGGTTAAAAAATTTGGACAAAGACGGGGTAGATAAGTATCTAATCAATGAGTCATTTCTGGATGAGCAATTATTTGGAGTCAATGCAAAATTTCCATGGTATGCAGATTTTTCCAGCTATTTGGTGAAAAACATCCTTTCCACTGATCTTACACGGCAACAAAAGAAGAAGTTCCTACATGACATTAAGTGGTACATATGGGATGAGCCGTATATATTCAAACAGTGCGTAGATAAAATGATTCGTTGATGTGTGCCATACAGCGAAGTAAGGAATTTATTGCATGAATGTCATTCGTCTGCATACGAGGGACACTATGGAAGTGAGAGAACAGCGGCCAAAGTGCTTCAAGCAGGGTTTTATTGGCCTACAATATTTAAGGATGCCCACCGCTTCGTGAAAAGCTGTGACAGATGTCAAAGGATTGGTAACATATCGAAGCGGAATGAGATGCCACTACAAACTATCTTGGAAGTTGAAATTTTTAACGTATGGGCATGGATTTTATGGGGCCATTTCCTCCATCTTTTAATAATCAGTACATCTTGCTTGCGGTTGATTATATGTCAAAATGGGTTGAAGTCGTAGCACTCCCCCATAAACAATGCCAAAGTGGTTCTTAAGTTCTTGCACAAGAATATTTTTACAAGATTTAGCACGCCAAGAGCTATAATAAGTGACAAGGGTAGACACTTCTGTAACAGATCATTTACAGCTCTTTTGGCAAAATATGGGGTCAACCATAAGGTGGCTACAACATATCGCCCCCAAACAAGTGGGAAAGTTGAGGTTTCAAATAGGGAGGTGAAGAAAATCTTGGAGAATATAGTAAACTCGAACAGAAAAGACTGGTCTCTCAAATTGGACGATCAATTATGGTCTTACAGAAAAGCTTACAAGACGCCAATTGGGATGTCACCATATCAGTTGGTTTACGGGAAAGCATGTCACCTACCAGTGGAGTTACTGCATAAAGCCTATTGGGCAATTCAGAAGCTCAACTTCGATCAAATAGTTGCAGGTGAAAAGAGGCTACTTCAATTGAATGAACTGGATGAATTCAGACTACAAGCCTATGAGAACTCAAATATGTATAAAGAAAAGGTTAAGAGGTGGCAGAACCAGAAAATAGTGCAGAGAAAGTTCGAACTGGGGCATTCAGTACTATTGTTCAATTCAAGACTGCGAGTCTTCCCAAGAAAGCTAAAATCAAGGTGGTCGGGTCCATTTACTATCAAAAGGGTGTTCCCACATGGTGTCGTTGAGCTATATAGTAGGAATCCATTGGAGACGTTCAAGGTTAATAGACAATGGCTGAAGCATTATTGGGGTGGCGAATCCAACACGGATGTCATCACAGTCACTCTTGTCGACGCACCATGAACAGGGAGTAGTCAGGGTGAAAGACTTAAAATCAAGTGCTAGTAGGGAGGCAACCCAATTTTACTTTTATTCTCAGTATCTTTATTCATGCTAGTTAAAATGTAGTTTAGAATATTAGTTAGTATAAAATAAGTTCATTTCAATTCATTAAGTAGTTAGTTAAGTTATGCTTTTTAGATAATCTGACCTTCAAGTGTAATTTTCTCAATATCAACTTATATTCATGTGTTAATGATGTTTCAGGTGCTTAAAAAGCTCATGGATTGGAGTTGGATGCAAACAATGGGCTGAAATTGCAGAAGGCATGCCGTCACGTATGGACTTTGTGAAGGAACCCCACTTGTATGAGGTCTTGATATCAGTAATAGTAGGAATGCCCGCTGGGGTGGATAATTTTTCCTACATAGTCCACCGGGGTGGGGGTCTTAATTCGTAAAACATAACATATGCCCACTGGGGTGGGCTTCAAAGTTTATTAACCTTTCACGGGAAATGGGCATGGATCTGAAGAAGCAAATTCGGCGATTCTGGTGATTACCTAATCTCTTCCACTTCAACTTCTTTACACCCCAACCGAAACCCCACTTCTCCACTCTCTACCCACGAACTAACACTTAATCCCCACTTCCTAACTTCATTAAACAACTACCTTAACCCATAAATCTTTACATTATCTCATCTCTATAAATGCAAGCCCTAACCACCTAAATTCCAACCCATCCCATAAAATTTTCAGTCATTCAAAGTTAGGGTTCTTCTTGGGCAAAATTTTTTTAGCAAAAAGGGAGGGGATAATCAACCAACTTGGGGATACACTGAGAGTAAGTGTTTTTTTCATACAAATTCTCATCACCTATCACTATACTTGAAGTGTTATTACAAAAGTTTGGGGGTATTGAAAGTCTAGCACGCCAAGTGTTCAACTATTTGACTGAGTGAAGTTTAAGCCAACACAGAGGATAAGGCTCCATTCACAGCATTTGTCTGGGACAAGCAAGTTCCTTTCAGTGTTGACGCCATAAATGCGTACTACTAATTATGAGTTCCTAGAGAGTGCCAGTATGCTTACTTGTGTGACTATGATCCCGATTATGAGGCTATTCTGATAGAAATTACAAAGATGGGTACCACATGGGTCAAGGGCCGAAAGGGAGGCACTATCTTTCATAGTAAGGATCTCAGTCGGTACGAAAAGAAATGGTATACATTCATGTTCGCTAAGCTATTTCCATCCACAAACATGACAGAGGTAACCAAGTAGAAGATACTCCTCTTATATGCCATCGTCTAAGACTTTCTCATCGACGTGGGTGGTATTATCAGTTTTTCTATCTGAAGATGCATGCACGGACAATTCTCCGGTGGCTTGCCACACCCATCTCTCATTTGTGGGTTGTGTAGGCTGGCGGGAGTTAGATGGTCCGATGATGAGACCACCCAGATGTTGCTTTATACATTAGACATGGGAATGATTGTGCGTGGTATTTGGTGTGGCCCGGGGGTGAGTCACACCCTAGAGGACTTGGATCCATATTTCCACCAGCCTCGAAGGATGAAGCTGAAGCTGAGGACACCTTGGATGACAGCGAGTACCAGGGGGATGAGACGATGGGAGAGCAAGGACCTGAGGAGATACCATAACCCGATGCTACATTTAGCCCTCAGTTTTAGAGCCTCCAGTGACAAGTGGATGAGTACAACAAGGATGCCCAAAGATAGAAGCGGAGACTCACGGTGAGGCAGGACCATATGTTTGAGGCCATGAATATGTCCTTTGCCTCATTAAACGCGACCCTCCAGAGTTTCCATCCCACTGCACAGTTCCCTTACCAGCAGCCAACCTCGATGCTAAGTTTCCCACCCTCTGATTCAGATGAATAGCAACAGCCACCACCACCCCAAGCTTAGGTGATTACAGGGAAGTCCTCATACATTTACTGCTTCATTCTTTACAATGAGGACATTCTAATTTTCAAGTTTGGGGGAGTTAGTTTAATTTTTATGTCTGGATGTTTAATTTTATTAGTTAGATTTGCATAGGTTTATTTCATGTTTAGTTTTAGGATTATTAAATGTTTGCATTCATGTAGTGATTTAGTTGCATAGTAGTATATGATTGTAAATAGTTTTTATTAGTTCTCAATCATGTTATGTTTACCACATATAAAAAAAAATTAGTTAAGTATTGTGTTATATTGCATATGTCCAGCAGTTTGATATTGTTCAGTTTATTTTGGCCAATGATGAGATTGGGATTAAGTAGACAAGTACGATACCGACTATTAGAACTTTGATGTAATTTTCTGTTATGAATTAGATCTTTTGCCTATTTGAAACTTGTATAATAAGGTTAGCAAGTTAATAACACCTATAATAATTGATTTAGTTCAAATTGATACATAAGGAACCTCTAAAGAATAATGCTAGTCTAAATGAAAGAATGGCAAGTTTTGGCTAGGTGCTGCTAGTTTGCCTTGCTTTGTCATTGCGTCTGCTCAAGTGGTCCCTGGGCTAAGAGCTCCTACCTGTTGCTGCTGACTAGCTGCTGGGTTTTCAAATTGAAGCTTTGTGTTGCTGGGTCATATGCTACTATGTGCCAGCTGAGCGAGGTCGTGTGTTGCTGGTTGTTGTCGTGTTGCTATGCTACTATGCCATGTGTCGTGTGCCGTGTTGGTGGGCTGCTGTGTTGCTGGGTTGATTTGGTTTGTTTTAACCTGTGGTGCTGTTAAAATTTTGTTGTTACAGTTGTTGGTTTCTGATCTCAAGCCAATTGGTGGTTCTGTTATTGTTTACTGTGGTCGTTTTTTCCTTTATGCTGAACCCTAGTAAGCTAGTGTCTAGCTTTGGTTTACTACAACCATCATAGGGCCTGTCCTATGATGGCTATGGTATACTGCTTGGGGTTTGACCCGTGTACTTTGTGCCTATTTTTTATTTTAATTCAGTCTAAATTTAGGGGAAAAAAAGAATGACAAGGATAGGCAGTGAAGGCGAAGAATTAGGAAAGAACCTAAGTTTGGGGGAAAAAGTGGGGTATATAAGCTTCATATAAAAAAATTATAATATAGTGGCTAGTCTTGTTTCGGGCCTTTGTTACTTGAGCAAGTACGCCCGAGGGAGGGTCTTTACACCAAGTGCCCAAAGGTCTTTATGGCATGGGATTCGTTGGTCGAAAGCTCGCTAACAGGATTGATAGCAACTCCATTCACCCAAGGATCAAACCAAAAATTAAAGGATTTCCCATTACCAACCAAGTAGTGCAGATGGTGTAGGGCTAAGGGTCTGAGCTTTAGTACTTGTCTCCAAATCGAAGAGCAATCCTGTGGAATAGGAATCTGCCATAACAAATGCTTTTTTAGAGTAGTTTTTTGAATCCAAGTGGCCCATAAGGAAGAGGGCTTAGCTTGGAGGATGTGCACAAGATGGAGCATGATGAGTGTTTTGTTCCAATCCAATAGACTCTTAATACCCAACCCGCCCTCAGTAGTTTGTAAGGAGATTGTAGACCAAGCCACTTTGGCACCATATTTGCCCAGGGAAGAGCCTCGCCAAAGAAACCTATATAGGATGGACTGAAGGTCTCGTGTAACTGCTTTGGGAAGCAAAAAGTGGTTGCTTCAGTATGCTTGAATGGAGAAGAGGATCGATTTTATAAGATGGATCCTGCCCGAGTAGGATAGAACCTTGGTAGTCCAAGAAGAAGCTCGGTTAGTAATCCTATGGATTAATGGGACACAGTCAGAGTGCGAGAGCTTAGTGGATAGAAGAGGGACCCCAAGGAATTTTGAAGGGAGAGTACCAGTTAGGAATCCAAGAAGGCATCAGATGTCCCGAGTTGTAACATGGTCCAGATTGGCGAAATAACAGTGGCTTTTGTGGGTGTTAAGAATCAGACCAGAGAAAAGGGAGAATGATTGGATGCAGGAATTGATAATGGAGATGGATTGCACACATGCATGACTGAAAATGAGAATATCATCTGCGAAAAGTAAATGGGCCAGTATGCATTCTTTTGTTTTCCAATGATATTTGAATTCAGAATCAAAGGTCTCTTTGTTGAGTTTCAGGGATAACATCTCCATCATAAGTACAAATAGGAAAGGAGAGATTGGGTCGCCTTATCTTAGCCCTCTAGAACTAGTAAAAAACCCAGCAAGTGTGCCATTAATCTTAATTGAGAACATTGCAGAAGAGACGCAAGCCTTGACCCAGCCAACGAATGAGGGAGGGAACTCGAAGGCTAAAAGAGTGTTGAAGATAAAATTCCATCTGACCTTGTCAAAAGCTTTCTTTAGATCAATCTTAAGTGCACATCTCGAGGGGCCAGAGGATCTATGGTAGCCTTTGAATAGCTCTTGGGCAAGGAGGATGTTATCACTTATGTTCTGACCCCTAATAAAAGCAGACTGTGCTTTGTCAATAATAGAGGGAAGCACATCCTTGAATCTGTTAGAAAGGATCTTTACAATACATTTGTAGACTGTGTTACAGCACGAAATGGGTCTAAAATCAACCGTGGAATTGGGATTGGAGCATTTGGGAATAAGGGCAAGGGCAGTAGAATTAATTCCTTTGGTCAGCCTTCCTGAAGAGAAGAAGTATTTAACAGCTTGTGTAAAGTCACTGCCCACAATATCCCTACAATTGATGAAGAAGTCCACATTAAAACCATCATGTGACAACCCGAATTTTTATAAATTATTAAAATAAGAATTTAATAATTAAAATTCTTATTATGAGATGTTTGAGTTTGAGTAGGTATATATATGTGCTATATATTTTGAAATATGTGATCTGGTGTGAAATATATATATATATATTCATATATTGGAAAAGTGAGGTTTAATAGTTAAGTTAACTATTGAAGAAATTAAATAAATTTGGTAATTATTTTAAATATTTATTGAATTAAATAAATATTTTAAATAATTTATTTATCATGAAAAATAAATAATTTATGAAATTGTGGTATAATAATTTAGTTACGTGTGTATGATAATTAAATTAAAGCAAAGGTAAATTTTATTCTTTGAAGATTTAATTTAATGAATTAATTAAATTAAATGAATTGTTTAATATTAAAGGGAATAAATAAAGTAATGTTTAAATCTAATTTATTAATTAAATTAGATATATAATTATTTATTAATCATTAGAATAATTATAATAAAAATTATAATTATTACAATTATTATAATGGTAAGCTATTTAAATTGGTGGCAGGTGTGACAAATAAAAACTATATAATATAATACTATTAAAATAATCTAGTTGGAGGAATTGGTGTGTGGCCAAATAAGGCCTTGTGGCCTTTGGTATAATTTAACTGACGCAAACCTTTGGGGTTGTGACCTGACGTACGTGGGAGTGAGGGAGGCCAGTTTATTTTCTACGTATTCTATTTCTTGGCCTAAGGCTAACTAGATAACAAAGAATTAGAGAGAGCCTGGAAGAAAAGAGAAAAAAACACGGTGATATTGAGAGTTGGAGAAGAAGGATTTTGGAAAAGGATTGCTATCAACTTTGCTATCATACAATCAAAGGATTTAGGTATAATTTACCCCTAATTTTAATTCTCAGTCTTGTAATTTTCTATTCTCTGAAGTTGGGTTTTATTGAATTGTTGTACAAGAGGTTGTTGTTATGTATATATATACTCATGTAAAATTTGTTAATCATCATGTATGATTGTTACTTGCTTGTTAAATACATGGAATTTGGGTTTATAGGGAGAAAAGTAAATAATAGTGTGAATGTTATACAATAGGGCTTAGAAAGTACAAAATTTCATGATCAATACTTGTTATAATCTACAAATTGATATTGGATTACGTTAGTATATTAAGAAACGAAAGCGGCGTAGTTTGAATCATGTCAATTGGTTAAAAAATGAAGCTGTGGCGATCGAATTCGCTAAATATGTTTAAAACATGAAAATATAGCATGAACATTGAATTGGAACCCTTAAATTAATTTTTTTAAGTTTTTGAAATATTAAAATTATTATGTAGATGTGTAGTTCAGTGTTTCACGAGTTCGTAGAATCGAAAACAAACTAATTCTGACTTAAAACGAAGAAGTTATGAAGGTTTGAAGTAAAAACATTACAAAATCTATAATCTTGGCGTAGCTATCTTGCGCTTACTACGGACCAAGAGCGCAAGCGCAGTCATTTGGTACCGCAAAGTCAGTCTGCAGCGCATACGGTATTAGAAGAAAAGGCGCGCTGCCGCCCATGTATGTCTTGAGTGTGGATCGCTTTGACCTGTTTTGGTAAAACAGTCATAACGTTTTCATACGAACTCCGATTGAGGTGATTAAAGATGATTCGGAACAATAACGAATAGACCTACAACTTTTATTCTTTAAGGTTTTTAATTTGAGGTCTGGAACAGGGGTCAAAATTGTCATTTGTAGGACTGTTGTGTTTTCGAAGGCAATCAGAGGGCGTCAGGCATGTACGTATGCAAGTGTAGTGCTCTTGACAATAAAAGATGATGTCTTAAGTTATAGAACATGATTATTATGAAATATAATGATGCTTAACATTAATAAATAATATTTTAGATAAGTTATATATGCATACTAAGCACACACAAGAGAGTCAAGTTAGGCGTGTGACGAATAAACGTCGAAACATCGTGACAAGTGTTAATGAACGTAAAAAGTGTTTTAAGTCAAATGAAATGAACATTATAAGGTATGAAATGGGTTTAATATAAAACCAATAATGATTCATAGCAAGACTTAAACACTTGAATGAATTTCGAATATGAAATACAGTGAGATATAAGGTGAAAGTTAACACAATCAAATTGAACATTGTGTATTTATGATAGGAAGGGTTATGAGATATAGAGTAACGTTTACATTACAACTACTATGCGTTGTTATGTGACTAATAGTTAATGTGAATGATTATATAATTGTGTAGGGCATGTGAAGTGCAAATATCTATAAGTTGTTAAACGTTTATTGGTAAACAACGATCAAGGAAAGTCTTTCAGTTCCTATTTGCTATGTGAATTTGATTGTTTTAAATCTTCGCATAGAGCATGATGTGTTATATATATGTTGAATGTATGAAATGTTAAAGTCAACTTATGACTACGTTGATTGAGTAAAGCATGCTGATTGAGTAAGGAACTCAATCTTTATACTTGTTATATGAACTGTAGCATGTATGTTATGTTAGTCTAATGTTTATGAGATATATGTTGAGCATGTTATTATGTGCTACGTGATGCATGAAAACTATTAGATTTTGCTGGGCTGTTGAGCTCAACCTAGCAAATAACCATTTTTGCAGGTTAAGGATTGAAGGTAACACTATGTGCTACTTAAATGACGTGGATCCAAAAAAATACACGAAGATTAATATTTTAGCTAAAGTTATTATTTCCTTATACCATGATGAAGATTCATGAGATGTATTAACCGTTTTATGATGTATAGTTGTTATTTCCTTATACCATGATGAAGATTCATGAGATGTATTAAATGTTTTATGATGTATAATTTTATGTTGAGTTGTAAAGCTAAAGTTAGTTATCAGATTGAAATGTAAACGTTTATATAATAACAGTGATAAAGTGAATCATAAAAATAAAAAAATAAGATTGATTCAAAGTCATGTAGATGATAAAGGTTTTGATTCACAGAATTAAAGTAAGAAGACATAAAAGTTTAAATTATTCCGAATTTTATAAAGTTTAACATCGAATAATGATGTAAAATTAGAAGGTAGATGTGTTATTAATGACCAAAGTTGGGAATTAAATTGTATGAATTTTGGGGTAGTTACAGTTGGTATCAAAGCTGATAGGTTAGAAACATTAGGTAAGAGTACCTTAGGCTATAACCTAAAAGAAGAGAGGTGAAGATAATGAACGAATAAACTCAAATAGAGTTTGAACAATAAGAAGTACTTTAAGAAATTTATAAAGAAGGGATTAAAACATGTGTAAGAGGATTCAAAGAAGAATCTCACAGAGTTATAAGGAGTATGAATTTGGGGTTACCCAACTCCAATAATAAGGATGTAAGGTGATGATAAATAGACAATGTCTATAAAAAGAGAATGATAAAATAGTTAAGAATAAAAAGTTATATTTAAGTATGGTACAATCGTACTCTTTAATAGTTGATGTATGGTATCTGGACTAAACGATTCCTTCATAGAGCGGAGGTATATACGAACTAGCAACTCGAAAACTAGTTTGTAGGTTGTTTGTGGGAAACCACTCAGCGTACCATATTGAAACTATTAGAGACTAGATGTGTACCAATTATAGAAAATGGATACATATGATGAAAATGTGGAACTCGAATGAAATGTTGAGCAATGTGAATGAAGTTAGAAAATCTTAAAGGAAGAATTGTTATATAAACAAGAAAATTCAAAGAAGAATCTTGAAGTGAAAAAAAAATGGGAGTTGGCTAACTCTAATACTCAAGATAACGAAGAACGTCGTAATGATGAAAAAGGAAAGAAAGGGGATCGTAAAACAAAACGATCACGAGTTAAGGAAAGACTTTTAAGGGAGATGATTATAGAATAAGATCACGACGTGATCTGTTTAAGTTATAAAAGAAAGATGGTCTATAATGTTTGAATAATTATAGCTTGATGCTATAAAGATAATGTACTATGATATAGTACGAGATAAACTCACAAGGAGTTATAGATAATGTGATACGAGGAATTTATATCGAGCAAAGAGCAAGTTATGAGCAAGATAGGGTTAGGTGGTATTTCAATTGAGGACTCATGTGATGGTTGAGTTGTACAAACCTTTGTATGGGCGAGGATTTTGTGTTTGCACTCAGTTTATCACATTGATAATCATTGGAATATCGGTATCACGCTATCAATGTATGTGTGGTGAAAAGGTGATTCTTTTCTCATGTGTATGTTTGATAGTTAGAAATTATTAAGATTAGTTAGATATTATTAGGATTAGGTTCGGTTCTTAAAACTAATGCATATGGTAAGTTCGTGACTCACAATAATATGGTATGTTTTGAACCCCTCAGCGAATAGACGCATATGGTCTGACTAGGATAAGTTCTTAAACTAATATTATTATGGCAAGTTCCTGAATTTCTAATGTGTCATAAGTTTGATGAACTATACTGGGGTATAGATAAGTTATGAATGAAGATTTGAGAATTATGGGAATACATATAATTATTAAGCAATGGATCAGTATAGAAAGTGGAGACATAGGTTTTCCAAATCTTCTAGCTTTGCTAGATTTTTGAAATATATTGACTTCGTGCCAATGGTTATACTTTTGGTTTTTGAAAAATGTTGGGTCACACTAGTGAACCAAAGAACTTTTTTAAATAAATCTATTATTCGTGATATCTATCTTTGTTGTTTTGGCTAGAAAAAATGATTTTAAATTTTCAAAATATATTTTAACTATATGTATCAGGTGATATGATAAACGATCGAGTCATCAATGCAATGGAACCTGGTGTTGGATGTGATCATATGATCGTCAGCCCGCTATGGTGAGATGTAATATGACAACGTCATAATCATGACGCCCTAAAAAGATTTTTGGGATTTCTTTAAGGTATGAGAATATATATATATATATATATATATATATATATCGATTGATGTCCAAATTGTTGTAGAAGTCTATGCTATTTGATTCAGCTAGACGAATATTGAAATATGTTCATGAAATTCAAGCGTTTCTTGAGAAGTTATGCCAAACCTGTGATAACCCGAGAATTTGGACAATTTATTAAAATCTTAAATGATTGATTTAATGTCAAATAATAGACCTAGACAGAAAATAAGTGTATGCATTTGATGTTATTAGGATGGAATTTTGAGGATTTCAAAATTTCGTGAAGGCTTATAGGTGAATTATTCAGGATTAAGGATTTGTGTGATTAAGTTCTGTGTATATGGTTAATGATGTGTTCAGAATGTGGTTAATGGTCAAGGGTTGACGTCATTCTCAAAAATGTTTTTATTGAAAGAAATTTCCCAAACCAAATTGTTTTGTTGTGGAATCAAATAAGACTAAGGTAAAATTTTGTGCGTCTGAGACGGATAAGAGGAACAAAATTATTTGACCAAAGAAGATTAGCGAAGAAGATAGGCATATCGGGCTAATCACCCTTTGTGTCCGTAAGTAATGATTTGTGGATGAATTTTCATAAAACCTTTTGAAAATGAAAAAAACTAATAACCTATACGATTCCTCAAAGACAGCTTTTAAATTGTCACCCTTGTGAGTGGTGTATTGGGTAGCATGTGTAATATGTGTGAATGGTGTAAGGTGCACGGTGTGTAGGTGTAAAGGTGAATTTGGGGGACGAAATTCCTAGAAGGAGGGGTGAATGTGATAACCCGAGAATTTGGACAATTTATTAAAATCTTAAATGATTGATTTAATGTCAAATAATAGACCTCTGCAGGAAAATAAGTGTATGCATTTGATGTTATTAGGATGGAATTTTGAGGATTTCAAAATTTCGTGAAGGCTTATAGGTGAATTATTAGGGATTAAGGATTTGTGTGATTAAGTTACGTGTATATGGTTAATGATGTGTTCGTAATGTGGTTAATGGTCAAGGTTGACCAGATAAATTATATCTGTAACAAACCCTAAGAATATATTAACAACAAATGTTAGGTTAGAAAACCCTAACGTCGATAAGAAACCACGGAAATCGGTTATGGAAACCCTAGTTTGGGTTAAAGAATCCAAAACTCGGTGCATGAAACCTAAATCGGGAACTTAATGGCATAAGTGTAAATAACTATAAGATTAATTAGGGTTAATCTTAACAAATTGATTACAAAACCCTAAATTCCAAATCAAACCCTAATACTTGATCCGAAAACCCTAGTTTGATTACGATAAATGAAGCCCTAATCGGGAAATTAATGGAGAATTATAATGCTCATCGCTATTATTATAATATTAATTAGGGTAACGCTTAATTAATTAGCAAACCCTAATTTCAAATTATCGAACTCAAACTTTTCCGTCAGAACCCTAATGATTTGATTTGAAAACCCTAATTTGTAATTAAGGAAAGCGAAGGTGTTAATTTAATACTTTTTATGTTAATTAGGATATATTAATTCTAATTTTCAAGATTGAGTAATTAGAAAACCCTAATCTAATTACGAATATTTAATTTCTATATTAGAAAATTATTTTCTATTTAGAAACCCTAAATTGTGGGTTGAAAACCCTAATGACCATTTTGAACCCTAATTGTACAGTGGTGGATTTAATTGCTATAATTGCAATGTTAATTAGGAAATATAAATCCTAATTGTCAAGTTATTAGAAACCCTAATCTAATTGGGAAATCTAATTTCTAAAAAAATTGAAATATTATTTTTATATTTAAAACCCTAATTTTTGGGTTATAAATTATAATGTACAAATTTGACCCTAAGTGCTTAATTAGCAATTTTAATTAGGATAAAATAGTCCTAATTAGAAAATAATGATTCATGATTAGGAAATTATGATATAATTAGGAACCCTAATTATAATTAGAAATCAAAATTTTCTATTTTTAAAATTTAATTAGAAAATTTTTGAAATTTAAGTTGCTAAATATTTGAGGGTTAAAACCTAAACCCTAAATTTGTCCAAATCCTAAACCCTAGATTGCTCAAACCCTAAACACTAAGGGTTTTATCATTTGGCAAATTCTAGAAATTAAGGAAATGACAAAAATGCCCTTTTTATCTATTTTAATGAGTTGGTGTTATAGGTTTTGACTTTTAGGGGAGAGTTGCTCACCAAAATCATAGCCTAGCATGTGCAAAATCTCAAATAATCTATTATTATATTAGCTATATACATTGAATTATATCACATATATAAGATTAAAAGAGAGATAATGCTCACTTTATTTTGCATTTTCTTCCAAGACCCTCTCTCTCTAAAAATTCAAAATCTAGAGTGAGAGAGAAAGAAAAGATGAAGCATGATCGGTTCAGCAGCAAGCCAAGCAGTAATCCAATGTCAGAAATCATGGATCAAAGCTCAACGCGATATAAACCCTAAATTTTTGAAATCTATGATCTGAAGTTATTTATTGTAATTGATTGGTTAAACATGTGTAATAGGGTGTCAAATGATGATCTGGGTTGTCAAAGCACAAACCCATAACATTAAAGAGCTCAAATCTTACATTTTTGAAAATCTGGAAAAATTTTAAAGCTAAGGTCTGACAACGAATGTCAGAGCCTCTAGATCTTTTTCTGTTAGATGTTTGGTGTGTTTGTTGTTTTAGATCTGTTCTATGACATGTGGTCTTTATTCTAAAACTTGAATCATAGTCAGATCATGCATAGATCACAAGATATGATCGGTCAAAGTGCATTGACCGAACACGAAATTTGATTTATGGGCAAACCCAGAAATTTCCAGATTTCTGACAACATTTTTGAAGCTTTTGATCTTGCTGTAGCTTGTTAGTTTGGCTAAGTTATTGTTGTTATATTGTATTCTGGTATGTAGACTACATATTAAAGTCATTATATCACCTAGATCGTAACTGGAATGACAGGAAATTAAGGTCAAACTATAGTTGATCGATTTGTTTTGATGAATTCGGAAATTTCCGAAAGTTGAAGAACACGTGTAATACGATGACATGTTTGACCAACTAGATTTTACACATGTGATGTTGTTAGACTAATTTTATGTTATGATGTTATACCGTCATGCGTATTTACAAGATGAACCTTTAGATCACAAAACCAAAAAACTGGGATCGCAAGTTACAAGGATCGATAAAAAGGTATTTATGTCGTTTCTTCAAATCTGGAAAACCGAATTTGAAGAATGTGTCCGACGATGAATGGTTTAGCTTAGATCTCTACGGTATGTTGTGTATTGTTAGAATCTTGGTTGATAATTGTAGTATTACACTTATACTACAACATAAATACATTAGATTTCCCAGAAACCTTAGGATCAAGAATTTATAAGTAGTCAAACCTAGCCCCTCGAATTCTGACATGAAGATCTGGAAATTGGCCAAGAACACCAAGAACACCTTTAATGCGGTTACGCCGCTATAGGCCCCTTTAGCTGACAGGTTTATTAATATTATTTCGAAAATTAATTAAAATTAGAAAAAAATGGTTTTAATTATTAAAAATACATATTAAATTCGAAAAAATTATTTTAAATTTGAAAAATAGTTTTTAATTATTTTGGATATATTTCAAAAATATTTAATATTTTTGGGAATATAAAAGGTATTTATTTATTTAGTTATAATATTAAATAAATTATGAAAATAGTTTTAATTCATGAAAATCATGAAAAATAATATTATGGTAAAAGAAAATATTTTAAGTTATTTTGATGACTTTTAATATTTTATGATAAATTTCATTAATAATTTATTATTAATGGTAATTAGTTTATTTAATAAATATATTAAATAAATTAAGGAAAAATAGAATTAATGTTTTAAAAATCATTTAAAAATGATTTAAGTGTTCTAAAAATATTTTAAGTTATAAAATATAACTTTTGATATTTTGGCATGAAAATATTAATATTTTAATATTAATATTAAATATCGGATAATGGATTTAAGTGTTTAAAAATCAAATAATTATGATTTTAAGATATTAAAAATATTTTGATATATTATAATTACATTTATAATATTATGTTATGAATTTCATTAATATTTTATATTAAATGAATATTAATGATTAAGGAATTACATGTATTTAATTCATTTAAATACGATATTAATGATTGGAAAATCATGATAAATGGTAATAATTATTCGAAAATTATTACGAGCCTAGGAAAAATGTTTTGACTGATAAGAAATTATCTGTGATAATTGTTAAGTGTTCAGGAAGAGTTTAATTGAACTTAAACTCGAGTATTGTCCGACTAGGCCGTCGTCGGGATGATGTAATGATGTTAGTTTTAAGTAAATTTGAAATAGTTTGACCGATATTAAGTCTTATGTGTATTTATAATCGATAGGGTTATGTGTTATGTGTTTAGGTTATTCTGTGTATATAAATATAACAGTATTATACTGTGATGATATTATTCTAATATTGGAGATCTATATTATTAATATTAGGTCTTCGGGTAAAGTGATATAAATTGCGTTGTGGTAATCAACGGTTCAGGCAAGTTTGTTCTTACTTAACTCTAATAAGAGTGTTTTATTCAAGCTTATGGTTAAATCATTGCTGATTGCCATGAAAATTGTACTCTGTACATCTTGCATGTATAAGTCAGGTATGAAAGGCTGATCACCTTCATTACCAGTTGGTTCAGAAATGTTTGTTCATGTTTAAAACTTGTTCAGTCAAAAATTTGTTCGTGCTAGTTCTCAATTATATTGATGAATTATAGCAAGCCCATTATTCATACTCTTCAATCATGATATATCCTTATATTGTTGTATTTAAACTTGCTGGGAAACTTTCATGCTCACCCTTGCTATATCATGATAAAACATTGTAGATAAAGAAAAAAGCGTTCGGACATGAGGAAACGATTAAAGCCAAGTTAAACTTGGGTTATAAAGTCTTGACTAGTTTGTAATAGCGTATTGTGATAAATATTGTTATGTAATAAATAGTTTATGAAATGTGTATAAGTTAAGGTTACTCGACCTTGGGAATAGTGTGTAATGTAATGTATAAACAATTTATGTTTATATCTTCCGCAATTAGTAATAGAAATAGTGTACCGGATCCGAGGTGATTTGGGACCTGGATTCGGATTTGGGGATGCTACAGTTGGTATCAAAGCTGTTGGTTATGAAGCTTAGGTAGGAATACCTAAGACCAATAACCGCATGATGATTAGGATAAGATCTAACTCACATAGAGTTAGTTGGTCGGTAAGATTCAAGGCGAATCTCGGTAAGTTGTTAAGATACGAGTTCCCTAACTCGTAATAAGGTTGAATGAAGTGGTGAATAGATAAAGTCTAAAAGACTAAAAGTCCGATTGATAGGAGATCGTAAAACAAAACGATCATAGTCATAGAATTGAATCGTAATATATACGATGAGATCACCCCGTGATCTGTTAAGGTTATAATGACGGAAAGAATCAATCGATGATTGAAAAGTTTAAAGCATGATTCTTTGTGTAGAATGGTACTGATTCGAGAAAAGGATTATGAATACGGATTAAATGAAATTCGTATTGAGAAGGGGTTAAGTATTAGGTGGGGATTTCAATGAGGACTCGTGTCAACAACCGAGTTGTATGATTTCTTGTATGGTATGGGAATCGCACTTGGTGTAAAAACTACTTAGTTGGTGGCATTGGTAAGAATTGAAATGTTGTGTCCGCTATTAGTTGTTATATCTGAGATAAATAGGTCATAGGTAGAGAATATAGGATTAAGTACGAAGTTCTTAGAACTCATACTTATGTGACATTCTTGACTCATAGTTATATGAATTGTTTATGAGCCCCTCAAATGACGGGACGCCAAAGGTCGGACTAGGTAAGTTAAGTAAACTCATATAATTGTGGCTGAGTTATGAACTCATAAGTGTGGTTTTATGGCTGGGTATAGTTGTGTGAATGGAGTGTTAAGGATAATAGGAATAGATAGAATGTTTAAGCAAATGATCATTAGTGGAGATTTAGGTTTTCCTAAACCCCAGCTTTTTGCTAAACTTCGATATTTTGACATCAAGCTAAATACGCACTATGTGCCTTTTAAAAAAAAAAAAATTGTTTTTATTTATCACTTATGTACCATATGACCAGTGCGAGAGATGATAAAAAATGATGGAGTTATCAATGCGTAATTACTTGGTGTTGGATGTGATCTAAGGATCATCACCCACTTCTGATATGATGTAGTATAACAAAGTCACAAAATGACAAAATCCTCAACGGACTGTTAAATACAGTGCGGCATCATGACGTCATTCTCAAAAATGTTTTTATTGAAAGAAATTTCCCAAACCAAATTGTTTTGTTGTGGAATCAAATAAGACTCGAGGTAAAATTTTTTGCGCTTTAAGGCGGATAAGAGGAACAAAATTGTTCGACCAAGAAGATTAGCCGATCTGACAGGCATATCGAGCTAATCACCCTTTGTGTCCGTAAGTAATGACGGTTTGTGGATGAATTTTCATAAAACCTTTGCGAAAATGAAAAAAAAACTAACAGTCTATACGATTCCTCAGCACAGTTTTAAATTGTCACCCTTGTGAGTGGTGTATTGGGTAGCATGTGTAATATGTGTGAATGGTGTAAGGTGCACGGTGTAAGGTGTAAGGTGAATTTCGGGGACGAAATTCTTAGAAGGAGGGGTGAATGTGATAACCCGAGAATTTGGACAATTTATTAAAATCTTAAATGATTGATTTAATGTCAAATAATAGACCTAGACAGAAAATAAGTGTATGCATTTGATGTTATTAGGATGGAATTTTGAGGATTTCAAAATTTCGTGAAGGCTTATAGGTGAATTATTCAGGATTAAGGATTTGTGTGATTAAGTTCTGTGTATATGGTTAATGATGTGTTCAGAATGTGGTTAATGGTCAAGGGTTGACCAGATAAATTATATTTGTAACAAACCCTAAGAATATATTAAGAACAACAGCGTTCAGTTAGAAAACCCTAACGTCTGATAAGAAACCCTGGAAATCGGTTATGGAAACCCTAGTTTCAGTTCCGGGAATCCGAAACTCGGTGCATGAAACCCTAAATCGGGAACTTAATGGCATAAGTGTAAATAACTATAAGATTAATTAGGGTTAATCTTAACAAATTGATTACAAAACCCTAAATTCCAAATCTGAAACCCTAATACTTGATCTGAAAACCCTAGTTTGATTACGATAAATGAAGCCCTAATCGGGAAATTAATGGAGAATTATAATGCTCTATCGCTATTATTATAATATTAATTAGGGTAACGCTTAATTAATTAGCAAACCCTAATTTCAAATTATCGAACTCAAAACTTTTTCCGTCAGAACCCTAACGACGATTTGAAAACCCTAATTTGTAATTAGGGAAAGCGAAGGTGTTAATTTAATACTTTTATGTTAATTAGGATATATTAATTCTAATTTTCAAGATTGAGTAATTAGAAAACCCTAATCTAATTACTTAATATTTAATTTCTATATTAGAAAATTATTTTCTATTTAGAAACCCTAAATTGTGGGTTGAAAACCCTAATGACCATTTTGAACCCTAATTTATGCAGTGGTGGATTTAATTGCTATAATTGCAATGTTAATTAGGAAATATAAATCCTAATTGTCAAGTTATTAGAAACCCTAATCTAATTGGGAAATCTAATTTCTAAAAAAATTGAAATATAATTTTTATATTTAAAACCCTAATTTTTGGGTTATAAATTATAATGTACAAATTTGACCCTAAGTGCTTAATTAGCAATTTTAATTAGGATAAAATAGTCCTAATTAGCAAATAATGATTCATGATTAGGAAATTATGATATAATTAGGAAGCCCTAATTATAATTAGAAATCAAAATTTTCTATTTTTAAAATTTAATTAGAAAATTTTTGAAATTTAAGTTGCTAAATATTTGAGGGTTAAAACCTAAACCCTAAATTTGTCCAAACCCTAAACCCTAGATTGCTCAAACCCTAAACCCTAAGGGTTTTATCATTTGGCAAATTCTAGAAATTAAGGAAATGACAAAAATTCCCTTTTTATCTATTTTAATGAGTTGGTGTTATAGGTTTTGACTTTTAGGGGAGAGTTGCTCACCAAAATCATAGCCTAGCATGTGCAAAATCTCAGCAATCTATTATTATATTAGCTATATACATTGAATTATATCACATATATAAGATTAAAAGAGAGATAATGTTCACTTTATTTTGCATTTTCTTCCAAGACCCTCTCTCTCTAAAAATTCGAAATCTAGAGTGAGAGAGAAAGAAAAGATGAAGCATGATCAGTTCATAGCAAGCCAAGAAATGAATCGAATGATGTAAATCATGGATCAAAGCTCAACGCGGTATAAACCCTAAATTTTTGAAATCTATGATCTGAAGTTATTTGTTGTAATTGATTGGTTAAACATGTGT
This sequence comes from Panax ginseng, assembly GCA_020205605.1. Taxonomy (NCBI): domain Eukaryota; kingdom Viridiplantae; phylum Streptophyta; class Magnoliopsida; order Apiales; family Araliaceae; genus Panax; species Panax ginseng. The sequence goes on along the minus strand of CM035134.1, from coordinate 57,261,499 downwards.
AATAGGGTGTCAAATGATGATCTGGGTTGTCAAAGCACAAACCCGTAACATTAAAGAGCTCAAATCTTACATTTTTGAAAATCTGGAAAAATTTTAAAGCTGAGGTCTGACAACGAATGTCAGAGCCTCTAGATCTTTTTCTGTTAGATGTTTGGTGTGTTTGTTATTTTAGATCCATTCTATGACTTGTGGTCTTTATTCTAAAACTTGAATCATAGTCGGATCATGCATAGATCCTAAGATATGATCGGTCAAAGTCGTTATTAGAACACGAAATTTGATTTCTGGGCAAACCCGAAATTTCGATTCGACAACGTTTTGAAGCTTTTGATCTTCTTTGTAGCTTGTTAGTTTGGCTAAGTTATTGTTGTTATATTGTATTACGGTATGTAGACTACATATTAAAGTCATTATATCACCTAGATCAGAAGCTCGAATGACAGAAATTAAGGTCAAACTATAGTTGATCGTATTGTTTTGATGAATTACGGAAATTTCCGAGAAAGTTGAAGAACACGTGTCCTGATGACATGTTTGACCAACTAGATTTTTTACATGTGATGTTGTTAGACTAATTTTATGTTATGATGTTATACCCTCGTCATGCGTACTTACAAGGTGAACCTTTAGATCACAAAACCAAAGCTTTAGATCGCAAGTTACAAGGATCAATAAAAAGGTATTAAAGTCGTTTCTTCAAATCTGGAAAACCGTAATTTGAAGAAGCAGTCCGACGATGAATGGTTTAGCTTAGATCTCTCTGGTATGTTGTGTATTGTTCCGGATCTTGGTTGATAATTGTAGTATTACACTTATACTACAACATAAATACATTAGATTTCCCAGAAACCTTAGGATCAAGAATTTATAAGTAGTCAAACCTAGCCCCTCGAATTCTGACATGAAGATCTGGAAATTGGCCAAGAACACCAAGAACACCTATAGCGACGGTTCTGTCGCTATAGGGCCCCTTTAGCGACAGTTTATTAATATTATTTCTGAAAATTAATTAAAATTAGAAAAAAATGGTTTTTAATTATTAAAAATACATATTAAATTCTGAAAAATTATTTTAAATGCTGAAAAATAGTTTTTAATTATTTTGGATATATTTCAAAAATATTTAATATTTTTGGGAATATAAAAGGTATTTATTTATTTAGTTATAATATTAAATAAATTATGAAAAATAGTTTTTAATTCATGAAAATCATGAAAAATAATATTATGGTAAAAGAAAATATTTTAAGTTATTTTTGATGACTTTTAATATTTTATGATAAATTTCATTAATAATTTATTATTAATGGTAATTAGTTTATTTAATAAATATATTAAATAAATTAAGGAAAAATAGAATTAATGTTTTAAAAATCATTTAAAAATGATTTAAGTGTTATAAAAATATTTTAAGTTATAAAATATAACTTTTGATATTTTGGCATGAAAATATTAATATTTTAATATTAATATTAATTATCGGATAATGGATTTAAGTGTTTAAAAATCAAATAATTATGATTTTAAGATATTAAAATATTTTGATATATTATAATTACATTATAATATTATGTTATGAATTTCATTAATATTTTATATTAAATGAATATTAATGATTAAGGAATTATGCGGTATTTAATTCATTTAAATACGATATTAATGATTGGAAAATCATGATAAATGGTAATAATTATTCAAAAAATTTTACGAGCCTAGGAAAAATGTTTTGAGTGATAAGAAATTATCTGTGATAATTGTTAAGTGTTCAGGAAGAGTTTAATTGAACTTAAACTCGAGTATTGTCCGACTAGGTACGTCGGGATGATGAGAATGATGTTAGTTTTAAGTCAGACTGAAATAGTTTGACCTGATATTAAGTCTTATGTGTTGTATAGACTGATAGGGTTATGTGTTATGTGTTTAGGTTATTCTGTGTATATAAATATATAAGATATTATCTTGTGATGATATTATTCTAATATTGGAGATCTATATTATTAATATTAGGTCTTGGGTAAAGTGATATAAATTGCGTTGTGGTAATCAACGGTTCAGGCAAGTTTGTTCTTACTTAACTCTAATAAGAGTGTTTTATTCAAGCTTATGGTTAAATCATTGCTGATTGCCATGAAAATTGTACTCTGTACATCTTGCATGTATAAGTCGGTATGAAAAGGTCGATCACCTTCATTACCAGTTGGTTCGAAATGTTTGTTCATGTTTAAAACTTGTTGATCAAAAATGTGTTCGTCTTAGTTCTCAATTATATTGATGAATTATAGCAAGCCCATTATTCATACTCTTCAATCATGATATATCCTTATATTGTTGTATTTAAACTTCTTTTGGAAACTTTCATGCTCACCCTTGCTATATCATGATAAAACATTGTAGATAAGACGAAAGCGTTTAGGATCACAGTGAAACGATTAAAGCCAAGTTCACTTGGGTTATAAAGTCTTGACTAGTTTGTAATAGCGTATTGTGATAAATATTGTTATGTAATAAATAGTTTATGAAATGTGTATAAGTTAAGGTTACTCGACCTTGGGGAATAGTGTGTAATGTAATGTATAAACAATTTATGTTTATATCTTCCGCAATTAGTAATAGAAATAGTGTACCGGATCCGAGGTGATTTGGGATCTGGATTCGGATTTGGGGATGCTACAAAACCAAATTATTTTGGTACGGATTCAGATGTTGAAAAGCTGAGGTGAACAACCCTGTAAAAGGGGACATGTTATCGGAGACAATGGTTCCGAAAGTAACGCATAAAGTCGTTACGATGTTAAGATGTAATACGTTGTGCACGACGTAGGGGTACGATAGGCTGATCACCTAGAGTACTTACAGAGAGTGTTTTCAGTCTATGTGATTGCTAAACATTCTATTGAAGATGGTTTATGGTGGTGATGCACTGTTAAACTTGGAGAAGAGTTCAAGGTCCGTATAGTCTTATGACTGTTAAAGGTTCAAGTCGAGATACTTGATAACCTAGGGACGTAGTTCAAGGTCTTATGACCCCTCAGCATGATTTGGAATATTTAAAATTCCTCTTATTCATATCGCTTCCCAATTATTGAGCAATTGTGGAAGATTCTTATTATTATGAAAGGTAAAAGTGGAAAGGATAAGAAAAATTAAGCAAAACATAATAATTTCAAGAAAGAAATGAAATTCTAGAAAGAAGAAAAATGTGAAGGTGAGGAATATGATGATCTTAGAAAGATCCTTAGAGAAAGAATTTATTTTCAAAACTTAATGAATAAATAGATATTAACATAAAATCTATTTTGATAAATGGAATGAATGAATATTAGTAAGTCAAAAATTTTGAGGACGAAATTCTTAGAAGAAGGGGTGAATGTAATGTCCCGAGAGTTTGAGAATACAGTATATAGTAATGATCCTTAAGGAAAGATAATGAATGGATCAAAGAATATCTAATACACATATATAATTGAGTCTAAGTAAAGGTTATGAAATAAAACTTACAAGAATTTATTATGAAGAATGGTTGGAGTGGTAATAAATAAAACCTATATTAAGGTAATGCGTTGAAGATATTCAACGATAAATCTTGATAAGAGATTTGGTGAAAACCGAGTAAGGGAGGTTTCATTGATTCCGAGGACGGAATCCTTATAAGAGGGGAAAGATGTGACAACCCGAATTTTTTAAAATTATTAAAATAAGAATTTAATAATTAAAATTCTTATTATGAGATGTTTGAGTTTGAGTAGGTATATATACGTGCTATATATTTTGAAATATGTGATCTGGTGTGAAGAGATATATATATATATATATATATATATATATATATATATATATATATATATATTCATTTTACTGGGAAGCTGAGGTTTAATAGTTAAGTTAACTATTAAAGAAATTAAATGAATTTGGTAATTATTTTAAATATTTATTGAATTAAATAACTATTTTAAATAATTTATTTATTGAGAAAAATAAATAATTTATGAAATTGTGGTATTATAATTTAGTCACATTGTATGATAATTAAATTAAAGCAAAGGTAAATTTTATTCTTTGAAGATTTAATTTAATGAATTAAATAAATTAAATGAATTGTTTACTATTAAAGGGAATAAATAAAGTAATGTTTAAATCTAATTTATTAATTAAATTAGATATATAATTATTTATTAATCATCAAAATAATTATAATAAAAATTATAATTATTACAATTATTATAATGGTAAGCTATTTAAATTGGTGGCAGGTGTGACAAATAAAAACTATATAATATAATACTATTAAAATAATCTAGTTGGAGGAATTGGTGCGTGGTCAAACAAGGCCTTGTGGCCTTTGGTCTAATTTAACTGACGCAAACCTTTGGGGTTGTGACCTGACGTACGTGGGGGTGAGGGAGGCCAGTTTATTTTCTACGTATTCTATTTCTTGGCCTAAGGCTAACTAGATAACAGAGGATTAGAGAGATCTTGGAAGAAAAGAGAAAAAAACACAGTGATATTGAGAGTTGGAGAAGAAGTGTTTTGGAAAAGGATTGCTATCAACTTTGCTATCATACAATCAAAGGATTTAGGTATAATTTACCCCTAATTCTAATTTTCAGTCTTGTAATTTTCTATTCTCTGAAGTTGGGTTTTGTTGAATTGTTGTACAAGAGGTTGTTATGTATATATATACTCTTGCAAAATCTATTAATCATCATATATGATTTTTACTTGCTTATTAAATACATGGAATTTGGGTTTATAGGGACAAAAGTAAATACCAGTGTGTATGTTATAGAATAGGGCTTAGAAAGTACGAAATTTCATGATCAATACTTGTTATAATCTACAAATTGATATTGGATTACGTTAGTATGTTAAGAAACGAAAGCGGCGTAGTTTGAATCATGTCAATTGGTTAAAAAAACGAAGCTGTGGCGATCGAATTCGCTAAATATGTTTAAAATATGAAAATATAGTATGAACATTGAATTGGAACCCTTAAATTTATTTTTTAAAGTTTTTGAAATATTAAAATTATTATGTAGATGTGTAGTTCAGTGTTTCACGAGTTCGTAGAATCGAAAACCAACTAATTCCGACTTAAAACGAAGAAGTTATGAAGGTTTGAAGTAAAAACATTACAAAATCTGTAATCTGGGAGTAGCAATGCGCGGCCGCGTAGACCAGGAGCGCAGACGCATAGCTGGGTGCTCCTAAGTCGCACGGGCGCACGGTATTTGTGAAGAAAAGGGGCGCGGTCGCGCCCCATGTGTGCTGAGTGTGACTACTTTGACCTATTTTCGTAAAACGGTCGTAACATTTTCATACAAACTCCGATTGGGGTGATTCAAGATGATCCGGAACGGGGACGAATAGACCTACAAATTTTATTCTTTAAGGTTTTCAATTTGAGGTGTGGAACATGGGTCAAAATGGTCATTTTGTAGGACTTTTGTGTTTTTGGAGGCAATCTGAGGGCATCGGGCATGCTTGTATGCAAGTTGTAGACATTCAAAATTTTTTGCACTCTTATTACTAACATTGCAGGTGGGTAGATTCATCTTTTGAAGATAACCCTGAAAGACAGCTTACATCCATTCCGGATACTACCAAAAGTTCAGTTCCAACCCGGAACACAAACCGGGAACTTTATCTCAACCCCGTAACACACACCGGGAGTATCATTTCCAAACTCGGAGATAACCCCGAGGTATGCAGATCAAAAGACTGACAACAACACCGGAGAGGACAGTTCTGTCTTGGTGATAACATCGTGACGTTCAGTTCCAGTCCCAGAGACAACACTGGGAGTAAGAACTCCATCCTTGGTGATAACCCCAAGAGATGTCATTGCAGTTCCGGCGATAACTCTAGAAATGCTTATTTCAAATACATGCAATCATCTTCAAACACCCTGTCGAGGCACTCATACCTCAGACCCAGAGCTAATAACGGGCAGACAGGCACACCCACAGATGACAGTGAGGCATACAAACAAGCAGTCCAATCTCAGATGTAACTCTAAGCAACGTCTGCTTTCCGCTTAAACCAGCGATAACCCCGGTGAGGAGTTAGCACGTCATCTTACCACCTCAACAAGATGATATCGCGGCATACCAACAAGTAGTCCAATCTCAGATGTAACCCTGAGCAACGTCTACTTTCAACTCAAACCGGTGATAACCCTGGCGAGGAGTCAAACATCATCTTATTTCTACAACACCTTCGCGTCGTCTCAACACTTCATACATACATACATCCAACAATGTCCCACAAGAACCGAGGAGTGACAATCCCGAGTGACTATTACACGTGGCAGTACTTTGGATAGAATTTGAAGCTTGAAGAGCATGGGCATAGACCCCTCTTCCTGACTTCATACAACCTTTAATCCATGTCAATGCGTAACTCTCAACACAAGCGGTCCGAAGAAGGTCAAATATACCTCGTTCGGATGCTCGGATTGAAGTTCTGCTAGTTCGAGCGAACATTACAGTGCATGATTGCACGTACTATGAGACGACGGGACCCGCGAGGCTCGGATGCACCACGACCAGCCGCAGGTGTACCTGCGGCCATCCGTCTATATATACAAGCCATTTGAAGAGGAGAAGGAGAGGAAAAGGCGAGGAAGCACTATCCATTTTACTCTGCATACACATCTTTTGATTGTTTCCTCATCTTTAAACACTAGTTAGCTCACAAGCTTTTCAAGCCGCTATTACAAGCTTTTCAAAAATTGTTATATGCATGTGTGTGAATGTTGCATTTACATTTCTGATAAATGTGTACGAATGCATATATGTACAAATATATATATAAAAGTAGTAAACGCACTGGATGTGGATCCAAGCTCATCGGATATGTTCGACAGCAATTATATATATGTATATATATAAAAGCGAGTAAATGCACCGGATGTAAAATCCAGGCTCATCAGATATGTCTAACAACAATTATATATATATATATATATAAGCAATTAAATGCTTCGGATGTAAAATCCAGGCTCATTAGACAGAGTCTGACCACAGTATATATATATATAAGTATATATATATATACAAAAGCAAATAAACGCTCTGCATCAAGTTCAGGCTAATCGAGGCATAACTCGACATCATGTTAGTCCATATATACGAAATATATACATATATTAGTATATATATACAGACAGAAATGAAAACCACGGACCGAAGTTCGGGCAAACACACTCACACGACTCTCAACGTGTACAATAGTGTGTGATATATGAGAAAGAGGCTTTATAGAATGTAAGAAGGCTTACAGTGGGCTACCAAAGTAGACTTCTTAGACTTTAAATGGATAAACACTCAGCTCCTGCCGGATAAAAAGTAGCTATATGTGAGCTAACTAGTGTTTAAAGAAGAGGAAACACTTAAAAGATGTGTATGCAGAGTAAAATGGACAGGGCTTCCTCGTCTTTTTCCTTCTCTCTGTCTTCTCAAATGGCTGACCCCCCCCTCTATATTTATAGATGGATGGCCGCAGGTCAACCTGCGGCAGCCGTAGTTGAACCTGCGACTGGTCATGGTGGGCCCGGGCCTCGCGGGTCCTATCGTCTCATAGTACGTGCACTCGTGCATTGTAATGTCCAATCGAACTTGTAGAACTTCAATCCGAGCATCCAAACGAAGTATATATGTACTTCTTCGGATCGCTTGTGTCGAGAGTTACGTAATAACATGGATTAGAGGTTGTACGAAGTCAGGAAGAGGGGTCTATGCCCATGGTCTTCAAGCTTTAAAGTCTATCCAAAGTACTGCCACACGTAATAGTCACTCGGGATTGTCACTCCTTGGCTCTTGTGGGACATTGTTGTATGTATGTATGTATGAAGCGCTAAGATGACGTGCCATTTGTCGGAGGAACAAGATGATGTATGACTCCTTGCTGGGGTTATCACCGGGTTGAGTTGAAAGTAGATGTTGCTCAGGGTTACAGCTGAGATTGGACCACTTGTTGGTATGCTGCGATATTATCTTGTTGACATGATCAAATGACGTGTTGACTCCTTACTGGGGTTATCACCGGTTTAAGCGGAAAGCAGATGTTGCTCAGGGTTATGTCTAAGATTGGACTACTACTTGTTTGTACGTATCACTGTCATCTGGATTGAAGCTGATAGCATATATTTGAAATAAGCATTTCCGGGGTTATCGCCAGAACTGCAATGGCATCCCTTGGGGCTATCACCAAGGATGGGGTATCTACTCCCAGTGTTGTCTCTGGGACTGGAACTGAATGTCGCGGTGTTATCATCGAGATAGAACTGTCCTCTCCGGTGTTGTTACCGGTCTTTTGATCTGCATATCTCGGGGTTATCTCTGAGATTGGAAATGACATTCCCGGGTTGTGTTCTGGGTTTGAACTGATGTTCCCGGGTTGTATTCTGGGTTGGAGCTAAACTTCCGGTAGTATCCGGAATGGTTGTAAGCTGTCTTTCAGGGTTATCTCCAAAAGATGAATCTACCCTCCTGCAATGTTAGGAATAGGAGTGCAAAAAATTTCGAGTGTCTACAGATGCCCCTCTTTATCATATTCATGCAATGCAAGGCATGGATTGGATAAAGAATCCTAGACACTTGAAATGCAAGCATGATAAACATGATGCTATGTGCAGCAACATGATGAAAATGTGTGTAGAATGCATGGATGATTGTCAGGTAATCCTGTTGGGATGACAATCAGTGATGGCTTGGACATGCGATCCAAATCTCAAAGAATGTTGACGTTGGAACTACCACCAAAGTCTTGAATCCTAGACACTGGCCTATACTCTATAGAGGTACCTCTTGTGTGGAAGAGATCTGTGGGGATAAAGCTTTGTCTATTTTGAGGATGTGTATAACATGTTCCCTCACACTGTCGGAGTTACTGCCAACAGCTGGTTGTTATCAGGGTTTCCTGATCTTTGCTGATGTGTGTATAACCGGATGAATCCTTCTTGGGTGAATAGTCAATGCTGCTTGACCTTCATTGATGTGTACCAATAGTAGAATTATGTTGTAGCCCTTGCTGAGGAAGATAGCTTCAATGGGTTTATTTGCCATCGGCTGTCATGACGTTAAGGCTGCTTGACCTTCATTGATGTGTGTATCAATGGTTGCATCGCGCTGTAACCCCCGCCGGGGATACGTAGATGCTTGATAGGTGTGCGTTGTGACCCCCGCCGGGGACATGTAGATGCTTGATAACTTCGGCGTTATAACCCCCGCTGGGGAGGTTTGATATTTCATAACTTCGGCGTTGTAACTCCCGCTGGGGAGGTTTGATATTTGATAACTTCGGCGTTGTAAATTTCAAGGGAGGTTTGGGATTGTAACCCTGCAAATGACGGCATCGGACCTTTGTGGGGTATTACCGAGCATAGTTTGTGAAAGCTGAGCTTATTGGTATAGTATACCCTGCATTTAGGCGAATACCATGGAAGCGACGGGAGTTTAACTCTGACCGACAAGAAACCAGGATTTCAGGTTGTTGGCAAAAAATTTCCAAAATGTAGGCATTGGATAGTTATGCATTTTTAACTCTACAGTCACTCCATTTGCTGGATTGCGAGGTGATGATGACGCCGATGGATTGGCGGTTTATCACAGGTATGGAGTTTGGAAGGGAACCGGTGCATTGCAAGGCAGATATCACCCCTACTTCCGTTCAAGGTTCCTGCTGTACGTGTTCCCCATAGGGAATTTCCAGGTATTCAAGTGGCGAACCCAGATCATCTGGGTGACTTAAGTAGGCATCCTTCAGTATACCTGCACACAAATGAGGTATGAAGTTAGATCTTTAATCTTCCTTATTTCCTATTAAAGAGTAGTCAAGGAGTCTGATGTTGATCTGCATTTGATGTAGGTTCCCGGCTTCACACAGCCTTGAGGGAACTAGTTTAGCATCCACTCTATGTATCAGGCCTTGCATGATGACTATAGAATGATCATCCATGGTTGGGGATTTGAGAGATTCTTCTCTATTCTACCCCATCGCTGTCCCTGGGGTTACCTCAGGGCATTGTCTGAGCGGTGGTTCCACCAGACTCAGTCACTCCATTTGCTGGATTGCGAGGTGATGATGACGCCGATGGATTGGCGGTTTATCACAGGTATGGAGTTTGGAAGGGAACCGGTGCATTGCAAGGCAGATATCACCCCTACTTCCGTCAGATCCTTGTTGGGAGTTCCGGCGGAGGCGCTCAAGGGCATGACTGTTCGGACAGGTCCTTTAAGGGTAGATGCTATGAGCGGGCTGTTGAGTAAGCCCATACCCGATGATGTGAGAGTCAGGGATCGCATTCTTCGGCGATTGTTCCTGATGATCATTAGGGGCTGCTTCATAGCAGATAACTCTTCTACGGTGTCTTTTACTTTGATCAGCGCCACTCGACACGTGGACCGTATATGAGAGTATGATTGGGGTTCCTATACCTTTGCCTACTTCCTTAGGGGAATGAGCATGCGATCGCAGGGCTTGACCAAGGCGTGGTTAGGATTCTACCCATTTCTGCTGGTGAGTGTTTCTCTTGTCTTTTCCCATGTATAGGTTAAGAGTGTTGACTGATAGTAGATGTTTGCCTTTGTGTTGGCAGTTTTGGGCCTATGAGAGGCTCCTTTGTTTGCGTCCTGTGAGCGTGTTAGGTTTAGATACCTATCCACGAGCACGGAGATGGCATCATTCTATACTGGCGGAGGTCCCTGTTGCTGAAGGTTTCACTCATTGTCGCCTGCAACTGGAGCTATTGACAGCTGATGTCATCACGTAGATTCCTTACTCTGGAGAGCATTTGGGAGTTGGCTTTGAGGATGGGTACCCGACTGGAGTAGAGTACATCATATCTACCCGCAGGATTCCTCTCTTTACAGATGGAGGATGGGAGCTCTATTTAGGAGAGCGTGCTATTAGGAGCTCTACAGGAGAGATTTGTATGCCGATCTTGCCTCCTGTCAGGCGTTATTGGCCTGTTTCGCAGTCACCCGTCATTGACATCCCATTGATGGGGATTGACGATTTTACATTATCAGAGGGCCCCTGTTCACAAGAGATGTTCCAGCATTGGTGGATCCCTCGCACGATTGGAGCTCAGACCCCCGCCACACAGTTCATGGGGGATATGGTTCCAGGATTCGTGATGATCACGGATTGGCTAGCCTGTGTCAGAGATCCGACTCACGTGACACAGATTGAGAGATTGACTCGGCAGCTGGATCGGTCACACCTTTTCATTCGGCATTTGGGCAGAGATCCTGCAGAGGTAGATACTTTTGATCCTTCCAGCTCTGGTGCTGGTCCCTCGTATGACCCATTTGGTTTTGTCGGTGCAGATCCTCCTTTGTATAGGCATGATATCCCTGTAGATATAGATCCAGTGACTCAGGAGGAGTTACATCAGCTTGACAACATCAATGATGTGGATATCGACACCATTGACTTTTTCTGATGTATTTCTTTTTATGATAAGCCTCTGTTAGCTGCTGGGTAGCTTCGCCCCATTCTCGCTATATCTTTTGATAGGCCTCTGTTAGATGTTGGGGTAGCTTCGCCCCATTTCCCTGTATTTTAGCTGTACAGAGATGTATTAGATAATGATATACTTAGGAATGTATGCACAGTTTTCATTCCCTATATCATATTGTCATCTATTGTATCATGCATGTTATTGTGTTATGCATATGTATGTATGTCCAGGGATACTCAGAATTGACCCCTGGATGGTCTTATGACACGGCCTGTACAGATGTCTTCTTCGACAGTTAGCCGTATTGATCATACCCCACCATTTGCAGCGGTAGATGGTATGCGATCATGGTATGATAGTATATCACCATCAAACATGGTGATCATAGATGATTTGTTGCAGCATACTATGACCTTACTGATGTTTCAGGTTCCTCCAGGATTTATAAAGGGCATACTAGAGCACTGGGTATCGGACAGACAGGTATTCCGCTTTGGGACCCGAGAGTTGACTCCTACTTTGGAGGAGTATGCACGGTTGACGATGTTGCCTCTAGACAGACCTTGCGTGCATATGGTGATGGGAGACATGAGTAGACAATTCATGACTCTCACAGGATTGAGGCGCAGAGTAGTGCAGGATGAGATTACATCCGGCCATGTGATATCCCAGCATTTCCTGATTGACAGGTTTGGCTCTGAGGATAGCTATGCACGGCATTCCGGGGATTTCACCACACCGGAGGATCATTGGCATTCAGCCCGAGTAGATGTACTACTTCTGTGCATATTGTCATATATATACATGCTGCGGTACATGGATGAGCTAGATATCGGTGTTATCATGGCAGTGAGAGCTCTCAGGGAGGGTCATACCATTGTACCGATGATTATCGTAGAGACCTTGAGGTCAGCTACATACTGCTGCACTTATCAGGCAGGAGTGTTCACAGCTAGCTCGGACATGTTGTATGTGTGTTTCATGTCACACTTGAGACCGATTGGCACATTTAGACATCATGGATTTTGTTTCACCCATGAGATAGCCATGTCATACTCCTTTCAGCCTGCGGGGTGTACAGATGCTGCATCTTGGTCCGCTTTCTTGGCAGAGATTGGAGATCCATTTGATATATTACCGTGTTCAGGGCTCAGCTCACCCTACAGCTTCATTACTCATGCTCCGGGCATGGATTATCTCCCTCTGGCTGGTTTGAGGGGCATGATTAATTACCACCCATTGGTCGTGATGTGTCAGTTTAACCAGTTTTAGGACTTCCATCCGTATGAGGGGGCAGCAAGTCAGCGCTTTGCGTCACACCCTTTGTCAGCGGAGGATAGATCCAGGTTGTATGCCTGTTGGGATCAACGAGAGTCAGCCGATTTTTCTTTCAGTCATCCAGGTAGTTCTGCAGAGTATTCCGCATAGATGGAGACAAAGACTGCATTGGCTGCGGCAGTATCCACAGTGTAGGAGACTGATTCTGACGATGAGGAGCCTATAGAAGAGGTTGTCCTTCCCACCGATGACTTAACTCTTTGAAATTTGCCAAACATTTGTGATAGATTCTCCCACCCCGAAAGTGCCATTTGTTATTTCAAGATTCGGCCTGACATTTGGAGCAGAGCTTACATCTGATGACTTATGACAGAGATCAGGCTAGGGCCACGATGTTGACAGCTCTTGATGAGAGAGATACCGCTCTGTTAGAGAGGGATGAGGCTAGATCATCCAGGGATGCATTGATAGTTGAGCGGGATGCCGCCTTATCTGCTAGGGATGTGGCCATTGTAGACAGCACTTCAGTAAGATCCCAGATGATGGTCAATCTGGCCGACATGAGTGCCTACATTGATGAGCATTATGCCACAATGATGTTAGCCTCTGATCTGCTAGCTCGTGTAGATACCCTTGGGCAGGAGCTCGCAGTGTTACCTCCGTCTTCAGAGAGGGATGTTATGTTATATCTAATAGTCCGCATACACACAGATCTGTAGATAGCTTTGTATTTTCCTGCACAGACTAGCTTAGCCATTTTTGTCATGTACAGCACAGATGTATATATCAAACAATATTATGTATAGCAGGGAAATATATTTTGATTCACTTCCCTTTTAGTTATGCCTTGATACTTGCTTGATATTTGCATGTTTTTCTAGGGCCATTGATCTTGATGCATTCTGAACTTATCCTTGATAGATGGACATGGAGACATCGCAAGGTCTCTCAGAATGGATCATTGATTTCTGAAAATCCCTACCATCTTTGGTGTCTTGGGACTGGTATCTGTATAGAAAAGTGGAGAGGAGGGTAGTTTCTTCCTCTCCGAGATTGACCTCTCCACAGATGGTCGTCAGTACTTCTATTTGTGAGAAGCCTAGTTAATTCCATCTCTTATGGGTTGGTATTGCTCTTTGAGGCACGATCGCAGCTTAGATGGTCACCGAATCTTCTATTAGTGAGAAGAGATTGGATAATTCCATCCCTTTGATCTGAAACCGATGAAGTTGGGCAATTTGAAGGTTGATCCCAGTACCGTGTGACAAGTATGTTTCTTCTGGTAGGGGTTAGACTGCACCATGAATGGCTGCCTACGTACTCCTGTTGAAGAGGATATCAAGTCTGCGCAGTTCGAACCTAGTGTAGGAGGTTCAAAGTTGAATGTGGAAGTAGAAAGGTGTAAAAATATTTTTTTTGTTTTTGTTATTTTTGTGAAGAAAGGGCAGAAATGTTTTTTTTGTTTTCTCTTTATTGCGACCGGGCCATATAGAATATGGTTGCCTACGTACCCCCGAGTATCAGGGAGATCAGGTCGACGTAGTTCGCCCCTCAGGACGAATCGCAGCTGAAGAGAAGTGCAAATCCCATGTGCAGGCTATACTGCGGGGAGAAGAAAGTTTAATCCCGTAAAGGGGATAAACTGCAAGTGTGGAAAAAGTTTGATCTCGTATTGAGGATAAACTGCAAGAGTGAAAAGTTTAGTCTCGTCTTCAAGAGAAGTAGGTGTGTTGAAAAGTTTAGTCTCGTCTTCAGGAGAAGCAAGTGTGTTGAAAAGTTTAGTCTCGTCTTCAGGAGAAGCAAGTGTGTTGAAAAGTTTAGTCTCGTCTTCAGCAGAAGCAAGGTGTGTTGAAAAGTTTAGTCTCGTCTTCAGGAGAAGCAAGGTGTGTTGAAAAGTTATGAAATGAAAGGAAACCAGCCTGCTAGTTTGAAGTGTATGTTTCCCTAAGGGGCAAAAGAGTTTATAAACAGTAAAGGGTTCAAAACTGAAATGACTGGTGATTCGAGGATCAAAACCAGGATGTTTGTTTGATGGTAACTTCAGACATAGTACCGTTTCACGGTGTCCGAGTTGATAAGCTGTGGAAATTCATCGCCGTCCATTTCCTGCAACCTGAGAGCACCTCCTGTCAATACTTCTTTGACAATAAATGGGCCTTCCCAGTTAGGAGCGAATTTTCCCTTAGATTGATCTTGGTTGTCAATAATCTTCTTTAAAACCAAGTCATGTTTTTTGAATTTCCGTAGTCGGACTTTTCTGTTGTAGGATCGTGCGATCCTTTGTTGATATAACTGACCATGGAAGATAGCCGCGGTTCGCCTTTCGTCTATCAGAGACAATTGGTGATACCTGTCTTGTACCCATTGGTCTTCATCCAACTGAGCATCCATCAATACTCTGAGGGATTCCATTTCCACTTCTATGGGGAGCACTGCTTCCATCCCATAGACTAATGAGTAGGGGGTTACCCCAGTGGAAGCTCGCATTAAAGTTTTGTAGGCTAATAAAGTTAGGGGCAAGAGGTCAGGCCATCCTTTGTGATTGGAGGACATTTTTCGCGTGATCTTCTTGATGTTTTTATTAGCCGCTTCAACAGCACCATTCATCTTTGGTCGATAGATGACAGAGTTGAGATGTTTGATGTGGAATTTTCTGCATAATTCCTCCATCATTTTGTTGTTGAGGTTTTTAGCATTGTCTGACACAATGACCTCTGGTTGTCCATATCGACAAACAACATTATTTCTGATGAATGCAATGATGACTTCTTTAGTAACCCTAGGGAAGGAAGCTTCTTCTACCCATTTGGTGAAGTAGTCGATCATGGTGAATATGAATCGATGTCCATTACGGGCTTTGGGCTCGATGGGCCCAATCACGTCCATTCCCCACATTGAGAAGGGCCATGGCGAACTCATATTATGGAGTTCCCTTAGAGGGGTGTGGATAACATTCCCATGGATTTGACATTGATAGCACCTCTTGACGTGATCATAATAGTCAGCTTTGAGTGTAAGCTAATAATGTCCCGTTATGAGAATTTTCTTGACAAGTAGGGGTTCACTCATGTGAGGGCCACATGCTCCACCATGGATCTCATCCATGAGTCACTGAGCTTGGTCTTTATCCAGACATCTGAGGAGACCTAATCCTGCATCTCTTTTGTAAAGTGCATCTTCGCTCAGTTAGAATTTCATAGCAAGTCGATGAATCCGCCTCTTCTCAGTTAGGCTCGCCTCAGTGGGTGTAGATCCATCTCGTAGATACTCCTTGATATGCTGATACCAAGGCTTATCCGATACTTCTCTAATATAATTCCCATAGACTGGGGCTTTATGCATAACAATCGTGATGCTTGGCATGTTTTCCTTGTCAGGTATGTAAACCAAAGAGGCCAACATTGGTAATGCGTCTATAAAATCATTCCTATTATGAGGAATGTGTAGAAAGGAGATTTCTTTGAACTCCAAAGCCATCTGTAGAACTTGTCGATGGTAAGGAAGTAAATGTAATTCTTTGGTTTGATAGATTCTTGTGGATTGCTTGATTACCAATTCGAAATCCCCAAAGACAGTTAACCGCCTGATACCCATTGAACGAACAAGTTTGAGTCCCATGATACACCCTTCATACTCAGCTGTGTTGTTGGTATTGACAAACTGCAATTGAACGGTAACGGGATACTGCTCCCCCGTACAGGATATTAAAATTGCTCCAGCTACGGAGCCTTCTGAATTGACAGCTCCATCAAAATACATTTTCCATAAACGGCATGTATCATACTGATGTGGTAGCTGAATTGCCATTACTCCTTCGTCAAGAAAGTATGTTTCTAAAGGTTTGTAGTCCCCTGTAGGTGCGGCAGCCAGTTGATCCGCAATTCCTTGACCGTTAACAGACTTTTGTGTCACGTAGACGATGTCAAATTGCTGTAGGATCAATTGCCATCTGGACAACCGACAATTTAATATGGGTTTGCTAAACACATACTTAAGAGGATCCACGCGGGATATGAGATGGGTTGTGTGACCATATAGATAATGTTGTAATCTCATGGAGGCCCATGCTAAAGCACAACAAGTCTTCTCAATTAAAGTGTACTTGTGTTCACTAATGCTGAATCTTTTGATGAGGTAATAGATAGCTCGCTCTTGGCCTCTATCGTCTTTCGTCTCAAAGATCTGACCCCATGGCATTGTCATTTATGGACAGGTACATGAACAGGGGAACATCATCCCTAGGAGGTACCAAAACAGGAGCGTTAATCAGCTGCTCCTTGATTGTAAGGAAGGCTTTTTGACACTCATCATTCCATTTCATGGAGGAGTTCTTCCTTAACAATCTGAAGATTGGCTCACAGGTTGCTGTGAGTTGAGAAATGAATCGGCTAATGAAGTTGATTCTTCCCAAAAATCCCCGTATTTCCTTCTCTGTCTAAGGAATGGGCATTTCCTTGATGGCCTGGATTTTGGTAGGATCCAGTTCAATCCCTTTGTGGCTGACTAGGAAGCCTAGCAACTTACCCGACTTAACACCAAAGGCGCACTTGGCGGGATTCAACTTCAAGTTGTACTTACGTAACCTATTGAACAGCTTTTTGAGATGGTCTAAATGGTCATCCTCCTTTCGGGATTTGACAATGATGTCATCCACATAGATCTCTATCTCCTTGTGAATTAAATCGTGGAAAAGAGCCATCATAGCTCACTGGTAGGTTGCCCCGGTGTTGATGAGGCTGAATGACAACCGTCTGTAGCAAAAGGTTCCCCAAGGCGTGATGAAAGCAGTTTTCTCACTATCTTCCTCAGCGACCATAATTTGATGGTACCCCGCAAAGCAATCTGCAAAGGAGTACATGCCATACTGAGCAATATTGTCAATAAGAATGTGGATAAAAGGCATGGGAAATCTATCTTTAAGGCAAGCTTTGTTCAAATCCCGGTAATCCACGCAGACTCGCACCTTTCCCCCAGGTTTAGGCACGTGAACAATGTTGGATATCCACTCCGGATATGTAGACACCATGATGATGCCAGCTTGAAATTATTTCACAATTTCCTCTTTAACTTTTAAACTTCACTCAAGTTTTAATCGCCTGACCTTTTCCCTAACTGGCTTGAATCCTTCTTTAATGGGAAGGCGATGAAGAACAATGTCAGTGGACAAACCCACCATGTCTTTATGAGACCATGCAAACACATCTTGGAATTGGGTTAACAGTGCAACCATGTCATTCCGTTGATTTGTGGTAAGGTCTGAACCAATCTGGATTATCTTAGGGTTGTCTAAGGTTCCAAGATTGAAAAGAGTGGTTTGATCAAGATTGGGTTTGGGTTTGTCGACAACCTATTCCTTAATCTCTTGAGGTGTCTCAATGTCCTCTTGGATGTTCATCAAGTCTGAGTCCAACTTTGCATCAAAGTTACAGCCCTTGTGGAGAGAAGGCACCTCATCAGCAAGTACAGGCACATCTAAATTTAGAGTCCTGAAACAAAATATGCTTTCACTTAATATATGCAACTGTTCGATCATACAAAAGTGTTAGCATGTACGTGATAAAATAACTGCTAGTGCTATAAAGGAAAGCAAGCAATTAAAGTTATCTACAGGGCAGAGGGATTTTCTACCCATTTGACCCTCGTCGACCAATGCATGGAGTGCTGCTCCAATTGTCTAGGGCAAAGTCCTGAAGGACTGCAGTGATAGAAGGATCGTCAGCGCCCTCCTTTTCCCGAATGATAACCATGACATCTGGGCAATCATCGTCTGGGGTGTATCTGTTTGTATGTTCATTATGAACAATGACGCGAATGCCTTCCATCCTCAAGGCAAGGTCATGTTTGCGTTTCTGTTACTTTTCTTCCACTTCGGGATCAGGAATCAGCACCTCTTTAACTTTGATTGGTCTTTGGTTTTAAATAGCATAGCCACAAAGATGAGTGGTACCTTTTATTGGAGATTGCATTAACTCATGAGGTAAAGGTATAGGAAATCGCCGTGCGGTGAAAACTTGAGGAACCTGCTTATGCTTATGAGGATTCCTGTGAGTGGAATTGGCAGAATAGCCTAGCCCGGCTGTCCCAATTGGACTGGACATCTGGATAGGGTGCTTAATACCATGTTGATCCTTACCAAGCCCTTGTCCAGGTTGGTAACCCAATAGCATCATTTCTTGAGTGGCTGATATAACCTCGTCAGCAATTTTGGGTAAGGGAAGTAGCGCTCCAATAGAATGGTATTGCATATTACTCACTTCCATAGTATGAAAACTGCCCGGCTCAACTTCTGAATTTAAGCTGATAATTGGTAGAGTTCCTAGGATAGGACATTCTGGCTCAGCATTGACAGTAACTAGACTGTTGTTGATGATGTATTTGAGTTGCTGATGTAAAGTGGAGGGAATAGCTCCAGCCATGTATATCCATGGTCTCCTCAATAGCAGGTTGTATCCTAAATCTATCTTGAGGACGTGGAAGGATATGTTGAATGTATGAGGACCAATCTCAATTGGCAATTCAATCTTCCCAACAGAATTTCGCCGAGATTCATCAAAAGCTCTGATGATCGTATGGCTACTTTGGATTCTCTGGAGATTGATATTCATCTTCGCCAAGGTGGCATAAGGACCGATATTCAGAGATGAACCTCCATCTATCAAAACTCCAGCTAGCATATACCCAGAAGACAACACTGTGATGTGTAGTGGTTTGCAATGGCCGGTCCCTTCGGGAGGTATGTCGTCATCAGTGAAGGATATCATATTGTTGTTGAAAATTTGATCAACCAAATGTTACAAGTTTTCCACATCCACTGATTTCGGCAGGTAGGTTTCTTCCAAAACCTTTAGCAAGACCTTCCGATGCTCCTCGGAAGAGAAAACCAAGTCCAAAATTGAAATCTGGTGTGGAGTTTCTCGCAAGCTTAAAACCACCTTGGCGTCATTATGACCCATAGTATGGAGGAATTTTTCAATCTTCTCCATGGGCAACTTCCCCTTTGCTTCGCAAGTAGGCTTGATAACCCGTTGAGGAAGGCATAGTGGATTCTCTTTCGACACTGTAGCAGTAGTATGAGACATAGATCCTTCAGCTTCTCCATAATTCCATGGAACTTTGTGTAAGATGACAACAGGATGTTGTAGTCTGCAAGGCAAAGGAATTGGCTCTGGTGCGGCCACTTTCAAAGGATTGTCAGCTCCTTTGAGTTGAATTGGTTGTATGGGAAATGTTTTGATAGTCTCATCATCCACTTCGGATATAACTGCTACTGATCCCTTCCATTGAGTAGGGTATGCATTCCCACCCTTAAGTTGCACAGTGTAATCATCTGCTACTTGCAGGACACCGCTATCAATAAGATTCTGAATGAGATGGCAGAGTGCCTAGCATTCTTCTGTGCTGTGACCGCGAGAATGTGAATGATATTGACACATTTCATCAGAATTTAACTGCCCTGAGCGGGGATTGATTGGAGGGAGAAGGAATATGATTCTTCCTTCGTTGATCAACATTTGAAGTATCTCCTCTAGAGATTGGCCCAGATAGGTGAATTCCCTTTGATTGGCGAAATCCCGATGGGCTTTAGCACTTGCTCGCTTTGCAACCTTATCCTCCATAACTTCGCTTTCTGAAGGTGTGGATGAAGCATTCATAAGAAATGGAAGGAGATAGGCATGCTCTTGTTTGATTAATTGGCTTGTGACTTGGTGTTGGTGAATTACCAGTTCTGCCAATTGCTCAATTTGTTTGCAAAGAGCTTTCATCTTTTGTTCCATAGTAAACTAGAACTTTGCATAATCCCATTTATCAACACCGTCTTTGATGGGTTGGGATGTTTCACCAGTAGAATTGGAACCATGTCCAGTGCTCCAACTGATCATGTTAACCTCTTCTTCTTTGTGTTGAGGGAGAGGGTTGTCTTGCACGTGAGGTTGATCTGGCTTGGTGACCACAATCTCACCATTGTCAATTAGATCTTGTGTTTCAAGGCCCAACAATCTTGAGTATCATGTCCGGGTGCCCCAACATAATAAGCACACTTCCGATTAGCATTGAAACCCTTCCCATTAGGGTTAGCTGGTGGAAGAAGATGTGTAATTTTCTTCTGAGCAGTCAGAAGAGCAAGAATGTTCTCGAGCGAGTCCCCTAAGGGTGTGAACATCTGAGGTCTCTTTACTTCTCCACTTTTAGGCAATAGAGGATTTGAAGATTGTGCTGGAAAAGGGGAGTAGTTTCTCCTCTGCACAGGCATGCTCGGATTGCATTTCTGTCCTAGCAGTATCAAGGAAACATCTTCCTCTTTCTTTTTATGGACCCTCCGGGGGTTGTTTCCATAAGATCCAGACTGGATGTGCTTAGCAACAGCTTTAAGAGTGGATAGGTCTTGAATTTTACCGGACTTCAATCCCATTTCAGCCATCTCACCGTGTTTGATCATTTCAGAAAATGGTTTGCCAATACCAGCTAGAACTCTTTCATAGAAAAGAGCTTCCTGTACATCTATGAAGGTCATGACCATTTCTGATTATGTCATGGAAGGAATAACTTGAGCAGCAAGGCGCCTCCACCTTTGAGCGTACTCTTTGAATGACTCATTAGACTGTTTCTTGACTTTGGTAATTTTATACCGGTTAGGAGCCATCTGAGATTGAAAACTGTATTGAGTGAGGAAGGCATGAGCCAGTTCTTCCCAATTGTGGATCTTAGAGTTGTCTAATCTGGTATACCATGAACGGGCTTCTCCAGTCAGACTTTTCTGAAATAGCTACATTCTGAGCTTTTCATCCTCAACATAAGATCCGAGTTCTCCAATGAACACCTTTAAATGTGTGTAAGGATCCCCTAATCCGTCATATTTTTCAAATCAGGGGTCTTGAATTTCTCTAGATAATGCACACCAGGAAATATGCAAAGGTCTGTATATGAAACACTGCCATGAGTTCCAATCCCTTTGAGAGCGCTAATGGTTTCCTCCATTTGAAGGACTTTCTTCCTGATGTCACCGGTGTCTGGATCTCCTTTGAGATGGGTGCCTTCAGGGTCTTTGTTGGTTGTATCCAACTAATGTTCTGGAATTGTTTTTTCCAGATGTTGAACTCCCCCTTGTGTAGAGGATTCTGTATGTGTAGGTATCTTCGTACCCTGAGAAGACTGGTGTAATTCTTTTAGTAGAATAGCCAAGTCTGTTATTTGTTTACTTAATCCGTCAAATTCTTCTCGGGAAACAGGATTAGACTGTTCAGAAAAGACATGATTGGCTATAGGCTTAAGGCCTTTTTGGATTTTGAGAGGGTAACATGCCCAATTGCTTCCCTACAAAAGACTTACATAGTTTAGTCTTAGGGAAATATAAATGTTATCATAACATGTCCGTTTTAGGAATTTGTCCTGCAAAATCAATTTGTTAATTGATAACATGTCATGAACATGGAATAGAATTACAAGTAAATGCTTTTACAAGTAATTTAAAATGGAGAGCATGAAGAGACTTTCCTCCGCGTTTGGTTAATCAGAGGCTGACCTATCTTAGGGTTACTCTCATGGCTTTTCAGCATAAAGGTTCCCAGATCATCGTAATCTACTCAACGGGAAGTTAATCCGGTCTTTCAACTGGAGCGAATCTGAGTGGTGCCTTTCTTGAGCCCTGGGGAATTATTCTTCCCACGGGTCCAGTAATCAAACACCGACAGGATAGCCTCCTGGTGGAGGGACCACACAACATACATTCACATACAACGTGTCTCACCATTTATGCAAAATGATGACATGTGTGAAGCACTAATATGTGCAAAGCACTAATATCACAGATAGATATTTAGCAGTGCAGTAAGTAAGATGCATTCGTACACATTTATCAGAAATGTAAATTCAACAATCACACAGAAGCTTATAACAATTTTGAAAAGCTTGTAATAGCGGCTTAAACCCTCTTACTGGAGTCCCCAGCAGAGTCGCCACCTGTCGACGTCGGGATTTTTGATTGTCCCTTTTCGTTACTTGTTTTTTGGTGTTCTCATGTTATTGTGAGATTTGTTTAAAAAAATAAGTGAAAAAGGTCTGACATGTATAATGTCGACGATTGACTTTAAGAGTCGCCAGTTGGTGTATTTAACTGGTTACACCAACGCAACCGAAAAGGTTTGCACATTGACCCAGTGATTTGACACTGCTAGACGGGTCTGTGAAACCGAGATTAATTAAGGGTTTGGAGGCTTGATTATGCGGAGGGAAGGTGTTAGGCACCCCCCGACATCTGTGTTACCATGGTGACCGCCACTTCTTAAAGAAATTGTTATATGAATGTGTGTGTGTGTGTGTGGATCAATGTGCAGTTTATTTGAAAGTAGTGCGAGGCCTCCTTCGCACCTATATACACAAGGTTTGAATTTTATATGAAAATTCAGTTTTAACCAAGTTTTAGCAATGAAGTTTTGTAAAAGAGGTTTTTCAAACCTTATGCTCAATAGGAATTGAGACCTTTTCATACTTCCATTTTATCATTAAATGTTCGACTTATTTGCTTTTATTTTCGAGATGCGAAGCATTCTCGACAAAATAATGTACAGCAGTCCCGAACTCCTCATGGGCATGACAGCCATCTAAGTAAACTCAGACACTATAAAATAATGTACAAGCTGCTTACAACCAGAAAATGTCCATCATGAGAACCGAATCTAGATTCCGTAAACTGAACATGTGATCACATGATTCCTAGGCTCACAAGATACTGCAATTTGTATGGAAAGCAGTAAGAAGTTATATATATATATAAAAGCTATAAATATATATATATGAACATAATCAACCGCCACGAAGTGAACTCCAGGCGGGACAAAATGTAAATAAAGTTGTAAAAGCTATCAATTGTCACGAAGTGAACTCCAGGTAGGACGGAATGTAAATAAAGCTGTAAAAAGCCACAGAGTAAACTCCAGGCCTGACAGAAATGTAAATATATATATATATGTACAAATATATATATAAAAAAAGAACGTGACGGATGTGAATCAGTGCTCATCGGATATGTCCGACAAAGAATTATATATATGTATATATATAAAAGCGAGTAAATGCACCAGATGTAAAATCCAGGCTCATCAGATATGTCTGACAACAATTATATATATATATATATATATATAAGCAATTAAACGCTCCAAATGTAAAATCTGAGCTCATCGACATAAAGTCCACCACGCTTTATATATATAAGTATATATATATATATATATATATATATATATATATATATATATATATATATAAAAGCAAATAAACGCCTGCATCAAGTTCAGGCTCAATCGAGGCATAACTCGATAATGTTAGTCCATATATACGAAATATATACATATATTAGTATATATATACAGACAGAAATGAAAACCATGGATCGAAGTCCGGGCAAACACACTCACACGACTCTCAACGTGTACAACAGTGTGTGATATATGAGAAAGAGGCTTTATAGAATGTAAGAAGGCTTACAGCGGGCTGAAAAAAGTAGACTTCTTAGACTTTAAATGGATAAACACTCAGCTCCCGCCAGATAAAAAGTACCTATATGTGAGCTAACTAGTGTTTAAAGAAGAGAAAACACTCAAAAGATGTGTATGCAGAGTAAAATGGACAGGGCTTCCTCGCCTTTTTCCTTCTCTCTCACTTCTCAAATGGCTGACCCCCCCCCCCCCCTCTATATTTATAGATGGATGGCCGCAGGTCAACCTGCGGCTGGTCGTGGTTGGCCCGGGCCTCGTGGGTCCCGTAGTCTCGTAATACGTACAATCATGCACTGTAATGTCCAATCGAACTTGCAAAACTTCAATCCGAGCATCCAAACAAAGTATATCTGTACTTCTTCGGATCGCTTGTGTCGAGAGTTACATAATGACATGGATTAGAGGTTATACGAAGTCAGGAAGAGGGGTCTATGCCCATGGTCTTCAAGCTTCAAAGTCTATCCAAAGTACTGCCACACGTAATAGTCACTCGGGATTGTCACCCCTTGGCTCTTGTGGGACATTGTTGTATGTATGTATGTATGTATGAAGCGCTAAGACGACGTGCCATTTATCAGAGGAACAAGATGATGTATGACTCCTTACCGGGGTTATCACCGGGTTAATTTGAAAGTAGACGTTGCTTAGGGTTACAACTGAGATTGGACCACTTATTGGTATGCTGCGATATCATCTTGTTGATGTGATCAGATGACGTGTTGACTCCTCACCGGGGTTATCGCCAGTTTAAGTGGAAAGCAGACGTTGCTCAGGGTTATGTCTGAGATTGGACTGCTGCTTGTTTGTATGTATCACTGTCATCTAGATTGAAGTTGATAACATGTATTTGAAACAAGCATTTCTGGGGTTATCGCCGGAACTGCAATGGCATCCCTTGGGGCTATCACTAAGGATGGGGTTGCTACTACCAATGTTGTCTCTGGGACTGGAACTGAACGTCGCGGTGTTATCGCCGAGATAGAACTGTCCTCTCCGGTGTTGTTACCAGTCTTTTGATCTGCATATCTCGGGGTTATCTACGAGATTGGAAATGACATTCCCGGGTTGTGTTTCAGGTTTGAACTAATGTTCACAAGTTGTGTTATGGGTTGGAGCTAAACTTCCGGTACTATCCAGAATGGTTGTAAGCTGTCTTTCAGGGTTGTCTCCAAAAGACGAATCTACCCTCCTGCAATGTTAGGAATAGGAGTGCAGAAAATTTCGAGTGTTTACAGTGAAATTTTAGCAAACGAAGTCAAATATATAAAATTCTTGCATGAACGCGTAGAGTATGAAATTTGTGAACCGTAGGCTTTTGAACGGACCAATTTGGACTTATAACGAAGAAGTTATGCGTTCGGGAAGTTCGTAAAATTTTTAAATCTGCAAAATTTTACGAGGAATGAGTCCGTGCATAACAAACATGAGGTCGAGCTAACACATCGCTAACTCAAGCCACGGCGTGAGATGCAGATTTAAGTGTAGTGCCGCGGCCAGTCCTAGGGTTTCGACAGACAAGAATGTTTACAAGTATAGAATGAAAGATAACTCTTTAGTAATGAACTAAGGTGTTAATATAACATTGTTAAGGTATTGTTAGACACTTAATGTATGATGATTAAAGGTTAATAATCAATTCAAGGTGAACGTAATGAGAACAACGTAATGTGCAAAGCCGACTGTAGAAATTTGTTGACCAAGTTGATTATGAATCCAATGGTTTGCAATAACAGTATGGATTATGTAATTACTTAATTAATAATGATAAGACCTTTCCTAAATCACTATTATAGTGATGACTTTAAGAATTTAATGTTGTTTAATGAGTAGTTAAACGACGAACAGAAAGTATAAGGAACGTGAACCGTATTCAATAATGATAAGGACTATAACGTTAAGAGTTACAACTAAAAGTTGTTAAGTAATACATGAACGTAAACGGTATGCAATAAAGTGTATTTAACAAATGACGATCGAGTTTCGATTAATAACGTAAGGATGTTCGAAAGCCATGAGGAAGGATGATTAACTTGAAACGAGTTGTATTAATAAAGTAAATCCAAGTAAGACATAGAAGAGAAAGAAGTTGGTAAGAATAATGTGAAATATAATGGTAAGCCGGAACCAATAGTAACAAATCTAATATATGATTAGATTGAGATGAAGGGTAAGATTCATTAGGAACCATGTATGTTCATTCATGACCTAATGTGGTATATTATGTGGTTATGTGTTGTAGAGACCGTAAAGACTTAAAGGTAAAGTTATTTCTACTATAGCAGACGCTAAAGGCAAGTTTTTCTTAAACGCTTGTCTAACCTTCGTGTTAGCCAAGTTTTCTGTGATTCAAGTTATGAGATGCATGAATTATTTTACGAAAATGTCAATGCCAGTTTTAACTCGGCTATACAAACCTTGAAGATTGATTGATTTATTGACAAGTCTTTCAATATATAATTGTTAACGCTATCCTACGCCAATTGCTTGGTACGGATTCAACGTAAGCCTGTGTATAAATAAACAAATGTAACTTTCATCGATTATTTGATGGGCACGCGAGGTTGCCAAAACTTAAACGTACATACATTTAACAGGATGTAGTGTTGATCAACATAGAGTACTATGGGCTGATCACCCAGAAGTGCTCGTAAGCTATGCCGGACTTACGGACTTAGTGTCGGGTTATCCTTTTCAAAGAAATTATAAAATGCTCATGGTCTTGAGCGAGAATTGATGTTTTACTGAATATTGTTATTGTAAAACGTTTTGAAGGAAAAGAAATGCTATTTTGAATTATTGATAGTACTTCATAACTATTATCTAGTTATTGAAGATATACGATTCCTATGTTTCAAGCATGTTGTTTAAAAGAAAATTGTTGTACTTGCTGAGCTTGTTATGCTCACTCTTGATTGAACCATATGAATGCAGCTAGGACCGAACGAACCAAGGGATCTGACAAGGATAGAGGCAAGATGAAGCTGAACGATTAGTTTACCTTGTAATAAACTAGTAAGTTGTATATATTATAGAATAATGAACAAAGAATGTAATGGTTTTAGAACCTGGGAATGGGATGTAATATTATTAATGTAATAAGAATGTCGTTGATTCAGACATTTTGATGTCGTTTCAATAGAATGAATGTACGATTATATTATGAGTACCGCAGTAAAGCACCATCTCGTCAATTTGGAAGACAACCAGATTTGGGGGCGTCACAGGTTGGTATCAAAGCATTAGGTTATAAAACTTAAGGGGGAAGAACATTAGGCTAATAACGTCGTTAAGGAAGAAAAGTCTGAAGGAAGTAAGCTCAAGCTTTACTTAAGTCCAATGAGTTAATAATGTATTGAGGAAACTCAGTACCGAAAGATTTAAAAAATGGAAAGTAACCCTAAATAAATTAAATGTGATTTGTGCTTATACTATTGTGTGTTATGTACTAATCAACATATGTGTTATTGTAGGATGTCAATCGATAGCTTGATGTATAGAGATATACACGCGGTGAGCGAAGAAGTAGTGAACAAAGTAGAGTTTGTACCTATGCCGGTGGTGGAGGTACCGTTAGTGATTCTAGAGGAGTCAAAAATAGTGGAGTACTTTTCTGAAGAGAACTACTCTGAGGGAGATATGGATATAACATCATGTCTTAATATGATGAGCAATGAGGAGAAAGTAAGGGAGATAACGTTGGTTGGTACGGTGGTACCTACACTAGAGTCATCACCTCCAGATGCAATGAGATCATTGTATCCGGCAAAGGTTTGACAGAATGTGCAATCGAGTACGGCCAGCAGTAATCGTAATGAAGAGATTACTGCTCTTTATGTAGCGAAGGAGTCTGTAGAAGTAGATTTTGAGTCCGAGCATGATGAGAAGATGGTCATGATAAATAAGGCTAGGGATTTTAAGAAGGAGGCCGATGAGCTTCGTAAAGAATTGGGGGAGAAGGACCGGAAGATAGCGCGGATGTCTTACATCCATGAGAGTGCTTATAGAGATTTCAAGTTTAAAGTTGCTTGTTATCCCATGGAGTCAGGACAAACTCGATATACTATTAGTCGGGATACTGTAACAAAGATTGCGAACGAGAAACACGAGGACGCTGTTATGCATTATTAGAAATCTAGAGTTATAAATATGTGTGTAGTGATGAAAAACCCTCTTTTGTATAAAAGGGTAGTCTTTTTATAAATCCCAACTTTTGAGAAGTTCAATTGCGGGATAGAAATATAATAACTTCTGGCTATGGGGGCAGAGTGTAAATAGTTTCAAACTATGAGGAAGCATATGAATATAATGAAGTTTTCATTTAATGTGCTTTGTTATGGTATGAGTTGTTATGTGGCGAATAATAACCACGCAAGTAAATAGATAATAATGAAATTCTATTTAATCAGAAAATGTCGCCAAGTAGAAGACAACATAATCAGGAAGCGGAATCACGTAATGAAGATCAAGGAGGGGTTCAAAACAACCCTATGAAAGAGTTTGTTAATTTATTAATGGCTGCATTTAACTAAACCGAGGGTAGAGTACCTACGGAATCTAGGTTAGCCAGAACGACTACCTTTAAAGAATTTAAAAGCGTAAGGTCCGCCGGAGTTCAAAGGAATGACGGACCCATTAGAAGCCCAGATATGGGTAAAGGAAATTGAGAAGGCGTTTGTTATTACAAACATAAATGAGGCATAAAAGATTTCTTTTGTGACTTACATGACGAAAGGGGAAGCCAACTTTTGGTGGGAGGCTCACCAGGGTGGGGCTAGAACAGATGGGGTAACGTGGAAACAGTTCAAGAAGGTTTTCCTCGAGAATTATCTCCCTACAAGCATGTAAGGGAGGATGGAGATTACATTCTTAGAACTTAAACTAGGGGACATGTTGCCCTCAACACGCGCCGATTCAATGAATTGGCAAGGTTTGCTCCACACCAAGTGGACACTGAGGAGAGGAAGGCTCGTAGGTTTGAGCAGGGCCTAAAACCCTGGCTCTATAGTAGGATTTTTGTGTTCTAGAGTGTTTCCTGTGGGACCATTTTGGAAAAGGTGATTATAGCCGAGGGTGGTAGTGAGGCGTTGACTCGATACTACAAAGAGAGAAAGAATAAGAGCAAGGGAGAGGGAGGAACCAAGGTAGAGAATGCCAGTGGTTCGGGAATACTAGAGTGGGACAAGGGGATCCTAAGCATAAGATCGAAGTGTGTAAGACATGTGGAAAGACTCGTCTAGGAGTCTGTCTGAAAGGGATTATAAGAACCTCTAAACATTACGGTAGAGGAGGAGGGAATACCTTTCGTTAATTATATTCGTGGAAATGGCTTCATGAATAAGGAATGTAAGTAAGTATCAGTAGATAAGTATCAATAAAGTTGAGAGAATTTGAAGTAATTCTCGGTATGAATGAGTTGATTAACTATAGAACTTTAATAAATTGTTAGAATAAAAGAATGGATCTTCGGTTTTCTAAGTAACCCAAGGTAGTATTTTATGGTAATAAAATACCGCGACGCTCTTGTTGTCTAACAATAAAGAAAGTTAAGAGGATGTTAAGCAAGAGGATGAGTCGTTACAGTTGCGTATTGACTATCGTAATAGGAGTAAGTTAGCGGTTAAGAATGAATACCCATGGCCCAGGATCGATGATCTATTTGATCAGTTGAAGAGGGCAAAGAATTTTTCTAAGATAGATTTGCGTACGGGGTATAGTCGATTGAAAGTAAGGAAGAAGGAGAAGGTACCTAAGATGACATTCAGAACTCGTTATAGTTATGACAAGTTTCTGGTTATGTCAATTGGGTGGACTAATGTACAAAAGCTAGATTTTTTCGTAAGAGGCGCTGAGCAAGTCGGGGGTAAATTGATAGGTACCCTTATGAGGTGCTATGATTAAAAGTACCATTAGTGTCACAGGTTGGTATTGTCGGAATGAGAAGTGAGAAAATAGTTTTTAGGAGCTAAAAGGTAAGTTAAGTGAGACATTTGTATTGTCTTTATCAAATAATACGGGGAATTTTGTAGTGTATCTCGATGTTTCACAGAAATGACGAGATTGCGTGCTCATGTAGCATGACAAAGTCATTGTGTATGCATCACGCCAGTTAAAGGATTATAAGGAGGTTTATCCTACTTAGGATCTAAAATTGGCAGTTGTAGTCTTAGAATTACAAATCGGAAGATAGTATTTATACGGTGAGAAGTGTGAGATATACACGGACTCTAAGAGTCTAAAATATATCTTCACACAAAAGGAGTTGAATATGAGGTAGAGAAAGTAATTAGAATGGATGAGAGATTACGACGTTGATATGTTATATCAATCCAGGAAAGTTAATGTAGAAGCCGACGCGTTAAGTAGGAATGGTAGGGAAAAGCTATCGATGTTAACAACTCAGAATGAGTTAATAACGGAAATGGCAAGAATGAAGTTAGAAGTTAAATTATGAAATGAAGTGGTAGAAATGTTATCCACAATGTAGACTCAATCCACGATAATGGGACGCGTTAATTAAGTATAACTAGGTAATGAGGAATGCAAGCAAATGAAGAAGAGGATGCAGGATAAAGAGAAGATCAAGTATAATCTTGTTTTGAATGAGGAATTTGAGTTCCAAATGATTCTAAGTTAAAAGCTAATGAAAGGGTAATAACGTAATGTGTTAATAAGTCTTTAACTTCCAACTCATTTTATTGATAGGAAGTGGCCAGTTATGTGAATTAAGATAATACCTTCTTGAAGGTAAGTGTGAGGAACCACAATGCTGAAGAAGCAAAGTGGGGACTCGAGATTAAAATAAAGAAAAATGTTTCCTCAATGGTGTATGTATTATTAGCGTGATTCTGGGGACAGAATCCTTATAAGGGGGGAAGAGTGTAACGCCCCGGAAAATTTGGATTTTTGAGAATTAAATTTTTATTTTTATTATGTGGATTAAATGAATTTAATTCATTAATTATGGGAGTAAGCTAATTGAAGGTCGTTCTATGACCTAGACATATCGGAACGTCGAAGTATTTTGCCTACGTGGTAGAATTAAAGTGTTTGAATTTCCAAGACAAAAATAAAAGCTTTTCGAGAAATTTTTTAAAAAACACTATTCACGATTTTCGCTGGGAATTATTTTTGAACTTTTGAGAAATACGTAATGATAGAATATCGAGGTGAGATAGAATATCCAATAATATTTCGATTATGGCAAAACAGTTTTTTCATCATGGACTTAAAACCTAACGATTAGGAAAGTGAGTTCCAGAAGAAAATGTAATATGTATAATGAATTAAAGCGTTGATCGTATAATACGTAGGTATTGTACGAGGTAATGAATACGAGTATAATACGAGGTGTTATACGAGTATGAATGAATGATGGTATGTCGTATGTGAATAAGTATACGAAGTGGAATACGAGATTAATACGTAGATTATACGTTATAAGACTTTAAGCCAAATGAAATGAATTTGTAGAATTATGTAGGAAATTGTAATGTCCAATTGGGATAATAATAAAGCCCAATACGAATTAATGTTAAAGCCCAAATATTTGTAATGTTAAGTCTAATGTGAATTATTGAACAAGCCCAAGTGTTTGTTTAATTACAAGCCCAATGTATAAGATAAGTTAATTAAGCTAATTGAATGAAAAACCCAAGATAAGATCCAATGGGTAAAGCTTGATCCATGGGGCAACCCATGGGTAAATTAGTGATCAAGAATTTTGTGTGATGAGCAAGTAGACTTAAGTGTTAAGTAAAGGATAAGTTAAGTAACTTAAAGGCTAAGTAAAGTGCTTATGTGTGGTGAAAAAGTAAAAGTTGTGATGAGCAAGTAATGGATAAGCTAGGTGACTAGCAAGTATACTTAATGGCTAAGTAAGTGTGATGATCAAGTAGACTTAATGGCCAAGTTTACTTAATAGCTAGGTAAAGGAATAGTAAGGAGGTGATTAAGGAGGTGGAGTGACTTAATGTCCATAATGCCCTAACTTAGGATTTGCCTATAAATAGAGAAGCCTCACTTCATTTATTGGTTGATAAATTTCTCTTAACTCCTCTCAAGTTAAGCAACTTATTGGTTAGAGAGAATAAGCACTTATAAGTCAAACTTCCATTATGAGATTTTCAAGAATCAAGAAGGAGATTAAAGCTTAGTCAAGTGATATTCAAGGGTAAGAACTTAAACCATGAATCTCTTTCTCTTCCATTGGTAGGAAGATGGGTAGTGGTAGAACATGTATGCTAAGGAATGATAGGAATGATTAATCAAAGGGCTTAAGTCTTAATAAGCCGTATAGGTCATGGATAAGCTATTTATAATCATATAAGTTATGAAACAAGGAAGAACTTGTAGGAACTTGTTTATGTTGAAATAATAAGGTTGTTTGATAATAAAAAGAAAGAATGATGGTTAAAAGGATTTAGACCATGTTAAGTCATGTGAAGTAAAATCATAAGTAGTTATACTTTTATAAGTTATAGACTAATGAAGAACAAGTAAGAACTTATCATGTAAATAAGTTAATGAGGTATGTATGCCAAGATGCTAATATGATGGATTGAATCCATTTGAAACGATGAACAAATCATAAGAAATGAAGTTAAGGTGGAATTCACGAGTTTGGACGATAATCGTCGAATTCGTAAAATTCTCGGAATGGAAGTTGAATTTTGATATTAAGCTTAGAAACATTATTTTTCAATGGAGACAAGTCATATTTGGCATTATAGAGTTGTGAACTCGAAAATGACCAAATTCCAACTTAGAACGAAGAAACGAGCGTTGAACGTTCACGAACGTTTATCGTTTTCGTTAAAAATGGACTAATAGGTGAAATTTTAGCGAACGAAGTAAAATAGATAAAATTCTTACATGAACGTGTAGAGTATGAAATTTGTGAACTGTAGGCTTTTGAACGGACCAATTCGGACTTATAACGAAGAAGTTATGCGTCCTAGAAGTTCGTAAAATTTTTAAATCTGCAAAATTTTCTGAGGCACAGAGTTGGCCTGTGGCGACTCATAGCCTTAAAGTTCTAAAGTCTGTGCAGCACGCATGAGGCTAGAACTGAAAGATATCGCTAACTCGCATCATGCGGCGAGATGCTGAAAGTTAGTGTAATGGCCATTTACCAATCCTAGGTTTCGACAGACAAGAATATTTACAAGTATAGAATGAAAGATAACTCTTTAGTAATGAACTAAGTTGTTAATATAACATTGTTAAGGTATTGTTAGACACTTAATGTATGATGATTAAAGGTTAATAATCAATTGAAGGTGAACGTAATGTGCTAAGCCGGCTGTAGAAATTTGTTAACCAAGTTGATTATGAATCCAATGGTTTGCAATACCAGTATGGATTATGTAATTACTTAATGAATAATGATAAGACCTTTCCTAAATCACTATTATAGTGATGACTTTAAGAATTTAATGTTGTTTAATGAGTAGTTAAACGACGAATGTAAAGTATAAGGAACGTGAACCGTATTCAATAATGATAAGGACTATAACGTTAAGAGTTACAACTAAAAGTTGTTAAGTAATACATGAACATAAATGGTATGCAATAAAGTGTACTTAACATATGATGATCGAGTTTCGATTAATAACATAAGGATGTTAGTAAGCCGTGAGGAAGGATGATTAACTTGAAACGAGTTTTATTAATAAAGTAAATCAAAGTAAGACATAGAAGAGAAAGAAGTTGGTAAGAATAATGTGAAATATAATGGTAAGCTGGAACCAATAGTAAAAAATCTAATATATGATTAGATTGAGATGAAGGGTAAGATTCATTAGGAACCATGTATGTTCATTCATGACCTAATGTGGTATATTATGTAGTTATATGTTGTAGAGACCGTAAAGACTGAAAGGTAAAGTTATTTCTACTATAGCAGACGCTGAAGGCAAGTTTTTCTTAAACGCTTGTCTAACCTTCGTGTTAGCCAAGTTTTCTGTGATTCAAGTTATAAGATGCATGAATTGTTTTACAAAAATGTCAATGCCAGTTTTAACTCGGCTAGACAAATCTTGAAGATTGATTGATTTATTGACAAGTCTTTCAATATAGAATTGTTAACGTTATCCTACTCCAATTGCTTGGTACGGATTCAAGGTAAGCCTATGTATGAATAAACAAATGTATTTTTCATCGATTATTCGATGGGTACGCGAGGTTGCCAAAACTTAAACGTACATACGTTTAATAGGATGTAGTGTTGATCAACATAGAGTACTATGGGCTGATCACCCAGAAGTGCTTGTAAGCTATGCCAGACTTACGGACTTAGTGTCGGGTTGTCCTTTTCAAAGAAATTATAAAATGTTCATGGTCTTGAGCGAGAATTGATGTTTTACTGAATATTGTTATTGTAAAACTTTTTGAACGAAAAGAAATGCTATTTTGAATTATTGATAGTACTTCATAACTATTATCCAGTTATTGAAGATATATGATTCTTATGTTTCAAGCATGTTGTTTAAAAGAAAATTGTTGTACTTGTTGAGCTTGTTATGCTCACTCTTGCTTGAACCATATGAATGCAGCTAGGACCGAACGAACCAAGGGATCTGACAAGGATAGAGGCAAGACGAAGCTGAACGATTAGTTTACCTTGTAATAAACTAGTAGGTTGTATATATTATAGAATGATGAACAAAGAATGTAATTGTTTTAGAACCTGGGAACGAGATGTAATATTATTAATGTAATAAAAATGTCGTTGATTCACACATTTTGATGTCGTTTCAATAGAATGAATGTACAGTTATGAGTATCGTGTAGCACCATCTGTCGGGTTGGAAGACACCTGGATTTGGGGGCGTCACAGCATGCCTATGCAGAGGAGAAACTACTCCCATTTTCCAGCACAATCTTTAAACCCTCCATTGCCTAAAAGTGGAGAAGTAAAGAGACCTCGAACATTCACACCCTTAAGGGACTCGCTCGAGTATATTCTTGCTCTTCTGACTGCTCAGAAGAAAATTACACATCTTCTTCCACCAGCCAACCCTAATGGGAGGGGTTTTAATGCTACTCAGAAGTGTGCTTATCATGCTGGAGCACCTGCACATGATACTCAAGATTGTTGGGCCTTGAAACACAAGATTCAAGATCTGATAGACAACGATGAGATCATAGTCACCAAACCAGATCAACCTCATGTGCAAGACAACCCTCTTCCTCAAAACAAAGAAGAAGAGGTCAACATGATTAGTTGGAGCACCAGACAAGGTTCCAATTCTAATGGCGAATCATCCTAACCCATCAAAGACGGTGTTGACAAATGGGATTATGCAAAGTTCCAGTTTACCATGGAACGAAAGATGAAAGCTCTTTGCAAACAAATTGAGTAATTGGCAGAACTGATGACCCACCAGCATCAAGTCACACACCAATTAATCAGGTAGGAGCATGCCTATCTCCTTCCATTTGTTATAAATGCTCCATCAACACCTTCAGAAAGCGAAGCTATGGAGGATAAGGTTGCAAACAGAGCATGTGCTAAAGCCCGTCGGAATTTTGCCAATCAAAGGGAATTTACCTATTTGGGCCAATCTATGGAGGAGATACTTCAAATGTTTATCAACGAAGGAAGGATTACATTCCTTCTCCCTCCAATCAATCCCCGCTCGGGACGGTTCAATCCTGATGAAATGTGTTAATATCATTCACATTCTCGCGGTCACATCACAGAAGAATGCTGGGCACTCCGTCATCTCATTCAGAATCTTATTGATAGCGGTGTCCGCAAATAAAGAGATGATTACATCGTGCAACTCAAAGGTGGGAATGCATGTCCTACCAAATGGAAGGGATCAATAGCAGTCATATCCGAAGTGGATGATGAGACTGTCAAAGTATTTCCCATACAACCCATTCATCTCAAAGGAGCTGACAATCCTTTGAAAGTAGCCGCACCAGAGCCAATTTATTTACCCTTCAGAACATAACATCCTGTTGTCAACTTACACAAAGTTCCATGGAATTATGGAGAAGCTGAAGGATCCACGTCTCATACTACTCCTACAGTGTTGAAGGAAAATCCACTGTATCTTCGTCAACGGGTTATTAAACCTACTTGCGAAGCAAAGGGGAAGTTGCCCATGGAGAAGATTGAAAAATTCCTCCACACTATGGGCCACAATGAAGCCAAAGTGGTTTTAAGCTTGCGAGAAGCTCCACACCAGATTTAAATACTGGACTTGGTTTTCTCTTCTGAGGAGCATCAGAAGATCTTACTAAAGGTTTTGGAAGAAGCCTACTTGCCAAAATCAGTGGACGTGGAAAAATTTAAACATTTGGTTGATCACATTTTCAACAACAATGTGATATCCTTCACTGATGACGACATACCTCCCTAAGGGACCGATCATTGCAAGCCATTGCACATTACAGTGTTGTCTTCCGGGTATATGCTAGCAGGAGTTTTGATAGATGGAGGCTCATCTCTAAATATCTGTCCTTATGCCACCTTGGTAAAAATGAATATCAATCTCAGGCGGATCCAAAGCAGCCATACGGTCATCAGAGCTTTTGATGGATCCCAGCGAAATTCCGTTGGAAAGACTGAATTGCCAATTAAGATTGGTCCAAATATATTCAATGTATCCTTCCACGTCCTCAAGATAGATTGAGGATACAACCTATTATTGGGGAGACCATGGATACACATGGCTGGAGCTGTTCCCTCCACATTACATCAACAACTCAAATACATTATCAACAACAGTCTAGTCTTTGTCAATCTTTGAATGGAATGTCCCTGAACAAGGAACTCTACCAATTATCAGCTTCAATTAAGAAGTTGAACCGGCCAGTTTCCATACTTTGGAAGTGAGTAACACGCAATACCATTCTATTGGAGCGCCACTTCCCGTAACCAAGATTTCTGAAGAGGTTATGTCAGCCACTCAAGAAATGATGCTATTGGGTCATCAACATGGACAAGGACTTGGTAAGGATCAACAGGGTATTACGCACCCTATCCAAATGTCCAGTCAAATTGGAATAGCCGGACTAGGCTATTCTGCACGTTCTAAACACAGGAATCCTCATAAGCACAAGCATGTTCCTCAAACTTCCGCCGCTAGGCGATCTTCTATGCCTTTACCGCATGAGTTGATACAATCTCCAGTAAAGGTTCCAGCCCATGTTGTGGCTATGCTGTTTCCAAAACCAATGCCAATCAAAGATAAAGAGGTGCTGATTCCTGATCCCGAGGTGGAAGAAAAGGAACGAAAGCGTAAACATGACCTTGCCTTGATGATGGCAGGCATCCGCGTTATTGTTCATGATGAACATACAAACAGATACACCTCATACGATGATTGCCCAGACAGCATGGTTATCATTCGGGAAAAGGAGGACAATTACGATCCTTCCATCACTGCAGTCCTTCAAAACTTTGCCTCCAACAATTGGAGCAGCACTCCATGCATTGGTCGACGAGGGTAAAATGGGCAGAAAAATCCCTCTACCCTGTAGATAACTTTAATTGCTTGCTTTCCTTTACAGTACTAGCAGTTATTTTATCAAGTACATGCTAACATTTTGTATGATCAAACAGTTGCATATATTAAGTGAAAGCATATTTTGTTTCAAGACTCTGAAATTAGATGTGCCTGTGCTTGCTGATGAAGTGCCTTCTCTCCACAAGGGCTGTAACTTTGATGCAAAGTTGGACTCAGACTTGATGGATATACAAGAGGACATTGAGACACCTCAAGAAATTAAGGAATGGGTCGCAGACAAACCCAAACCCAATCTTGATCAAACCACTCCTTTCAATCTTGGAACCTTAGACAACCCTAAGCTAATCCAAATTGGTTCAGACCTTACCATAAATCAACGGAATGACATGGTTGCCCTATTAACCCAATTCCAGGATGTGTTTGTATGGTCTCATGAAGACATGGTGGGTTTGTCCACGGACATTGTTCTTCATCGCCTTCCCATCAAAGAAGGATTCAAGCCAGTTAGGCAAAAGCTCAGGCGATTAAAACCTGAGTGGAGTTTAAAGGTTAAAGAAGAAATTCTAAAACAATTTCAAGCTGGCATCATCATGGTGTCTACATATCCAGAGTGGATATCCAACATTTTTCCCGTGCCTAAACCAGGAGGAAAGGTGCGAGCCTGCGTGGATTATCGGGATTTGAACAAAGCTTGCCTTAAAGATAGCTTTCTCGTGCCATTTATCCAAATTCTTATTGACAATACTGCTCAATACGGCATGTACTCCTTTGCTGATTGCTTTGCGGGGTACCATCAAATTATGGTCGCTGAGGAAGATCGTGAGAAAACTGCTTTCATCACGCCTTGGGGAACGTTTTGCTACAGATGGTTGTCATTCGGCCTCATCAACGTTGGGGCAACTTATCAGCGAGCTATGATGGCTCTTTTCCACGATTTAATGCATAAAGAGATAGAGATCTACGTGGATGACATCATTGTCAAATCCCGAAAGGAGGAGGACCACTTAGACCATCTCAAAAAGATTTTCAACAGGTTGCGTACGTACAACTTGAAGTTGAATCCCGCCAAGTGCACCTTTGGTGTTAAGTCAGGAAAGTTGCTAGGCTTCTTAGTCAGCCAGAAAGGGATTGAACTGGATCCTACCAAAATCCAGGCCATCAAGGAAATGCCCATTCCTCAGACAGAGAAGGAAATACAAGGATTTTTGGGAAGGATCAACTTCATTAGCAGATTCATTTCTCAACTCACAGCAACCTGTGAGCCAATCTTCAAATTGTTAAGGAAGAACTCCTCCATGAAATGGAATGATGACTGTCAGAAAGCCTTCCTCACCATCAAAGAGCAACTGATTAACGCTCCTGTTTTGGTACCTCCCAGGGATGATGTTCCCCTGTTCATGTACATGTCCATAAATGACAATGCCATGGAATGTATGCTGGGGCAATAAGACGATAGAGGCCAAGAACGAGCTATTTATTACCTCAGCAAAAGATTCAGCATCAGTGAACACAAGTACACTTTATTTGAGAAGACTTGTTGAGCTTTAGCATGGGCTTCCATGAGGTTACAGCATTACCTCCATGGTCACACAACCCATCTCATATCCTGAATGGATCCTCTCAAGTATGTGTTCAGCAAGCCTATACTAAATTGTCGATCGTCCGGATGGCGGTTGATCCTACAAAGAATTTGACATCGCTCACGTGATTTAAAAAGTCTATCAAAGGTCAAGGAATTGTGGTTCAACTGGCCGCCGCACCTGCAGGGGACTACAAACCCTTGGAAACATACTTCCTCGATGAAGGGGTAATGACAGTCCAGCTACAACATCAGTACAATACATGCCGTACGTGGAGAATATATTTTGATGGATCTGTTAACACAGAAGGCTCAGCTGGAGCAGTTTTAATATCCGATACGGGGGAGCAGTATCCCGTCGCAGTCAAATTGCAGTTTGTCAGCACCAACAACACAGCTAAGTATGAAGACTGTATCATGGGGCTCAAACTTGCCCGTTCAATGGGCATCAGGCGGTTAACTGTCTTTGGGGATTCTGAATTGGTAATCAAGCAATCCACGAGAATCTATCAAACCAAAGAATTACATTTGCTGCCTTACCATCGGCAAGTTTTACAGATGGCTTTGGAGTTTGAAGAAATCTCCTTTCTACACATTCCTCAAAATAGGAATGATTTTGCAGATGCATTAGCAACGTTGGCCTCCTTGGTTAAATACCTGACAAGGAAAACATGTTAAGCATCATGTTTACTCTGCAAAAAGCCCCCAGTTTATGGGAATTATATTGGAGAAGTATCGGATGAGCTACCTCTCATCCACAACCCTTGGTACCAAGACATCAAGGAGTATCTGCGAGATGAATCTACACCCGCTGAGGCGAGCCTAACTAAGAAGAGGCGGATTCATCGACTTGCTATGAAATTCTACCTGAGCGGAGATGCACTCTACAAAAGAGATGCAGGATTAGGTCTCCTCAGATGTCTGGATAAAGACCAAGCTCAGCGACTCATGGATGAGATCCATGGTGGAGTATGTGGCCCTCACATGAGCGGACCCATAATTGTCAAAAAAATTCTCAGAACGGGACATTATTGGCTTACACTCAAAGCTGATTGTGATAATCACGTCAAGAGGTGCTATCCATGCCAGATTCATGGGAATGCTATCCACGCCCCTCCAAGGGAACTCCACAATATGAGTTCGCTATGGCCCTTCTCAATGTGGGGAATGGACGTGATTGGGCCCATCGAGCCCAAAGCCAGTAATGGACATCGATTTATATTCAGCATGATTAACTACTTCACCAAATGGGTAGAAGAAGCCTCTTTCCCCAAGGTTACTCAAGAAGTCATCATTTCTTTCATCAGAAACAATGTTGTTTGTCGATATGGACAACCAGAGGTCATTGTGTCAGACAATGCTAAGAACCTCAACAACAAGATGATGGAGGATTTATACAGAAAATTCCACATCAAACACCTCAACTCCGTCATCTACCGTCCAAAGATGAAGGGTGCTGTTGAAGCGGCTAATAAAAACAACAAAAAGATCATGCAGAAAATGTCCGCCAATCATAAAGGATGGCCTGACCTCTTGCCTCTGACTTTATTAGCCTACAGAACTTCTATGCGTACTTCCACTGGGGTAACCCCCTACTCATTAGTCTATGGGATGGAAGTAGTGCTCCCCATAGAGGTGGAAATGGAATCACTCAAAGTATTGATGGATGCTCAGTTGGATGAAGATCAATGGGTACAAGACAAGTATCACCAATTGTCTCTAATAGAAGAAAGGCGAACCGCGGCTATCTTCCATGGTCAGTTCTATCAACAGAGGATCGCATAATCCTACAACAGAAAATTCCGACTACGGCAATTCAAACAACATGACTTGGTTTTAAAGAAGATCATTGACAACCAAGATCAATCTAAGGGAAAATTCGCTCCTAACTGGGAAGGCCCATTTATTGTCAAGGAGGTATTGACAGGAGGTGCTCTCAGATTACAAGAAATGGATGGCGATGAATTTCCACAGCTTATCAACTTAGACACCATGAAACGGTACTATGTCTGAAGTTACCATCAAACAAACATCCTGGTTTTGATCATCAAATCACCAGTTGTTCCGATTTTGAAACCTCTCCTTTTTACATACTCTTTTGCCCCTCAGGGAAACATACACTTCAAACCAGCAACCTGGTTATCACTTCATTTCAAACCTTCCATACAATTTTGGTTGTCCTGAAGACAGGATTGAACCTTTCACAATTTCGGTTATCCTAAAGACGGGATTGAACCTTTCACACTTGTAGTTTATCCTGAAGACGGGATCAAACTTTTCTACGCCTGCAGTTTATCCTGAAGATGGGATTAAACTTTTCTACGCTTGCAGTTTGTCCTGAGGATGGGATCAAACCTTTTCCACACTTGCAGTTTATCCCCATTATAGGATCAAACTTTCTTCTCCCCGCAATATAGCCTGCACATGGGATTCATGCTTTTTCTTCAGATGCGATTCGTCCTGAGGGGCGAACTACGTCGACCTGATCTCCCTGATACCCGGGGGTACGTAGGCAACCATATTCTATATGGCACGGTCGCAATAAAGAAAAAAACAACAAAAACATTTCTGCCCTTTCTATACAAAAAACAACAAAAATACTTCTACACCCATCTGCCTTCCGCATTCAGCTTTGAACCTCCTACACTAGGTTCGAACTACGCAGACTTGATCTCCTCTTCAATAGGAGTACATAGGCAGTCACTCATGGTGCAGTCTAACCCCTACCAGAATAAAAATACTTGTCACGCGGTATTGGGATCAACCTTCAATTTGCCACATTTCATCGGTTTCAGATCAAAGGGATGGAATTACCCAACCTCTTCTCACAAATAGAATTACTGGCGACCATCTGTGGTGCGGTCAATCTCAGAGAGGAAGAAACCATCCTCCTCTTCACTTTTCCATACAGATACCAGTCCCAAGACACCAAAGATGGTAGGGATTTACAGAAATCAATGATCCGTTCTGAGAGATCTTGCGACGTCTCAATGTCCATCTATCCAGG
This sequence comes from Panax ginseng, assembly GCA_020205605.1. Lineage (NCBI taxonomy): Eukaryota > Viridiplantae > Streptophyta > Magnoliopsida > Apiales > Araliaceae > Panax > Panax ginseng. The sequence continues at coordinate 57,219,195 of CM035134.1, read as the reverse complement.
ATAAGTTCAGAATGCATCAAGATCACAAGGCCCTGGAAAAACAGGCAAATATCAAGCAAGTATCAAGGCATAACTAAAAGGGAAGTGAATCAAAATATATTTCCCAGCCATACATAATATTGTTTGATATATACATCTGTGCTGTACATGACAAAAATGGCTAAGCTAGTCTGTGCAGGAAAATACAAAGCTATCTACAGATCTGTGTGTATGCGAACTATCAGATCTAACATAACATCCCTCTTTGAAGATGGAGGTAACGCTGTAAGCTCCTGCCCAAGGGTATCTGCACGAGCTAGCAGATCGGAGGCTAACTGCATGGTGGCATAATGCTCATCAATGTAAGCATTCATGTCGGCAAGACTGACAGTCATCTGGGATCTAACGGAAGTATTATCTGCAATGGCCACATCCCTAGCAGATAAAGCGGCATTCCGCTCCGCAATCAATGCATCCCTGGCTGATCTAACCTCATCCCTCTCTAACAGAGCGGTATCTCTCTCATCAAGAGCTATCAACATCGTGGCCCTAGCCTGATCTCTGTCATAGGTCATCAGATGTAAGCTCTCCTCCAAATGCTATGCTGAATACAGGGTAACAGTGTCACTCCGGGTGGGAGAATCCATCACAAATGCTAGCAGCCCAGCAGTCAAATCATCGATAGGAATAACAGCCTCCTCTATAGGCTCCTCATCGTCAGAATCAGTCCCCGCCTTTGTGGATATCGCCATGGCCGATGCAATCTCTATCTCCATCCATGCGGAATACTCTGCAGAACAACTTTGGATGATCGACAGAAACTCGGCCCGACTCGCCGATCCCAACAGCATACAACTGGATCATCCTCCGTGATAAGCGGTGTAAGCGAAGTCTTGACTCATCGCCTCATAAGGATGAAAATCTGGCCCGGTCAAACCGACACATAATGACCCAATGGGTGGTAAGTGATCATGCCCCTCAATCCAGCCAGAGGGAGATAATCCATGCCCGGAGCATGAGTAATGAAGCTGTAGGGTGAACTAAGCCCTGAACACGATAATATGGCAAATGGATCCCTAATCCCTGCCAGGAAAGCTGACCACGATGTAACATCTGTACACTTCGCAGGCTGAAAGGAGTACGACATGGCTATCTCATGGGTGAAACAAAACCCCTGCCGTTTAAGTTTGTCAATCGGTCTCAAGTGTGACATAAACCACACATACAGCATGACCGAGCTACTTGTGAATACTCCTGCCAGATAAGTGCAGTAGTATGTAGCTGACCTCAGAGTCTCTGCAATAATCATCGGTATGATGGTATGACCCTCCCTGAGAGCTCTCACTGCCATGATGACACCGATATCTAGGTCATCCATGTACCACGGCATGTAGACGTATGATAATACTCATAGAAGCAGTACATCTACTCTGGCTGAACGCCAATGATCCTCCGGTGTGGTGAAATCCCCGAAATGCCGTGCATAGCTGTCCTCAAAGCCAAACCTGTCAAACAGGAAATGCTGGGATATCACGTGGCTGGATGTAATCTCATCCTGTACCACTTTGTGCCTCAATCTTGTGAGGGTCATGAACTGTCTACTCATGTTTCCCATTGCCATATGCATGCAAGGTCTGTCTAGCGGCAGCATCATCAATCGTGCATACTCCTCCAAAGTAGGAGTCAGCTCACGGGTCCCAAAGCGGAATACCTGTCTGTCCGGTACCCAATGCTCTAGCATACCCTATATAAACCCTATGGGAACCTGAAACATCAACAGGGTCATAGTATGTCATGAAAGAATCATCTACGATCACCACGTTCGATGGTGATATAATATCATACCATGACAAGATATACATTACCACCACAAATGGTGGGGTATGATCAATACGACTAACTATCGAAGAAGACATCTGTACGGGCCGTGTCATAAGACCATTCAGGGGTCAATGCTGAATATCTCTGGACATACATACATATGCATAACATAATAATATGCATGATACAATAGATGGTAATATGATATAGGGAATGGAAAACTGTACATACATTCCTAAGTATATCTTCATCTAATACATCTCTGTACAGCTAAAATACTGGGAAATGGGGCGAAGATACCCAACAACTAACAGAGGCCTATCAAAAGATATAGCGGGAATGGGGCGAAGCTACCCAGCAGCTAACAGAGGCCTATCAAAAGAGATAACGAGAAATACATCAGAAAAAGTCAATAGTGTCGATGTCTACATCATCGATCCTATCCACCTGATGTAACTCATCCTGAGTCACTAGATCTTTATCTATAGGGATGTCAGGCCGATACAAGGGAGGATCTGCACCGACAAAGCCATATGGGTCACCTGAAGGACTAGCGCCAGAGCTGGAAGGATCAAAAGTATCTACGTCTGCAGGATCTCTGCCCAAATGCCAAATGAAAAGATGTGACCGGTCCAACTGCCGAGTCAATCTGTGTCACATGAGTCGGATCTCTGACACAGGCTAGCCAATCCATCATCATCACGGATCCTGGAACCATATCCCCCATAAACTGTGTGGCGCGGGTCTGAGCTCCAATGGTACAAGGGATCCACCAATGCTGGAACATCTCCTGAGAACAGGGGCCCTCTGATAATGTAAAACCTTCAATCCCCAACAATGGGATGTCAATGACGGGTGACTGCGAAATAGGCCAATAACGCCTGGCAGGAGGCAAGATCGGCATACGGATCTCTCCTGTAGTGCTCCTAATAGCACGCTCTCCTAAATAGAGCTCCCATCCTCCATCTGTGAAGAGAGGAATCCTGCAGGTGGAAATGATGTACTCTACTTCAGTCGGGTACCCATCCTCAAAACCAACTCCCAAATGCTCTCCAGAGTTAGGAATCCATGTGATGACATCAGCTGTCAATAGCTCCAGCTGTAGGCGACAATGAGTGAAACCCTCAGCAACAGGGACCTCCGCCAATATGGAATGATGCCATCTCCGTCCTCGTGGATAGGTGTCTCAACCTAACACGCTCACAGGACGCAAACAAGGAAGCCTCTCATAGGCCCAAAACTGCCAACACAAAGGCAAACATCTACTGTCAATCAACACTCTTAACCTATACATGGGAAAAGACAAGAGAAACACTCACCAGCAGAAATGGGTAGAATCCTAACCACACCTTGGTCAAGCCCTGTGATCGCATGCGCATTCCCTTGAGGAAATAGGCAAAGGTGTAGGAACCCCAATCATACTCTCCTATACAGTCCACGTGGCGAGTGGCGCTGATCAAAGCGAAAGACGCCGTAGAGGAATTATCTGCTATGAAGCAGCCCTTAATGATCATCAGGAACAATCACCGAAGAATGCGATCCCTGAATCTCACATCATCGGGTATGGGCTCGCTCAACAGCCCACTCATAGCATCTACGCTCAAAGGACCTGTACGGACAGTCTTGCCCTTGAGCGCCGTGCAAGGCACCGGCTCCCCTCCAAACTCCATACCTGTGATAAACCGCTAATTCATTGGCGTCATCATCACATCACAATCCAGCAAATAGAGTGACTGAGTTTGGTGAAACCATCTCTTAGACAATGCCCAGAGGTAACCCCAGGGATAGCGACGGGGTAGAATGGAGAAGAACATCTCGAATCCCCAGCCATGGACGATCGCTCTGTAGTCATCATGCAAAGCCTGATACATAGAGTAGATGCTAAACTAGTTCCCTCGAGGCTGTGTGAAGCCGGGAACCTACATCAAATGCAGATCAACATCAGAATCCTTGACTCCTCATCCATTGGAAATAAGGAAGATTAAAGATCTAACTTCATACCTCGATTGCGTGCAGGTATGCTGAAGGATGCCTACTCAAGTCACCCAGAAGATCTGGGTTCGCCACTTGAATACCTGGCAATTCCCTACGGGGAACACGTACAGCAGGAGCAGGAACCTCGAACGGTACATCCTCCTCCTCGTCCTCGACATTCAGCACTTTAACTCGAATAGGACGTATTACTGCCTCCGCCAAATGATGAGGCTGTCTAATAGAACGGCATTGAGGCTCTTCAAAAGCCCTCCTCCGTACACCAGAAGTGGTCCTACGGGAACTACTCGGCTGATCCGGATCCATAATATCTAGACAACAAGTCTCCAAATCACCTCAGAAAGGGTGTGGTAATTTCTTGCCTGAAGTCTTTTTCCAAAATGCATTCTATGATTACATGCTTACATGCATTATTTTAACATACATCTGCAGTAGAGTTAAAAATGCATGAATACCCAATGCCTACATTTTGGGAAAATTTTGTCATAGCCCCTTTGTAAGTGGGACTAATCACATGCACATAGGCATGACTAGGTGGCCATTCAGTAACACACCTATACACAGTCATATACATCCTATATGCATTAATCACATCACAGTAAAGATCCGTAAGTGTAGTCTAATTACCAGGATTATTTTACTTTATACCTTTACTCATTTGTCCTTAGATAGGATAAGAAATGACAGTAAAAGGTGCCAATTTGACTGTTTCAAAAGTCAAATTTTTTTCACATCATTATGTTCAGCATGGTTTAATACTAACATTTGCTATGTTGAATATATTTTATCAAGTCATATCAGCATATATATTCACTACTATGTGTCTAAATGCATTTCATGTGATAAGTCATTTTCCAACGGATAAAAATTGGAAAAAAAATACATGCAGACGTTACCAGGACAGTGAAGAACGCTTGTACGATGACAGAATATGCGAACAGTTGTCTTGGCCAAGGACTACTGGGTTGTCATTTATCGAATCACATAGGACATTTCTCTTCTTTTACTAGAAGAGGTAGATTCTTTATTGATCATACATTATCTCCATGTACAACTTATTATACCCAAGCATACCCTTTGATATACCCTAAGGGTCTTAAGGAATAAGTCAAAGTATAACTCATCATACACAAGATACTATGATGATCTCAAGTCCAAGGATCACTTGTACTACTATCACTATAGCAATTCCTATTGATAGGCAAGTAAAACTCCATTAGGTATTCCTTAGCGAGCCACGTTCAGTGAACTTATTCTCTAATAAGTACCTACATACTTGCTTTAGTGTCTCCACATAAATGACCATGATATCAATCATCCTCATCCAATGAGCAAGCAACGTATGTACCAATCTATCCGGATTCACTAATCCCCAATTTAGTAATCCAACAATTGGGAACTATTTTAGTTTTAAGCTTTCTAAGAATTTAGATCTCATTAGAATGATCATCATCATTATTCTAAAAGCATTGCTTAAAACTATGGGTTTATCACATATTATAAAACAACATCATGTAGATAATTAAAAGCCTTTAATAAATTAATACTTTTTATTAATAAATGAATAAGATTGTTACAAAGTATATTCTTTATCATCAAACATGATTGGCTTGTGTGCATACTACTTTCAATCTCCCACTTGCACTAAAGTCGATCGCCATGGTATCTCATACCCTTCTTCTTTAAGTGACGATTATCCTGTTGTTGGCTAAGCTTTAGTTAATGGATACGTAATGTTGTTCTTGAGAGTCCATTATCTCTATAGTGATTTTCCTTCTTTTAATGATTCTTATAATCAAATGAAAGTGCCACAACACATGTTTAGATCCAAGATGAGACTTAGGAACTATTCCTAGTTCTGTAATGAACTTTTCTTCCAAATAATCAACTTGCAGCTTCATTTATAGCTATATACTTTGTCTTTATCACTAAACCATCAACTCTTTGTTGTTTGAAACCTTTCCAATTCAATGCACAGTGATCTTCTCCAGAATATGACCAATCATCATCAGGTCTCGTATATTTCATTGCATCATAATTGTCACTCATGTGATCTCTCTTTTCAAGAGTCTATGCGGACTATTAAGAGAGATACGCTCCATGGCTCATCAACATGAGACATTTCTTGGAGTTTTCCATGCTAAATAACTTTAGCATCAAATGAATATACGTTCCTTGGGTTAAGTCGAGCATCCTCTTTAATCTATCTATATAAATTTGTATCCCAATTAAGATACTCTTCCCAAATCATTCATGGAGGAATGTTTAGACAACTTTATCTTTACTGATTGTAGCATTAGTATGTCATTGCTTATCCATAGTATATCAATATATAATATTAGAAATGTCACGGCGCTCCCACTGACCCTTTTGTACACATTAAGTTCATTCTTATTTGTGATAAAATCAAACTCTTTTGTTTTGTTTCATCAAAATGAATGTTCCGTATTTCAGAAATTTTCTTCAATTCATTTCTCTGAGTGTCTACAACTCTTACCTCATCGTATGTAACTGGATCATCATCTTCCATGATGTGTACCTCATCATCATCATACATGATGAATCCATACCTCCTAGGTATCTTCTGTATCGATTATGGTACAATAGGTCTATTTATAGGTTCCTTTTATTTGACTTATAGTGTTTTGTGGTTCTTGAACTCTTCAAGATTCTATTATCCTCCCACTAGCCCTTTCAAAGATAAACATGTTTATCTTAGAAGGTAGCGTGTTTCGCAACAAACACCTTTTGCTAAGTAGGATTATAGAACATATACCCTAAACTTACTTTAGGATTTCCCACAAATCTGTACTTGTCAAATCTTGTCCCAAACTTATCCTTTGAAACCATTTTCACATAAGATGGACAACCCCTTATCTTAACATTCTTAAGATTAGGAATCCTCCCTGTCTATAACTTTTATGAGTCTTAGGGCCAGATTTTGAGGTTACCTTTTTCGTAGATATGCAGTTATTTCTAGGGCATGACCCCAGAGGGATACTGAAATGTTGGTAAAATCATTATGGACCATACCATGTCCAACAAGGTACGATTTTTCCTTTCTAATACATCAATCAATTATTGCGTATCAGGAGGCGTCCATTATGAGAAAACCATTTGAGATGATCTAAAAACTTATTGAACAAGTATTTATTCCTTGATCTAATCAAAGAATCTTATTACTTTTCAAATTAGTTTCACTTCTGAATTCTTTGAACCTTTCAAATAATTCACACTTGTATTTCTGCAAATACACATATTCAACTCTTTGAATGATCATCTCCTTTTCTTATACTAGTTTGTTCAATTTGTAAAATAATTTTTCACGTAAGTCAAGTATACAAAATCCATTAAGTAATATTTCAGTTCTATACAAAACATTATTATTATAAATAGAACAACAATTGTTCTTAATTATAATACCAAAAATTTTATTGTCCAACAATAAAATGGAAATAATGTTTCTAACAAGAACTGGAATACAATAACAACTTATTAACTTAATAGATTTGCCCGTAGGCTTTGCTAAAATATAAGTTTCTATGGCTAATGTGGCAACCTTTGCATCATTTCCCATACATAGGATTAGTTATATTTGTTTAGCTTTCTACTTCTGCTTGGTCCCTTCATAAATCTATATTTATGATAACCAAAGTCGGTATCCAATACCCAAGTAGAACCTTGACTTAAAGAAAAATTTATTTTCATTTATGAACAAAACTATATTTGTAACCGAAGCTTTACTAAGCTTCTTCTGGTTAGCCTCTGCAAATTGCTTCTTGCAGTTTCTTTCTAGTGTCCAGGCTTATTGCAGTGGAAGCAAACTCCTTTGCTATCCATATCAGTTTTGTTCTTATTATCCTTTGTATTTGCCCTTTCTATTTACCTTCTTTGAATCGTTCTTCTCTTTAGAAGATCCTTTGACCCCTACCAGTAAGACTTGGTCTTTCTTGGTTGGAAAGTGACTCTCACATTTTTTAACATGTTAAGCAAATCAGCGAGGCTGATACCTAGCTTGTTCATATGAAAAATTCACAACAATTGTGAAAGGAGCCTGGGAGTGAGTGCAAGATCAAATCTTGGCTCAACTCTCCATCCATGATAAAACTCGTTGTCCTAATTGATCAATCAAATTGATTATGTTAAGGACTTTTATCTGTACTGTAGTGTCATCGGTCATTCTAGATCAGAATAGCTCCTTAGATATCTGATATCTATCAGTCCTACTTTCCTCACCATCAACTACTTGATGTGCAGGAATATAGTATGAGCATCCATAGTTTCATACTGACGCTGAAGCACGTTACTCATGGATGCGAGAATGATGCATTGAGCTAACTGTGCATCATCTTGTCACTTTCTAAAAGTAACAATCTCTTCCTCAGAGGCATTGTGACGCCCCCAAAATAGGTATACATCACCCATTCTGAGTCGCCAAATACATGGTACAGAAACAACTACAACTTTTATTATTACAATTGTCGTGCAAAATACGACAACACACAGGTTGTGAGTTTAAATACAAATATTGTCTTCTAGACAATATCCACACTCAAATAAGTCCTCATTACATTTATTGATACACTCTTTTACAAAAATAGTGGGACTGCTAAAACAACAGTCTAGGACCATCACTCTTTACCCCGACTGGTTCCTGCTATATTCTCACCTCCTGAGAAGAAAAATGGAACAAAAAGGAAAAGGGTGAGCTCAACTAGCCCAGTAAAGAATATTATGACTAAGATAAAGAACAACAATTTATCGTTAGCCTTCAACAAATCAGATAAAATATAATGGACAACCAGTTTTAGATCAATATTCGCAGCGGAAATATCAATTCATTAGAAGAGTTAAGTGGAGAATCAAATCTACTATCATCTATGAATTTAAAAGTCCATCAGCAATATTTTATCCCTGTAACATCAATCAATATACATCTTGCATCAATTATTCATCTTTGCACTACGTGCCAAAGATATTCATTTGTATCACCAGTTGGTCATGTTCATCTTAACACCTGTTCATCTGTGCACTATGGGCCAAAGATATTCATCAGGTAATCATTCATCTTTGCACTACAGGCCAAAGATATTCATCAAGTATCACCATTAAAGACTGAGGATGATGAAAAATATTTTAGAAAACGAATCTATTGAGATAAAAGAACAAAGATTAGGAATTCGTACTTTAGCTGAACCAAGTTCAAAAACGCTCCATAATAAACCATAGTGAAGATAAAAACATGGATTCAATTTCAAGAATAAGGGTCACAACAGATAACTTGAAAGGAAAAAAAATATTTTTTTTTCTTTTGTGAAAAAGATGCAGTGAAGCAGCGACTCCATGAGCGAAGAATCGTGAACAATGCCGGTCATGAAAAGTTCCAAATTTGATTAAAAGTTCATACCAATATTCCTATGAAATGATATTAGATGAAGCGAAATTTCTAATCATTTCAAAAATTATAGAAGCAATACTTACCATAGTAAGTTCAAATTTAGGAATACGAGATGAAATAATATTGCTCACGTAATGTGGAGTATGAAAGAAAATAATATTTCTCACGAGTATTGCAATAAAATAATATCCTTTACCTTATTAGAAACTGGATTTGACTAGAGTGTCGGATATTATTCTGAGAAAATCTTGCAGAAAAACTACGCTCAAAGTATTCTTATACTCAAGAAAATACTCACAATACTATAGAATAAGAATTTCTAATTTTGAAAGTGTGATGTAGGAAGGAGGGGTTACCCCTTATTTATAGTAAAACGGATGGAGAAAAGTTTGAACCACTAGGCCTAACTCTGCCAAACTTCCTCTGCCAACTTCCAAATTCTAATTTGCCTAACTTTCATTCAATATTTTAATCGGGTGAGGGCCCATCAATTTGAAAAAAATGCATTGTAGGAGAAAGTATTCTGCTCATCAATTTAGAAAACAATCACATTCTGCCAAAACATAAAGAAATGAATGGCACATCTTTTTGACAACTGAGGGCCACCCAATTAGTCATACTCTGCCAACTTAAAGAAATGAATGCACACCTTTTAGAAATTTTGCCATATGAGGGGCCACTCTTTGAAATCAAGCTTGCAGGCAACTCATTTTCCATTTACACCAACCATTTTCATTTCCACCAATTTATTTCCACTAATCATACCAACCAAAACAAAGTTACCACCTACTTTCTTTTGAAAACAAGTAGTCATATACATTTTGTTTACTTCCGTTTCAAATTACCACATGCTTATATATTATAATAATAATATTATTAAACAATTATAGTATATAATAATAATATATGTGAATGAATATTTTATCAGAAATTGTAATTCCACAAAAATATGCCAAACTTTCAACAATTTATTTCATGTTAAAATTCCTTCATTAATAACCACATAAAATAAATAAATCCATCATTTATATCCACATCAAATAACTATTTCCTTATCATATAAATTAATAATTAATTATTCACAAATAATATTACAGAATCACAATTATGACAATCAGGCCGTTCCTAAGAAAGAGGGGGCTTTCCAATAAGGATTTCTCCTTACTGGCGCGCAATTAGATGACCAAACATCTCCTTGACAGAACTTTCTAGACATTGCCAATAATGCTATCTAATAATATTATTCAAATAATATGAATTATTGATCTAATAATGGGAAATACTGTGCAGTGACATTTATTGAAACAACAATAATATAAAATATCAACGCAACAATTATTGAATCAATAAAATAAAATATTGAACAGTAATTACTGTAACAATTATTGAGTAGTGCCTTCTTACGTAAGAATCAATAATTCAACAATAATGTGCAATACCGTGTGCTACTGTGCAACCACGCGTATTACTGTATTTTAACCACCAGGTATTCCAACAATGTTAACGGTAACAATTACGCCGTTATTTATAAAACTCAAACTTTGTCGTTTTCTTCATCCTACAGTTATTCCATTATGGGGCCCACAATTGACTGCGTCATCGTACGGATATTCCCGATAAAAAGAATATTCCACGACCAAACGAATATTTCCCGACAATAATGAATATTTATAACCACTTGCTTATTTTATAAAATTTGCACATTTCACCCATAACCAAAGTATTATATCAATTAACACCTTTTTATTTCAAAATAATAAATAGAGAAAATTCAATTTTATTTATAATAAGTTGGGGTCTTACAACCTCCCCTCCTTATAAAATTTTGTCCTCGAAATTGAGGTACATACCTGGTGTTTCGAAAAGGTGAGGGTACCTCGCTTTTATTTCCAATTCCAACTCCCAGGTCATTTCTTCAATAGCATGGTTCCTCCACAAAACCTTAACTTGTGGTATAACCTTGGTGTGTAGAACATGCTCTTTTCTATCCAATATCTTGACAGGTACCTCCTCGTACATTAAATCATCGGCTATCTCGTCTGGTTCTAACGCAATAATGTGGTTTGGGTCTTTCACATATTTACGAAGCATAGATGAATGAAAAACATTATGAACACGAGACATGCTTGGAGGTAATACGAGTCTATAGGCCACATTTCCTATTCGTTCAAGGATCTCAAATGGACCAACAAATCATGGATTTAGCTTTCCTCTCTTCTCAAATCTTGTAACTCCCTTCTATGGAGCAATACGTAACAATACATGATCTCCAATATTAAATTCCATGTCCTTTCGATGAAGATCAACATACCTCTTTTGTCGATCTTGTGAGGTCTTTATACGTTGCCGGATCATTTGAATCTTTTCTGTGGTCATGCATACTAATTCTGGTCCCAACAACGTTTCTTCACCCACCTCGTCCCAACATACTGGAGAGCAACACTTTCGTCCATATAATGCTTCGAATGGAGCCATGCCTATACTTGCTTGATAACTGTTATTGTAGGAGAATTCCACCAATAACAAGTACTTATCCCAACTTCCTTTAAAATCTAGGACATAGAGTCTTAATAGATCTTCAAGGGTTTGAATAGTCCTTTCTGATTGTCCGTCCTTTTGAGGATGATATGCTGAACTGAATCGTAAATCCGTGCCCATAGCTTTCTACAAGCTAACCCAAAATCGTGAAGTGAACTGGGTCTCGATCAGAAACTATGGATACTGGCATGCCATGCAGTCTTACAACCTCATTCACGTACATATGAGCAAGACGTTCAAGGGAAAATGTCTCACGTATAGGCAAGAAATGAGCAAACTTGGTTAATCTATCAACAATAACCCAAATCGCATCTATGCCTTGAGAAACCTTGGGAAGACCTGTAACAAAATCCATGGTAATGTGTTCCCACTTCCATTTTGAAATCTCAAGTGGTTGTAATGGACCCTTTGGCACTTGATGCTCCGCCTTTACACGTTGACAAGTTAAACACCTCGAGATAAACTCTGCGATCTCTCTCATCATATTGCTCCACCAAAATGTATGTCGAAGATCATGATACATTTTGGTACTCCTAGGATAGATTGCAAATGGTGTGTTGTGTGCCTCCATCATGATTCTATGCTTCAAGTCAGAATCGTTAGCAACACAAAGTCTGGAGTTGACTCGAAGTATTCCTTCTCCATCGATTCTTGCTTCCGGAATAGGACCTTCTTGCACTTTCTTCTTCATACGCATCAGCTCTAGGTCTATAGCTTGAGTAGCTTTAACTCTATCGCTTAAAGTCGGTTATACTCGTATATTCACCATCATCATGTGGGTCCCTGGAGTCTTTAATTCTATCTCCATCCTTTGCAAGTCACACAAAATGGGCCTTTGCGTTGACAATATCGCACTCGTACTCGCATATGATCTTCTACTCAATGCGTCAGCTACTACGTTCGCTTTTCCAGGATGATATTGAATAGTGTGATCGTAATCTTTCAATAGCTCAAGCCAACGTCGTTGCCGCATATTAAGTTCTTTTAGGGTGAAGAAATATTTGAGGCTTTTATGATCCGTACAGATCTCCACTTTCTCCCCATACAAGTAGTGTCTCCAAATTTTCAACACGAATACGACTGCTGCCAACTCCAGATCATGAGTAAGATAATTCCTCTCATATTCTTTGAGTTGTCATGAGGCATAGGCTATGACTTTCCCATGTTGCATGAGAACACATCCTAACCCTTTACCTAAAGCATCGCTATAGATAACAAATCCATCCGAACAAGATGGTATTGCCAGAACAGGTGCCGAAATGAATCTCCTCTTGAGCTCTTGGAAACTCTTCTCGCATTCCTCGCTCCATATAAATTTTGTATCTTTCTGAGTCAGCTGAGTTAATAGAGTAGCGATTCGAGAAAATCCTTCCACGAATCTCCGATAATAACCAGCTAAGCCCAGAGAGCTGCGTACTTCAGTCACCGACTTCAGTTGCTCCCAACTTTGTATTGCTTCAATTTTTGCCGGGTCAACAGATACTCCATGTTTTTACAACACGTGCCCAAGGAATGCTACTTCCTCAAGACAGAATTCACATTTCTTCAGCTTGGCATAAAGCTTGTTTCACGAAGCCTTTCAAGTATCAGCTTCAAATGGTGCTCATAATCTTCACGGCTTTTGGAATAGATGATGATGTCATCAATAAAGACAACAATGAACTGATCCAAATATTCCTTGAATACTCGGTTCATCATATCCATGAAAGCAGCAGGAGTATTACTCAATCCAAAAGACATGACTAAGAATTCATAATGCCCGTACCGAGTTCTGAAGGCAGTCTTTGGAATATCCTCAGTTTTAATCTTCAGCTGATGATATCTAGAACAAAGATCGATCTTCAAAAAGAATTGTGCTCCTTGCAACTGGTCAAACGGGTCATCAATGCGAGGTAACGGATACCTATTCTTGATGGTGACATGGTTTAATTCTCGGTAGTCAATACAAAGTCGCATACTCCCATCTTTCTTCTTTACGAATAAAATAGGAGCACCCCAAGAAGATGTACTAGGACGAATGAAACCGATATCTAATAATTCCTGTAGTTGGACTTTTAACACCTGAAGTTCAATAGGAGCCATTCGATATGGGGTTTTAGAAATGGGTTTTGTACCCGGTTTAAGATCAATAAAGAATTCAACATCACGTTCTGGGGGTAGATCGGGAAGTTCTTTAGGAAATACATCAGGAAATTCTCTAACCACAGAAATATTATTCAAATCTGACTTGTCTTTATTCAAATCCATAACATGGGCTAAGAAAGCTTGACATCCATTTTTTAATAAACGAATAGCTTTGTGGCTTGATATGACAGTGACTGATTTTAGTGGTTTAGTTGCTTGAATTCGCATAACAGGTTGGTTAGGAATATGAAAACTAACAACCTTACAAAAACAATCAATTTTGGCATGATGAGTGGTTAACCAATCAATTCCTAAAATCACATCAAAAGCAAGTAAAGAGATAAGATCCACAGGTAATGTGATGGTGCCAACTTGGATTAAGCAAGATTTATAAACTATAGATGTAATGAAGGTTTCACCCAACGGAGTTTCAACAGACAAGTTAAAGTCCAATTTCTCCGAAGTCAAGTTTAAACGTTGAGCACAAGTAGGAGAGATAAAAGAATGGGTAGAACCGGTATCTAGTAAGGTATAAACTTCGTGAGAATTCAAGATTAGCTTACTCGTGATCACCTCGCGTTAAGGGTTTCGCATTTTGGGCCACGACAAACGCGCCTCCTTGAACCCACCGGGCTTTGTTTTATCTCAGAATCGCCTTTGGTGTCGTCGTCCCAGTTGGACTTGACTTCGCTACAGGACAAAATTTGGCTATATGACCATCTTTTCCACAATTAAAACACACCTTGGAAGGCTGTGAACAATTTGGACTTATGTATCCCTCCTCTCCGCATCTGTAGCATCTAACTGGTGGTCGTTCTCCTCCCCTAGAATTTGTTGTTGGTGTTGCTGCTGCTGCTGATGTCTTCCCATCATTGTTGAATCTCCTCTTTTTGAAATTTCCACTTGACCCACCTCTCCTATTATCATGGCCATGATTACCTCCCGAGTAGTTACCGCTTTTGTCCGTATTTTTCCCTTCTCACTGGTTATCATTGCTCCGATGACTGCTGTCACCGGTATGACCCTGGTCGTGGTCCCTTGGTTGAACATACTCACTATCTCGCTCTAATAATTGAGCCATGTTGACAACATCTGAATACATAGAAAATTTGTGAGAGATAAGGTATTGACGAATCTCGGGTTTTAAACCTCTCAGAAACATCTGCGTCATACGTTCCTCATTCTCTACCAAATGAGGTGCAAACCTGGATAACTCCGCGAACTTCGCCTCGTACTGGGACACCGTCATGTTGTTTTGTTCCAGTCTAATAAACTCTACCTCCTTCATATGATTTAATACTTTCGAGGAAAGTACTTGTCATTGAAGCGATTCTGAAATCTTTCCCAAGACATCTTTGAAGCGGGTGGCCGGGTACGCCTTACTGATTCCCACCAATAATCGCCTCACCACAGAACATAAAGGTGTCAAATGGAACCTTCTGTTCCTCCGTGCATCCCAAGACATCGAATAACTTGGTAATTTGCTTGACCCATGTTTCTGCCTTAATCAGATCGGGCTTTCCCCAGAAATCTGGTGGTCCCAACTCCTTGAACTGCTTGGCTGTGACAGACCGCGCGTTGCTATCACTTCCACCCGTATTTTGTACACGAGTCTCCCTCGTCTAATTTTTCATGAACTGCAAAAAGCTCCTAAACATTCCATCATTCATCGTTTGCTCGGTAGTGTTATTTACAAGAGGAATATTGCCTTCCTGTTGCACGTTCTCCTGGTTTGTGACTAAAGGTTGTTCCACAGTCTCATACACTCCATTGTTAACGTTCTCAGTAGCCATTCTTAAATATTGTCATAAAACAAGGGTTAATTAAACAAATTAATATATCACATAATATCCCTATATTATGACCGACCAACAAATAACCTTAGATAGGACACACTAGCGAAGGATTTAGTTATCTCTCCCCTCCTAGTTCTATTCCCCAATCTCCGCCAGAGACCATATCCCTAAGCTTTGATACCAACTATGACGCCCCCAAAATAGGTATACATCACCCATTCTGAGTCGCCAAATACATGGTACAGAAACAACTACAACTTTTATTATTACAATTGTCGTGCAAAATACGACAACACACAGGCTGTGAGTTTAAATACAAATATTGTCTTCTAGTCAATATCCACACTCAAATAAGTCCTCATTACATTTATTGATACACTATTTTACAAAAATAGTGAGGACTGCTAAAATAACTATCAAGGACCATCACTCTTTAGCCCGACTGGTTCCTGCTATATTCTCACCTCCTGAGAAGAAAAATGGAACAAAAAGGAAAATGGTGAGCTCAACTAGCCCAGTAAAGAATATTATGACTAAGATAAAGAACAACAATTTATCATTAGCCTTCAACAAATCAGATAAAATATAATGGACAACCAGTTTTAGATCAATATTCGCAGCGAAAATAACAATTCATTAGAAGAGTTAAGTAGAGAATCAAATCTACTATCATCTATGAATTTAAAAGTCCATCATCAATATTTTATCCCTGTAACATCAATCAATATACATCTTGCATCAATTATTCATCTTTGCACTACGTACCAAAGATATTCATTTATATCACCAGTTGGTCATGTTCATCTCAACACCTGTTCATCTGTGCACTACGGGCCAAAGATATTCATCAGGTAATCATTCATCTTTGCACTACAGGCCAAAGATATTCATCAAGTATCACCATTAAAGACTGAAGATGATGAAAAATATTTTAGAGAACGAATCTATTGAGATAAATGAACAAAGATTAGGAATTTGTACTTTAGATGAACCAAGTTCAAAAACGCTCCATAATAAACCATAGTGAAGATAAAAACATGGATTCAATTTCAAGAATAAGGGTCACAACAGATAACTTGAAAGGAAAAAAAATATTTTTTTTTCTTTTGTGAACGAAGACCCGTGACAAAGACCCATGAACGAAGAATCGTGAGCAATTACGTGAAACATTACCCGGTCATGAAAAGTTTCAAATTTGATTAAAAGTTCAGACCAATATTCCTATGAAATGATATTAGATGAAGAGAAATTTCTAATCATTTCAGAAATTATAGAAGCAATACTTACCATAGTAAGTTCAAATTTAGGAATACGAGATGAAATAATATTGCTCACGTAATATGGAGTATGAAAGAAAATAATATTTCTCACGAGTATTGCAATAAAATAATATCCTTTACCTTATTAGAAATTGGATTTGACTACAGTGTCGGATATTATTCTGAGAAAATCTTATAGAAAAACTATGCTCAAAGTATTCTTATACTCAAGAAAATACTCACAATACTATAGAATAAAAAAAATTGATTTTGAAAGTGTGATGTAGGAAGGAGGGGTTACCCCTTATTTATAGTAAAACGGATGGAGAAAAGTTTGAACCACTAGGCCTAACTCTGCCAAACTTCCTCTGCCAACTTCCAAATTCTAATTTGCCTAACTTTCATTCAATATTTTAATCGGGTGAGGGCCCATCAATTTGAAAAAAAATGCATTGTAGGAGAAAGTATTCTGCTCATCAATTTAGAAAACAATCATATTCTGCCAAAACATAAAGAAATGAATGGCACGTCTTTTTGACAACTGAGGGCCACCCAATTAGTCATACTCTGCCAACTTAAAGAAATGAATGCGTACCTTTTAGAAATTTTGCCAAATGAGAGACCACACTTTGAAATCAAGCTTGGAGGCAACTCATTTTCCATTTACAGCAACCATTTTCATTTCCACCAATTTATTTCCACCAATCATACTAACCAAAACAAAGTTACCACCTACTTTCTTTTGAAAACAAGTAGTCATATACATTTTGTTTACTTCCGTTTCAAATTACCACATGCTTATATATTATAATAATAATATTATTAAACAATTATAGTATATAATAATAATATATATGAATGAATATTTTATCAAAAATTAAAATTCCACAAAAATATGCCAAGCTTTCAACAATTTATTTCATGCTAAAATTCCTTCATTAATAACCACATAAAATAAATAAATCCATCATTTATATCCACATCAAATAAATATTTTCTTATCATATAAATTAATAATTAATTATTCACAAATAATATTACTGTAATCACAATTATAACAAACGCACTGCTCCTGTGAAAGAGGGTGCTTTTCAATAAGGATTTCTCTCATCTTGGCGTGTAAATTACATGACCAAACCTCTCCTTGATAGAACTTTTTAGACATTGCCAATAATGCTATCTAATAATATTATTCAAATAATATGAATTATTGATCTGATAATAGGAAATACTGTGCAGTGACAATTATTGAAACAACAATAATATAAAATATCAACGCAGCAATTATTGAATCAATAAAATAAAATATTGAACAGTAATTACTGTAACAATTATTGAGTTGTGTCTTCTTACGTAAGAATCAATAATTCAACAATACTATGTAATACCGTGTGACCTTTGTGCACCCAGCGCCAGACATCGTATTTTAACCACCAGGTATTCCAACAGTGTTAACGGTAACAATTACGCCGTTATTTATAAAACTCAAACTTTGTCGTTTTCTTCAACCGACAGTTATTTCGTTATGGGGCCCACAATTAACTGCGACGTCGTACGGATATTCCCAACAAAAAGAATATTCCACGACCAAACGAATATTCCCCGACAATAATGAATATTTTATAACCACTTGCTTATTTTGTAAAATTTGCACATTTCACCCATAACTAAAGTATTATATCAATTAACACCTTTTTATTTCAAAATAATAAATAGAGAAAATTCAATTTTATTTATAATAAGTTGGGGTCTTACAGGCATTGTCTGCAACCATTGCAGGGATAAGTGTATTAAAGACATAAGATAGCTTTTCAGCCGTGAGAACTATTCTCAATTTCCTTAACCAATCCGTTTAATTCGATCCGATTAAATAACATCTAATATGCTTCGCAGTGATAGTAATTTAGACATTATAAAATTCTGTAAATGAATTTGTAATTAACAAGATTTTAGCATACATTCTTTTATTAATTACACAAATAAATTAGGTCTTATTTTAAATTGTATCTCCCACTATTTTCATCAAACTATATTACCCTCACTTAGATAGTTCGGCAAAATCTAATTAAAGATTTGCTAGTGAGAATAAGGATCTCATTTCAAATGTATATAGCATTGTGGTGACACAACAAACTATATATAAATAAATAGGTAGACAACTCTTGTCAATTACATCAACTATGCAACTCCTTGTATTTTGCCTCTTAGATTATTTTGATCAAGTGGTGGCACATCCGAATCAAAATTATCCAAGTTAAGTCCAACCTAGCACTCCATATATTCAAAAAAGAAAAACATTGTCCTTGTGGTGACACAACAAAACAATATTGTTCAATTTTCTTTATAAGCATCAAATGTGATAAAATTAACATCTCAAAGAATTAAGATAAGTCTTGTGGTGACACAACAAACTTATAATAATTAATTGATGCTCTATTATTTTTATCATGCTAGAAGGCGACGTTCGATATTCCAAATATCGTTGAACGCTTAGGACTTAATATAATTTATTTGAGGGGTTTGTTATTAATTTATCTCATCTTGTTTAATGCATTTATATATATATATATATATATATATATATATATATATATATATATATATATATATATAAAATACACGTCATATTAATTAACATGCGAAACATGTTTGCATAATATATAATATATATAGTATAAGCATGCACATATAGAATACTATATTCTACCAGGATTGATTATGGACTTTTATTCTAGTTTGGTTCACTAGAGCCACCAAGTGAACCAAAAGGTCAAACCCTAGGGGTGCAAGAATTAATATTTAAATATACCTATTACATTTAAACCCGGGCTCCATTATAAATGGGTCTTCAAGCGCTCCTTGCTCCTTGATCTCCAATTTTTTAAAATTAATTCTAACTATTCCTATTACAAAACTATTTAAAATAAATAGAAACCTTGATCAGCAGTCAAGGGGAAATACATAGGAGGGAGTTAGAATTGACATGAAGAAAAAATCAGAGAAAACGAGATACGCAGACCCCATTTAATAAAACCCATACATTCATGCATCCAACTAAAATAAAATCCAATCACATTGGTCAATAGTCCATAATCAATCCCATTTATTATCATGCACATTTACATATGCATCAATAAATAACATTCATCTCATGAATAATAAACATTCAATATATATATTGATATCATTTAATGGGCAAATTTAGTTAGTATAAAATCTAATTTTGAATCAAAATAAACTCCTTTATTTTAATCCAAATATAAATCAAAATAAACCTCTTTTATTTTAATTTATCTAATTTTGAATAAAATAAACTATTTTATTTTAATAAAAATCTTTAATCAAAATAAACTCATTTATTTAAAATAATTATGGAATCCAATTCCAAGTAAAAAAAAAAACTCCTTTATTAAAGGAAACACGGATTCTCTTTTCTATTTTCAAATAAACTCCTTTATTTTGAATAATATGAAATCTTATTCCATATCTAAATAAAATCTTTTATTTAAGGAAATTAGGATTTCTTTCCTATTCACAAATAAACTCTTTTATTTTGAATAATATAAAATCTTATTTCATATCTAAATAAACTCTTTTATTTAAGAAAACATGGAATCCAATTTCAACTCTAATTAGTTATCATGAAATCTAATTTTAAAATTAAAATATACCTTTTTATTTGAAGATTAAAATAATAAGAATAATATATATTATATATATATATATATATATATATATATTTATTAACGTTAGTAGTTATTATCTGAGAAGTTGGAGGAGATTCTCATTATGCATGGAAGTGTGAATCTCCTCCAACTCCATGCATAATGAGAATCTCCTCCAACTTCTTGTATAATAACTACTAACGTTCACAAAATATATATATATATATATATATATATATATATATATATATATGTGTGTGTGTGTGTGTGTGTGTGTGTGTGTGTGTGTGATAAAGTGTCACCTGCAACTTTTTTTTTAGAAAAATATCACTTGGATACTAACCACGTGAATCAACAACAAGTTATCATGCTAGTATCACGCATATATATAATCCGTAATTTTTAACATTATAACGCGTAAGGCACAGCGAGAATTTTTACCGAAATCAAAAAAAAAAACTTTTATAAAAAAACGCCAACTAATTTTGTGTTTTTTTAATAAATTTTATACAACAAATTATGCTCAATTAAATTGTTCTAAACACATATCAATATACATATCAAATCTGAACAATTAATAACTCGCATAAAGGTTTGGCTTTGATACCACTGTTAGGTTTGTAATATTCATGAACGCAATCAAATTGCACTAATTAAGCGGAAGCGTAGAAAATCAGAGTTTTAAAATTTTACAAACCATATACCCGGATCATCCTTTATGCACAATTACTAATTAAACGAAAAGATAAAGAATAAAAATCATACCCTTGAAGATCGAGCTTCCTCAGGTACAAGTTCACCTCCAAATTCTTTCGCGTCCAACTTGAATCCACCGGGTTTGGTTCCTTCCTTTGTTCAACGTTAGTCACCCAAGTGTTTGGCCTCTAGACGTGATCCACCAAGAAAGAAGAAAAATTCAAGAAGATGGGTATTTGGCAAAACCCTAGTTTTTCTATCTCTCATATAAAAAGAGCGTACTCTCCAACTATTAGAACTATGTATGTTGTGAAAAAGTCAACAACCCTCTCACCCATAATAAGACTCTTCTTATATATAGATATGGGTAACCTCCTTACAATTAAGGAATTGAGTTTTAATTTAATTAATTAAAATAATTTAATTTATTAGCCTCCTAATCTTATTAGGAATAAATGAGAGTATTAATATTAAATTAATTTCCAACTCTTTAGAAATTAAAATAATAATAATTGTAATAATATTAATAAGACTCCTCTTATTAATTTATATATTTAATATTTCCAAAATATTAAATAATAAATAGTACGCTATTTAATTTATTCTATCACCATAGATTAAATTAAATACACTTAACATATTATTACGATTATGTCATTAACTTCTTAAATAATTATTCTTCCTTTTATGGTGTGACCCTTTAGGTTCTCCATATTAAACCGGTTGTGAATAAATCAATTAGAACAATTCTAATCTTATTTAAATAAATAAATTAAACTATTAATTTATTTAAATAAATAATATTTATTCTACAATAAGGATAAGTCTCCCTAACGATCAACGACTTTCCAGATAATATAGATTTCAACATTAATCATAAAAGAACCTTTGAGTAAATAGTTATCGTACAATCCAATCCTTCCACCATACAATGTCCCAATTAAATATAAGACATGGAATTACTGTCAAGTCTTATTTTATTTAATTATATGTATTTCGACTCTTAAATGCACAACTCCAAATAATGTAAATTAGAAACTCCTTTCTAATTTCATTACGCCTTATGCCAAGGACTGTGAGGTTGTCATTTATCGAATCGCATAGGACATTTCTCTTCTTTTACTAGAAGCGGTAGATTCTTTATTGGTCATACATTATCTCCATGTCCAACTTATTATACCCAAGCATACCCTTTGATATACCCTAAGGGTCTGAAGGAATAAGTCAAAGTATAACTCATCATACACAAGATACTATGATGATCTCAAGTCCAAGGATCACTTGTACTACTATCACTACAGGAATTTCTATTGACAGGTAAGTAAAACTCCATTAGGTATTCCTTAGCGAGCCACGTTCAGTGAACTTATTCTCTAATAAGCACATACATACTTGCTTTAGTGTCTCCATACAAATGATCATGAGATCAATCATCCTCATCCAATGAGCAAGCAACGTATGTACCAATCTATCCGGATTCACTAATCCCCAATTTAGTAATCCAACGATTGAGAACTATTTTAGTTTTAAGCTTTCTAATAATTTAGATCTCATTAGAATGATCATCAT
This sequence comes from Panax ginseng, assembly GCA_020205605.1. Taxonomy (NCBI): domain Eukaryota; kingdom Viridiplantae; phylum Streptophyta; class Magnoliopsida; order Apiales; family Araliaceae; genus Panax; species Panax ginseng. The sequence goes on along the minus strand of CM035134.1, from coordinate 57,196,358 downwards.
CATTATTCTAAAAGCATTACTTAAAACTATGGGTTTATCACATATTATAAAACAGCATCATGTAGATAATTAAAAGCCTTTAATAAATTAATATTTTTTATTAATAAATGAATAAGATTGTTACAAAGTATATGCTTTATCATCAAACATGATTGGCTTGTGTGCATACTACTTTCATGTTGAGCATGTTATTATATGATACGTGATGCATGAAAACTGTTAGATTTTGTTGGGCTGTCGAGCTTAACCTTGCAAATAACCATTTTTGTAGGTTAAGGATTGAAGGTAACACTATGTGCTACTTGAATGACGTGGATCCAAAATAATACATGAAGATTAATATTTTAGCTAAAGTTGTTATTTCCTTATACCATGATGAAGATTCATGAGATGTATTAAACGTTTTATGATGTATAGTTTTATGTTGAGTTGTAAAGCTAAAGTTAGAGTTATCTGATATGTAAAGGTTATCATATTGAAATGTAAACGTTTATATAATAACAGTGATAAAGTGAATCATAAAAATAAAAAAAATAAGATTTATTCAAAGTCATGTAGATGATAAAGGTTTTGATTCAGGGAATTAAAGTAAGAAGACATAAAAGTTTAAATTATTCCGCATTTTATAAAGTTTAACATCGAATAATGATGTAAAATCAGAAGGTAGATGTGTTATTAATGACCAAAGTTGGGAATTAAATTGTATTAATTTTGGGGTCGTTACACATCCGGCCCTGGACTTTTGTTCCGTTTTATAGAATTGAGAACTTTAGAGATTTCTATATCAAAGATTGGTGTAGCAAGCATTAAGGCTTGATTGGAGCTTACCTTGTTATGGGGGTAGAGGCCAAAATTCTTGAATACCTCATAAGATGTTTCATTTAATGAGCTGAACAAAGATTGAAAATAGTCAATAGCTACTGACTCTACTTCCTCTTGGCCATGAACGAAGGTACCTTCTTTATTTAGGATAGAGAAAATTGTGTTGGTGTTCGACCTATTTTTCATCATGTTAGCAAAGAAACTTGAGTTCATATCCCCCAAACCCAACAAAGTAGCCCTAGATTTTTGTTGGAGGAGAGCTTCCTAGCTCCCTCTCCATTGCCGCCCAGAGAAGTTGGGAGAAACATTTCTCTTTGTCCAGAAGATCTGCATCTAGAGGCCTGTCCTGGAGCAAGGACTGGACAAGGTGGACTTCATCCTTAGCAAGTTTGACCGAAAAGGTTATATTCCCAGCAGAACTGTTGAGAGATATTATGGCCTTTTTGGTTCTTTTTAGTTTCTCAATGAACACATAGAAGGGGTTTCCATAAACAATAGTATTCTAGGCATGTAACACCCCCTTCTTGAAAAGGAAAGGGAGGTCACGTGCAAAGCAGAACAAACCTCAAAATAAGTAAACAAAGTACTAATAACTTCAAAATATTAATAGTGATATCCATCAATGAAGTACTAAATACAATTCCCCAACTAGAGTCAAAATAACCAAAATTAAAATTTAAAACAACCTAGATGGTCAAAGACAACTCTCTCATCACACTAGCCCTGAATCAACCATGCAAACCTGCTGGAAGAAAAATACAGCATGAGCTAATTGCCCAGTACGGATACAGATACACAACTTATATATGAAAACAACTGAGACAAAAATACTGAACAAAGTCTCAAGTGTAAATGCTAACGAAAATATAATATCCAAAGATCTGAGTGGAATATATCTGAATCAACAGGATTGAAGAAACCAATAAAAGAATAAAGAAATAACGAACTGAAGTAACTAACTCAATGAATTGAACTGAACAGAAATAAACAAAACTAATACAATGAAATAATAAGCTGAATCAAATGGTTGGGTGTTATTTCATACTAAGTGGGCTCATAAATATACATTGCCACACAGGCAAGTCAAAATAATGCCACACAGGCAAATCAAATGATGTCACACAGACAACCAAAATAATGCCACACAAGCAAATCACACATTGGACCGCGAATCCAAATGTATGCAACTCGGATAGGTGTGTTTGGCACAACATCACAAATCTGCAGAACAAAAAACTAGGGTTAACCCATACGCCTCCCACAACAAAACAGAAAATGACCCACTACCTCCGGAGCCCAAAATGGAGACGTCGTGGACTGATCACACCACCACGGAAAGTGTCGTGTCTCTCATGCCAAGACGACATGCCTGTGGTGCCCCCACAGGTGGTTATAGCTCAGGTATACCCTATGGTATATTCTAACAAAAATATCATATCACAACACATGCGACACAATATCCACAAAAATGGGGTTCTAATGTATATGTTGAACCAGATCAAATCATAACATCTCCAAAAGAAGGTAACAACAAAATATCGCTCTATAAATATCAAAATAAATATTAAACATGATAACCTAATTCAAAGAGTACAAATACGAGTCCAATGTATCAACTCAAAAATGAAACAAACAAATCAAATTTAGTAAGAGTATTGCTAAAAAAAAATTTAGAATGTGTACAAATTTTAATAGAAGGAAAAGAGTTTAAAGTACTGAATACAACCAAAGTATCAATTATCAAATTTCCATTTAAGATTTCCAATAGGATTATAAGAAAATAAATGACGAGATATTACGAGATACAAAGAATGCAACCATAATCAAAGGAGTGGAGTACGGAATCCGTACCTGAATATAATACTGAAATAATTCACTAAACCCAAATATCACACCGCTAAATCTCCTCAATTCGATCTATATAATTACCAAATCACACAAGACGACTAATTAAATTACAAACTTATAAAATTTATGAACTTTCTTTTTATAATTTAACTGTTTCAACATTAGTTCATATATCCTCTACAATTAAGACTATGTTCAATACATTTTGCTAATACAAAAGTATCATTTTAATTTAATATACTTAACATTCTAATAAAATAGATATAATTTTATTAATTCTTAAATAACCTATAATATTATTAATAAGTTTTTGACTCATAATACAATTATTATTATATATATTAATGTACCGAAGTTAGTGCTTAATGTCTAGCTACAACATGTAATCATTATATATATATATATATATGACTAATCGAATATATCAAGCATGGTATAGACATATTGTATTCAAAACACAATCATTAATTACCTTCAGAAGATGAACATATGCTGAAATTTTAATAATATTGCTCTCAATTTTTTTAAAAAAAAAAATTCGCCTCCTTTGATCTCTTCCTTTTCCTCTTCCTTTTTCCCGCTTTCTGCAATATAGATCTTAGGGAAACCCTAATCTTAATATATTAGGATTATGTTTATTATAATATATTTTTTTTAAACCCAATAAATAAAATTGGGCTCAATTAGTTTAACAAACCCAACTTAAATAATTTAAGATTACTTTTACTCAATTAGTATAAAGGCCCAAATTAATGTAATCACATACTTATTATAGTCCACATAAACTAAATATAATTTGACCGAAACTACAAAAGATAAGAAACGCCCAATTAAAATATTTAAAATATAAATTTAAAAGTCATTTATTTTATTTTAATCTCTTTTTTTGGGAATTACATCACATTTCCCTTAAAAAGGATTCTGTCCTCGGAATCAAAAGAATAATAAAGATTTAATCAAAAGAGTAACAAAGATTTACCTGACATTAAAGAGGTGAGGATACTCTTGCCGAATAGTCTCTTACACATCCCAAGTAGCTTCGCGCTCAGGATAATTTTAAGAAAAATAAAATAAATATTTAATTTTTAACAAAATTCTGATTATTACATTTTCTCCCCTTAAAAATAATTCCCTCCTCGAAATTCAAATAAGCTACAGAAAATATTATTTTTATTTTTATTTACATGGCATAATTATTCATAACTTTAGTTAAGACGTAACATCACCCTTTGTAACGATCAAGCCTGGTACGTCCATTGGTCCTCGCAATTATCTATGTACTTGTAAAAGATTCATCAGCTATTGTGTCAAGCCCCGTTAAGATTCTTTGTTTTGCATTGTATTAAACCACATGCTCCACAGCTGGTACGGGTCCTCATAAATTTTCTTGATTTTCGTTCTTGTAAACGTACGTACTCTTCATAACATAATTCGAAAACACAAAATTTTATCTTCATCTAAATACGTTTTGAATACCCGAAACATTTAAAATTATATTTAATTTGTAAAATATTTATGTTCCTCACATGAAAAAATTTAACAAATTATTTTTATTTAATTTTACATAAATTCATGCAATACTCTAAGGGCACCAGATAAACAAAACAACTTAAATTATATCACCAACTCTCACTAAGTCCTCAAAAGTTTCAAAATATCATAACCTCAAATCAAATTAGTTCTCAAACTAGATACAAACCCGCGCGTTGCTGCTGGATTATTCAATTTTTTAATAATAAATGTGTACGTACAATTAATAAATTAAAATATAATAAGAAGATGGTAGATTATTATGCGATGATCAAATTTTACATAGAGGGTAGTGTTGAGATAAAATAGTGATTTTATTAAATAATAATTAAAATACAAAGGATAATATCAAAATAGTTGATATTATCAAAAAAGTTTAGATTTGTAGTGATTTAGGAGATTATAAATCTAAAAAATTAAGAGAACGACATTCTGTTATTAACTGTTTAGATTTGTAGTGATTTAGAAGATTATAAATCCAAAAAATTAATTAATAGTATAAAGTAGTGATTTTATTAAATAATAATTAAATTACAAAGGATAATGCCAAAACAATTGATATTATCAAAACAATTTAGATTTGTAGTGATTTAGAGAATTATAAATCTAAAATTTAGGAGAATGAATTAGGGTTTATTTTCATCCACTAGGCAGTTTTGTTAAGGGTTTTAAGGAACATTAATTACGCAGGACACGTGTTGAATTGTGAAAATGACAGGTGTCAAGTTATGGTATCATGTACGCATTTTAGTATATTTAATAGATTATGTAGCCATTCATTCTCTATGCAACATTACTAATTAATTAAAAAGGGAAATTAGCATATAGTTTTTACATAACCATAAAAAATATGAAAGAGCCAACACATAAATTTTCAATTTTGTTTCAAGTGCTCGCTTGTATGTACAATTCTCAATATAGTTTCATTTGAATTTATATCATGATATGTAACACTATCTATCCAAAGTATAAACCCTCAGTTGAGCTACAAAACCTAATTAAATTGAACTTCCACAACTGATACAGAAAATATATAATCGGCACCAGATTATCTGTACGTGCATTACATCAAATGACAAAAGCTGTGTAACCTCATCAGTGGTGTTTCCACTCGACAAGGTGTAATTGTTGCTCTTCCCATTGCCTAGGCATGTCAAGTACACTTAGGTTTTATTCTGATCCACAACCTGAAAACATAAAAAAATAAAATAAAAAAAATAACATAAAATAAGCAATAAGAACAGCTAGCCACAGATTGAGATGTCTATTCTTCCATGCAAATCATATTCAACAACAATAATCTGATGGGATAATTTAGTTCATATTTTCAATCATAGATAATAATTTGGTTCAAAATTTCAACGACAACTTAAAATTAATGGGCAAAAATTCATGCAAAAGATACCCAGTCGCACCATCATTACCTGGCAATGGTTGTCACATTTCAAAAATTATGGGGTAGGGAAACAGCTTAAATAGTGACACCAAGAACAATATTTTATTTCCATCGACTCCTCCAGCCCAACAGCAATTCTGACAGAATAGGTTAAATCAAGTCATAACTTCCCAAATTTACTAATGCCAAGTAAACGACAAAATGAAAAAAAATGTCAACCATTATTACACAAACTTTGAATTTACAAGTATGAAATCACTGGAGCAGGATGAGTTTCCAACAACAGGGACTAACGTCATGAACTTTGTTTCTCGAGTTTGGTGACTTGACACTTGAAATATAGGTTGCTTTTGGTAGCAAGATTTAAAAATCGGATACAAAGATGTCAAACTATCACGACATCTTCAGCCAAGAGGGGGAATAAACAGTGACTACAACAATATAAAAGACGAACTAAAGTAAATACTACAAACTGTACTATTCTCCAAAACATTTAAAATGTAAGATTAAAATAAAGTAATCAATATATGACTACCATCATTATTTTAGCTACTAAACTTCCTTACAATCGAGTGTGTGTACATATCGAATTGTTTCATATTGCTCTGATAATTAAATAAAATGTCATTTGGAATCAGAATACTTTAATAATACACCCCGAGTCTAGACCACTGGTTTGTTCAACATAGTAACAATTTCTATGTAAAAAAAACTTTCTAACCTTCCTAACCATTTTCCAGATAGGTGTATATGTAAAACCACATGAATCAAGATACCATCTTAATTCCCATTAAAGGATGTGATACTTCCAGTCACAAAACCAGGACAAAGTCAAATTGTTGGAACCAGAAAACCTCAAAAGGAAAAGTATGTGGAAAACTCCAATTGAGATCATCTGATGTTAAAACCCAAATTTCACGTACACATGCACTTTCATTCCTTCTCTCTTTCTCTTCACTCTCATTCCGACTATTACTCTCGAATTTGGAATGTAAGCATTCTTCGATCAAGATCAAAGACGATCCACCATTAGCATTGTGTGATCTTGAGCAAAAATAAGCGAATTATGATAACCCTAGGACTGATATTGGACTAAAGTTATAAAATGTAAAAAATAAATAAATAGCCTGGAGCTTCTTAAACAATGACTCAACATTTATTAACGTGGCATTGTAGTGGCTGAATCCTCCTACCATCAATTACAGAACATATGCTTATGAAACAGACTATGGATAGGTATTTAAGGGTGTAAAAATGATAGAACAATAATGGAATTTAATCTTGTTTATAACCAAAAATTTCAGGTACCACCTTACTATATCGTGATTAAAAAAAATTGATTCCAAATATTGAGCAACACAAAATCGAAAGCCCACTGCCTACATACCGAATATTGATGCAGATGTTTCCTTAGCTGGAGCACATGACTATTAGCAAAAAGAAGAAAAAATAAATTTGACCAACCTCATGCATTCTAAGGAGTTCCAGAATTGCCAACACTATGTCATTCACCTAGCAGAAACCAGAACCCTCACATTTCTTTGCATGATGAAGTCCACCAGCCTAGTTTATAGCAATATCTGAAATTTAAATAGGTACACATAGAAGGCGGGGTTGAATAAGATATTATTTAATTTTGTTACTTATAAAAATTCCTTTATATTTAATATAAGTGGATATTTTTACGTATAGAATCAAGAGATTATTTAATTTTGGATCAATCAATACTCATATAAGTGGAATAGTTAATGCACAAAATATAATACATAAAAACACAAAATGTTTTAAACTTGTAATTTTTCGGTTCAACTACCCTCTAGAATAGTAGCCTAATCCACGTCCAATACCAACTAATATTGGAGACTCACTTTTATTAAACTCTTCCAATTACAAACAAGTTCTAGCAATTTGAACACCTTTGTTCCCTGTGAACCTATGCACTCTTAAGCACCTATGCTTTCCTCAAACTTGACTGTAATGAATTATCAACCCAAACAGAATTTACACACAATAAAATATTGATTGAGATAAGCAAAATTAAAATACACACTAGAGGTCTAATGATCAAGCAATATATCACTTACCAACTTAAGGCTCTAGTATGAAATGATATGCAAGAAGAATATTACCAGAGTATATTCTATACGATCTTCTTAACTGAAGCTTCTTTCTTAATGCAATCAATATCGATCAAGGAAAAAAACAACTTTGTGGCTTGTATGCTTTTTAAGATACTGTATATGTTTTTCGTGTTTTTCTCGTTAAAGAGATCAGTCCATTTATAGGCTTTTCAAATGTATTACCGTTGCTTGTTGTCTATGCGTGATATAATCATTAGAAACAGTATGCACAAGTCACGTAATACATAGACTGTCATCCGGAGACTACGCCAAAAATTAAGACACCTTTTATATGTATATTAGCATAGGGCACGCCATGATTTAGTATACAATATAGACGTATCTTAGAGATGATTGAGAAAATCTTGCTTAATAGATATTCCATCTATATCTTTTATGATATCAGCGTTTAGTAACCATCTTATCATTTGGCAGCTTTCTTTTTGGCAATAACCAGATATAATCAATTATCATTACGAAGTAGATTTTCTTTAACATAACAATCTAATGATGTTCCTTAATCTTCGCTTTTATATAGAACACGGTATTAGCTAGCTACCTTAGTTGTTTGTTCAGAATTAAAGTCCTTGATTTATGAAGCATGATTTATGATGCATGATTTATGATATGACAAGCTTTGTGCTTACCGTGAATCAAGTTGATGACAATGAATAATTTATGGTATTTTATTAAATCAACCATATACTCCAGATTACCATATATATTGGTTAACATTTTTTGATTCCTTAAGTTATAGAAGATTTGGTTTTGGCCATTTTGGCATGCATATCATGGCTAGTGAATCAGTAGATAACATCAAGTATGAGAATGCAAGTATATATGCAATGCACATGTCCTAGAGCCTTATTTTGGAAAGTAATAGATGCTAAGATCTTACATATATTCCTAGGACTCAAATTTGCTTTTCTTTCTTCAAGGATGTCTTGGCTTTGTAATTTCTTCCTTGATGTTTCTGAAATGTCATATCTTTCCCTAAAATGTTATATAGCATGATTAGAGGAATAATAAGGTCATCATCAAAACATGGAGTGTGACATAAGTCAACATTCTCCCCCTTTTTGATGATGACAATAAAATAATTATGACTCCTCCTAAAACCATGCATATCAAAAGGATTAGAACTCCCCCTCAATTCATGCATATCCTTACTGTTTAGAATTAACTGTTGACTGCAAATATGCAGTGTTTGATTAACCCTGCATTGTCTAGTTAGTCCACAATATGTTAAGTAGAGGGAATATAATAAACTATCAATCCATCATCCAGAAACTATTAAGCAAATATAGCAGCCATTTAAACCATAGTCTTTAAAGCAGCAGTCATCATGCATGAAAAGTAAAAATTTTAAAGATTGTCTGGAAAGCAAGCAAGCATAATTCATCTCCCCCTTTGGCATCTATCAAAAAGAGATGTCAGAAAACCAAAAGGGGCAGGGTGTCTAATCATCCTCCTCATCAAGATGAACGTGGTTGGCTGCGCGGACAGTGAAGTATGGCCGGTGAAGCCTGCGGTGTTCAATCTCTTCCAGGGATATGGTGTTGGCAAATCTGGGAGGCCGGGCAATGAAGGTAGGAGGCGGTAAGGGCAAGTCCAAAAAGTTGCCTTGGTATTCAGCCATCCAATTACATTGTGGCCATTCAGGAATGCGAGCTTGGACTTGGTCGGCTTGGAGTTATTCACTGAGGTCATTCATACGGGGCTCGGTAAAGCGACCGAGAGTCCCAATCTGATAGCTGATGAATTTTAGATCAGTGATCAATTGACAGACATTGTGGTTCATTTTCCTCTGTATGGCTTTTACCATAGCCCTAGTGTGCAACTCAAATCCTGCTTGGAGGTCAATGAACTTATCTTCCACATTGCGAAAAACAGAATGAAGATCATTGCGCCGAATAAGAAGTTTGCCTTTTTCGAGCACAGACAGACGAAGTTGGATATCTTTAATATCAGCAGTGATAGTGGCTTGATTGTTGGCGATGGTATGAAAAAGATGGATAATCTCAGGGGAGGGAGGTAGGGAAGTAGGAGGTGTGGGATTTGGAGCATTTGGAATTTCGGGTACGACTCGTATGAACTTTCCTTTAAGCAGTGTGAGATGAGCACCCTTGAGATAGTTAGAGTCGATGGAATCAGTTATTTGGATGGAGCCCTCATTTTCGAGTGGAATTTGAAAGTGAGTAAATAATTTTGTGAGGAAGCAGCTGTAAGGCAAGAACTTTTTGGAATGTTTGATACAGTTAACCATGTGTTTGAGCATCCTGAGGGAAAAATTGAATGGTTTGCCTGTCATTATCAAGGCTACCAAAACCAAATCATGGTAAGTGAAATCAGCCCCACTCCCGAGACAAGGGAGAAGATTGTACCTTAGCAATTTGTGAAGAACTGTTGCAATAGGAGAGACTTCGGTGGTTTTAGGAAGGGTAAATGTGGACACGGTTGGGTCATCCATGACAGTGCAAAGCTGGACAATAGAGGACAAAGGAGTATAAACTGGTCCCTTAAGTGTAAAGGGACAGTCTCTTGTGTATGGAATGGAGAGTATGCTCCTTAGATCCAGAGCGGTAAAAAATAGAGATTTTCCTTTAACAAAAGATGTATAACAGTCCCCATTGTTTTCAAGATTCATATAAAATTGTTGGTCCAATTTTGGATACGCCACAGAGGGAGGTGCACTTAAGGAAGCTAAACCACATGACTCAAGGAGGTTTTGAAGAGGCGAGTTTTGGTAGTAAAATATGTCAATCGATTTTTCATAAACAAAAGATTTGTGACATATAGAGGACTTAAAACGAAGCTCAAAGTTGTGACCCCTATAGAAATCATCAGGAACATCATGTAAGGAAACAGATAGAGGGTTTACCGTCATTGGAGGAGAGCTGGGTGAGTATTCCTTGACTGCTCATCGTTTAATGACAGTCGATGTCCCAATCGGTGGAGGGGAGGGTAAGCTAGCTTTAGATTCGGCAGGAGAGGAGTCGTCGGAGATGGTTGTGATCGAGGGTTGCTTTCGTTTCAGCCATCGAGTGGCAGGAGGACGAGGAGGTGGAGAGGGTAGTGAGACCTCGTCGTCCGATTCATCACGGATTTTTCTAGAACGCCGGGTTTTCATCTTCACCTAGTTCTCATTGAGAGAGAGTGTAGAGTTTTGAGAAGGTTGAGATATGAAGAAGACATAGATGAACGGAGATGGGATTAGTAAAAAGTAGTGTCTATTTTTTTGGGAACACGTTATCGAGATTTGGAAAGTTGTGGCGCCGTGTTTGGGAATGGAGATCTTGAGCAGATATAATGAGCGTCATTATGGCACCGATATATGTTGTGTCTATCTAATTCCTTTAAAGCATGCAGATCATATTTATATCAGACATATCTCGAGTTCTCTTCTTAAAGTACAGAATCGATCTTCCCCTAACGGTTTTGTAAATATATCTGCTAATTGGTGCTCAGTGGGAATGAATATTAACTTTATTAGTCCTTTGGACACATTGTCTCTAGGAAAGTGGTGACATACTTGTATGTGTTTTGTGCGAGAGTGCAGAACTTGATTTTTAGAGATGTCTATCGTGTTTGTATTATCGCAGTATATGGGCACATTGTTGCACATGATATCAAAATCACAAAGTGTTTGATGCATCCATAAAATTTGGGAGTAGCAACTTCCTGCTGCTAAATATTCACCCTCAGTAGTGGATAAGGCAACTGATGTTTGCTTCTTGCTATGCCATGAGACTAAACTTTGTCCCAAAAATGTACAAGCACCGCTTGTGCTTTTTCTATCAATTTGACAACCTGCATAGTCAACATCTGAGTAGCCCATTAGATCAAAATTATCACATTTTGGGTAAAATAATCCTAAGTTTGTAGTACCACTCAAGTATTTAAATATTCGTTTAACAACCTGTAAGTGGGATTCTTTGGGTTTGGCCTAAAACCAAGCACATAGACACACATTGTACATTATATCAGGTCTAGAAGCAGTTAAGTATAGTAGGGATCCAATCATACCACTACATCTTGTTACCTCTACATCTATACCTTTTTCATCTGTTGTGAGTTTTATTGATGTACTCATTGGTGTGGTCTTTGAATTTGAATTGTCAAAGCTGAATCTCTTGAGTAGCTCTTTTGTATACTTGGTTTGATGAATGAATATACCTTCATGGTTTTGTTTAATTTGAAGGCCCAAAAAGTAGTTGAGTTCACACATCAAGCTCATGTCAAACTCCTTGTGCATGCATTTGGAAAACCACTCACACCGAAAGTTATTAGTAGCACTAAATATTATATCGTCTACATATATTTGTATAATTATAATATCTTTATTTTGACGTTTAATAAATAACATAGAGTTGATTTTACCTCGTATGAACCCATTTGATAGGATGTACTTACTTAATCTCTCGTACCAAGCCCTTGGGGCTTGTTTGAATCCATAAAGTGCCTTCTTGAGTTTGTATACGTAATGAGGGAACTTGTCATGCTCGAATCCAGGTGGCTATTTTATGTAGACTTCTTCATTTATATAATTGTTGAGAAAGGCACTTTTGACGTCCATTTAGTGTAGCTTGAACTTTCTGAAATAGGCAAATGCTAGTAATTTACGAATGGATTCCAAACGAGCTACTAGGGCAAATGTTTCTTCATAGTCTATTCCTTCTTGCTGGTTATACCCTTGAGCTACTAGTCTAGCTTTGTTTCTTGTAATTGTTCCGTACTCGTTAAGCTTGTTTTTGAATACCCATTTAGTTCCAATAATGGATACATCTTTTGGAAGAGGTATTAACTCCCACACTTAACATCTTTTAAATTGTTATAGCTCTTCTTGCATTGCTAGAAGCCAATTTTCATCAAGTATAGCTTCTTTGGCGTTCTTTGGTTCAATTTGGGATAGAAATGCAGAGAAAGCACATATATTTTGTGCTTTTCTTCTTGTAATAACTTTGTCATTTATGTTTCCAATGATGTTCTCAGGAGGATGGTTTTTGATGTATCTTGATGATTTTGGAAGTTTAATATCATGTATTACTTCTTTAGTAGTTTTTGAATTTTGGCTTTGTTGTTCGTCCATTTCAGCTTGCTGGATATGTTCCTGATTTTCGTATTCAGCTTGCTGGATAGAGTCTTGGTCCTGCTGCTCTTCTAATTCATCTTGTTGGATTGGTTCTATGATGTTGCTATTTTGCTTTATCTGGTGAATTTGGATTTTTGTGATCTCTAAATTTCTGCATCTTCTTCTCTTTTTTTGGAATATCATGGTTAGATTCATTAAATTTGACATGTATAGATTCTTCGATACACATCTTTTGCACATTATAAATGCGATATGCTCTACTATTTTTTGAGTAGCCAATGAATATTCCTTCATATGATCTAGCATCAAACTTGCCCAGATTTCCATTAGTGTTAAGAATAAAACATTTAGATCCAAATACTTTAAAATAACTTATGTTATGAAGACAATTATTCAATAATTCATATGGTGTTTTAAAAATGATTGAACGAATCAACACTCTATTTAGCACATAGTATGCTGTGTTTACAGCTTCGGCCCAAAATTTCTTTAGGGAGTTTACTTTCATGAATTAGAGTTCTAGCTGTTTCTTGTAATGTTCAATTTTTCCTTTCTACCACTCCATTTTGTTGTGGAGTTCTAGGTGCTAAAAATTCATAAGTGATTCCTTTTTTATTACAAAATATAATAAAATCCTTTTGAAATTCGGTACCATGGTTACTTCTAATTTTTATAAGATTAAGACTATATTTAGTCTACAAATTTTTAATCAGTTTTTCAAATTCTTTAAATGCCTCATCTTTTGTTCTAAGAAAGAGTACCCATGTATATCTAGAGAAGTCATCGACTATCACAAAAGCATAGAATTTACCATTTAGACTAGCATGTCTTTCAGGTCCAAATAAGTCGAGATGGAGCAATTGTAAGGGAGAGGAAGTTGATACCATGTTTTTGGCTGTGAATGATGTTCTTACTTATTTTCCAAGTTGACAAGGTTTTCATATACCTTTCTTCTTGAAATTCATTTTGGGTAATCCTTTTACTAGGTTCTTTGATGACAACTTTTTGATGAGGTCCATATGAACATGTCCCATCTGTCTATGCCATAGATTCGCTTCATCTTGAATGGTTGCAAGACATAATTCTTCCTCTTGTTGCTCAATATTAAGAGTATATATATTCCCTTCTCTTTGGGCAACTAAAGTAGCATTGTTAGTACCATGTAAAATTGTACATTTATCTTTTTCAAAATTTACTTAATGTCCATTATCCATTAATTGACTAACACTGATAAGATTGAACTCTAGACCGTTAACAAGATGAACAGTATTAATGTTAACCTTACCATTACCTATTTTACTTTTCCCGATTATTTCGCATGACCGATTATCACCAAATGTGACAGTTCCATGTTTCTTTTTGACATTTAGTTCCACGAACTTAGATTTGTCACCCGTCATGTGACGTGAACACTCGCTGTCAAGAATCCACTTTTGAGAGGATACTTTGGCTTTGAAACACACCTGTATAAGAGAGATGCAATTTATCTTTTTGGTACCCATATCTTTTTTGGTCCACTTGTGTTAGTTGAAATCAAATCACTTTTCTTTACCTATACGGTTTTACTTCGATTGTTAATTTTCTTTTTTGAGCAGTTTGTCTCTAGATGTCCTTTAATGACACAATTTTTGCAAGTAGTAAAAGGTGTGCAATAATTTAATTTAAATGATGATTTAGATTTGAGCATTTCAACTTCTTTTCTATATGTTGGGTTATAACCTATGCCTTGTTTATCATAACTGGGTCTTTGTTTTCCTAGCATGACATTTAGATTTTCTTCCCCATAAACAAATTTAGCTAGAGAGGATTTTAATGACTCTATTTCCTTTTGCAGTTCATTAGTTGGTGGTGTTTTATTAATCGATTCATCACCAAATGCATCAATGCACACATCTCTCATTTTTATTTCATTTGTTAATTTTTTAACTTCATCATTTAGCTGTTTTACCTTGTTGAACAGTATTTTATTGTAATTATCTAAATAATTATTTTTTGCTGCTAATGTTTTTTCCTCATTTGTGTGTGTTACTTTTTCTAATTCTTTCTTTTCATCTATCAGTGCTTCCACTTCGCCTATTAGAGTGTTTACTAAATCTTTTAAGTACATATTTTTTTTTGATTTTTGATTTTCCTGTTTCAAAGTAATAACATCAGAAAGAGGTACCTCACTGGATTCACCTTCAAGTCCCATAAAGCATATTTGAGCTAGTTCATCGTTTGCATCTATTTCCACTTCGGATTCTTCATCATCACTCCATGTTAGGAATGCTTTATGCTTTTTGAACTCCTTATTGCCTTGCTTTCCTTTGTTTTTGAGTTGGAAGCAATCCTTTTTAAAGTGACCTGGTCGTCCACACTCGAAACAGGTTTCTTTGGTTGGCTTGGCTTTGTATTTGTTTGAGTTGAATGTATTTTTCTTTTGATTCTTTCTTTGAAGTAGTCCCTTAAGTCTTCTTGATATCATGACTATTTCATCATCCGAGTTGTTTTCAAGTTCTTCTTCAATTCCTGCATTTAGAGCTAGCACTTTCTTTCGAGGAACTTCTTCCTCGTCATCATATCTTTTCAATTGATGTTCATATTCTTCTAGTTCACCAATGAGAGTTAATGTATCCATAGAAGAAATATTGACGGAATCTTGAAGAGTAGTAATTTTAGATGCAAACCTTTTGGGCATAGCCCGAAGTAGCTTACGATTGATATCGCTTTGTGGAATTGACTTGTCGAGCAACTTCAAGGAATTTATAAGTACTAAAAATCGTGTTTGAGCCATCTTGATTGTTTCGTCTCTTTCCAGTTTGAACATTTGGTAGTCATGCATGAGCATACTTAGCTTAACTTCTCGTACTTTGGAAGTTCCTTTGTGACTTACCACTAGGGTATCCTAGATCTCCTTTGATGTGTTGCATGAGGAGACTTTATCTATTTCGGATTGTACCATGCCGCTGAGGAGAGTGTTCATTGCCTTTGAATCGTATGACACCATGTATGTTTCGGTTGAGTCCATCTCGAGTAGAGTTTTTGGAGTGCCGTCATCTTTTCTTGGGATTATCGGTCCGTTCTCTACTGCCCACCATTCCCATGGGTCTCGCTTAAGGTATATCCTCATTCGAAATTTCCAGAAATTATAGTTCTCTGTTCCAAGGAGTAGTGGTGTTCGGTTTGTTGATTGGCCTTCGTGATGAGCGTTTCCAAGTTGTGCCATGTCAGAATCTTTCCCTACAAGTCACCTTTAAGACCAAGATAAGTAGAGCCAAGCTCTGATACCAAATGAAATTTAAATAGGTACACTTAGAAGGGGGGGTTGAATAAGTGTAGGCACAAACTATGTCCAACTTTTGTTATTTATAAAAATTCCTTTGGATATTTAATGCAGCAAGCTGGATTATTATTTTTACGTATAAAATCAAGAGATTATTTAATTTTGAGTCAACCAATTTACTGATATAAGTGGATATAGAATGCAGGCTACTGGATAGATATTAGAATAGTAAAACACAAAATGTAATAACATAAACACCAGAATTTTTACGTGGTTCAACTACTACCCTCTAGAATAGTAGCCTAATCCACGTCCAATACCAACTAGTATTGGAGACTCACTTTTATTAAACTCTATCAATTACAATACAAGTTCTAGCAATTTGAACACCTTTGTTCCCTGTGCACCTATGCACTCTTAAGCACCTATGCTTTCCTCAAACTTGACTGTAATGAATTATCAACCCAAACAGAATTTACGCACAATAAAATATTGATTGAGATAAGAAAAATTAAAATACACACTAGAGGTCTAATGATCAAGCAATATATCATTTACCAACTTAAGGCTCTAGTATGAAATGATATGCAAGAAAAATATTACCAGAGTATGTTCTATATGATCTTCTTAACTGAAGCTTCTTTCTTAATGCAATCAATATCGATCAAGGAGAAAAACAACTTTGTGGCTTGTATGCTTTTTAAGATACTGTATATGTTTTTCGTGTTTTTCCCGTTAAAGAGATCAGTCCATTTATATGCTTTTCAAATGTATTACCGTTGCTTGTTGTCTATGTGTGATATAATCGTTAGATACAGTATGCACAAGTCACGTAATACATAGACTCTCATCCGAAGACTACGCCAAAAATCAAGACACCTTTTATATGTATATTAGCATAGGGCACGCCATGATTTAGTATATAATATAGGAGTATCTTAGAGATGACTGAGAAAATCTTGCTTAATAGATATTCCGTCTATATCTTTTATTATATCAGCGTTTAGTAACCATCTTGTCATCTGGAAGCTTTCTTTTTGGCAATAACCAGATATAATCAATTATCATTACGAAGTAGATTTTCTTTAACATAACAATCTAATGATGTTCCTTAATCTTCGCTTTTATATAGAACACGGTATTACCTAGATACCTTAATTGTTTGTTTAGAATTAAAGTCCTTGATTTATGAAGCATGATTTATGATATGACATGTTTTGTGCTTACCGTGAATCAAGTTGATGACAATGAATAATTTATGGTATTTTATTAAATCAACCATATACTCCAGATTACCATATATATTGGTTAATATGCTTTTATTCCTTAAGTTATGGTAAGCAGTTTCGGCCATGCATATCATGGCTAGTGAATCAGTAGATAGCATCAAGTATGAGAATGCAAGTATATATGCAATGCACATGTCCTAGAGCCTTATTTTGGAAAGTAATAGATGCTAAGATCTTACATATATTCCTAGGACTCAAATTTGCTTTTCTTTCTTCAAGGATGTCTTGGCAGTGTAATTTCTTTCTTGATGTTTCTGAAATGTCATATCTTTCCCTGAAATGTTATATAGCATGATTAGAGGAATAATAAGGTCATCATCAAAATATGGAGTGTGACATAAGTCAACAATATCACAAGATCCATGGTTTAATTTCACTACGCCACCAACTGAGCCCCCAACATAAGTCTAACAGAAAGTATAGAGACCATCAAACACAGGGTAGTATTCACCAACATTAAACCTCTTCAATTTGCCTCAACCGATTTATTGTCATGTTTCGGGGTAATGCCCTTAAGAAAGAAACATAATCATCAAAGATAAAAAGTAATGATTTTAGGAGTAAGTAATTAAATTACAAAGGATAATATCAGAAAAGTTGATATTATCAAAATAGTATAGATATTATCAATTTTGTAGTAGTGATTTAGGGGATTATAAATTCAATAAATTAGGAGATAACAATTAAAACTATTTAAATTTGTGGTGATTTAGGGGATTACAAATTCAAAATATTTATGTGGGAGTATAAATTAGTGATTTTAGGAGATAATAATTAAGAAATGTTACTATAAAAATTGAGATATATAATTGATCTCAAAAATATATTGTCAAGATCAGCAAAGAGTTATAGGGAAACTACAGTTTTCATCCCAGTGCTATAGGGGTTTTGGTTTAGAATATTCAATTCTTTACAATATTAAATGGATATCATTTGATAAAAAAAATGAAAACTCAAAATACAGCTGAATTGAACCTTGGATGGTGTTAATGGTTACCGAATGATCCAGTTGTAGTGATAAAACATCGCTCTTGAAGATAAATTATGTATCATGAAGAAAGTGCAAGGCGTTTAAAAAAAAGAATAAAAAAAAGTGAAAAGCTGAAGATGGGGAGAGATGTAGAGGAAGATGTTGGTTTTCCTATCCTCACAAGGGATACTGGCAATAATAAAGAGACTAAAATACCTAGACAACTAAAATAGATATACGGCTAATCTTAATTACATCAGCTATAATAAAAGGAATTTTTTGCTATGGTGTACTCTGCTATCTAAAATTAATGAGTGGACAATTAATTTTAAAATTAAACTTCAGATCAATACTAATAGTAAGCTAAAATAACAATAAGAACAAGAATTGATTACCCTGTAATCTCACCTTATTCAATTGATCGTCGTAGTCTATTTTATTAACTGTCCCTTGCATTTGACAGCTACCACTCAAAACTGGGGTGATCTAGAAAACAAACCAAACAACATCAATTACAGATCTAAAAACTGTTTAGATTTCTAGTAGTGACTTAGGGGATTATAATCAATAAATTAAGGATAATATAAAAATTAATAAGGATAATATCAAAACAATTGATATATTTAAATTACAAAGGATAATTAAAAGTTTAGATTTATAGTAGTGAATTAAGAGATAACAAAGGCATCTAATTTATCTAAAGTCTAGTTGAACATATTCTATATTACCATATTTCCATAACTAACTAATTACTTCATCGAACTAACTAATTACTTCATCGTAGCCAAAAACAAAACATGAAATACAGTAGATCTACAGCAGTAATAATCCGTATAATAGCAGTAACCATAATTATATCAAACAGATGAATTTCAAAAGGAAAATTTACTTGAAAATCGGTACTCAATCCGAACAACATCTCTTCAACTAATTAATTCAATCAGCTTAGCATTAAAAAAATTTCCCCTTTCCATAACTAACTATTTACTTAATCGGACTATAAAATGAACTACATACCCCTACTTGATTAATCCATCCTCCGTCAGCTCGCTCATCATAACTTTGTTTAGCTTAGCTCTGAATACCCCATCAGCAACAAACTATTTTTTTATGCAATAGCAAATAAACAATCACCACCATATGAGAACCAGACTGAGAAAATTAACAAATGAAAAATAGAATCCAATTACTTAATTTGTTTATTTATTTTTTTAGAGCATCCAAAATTGAGGGGAAATGGGGATTATACGAACTAACCTTTTTCTTTTTGCTAATCTTGGTCGCCATGATTTGTTGATATTGATTGCGAGATGGCGATTTGGGAGCAATTCGGTAGTTCGTCAAAAACTGAAGTTATTGAGAGTGAGTATGAAATGTTTTGTGCGATTTGAAATGTTTTGTATGATTGGAATTAGGGGATTGCATTTAGGGTTTTTACAACTATTTCAGACGTGTGGGTTTGGCAAGACTATTTTTGTCAAGGTCAATTAGGTGCATTAAATAGGATGAATAAGTGTTAAATTTGTACAAAGACATATGTTAAATTATTGTGTAATGTACTGTGATTTAATATATATAACAGATTTGGATCACAACTATAGAGTTAAAAATGTGATTTTCGCAGTGCTAGAGGTATCAAGTGAGATGTATTAATATATTGGTGAATCACTCGCTTAGAAGAGATATAGATGTGTTTCAAAATGTTTGACGTTTACTGATAATAAATTCTGCAATCATCCAGTTTTCATTGAAGCTAGTCTCATAATTGATTTTACTTTAAGCTTACAGAGTGTCTCGTCCCTTTATAAGAATGAATTCTTCCAAATTTGATCATGTTTCACTCAAGATATCAATTTTAAATTCTAGCAAAAATATCTAACAAATTGCTATAAGGTTTGCTTCCGATGAAAAGAATGTAAAACATTAGAAAATCCATTAACAAATTTATATTTGGTATAATAGATTTTCATATACATCAACAATGCAAAAAATGATGGATAAAAAAATAACTTAAACAAAATAAGGTATGAGAACTAACAAATTTTAATAAAATCACATACCTCATGAATTTTCTTTCTTCTACCTTTGGACACGTTAGGAAATCGTCTAAGCATGAAGAATAACATAAGAGTATCCAATATGAGAATCCATAGGGACAAAAGAAATCAATAAAAACAAACAAACAATGCCAGTAGAAAATCAGAACACATCGGTAGATATGTTTCAGAAAATGCTTGAATTTAATAACTGGATGCAGTAGATATGTTTAAGAATAGTCACCTTCCTCCATAGATCAGAAAACCTAGCGCTGCCACAAATGATACCACTGCAAATAATAGATAGTAATAAATAAGTAACCTAAAACATAAAAGGTGGTACATGTTCCACATCAAGAAATTACTTTTTCCAATTTGATAAATTTAACTTGTGAACTATAATGAGTAGCATTAGAGCTAACCTGCAATAAATATCTTCCCAATGAACTCAGCAATGCAGTTATCATCTATCCAGATGTATACCTAGATACAAGCCTGATGCCAACACAGTTTTTCATGGGTAAGAGTTACTAAAATACTGTTTTTCTTATAAAAAAAAGGGTAGAGGTGTATTGTACCTGTATGATGTACACTACACCATTAACTGAAACAAAAACAATCCTGAGCTTATCTGTTGGTAAACTTCTCGCCTAGTTAAGAATAGAGATGAAAGATTAAAATACTACTTCGCTATACAAATTTAAATGCAATCATAACTCATAAGCATTATTGCTCTCATAATATAAGCTTCACAATAGAACATTAACTTTACCTGGTGATACATCTCTGCCAAAAATAGGACAAGAAGTGTGTACGTTGAGAAAAATAGTAGTCTAGAAAGATCTAGTATTCCCAAAACCAACACCAGGTTCAAGATAGAAGTAATTCAGGAAAAAAGAACTTTTGTTCATAAACTCTTGTTCTCATTTTTCTAATAATTAATTTTTGTAATACTGAGAGCCATGATAAGCCAGGTGTTGCAACACTTGACAACCCCTTGACAGTGGGGACAAGATGTAACAATCTGGAATTTCAAATTGTAATTTTAAATATTTATTGAAATATAAATATTTATTTGATATGTTTATTGTTGAAATTGATGAAATAAATATTTTATTGATGTGATGGTTGTTAGTAAATATTTATGAATCTAAATTTATTAGATAATATTCTAAATTAAATTAATTTATAATTTAGAGAGTTGTAATATAACATGAGGTGTTATATTGTTGATTAATAATTTAAAGTGGTATGTTAAATTATTAAATAAAGTTATAATGAGATTATAATTTTGTGATATTTGTTTAAGTGGAATATTTATTTAAATATAGTATGTGTAATTAATTTATTTGATTAATGTTGGATATTAAAATCCAAATAAATAATATGTGATTATAAATTATAAACTAAATGGTTTATTAAAATAAAATTAAAGGAGTTTAAGTTAGTTATGACCAAACAAGGCTTAAAATATTAAGTCTTTATTTTAAAGACTTTTGCCAAACAAAGCCTTATGGCTTTTAGATTTTTGATTTTTGAATTTTAAATAATATAAATTAAATAAATTAAATAATAAATATAATATATTTATAACCTAAACGTTATATTGGTAACTGATATTATAATTAGTAGACGTATTAAGGTGTGTCAGTTTTCTTTTTACGCATTTGGTTATCAGTTGGGTTTTGGTTTACGCTGTGGCTATTTGCTAAGTATGAGAGGAAGGTTTACAGAGAATCGAGAGAGAATTGGAGAGGAGTAAGAATTTTCACAACAATTCCAATGGTTAACAAGGATTTTTAAAGCAACAAAAGGTATTTTTACATAACCTTAGTATATATATATATATATATATATATATATATATATATATGAGTTTACGACCAAATTTTGTTTATGTTCTGTGAATTCTATTTCTTTCAAATTGTTGTTATGTAACTGAATTATGGTGGTTATATGTTTTGTGATGCTAGAACTAGTGTTTAGACATGAATTGTATGCTAATTTCGTTTTAAAAAGGAGGAAAAGTAAATTACAATGTATTTTCTCATGTGGCTGTGTAAGTACCGAAATTAGTGGTTAGTTTATATGTTAAATTGTAAATTGAGTATTGTTTATGCTAGTTCATTAAGAAACGAAGAAAACGTAGTTTGAACAAAGTGATTTGGTATAAAACTGAGATTAGAGTGATGATTTTTGTAAAGGATGTCAAAAATGGTGTTTTTGTATGAAAACATGGAATTTGAGGAATTAAGTTAGTAAAAGTTGTTAAATTGTTCTATATTGATGAATATGTGAGAAAACATGTTTGTAATAGTTCTATATCAATTGTTTGTGTTAAATTCACTGTTTTGTTGGTGAAATTCGTGTTAGTTAGGCTAAAGTCGGCTCTTATTCACGTACCTCTTTTGGTTTTGTCTATACCACCGGTAGCGATTCTTGCAACGGTGGCAAAAAAAAAAAGCGCAGCCATTACTCTGAGGCGTAGCTACCCTCGTCTGAGCTTGTGTATGGCGTTGTTGCGCCATACCCTGTCCTAAGACAATGAAGTCTGCTACTGCTGCAGACCATGGATGCCATGATAATTGAGTTCAATGATATGTTAAAGTAACAAACATGTAGTAAGGAGTTTAAAACAGAATCCTGTCATGTCAATGATAATTTCAACTTTGTAAAAGTGATTAATAAGTTATGAACGCGTTATGTTATAACTTAGTTTATACAATGAATGTTAAACAAGTGTTGTGAAGTCACACTTGGAATTTCTGAAATGTAAATGGTAATATAAAACTTGTACTCAAATAACAAGTTTAACTAGAAATGTATATGTTATGGTATATTAGTATATCTAATAAGTATTGTGGTTCTAATACTATGTGTAGGGGAACGTGAGTTTTAATATTATAGCTTACGCTCGAGGCAAGTTTTCTAACTCTACACTTTCGTTGAGCTAGTTCTATTATTACATTGTGTAACTTTATTCTTATGATTAAGCAAGTTTCCTATCTTAAACTGTTATTGAACAAGTCATTTGTTCCTAAACTTCATTTGAGCAAGCTTTAATTCTAATTTTGTTGGAATTCTCATTATGGTTGATTCATTCTAACTTGTTTATAGTTAAGCAAGTTTCTTAAGTTCTATTCTTGTATAATGAACGCAGTTTTTGAACTCTCGTCTCTATTGTTGAACTATTTTATTACTTTGCATGAGTTATTACTATGTTGAGCAAGTTTTTAGTTTTCAGCTTGCTATCAATTAATGTATGATCAGTAATTTCATTTCTAATGTTATAAGATCCTAACCTTAGCTTATTATTGTTTAAGCAAATGTTTATCATTTTATTCATTTTGTTCAATACTTATGCTCTCTAGTTATTTTCAAGCTTGAGTTTAATATACAGCTAGTTCACCTATGATTCTCAATTGTTCTATGTTAAGTTATTAGTAAACAACAGTTGTGTTATCAAACCTTATTGATTCAACTAGTCCCCTAGTTGATGATTGTTAAACTTTAAATTACCCTTGAAAGCTTATCCAAACCAAACTTTCTTTGGTACGGATTTGTACTCTAAAACTGAGAAGAACAACCCTATTATAGGGGATACGCTATGCATTGAGATGTTTGTGCACAATACATGGTACGAAGGGTTGATCCCCCTAAGTACGTGAAGTCCCTACAGTATAACTATTAAGGTTAAAGTTGAAAGATTACTTGTAACCATGGACATAGTATGTGGTCTTCTGACCCTCAGATATATATATTTCACATTTTGATTCTAGTCTTTGGTTATTATTGATAAAGTACTATTCAGTTTTGATGAGCCTATTCATTGGCAGTTATTCTTATCTTGTTGATTCATTCCTATATCTAGTGAGCAATTGTTTTGCTCACTCTTGCTTAAATATAACTATTTGCAGCTAAAGTTGAGAAGGTCGACGAACCTATAACTAACAAAGGAAAGGGAAAAATTTACAAGTGATGAAGACTTGTAATTTCATTTATTGTTATGATGATAGACTTTTAATTAATGATGTGATGTAATAATTTTATTTTAGCACTTGATTGATGTTAAGGTTAGACAACCTGGGATGTTTTTGGATTTAATGATATAACCCTATTTAAAGGGAGGATTTATGATTTAATTTTATTATATTTGGATAGATAGATATGAATGAATGGAAAGTGAACACCAAATCTTGTGGGAATAAAGTACCTAGATTTGGGGGTGTCACATATTGGTATCAAAGCTTTAGGTTATGAACCTTAGGTGGGGAAAAGCCTTGAGAAGTAACCTCTGAAAAGATAGTGATGATAAACTCTTATCGAGTTTCAAGGAAGAAGTAATAAAACACTTATGTGCTTATGTGATTATAACTTATGTGCTCGTGACTGTCGAGTAGTAATGATTAGTAATTAAAACTTAAAATTTGGTTGACAGAATGGCTAATGTGGGAGGATCCAGTCAGGCTAGAGAAGAAGGATCCCAGATGCCTAGAAAGGAGGAGCCTCGATATATTCAGGTGATTTGGGAATAACAACTTCCACGGGAGACATCTCCGTTGGTCATAGTGGTTGAGCAGGAAGGATTGCCTGACGAGGATGATGAGATAGAGACGGACGAGGAGGACCCCGTTGAGCTGCCACAGTCAGATGAGGATGAGGAGAACGATGAGGAAGAGATTCCACTTAACTCGATTGATGCTCGTATATAAGATGAAGTATACGACCGCAATGTGGAACTTCAAGATACTGTCGAGGAGTTGCAAGAGATAGTAGCTGAACAGCAGACCTCGATGGCACAGAAGGACGACGAGATCCAGGATCGAGAGGAACGTCTAAATAATGTTGAAGTGAAGCTGGTCCACACTGAAGGAGAGAACGAGCGAATGATAGCAGAGATTGTAGAGTTGAAGAACAAGTTGAAAGAAGAAGCTACGAAGAGGGCAAGAGCTGAGGACACATATGAGGAAACTTTTCAACGAGCCAAGGTAGCATAAAGAGAGGTACAAGTAAAGAGGATCAAGATGGAAGAGATGAATAACATATTCAACATCGCGATCAATCGAGCTCAAGATCGGGTCATATGTTATCCTATTCAGTTCGAGATGCTGCCATCGTACATATTAGATCGCCGAACAATGTTATGAATTATGGAAGAGGAGCGTCATAAGGCTATGCAGCATTTTAATAGGACGTCATAAATGTAATCATTATTTGATTAGTGAGTAAATAAGATGTAAATCCCGGGTATGATATAACCAATGGGATGTGGTGATAATGACGTTGTCCTGGAACTTTTATAGTTCAGGAAAGTGATGTAGATAGTATGAATGCTATCATTATTATGTTTTAAAATATTATAAATAAATAAAAGTTACTATTTATTCAAGATATTTTGTGTTATGTGGTAATTTTTGCGGTGTGCAAGTTGAATATATAATACTTAAAAGGTTGAATATAATCTAATAGGTGTATTTTAACAGAAAATGCCTCCAAGACGTCAACCACGACAAAGGACCCCTGAGAATAACAACAATGCTGAGGCTAATCCAGTTCATCAATTCGTAACGCTACTGACGGGAGCATTACAGAATCAACCACAAAATTAAGCTGTGACTTTTAATGATTTCAAGGCGGTTGGGCCACCAGAATTCCATGGGTCCATGAATCCGGTTGAGGCACAGACCTGAATCATGGAAATAGAGAAGGTTTTCGATGTTGCTAGGGTAGGGGAGAATCAGAAGACTACTTTTGCAACATTCATGTTGAAAGCAGAGGCGAGTTATTGGTGGCAAGCCAATAAAACCCGAGGAGGTCAAGGGGTAATGTCTCGGGAAAGGTTCAAGGAAATATTCTTTAAGACCTATTCCCAGAAAGTTTGAAGAATCAGATGGAGGTACAGTTTTTGGAACTGAAGTAGGGTACAATGACAGTGTCGGAGTATGCTGCGAAATTCAACGAGTTAGCAAGGTTTGCGCTATATCAGGTGAATACGGATGAGAAAAAAGCAAGGAGATTCGAGCAGGGACTGAAGCTATGGTTGTACAGCAGAGTCTCCCTGTTCTAGTTAGAGAAGTTTGCAGCAGTACTTGAGAAGGCAATTCTCATTGAGAGTGGAGGCGAGGCTGTAACAAAACACAACCAAGAGCAGAGGAAGAAGAAGAATGAAGGTGAAGCTAAAAATGGTGGTGGTAATGGTGGAAATGGAAACAATAATTTGAAAAGGAAGTGGAATGCAAATGTTGGAGCTGGAAATCAGTAAGGTAACCAGCAAAAGAAGAAGATTAACGCATGTGCTACATACGGGAAGTTTCACACGGGTATATGCTTAAAGGGGAAGCGGGTATGCTTTAACTATGGCCAGGAGGGTCACATTGCCCCAAATTGCAATCAACCCAAGAAGAATGCTTGATACACCTACGGGTCGAATGATCATTTTGCTCAGGAGTGTCCAAAGAAGAAATTTGGTGTGGAAAATGGAAGCAAGGGAAATGCTAGTGGAGGTACACTGACTATTGTTGGACCAACGTCATCAAATAAGCCCACAGCAAGAACCTTCAACATGACGGTGCAGGACATGGTGCAATCAAAAAATGTCGTGTCATGTATTATCCCAATCAATGATATAAATGCATATATATTATTTGATTCGGGTGCTACTGTGACACCCCCAAATCCAGGTACTCCATTCCCACAGGATTTGGTGCTCACTTATCAAAAACAATTATATCTAACTACCCATAATAAGGGACAAAGACATAATTAGAATAATTTTAACAATAATCTCTCCCATTAAAGGGCTACATCATCATCTCAAATTAAATCCTAGGTAATCTAACCTTAAAATTATTACATCAGTTTGAGGAATACATCACATATTTAAAACAAGTCTTGAAACATAAAACATAAAATTATCATAAGTCTTCATCATTTGGACATCTTGCCCTTGCCTTTGTTAGTCGACGGCTCATCAACTTTCTCTACTTTAGCTGCAGTGTTAATTGCAAGAGTGAGCAAATAAATGCTCACTGATATATAACGTAGCAGTGATGGTAACATGTGAGTGAACAACAAAAGCTGAACAATAAGGAACTTGTTTTACAAATCAAAATAGAAAACAAGTTTGAACTTTAATTAACTGAGGGTCTTAAGACCATGAACTATGTCCCCGGTACTTAGGTATTATTACCCAACCTTAACAGTCATTTAGACTATACGGACCCTTCTTATCATACTTAGGGGGATCATCCCTTTGTACCATGTATTATGCACAAACATCTAAACGTTACACGTACAAAATCCCCTATGTTAGGGTTGTTCGTCTCAGTTTGGATTTAGAATTTCCTCACTAAAGAAAGTTTAGTTTCGAACTAGCTTATCAGTGTTTCTAGAATTTTAGAACACTATTCGAATATAGATTAATTTAATCAATAAATGTTTGCTTACTACTTGAAGGTTTAATACAACGGTAAAGCTTTGAACAAGGTTATCAAAGTCAAAGATTGAATAATAATAATATATAATTGAGTAATCATGATATACATGCAAAGCGCTATAGAAGAGTTAAAAAATCTCCCTTGAATCAATGTATTAGAACATTATATGCTTTGAATAATAATTAGGAAACTAAATCTCGCTCAATGTAACGAATTAGGTTACATAAGCTTGTACAAACATACGCAAGATAGGTTAAGCTTGCTCAAATTCATAAAGAATGTTAGAAACTTGCAGAATAATAATATAGGAATGGAAACTTGCGTTTGATATGAAAAGAACAAAGTTCAAAAGCTTGCTCAACTGTAAAGAGATATGGTTTAGAACTTGCACAATTATAAAAGTAAGGTTAGAGAACTTGCCTCGTGCGTAGTTTAAACAATCACTACTCACGTTCACCCCAAGTCCTACACATACCATATGTATTGACAGTACACATTAGTTACACTAACATTACCTTCATGAGTTGTTTTCTACTTTTAGTATAGCTACTAACTAAGTTTAAGTTTAAACAACATCGCATCTTTTCATGAACATTACTTTTTAGCTTTATTACAACTACTTAAGTGATCATGTCATTGTACCACATACACATTAACAACTTGATACAACATCCTATTTTATGTCCAACATGTTATCATTAAGTTATAATAACACACAAAGGAATGCACTTGCATTCGCGCATCCTGACGCCCTCCGATTGGCTCTAAATAAATAGTCCTAAAGATGGCCATTTTGACCCTTCATAACGATTTCAAATTGAAAAACTTAAAGAACAAAGTTATAGGCATATTCGTCCTCTTTCCGAATCATCTTAAATCACCTCAATCGGAGTTCGTATGAAAAGGTTATGGCCATTTTACTACAGGAGGTCAAAATCACAAACCTGCACCACTTTTCCAACGCCAAGTATGAGTCAAGGTTTAATGGGGCTGAATTCTAGTGCTAGGGCGCGAACTTCTGGCCCATTTTTGGTACTGGTCATGAAATTTAGTATTTGGTCTTGTGAAATTTGGCGCTAGGGCGCCGAATTACAGAACACCAAAAACCAGAAACCAAAACCAAGCTACTGAGTCTTAATTTCTAACACCAATTATCATGTGTAATCTATGTAAAGTACACATAAATATTACCAAGCATATATGTACCAATTTAAACAACTAAACAAAACTTTTAGAAAACTTGAATTTTGAAAACACGGTTTAAAAACCAAAACTCCATGGTTGATATATTTTAACACAGTAAACACTGTAAATTCTAATAACAACCTATTTGTTTACTTAAACTATAATTCTCTGAAATTCGTAACAAACGAATTAACATAATCACAGTTTAATTTCTCAATTTTCATGTTTTGCACATAAAACTCCATTTTTTGATAGTTTGTCCAGAAATCAACACTGAGAATTCGTTATTTGGCCAAATCATTCCATTCGAATTACATTTTGTTCGTATCTCAATGAACTACCACATACAAGCGTTAATTTACAGATTATTACACCCATTGGACAAGAATTTTGGTACTTTCTAAGGCTATATCACATAAACATAAACACTGCTATATCATTTTCCTTCCTCAAACCCAATTTCAGGTGATATTGAAATCAACAAATTCTACAATATAACCCATATCATATACACAACATTTGAAACAACAATTCAACAAAATTGATTTACAGAGAATAGAAAATCACAAATCTAAGAATTAGAATTAGTTATACCTTGATTAGTGAATGCTAGACAAAGATGATAATCTCTCAAAACCACTGTGATCTTCTAGAATCTCTGTGCTCTCTTCTTCCAAGCTCTCTCTTTCAACACTCTGCTCTCTCCTTAGCCAACATACGAGAATAAGAAGAACTAGACGTTAGCCTTAGGTATAATATGCGTAAACATAAACTGAAACCCACGTCGTCTATCAGTTAAACAAAAAGACGCGTTAGTTGAATAATGCCAAAGGCCATAAGGCCCTGTTTGGCAACCAAAACTCCCCCAAATCAGATTATTATTATATCCTTTATATTATATAGTTTTTCCCCTATCACACATTAATTTAGTCAATTTATATAACCTTAGTTTAGTTAATCTCAATAACTTATAATAATAAGAATCTTATTATTATTGATAAATAATTATATATCTAAATTAATTAATAACTTAGAAACGGATTGGGTTGTGTCCTTATGCAGAACGGCAAAGTCATTGCGTATGCATCAAGTCAATTGAAAGACTACGAGAAAGGGTATATGACTCATGATTTAGAGTTGGCATCAGTGGTGTTTTCTCTGAATATATAGAGACACTTATCTCTATGGAGAAAAATGTGAGATCTATACAGACCATAAGAGTCTAAAGTATATTTTCACACAGAAGGACCTGAACATGCATCAAAGGAGATGGATGGAATTGATAAAAGATTATGATTGTGAGATCTTTTATCATCCAGGCAAAGCAAACGTGGTTGCAGATGCCTTGAGTAGGAAAGGTCGAGAAAAGTTGATGCTGTTAACCGATAAGGAGGAGCTCATTTCAGCAATGGCAAGGCTAGAGTTGGAAATTAAATTTCCAAAAGAATCCGATGAAAAATTATACCAGATGGAAGCTAGTCCAACTTTGGTGGATAAAGTGAAGAACGCTCAACTACAGGATGAAGAATGCAGAAAAATAATGGAAAGCGTGGTCGAGGGTAAAGAAGTGAAATATAAGGTTGATACTGAGGGAATGCAAAGATTCGAGGGACGAATTTGGGTTCCAACAGTATAGGATATTAAAGAAAACATCTTGATAGAAGCTCATAGCTCAAGATATTTGATTCATCTAGGAAGTACGAAGATGTATCAAGATTTGCAGCGACATATTTGGTGGCCAAATATGAAAAGAGACGTTGAAGAATACGTTGCAAAGTGCTTGATGTGTGACGCCCCCAAAATAGGTATACATCACCCATCTTGAGTCGCCAGATATATGGTACATAAATTCAAATACAACTTAATTATACAACAGCCGTGTAAAATATGACAAAACATAGCTGAGAGTTTAAACAAGAATATTGTTATCTAGACAATATCCACACTCAATGGAGTCCTTATTACAATTATTATCACATTATTCCGTAAAATAGTGAGGACTACTAAACCCACTTATCCTGGACCATCACTCCATTCCCCGACTTGTCCCAAATTTATATTCTCATTTCAAGAGAAGAAAACGGTGAAAGAAAGGGTGAGCTCAACTATCCCAAAGAAGAAATATTATGACTAAGATAAAGCGAATAAATTATCCTTAGCCTTCAACAAAGATAACAACTGATAGAATACAATAGACAATAAGTTTTAGATCAACAACTGCAGCGGAATAAGCAATCCATTAGAAGAGTCAAGTAGAGCATAAAATCTACTGTGACGCCCCAAAAAATAGGTATTCATCACCCATCTTGAGTCGCCAGATACATGGTACATAAATTCAAATACAACTTAATTATACAACAGTCATGCAAAATACGACGACATATATACTGTGAGTTTCAATACAAATATTGTAACGTATATAATACGATAATATTCATACTCAAATTAATACATGCCATATAAAGTACAACAACAAATATTTCAAGTCTCCAAAGGGACACGAGAAGATTTATGTTCTCTTCATTTTTATCATGCACTTTTGACGCTTTTCGTGGCTGGTTCTCATCACCCTATTGTTGTTCACCAAAATCAATTATTAAGTAACGATAAAAAATCGACACACATCTTAGGTCCTCAATACAATTATATATTGCATGTCATGCCATAGTGAGGACTACTAATGCTATCATCTGGACCATCACTCCATTCCCCGACTAGTCCCAGCTATATTCTCATTTCCTGAAGAGAACAATAAAAGAAAGGGTGAGCTCAACTAGCCCAGTAAGAAATATTATGACTAAGATAATGCAGAATAAATTACCATTAGTCTTCAATAATGTTAAACTGATAAAATATAATAGACATCAAGTTTAACTGCAGCGGAACAAGTAATCCATTAGAAAAGTTAAGTAAAGAATAAAATTTACTATCTTCTATGATTTAAAAAGTTTTTCATCAACTTAATCGCTGAGACTCAACTTAAAAAATAAACCACAACATCGAATCATCCCTGCACTATGGGCTAAGGATATTCATTAAACCATCAATGGTCATGACTATACCGAATAATCCATGGTCATAATCATACCAAAAACTGTCCATCAATGCACTACAGGCCACTGAGGACTTTTGCCACATCGTTTATAACATTACAAGTCATAATTATACCGAATGATCCCTGGTCATAATCATACCAAGTCCATCTCTGCACGTAAGCCAAAGATATACAACTATAAAACCAATAATCAACAGTCCATCTTTGCACGGAAGCCAAAGATATACAATTCAATAATCAACAGTCCATCTTTGCACGGAAGCCAAAGATATACAATTCAATAATCAACAGTCCATCTTTGCACGTAAGCCAAAGATAACTTTCATCACCATATAAACATGAGGATGATGACAATTATATAAGCATTAATCAAACGAAAGCAAGGATAAATATTAAAGACTTTAAATTTATCCAAATATTATCAACCCCCTAATAAACTCATAATCTAATATTATTAATATTATAACAATATTTTAATCACTTCTTAAACTTATAAACAATTTATTTCAATTGTTTATACTTTACCAAATAATGCATTTAATCATTCAAAATTCCATACTCATAAGATTTCATCACCAATGATCAAATCCTCATCAAAAATCAGATATACCTTATATAGGATTTCCAAGCCATAAAATCCTATTTTCCAACTTTGTTACTTCACATAACATATTTAACTCATATGTTCGTAACTAAACTATTTTCATGAAAAATACAAAATCAGTCCCAAA
This sequence comes from Panax ginseng, assembly GCA_020205605.1. Taxonomy (NCBI): domain Eukaryota; kingdom Viridiplantae; phylum Streptophyta; class Magnoliopsida; order Apiales; family Araliaceae; genus Panax; species Panax ginseng. The sequence goes on along the minus strand of CM035134.1, from coordinate 57,163,586 downwards.
AATATTTCTTTTCTGGGATTTAGCAGAATATAGTTCCATGATGAACATATATTTTTCTCAGAATTTTTAAAATTCATTTACTATTTTTTAAAAATCAATTTCTAATTAATTCTTTAAGAAATTAGCTACCTCAAGTTTAACTCCAAAAATTCCCAAATCTTGGCAGGATCTTACACATGTTAATGTGAGCTTCCAGTATAAATTTCATGGTCATCGGAGTTATAAAACTCCGGTTATAGCATTTTTCGTCGGAAAAACCTAAATATTAAAATGGTCATAACTTGCCCATTTTAAGTCGGAATGAACTCATTTTTGGACAGGAGGTACCTTATACCATATACTTTCATGTCCCAAAAGGCCGGAATTATTCTCACAAATTAAGTGGCCAAAAATGCCCTTTTAAAAATCTAGACAGTAGTTGTTTTCCTATTTTTCACTTTTTCGTGCTTTGCTAAAATCAGTCCACACGAAAATCTACAACACCTTTTCCAGTGATTCCACTTGGATAAGTTATAAAACTCATAGATCTAACTCTAGAACTTAACCACACTCAAATATTCGAAATATAATAGGAGGTATGGTCAATTGAATTTCATGTTCCATTTTCACCAAAATCTGATTTTTCAACCCTTTGTGATTTCTAAGAAACTTTCATGTTTTCACATAATAACCAACATAACTCATCATAACACTTACTAATACCACATATACCAATGATTTTCATCAGTCCAATGCTTTTATTATGACTCTCATCATAATCAACGTAAACAGATCATTTCCATAATTTAATAAGGAATGAATACAAAGGATCATTCACCATGCATGTGGTAATCCACATGTATGAGTTATTCCAACAGAATAATAAAGAATGGAATAATGAAGGATTCACCATGCATGCGATATGCATCGCATGCACGAGTTATTCCCAATGAATAATAAAGAACGGAACCAGTGTCAAGCGTGATCCATGACCCAAAATGATATTCCAATGTAATAATAAAGAACGGAACCGTGTCAAAGTAAATTCGTGATCGATGGGATATTCCAAATGTAATAATAATTAATGGAACCAGTTAAAGGCGTAAATGCATGTATACATGATGTTTCGACAGAATAATAAAGAACGTAATAATAGAAGAATTTCACCATGTATGCGGTACTTTGCATATACAGGTTATTCCAACATAATAATAAAGAATGGAATAACAGAAGAATTTCACCATGTATGCATGATTATCAGATATACTGAGTTATTCCAATGTAATAATAAGAAATGGAATAACAATAGCTCTCTTCATGAATACGAAAGAAATAATATACCCTTACGAGTACAACAAATAATATCCCTTACCTTAGAATAAAGCTGGATACTGGAATAGAGAGGTAGCAGACTTCTCTTCTTCTTTCTCTCTATAATTTCTCTCTATAATAATTGCTCTATAGCTTTTGTGAATTAGTGAGAAATGAAGGAAGAATGAGCTTCTATTTATAGGAAAATATAGTTTCGATAATTGCACGTTTTTGGGCTCGAAATATTACAGTACAATACCTTCAACTTTTCTTTCATTTTTAATTTAGTCTTGCAAGTATTATCAAACTTGCACCACCTCCACTAATAGTACAAGAATGTGATTTAATAGTACACACATGTGAACAAATAGTTATATGAGCATGTGAATTAGTAGCAATTAATTGCTCATTTATCCTATAACTTACCCGATTTATCAATATAAGCCCCAGACATCAATTATCATCGGAATATATGTCAATTTCCATTAACACTAATAATCCCAACACAATGGAACTATCAAATTCATCTTTAATCAACACGAACTTATTCATCATTAATATCATAACTCACAATATTTAACAACCATGTCGTTCCCAGGAAAGAGGGGGCTTTCCAATAAGGATTTCTCCCTATTGGCGCGCAATTAGGTGACCAAACCTCTCCTTGACAGAACTTCTAGACATTGTAAATATTGTAATTTAATAATATGAATAACTCTGTTGTCTCAATTATTGATTGAATAATATATCATATAATGCAGATGATACTGTGACAATAACCGAATCAATAATATGAGAAATATGATGCAGCAATCACTGTAGCAATAATTGAGTATAACATAAGCATCAATAATCAATATTTGTGTGCTACTATGCAACCACGCCAGACATCTTGTACTTTTACTACTAGGGTAGTTCAGCAGGTTTTAACGGTAATACTTCCGTCGTTATTTTTATAAAATGATAATTACGCTGCGTTTTTCTTACTACGACAATACTTCCGTTGTGGGTTCACCAATGATTGTGCCGTTGTACGGATATTTTCGACAAAAAGAATATTTTATAACAACTTGCATACTTTGCAAAATTTGTAAATATCAGCCAAAACTAAAACATTATAACAAATCCACACCATAATATTAAAAAAAATACTTCGAGATATTTAAATCTTTATTCATAAAATCTGGGGTCTCACATCTACTATCTTCTATGATTTAAAAAGTTTTTCATCAACTTTATTGCTGAGACTCAGCTTAATAAATAATCCACATCATCGAATCATCCCTGTACCACGGCCAAGGATATTCATGTAATCATCAATGGTCATGATTATACCGAATAATCCCTGGTCATAATCATACCAACAACTGTCCATCAATGCACTACATGCCAATGAGGACTTTTACCACATCATTCGTTACATTACAGTCATGATTATACCGAATAATCCCTGGTCATAATCATATCAAGTCCATCTATGCACGTAAGCCAAAGATGACTTTCATCACAATATAAACAAGAGGATGATGACAATGACATAATAATTCAATTAAACAAGTTCAAGGATAAATTTTAAAGATTTATAATCTAATTTATCCATAAATCAATAACGCCCAAATTGTCAACATGATACTGCTTTGTAGAGTAAAATTCAAGAATAATATTCATGTACCAAAAATAATTTGGACAGAAAAGAATCAATTTTTCGACGTGAATAATACCCCGTGAATAGTACTACGGGAATAGTACCCCGACATAAAAAATACCCCAAATACCCGAGTGAATAATATTCGGGTGAATAGTAATTTGGGTGAATGGTAACTCGTGAATAATACTCCGACACGAAAAGTGCCCCGAATACCCGAGTGAATAATACTAGAGTGAATAGTAACCCATGAATAATAACTCGTAAAAGAAAAATACCAAAGAAAATGATATTCCATAACTAGTACAAAAGAAATGATATCTCATACGAGTATAATAGAATATACGAAATTGTAAATGGATTTTCGCCTGCCATATGGTAATCCATGTAGACAGATCATTTTCACAATTTAATAAGGAATGAATAAAGAGGATCATTCACCATGCATGCGGTAGTCCACACAGACAGGTTATTCCAATAAAATAATAAAGAATGGAATAAGAAAAGAATTCACCAGGCATGCGATAGACCGCATGCATAAAAGTTATTCCAATGTAATAATAAAGAATGGAACGTGTCATGCGTAATCATCGCATGCATGTGATATTCCGACGAATAATAAAGAATGGAATAACAATGAAATTCATCGTGCATGCGATGGACCGCATGCATAAAAGTTATTCCAATGTAATAATAAAGAATGGAACTGTGTCATGCGTAATCCGCATGCATAAGATATTCTAATGTAATAATAAGGAATGGAATAACAACAGAATTCACCAAGCATGCGATAGATCAAGCATTGAAAAGTTATTCCAATGAGAATAATAAAGAATGGAATAATGAAGAATTTCACCATGTATGCGGTACTTGCATAGGCAAAGTTATTACAACATAATAATAAAGAATGGAATAATGTAAGAATTTCACCATGTATACACAGTAGTCCACGTATATAGGTTATTCCAACAGAATAATAAAGGATGGAATAACAATAGCTCTCTTAATGAATATGAAAGAAATAATACCCCTTACCTTAGAAAGAAAAGCGGGATCTTTGGAATAGTGAGGTAGCGGACTTTCTTCTTCTTTCTCTCTATAATTTTACATCATAATAATTGCTCTATAGATTTAGTGAATTGGTGAAAAATAATGAAGGAATGACCTTCTATTTATAGGAAAATATAGTTTCAATAATTGCACATTTTGGGGCTCGAAGTATTATAGTATAATACCTTCCTCTTTTCCTTCATTTTTAATTTAGTCCTGCAAGTATTATCAAACGTGCACCACCTCCCCTAATAGTAAATCATGTGAATCAATAGTAAATCATGTGACTCAATAGTTCTAAACATGTGAAAAAAATTAATTATAGAATAATACCTTCATCTACACCTCCATTTTTAACTTAGTCATGCAAGTATTATCAATCTTGCACCAACTCCCCTAATAGTAAATCATGTGAATCAATAGTACACATATGTGAACACGTAGTTATAATAATATGAATAACTTTGACGTCTCAATTATTGATTTAATAATATAACATATTATGCAGATGATACTGTGACAATAATTGAATCAATAATATGAGAGATATGATGCAGCAATTACTGTAGCAATAATTGAGTATAACTGAGTGACTTCTTACGTAAGCATCAATAATTAATACAGTGTGCTACTATGCAACCACGCGTATTACTGTACTTTTACAACCGGGTAGTTCAACAGTTTTAACGGTAACACTTTCGTCGTTATTAAAATGATAATTCTGTCATTTTCTAACTACCACAATACTTTCGTTGTGGGGTCCAGCAATGATTGTGCCGTCGTACGAATATTCCATGACAAAAAGAATATTCTCCGACCAAACGAAAATTTTATAACAACTTGCATACTTTGCAAAATTTATAAATATTACCCACATCTATAACATTATATCAAATCCACACCATAATATTTAAAAAATATTTCGAGAAATTTAAATCTTTATTCATAAAATTTGGGGTCTCACATGACGTGTCACAGAGTGAAGGCAGAACATCAAAGGCCAAGCGGATTACTCCAACCATTGGAAATACCGAAATAGAAATATGAGCATATCATAATGGATTTTGTGGTAGGTCTTCCAATGACTCAGAAAGGATACGATGCGATATGGGTGGTAGTGGACAGACTGACAAAATCTGCACATTTTTTGCCAATAAAGATTAGATTTAATCTTGATCACCTGGCAAAACTATACGTTAAAGAGATCGTAACGAAACATGGAGTTCTAATATCAATAGTGTCAGATCTAGACCCAAGGTTCACATCAAATTTCTGGAAGAAACTACAAGAATGCATGGGAACACAACTGAAGATGAGTACAGCATATCATCTGCAAACTGATGGGCAAAGCGAATGAATAATTCATACGCTAGAAGATATGCTTAGAGCGTACAAATGGATTTCAAAGGAAACTGGGATGATCATCTACCGTTGGTGGAATTTGCATACAACAACAGTTACAATGCAAGCATTGGTATGCCACCATATGAGGCATTGTCATTTACGTAAATCTGAGAACTCCACTATCTTTGGGATGAAGTTGGTGAACGTCAAGCTGTTAGGACGAATCGTACATACAGTCATTATTTGAAGTTATAAAACTCATCAGAGCAAGACTGGTAGCTGCTCAAGATCGACAAAAGAAGTATGTTGATCAACACAGGCAGAATCGTGAATTTGAAGCAAGAAATTTCATGTTCCTGAAAGTTTCTCCTTGGAAGGGGAATATTCATTTCGGCAAGAAGGGAAAGCTAAGCCCAAGGTTTATTGGACCTTTCGAGATTCTACGAAGAGTGGGAGAAGTAGCTTATGAGGTAACTTTACCTCCAGAATTAGAACATGTTCACAATTTTTTTCGCGTGTCGGTGTTGCGACCATATAAACCCGATTACAAACATGTGATCGAGTATGACCGTTGCAGTTTAGTAAAGATTTGTCTTATGAGGAGATTCCTATCCAGATAGTCGACATGAAAGAACAAGTGCTCAGGAATAAGGTGATACCTTCTGTGAAGGTAATATGGAGGAACCACAATGTCGAAGAGGCTACGTGGGAACTCAAATATGATATGATGAAGAATTACCCGTAGTTATTTGTTTAGTCTGTGTCTTCGATTCTGGGGACATAATCTTTGTAAGTAGGGAAGCATGTGACGATTTGATTGTTTGAGTTGTGATTCTGGGGACAGAATCCTTGTAAGGAAGGAAGGATGTAACAATCCAGAATTTCAAATTGTAATTTTAAATATTTATTGAAATATAAATATTTATTTGATGTGTTTATTGTTGAAATTGATGAAATAAATATTTTATTGATGTGATGGTTGTTAGTAAATATCTATGGATCTAAATTTATTAGATAATATTTTAAATTAAATTAATTTATAATTTAGAGAGTTGTAATATAACATGAGGTGTTATATTGATGATTAATAATTTAAAGTGGTATGTTAAATTATTAAATAAAATTATAATGAGATTATAATTTTGTGATATTTGTTTAAGTGGAATATTTATTTAAATATAGTATGTGTAATTAATTTATTTGATTAATGTTGGATATGAAAATTCAAATAAATAATATGTGATTATAAATTATAAACTAAATGGTTTATTGAAATAAAATTAAAGGAGTTTAAATTAGTTATGACCAAACAAGGCTTAAAATATTAAGTCTTTATTTTAAAGACTTTTGCCAAACAAAACCTTATGGCTTTTGGATTTTTGATTTTTGAATTTTAAATAATATAAATTAAATAATAAATATAATATATTTATAACCTAAGCGTTATATTGGTAACTGATATTATAATTAGTAGACGTATTAAGGTGTGTCAGTTTTCTTTTTACGCATTTGGTTATCAGTTGGGTTTTGGTTTATGTTGTGGCTATTTGCTAAGTCTGAGAGGAAGGTTTACAGAGAATCGAGAGAGAATTGGGAAGGAGTCTAAGAATTTTCACAACAATTCCAGTGGTTAGCAAGGATTTTTAAAGCAACAAAAGGTATTTTTACATAACCTTAGTATTGTATATATATATATATATATATATATATATATATATATGAGTTTACAGCCAAATTTTGTTTATGTTTTGTGAATTCTATTTCTTTCAAATTGTTGTTATGTAACTAAATTATGGTGGTTATATGTGTTGTGATGCTAGAACTAGTGTTTAGACATGAATTATATGCTAATTTCATTTTAAAAAGGAGGAAAAGTAAATTACAGTGTATTTTCTCATGTGGTTGTATAAGTACCGAATTTAGTGGTTAGTTTGTATGTTAAACTGCAAATTAAGTATTGTTTATGCTAGTTCATTAAGAAACGAAGAAAACTTAGTTTGAAAAAAGTTATTTGGTATAAAATTGAGATTACTGTGATGATTTTGTAAAGGATGTCAAAATGGTGTTTTTGTATGAAAACATGGAATTTGAGGAATTAAGTTAGTAAAAGTTGTTGTCAAATTGTTCTATGTGTATGAATATGTGAGGAAACAAGTTTGTAATAGTTCTATATCAATTGTTTGTGTTAAATTCATTGTTTTGTTGGTGAAATTTGTGTTATTTGGGCTAAAGTCGGATACTATTCACAAACTTTTACGGTTACATTCATGCACTAAGCAGAAGTTATTCTTGCAAGGTTAGGCCAAAATGGCAGCAATTACTTGGGCCCCTGTGCTTGTAATTGGGCGAAATTGCCGCCATACCAATCTCCGAGACAAGTGAAAGTCTGCTGTCACGCAGACCTTGGATGCCATGATAATTGAGTTCAATGATATGTTAAAGTAATAAACATGTAGTAAGGAGTTTAAAACAGAATCGTGTCATGTCAATGATAATTTCAACTTTGTAAAAGTGATTAGTAAGTTACGAACGCGTTATGTTATAACTTAGTTTATACAATGAATGTTAGACAAGTGTTGTGAAGTCAACACTTAGAATTTTTGACATGTAAATGGTAATGTAAAACTTGTACTGAAATAACAAGTTTAACTAGAAATGTATATGTTATGGTATTTTAGTATATCTAATAGGTATTGTGGTTCTAATACTATGTGTAGGTGAACGTGAGTTTTAATATTATAGCTTACGTTCGAGGAAAGTTGTGACGCCCCCAAAATAGGTACACATCACATATTCTGAGTCATCAAATACATGGTATAAAATTCAAATACAAACTTAAATATACAACATGAGTTGTGAGTTTTAATACAATCATTGTCTTCTAGACAGTACACAAACTCAAAATAAGTCCTCAATACATTTATTATCACACTATTTCATAGAATAGTGAGGACTACTAATACTATCATCTGGACCGTCACTCCGCTCCCGGTTCCTGCTCTTCGTTTATATATTCTCATTTCTTGAAGAGAACAATAAAAGAAAGGGTGAGCTCAACTAGCCCAGTAAGAAATATTATGACTAAGATAATACAGGATAAATTATCATTAGCCTTCAACAATGTTAAACTGATAAAATACAATAGACATCAAGTTTAAATGTAGCGGAACAAGCAATCCATTAAAAGAGTCAAGTAGAGAATAAAATCTACTATCTTTTATGATTTAAAAAGGGTTATTCATCACTTTTTATCGCTGAGACTCAGCTTAATAAATAATTCACATCATCCCTGCACTACGGCCTAGGATATTCATTAGGGTCACGACCATAAATTATCCATGCACTACGGGCCAAGGATATTCGTGTATTCATCAATGGTCATGATCATGCCACAACAGTCCATCAATGCACTACGGGCCAATGAGGACTTTTACCACATCATTTGTAACATTACGGTCATGATTACACCGAATAATCCCTGGTCATAATCATACCAAGTCCATCAATTCACTACAGGTCACAGATGACTTTCAACATAATATAAACATGAGGATGATGACAATGATATAAGAATTCAATAAAACTAGTTCAAGAATTAATTTAACCAAGAACTAATAACGTCCAAATTGTGAACATGATACTTCTTTATAGAGTAAAATTGAAGAATGCTCAGAAGAATATTTCCATGAAAAGATACTGGATGAAGCACAAATATCAAGGATATTCCACAAATTTCATGGAGTATAGAAGTCAAAACTTTAACCAACTGAGTATAATAAAGAATGGAATAACAAAAGAAATCACCAGGCATGCGATAGACCGCACAGGTAGGTTATTCCAACAGAATAATAAAGACGAAACCAGGTCCAACATAAAACGCATAGACATGAGATTCCAACAGAATAATAAAGACGGAACCAGTCCGGTAGAAAAGCATGCATGTGAGGATATTCCAACATAATAATAAAGAGCGGAACCGTCCCAGGCGTAAAAGCATGAATAAGATGTTCCAATGAATAATAAAGAATGGAATAATGAAGAATTTCACCATATATGCGATTGCTTGTGCATAAACAAAGTTATTCCAACATAATAATAAAGAATAGAATAACAAAAGTTCTCTTCATGAAGACGAAAGAAAGAAATAATACCCCCTTACCTTAAAAAAGCTGGATCTTTGGAGTAGAGAGGTAGCAGACTTCTATTCTTCTTTCTCTCTAAAATTTCTCTCTATAATAATTGCTCTATAGCTTGAGAGAATTGGTGAAGAATGATGAAGAAATGAGCTTCTATTTATAGGAAAATATAGTTCCGATAATTGCATGTTTTGGGGCTCAGAATATTACAGTATAATACCTTCCTCTTTTCCTTTATTTTTAATTTAGTCATGCAAGTATTATCAAACTTGCACCACCTCCCCTAATAGTAAATAATGTGATTCAATAGTAAATCATGTGAATCAAAAGTTCTAGACATGTGAAAATACGAATTACAGTATAGTACCTCCATCTATACCTCCATTTTTAACTTAGTCATGCAAGTATTATCAATCTTGCACCAACTCCCCTAATAGTAACAAGAATGTGAATCAACAGTACACACATGTGAGCAAATAGTTATAATCATGTGAATTAATAGCAATTAATTGCTTATTTATCCGATTAATTACCCGATTGGTCAATATAACCTCCAGACATCAATTATTATCGAAATAAATGTCAATTTCCACTAACACTAATAATCCCAACCCAATGGAACTATTTTTATCAACAATATAAATTTTGAAATTTCAAAGTTTGACTTTTCCCGAAAAAGTCAATTGTTGACTTTTTGACCAAAAAGTTAACTTCGGAAAATTTTGTGTTTATAGTCTATTTCTATTAATTTCATCGTTCCGGACTCAAATATCACGTCCGCGTCTCCAAATTCGACTTCGAACACAACTTCGATTTTTAATAACATTCATCATTAATATTATAACTTACAATATTTAACAACCAGGTCGTTCCCAAGAAAGAGGGGGCTTTCCAATAAGGATTTCTCCCTATTGGCGCGCAATTAGGTGACCAAACCTCTCCTTGACAGAACTTCTAGACATTGTAAATATTGCAATTTAATAATATGAATAACTTTGCCGTCTCAATTATTGATTTAATAATATAACATATTATGCAGATGATACTGTGACAATAATTGAATCAATAATATGAGAGATATGATGTAGCAATTGCTGTAGCAATAATTGAGTATAACTGAGTGACTTATTACGTAAGCATCAATAATCAATACTGTGTGCTACTATGCAACCACGTGTATTAATGTACTTTTACTACCGAGTAGTTCAACAGTTTTAACTGTAAAACTTCCACCGTTATTTTCATAAAAATATTTTTTTTGTTTTCTCAATCCAACAATAATTCTATTGTGGGGTCCACCAATGATTGTGCCGTCGTACGAATATTTCCTATTAAAACGAATATTCCCCGACCAATCGAATATTATAAAACAACTTGCGTACTTTGACAAATTTGTAAATACTACCCACAACTATAACATTATATCAAATTCATTCTATAATATTCAAAAATGATATTTATAGAAAAATCATCTTTATTAAAAAGTTGGGGTCTTACAACCTCCCCTTCTTATGAAATTTTGCCCTCGAAATTAAGGTACGTACCTGGTATGTCGAAGAGGTGAGGATATCTTGACTTCATCTCAGATTCTAACTCCCAAGTCATTTCCTTCACATCGTGGTTTCTCCACAAAACTTTGACTTGAGGTATAACCTTGGAGCATAGAATATGATCCTTCTTATCCAAGATTTTAACAAGAACCTCTTCACACGTTAAATCTTCCGCTATTTCATCCGGTTCTAACTCAATAATGTGGTTCGGGTCTTTTACATATTTACGTAACATAGATATATGAAAAACATTATGAACATGAGATATACTTGGCGGTAAAGTGAGTCTATAGGCCACAATTCCTACTCGTTCAAGGATTAAAAATGGACCAATGAATCGAGGATTGAGCTTTCCTCTCTTTCCAAATCTCGTAACTCCTTTCCATGGAGCAACACGTAACAACACATGATCTCCAATATCGAATTCCACGTCCTTTCGATGAAGATCAACATAACTCTTTTATCGATCTTGTGAGGTTTTTATACGTTGTCGGATCGTTTGAATCTTTTTCGTAGTCATACGTACCAAATTCGGTCCCAACAACGTTGCTTTACCCACCTCATCCCAACATACTGGAGAATGACACTTTCTTCCATACAACGCCTCAAATGGAGCCATGTCAATACTTGTTTGATAACTATTGTTGTAGGAAAACTCCACCAATGGTAAGAACTTGTCCCAACTTCCCTTGAAGTCAAGGACACTGAGTCTTAATAAATCTTCAAGAGTTTGAATAGTCCTTTCTGACTGCCCATCCGTTTGAGGATGATATGCCGAACTGAATCATAAATCTGTGCCCATAGCTTTCTGCAAACTAACCCAAAATACTAGTAAGACGTTCAAGTGTATAAGTTTCTAGTATCGGTAAGAAATGAGTAGACTTGATCAATCTATCAACAATGACCCAAATCGCATATATGCCTTGAGAAACCTTGGGAAGACCAGTAACAAAATCCATGGTAATGTGCTCCCATTTCCATTCAGGAATTTCAAGTGGTTGCAATGGACCTTTTGGCACTTGATGCTCCGCCTTGACTCATTGACAAGTTAGACACCTTGAGATAAACCCCGCTATCTCTCTCTTCATATTGCTCCACCAAAATGTATGTCGAAGATCACGATACATTTTGGTACTCCCATGATGGATTGCAAACGGTGTGTTGTGCGCCTCCGTCATGATTTTATACTTCAAGTCAGAATCGTTAGGAACACAAAGTCTGAAGTTGACTCGAAGTATTCCTTCTTCATCGATTCTTGCTTCTGGAATAACACCTTCTTGCACTTTCTTCCTCATTCACATCAGCTCCAGGTCTATAGTTTGAGCAACTTTAACTTTATCAATTAAAGTCGGTTCCACTCGTATATTCGCCATCATCACATGGGTCCCTGGAGTCTTTAACTCTATTTCCATCCTTTCCAAGTCATACACAATGGGCCTTTGCGTTGACAATAATGCACTCGTGCCCGCATATGATCTTTCTTTCGATCAATGCGCCTACTACTACGTTCGCTTTTCCAGGATGGTATTGGATGGTATGATCATAATCTTTCAACAATTCAAGCCAACGTCTCTGTCGCATGTTGAGTTCCTTTTGAGTGAAGAAATATTTGAGGCTTTTATGATCTGTAAAGATCTCCACTTTCTCCCCATACAAGTAATGCTTCCAAATCTTTAGTGCAAAAACGACTGCTGCCAACTCTAGATCATGAGTAGGATAATTCATCTCATATTCTTTGAGTTGTCGTGAGGCATAGGCTATGACTTTCCCATGTTGTATGAGAACACAACCTAACCCTTTGCCTGAAGCATCACTGTAGAAAACAAATCCCTCCGAGCCAGATGGTATTGTCAGAACAGGTGCTGAAATGAGTCTCCTCTTGAGTTCTTGAAAACTCTTCTCACATTCCTCACTCCAACTGAATTCTGTATCTTTTTGAGTCAGCTGAGTTAATGGAGTAGCGATTCGAGAAAATCCTTCAATGAATCTCCGATAATAACCAGCTAAGCCGAGAAAGCTACGTACTTCGGTCACTGATTTGGGTTGCTCCCAGCTTTGAATAGCTTCAATTTTTGCTGGGTCAACAGATATTCAATGACTTGAGACTACGTGCCCAAGGAATGTTACTTCCTCAAGCCAGAACTCGCATTTCTTCAACTTGGCATAAAGCTTATATTCACGAAGCTTTTAGAGTATCAGCCTCAAGTGTTGCTCATTATCTTCACGGCTTTTGGAATAAATAAGGATATCATTAATAAAGATGACCACAAAGTGATCCAATTATTCCTTGAATACTCGGTTCATCATATCCATGAAGGCAGCAGGAGCATTAGTCAATACAAAAGACATGACTAGGAATTCATAATGCCCATACCGAGTTCTGAAAGCAGTCTTTGGAATGTCATCAGTTTTAATCTTCAACTGGTGATATCCGGAACGAAGATAAATCTTTGAAAAGAATTTGGCTCCTTGCAACTGGTCAAACATGTCATCAATGAGAGGCAATGGGTACCTATTTTTGATGGTGACATGATTCAACTCCCGATAATTAATACAAAGTCGCATACTTCCATCTTTCTTCTTCACGAATAGAACATGAGCACCCCAAGCAGACGTACTAGGACGAATAAAACCAATGTCTAACATTCCTGCAATTGGGTCTTTAACTCCTGAAGTTCAATAGGAGCCATTCGATACGGGGCTTTGGAAATGGGTTTTGTACCAAGTTCAAGGTCGATACAAAATTCAATTTCTCGCGCCTGAGGGGTAGGCGGGAAGTTCTTGAGGGGAATACGTCAGGAAATTCATTAACAATAGAAATATCATTCAAAATTGACGTATTTTTGTTTAAATCTGTAACATGAGCTAAGAAAGTTTGACATCTGCTTTTTAATAAATGAATAGCTTTATGACTTGAGATGACAGTGACTGATTTTAATGGTTTAGTTGCTTGAATTCGCATAATAGGTTGGTTAGGAATATGAAAGCTAACAACCTTACGAAAATAATCAATTTTTGCATGATGAGCAGTTAACCAATCAATCCCTAGAATTACGTCAAATGCAAGTATTTTTAATGAAATAAGATCGACAGGTAATGTGAGGGTACCGATTTGAACCAAACAAGACTTATAAATAGTGGATGTAATGAAGGTTTCTCCCAATGGAGTTTCAACAAATAAGTCAAAGTCTAATTTCTCCGGAGTCAAATTTAAACGTTGAGCGCAAGTAGGAGAAATAAAAGAATGGGTAGAACCGGTATCAAATAAGGTATAGACTTCGCTAGAGTTTATGATAAGCTTACCCGTGATGACCTCGTTTGGGTTCCTTGCTTTCTGGAAGGTCACAACAAATGCTCTCCCTTGCACTACTAGTTTTGACTTTTCTGGGACGACCTTTGGTGCCTCCTTCCCAGCTGGACTTGTCTTCGGTGAACGAAAAAATCGGGCTAGGTGACCTTCTCTTCCATAATTGTAACACGCTTTGGATGGCATCGCACAATTTGGACTGATATGTCCCTCCCCTCCGCATTTGAAGCATATAATAGGTGGTCGTTCTCCTTCCTTAACAACTGGTGATGGTGTTGACGTCCTTCCATCATTGTTGAATCTCTTCTTCTTGAAATGTCCATTCTTATTGTTTTGGCCATTAATACCACCGAAATGGTTACCATTTCTGGCATGTTGATTCCCTCCATGCTTATTGTCACCGCCGATGATCTTGCTATCATCGATATTATCATTTTTAAATTTGCTCTCTTTTGGTTGGGTTGACTCATTATCGCGTTCCAATAACTAAACCCTATTAACAACATCCGAATACAAACACGGTTTATGAGAGATAAGATATTGGCGTATCTCGGGTTTCAAACCTCTTAGAAACATTCGCGTCATTCTCTCCTCATTATCAACCAAATGGGGATGTGAACCCGGGACAACTCGGCAAACTTGGCTTCGTCTTTGCGACACGGTCATGTTGTTTTGCTCGACTTGATGAACTCTACCTCTTTCATGTGACGAATACTTTCGGAAAGTACTTGTCGTTGAGCGATTTTGGAACTTCTCCTAGACATCTTGATGCGGCGAGTTGAGTAGGCTTTCTGATTCCCACGATGTCTGCCTCTGCCGGCAACATGAAGGTCGCAAAAAGAACCTTTTGCTCCTCCAAGCATCCCAAGACATCAAATATCTTGTTGATCTACTTTATCCACGTCTCTGCCTTAAGTGGTTTTGGCTATCCAAAAAACACCGGTGGTCCCAGTTCCTTGAACTGCTTAACGGTGACCGTCCGAGAGTTGCCAATTTTTCCACCTGCATTTTGTACAGGAGCCGCCCTTGCCTGATGTTGCATGAATTGCATAAAGCCTCTGAACATTCCATCGTTCATCATCTGGTCAGTGTTGTTGTTTGCCTGAGGATTGTCGCCTTCTTGATGCACATTATCCTGATTATTGATCCGTGGAGACTCAACGGTCTCCTGTGCTCCATTGATGTTCTCAATATTCTCGGATGTCATTTTCAAATACTGCCACAAAACAATGGTTAATTAACATATCACATATTATCCCTATACTCTGACCGGCCAATTAAATACCAAATAAACTTAGGTAGATCATACTAGCGAAAGAATTCCTCGTCTCTCCCCTCCTAGTTCTTATCTCACATTTTGAATGAGGATCATATCCTAAGCTTTGATATTAAGCTGTGGCGCCCCCAAAATAGGTATGCATCACCTATTCTGAGTCGTCAAATACATGGTACAAAATTCAGATATAAACTTAAATATACAACATGAGCTGTGACTTTTAATACAATAATTGTCTTCCAGACAGTACACAAACTCAAAATAAGTCCTCAATACATTTATTATCACACTATTTTCACAGAATAGTGAGGACTACTAATACTATCATCCGGACGATACTCACCCGTTCCACAGCTCGTTCGGCTATATTCTCATTTCAAGAAGAAACGGTGAAAGAAAAGGGTGAGCTCAACTAGCCCAGTAAGAAATATTATGACTAAGATAATGCAGGATAAATTATCATTAGCCTTCAATAATGTTAAACTAATAAAAATATAGTTTCGATAATTGCACATTTTGAGGCTCGAAATATTACAGTATAATACCTTCCTCTTTTCCTTTATATTTAATTTAGTCATGCAAGTATTATCAAACTTGCACCACCTCCCCTAATAGTAAATAATGTGATTCAATAGTAAATTATTTGAATTAATAGTTCTAGACATGTGAAAATACGAATTACAGTATAGTACCTCCATCTATACCTTTATTTTTAACTTAGTCATGCAAGTATTATCAATCTTGCACCAACTCCCCTAATAGTAACAAGAATTTGAATCAATAGTACACACATGTGAACAAATAGTTATAATCATATGAATTAATAGCAATCAATTGCTCAATTATCCGGTTAATTACACGATTGGTCAATATAACCTCCAGACATCAATTATTATCGAAATAAATGTCGTTTTCCACTAACACTAATAATCCCAACCCAATGGAATTATTTTTATCAACAATATAAATTTTGAAATTTTGAAGTTTGACTTTTCCCGAAAAAGTCAACTGTTGACTTTTAGACCAAAAAGTTAACCCCGTAAAATTTTGTGTTTATAGTCTATTTCTACTAATTTCATCGTTCCGGACTCAAATATCACGTCCGCGTCTCCAAATTCGACTCAAGAACACAACTTCGATTTTAATTACATTCATCATTAATATTATAACTCACAATATTTAACAACCGTGTCGTTCTAGGAAGAGGGGGCTTTCAATAAGAATTTCTCCTAGTGGGCGCAATTAGGTGACCAAACCTCTCCTTGAAAGAACTTCTAGACATTGTAAATATTGCAATTTAATAATATGAATAACTTCTTAGTCTCAATTATTGATTTCATAATATAACATATTATCACGAGATGATCTTGTGACAATAATTGAATCAATAATATGAGAGATATGATGTAGCAATTCTTTGTAGCAATAAGCGAGTATAAGCGAGTGACTTCTTTACGTAAGCATCAATAATCAATCTGGTGTCTACTTATGCAACCACGCGTATTCGCATTTTACTCTAAGAGTAGTTCAGCGTTTTAATCTGTAAAACTTCCGCCAATTATTTTCATAAAAATATTTTTGTCATTTTCTTAATCCAACAATAATTCCGTTGTGGGGTCCACCAATGATTGTGCCATTGTACGAATATTCCCTGTTAAAATGAATATTCTCCTACTAATCGAATATTATAAAACAACTTGCGTACTTTGACAAATTTGTAAATACTACCCACAACTATAACATTATATCAAATTCATTCTATAATATTCAAAAATGATATTTATAGAAAAATCATCTTTATTAAAAAGTTGGGGTCTTACATAAGTTTTCTAACTCTACACTTTTGTTGAGCTAGTTCTATTATTACATTGTGCAACTTTATTCTTGTGATTAAGCAAGTTTCCAATCTTAAACTGTTATTGAGCAAGTCATTTGTTCCTAAACTTCATTTGAGCAAGCTTTAACTCTAATTTTGTTGGAATTCTCATTATGGTTGATTCATTCTAACTTGTTTATAGTTAAGCAAGTTTCTTAAGTTCTATTCTTGTATAATGAACGCAGTTTTTGAACTCTCGTCTCTATTGTTGAACTGTTTTACTACTTTGCATGAGTTATTACCATGTTGAGCAAGTTTTTATTTTTCAGCTTGCTATCAGTTAATGTATGATTAGTAATTTCATTTCTAATGTTATAAGATCCTAACCTTAGCTTATTATTGTTCAAGCAAAGGTTTATCATTTTATTCATTTTGTTCAATACTTATGTTCTCTAATTATTTTAAAGCATGAGTTTAATATATAGCCAGTTCACCTATGATTCTCAATTGTTATATGTTAAGTTGTTAGTAAACAACATTTGTGTTATCAAACCTTATTGATTCAACTAGTCCCCTAGTTGATGATCGTTAAACTTTAAATTACCCTTGAAAGCTTATCCAAACCAATCTTTCTTTGGTACAGACTTGTACTCTAAAACTGAGAAGAACAACCCTATTATAGGGGATACGCTATGCGTTGAGATGTTTGTGTACAATACATGGTATGAAGGGCTGATCCCCCTAAGTACGTGAAGTCCCTACAGTATAACTATTAAGGTTAAAGTTGAAAGATTACTTGTAACCGTGGACATAGTTCGTGGTCTTCTGACCATCAAATATATATATTTCACATTTTGATTCCAGTCTTTGGTTATTATTGATAGAGTACTATTCAGTTTTGATGAGCATATTCATTGGCAGTTATTGTCATCTTGTTGATTCATTGCTATATCTTGTGAGAAATTGTTTTCATCACTCTTGCTTAAATATAACTATTTACAGCTAAAATTGAGAATGTCAACGAACCTACAACTAGCAAAGGAAAGGGAAAAAATGTACAAGTGATGAAGACTTGTAATTTCATTTATTGTTATGATGATAGACTTTTAATTAATGATGTGATGTAATAATTTTATTTCCGCACTTGATTGATGTTAAGGTTAGACAACCTGGGATATTTTTGGATTTAATGATGTAACCCTATTTAAAGGGAGGATTTATGATTTAATTTTATTATATTTGGGTAGATAGATATGAATGAATGGAAAGTGAACACCAAATCTTGTGGGAATGAAGTACCTAGATTTGGGGGTGTCACACAAGATAATCAAGTGATTTTAACCATATTAAATATACAAGTGCAACGTGATAAAACATTAAAATAAAGTACACAGTTAGAGATGTTACCCTCAGATGCAGATTAAACACTTGTATGTGAAACCCAAACACAATGGCACGAACTGGAACAAAATAATTCACAAATAAATCAACTGATGAACACCTAACTGACAACATATTCCTTATGCTTTGAATGTTGAAGTTAAAACCATTTACAATAAAGTTCATGAGATGGGATTAATAAATTTCAATATATTAGATATTACAAGTAATTATTGCATCAAGGCAAATTGGCACTCAACTACATAATTCCATTCAACGGAATCACTTACTACCATGGAAAAGGGATTTAACTAACTAAACAAATTAAAAAGAATGATACTTTCAATACACCGTTTAGTGCTATTGAGTTTTACGAGCTTGTATGTAAATATGCTCACTAAATACACTATTCATCCCACCACCAGCCACACAAACTACAATGAGATTGAAAACCCTAGCTTTTTATCAAAATCTAGTAAAAAACGATCTTAAAGCCCCACGGCTCAATCAAGTCAATAAATAATATTGTATAGCCAGGATACATATATCTATATAAAAAATAAATAAAAATAATGCGATTAGCCGATTACAATATGCATTTGTTTAAGATGTATAGGTAAAGTTTGTAGTTTAATGTAAGCAATTTGAAAGTACTATCAGGTTTTCACGACAACCTTCGTTTAGTTATTCAAATAAAAAAAATTCATAGTTTATTCCATTCACATGGAGGCAATAGAAGTACTAAAATGAAATGCTAATTAAATTAAATTTTAGCCAATAAACCCCCAATAAATCAAATTAAATTAAATTAGTTGCTAAGAACATAATACAAAAGTTCCACTTGCAATTACATAATCCCAAGTAGTGACTGTAATATATAAGATAGTAATTCTCTAAGAAAGTCCCCCAAAATTTTGTATTGAAGAAAATACAATGATGTAGTAATCCAATTTAAAATAAGATTAATGATAACCTTTTTGCTGGTAGAGGACACACTCAAACAAAAAAAACACATTTTACCAAAAGATTGCAATCAATCTACCTTAGTTGATTTCAAATTAATCTTCTAGTGGGTTTTGCATTTTGCAACAACCTATCTTTTTTTACATACCAAAAGAGGTAGTTACTTCTTCCCCTCATAAGTTCATAAGTGAATCCACTGAATATTAACTCCTAATTCAAAAAATATATGTGGGTACATATCCACATAAATCATAAAAAATCAGCCAGATAAATAAAAAAAATAAAAAAAAATTTAGCCAAACAAATTAAAATCAATCAGTTCAACACCAAGCAGAATAAAACTAAAAGGGGTATCATATCATAGCCAAAACGTGAGAGAGAGAGAGAGAGAGAATCTTCTGGTCTATAGATTTTGACAAATGGATCGCTGCTACTGTATTTGTTTACTTTATTTGCTTGGGAATTTTCGCATTTACGGTTCATAGAACTCATATTTTCTCTCTCCTGGAACAATAAATCAAATGTTTTGGAGAGATAAAACATAGGAAAAGGTACCGACACTCTGTAGTTGCTACCTTCCAGCTTCTTTAAACAGGGATTTAGAAGGGGCAGTGTATTGAACATATTTATTCCCCAAACCAAAGAAGAATTTTGTTGTTTTTCATAGTTCTTGGGTAGAAATTGGGGGTTTACAGGACAAAGATGGCCGTCGAGGTTTTTTGAGTAACAATTTGAGCCATGAAAAATGGGTTGTCGTTGATTGGTGAGACGGATGGATTTTTGTCTTTGAGAAAGCGAGAGAAAGTGTTGAATCTCATGAATGGGAGGAGGCGATGGGAGCGGCAACGCGGCCATCGGCGTCGCCAGTACTATAAATTTAACATCTTCGAGACTTGAATTTTGGGGAAATAGGGGAATGAATTTAGGTTTTTTAAGGTCTCATATACATATGTTAGATGGGTATGTGTAAAAGGTAATTAGAAGCATTAATTAGGATGGACAGGTGACTTATGTTAGATGGGTATTTGTGTAAAAGGTAATTAGGAGCATTAATTAGGATGGACATGTGTTTATTTTTTAGAATGACAGATGTCAACTTATTGTGTCATGTACTGTGTTTTAGTATATATAATAGATATTATTAATCCAAAAATATATTACTACTAAAATCTCTTCATCACCATACCAAACTCTAAATCATATATCCTACTATCTGAATAAGCAAACTATAACTATTCAAAATTTCTCATAATCAATTGAACTTCATCACTTACTATCTAATCATATAATAAATCAATCACCCCTTATTGTAAACCTTAATCTAATAAATTTCAATGTCTCCCCATACTATCACAAAGAAACTTCATAGAACATAACTTCAATATCCTACTAGAAAATAGCCACAAGATTGATCATTAACTCCAAGTGATTAATCTAATTACCTTGAATATCAACAACTCAAATTGCAAGAAATCCTTTAAACTTAATAACATTCATTTTATCATAGTATGTCATCAATACACAAACCTCAAATTATGCACAAGCTTAACATAAATCAAAACCTAACTCAAATCAAATCCTTAATTCAACGATCATAATAATTGTCACAAAAAACATCTCTAACAAATAATTTTCCAAAATCAAATACTCGTCGATACAAATACTCACATTATGATCGCATCTCATATAAGATCATTTCTTATATGTACAAAGTATAACTTTATTATCCTTAATAATCCAATCACAATCTTTAACTAATATTATTGCTCCAACACATAACCATAATAATCTTAACAAATTATCTCACCTTTCTCAGATCAACTACAACTCGAAAAGAGAATGACACTTAATCAAAATCAAGACCAACCAAACAGAGAACAAAATCGAATAAACCCCTACGTCCACCGAGTGATTTACCCATAACTCACAGGTGAAACCTAAATAGGTTTTCTACAAGAAAGAACCTAAGCTCTGATACCATCTTTGTAACACCCCTTCCCGAAAAGAAAAGGGAGGTCACGTGCAAAGCATAAACAAACCTCAAAATAAGTAAACAGAGCACTAATAACTTCAAAATATTAATAGTGATATCCATCAATGAAGTACTAAATACAATACTTCAACTAGAGTCAAAATAACCAAAATTAAAAATCGAAACAACCTAGATGGTCAAAGACAACTCTTTCATCACACTAGCCCTGAATCACCCCTGCAAACCTGCTGGAAGAAAAATACAACATGAGCTAATTGCCCAGTATGGATACAGATATACAAAAGATATACAACTGATATACAAAAACAACTGAGACAAAATACTGAACAAAGCCTCAAGTGTAAATGCTAACGAAAATATAATCTCCAAAGATCTGAATGGAATATATCTGAATCAACAAGATTTATGAAACCAATAGAAGAATAAAGCAATAACGAACTGAAGTAACTAACTGAATGAATTGAACTAAACAGAAACAAACAAAACTAATACAATGAAATAATAGGCTGAATCAAATGGTTGTGTGTTATTTCATACCGAGTGAGCTCAAAAATATACATTGCCACACAGGTAAGTCAAAATAATGCCATATAGGTAAATCAAATGATGCCACACGGGCAACCAAAATAATGCCACATAGGCAAATCATACATTGGACCGCGAATCAAAATGTATTCAAGTCGGATAGGTGTGTTTGGCATAACATCACAAATTCGCAGAACAGAAAACTAGGGTTAACCTATACGCCTCTCACAACAAAACACCAAATGGCCCATTACCTTCGAAGCCCAAAACGGAGATGCCATGGACTGATCACACCGCCACGGAAAGTGTCATGTCTCTCGTGCCAAGACGACATGCTTGTGGTACCCCCACATGTGATTATAGCTCAAGTATACCCTACGGTATATTCTAACAAAAATATCATATCACAACACATGAGACACAATATCCACAAAAATGGGGTTCTAATGTATATGTTGAACCAGATCAAAACATAATGTCTCCAAAAGAAGGTAACAACAAATATCACTCTATAAATATCAAAATAAATATTAGAAATGATAACCTAATTCAAAGAGTACAAATAGGAGTCCAATGTATCAACTTGAAAATGAAACAAATATATGAATTTCACACGAAACAATTATATAAAATAATAACAAAATTTGAAACAAGTAACAAAACAAACAAATCAAATTTAATAAGAGTACCGCTAAAAAATTTTTAGAATGTGTACAAATTTTAATAGAAGGAAAAGAGTTTAAATTACTGAATACAGCCAAAGTATCAATTATCAAATTTCCATTTAAGATTTCCAATAGGATTATAAGAAAATAAATGACGAAATATAACGAGATACAAAGAATGCAACCATAATCAAAGGAGTGGAGTACGAAATCTGTAACAATCCAAGATTTTTTTATCAAAGATTTTATTATTTGTATTTTAAAATATTTATTAAACAAAATAAATATTTTGTTGATGTGGTTATTATTAGTAAATAAGTTGTGAATTTAATTTATTAGATGATATTCTAATTTAATTTAATTTAAAGAGTTAGATAATTGTTTAATGAGATGTTATATTGTTGTTGTTATATTGTGGTTTTAATTTAATAATTTAAAATGGTATGTTAAATTATTAAATAAAATTATAATGAGATTATAATTTTGGTGATAATTGTTTAAGTGGAAAAAATTATTTAAAATATAGTATGTGTAATTAATTTATTTGATTAATGTTGGATATGGAAACCAAATAAATAATATGTGATTATAAATTATAAATTAAATTGTTTATTAAAATAAATTAAAGGAGTTAAATTAGTTTTGCCAAACAAGGCTTAAGGATATTAAGTCTTTAAATTTTAAAGAGGTTTTGCCAAACAAAGCCTTATGGCTTTTGGATTTTTGAATTTTAAATTTTAATAATATAAATAAAATAAAATAAAATAAATATAAAATAAGTTTATAACATATACGTTATATTTTTATTTGTAACTGATAGTAATTAGTAGGCGTATTATTACCTATCAGTTCTAAGGTTTACGCTTAAGTACTAAGAATTGGCTATTCTGAGAAAGAGAGAAGAAGAATACAGAGAGGAATTACAGGGAAACTTGAGAGAATTGAGAGAGACTTGTGAGAATTGTCTATAATTAGCAAGGATTATCTCAGTACTTGAAGGTATGTTCTATAACCTTATTATATATATATATATATATATGTTTACGGCATGAAGTTCAAGTTCTGTGATTCCATTATTTTTGTAATTATTATTATACAACTTGTTTATGGTAATTGTATATAATTATAATGTTAGAGTTGTATGTAATCAAGAAATTGGATACTAATTATGGTTAAAAAGGAAGAGAAGAATTAGCAGTACATGTTTTTATGTATATTTTTCATATGGCTTGTAAAAGTACCAAATATGGTGGTCAATTTGTATGTTAATTTGTAAATTGGGTCTTGATTATGCTAGTCCATTAAGAAACAAAGATAACGTAGTTTGAACGAAGTAATTTGGACAAGAATTGTGATCACAGTGATGATTTCTATGAAGGATGTTAAAAATTGAGTTTTTGTACGAAAACAAGAAATTTAAGGAATTAAATTAGTTTAAATTGGTGTTAATCGTTCTAAGTGGTTGAATATGTGAGGAAACATGTTTGTGATAGTTCTATAACAATTATATGTGTTAATTTCACTGTTTTGTGGGTGAAATTCGTGTTAGTTGGGCTAAAAACGGCTATTGTTCACCGATTTACATTACATTTGTGCACCAAGCGTTGATTCTTTGGTGCTAAAGCGAGCTTAAAAGCATGGCAATTGCCACGGTCCCTGAACTTATGTATGGCGCAACTACACCATACACTGATCTGAGGTAGTGGCTTCTGCTACTGCTGCAGACCTTGGATACCACTATACCTTAGTTTAATGATATGCTAATGTAACAAGCATGTAATGAAGAGACTAAAACAGAACCGTGTCATGTCATTGATAATTTCAAAGTTGTAAAAGGATTTATAAGTTATGAATGCGATATGTTAGGACTTAGTGTACACATTGAATGGTAAATAAGTGTTGTGAAGTTAACACTTAGAATTTCTGAAATATATATGGTAACATAAGACTTGTACTAAATTAACAAGTTTAGCTAGAAGTGGGTGTTATTTTTGAAGTGGATGTTAACATATCAAATAGATATTGTGATTCCACTAAAATGTGTAGGTGATCGTGAGTTGTAATTTATAGCTTACGCGCGAGGCAAGTTTCTAAACCTTATCTTTTTACATTGAGCAAGTTCTTACTCTAAACCTTAATTAAACGAATTCTTATATTCCTAATCATTATTTGAGCAAGCTATAACTTGAACTTTATTCAAATAAGTTTTGAATTCCAAGAGTTATTGATGTATTCTAATTTGTTTATTGTTAGATAAGTTTCTTTAATGTCATTCTTGTATTGTGAATGCAAATTATTGAATTCCAATTTCTAAAATCGAATTATTTTATTCCAATTACTTGACACAAGTTATTCTCATAATGAGCAAGTTTTACTTTCAGATTGCTATTACTTAATATATATTCAATAATTCTATATCTTATTTAATAAGATCATAGCCCTAACTTAAGGTTCTTCAAGCAAGGTTTATTGATATTCAATACTTATGCTTTGTAGTTGTTTCTAAGCATGAGTTTAATATATAGTTAGTTCGCTTACAATTATTCATTGTTCCATGTTATGTTGTTATTAAACAACTGTTGTGTTATCAAACCTTATTGATTCAACTAGTCCCCTAGATGATGATCGTTAAACTTTAAATTGCCCTTGAAAGCTTATCCAAACCAAACTTTCTTTGGTGAGGACTTGTACTCTAAAACTGAGAAGAACAACCCTATTATAGGGGATATGCAATGCGTTTAGATGTTTTTGCACAATACATTGTACGAAGGGTTGATCCCCCTAAGTACGTGAAGTCCCTACAATATAACTGTTAAGGTTAAAGTTGAAAGATTACTTATAACCGTGGACATAGTTCGTGGTCTTATGACCCTCAGATATATTTCATATTTCGATTCCAGTTTTTGGTTATCATTGATAGAGTACTATTCAGTCTTGATGAGCCTATTCATTGGCAGTTATTATTATCTTGTTGATTCATTGTTATATCTAGTGAGCATTTGTTTTGCTCACTCTTGTATAAATATAATTATTGCAGCTAATGTTGAGAAGGTAGATGAACCTTCAACTAGCAAAGGAAAGGGAAAAATGTGCAAGTGATGAAGAATTGTAATTTCATTTAATGTCACGATGTTGGATTTTATATTTAATGATGTAATGTAATTATTTTAATTCTGCACTTGATTGATGTTTAAGGCTAGACAACCTGGGAGGTTTTTTTTTATTAATGATGTAACCCTATTTAAAGGGAGGATTTATGATTTAACTTTATTATATTTGGGTAGATAGATATGAATGAATGGATAGTGAACACCAAATCTTGTGGGAATGAAGTACCTAGATTTGGGGGTGTCACAAAATTTGTACCTGAATATAATACTGAAATAATTCACCGAACCCAAATATCACACCGCTAAATCTCCTCAATTCGATCTATATAATTACCTAATCACACAAGACGACTAATTAAATTACTAACTTACAAAATTTATGAACTTTCTTTTTTTAATTTAACTGTTTCAACATTAGTTCATATATCCTCCAAAATTAAGACTATGTTCAATACATTTTGCTAATACAAAAGTATCATTTTAATTTATTATATATACTTAACATTCTAATAAAATAGATATAATTTTATTAATTCTTAAATAACCTATAATATTATTAATAAGTTGCTGACTCATAATACAATTATTATTATATATATTAATGTACCAAAGTTAGTGCTTAAAGTCTAGCTACAACATGTAATCATTATATATATATATATATATATATATGACCAATCAAATATATCAAGCACGGTATAGACATATTGTATTCAAAACACAATCATTAATTACCTTCAGAAGATGAGCATATGCTGAAATTTTAATAATATTGCTCTCAATTTTCTTTTTTTAAAAAAATTCACCTCCTTTGATCTCTCCCTTTTCCGCCTCTTCCTTTTTTTTTCCGCTTTCTGCAATATAGATCTTAGGGAAACCCTAATCTTAATATATTAGGATTACATTTATTATAATATTTTTTTTAAACCCAACAAATAAAATTGGGCTCAATTAGTTTAACAAACCCAACTTAAATAATTTAAGATTAGTTTGACCTAATTAGTATAAAGGCCCAAATTAATGTAATCACATACTTATTATATTCCACATAAACTAAATATAATTTGACCGAAACTGCCAAAGATAAGAAACGCCCAATTAAAATATTTAAAATCTAAATTTAAAAGTCATTTATTTTATTTTAATCTCTTTTTTTTGGGTATTACATCACCTTCCCCTTAAAAAGGATTCCGTCCCCAGAATCAAAAGAATAATAAAGATTTAATAAAAAGAGTAACAAAGATTTACCTGACATTAAAGAGGTGAGGATACTCTTGCCGAATAGTCTCTTACACCTCCCAAGTAGCTTCGCTCTCCGGATAATTTTAAGAAAAATAAAATTAATATTTAATTATTAACAAAATTCTGATTATTACATTTTTCTCCCCTTAAAAATAATTTCCTCCTCGGAATTCAAATAAGCTACAGAAAATTTTATTTTTATTTTTATGTACATGGCATAATTATTCATAACTTTAGTTAAGACGTAACATCACCCTTTGTAATGATCAAGCCTGGTACGTCCATCGGTCCTCACAATTATCCATGTACTTGTAAAAGATTCGTCAGCTACCGTATCAAGCCCCGTTAACATTCTTCGTTTTGCATTGTATTAAACCACATGCTCCACAGTTGGTACGGGTCCTCATCAATTTTCTTGATTTTCGTTCTTGTAAACGTACATACTCTTCGTAACATAATTTGAAAACACAAAATTTTCTCTTCATCTAAATACGATTCGAATACCCAAAACATTTAAAATTATTTTTAATTTGTAAATTATTTATGTTCCACACATGAAAAAAGTTAACAAATTATTTTTATTTAATTATACATAAATTCATGCAATACTCTAAGAGCATCAGATAAACAAAAAAACTTAAATTATATCACTAACTCTCACCAAGTCCTCAAGAGTTTCAAAATATCATAACCTCAAATCAAATTAGTTCTCAAATATGATTACACCAAAAAAAATATTACTACTAAAATCTCTTCATCACCATACCAAACACTAAATCATATATTCTACTATCTGAATAAGCAAACTATAACTATTCAAAATCTCTCATAATCAATTGAATTTCATCACTTACTATCTAATCATATAATAAATCAATCATCCCTTATTGCAAACCTTAATCCAATAAATTTCAATGTCTCCCCATATTATCACAAAGAAACTTCATAGAACATAACTCCAATATCCTACTAGAAAATAGCCACAAGATTGATCATTAACTCCAAATGATTAATCTAATTACCTCGAATATCAATAACTCAAATTACAAGAAATCCTTTATACTTCATAACATTCATTTTATCATAGTATGTCATCAATACACAAACCTCAAATTATCCACAAGCTTAACATAAATCAAAACCTAACTCAAATCAAATCCTCAATTCAACGATCATAATAATTGTCACAAAAAACATCTCTAACAAATAATTTTCCAAAATCAAATATTCGTCGATACAAATACTCACATTATGATCGCATCTCATATAAGATCATTTCTTATGTGTACAAAGTATAACTTTATTCTCCTTAATAATCCAATCACAATTTTAACTAATATTATTGCTCCAACGCATAACCATAATAATCTTAACAAATTATCTCACCTTTCTCAGATCAACTACAACTCGAAAAGAGCATGACACCTAATCAAAATCAAGACCAACCAAATAGAGAACAAAATCGAATCAACTCCTACGTCTACCAAGTGATTTACCCACAACTCATAGGTCAAACCTAAATAGGTTTTATACAAGAAAGAACCTAAGCTCTGATACCATCTCTATAACACCCCCTTCCCGAAAAGGAAAGGGAGGTCACGTGCAAAGCACAACAAACCTCAAAATAAGTAAACAGAGCACTAATAACTTTAAAATATTAATAGTAATATCCATCAATGAAGTACTAAATACAATTCTCCAACTAGAGTCAAAATAACCAAAATTAAAAATCGAAACAACCTATATGGTCAAAGACAACTCTCTCATCACACTAGCCCTGAATCACCCCTACAAACATGCCGGAAGAAAAACACAGCATGAGCTAATTGCTCAGTACGGATACAGATATACAACTGATATACGAAAACAACTGAGAAAAAATAATAAACAAAGCCTCAAGTGTAAATGTTGACGAAAATATAATCTCCAAAGATCTGAATGGAATATATCTGAATCAACAAGATTGATGAAAACAATAGAAGAATAAAGCAATAACGAACTGAAGTAACTAACTCAATGAATTGAACTGAACAGAAACAAAAAAAACTAAAACAACGAAATTATAGGCTGAATCAAATGGTTGGGTGTTATTTCATACCGAGTGAGCTCAGAAATATGTAAGGTTTTGTGAAAATCACAGCAGCAATCAAATTGAAAAAATTAGCGGAAGCAAAATAAAATCAAATTTTAAAATTTTGCACAAACCAATTACCCGGATCATCCTTTATGCATATTATTAATTAAACGAAGAATAAGAAGTTATGAAATCATACCCTTGTAGAAACGAGCTTCCTCAGGTACGAGTTCACCTCCTACTTCTCTACGATCTCCTTGAATCTCCGGATAGATTCCTTCCTTTGATCAATGTAAGCCACCCAAGTGTATGGCCTCTAGAGGTGATCCACCAAGGAAGAAGAATTTTCAAGAAGAAGGGTGTATTGGCTCAAACCCTAGTTTTTCCTATCTCTATAGAAAAAAGGCGTCTTTCTAACTATTGGAATTACGTATATCTGATATCTGATATAAGACTCCTCTTATAAAGATATCAGGTAACCCTATTAAAATAAGGTATTATTTATTTAATTAAACTCTTTTAATTAAATGGGCTCCCTAATCCTATTAGAGATAATTAATTAAACTCCTTTAACTAATTTTCCCTCTTAATCCTATTAGGAATAAATGAGAGTACTTATATTAAATTAATTCCTAAACTCTTTTAGAAATTAAAATAATAATAATTGTAATAATATTAATAAGACTCCTCTTATTAATTTATATTTAATATTTCTAAAATATTAAATAATAAATATTAAGCTATTTAATTTATTCTATCACCATAGTTTAAATTAAATATACTTAATATATTATTACGATTATGCCATTAACTTCTTAAATAATTATTCTTCCTTTTATGGTGTGACCCTTTAGGTTCTCCATATTAAACCGGTTGTGAATAAATCAATTAGAACGATTCTAATCTTAGTTAAATAAATAAATTAAATAAAGAATTTATTTAAATATATAATATTTAGTCTACAATAGGGATAAGCCCCCCTAGCGATCAACGACTTTCCAGATTATATAGATTTCAACATTAATCATAAGAGAACCTTTGAGTTAATAGTTACCGTAAAATTCAATCTTTCCACCATACAATGTCCCAATTAAATATAAGACATGGAATTACTGTCAAGTCTTATTTTATTTTATTATATGTATTTCGATTCCTAAATGCACAACTCCTAATGAATGCAAATTAGAAAATACTTTCTAATTTCATTCCACCTTGGCCAAGGATTCCTGGGTTATCATTTATCGAATCACATAGGATATTTCTCTTCTTTTACTAGAAATGGTAGATTCTTTATTGATCATTCATTATCTTCATATATAACTTATTACACCCAAGAATACCCTTTGATATACTCTAAGAGTCTTAAGGAATAAGTCAAAGTATAATTCATTATATATAAGATACTATGATGATCTCAAGTCTAAGGATCATTTGTACTACTATCACTACAGGAATTCCTATTGACAGACAAGTAAAACTCCATCAGGTATTCCTTAGCGAGTCACGTTCGGTGAACTTATTCTCTAATAAGCACCTACATACTTGATTTAGTGTCTCCACACAAATAATCATGAGATCAATCATCCTCATCCAATGAGCAAGCAACGTACGTACCAATCTATCCGGATTCATTAATCCCCTTTTTAGTAATCCATTGATTAGGAACATTTTTGTTTAAATCTATCTAAGAATTTAGATCTCATTAGCATGATCTCATCATGATTCTAAAAGCATTGCTTAAAACTATGGGTTTATCACATATTATTAAAACAGCACCATGTACATAATAAATGCCTTTAATAAATAATTCTTTTATTAATAAATAAATAAGATTGATTACAAAGTATATGCTTTATCATCATACATGATTGGCTTGTATGCATACTACTTTCAAACTCTCACTTGCACTAAAGCCAATCGACGTGGTATCTCATACCCATCTTCTCTAAGTGACGATCAAACTGTTGTTGTGTTAACGCTTTAGTAAATGGATCTGCAATATTGTCTTGAGAGTCCACACGCTCCAGGGTGACGTCTCCTCTTTTAATGATCTCTCTGATCGAATGAAATCGCCGCAACACATGCTTTGATACCACTGTAAGGTTTTGTGAAAATCAAAGCAGCAATCAAATTGCAATAATTAGTGGAAGCAAAATAAAATCAGATTTTAAAATTTTTCAGAAACCAATTACCCGGATCATCCTTTATGCATATTATTAATTAAACGAAGAATAAGAAGTTATGAAATCATACCCTTGTAGAAACGAGCTTCCTCAGGTACGAGTTCACCTCCTACTTCTCTACGATCTCCTTGAATCTCCGGATAGATTCCTTCCTTTGATCAATGTAAGCCACCCAAGTGTATGGCCTCTAGAGGTGATCCACCAAGGAAGAAGAATTTTCAAGAAGAAGGGTGTATTGGCTCAAACCCTAGTTTTTCCTATCTCTATAGAAAAAGGGGGCGTACTCTCTAACTATTGGAATTACGTATATCTGATATCTGATATAAGACTCCTCTTATAAAGATATCAGGTAACCCTATTAAAATAAGGTATTATTTATTTAATTAAACTCTTTTAATTAAATGGGCTCCCTAATCCTATTAGAGATAATTAATTAAACTCCTTTAACTAATTTTCCCTCTTAATCCTATTAGGAATAAATGAGAGTACTTATATTAAATTAATTCCTAAACTCTTTTAGAAATTAAAATAATAATAATTGTAATAATATTAATAAGACTCCTCTTATTAATTTATATTTAATATTTCTAAAATATTAAATAATAAATATTAAGCTATTTAATTTATTCTATCACCATAGTTTAAATTAAATATACTTAATATATTATTACGATTATGCCATTAACTTCTTAAATAATTATTCTTCCTTTTATGGTGTGACCCTTTAGGTTCTCCATATTAAATAGGTTGTGAATAAATCAATTAAGCGATTCTAATTTTAGTTAAATAAATAAATTAAATAAAGAATTTATTTAAATATATAATATTTAGTCTACAATAGGATAAGCCCCTAGCGATCAACGACTTTCCAGATTATATAGATTTCAACATTAATCATAAGAGAACCTTTGAGTTAATAATTCTTAGTAAAATTCAATCTTTCCACCATACAATGTCCCAATTAAATATAAGACATGGAATTCACTGTCAAGTCTTATTTTATTTTATTATATGTATTTCGATTCCTAAATGCACAACTCCTAATGAATGCAAATTAGAAAATACTTTCTAATTTCATTCCACCTTGGCCAAGGATTCCTGGGTTATCATTTATCGAATCACATAGGATATTTCTCTTCTTTTACTAGAAATGGTAGATTCTTTATTGATCATTCATTATCTTCATATATAACTTATTACACCCAAGCATACCCTTTGATATACTCTAAGAGTCTTAAGGAATAAGTCAAAGTATAATTCATTATATATAAGATACTATGATGATCTCAAGTCCAAGATCATTTGTACTACTATCACTACTGAGAATTCCTATTGATGCAAGTAAAACTCCATCAGGTATTCCTTAGCGAGTCACGTTCGGTGAACTTATTCTCTAATAAGCACCTACATACTTGCTTTAGTGTCTCCACCCAAATGATCATGAGATCAATCATCCTCATCCAATGAGCAAGCAACGTACGTACCAATCTATCCAGATTAACTAATCCCTTTTTTAGTAATCCATTGATTGGGAATATTTTAGTTTTAAGCTATCTAAGAATTTAGATCTCATTAGCATGATCTCATCATGATTCTAAAAGCATTGCTTAAAACTATGAGTTTATCACATATTATTAAAACAGCACCATGTACATAATAAATGCCTTTAATAAATAATTCTTTTATTAATAAATAAATAAGATTGATTACAAAGTATATGCTTTATCATCATACATGATTGGCTTGTATGCATACTACTTTCAAAATATACATTGCCACACAGGTAAGTCAAAATAATGCCACATAGGCAAATCAAATGATGCCACACAGACAACCAAAATAATGCCACTTAGGCAAATCACACATTGGACCGCGAATCTAAATGTATGCAAGTCGGATAGGTGTGTTTGGCACAAAATCACAAATTCGTAGAACAGAAAACTAGGATTAACCCATACGCCTCTCACAACAAAACACCAAATGGCCCACTACCTCCGGAGCCCAAAACGGAGACGTCGTGGACTGATCACACCGCCACGAAAAGTGTCATGTTTCTCGTGCCAAGACGACATGTCTGTGGTACCCCCACAGGTGGTTATAACTCAAGTATACCCTACGGTATATTCTAACAAAAATATCATATCACAATATATGCGATACAATATCCACAAAAATGGGGTTCTAATGTATATGTTGAACCAGATCAAATCATAATGTCTCCAAAAGAAGGTAACAACAAATATCGCTCTATAAATATCAAAATAAATATTAGACATGATAACCTAATTCAAAGAGTACAAATATGAGTCCAGTGTATCAACTCAAAAATGAAACAAATATATGAATTTCACAAGAAACAATTATGTGAAATAATAACAAAATTCGAAACAAGGAACAAAACAAACAAATAAAATTTAATAAGAGTATCGCCAAATTTTTTTTAGTATATGTACAAATTTTAATAGATGGAAAAGAGTTTAAATTACTCAATACAGCCAAAGTATCAATTATCAAATTTCCATTTAAGATTTCCAATAGGATTATAAGAAAATAAATGACGAGATATAACGAGATACAAAGAATGCAACCATAATCAAAGGAGTGGAGTACGGAATTCGTACCTGAATATAATACATGTAATACCTGAGAATTTCCACATATTATTAAATGAAATAATATTTATGTGAATATAAGTGTTATTAATTTGTGAGTTGGTTAATTCAATTGATTCGTATCAGATTAATGCGTATGAAGAAGTGTGAATTGACAATGAGAATTGTGAAATGCCTTGTGTGGCATAATGAAAAACGAGAAAATTCACTAAGCGAGTTAAACCGGGATTTAGGAAGGTAATCGTGTATGATCATGAGATTTTATATACGTAATCAATATGCTCGTAGACTTGTAGTAACACTTTTGTGGACATCAATGCATGTCGTGTAAAATAAGTATGGTGATAGGGGTTGTGACAACTCGAATTTTTATAAATTATTAAAATAAGAATTTAATAATTAAAATTTGTATTATGAGATGTTTTGAGTTTGAGTATGTATATATACGTGGTATATATGTTGAAATATATGATCGGGTGTGAAGAGAAATATATATTCATATATTGGGAAAGTGAGGTTTAATAGTTGAGTTAACTATTGAAGGAATTAAATTAATTTAGTAATTAATTTTAAATATTTATTGAATTAAATAAATATTTTAAATTTATTTATTTATTGAGATAAATAAATTATTGATAAAATTGTGGTGAATTAATTTAGTAACTAAATTGATTAATGTAAATTAAATTGAATAATGTTAATTTTATTTGAAGGATTTAATTTAAGAAAATAACTAAATTAAATCAATTGCTTAATATTTAAGAAAATAATTAAATTAAATAAAATGTTGTTTTGATCTAATTTATTAATTAAATTAGATATGTAAAGATTTATTAAGTATATTACAATGGGAATTATAATTATTATAATTATAAGTATGAGTTAATTAAATTAATTTAATGGTGTGACATGAAACTATATAATATAAAGATTATTAAAATAATCTAGTTTGGGGGATAGGTGGTAGCCAAACAAGGCCTTGTGGCCTTTGGCTTCATTGTAACTTTCGCTTTGTTGGTTTTGCTAACTGATATTCACGATTATCAGTTGGCTTATTTTTATTTCACGTAATCTTTTATAGCCTTAGAGCAGAGTTTAAAGAAGAGAGCTTGGAAGCAAGAGAGAGTTCTCTATGATTTTCTAGAGGAAGGAGGGAAATTCCTAAACCTAATCATCATCATCATCTTTTTTCTAGCAAATAATCAAAGGAACAAGGTATAATTTAATCTAGAGTAAACCCTTATTTTTGAAATTTTATTGCTAATTCATGTTGGATTGATATATATACATACATATATATATATATATATATATATATATATATATATATTTGTATATATGGATTATAAACTGATAATCATCATATATGAGTGATTGTTTGAGTATCAAACACGTGAAATTTGGTTTGTAGGAAGAAAAGTATATAATAGTGTTTATACATGAAAATTAGCTTTAGAAAGTACAAAATTTTATGCCCTATAAGTGTTATAATCTGTAAATTGAGGTTGGATTATGTTAATATGTAAAGAAACAAAAACGGTTTAGTTTGAATCATGTCAATTGGTTAAGAAACGAAGTCGTGGCGATCGAATTCGCTAAATGTGTTTAAAACATAAAAATAGAGTATGAACATGTGTTTTGGGTCAAATTTTAGGTTGGTTAATATTTTTATTAATTGTTATAAATCTAGTATGTTGTATTTCTATGAATTACGAATCCATAGAATCGAAAACGGACTAATTTGGATGTATTTAACTTAAGTTATGAAGATTAGTAGGAGAAAATGGTCAAAAATCGCAAAACACTGTAATCTGGGCGTAGCCAAGCGTGGCCGCGCATCCTAGGATGCTTGAGCCACGCAATTTGGAATTGCCAGTCGCCATGAAGGGCGTGGAAAAAAGCGCTGGCGCTTCATGTGTTCTGACTGTGACTATTTTGACCTACTTTGGTAAAACGGTCATAACATTTTCATACGAACTCTGATTGAGGTGATTCAAGATGATCTGGAACGAGGATGAATAGACCTACAACTTTTATTCTTTAAGTATTTCAATTTGAGGTCGGAAACAGGGGTCAAAATGGTCATTTGTAGGACTGTGGTGTTTTCGGAGGCAATCGGAGGGCGTCAGACATGCACGTATGCAAGTGTAATGCTCTTGATGATAAGAGATGTTGTTCTAAGTTATATAACATGAATATTACAAAGTATAATGATGCTTAACATTAATAAATGATATATTAGATAAGTTGTATACGCATACTAAGCACACACAAGAGAGCCAAATTGGGCGTGTGATGAATAAACGTCAAAACGCCGTGATAAGTGATAATGAACGTAAAAAAATGTTTTAAGTCTAATGAAATGAATATTATAAGATATGAAATGGGTTTCATATAAAACCAGTAATGATTCCTAGCAAGAATTAAACACTTAAATGAACTTCGAATATGAAAGATAGTGAGATATAAGTCGAAAGTTAACACAATCAAATTGAACAGTGTGTATCTATGATAGGAAGGGTTATGAGGCGTAGAGTAAAGTTTATATTACAACTACTATGTGTTGCTATGTGACTAATAGTTCATGCAAATGATTATATAATTGTGTAGGGCACGTGAAGTGTAGATGTCTGTAAGCTGTTAAACTGTTATTGGTAAACAACGGTCAAGGCAAGTCTTTCAGTTCTTATTTGCTATGTGAACTTGATGATTAATTGTTTTAAATCATTATTGCAAAGAGCGTGATGTGTTATATATATGTTAAAAGTATGAAATGTTAAAGTCAATTTATTACTATGTTGATTGATTAAAGCATGCTGATTGAGTAA
The DNA here is from genome assembly GCA_020205605.1 of Panax ginseng. Classification (NCBI taxonomy): domain Eukaryota; kingdom Viridiplantae; phylum Streptophyta; class Magnoliopsida; order Apiales; family Araliaceae; genus Panax; species Panax ginseng. Next base: position 57,126,597 of record CM035134.1, on the reverse strand, counting down.
GGACTCGATCTTTATACCTATTATATGAACTGTAACATGTATGTTATATGTTGAGCATGTTATTATGTTCTATGTGATGCATGAAAACTAATAGATTTTGCTGGGCTGTCGAGCTCAACCTTGCAAATAACCACTTTTGTACGTTAAAGATTTAAGGTGAGGTATGTGCTACTTGAAAGATATGAATTAGATGTGATACTTGAAGAATTATATACTTTGGCTGAGTTATCATTATTTGAACCATGTTTAAGGTTCCGAATAATGTATAAATGTTGAATTGTAATAACGTTTTGCGATGTAACCTATTATAGTATTAAAACGATTCTGAGATATTTAGATGTAAAGGTTAAAGGTTTTGGGAACGAGGATAGTTCGTAATAGAAAATTTTAATTATTCCGCAAATTTTAATGGTTGTATTATCGTTTAATGATGTAAAATTAGAGGTTGAATGTATTATTAACGACCGAAATCGAGAATTAAATTGTATGAATTTTGGGGTTATTACAGGGGTGGACACTGGCTTAAGCTAAACAAGTCTTAGCATCGTTGTCGATTTATGCAAGTGGCTTGTCCCCAAAGAATGACAACCTGGAGCAATTGCGCCTAATAGTCGATTGGAGAAAACTAATTTGTTTCACTTTGGAAATAAAAATAGAACATTTATGTGATGTGTGTGACATTAATAAACCATGAAATAAAGTGCGCAATTAAGTAATATTACTTGTTAATTGTTATATTAATTAATTGTTAATGGTTGCGGTAGAATATTGATAATGGAAATTAATTAATAATATGTGATTGCACTATGTCTATAGATATAATAAGAATTATATAAATTAATGGTTATGGAGATCTATAAATACATTAATCAAGGAAGGGGATAATTTATTAATATAATAAGGATTATATTGATTGTCATGGGCATATGAGCAATAATTAAAAATATAACTATATTATATAGTGTGGTGTGACATTTATGTGACTATATATTAAGTCTTATAAAATAATATTGTATGAGGCAATGTGATTAAACATATTGGAACTATATGTTATAAATACATTATGAAATATCTATGTGACAAAATGTATGTGGGTATATATTAAAATAATATACTATGAGCATATTGTAAACTATTATTTTAATAAAATATATCAGTGTGATAAAATGTACATGGATTATATGTATGTTACATTTCCATATTACATCTACTACCTTGAAACATTAATTACTATAATTGTAGTTATAGCTAATGTATGGTTGATATAATATAAGAATAAGGTTTGTGCATAAGTATAGTCTAAGTGTTGCTAGAATGCTGAGCATTTGAATTGTCCCAAATTAAGTGCCCCATTTACTCCTTCCTCAATCACATGGATCACATAAAGGATATGACCTATTTTATTTTCTTTCCTCCAAGCTTCGTAGCTAATGATCATGGGGGGAGTGGTGTTCATGATGCAAACCAACAACTAATTACCAACTCTTTCTTAACCTTCATGCAATCCTACACTCCATGGGTTTGATTCAATGGGAAAATACAATGTCTGGTTTTGTGTTTTTCTATAAATAGCAGCTACACTTCTTCATTTCTTGTTGCCAAAAATTATCTGTGAATTCCAAGTAAGAGTTAAAAGCATACAAATAATCTAAGAGCTTAGGAGTTCAAGTGGAGCAAGTTCCTTTCACAATTCAAAGGTATAATCCCATTCCTTGTTGCCATTTTTCAGAGTTCATAAGTATGGAAATTCAAATTCTTGAATTCATGGAATTGGATGTCAATGAAGTTAGGTAGGGGTTATATAGTTGTTATATGACCATATAAATATGTTTAAACTGATACATGAGTGTTTAGAATCAATTTCTTGGGTAAATTCTGTGTTTGGGCTAAATAGTTCTTGAAGGCACTGACTATTCTTGGCTCGAACTCAGGCTCAAGCAATTGGCCTTTTCTTGATTGATTACAATAAGTAAATATTAAATTGCTACCGATCTCTATTTTCAGTTGAAGTTCATGTTTTCAAATCTGATCAATGTTAGTTAATCGTTATGGCTTAAGATAGCATATAAACATATGTAAGAGGTATATACAAGTTAATTAACTCAATATGAACATGTTTTATTAGATTAGCATGATTAACGAAGGGGTGTAGTTAAAATGACTTTATGACTTTAGAAACAAACTTGATGAGTATGAATAACATGTTTATATACTGACCTTGCGAGCATATAGGTATGGCTTAGAAATGCATGAATAAACCATTTACTTGTGTTTATGTGATTAGTAAGGAAACATGAGCATGTTGAACCTACTAGTAAGCTTTGAATGTGAATATTGTCAAGATACGTTGAAGATCAGAATCTGATAATTGTGATCATGTTTGATGTTACTTTTAGACTCACTCATGTAGCATAAACGTATATATATACCATGCTTATGTGTAATATTTCAAATAAAGCATGAACGAAGCATATTTTCAACTAAAGCGGTGTTAGTTTCACATATGTGTTATGAATACTCACAAGCATGCCTAATATTAGTTTTATAACTATCTATTATGTTTAGAGAGCAAACATGATAGATTTTGTGGTTTCATGACCTTGAATAGCCTTAAATTGTTGAAATGATCAATTTAGAATTTTATTATAAAAGAAGGAACCTAGATTGACTTGAGAAGCATGGGAAAGCCTTTAACATGACAAGATAGATTATGTATGATTTTGTGTTCAAGTTCTAACAGAGAGATAAGGCAAAGAAATTGAGTCTTAGCATAATAGAGGATTCACAAGAATCGCTTGGCCGATCCTGTGCTTAGCCATGGCGCAATTGCTTGCGTCGATCTAAGTATCTGAGATGGTGAATTCTGATTTTTGGACAGTGAGTTGTATGGTTCCTAAAATGCTAGAGGTGGTTTAAAACCTACTGATGCTTGTATATGAGTGATGCTTAGATATTATATTGGTGTTGCCTCGTAATAGGAAGATCAATGAGAAATAGGACTTAACCTTGAGTGTTCTTAAATTACTTATGAAAATGACTAGGTGTTTGATCATTCTCAATCTATAATCTGATTTATACCATATATGCATACTATTGGGTAAATTCTATATACGCACAACACGCAAGTATACGTGGTCAGCAAGTAATATAATAGTGAGTAGAGTATCGTTCCCTCAGAGACAATTTAGTAAGAAATTTATCCTTATAATTATCAATTTCTTATTAATCCTAAATTTTATTAAACTATCCAATTCAATGATTAAAGTTTATAGAAACTAAATTATAAATATATGATCACAAAAATCAAAACTGGAATTTCAAACAATTAATGGAAAATTAGACTTATGATTTCACCTTAAGCTTCACTTTGATTTCTACACCTTTATTCCAATTCAACTCACTAACCCAATTTATTAATTAAGAACATGAATGTAGTACTAGCCACCTCTTGATGCACTAATACCGTATTAACTTAAATCCATAAATTAGATAGAAACAAGTTAAACACCTTAATCATCTAACTCACTATATCTCTATGTGAATTATAATTAAAGAAGGTTTAAGATTAAGTTCCCTATCTGATTACATGCAATGTCAAGCATATCTCTACCTTAACATTCATTAAGATTCTGCTATTCACAAAAGTCATGAACACATGCTATATTAACTAAGTCTAGATTCGTATATCCTCTCTCGATTCCATACAAATCCACAAAGAATTGTTGATCAGGAAATTCACAAATTCAAGCTCAAATTAATATAGATAAACTGGAAATTAGCTTATTGAACTAGAAATCAAAGTTTACAAAATCATCATTTCACTTAAGGATCCATCATAAGCCTAAAAAGGGAATTATTTCATCGTGAATGAAATAATAACTGAATAATTCAAAGAAAACATCTTTTTAATTACAAATATAAAACAAGATGAAGAATAAAGCAAAACACCTTTCATATAGCCTTAATCTATAATCGTCACGAAAATCTCTTTAAAATCTCCCTCCAAAGCTTGCTATGAAAAATCTGGAATTTTTCTCTGTAATATCCTTATGTGTCGTTTTTGATTCGTTGTTTTTTCAATAAATATCCCAGCACACAACTCTTAGCCGAAGTCCCATGCTATCCAATTGCTAACATTCAAGTCCCAGCAGAGTTCAAGGCAAGATAGGAGAGTCCAACAGTCGAGACACCCCGCCCTGACGGGCACCTATTCTGTAAACAAGTATTGAAGACCCCCCGCCCCGGCGGGGGTATATTCTGTAATCTGATTTTTCTTAACTCCATAACTTGCAACCAAAAATGCTCCAAATGACGTCCTTTCTTTGCTTCTTGCCACCTCAACCACCCTACACATAAAAGAACACGAAACAAGTAAAAACGAACACGGAAACACGAAATTAACAACGATTAAGCTTGAAATGAACATCAATTCGTGAATATAAATTCACTTATCACATGCTTGAATCATGTCAAGCTTGGTTAAAGACTGTGTTAGCTAATGAACATCTTGAACATATAATACGCTATAAATAGGATTCGAAAGTGTTGATTTCTTAACGTGAAAAAACTACGCTTAAGGCAAGTATCTGAACCCTACCTTATATTGTGCAAGTATTCTAACTCTTGCATTACTTTATTCAATGAATACCGTAAGAGTATCTAGACCTTATGTCTTTGAATACAAGTTATTTTATTTATTCTTTCAATTGAACAAGTATGTTTAAACTCTTGTACTATTATTCATGTTGAACTTGGTATTGTTCTTGAATATTGTAAAAGAGACGATGCCATTTGATTCGGCTAGACTATATGCATGTTATAAAAACTGTCCAAACTAATTGATTGTGCAGAAATCTTGAAAACTGAGTTGAACAACCCTTATGGTAAGGGGAGTGTATGTTGTTGGAAACCCAAACACATGAATGGTTTATTATTGTGGTGTTATGCATAACTTAGAGTATTGTAGACTGATCATCTATAATACTTAATTCTGTTGGGTTATTAGTTTAATATTGTTAACTCTAGTGGAGGTTCAATAGTCCTTAGTGACTGCTCAGTATAAATTGTTTATCCAGTTGGATACATTGATAGTCATTGAATTCATATATATCTATTAATTTATATTGAATTATCGTTCTTATTCCAAGAATTATTGATATTCATTATTCATGATATTTTTCTGAAACTGAACTATTTTAGAGATGATACTTCGATATTTCAAACTTATGTTATAAAACTCTTTACCCTTGTTGTATATTACTTGATGGGCAATTTGGGCTCATCCTTGCTTATTTAAAACCTTTCAATTAAGGAGGAATAGGGAGGTGTCTCTGGAACAGACAAGGGCAAGGGCAAGGCTACCGACTAGCTTGTCCCTTTTATGTTTAAGACTAATATGTTGTACTAAGACTATGTTCAGACTATGTTTAAACTTAAGTAGGATTATGTAATAGGTCTTTATTCGATACTATTATGTAATCTATTAAGTATTGTAGGTTGTGAGACTTGGGAGAATAATTATAATAAATCATTGTATATTATTCTAAATTAGATTTTCCATTGTGAATGTATGATTTTAGTTATTATGGTAATACTTTGAGCACGTGATGAACCAAATTCGAGTGACCAAGTGGAGGTCCGAATTTGGGGCGTCACAGGTTGGTATCAAAGCCGTAGTTTTAAACCTTAGGAGCGAGTGTCCTTAGATTATAACTCGGGAGAACTTAGAAGTTAGGAAGGAGATAAAACTCATGTAGAGTTTTCCTTGAGGGACTTAGTGTGTTATGATATGTAATTTCATTCTATACAATGAACTTATGTTTATTTAACATTCTGATAGAGTTGTTGTTTGTCTTGTCTTAAGTTGGTGATTGTAGGATGACTGACATGGGAGGACCTAGCCGAGTAGTAGAGGAGGAGTCGCGTGATATCCACGTAGTCTATAAGACACCCTTGATAGCAGAGCCTATTCAGAGGTGGAGTCCTCCATAGTCTGATATCATTATTCAATATATATATTGCGAGGAAAAAATCTATTTAGTGAAGGAATTATTACTCACTATATATCATTATTCAAAAGTTTTTTGCGAGGGATAAAATTGGTCGCTATCTTGTTTTAAATAAATTTTTTTGAATTAATTGTGGTAAATATAAATTATAATATAAATACATTAAATTTTTTATAATATTAAATTTATTTATAATAATTGTAATTTACAATATTACTTATAAAAGAGTTGTTTTTTTTAAAAAAATATTATCTGAATTTTATTTTTTGAACAGATGAGTCCTATCACTCACTTAAAATATATTCAGTCGAGCCCAAATCAGTACAAGGAAATTGGGTATTTCTAACAGAATTTATTCCATGGAAATTAAGTTATTTCATATGTAAAATTTCGTCAATTAAAAGTAAGTTTTTAATTACACAGGAGCAAAGAAGTAGCTGAGCGATTAAAAGAAAAAGAAAACTAATGCAGAACTCCATTGCTCTCTTCATCTCATCTACCTCTCCTTCGAGCCCTCAGTCCATCCCTCTCCCTCTCCTCTCTTCTCCCTCATATCCCTCTTCATCCTCATCCCTCCCCTCTTTCTTTCCCCTCTATATCTTCTCTCACTTTATCCCTAATTTTGAAATAAAAGCCCTAATTTTCGGAGGTGGCATTATTTTCTGGCGCTAGCGGCAGTTGATTTGTCCATCTTCTCCTCCATTGGGGTCTTACATTACATCTAATTAAAGGTTAGTCTTCAATTTGAGTATTATCGATTTTGTTCTCCGATTTGGATATGTTTATCATTGAATTGTGGTTTGTGTGCTGATTACTATTATGAGGCTCAAAATGTCAGTTTTTTGTATTGATGTTCATGTTTGAAATTATTCTACGCAGTTGGGGCATTGGATTTGACATAGAATATTGGGCGGATTCCCATGAAATTCTAAAATGGGTTTTCAATATTTTATTCTCATCTGAATTTTCTCAATCGGGGTTAACAAATTCTTGCCCATAACAGCTTTTTCTCAACTGTTATGACCAATAGTCAGCGATCAGATCAAGACTGAATAGTGACCAAACTAAACTTGTTATGTGTTCATACTTCCTCTAGTACTTAGCTTCGTGTTTGTGTGTTGGGGGACTTGAAAACCCATAAACGTAAGTGGGAATTGTTGTAAATACTGTAATTAGCTCCTAAATTTTGATGCTTATGGGAGATAGTTTTTTTAGGTATAATTAAAAGATGCCATGATAGGTTACTTTGAAGCTTCATTATTGTTGTTATTTATAGGATATAAAGCTCAGAATCTAGCTCCTATTGTTGTGCAGCTCCACATTTTACTTTGGAGTGAACAAACTGGAACATGATTTTATGCATTTAAGTTTAATTTAATCATGATTTTCTTACTCCTAGTTTGTTTCCACATATATAGAGCTAGCTCCCTGCAGATTGCCTGTTGACAGCAATTCCGGCACTAAGAATTTGAATCTATGCAATGTTAGTTGTCGATTAAATAATGTGTTTCTAGTTTTTAGAAAAATGCAAATTAAAAAGATGCTCCATACAACTGATTGTGAGGTAGTAAAAAAAATAATTAATATTTGAGAGAATGAATGATAAGTATAAAATATGTTATGTTTTTATCTCTTAATGTCTAGTCTTTTATACTTATTTGGCACCTAAATGTACTCACTGTTCTTATATTTTGATTTACGTTGCAAATGGAGCTATTAAATGAAAAATGAGTTATTTCCGCACTTTTGGATTGTTTTGAAATTAGTCCGTCCACTTGAAGCTCAATTTTGTCCTTCGTCCAACCAATATCTCTCAAAGCTCAAAGAAAGAAAGTTGTAGATCTATTTCTTAGCTTTCCGGATCATCTTGAAACGCCTAAATTAGAGCGCGGGTCAGAAAGTTATGACCATTTTACCGATGGACGTCGAAGCTGAAATTTTCAGATTGTTTGGCTTTTGGACAGATTGACCTCTGGGCCTTCGCTTGCACTTTGAATTATGTTAGAGTTTCCAAATGAGAATGTGGTCTTCTTGAAATTTTTAGTGGACTTCTCAAGCTTTCCGGAATGGTATGGTGAAAAAAAATTCAAGTTCATTTGGGCCTCCAAACATTGCTTTTTAGATAGCTGATCCGAATCCCGCATGGACTGGATTCCTGTTCGGACCAGTTGGAGTATTTGGGCCATAACTTGAGCTTCCAAACTCCAAATCAGGTGATTCAAAAGCCCAAATTCATTAGAAATCTAGGGCTACAACTTTACTTTTGTTCTTTGCCCAAGTCCAAAATCAGTGGTCTGCTGATTCAAAATTGTCTTACAAGGTGCTGATCAGTTTAGTTGTCAATTTTGGACTTTTAGAACATCACATGGGAACATTTTTGGGATGTTATTTGCCTTAGATGGCTGATGCACATGACCAAGATTATTTGTTGGATCTTGACTATCTTGTATACTTGAGTGCCTATAAATACCAAGTGAAGCTAAGGGGAATTAACACATTAATTCACACACCATTCTCCATCTTCTCCAAAATCTAGTGTATTTAGTAGGGAAAGTGGATCACCTCCATAGTGAGGTTGTTTTCCTCACCCCTTTTATAATTCAAGAAAGTATTCATTGGACTTATTATGTTAGGCTAGTTCCTTTATTCAGTTCGAAGGGGATGTTGAACCTTGTTTACAGGTAATGGTTTGATTAAGTATAAACTATTTATTCCTTCTTACATGAAGTTCATTCTTGATAATCTATTTTAACTGTTGAATGATATTTATTCTGATTGGTTTAATGTGATCAGTTAAGTCAATTTGATTAATCTCATCTGCTAGATTAAGGGACAATATTACGTGTAATTGATATTGTTCCTAATCATAAGTAGCAATTAGTGATATAATATTGTGGTCAATCTTTTGAGTATTTCTATGATTATCGAAAGACAAGTAAATAATCCGAGCTTGTGTGATTGTTGCTTGGATTAGTCTAATTCCCTAGTTCTTAATGCTGCTATTATATTAAATCTAGAGAGCTTGTTCTAGGTTATGTAATAGTTAGAATCTTGTGAAGATCTTATTTCATTAAGTGATAATCTAAGGGGAGTTTCGGATAGTAGAGCTTATTGCTATCTAGGGCTATTAATTTCATTGAACGATAAATATTGCTTTACTTAATTATTCTATTATTGTAAAAAGGTGATACTGAACCGGAAAAACTGAAATCTTTAATTCATTGGTAATTCTTATCACTTTAAATTCTATTCTTGTTAATTAGTGAAATCAAAATATAAACCCCCCTTTTGGTAAACAAAGCATAAAATAAGACTAATCATTCTCTGTGGGATCGACTCTTACTTGCACTGTTACATTATTATCTTTCACAGTAAGGTTTTATTTTTGGTTGCTCGCGACAACACACCAAATTTTGGCGCCGTTGCCGGGGACTGATTTTAGTTTATTTTTCTTTGTTATCATCTTTATTTGTTATTATTATTATTATTATTTTGTTTGTTGTACTCAGGTAATTTGAATTTCATTTGATTGTTTATGTCCAAAACTCGATCTACTAATCAAGGTGATTTAAAGTGTGATCCAGAAATAGAGAGAACCATTTATAGACTAAGGAAGGTAGCTTGGGAAAATTGTGAAGAGAAGGACACCATGGCAGAAACCCGAACTTTGAAGGAGCTTGCGGCCCCTACTTTGAATCAACAACCCTTATGCATAACCTTCCCTAATCTAGATGCTAATAGTCATTTTGAATTAAAATCTGGACTAATACATCTTTTACCTACTTTTCATGGTTTGGCAGGTGAAGACCCTCACAAACATTTGAAGGAATTTCATGTGGTATGCACAAGTATGAAGCCTACCGGAGTAACGGAAGAACAAATCAAGTTGAGAGCCTTTCCAGTTTCTCTAAAAGATTTGGCTAAGGATTGGTTGTACTATCTACCCTCTGGAAGTATCACAAAATGGGAAGAGATGAAAAGATTATTCTTAGAAAAATATTTTCCCGCCCAAGAAGCGATTGACATTCGAAAAGAAATCTGTGGTGTGAGGCAGAATAATGGAGAAACCCTACATGAGTATTGGGAACGTTTTAAGAAACTATGTGCAAGTTGCCCCCATCATCAAATTAGTGATCAACTCCTCATCCAATACTACTATAAAGGTCTTTTATCTACAGATAAGAGCATGATTGATTCTGCTAGTGGAGGAGCTCTGGTGGATAAGACTCCCGAGGTTGCAAGAAATCTCATTGCAAATATGGCAGCTAATTCTCAACAATTTGGCAGTTGACTTGATTTCTCACCTAGGAATGTGAATGAGGTAAAAGTTTCTGCTAGTGAACAACAAATTGCAAGTCTAACTTCTCTTGTTCGTCAAATGGCTATAGGAAACATACCAACAGCAAAGGCTTGTGTTATTTATTTGTTAACAAATCATAATACAGATGCATGCCCAACACTACAAGAGGATGATACTATGCAACATGCAAATGCAGTGGGGAATTATCAAGGACATTCCCAGCGAAAATATGATCCCTACTCTAACACTTACAATTCCGGATGGAGGGATCATCCCAATTTGAGCTATGGAGGTACTAGGCCACCAGTGCAAGGTGTTTTCCCAAATGGGTAGCAAAGTTTTCAACCAGCTCAACCACAGTACCAACGTAGACAAACTGCTCCTCTTAATTCTGGAACATCTCTTGAGGACATGTTCAAGGCATTCATGAATCAAACACAACAATTCCAGCAAGAGACAAGGACTTCCATCCATAATCTAGAAAATCAAATGAGTCAACTTGCTACGACAGTTGGTCGATTGGACTCTCAAAGTTCAGGGAAGCTACCTTCTCAAACTATTGTCAATCCGAGAGAGAATACATGTGCCATAACTTTGAGGAGAGGAAAACAATTGGAAGCACCAAAAGCTACTGGTGAATTTGAGGAAGATAAGGCTAAGGAGGATGCAGAAATATCAAAGGTAAAACCTAACACTCCTATTCAGTTAAAGACTAATCCTTTGCCTTTTCCTCCCAGGAATCCCAAAACTTCAAAGAAGGATGAGCAAGAGAAAGAAATTCTAGAAACTTTCAAGAAGGTAGAGGTGAATATTCCTTTACTAGATGCAATTAAGCAAGTGCCTAGGTATGCAAAATTTTTGAAAGAATTATGCACTAATAAAAGAAAATTGAAAAATGATGAAAGAGTCATTGTTGGTGAGAATGTATCAGCAGTCCTTCAAAGAAAAATGCCCCCTAAATGTAAAGATCCAGGCATGTTTACAATTCCATGTAGAATAGGTAATACCAGATTTGAGAAAGCTATGCTAGATTTAGGAGCTTCAATTAATGTCATGCCATTATCTAATTTTGCTTCTTTAAATCTAGGTCCTTTGAAACAAACTGGTGTTATTATTCAATTGGCTGATCGTACTAACACTTACCCCTAAGGGGTAATTGAAGATGTCTTAGTGCAGGTGAATGAACTAATCTTTCCTATAGATTTTTACATAGTGGATATGGATGATGATAAATCCCCAAATCCTGCACATATACTTTTAGGGAGGCCATTCTTAAAAATAGCAAGGACTATGATTGATGTGCACAATGGAACCTTAACCATGGAGTTTGATGGTGAATAGATACAATTCAACATATATAAGACCCCAACTTTTATGAATAAAGATTAATTTTATCTAAATATCATTTTTGAATATTATGGTGTGGAGTTGATATAATGTTATAGTTGTGGGTAATATTTATAAATTTTGCAAAGTAAGCAAGTTGTTATAAAATATTCGTTTGGTCGGGGAATATTCTTTTTGTCGAGGAATATTCGTACGACGACACAATCATTGGTGGACCCCACAAAGGAATTATTGTCAGAGTTAGAAAATGACAAAAATATTTTTATGAAAATAACGGCGAAAGTGTTACCGTTAACACTATTGGAATACTCGGTGGTTAAAATACAATGAATACACGTTATTGCATGTAGTAGCACACCGGTGATCGCATAAAGTATTTTGAATTATTGATTCTTACGTAAGAAGGCACTTACTCAATAATTGTTACGAAGAATTACTATTTTATATTTTATTTTATTGATTCAATAATTGCTACGTTGATATTTTGATTGATAATTGTCATTACACAAAGATTTCAAATTATCAAATTAATAATTCATTTAAATATATTATTATAATATTATATTATAGTAGTATGATGTGATTATATGATAGTGTGTTTTTTATAATTTGAATGGTAACATTATTATAGTAAATTCATGGTATAAAAGTAAAATGAGGTAGAAGAGAACAAATTAAATTTGAATTTTGATGATGTAAGCGATGATGTCATCGGAACGATGAGGTAAGCAATGATGTCATCGGAAGGATGATGTAAACAATGATGTCATATGATCGATGATGTAAGCAATGATGTCATATGATCGATGATGTAAGCGATGATGTCATAAATTATGGCGAAAAGACTATTTTACCCTTACTCTACCAAGCTTATAAATAGAAGCTCATTCCTTCATTATTTTTCACAAATTCACTAAAGCTATAGAGCGAGAAAGAATAGAGAGAATAAGAGAGAAAGAAGAAGAATCTTCTTATACTTACAATATTGCGGTATCGATTTCCTACTAAGGTAAGGGTATTATTTCTTTTGTATTCATGAAGAGAACTTCTGTTATTCCATTCTTTATTATTCTGCTGGAATAACCTGTATACGCGGACTACCCTATACTTGGTGAATTCTTTTGTTTTCCATTCTTTATTATTATGTTGGAATAACCTGTCTATGCGAAGTGCTGCATACATGGTGAAATTCTTCTATTATTCTATTCTTTATCATTCTGTTGGGATAGCCTATATGTGCTTTACGCATGACCTGGTTCCATTATTTATCATTCTGTTGGAACATCCCATGCGTGCTTTTACGCATTTAATGACTGGTTCCATTATTTATTATTCTGTTGGAATATCATGTTTGTGCGTTACGCATTGAATTTGGTTCCATTATTTATTATTTCGTTAGAATATCCTCACATGCAGACGTTATATACGACTGGTTCCATTATTTATTATTCTGTTGGAATAACCTATTTGTGCGGTCTATCGCATGCTTGGTGATTTCTTTTGTCATTCCATTCTTTATTATACTCAGTTGGTTAAAGTTTTGATTTCTATACTCCATGAAATTAGTGAAATATCCTTGATATTTGCGCTTCATCCAGTATCTTTTCATGGAAATATTCTTCTGAGCATTCTTGAATTTTACTCTATAAAAAGGTATCATGTTGACAATTTGGACGTTATTGGTTCCTAGATAAAATAATTCTTGAACTTGTTTTATTGAATTCTTATATTATTGTCATCATCCTCATGCTTATATTGTGATGAAAGTCATCTTTGGCTTACGTGCATAGATGGACTTGGTATGATTATGACCAGGGATTATTCAGTATAATCATGATCGTAATGTAATGAATGATGTGGTAAAAATCCTCATTGGCCTGTAGTGCATTGATGGACAGTTGTTGAGATGAACATAATCAACTGGTGATAATAATGAATATCCTTGGCTCGTAGTGCATGGATAATTCAGTGATGTGGTTTATTTATTAAGCTAAGTCTCAGCGATAAAATTGATGGTAACTATTAAATCATAGAAGATAGTAGATATCATGCTCTACTTGACTCTTCTAATGGATTATTTGTTTCGATGCAGTTAAACTTGTTGTCTATTATATTCTATCAGTTTAATACTGTTAAGGCTAATGATAATTTATTTGCATTATCTTAGTCATAATATTTCTTACTAGGCTAGTTGAGCTCACCCCTTTTCTTTCATTTTTCTCTTCAGGAAATGAGAATATAGCCGGGACTAGTCGGGGAACAGAGTGACGGTCCAGATGGGTTTCTTAGTAGTCCTCACTATTATATGAAATAGTGTGATAATAATTCGTATTTAAACTCTCAGCATATGTTTTGTCGTATTTACACGACAGTTGTATTAATTATGTTGTATTTGAATTTTGTACCATGTATTTGACGACTCAAAATGGGTGATGTATACCAATTTTGGGGGCGTCACAGTTGCTATCAAAGCTTAGGGATATGATCCCTGGCTAAGATGTGAGACTAGAACTAGGAGGGGAGAGACGGGTAATTCCTTCGCTAGTATGACCTACCTAAGCTTATTTGTTATTTAATTAATCGGTCAGAGTATAGGGATGATATGTGGCATGTCAATTAACCCTTATTTTGTGGCAGTATTTCAAAATGACATCCGAGAGTGTTGAGATAAGCAATGGAGCACATGAGATCGTTGAGTCACCAACGATCAATTCCTAGGATAATGTGCATCAAGAAGGCCATAATCCTCAAATAAACAACAATACCGATCAAATGATGAACGATTGGATGTTCAGAAGCTTTATGCAATTCATGCAACATCAGGCGAGAGCGGCTCCTGTCCAAAATGTAGGAGGAAACATTGACAACTCTCGGACGGTCATCGCTAAGCAGTTCAAGGAGCTGGGACCACCGGAGTTTATTGGAGAGCCAAAACCACTTAAGGCAGAGACGTGGATAAAGCAGATCACCAAGATATTTGATGTCTTGGGATGCTCCAGGAGCAAAGGTTCCCTTGCCACCTTCATGTTATGAGGCGAGGTAGATTCTTGGTGGGAATGGGAACGTAAAAGCGTACTCAACTCTTGCATTTGAAGATGACTTAGGATAAGTTCAAGAGCTCATTCAACGACAAGTACTTTCCGAAAGTATTCGTCCCATGAAAGAGGTAGAGTTCATTAAATTGGAGCAAAACAACATGACCGTGTCGCAGTACGAAGCCAAGTTTGTTGAGTTGTCCCGGTTTGCGTCCCACTTAGTTGATAACGAGGAGAGAATGACACGGATGTTTCTAAGAGGTTTGAAACCCGAGATACGTCAATACCTTATCTCTCAAAAACTATGTTTGTATTCTGATGTTGTAAATAGGGCTCAGTTATTGGAGCGCGATAATGAGTTAACCCAACCAAGAGAGAGCAGCCGACAAGTCGATTATACCAGTGGTAGTAGTCATCGAAGCGGTGACAACAAACGTGGAGGAAATCAACATGCCAAAAATTGTAACCACTTCGGTGGTAATCATGGCCAAGATAATAGAAGCGGAAATTTCAAGAAGAGGAGATTTAATAATAATGGAAAGATGTCAGCACCAACACGTGTTGTTAAAGAAGGAGAACGACCACCGGTCGTATGTTTCAAATGCGGACAGGAGGGACACATCAGTCTAAACTGTACGCAGCAGTTCAAAGCATGTTACAATTATGGAAAAGAAAGTCACCCAGCCCGATTTTGCCGTGCACCAAAGTCAAGTCCAAATTGGGATGGAGGCATCAAAAGCGGTCCTGCATAAGACAAAAACCATGTAGTTCAAGGAGAGCGTTTGTCGTAACCTCCCAGCGAGGAATCGAGCGAGGTGATCACGGGTAAGCTAATCATAAACTCTAGCGAAGTTTATACCTTATTTGATCTGGGTTCTAGCCATTCTTTTATTTCTCTCTACTTACATTTGAACGTTTAAATTTGACTCCGGAGAAATTAGACTTTGACTTATCTGTTGAAACTCCGTTGGGGGAAACCTTTATTACTGATAAGTGGTATTTTTACCTACTTATTGAATACCAATTCATGCGAATTGTGCCCATCTCAAGTATATTTTATTATGTTTTAGTTGCATTTCACGTTATTTTGCATTACATTTACTTAAAACTCCTTTTGGTGAATAAGTGCAGGAATCGGCTTAATTTTGGTGGTATTAGAGGGCACGAGGCGAATGGATGCGTGAAGACGAGACTTAAATGAGGATGTGCATGGAATGGAGGTACAATGAAGCATGAAGACTAAGCAAACAAGAGGATCAAGCATGAAAGAGCAAGTAGCAGCAGCAGCAACATAACAGAAACAAAACCAGAACCAGAACTTGCGGCAAAGAAGTCGCGTGGCAGCATAATGACTTGGGGGGAGCGTGCCACGCGCGGATAAATTTGGACATGGGAACTTCTGTAAGTCTCGGCGCCTTAGCATGAGTGATATCTTAGAGGAGCGCATTTAGCGTGCGATGTTGAAGTTGTGCACTTGTTTTAATTTTAATTTTTAATTAAATGATTTGTATTTGGTTTTAAACGATTCTAACTGGTGTCAGACGTACACTTGATAACTTTTAGCATATTTTCATCATAGAAACTAGGGTTTTACACTTTGGGAGAGATTTCAATGTAGAACGAAGCCAAAACGTCTACTTCTCCAATTCTTCTTGGAATTCTCTGTCATTGTGGATTTTTATTATTATCTACTGGATTTCTATGAGGATTTAAACGTTGATCATTAATTTCTATTTAGCGATTGGGTTTGATCGTTCTATCTTTCTTATTTTAATTGTTTGCTTATTGATCATGTTTAGCGTTGATCCCATAATGGCTTTTGGTTCAGTCTTGAACTAAACTCCATTATGGGATTCTAACAGATTTTAATATTTAGTTTGGTTGTATGCTTAAATGCTAGAGATGTTTTGCATATCATATGGAATATCTGTCATGATTGTTTTACATGCATGAATGCCTGATCAACATTTATCTTAGTATTTGTATGGAATTGACAATGAACATGCAAGTATGGATTGTAATCATGATAGCATGCGAATATGGGGTTGTTGTTTATGGCTTGCGTATTTTGTGAACCAGATAGACATATACTGTTTCACCGTATGAGCTAGAATAAGGGATTGAGCTTAAAATCAATATAATTTCAATTTCACATAGACATATAGTGATATCGGTTGTATTCGTGATTACATAGAGTCTAACATCTGTAGATGTTGTGTAAGTAGGTTATACTGCATTGAAAAATGGTTATAACTTTATTCGTGCTCTTGGCTATTTTCTTGTGATGTGTGAACATTTCTTGCATGATAGTGGCGATTAGATGAAATATTAAATGAAGTTAGGGTCCCATTATTTCCAGATTATATTTATTCCATTTGTATTGTTATTTCTAGTTTGTTAATCACAATTAGTTCAATTCAACAATTTTAGTCATTAGTCTAAGCATATAAATTTGGTGAGTTAATTGATGCATTATAGTTTAAATTTAACAACTTTCTCTATGGGATCGATACTCTACTTACTTTGTATTACTTGTTGACCAGTGTATGCTTGCATGAGTTAAAGCTCTTTTATTAGAACTATAAAAAAATGACAAGTTTTTAGCGCGAATTCTTAGGAAAAGGCGTTAATTTAGATAATTATCATCAGTTTAAAGCTAAATTGTATGACTTAGACAATTCTGATCGTTTCTTATTTCTATTTTTGTTTCATTTTTGGTTGCAGGTACTTGTAGATTTTTATGCACACAAGATCATCCAACTCAGAAATAACACCAACACAGGACAATATAAACGGAAGAGGTTGGAAAGCGAGTGTACGAAGAAATTTGCAAGCACAGTTAGATAGTACAACATCCAGAATGGCGGAAGAACAGAGACTTGAGCTCAGAGAAGAGCATCGGGCTCTGAGGGAGTACTCCATGCCAAACATAAACAGACTACAATCGAGCATAGTCAGACCGGCGATAGCAGGAAATACCTTTGAAATCAAACCGGGCACTACTCAGATGGTGCAGAACTCAGTACAGTTTGGGGTTGCTGCTACGGATGATCCAAAAGAACACCTATTGAGCTTCATCAAGATCTGCGACACATTCAGATACAACGGTGTGATGGAGGATGCCATCAGACTACGACTATTCCTATTTTCATTGCGGGATAAGGCTCGAAGTTGGCTACATTCTTTACCGTCAGGGTCAATAACTACATGGGAGGATTTAGCACAGAAATTTTTAGCTAAGTTCTTCCCAATGGCCAAGACTGCGAAGATGAGGATAGCTATCTCTCAGTTTGACCAGCAGCAGGGTAAGTCCTTATATGAGGCATGGGAACGATACAAAGAGATGCTTAGAAAATGTCCGCATCACGGTATGCCAAACTGGATGGTGATAAATTCCTTTTACAATGGGTTAGGATGGTAGTCGAGACCGATTGTGGATGCAGCCGCAGGAGGGGCATTATGGGCAAAGAGCTATGACAAGGCCTACACGCTCATCGAGACTATGGCTGCGAATGATTATCAGAATCCTACAGCTCGGATGCCATAGCCCAAGGTTGCAGGTGTGTTGGAGGTAGATGCGATTAAACAGTTGTCGGCACAGATGGCAACCATGGCTAAGAAGAATGACACTTTGGCAAAGAGCAAAGTGAAAACAGTTGCCTTCGTCTGTGAGATTTGTGCGGGGTCACACTCCACGGATCAATGTGTTATCAGCTCAGAGTCAGTACAGTATGTGAGCAACTATAGAAAAGACCAAGGTCAATTTCAGAACACATACCACCCCAACAACCGAAATCACCCGAATTTTAGTTGGTCTAACAACCAAGGACAACAACAAAATCAGTTTCAGCCAAACCAACAATTTCAGCCATATTCATCTCTACCATAGTTTGCACCAAAACCACCGTTTCCACCAGGATTCTCGCAACAACAACAACACCACACTCCAGCTGTACCACAATTAGAAAAGAAATAAAAAATGGAGGAGATGATGTTGAAATACATGGCAAACACTGAAGTCATGATCAAAAGCCAAGCAGTGGCTATCAAGATTCTTGAGACTCAGATGGGGCAGATGGCGAGCATGTTTAATAATAGGCCCCAAGGTTCATTGCCAAGTAACACTGAGACAAATCCAAGAAGAGACGGGAATGAGCAGTGTCAAGCAATCACATTGGGATCTGGGAAAGACTTGACAGACATCGCAGAATTGCAGCGCCCGTAGCGTTAATTCTGAGGGGACATCACGCGGCCGCGCGAGGCAGAACAGTTGAATGTTGATGAAGAAAAGTTGGAAAAATCTGAGGTTCAGCAGGAAGAGAAGAACAAAGCAGGTTCAGAAGAGAAGGTCCAGAGTCCAGTACAACCAATGCACCCTCAAGTACCATATCCGCAGAGGTTAGTTAAGAAAAAAGAAGACAAACAGTTCAGTAAGTTTCTGGAGGTGTTCAAAAAGCTGCAGATCAACATACCTTTCGCTGAGGCATTGGAACAAATGCCAAGCTATGCAAAGTTTATGAAAGGTATATTGTCAAGGAAGAGGAGACTAGATGAGTTTGAAACGGTAGCCTTGACAGAGGAATGCAG
This sequence comes from Panax ginseng, assembly GCA_020205605.1. Classification (NCBI taxonomy): domain Eukaryota; kingdom Viridiplantae; phylum Streptophyta; class Magnoliopsida; order Apiales; family Araliaceae; genus Panax; species Panax ginseng. The sequence goes on along the minus strand of CM035134.1, from coordinate 57,107,320 downwards.
TGCAGTGCTCCAACGCAAAATACCTCCAAAGCTGAAAGATCCAGGCAGCTTCACAATTCCGTGCACAATAGGGAAAATGAGCTTTAGTAAGTGCTTGTGTGATTTGGGGGTAAGTATAAACTTGATATCGTTGTCAGTGTTCAATCAGTTGGGACTATCGGCTCCAAGACTGACAAACATATCACCACAGCTAGCTGACAGATCCATTACGTATCCATGGGGAATTGTTGAAGATGTGTTGGTAAAGGTGGACAAGTTCATTTTTCCGGCTGACTTCATCATTCTAGACTATGAAGAGGACAAAAGCATACCAATCATACTAGGGAGACCATTCTTAGCCACGGGCAGGACTTCAATCGATGTGCAAAAGGGGGAATTAACGATGCGTGTACATGATCAAGAGGTCACATTTAATGTCTTTAAGGCGATAAAGTTCCCATCGAATGAAGAAGAATGCTTCTTGGTTGACTTGGTGGATTGGGGTCTAAAGGATGAAATACAAAAACCGAGAAATTATGGACCATTGAACTATGTAACGGGCAAAAATTCAGGGTCGAAAGTGGAACCGTTGACTGAAGCTGAGGTCATTAAATTTTGGGGTGCGGTGGTCAATAAGGAAGGCACCTTGATTCTTGATGTGACGTGAGATTCAGAGATAGTCGAGCTAATTGACTATAACCTAGCGCTGGATGGGAGGCAACCCATTATTTCTACCACCATTGACTTTTTAGTTGTTTATTTTGAATTATTTTTGTTAGTATATCTCATTCATTTTTACTAGGCTATTAGATTTTCATGCTTAAGTGCGTAGCAAGAATTGCTTTGCAAATATTTGCAAGATGAGTAGCATTATAAGGCCGCTAATTCATGTCTTAACAAGGAGCATTAATGTCATGTAGGAACAAGCAGTGGAACGTATTACTAAGAGGCAGAGAAAAATTGAACTTGAGCATTGCAGACATGAGGAGCGCGCGACCGCGAGGTCTATGTAGTACAAACTCGTGCACCCGCGCATCAAGCCACTCAGAACACATGTCATTCTGCAAGTCTCGTACCCGCGCGCCAAGCTCACTACACACTCGCGCGGCCGCGCGCGACACCGAATCAAGTCAGATGTGAACATTTTTAAAAAAGAGTTTTGGACCATTTGGACTCTCATTTGAGCTAATAACAGACGCGAAACTCTCTCCCTCTCCATAACTCACGTCTCTATCTCTCTATCAGTTACAGATTGAAGCCGTATATCTCTCCATCAAATCTCCACGACTCTCTCCACGTTCAAAGCTCAACCACTTTTCATCTTCTCTATAAAGCTAGGGTTCCCAATTGGGTTGGCATAAACAAGCATGAAGGTTATCAATTCTAAAATTTTCATTCTCTCTCAGTAAGTTCATCTGCACTTTTAATCAACTATCTGCAAATGGGTCCGAAGAGAGCACGACCATCTTCATCTTCCTCATCCTCCTCCAGCAGTCACGAGGAGGACATTGTCGACCACACCAAGTTCTTGTGTCTAGAAGCCCAGCAGGAGTACTACTGCATTGTAGCGAAGACATTTATCAAGGAAAGAGGATTCGCACACGAAGGCGTGACGACTGACTCTGGCTATGATCCGAGAGCGAGGTTGGGGTGGATTGACTGCCTCACCCACACCCATTCCGATGAGCATAGTCCAAGAGTTCTATGCCAATGCCAAAGTCACCATGAACGATACCTCTATGGTTCGTGGTGTCGAGATAGACTACAGACCCTCCGCCATCCGAAATGTGCTAAGAATCACCGCAAGACCACCAATAGGGGCAGCCACTTGGATCACAGGGGCACATCTTGAAACGGATTTGGATCTTGTTATCACTGAGTTGTGCGTGCCAGGCACGAAGTGGACTTACAAAGTTGGCATGACCCGACCTCGCGATATTCCCAAAGAATCAAGATGAATCGATATGCAAGGCGTGGAAATGCATTCATTTGTGCCAAAGCTATTACCTTCATCGCATCGAAGACTAGATCACAATGAAAGGGCCATAATACTGTAGGGCATAATTACTCGAGAGTACATTGATGTAAGTTATTTGATTCATAAAAATATTGTGAAGTATCTGAAGGGAACTACCACTGGGAGCATTCCACACGCTTGATGGTAGGCTACTTATATCATCTTGTCGAAGGTGCAATTGGGGCAACGAGCAAATGCAATATCTAAGCCAGGACATCACCCATGCCACCATTGCAATATTTGAAGACTGGGCAGGTGGTGAACCACACCCGCGTGGACGAGGATTAATTTTATGGCCTACTTTCCCAGAGCCATCGCAGCAGCCCCCTCAGACAGATGAGGCAGGCCTGTCCACCCGAGCACATCACGTTCCTAGCAATCTACAGTTCCGAAGGTTGGAGCACAAAGTCGACGCCATGTATGACAATCTCAGAATGTTTGCTACGGGCCTCACAAGGGCCTTGGCCGAAGCCTTCGCGCAGCAAGGAACAATGCTAGAGTGGCCTCAGTTTGGGACATCCATGCCGTATCCACCACCAGATTCACCACCCGAGGAGGGTGGTCAAGCCGATCATTAGGGGAGTTTTCTATACCCTTTACCTTCATTCAATGGGGACATTGAATATTTTATGTTTGGGGATATTGGAGGTCATAGCATAGTAGTTTAGTTTTATTTAATTATTGCATGTTTAGTTAATTTTGCATGTTTATGTGTTTAGTTAAATTTTTGCAGAATTTTTAAATTTTTATTCATTATTGATTGTGATAGTATGTTTTAGTTGCATATCTCACACAAATTCTTTCTTAATAGAAATTTTTGCCTAGCCAATGATGATAGTGAATTGTGATAGATTTGAGAATATTTGGGATAACATGAGCTGAGATATAATGTTTTACACGATGAGATTCATGTTGCTGTTTAAAAGCTTTCGGTATGCACAAACGTGCTCATAATCACTTGTAGGTTTAAGAAGTGTGTGTTGCATTGCTTTATAGAACATGTAGTTTTAAAAAGAGAAATATATGGAAAGTGTTGTAGACTGTATATGCCATTGACATACAAATTTTGGGAAAACATGGGTATGCTATGTATAAAAAAAATATCAAATAGCAATAACGTGGCTAGTCTTAATTTCGGGGGAATACAGCTACTTGAGTAAAATGCGCTTGGGGGATTGTCTCTACACTAGCGCCCTAAGGTCTTTCAGGTCTGGGAGTCGTTGGTTGAAAGCTCGCTAAGGGGTAGCAGTGTGCCTAATGGATTGAGACATTGCACAGTCATGTGAAAAAAAAAAGAAAAAAAAGAGAGAAAAAGAAAAGAAAAATAGCAATAAACACCGCGGGAAAGTGCGTAAATCCCCTCGTGAGTAGCAATAGAGCAATAAACCCATTGTTGAACCTTAGTTTGTGTTGATATGTTGAAACAGTCTGCGTTACATGAATGTACATGAGTCTTGCGTTAGACTATAATTTTCTGTTTGGAGCATTGTAGCATATGTATTCTTTGCTTAGATCAAGTTTTGGTGAACACCACACACACACAGCATTTCTATAGTATATATGATATTATCTGAGTGTATGAGGTTATGTCTATAGTTTGGTTTGAAATTATATTCTTGGATCTCGATGATTCACTGAGGTAATTTGGGCTGAAAATCTGTTATGGCTGGGATTATGTGAGACTAGTTTGCATCATAGAGTAGTTGCATAGTTTGGTAGTTACATTTTCATTGTTCATTAGTATGCATTGCTTGTGGGCAAGCAACAGTTCAAATTTGGGGGTATTTGATAAGTGGTATTTTTACCTACTTATTGAATACAAATTCATGCGAATTGTGCCCATCTCAAGTACATTTTATTATGTTTTAGTTGCATTTCACTTTATTTTGCATTGCATTTACTTAAAACTCCTTTTGGTGAATAAGTGCGGGAATCGGCTTAATTTTTGTGGTATTAGAGGGCACGAGGCGAATGGATGCGTGAAGATGAGACTTAAACGAGGATGTGCATGGCATGGAGGTACAATGAAGCATGGAGACTAAGCGAACAAGAGGATCAAGCATGAAAGAGCAAGTAGCAATGAACAACATAATGTAAACAAAACCGAACTGCGAACTTGCAGGCAAAGAAGTCGGCCGCCTTGCGGCATAATAAGCTTGGGAGCGCTGGCGCGCGCACGAGGACTCCTCAGTGGACATGGGAACTTTCTCTGAGCCTCGTGCCCGCGTGAAGTGATATACTAGAGAAGAACGCAACAGCGCATCACGATCTTTGAAGTTGTGCACTTGTTTTAATTTTAATTTTTAATTAAATGATTTATAATTGGTTTTAAACGATTCTGACTGGTGTCAGATGTACACTTGATAACTTTTAGCGTATTTTCATCATAGAAACTAGGGTTTTACACTTTGGGAGAGATTTCAACGTAGAACGAAGCCAAAACGTATACTTCTCCAATTTTTCTTGGGATTCTCTGTCATTAGGGATTTTTATTATTATCTACTTGATTTCTATGAGGATTTAAACGTTGATCATTGATTTCTATTCAACGATTGGGTTTGATCGTTCTATCTTTCTTATTTCAATTGTTTGCTTATTGATCATGTTTAGCGTTGATCCCATAATGGCTTTTGGTTCAGTCATGAACTAAACTCCATTATGGGATTCTAACGGATTTTAATATGTAGTTTGGTTGTATGCTTAAATGCTAGAGATGTTTTGCATATCATATGGAATATCTGTCATGATTTTTTTACATGCATGAATGCCTGATCAACATTCATGTTAGTATTTGTATGGAATTGATAATGAACATTCAAGTATGGATTGTAATCATGATAGCATGCAAATATGGGGCTGTTGTATATGGCTTGCGTATTTTGTGAACCAGATAAACATATACTGTTTCACCGTATGAGCTAGAATAAGGGCTTTAGCTTAAAATCAATATAATTGTAATTTCACATAGACATATAGTGATTTTGGTTGCATTGGTGATTACATAGAGTCTAACATCTGTAGATGTTGTGTAAGTAGGTTATAGTGCATTGAAAAATGGTTATAACTCTATTCGTGCTCTTGGCTATTTTCCTTTGATGTGTGAACACTTCTTGCATGATAGTGGCGATTAGATGAAATATTAAATGAAGTTAGGGTCCCATTATTTCCAGATTATATTTATTCCATTTGTATTCTTATTTCTAGTTTGTTAATCGCAATTAGTTCAATTCAACAATTTTAGTCATTAGTCTAAGCATATAAATCTGGTGAGTTAAATGATGCATGATAGTTTAAATTTAACAACTTTCTCTATGGGATCGATACTCTACTTACTCTGTATTACTTGTTGACCCGTGTATGCTTGCATGAGTTAGAGCTCTTTTATTAGAATTATAAAAGAGGCAACAATTACATCCACGGTGTATAAATCTTGTTTGATTCAAATAGGCACCCTCACATTTCCTGTCGATCTTATTTCCTTAAAAATACTTGCATTCGATGTGATTTTAGGGATTGATTGGTTAACCACTCATCATGCTAAAATTGACTATTCTTCGTAAGGTTGTTAGCTTTCATATTCCTAACTAACCTACTATGCGAATTTAAGCAACCAAACCATTAAAGTCAATCACTGTCACCTCAAGCCACAAAGCCATTCGTTTATTGAAAAACAGATGTCAAGCCTTCTTAGCCCATGTCACAGATTTAAATAAAAATATGTTAGAGTTAAATGATATTTCTATTGTTAACAAATTTCCCGACGTATTCCCGGAAGAACTTCCTGGTCTACCCCCGGAGCGTGAAATCGAGTTTTTTATTGACCTTGAACCTGGTACAAAACCCATTTCCAAAGCCCCATATGGAATGGCTCCTATTGAACTTCAGGAGTTAAAAACCCAACAACAAGAATTGTTAGATATCGGTTTCATTCATCCTAGTACGTCTCCATGGGGTGCTCCTATTCTGTTCGTGAAGAAGAAAGATGGAAGTATGCGACTTTGTATTGATTATCGGGAGTTAATTCATGTCACCATCAAGAATAGGTATCTGTTACCTCACATTGATGACCTATTCGACCAGTTACAAGGCGCATAATTCTTTTCAAAGATCGATCTTCATTCGGGATATCATCAGCTGAAGATTAAAACTAAGGATATTCCGAAGACTGCTTTCAGAACTCGGTACGAGCATTATGAATTTTTAGTCATGTCTTTTGGATTGACTAATGCTCCTGCTGCTTTCATGGATATGATGAATCGAGTATTCAAGGAATATTTGGATCAGTTCGTTGTTGTCTTTATTGATGACATCCTCATCTATTTCAAAAGTCATGAAGATCATGAGCACTATTTGAAGCTGATACTTGAAAGGCTTCGTGAAAACAAGCTATATGCCAAGCTGAAGAAATGCGAGTTCTGGCTTGAGAAAGTAGCATTCCTTGGGCACGTGGTGTCAAAATATGGAGTATTTGTTGACCCAACAAAGATTAAAGCAATACAAAGCTGGGAGCAACCTAAATCAGTGATCGAAATACGTAGCTTTCTCGGCTTAGCTGGTTATTATCGGAGATTCGTAGAAGGGTTTTCTCGAATCGCTACTCCATTAACTCAGCTGACTCGAAAAGATACAAAATCCAGTTGGATCGAGGAATGTGAGAAGAGTTTTCAAGAACTCAAGATGATACTCATTTGGCTTTGCATTCGCAATGAACTGGATCGGAAGGATTTGTCATCTACAGTTATGCTTCAGGCAAAGGTTTAGGATGTGTTCTCATTCAACATGAGAAAGTCATAGCATATGCCTCACGACAACTCAAAGAATATGAGAGGAATTATCCTACTCATGATCTAGAGTTGGCAGCTGTCGTTCTCGCACTTAAAATTTGGAGGCATTACCTGTATGGGGAGAAGGTGGAGATCTTTACGGATTATGAAAGCCTCAATTATTTTTTCACCCAAAAGGAACTCAATATGCGGCAACAACGTTGGCTTGAACTATTGAAAGATTATGATCATACCATTAAATACCATCTTGGAAAAGCGAATGTGGTAGCTGACGCATTGAGTAGAAGATCATATCGGTACGAAAAGTGCGATATTGTCAACGCGAAAGAGCCCATTTGTATGACTTGCAAAGGATGGAGATAGAGATAAAGACTCAGGGACCCGTGTGGTGATGGCAAATATCTGAGTAGAACCGACTTTAATCGATAAAGTTAAAGCTACTCAAGCTACTGGACACTGGAGGCGATCGCATGAAGAAAAAGTGCAAGAAGGTGCTATTCCGAAAGCAAGAATCGATAAAGAAGGAATACTTAGAGTCAACTCCAGACTTTGTGTTCCTAACGATTCTAATTTGAAGTATAAGATCATGATGGAGGTGCACAACACACCGTTTTCAATCTATCCTGGGAGTACTAAAATGTATCGTGATCTTCGACATACATTTTGGTGGAGCAATATGAAGAGAGAGATAGCGGAGTTCATCTCAAGGTGTCTAACTTGTCAACGAGTCAAGGCGGAGCATCAAGTACCAAAAGGTCTATTGTAACCTCTTAAAATTCCAGAATGGAAGTGGGAACACATTACCATGGATTTTGTTATTGGTCTTCCCAAGGTTTCTCAAGGCATTGATGCGATTTGGGTCATTGTTGATAGATTGACCAAGTTTTCTCATTTCTTACCTATACGAGAAATTTATACACTTGAACGTCTTGCTCGTATTTACATAAATGAGATTGTAAGATTGCATGGTATGCCAGTATGCATAGTTTCTGATCAAGACCCAAGATTCACTTCACGATTTTGGGTAAGTTTGCAAAAAGCTATGGGCACGGATTTACGATTTAGTTCTGCATATCATCCGCAAACGGATGGACAATCAGAGAGGATGTGAGACCCCAGATTTTATGAATAAATATTTAATTTTCTCGAAATAAATTTTTTAATATTATGGTGTGGATTTAATATAATGTTATAGTTGTGGGTAATATTTATAAATTTTGCAAAGTATGCAAGTTGTCATATTATATTCAATTGGTCGGGGAATATTCTTTTTGTCATGGAATATCCGTACGACGGTACAATCATTGGTGGACCCCGCAATATAATTATTGTCGGATTGAGAAAATGACAAAAATATTTTTATGAGAATAACGGCGGAAGTTTTACTATTAAAACTGTTGAACTACTCGGTAGTAAAAGTACAGTAATACGCGTGGTTGCATAGTACCACACGGTATTGATTATTGATTCTTACGTGATAAGTCACTCAGTTTTCTTTTATTAGTATTATTAATGTAATAAAACAAAAACGCTTTTTATATAAAATAGAATACTTTTATAAAGTTATCTGCTTTATTAGACAATAATTAGATTATATTATATTTTATTATGCATAGTGTTTGCATAGTGCCTGCATAGTGTTTGTATAGTAAACTCTTTTTAAAAGTTATTCGTTTTATTAGATTATAAATAGAATATATTATATTTTATTGTAAACCAACTGGACCGTCCGTTTAAAGTAAATCGATCCGGACCGTTCATGAATGGGTTCATTATTAGGTCCATTCTTCTATAAATAGAAGTTCATTCCTTCATTATTTCTTACGAATTCTTTGAAACTCAGAGAGAAGCGTAGAGAGAATTATTCTTCTATCTTGGCGTATTTCTTTAACGTTTAAGAAAGCTTTAAGCGTAGTGCAAGTTTCTTCAAGTATATCCCCATACTATCGTCTTGAAAGTACTCTTCTTTATAAGGTAAGGGTATTATTTCTTTCGTATTCATGAAGAGAACTTCATTATTCCATTTTTTTCATTATTACATTGGAATAACTTTGTATCGCTGATCTACCCTATACTTGGTGAAATTCTTACATTATTCCATTCTTTATTATTACGTTAGAATATCCCGTTTACATCGTTTCTGTGGGACTGGTTAAAATCTTTATTATTATGTTGGAATATCATATGCATGCGTTTCTGGCTTGGGACCTAGTTAAAATCTTTATTATTACATTGGAATATCATGTCATGTATGCATTTTACGTCGGACTGGTTCCGATTATTTATTATTTTGTTAGAATAACCTGTCTATGAAAAGTACCGCATGCATGGGGATTTATGTTATTCCATTCTTTATTATTCTATTGGAATATCCTGTCGGTGCGTATTACGCCTGACCTGGTTCCGTTATTTATTATTCTATTGGAATAACCTCTCTATGCGAAGTACCGCATGCATGGTGATTTCTTTTGTTATTCCATTCTTTATTATACTCGAACAAGTTAAAGTTTTGACTTCTATACTCTATGAAATTAGTAGAATATCCTTGATATTTGCGCTTCATCCAGTATGTTTTCATGGAAATATTCTTCTGAGCATTCTTGAATTTTACTCTATAAAGAAGTATCATGTTGACAATTTGGACGTTATTAGTTCCTGAATAAATTAATTCTTGAACTTATTTTATTGAATTCTTATATCATTCTCATCATCCTCATATTTATATTTTGTGAAAGTCAATCTGTGGCACTGTAGTGCATAGATGGACTTGGTATGATTATGACTAGGGATTATTCGATGTATGTAATGGTAGTAATGTTACAAATGATGTGGTAAAAGTCCTCATTGGCTGTAGTGCATTGATGGACAGTTGTTAGCATGATCATGACCATTGATGAATACACGAATATCCTTAGCCCGTAGTGCATGGATAATTGTGGTTGTCATACTTATGAATATCCTTGGCCGTAGTGCATGGATGATGTTGATTATTTATTAAGCTAAGTCCCAGCGATAAAAGTGATGAAAAACCTTTTAAAACATAAAAGATAGTAGATTTTATTATCTACTTGACTCTTTTAATGGATTGCATGTTCCGCTGCAGTTAAACTTGATGTCTATTGTATTTTATCAGTTTAACACTGTTGAAGACTAATGATAATTTATTATGCATTATCTTAGTCATAATATTTCTTACTGGGCTAGTTGAGCTCACCCTTTCTTTCACTATTCTCTGTGAAATGAGAACGAAATGGGACTAGTCGGGGAACAGAGTGATGGTCCTAGATGTTGCATTAGTAGTCATCACTATTATGTGAAATAGTGTAATAATAAATGTAATGAGGACTCCATTGAGTGTGGATATTGTCTAGATGACAATATTTGTATTAAAACTCACATCATATGTTTTGTCGTATTTTACACGACTGTTGTATAATTAGTGTGTATTTGTATTCTGTACCATGTATCTGGCGACCCAAGATGGGTGATGTATACCTAATTTTGGGGGCGTCACAGAGGACTATTCAGACTCTTCAGGATCTATTAAGACTCTGCGTCCTTGACTTCAAAGGAAGTTGGGACAAGTTCTTGCCATTAGTGGAATTCTCCTACAACAGTTATCAAGCAAGTATCGACATGGCTCCATTTGAAGCGTTGTATGGAAGAAAGTGTCGTTCTCCAGTATGCTGGGATGAGGTGGGTGAAGCAATGTTGTTGGGACCGGAATTAGTACGTATGACTACGGAGAAGATTCAAATGATCCGCCAACGTATAAAAACCTCACAAGATCGATAAAAGAGTTTTGCTAATCTTCATCGAAAGGACATGGAATTCAATGTTGGAGAACATATGTTGTTACGTGTTGCTCCATGGAAAAGAGTTACAAGATTTGGAAAGAGAGGAAAGCTTAATCCTCAATTCATTGGCCCATTTGAAATCCTTGGCCGAGTAGGAACTGTAGCCTATAGACTCGTTTTACCGCCAAGTATGTCTCGTGTTCATAACGTTTTTCACATATCCATGTTACGTAAATATGTGGAGGACCCGAACCACATTATCGAGTTAGAACCGGACGAAATAGCGGAACATTTAACGTATGAAGAGGTTCCTGTTAAAATCTTGGATAAGAAAGAACATATTCTACGCTCCAAAGTTATACCTCAAGTCAAAGTTTTGTGGAGAAACCACGATGTTGAGGAAATGACTTGGGAGTTAGAATCTGAAATGAAATCAAGGTATCCTCACCTCTTTGTCATACCAGGTATGTACCCTAATTTCGAGGACAAAATTTCATAAGAAGGGGAGGTTGTAAGACCCCAACTTTTATGAATAAAGATTAATTTTCTCTAAATATCATTTTTGAATATTATGGTGTGGAGTTGATATAATGTTATAGTTGTGGGTAATATTTATAAATTTTGCAAAGTAAGCAAGTTATAAAATATTCGTTTGGTCAGGGAATATTTTTTTTGTCAGGGAATATTCGTACGACGACACAATCATTGGTGGACCCCACAACGGAATTATTATCGGAGTTAGAAAATGACAAAAATATTTTTATGAAAATAACGGCAGAAGTGTTACCGTTAACACTATTGGAATACACGGTGGTTAAAATACAAGATAACAGCGTTATGCAAAGATACTTTACCAGTATTGCACGGTATTTTTGAATTATTGATTCTTACATAAGAAGGCACTACTCAATAATTATTCTGATAATTACTATTTTATATTTTATTTTATTGATTCAATAATTGCTACGTTGATATTTTTGATTTGATAATTGTCATTACACAGTATTTCAAATTATCAAATCAATAATTCATTTAAATATATTATTATAATATTATATTATAGTAGTATTATGTGATTATATAATAGTATATTTTTTATGATTTGAATGGTAACATTATTATAGTAAATTCATGGTATAAAAGTAAAATGAGGTGGAAGAGAACAAATTGAATTTGAATTCTGATGATGTAAGCGATGATATCATTGGAACGATGAGGTAAGCAATGATGTCATCGGAAGGATAATGTAAGCAATGATGTCATATGATCGATGATGTAAGCGATGATGTCATAAATTATGGTGAAAAGACTATTTTACCCTTACTCTACCAAGCTTATAAATAGAAGCTCATTCCTTCATTATTTTTCACGAATTCACTAAAGCTATAGAGCGAGAAAGAATAGAGAAAATAAGAGAGAAAGAAGAATCTTTTATTACTATAATATTGCGGTATCCAATTTCCTACTAAGGTAAGGGGTATTATTTCTTTTGTATTCATGAAGAGAACTTCTGTTATTCCATTCTTTATTATTACATTGGAATAACTTTTGTATCATGGACTACCCTATACTTGGTGAAATTCTTTTGTTATGCCATTCTTTATTATTATGTTGGAATAACCTGTCTATGCGAAGTACTGCATACATGGTTGCATACATGGTCAAATTCTTCTATTATTTCATTCTTTATTATTTTCTTGGAACAGCCTGTCTGTGCTTTACGCATGACCTAGTTCTATTATTTATCATTCTGTTGGAACATCATGTCTGTGCTTTACACATGACCTGGTTCCATTATTTATTATTCTATTAGAATATCATGTCTATACGTTACGTATGACCTAGTTCCATTATTTATTATTCTATTGGAATAACCTGTCTGTGCGGTCTATCGCATGCTTGGTGATTTCTTTTGTTATTCCATTCTTTATTATACTCAGTTGGTTAAAGTTTTGATTTCTATACTCCATGAAATTAGTGGAATATCCTTGATATTTGCGCTTCATCTAGTATCTTTTCATGGAAATATTCTTCTGAGCATTCTTGAATTTTACTCTACAAAGAAGTATCATGTTGACAATTTGGACATTATTGGTTACTAGAAAAATTAATTCTTGAACTTATTTTATTGAATTCTTATATCATCGTCATCAATCTCATGCTTATATTGTGATGAAAGTCATCTTTGACTTACGTGCATAGATGGATTGGTATGATTATGACTAGGGATTATTCGGTATTATCATGACCGTAATGTAATGAATGATGTGGTAAAAATCCTCATTGGCCCGTAGTGCATTGATGGACAATTGTTGAGATGAACATGACCAACTGGTGATAATAATGAATATCTTTGGCTCGTAGTGCATGAATAATTCAGTGATGTGGTTTATTTATTAAGCTGAGTCTCAGCGATAAAATTGATGGTAACGATTAAATCACAGAAGATAGTAGATATCATGCTCTACTTAACTCTTCTAATGGATTATTTGTTCTGCTGCAGTTAAACTTGTTGTCTATTATATTATATCAGTTTAACTCCATTGAAGGCTAATGATAATTTATTTGCATTATCTTAGTCATAATATTTCTTACTGGGCTAGTTGAGCTCACCCCTTTTCTTTCATTGTTCTCTTCAGGAAATGAGAATATAGCTGGGACTAGTCGGGGAACGGAGTGACGGTCCAAATGGGTGTCTTAGTAGTCCTCACTATTCTATGAAATAATGTGATAATAATTGTAATAAGATTGAATTTGAGTGTGGATATTGTCTAGAAGACAATATTCGTATTTAAACTCTCAGCATATGTTTTGTCATATTTACACGACAGTTGTATTAATTAAGTTGTATTTGAATTTCGTACCATGTATTTGACGACTCAGAATGGGTGATGTATACCTATTTTTGGGGCATCACAACATATATGAGGCCATGAGGTACCCTAGTGATATTCACCCTGTTTTTGCTATTGATGTACTTGACTCTTTATTGCAGAAGTCTTTTGAACACACACAAAGGGAAAGTTTGGAGGTCGCCATCACCAACAGTCTGGAATTAGATAAAGAGGAAGAGATTGAGCCGAATCAGGACTTGAAGGAGACTGTAGCCGCATTACATTCTTTACCTAAAACCTCAGATAAATATGCAATTTATTCTATTCAATTGCCTAGTTCTCATCAAAAGTTATTACCATCTGTTGTGCAGGCCCCAACCTTAGAACTGAAACCATTACCTGTACACTTGAAGTATGCATTATTATGGAAGAATGAGACACTTTTAGTGATTATTGCTAACAATCTAACCAAAGTACAAGAGGACAAACTGCTCAGAGTCCTAAGGGACCACATAACAGTCTTTGGTTGGACTATAACAGATATCAAAGGTATTAGTCCTGCTACGTGCATGCATAGAATCCTTTTGGAAGATGGATCCAAGCCCACTAGAGATGCACAAAGAAGACTTAATCCACCCATAATGGAGGTAGTGAAGAAGGAGGTGCTGAAATTACTTGATGCAGGTATAATCTACCCTATCTTAGACAGTCAATGGGTAAGTCCAGTACAGGTAGTACCAAAGAAATCTAGAATTACAGTCATCAAAAATGATGATAATGAGTTAGTGCCAACACATATGTAGACAGGATGGAGAGTTTGTATTGATTACAGGAAGTTAAATGTTGTAACTAGAAAAGATCACTTTCCTCTCCCTTTTATTGATCAAATGTTGGAAAGATTAGCTAGCCATGCTTATACTGTTTTCTAAATGGTTTTTCAAGTTATAACCAAATTGTGATTGCACCCGAAGACCAAGAAAATACCACATTCCTTTTGGTACATTTGCGTATCGTAGAATGTCATTTGGACCATGTAATGCACCAGGTACCTTCCAACGATGTATGGTAAGCATCTTTTATGATTTTCTTGAAAACTGCATTGAAGTATTTATGGATGACTTCACAATACATGGTGATTCTTTAGATGTATGCCTCGATAATCTGACTCGTGTGCAAGATAGATGCTTAGAAACCAATCTTGTTCTTAATTGGGAAAAGTGTCACTTTATGGGTGGATAAAGCTAAGATAGAAATTGTTACTGCTCTGCCTTACCCCATAAGTGTGCGGGGGGATTCATTCTTTCCTTGGTTATGCAAGTTTCTATCGTAGATTTGTCAAGGACTTCTCGAAAATAGCTTTGCCATTGTGTAAGTTTCTGCAAAAGGATGTGGAATTCCAATTTGATGACAAGTACAAGGAGGCATTTGACAAATTGAAGAAGCTATTGACCTCGACACCGATAATATAACCACCAAATTGGAAGTTGCCGTTTGAGATCATGTGTGTGACGCAAGCAACTATGCAGTAGGAGCTGTCTTAGGCCAAAGGGTTGACAAAGTTGTCCATGCCATTTATTATGCTTCTAGGACTCTAAATGCTTCTCAGATTAATTACACTACGACTGAAAAAGAACTCTTATCTGTTGTATTTGCTTTAGATAAGTTTAGATCGTATCTTCGTGGTACTAAAGTTGTAGTTTATTCTGATCATGCTGCTCTCAGGTATTTGCTAACCAAAAAGGAATCCAAACCAAGAATCATTAGATGGATTCTATTGCTACAAGAATTTGACTTGAAGATCAAGGATAAGAAGGGAGCGGACAACTTAGTGGCGGATCACTTGAGTAGGTTGATTAAGGATGAAGAGGCGCTACCATTGCATGATTCTTTTCCAGATGAGCATTTATTTTCCATTGATGAGGCTATACCTTGGTATGCCAATATCATGAATTACTTAGTGAGTGCCTATGTTCCTAGTGAGTTCTCTAAATTCCAAAAAGAAAAACTAAAGAGTGATGCCAAATATTATATATGGGATGATCCATACTTATGAAAATTTTGTGCTGACCAGATAGTTAGAAGGTGTGTGCCTAAAAGTGAGTTCCTATCTATTCTAACTTGTTGTCACTCTTATGCTTATGGAGGCCATTTTGGACCTAAAAGAACAGCTCATAAGGTTTTGGAATGTGGTTTCTTTTGGTCGACTATTTTTAAGGACTCTTATTAGTTCTGTAAGTCATGTGAAAATTGTCAAAAGATAGGAAATATATCGAGTAGGAATCAAATGCCACAAACACCTATTTTAATTGTTGAAATTTTTGATGTTTGGGGTATTGATTTTATGGGACCATTTCCTGCTTCTTATGGTAATGTTTACAATCTTTTGCCTGTTGATTATGTTTCTAAATGGGTGGAAGCTAAAGCCACCAGGACTGATGACTCTAAAGTTGTTGCAGATTTTGTCAAGTCTAACATATTTGTCAGGTTTGGAACGCCAAGGGCCATAATCAGTGATAAGGGAACCCACTTCTGCAATAGGATGCTAGCGACACTATTCAAGAAATACAATGTGATGCATAAAGTTTCTACATCCTACCATCCACGGAGCAATGGGCAGGCTAAGGTATCCAACCGGGAGGTCAAGTCCATTTTGGAAAAAATAGTCAAGCCGAGTAGAAAAGATTGGATTCTGAGGTTAGAAGATGCACTTTGGGCCTATAGAACAGCTTACAAAACTCCAATAGGTATGTCACCTTATAGGTTAGTGTTTGGGAAACCATGTCATCTACTAGTGGAGTTGGAACACAAGGCTTTTTGGGCAGTTAGACAATGTAATATGAGCTTAGATTCAGCTGGAGTCCATAGGAAGTTGCAGTTGCAAGAGCTAAAGGAATTGAGGAATGATGCATACCAGAGCTCTAAAATTTACAAAGAAAAAACAAAAGCCTTTCATGACAAGAAGATTACTAGGAATAACTTTGTTGGTGGACAAAAAGTTCTCCTTTATCATTCAAGGCTAAAATTATTTCCAGGTAAGTTGCGCTCCCGTTGGGTCGGGCCTTTTATTATTACTGACATTTTTAATCATGGTGCAGTGAAAATTCAAAGTCCAAGCACAGGGAAGATTTTTAAAGTGAATGGTCACAGGTTCAAACCCTTCTATGAAGGATATCAAATGGAAAATATTGAGTTGCTGGATTTGGTGGATCCAGTTTATGAAGATTGTGAGATTTAATATCAAGTCAATGACAATAAACAAAGGCGCTGCTTGGGAGGCAACCCAAGAGGAGTTCATTTCTTTTTATTTTTGTATTTATATTTCGATTATGTTGTTTTTCTTTTCTTTGCATTTTACTTTACATTAGGGACAATGTAAGTTTTAAGTGTGGGGGAAGGATTTAGGGTGTTTTAAAATTTAGGGTGTTAAAAAAAATTGATTTTGTTAGTTTTAATTTTGAATTTTGTGGGTATATTCTCTCTGCAAACCCTAACGAGACAAAACTCGTCCACTTGGGGTAACCTTGGAGTTTAAAGGCTTGTTGTACATGCTAAGTGCAATCGTGTTTCCTACGAAAATGGGGTAGTTTTTAAAAATAAGTCACTTGAGCAATGAGTTAATTTGGATTTTGATTTTTGACCAATGATAAAATCTTGATACTCGTTGATAACATTTTGGAAAATTGATAGACGTTGTGTAATTTAAATTTGGTTTTCTTTGTTGATTTTTACTTTATTTGAGACCCTTCTATTTTGAGCACTTGTCCATTTGGTAAACCTAGTTTTAACTTGGAAAGGATTTATTTATTTATTTTGATTGAATGTCGAGGGGATAAATTCTTGAACTCTTTCATTTGTTTGATCATAACTTGAAGTAAACATGAGGTTTTATTTAAGAAAGGGGAAATGATTTAGGCAAAGGTTAGATGTTTGATTTAACAATAAAAAAAAAGGAAATAAAAAATAATGATTCATGTGGTGAGTTGAGATGGAGCGTAAAACACACTCATTCATAAACACGTGGCATGCGAGATGGAGCGTAAAACGTACTCGCTGGTAAGACGGAGCATAAAATGCACTTACCGAAGGAAGAAAAAGCCTCTTGATCCTCTAGTGTTATTTGCTTATGTTAACTGAGAGTAGTGTTAAAATAGATGTTTAGAGTTTTTCTTTCTCCTTCAAAGCTTTTATTTCACAAATTTTTTTGAGTTCTGATTGAGTTGGTACATGTGGATTCACACACACACGAAGGGTTAACAGTAGAGTAAGATTGATAAGTAAGCTTGAATTTTAGATTAGCAGTGTTTTGAAGTTTTTCAAGAGTTACTGTTTTGAATCTTTGAGGTCAATGTTGAAGTTCATTTTAATTTGTGGCTCAAGGTTGTCAAGTTTGTTAGTTTAATTAGTTAAATTTTTGTTATAGATTATTTTTGTTTTGCCCGAGGACGTGCAAAAGATAAGTGTGGGGGAATTTGATAAGTATAAAATATGTTATGTTTTTATCTCTTAATGTCTAGTCTTTTATACTTATTTGGCACCTAAATGTACTCACGGTTCTTATATTTTGATTTAGGTTGCAAATGGGGCTATTAAATGAAAAATGAGTTATTTCCGCACTTTTGGATTGTTTTGAAATCAGTCCGTCCACTTGAGGCTCAATTTTGTCCTTCGTCCAACCAATATCTCTCAAAGCTCAAAGAAAGAAAGTTGTAGATCTATTTCTTAGCTTTTCGGATCATCTTGAAACGCCTAAATCAGAGCGCGGGTGAGAAAGTTATGGCCATTTTACCGATGGACGTCGAAGCTGAAATTTTCAGATTGTTTGGCTTTTGGACAGATTGACCTCTGGGCCTTCGCTTGCGATTTGAATTATGTTAGAATTTCCAAATGAGAATGTGGTCTTCTTGAAGTTTTTAGTGGACTTCTCAAGCTTTCCGGAATGGTATGGTGAGCAAAAATCCGAGTTCATTTGGGCCTCCAAACATTGCTTTTTAGATAGCTGATCCGAATCCCGCATGGACTGGATTCCTGTTCGGACCAGTAGGAGAATTTGGGCTATAACTTGAGCTTTCCAACTCCAAAGCTGGTGATTCAAAAGCCCAAATTCATTAGAAAATCCAGGGCTACAACTTTTGTTCTTTGCCCAAGTCCAAAATCGGTGGTCTGCTAATTCCAAATTGTCTTACAAGGTGCTGATCAGTTTAGTTATCAATTTTGGACTTTTAGCACATCACAATGGGAACGTTTTTGGGATGTTATTTGCCTTAGATGGCTGATGCACATGACCAAGATTAGTTTTTGAATCTTGACTATCTTGTATACTTGAGTGCGTATAAATACCAAGTGAAGCTAAGGGGAATTGACACATTAATTCACACACCATTCTCCATCTTCTCCAAATTCTAGTATATTTAGTAGGGAAAGAGGATCACCTCCATAGTGAGGTTGTTGTTCTCACCCCTTTCATAATTTAGTAGGGAAAGAGGATCACCTCCATAGTGAGGTTGTTGTCCTCACCCCTTTTATAATTCAAGAAAGTATTCATTGGACTTATTATGTTAGGCTAGTTCCTTTATTCAGTTCGAAGGGGATGTTGAACCTTGTTTACAGGTAATGGTTTGATTAAGTATAAACTATTTATTCCTTCTTACATGAAGTTCATTCTTGATAATCTATTTTAACTGTTGAATGATATTTATTCTGATTGGTTTAATGTGATCGGTTAAGTCAATTTGATTAATCTCATCTGCTAGATTAAGGGACAATATTACGTGTAATTGATATTGTTCCTAATCATAAGTAGCAATTAGTGATACAAGATTGTGGTCAATCTTTTGAGTATTTCTATGATTATCGAAAGACAAGTAAATAATCCGAGCTTGTGTGATTGTTGCTTGGATTAGTCTAATTCCTTAGTTCTTAATGCTGCTATTATATTAAATTTAGAGAGCTTGTTCTAGGTTATGTAATAGTTAGAATCTTGTGAAGAGCTTATTTCATTAAGTGATAATCTAAGGGGAGTTTCGGATAGTAGAGCTTGTTTCTATCTAGGGCTATTAATTTCATTGAAGGATAAATATTGCTTTACTTAATTATTCTATTGTTGTAAAAAGGTGATACTGAACCGGAAGAACTGAAATCTTTAATTCATTGGTAATTCTTATCATTTTAAATTATGTTCTTGTTAATTAGTGAAATCAAATTATAAACCCCCCTTTTGGTAAACAAAGCATAAATTAAGACTAATCATTCTCCGTGGGATCGACTCTTACTTGCACTGCTACATTATTATCTTTCGCAGTAAGGTTTTATTTTTGGTTGCTCGCGAAAGAACACCAATGAAAATTGTGTTTTTTGCTTGGACCACAAAATGAGGAAAATGTAGTACAATTATTGATTGACAAGGTTGGAAAGGCTGCAGAACCTTGATAGATAATGCCTGCAGTTTGGTTTATTTGGATGTTTCACTTGGATTTAGCGGCGCTATTATCTTTTTTCTTATTTGACGTTTTTGGAATTCTGAGTTTGAATCCACTCATATATGATATCTTTTGAAGCCACTATTATTTATATATGTGGGCTAAGTATGATTATTAGTTTATTTTTTTAAAAAAAAGTTCTTATGACAGCATGCGGAAGTCGGCCAATCACCAGATACAAAGGATAAGCCCATAGAAAAAGCTATCATTTGAGGGGTATTAAATCATGACCAATGCCTTTGCAACTCATAATTTGCAATGCAATCATATTCAAGCTCAAAATGTATAGCCTCCGATCCTCTAAATTTACTACTAGTAATTTTCTGTTATCTTATGTTTGTTCTCGCCTGCCATAGGTATAATTTACAGGGATTTGAAGCCTGAAAATATTCTGATCCAAAGTAGTGTTCATGTGGCTTTGACTAATTTTGATTTGTCCTGTTTGACATCCTGCAAGCCACAGGTTTGTCTGTTCTACCTTATTATATAATATAGGGTTCTCTATTATTATATAGTTCTATTGTTTGAAGTTGTCAGTAAAGAGTACATTGTATACTTACATCATTGTGATATGACAGCGCAGAAGGGGCTTTAGATTATATTAGCTTATTGAAAGGGCTTTAGATTATGTTTCTTGGTGCCCACAATTGTTTTTAAAATTTGAATAAAGCAGACTAGGAAATTAGTTTCCACTGCATAACATAGTTTGCATGGAAAATGCTATTCGTCCCTTGGGTTGGAAAGTAACAAGAAAATTAGTTGCTAAATAACAAGAAAAGTAGTTGCTAAGGCAATCACAGATTTTGCGGCTGCCACCTTGAAAAACTGTTGAAGCGGTAAGTTGAGATAATTCGTTCTCAAACTTTATACTCTTAGCATATCAGCTAACTTCAGTTGCAAAGCATACAATGCTATGTTGTTTCTTTAGTTCTATATTCTTCATCAATAACTTGATCAGATGGGTTCCACTATAGTGATTGGCTTCTAATTCTAATAACATTGCTAGCTATAGTAGAATTGATGTAGTGATTTTCAGTCACATGTTTTTTGGAGTAAGTGCACATGGCGAAGCTTAATTTATTTTTTACATATTTGATGGATATGAAATTAAATATGTAGTGAAATTCCTTATTGGTCTAATTTTATCTTTCTGTTTATGTACTAGTAAATGATGTTTGATATTCAATGAGGAAAGAGAATACTTCTCATTTTTACAAAG
The DNA here is from genome assembly GCA_020205605.1 of Panax ginseng. NCBI lineage: Eukaryota > Viridiplantae > Streptophyta > Magnoliopsida > Apiales > Araliaceae > Panax > Panax ginseng. The sequence goes on along the minus strand of CM035134.1, from coordinate 57,086,214 downwards.
ATATTTTTCAATATAAGAGAATGTGAGGCTTCATGCTCTTACATTATTTGATTTATTTCTCATGCTACTTTTTGTAGTAGTTGATCATATTTATTTTGCTACCCATCTGTTTAGCTTTTGATCTTCAGTTTATGTTACATGCAGGCTCGAATTTGGAGTTTAAAACCTGCTAGAAGACGGGTCGCAGCTGCGGAACCATCTTTGCAACTTCTTGCCATACTTTGCGATCATTTTGGGTCATATTTTTGGTGGGGGGCTGGTTTTCTTGGTTCCATATTTAAATTGGAATGGACGGTTGTTGATGTAAGTGGGTGGCCTCCTCTCTCATTATATATAGAACTTGTATGATTATTATTAATTTATTATAATAGTTGGTGTAATGAACCCTCTCTATTTCTCCCTTTCATGATCAATCTTAATAATCTTGCTATAATATTTGATTCCCCCTCTTGGCCTCTTGATTAAATTTTGAAAGTTTGCTTTAACTTTGGTAGTGGAAGGAATCTCTCTCATTTCTTTAAAATATATTAAGGAGAAATAACCTTTGCACTTCACTTCAAAACATGATGTGCAGGGATTTCGTAGGTTATCTATGGTTGCAGCATCGACTGCGCAATCAGCTGCCACTGTGGTGCAAGTTGGTACCAAGGATCTCACTTCTAACGTATAAAGTTGATGCTTATGTTTTCTTTTATTCAGCAATATCTTTTTTATGACTTAAAAAGCGCTGCATGATTCAATTCTTTATTAGTAGTTCCAGCATAGAAACTGTAAGAATGATGTCCTCGAATGTAAATGGATCTGATTATGTTTTGTGTTTAATAGTGTAACAAAAAAAATTAGACTGATGGGTCTTAGTACTCAACTATAAGGTTGTTCATAATGATATTGGAACCAAAACTGGGAAGATTCAAAGGGACAATGAAAGAGTAAGACGTATCTATTGGCTAATTGGACTAGGACCTCATCTTTAATTTTTAGTGTTCTGACTTATTAGGCTATTTTAAGATCTGTCTTTGATTCCAGCTAGTTTCAAAGGGGTGTTAGCACAATAAAGGTGCACGTTAGAAGCAAGTAAAGGAATGTATCTCCTCTTTTCTATGTTTTCTTTATAAATGGATGAATTAGTTCTATAACAAAATAGTTAGTAATATGGATTGTTTAGCTATGTATGCTTAACTGGAGTGATACTAATTGATTATAGAGATCATGATTAACAAAGATGGGGCTGTTATATGGCATATTACATTTGAATCAAAAGGAAGTGAACTTTTGAAAAAGAGTAAACTAGTTAGTTGTTAACTACTTGGATATAAATACACTTGACTGTGTATTTGACTGTTATGGACTGAATTTAGACACAAGGAGATAGGTTAGGCTGTGGAGTAATAAGGGGGATAAAATGGGTTTATGATATTAACCAATAGCTTTGAATTTTGTAACACAAAACTGTCCACACCACATGATTGACAAAAGTCCCAAGTGGACTATTTTGTCTAAAAGTCCCAATTTCGAGGTTATTGTTAAATTGTCTTGATTCCATGAAAGTGGAGTTTAATTTATTTTTATTTATTATCTCTTTAGCTGATTTTACTCGTGAAAAACTATTAAAGATTTTCATAAGAATTTTGGCTACTTATTATATTGCATCTATTGATCTTATTGGGTTTATATGTTCATCAAATTTATCTCAAAATTGTTGATTGTTGTTATTAAATGATTCGCTTTTTGGTTCTCTTCTTGTGTCAAGGACTATTGAGTATTGAGTTTGTTATTATGTACTAGTGGAAATCAGAACTATATTAAATGCTTTATTATTGCTTGCAGTTTGAACTTTGAAACTGAATAGGATATCTACAAATGCTACAGTCCCATAATATAATGTATGTACTTATTGTTATAATTTTCCAACACTTATTCAAAGTATTTTATTCATAAAAATGCGTGACTGACGAGAGGGTAGTCAAGAGAGGACCACTCTTTATTAAGATAACAACCGGACTTCTAGTATTCATCTTAGATACTTGGTTATCAACTTGGTTTTAATTTTCCAATTTCTATATCTAATTCCCAGCCCACTTCCAGGGTGTACAAATTTGGAAAATAAACTTTGCTAGCACCTATTAAACCTTGCTTTAGAGAAATTATACTTCTGTTTATCTAGGTATGCTTATCTATCAGCCTTATTATATATATGTTGAAATTCAAGTTTGAGGCTGGCAAGACTTTTCGAGTTTAGAAACTATGGCTTGATTTTGTGTGCTCCATATACTCCATATAGACAAACAATGAAATAGTCACTAAAATGACATTTTGGTTTATCATGATTAAGATTTTAAAAATTGAGAGCATACAAGTTTGAATGATCATTTTAGTGTTTTACTGCTTTTTTTATAATGAAGAAATTCTATGTGGTCAGTTTGTGTTGAAATTCTATACTGGTTTTCTTTAATGTGAAGTAGAGGGAGGGCAGTTTCTATGGACGTTCTCAGACTTACTATTTGGCTGCTTTATCTTTGCGTTGCAGCTATGGTAGCTTTAGCTGAAGCTACGATTTTCATTCGCTTTGATCGTACTCCACCTTATCAATCCAGGTTGGATACCGCTATTTTCCACTACTTAGTTATTGAACTAAATGGTTCTAATCTGTGTAATAAGAATGGGTGTTCCATTTTATGTGAGGTATGATTACTCAACTAAATATTTCTCATCTCTCTCTGTGTTTTTGCCCTATAGAGTAGTCATCTGGTCTCATATATGAGCTACTACTCTCTCTGTCTGTTCGAGAATGACAATCTCATCCGACTTTTTGACCTTTTGTAAATAAAACATAATAAAATTTGTCGACTACATAATATGTTTTTCCAGTAACCAATTTTGATCTTGAAATGAAACACTAGGAAACAAAAGAAAAAAGAAAATCGTCCGGAAAAAAATTATGTTCGAGTGTGTCATGGGCTAATTTTAGCATGCACGGTCGATGAAACTACTCTCATTTCTCAACAAGAGTGCTTTTTATAGCGACCAGCTCATTTCCTTGCACCTAGAGGATCCAAGTGGAATATAACTGGTACTTGTGCAGGTTGATGGCCAAACTTTGACATCTTGTCCCGCTGATAGCATTGTACTCAACAACTTGACTGTAAATCGTAAACACCATTTTCGTCTCAACGTCACGACCAAAGATGGAAAGAGAAACTCATCATCTTATAGATGGTTTATCGGTACACACTTATGACTTAACCCCCGTTTGGAGTCTTTTTTTTTGAGTTTGCATTAACTATATATTCATGAGATGGCTATCATTCAAAAGTTATTATCCTTCTTCTATTTGCTTAACAGATACAATACCACCTACTGCAGGCAGAGCAAAAAGTCCCACACAATTTAGCAGAAAGTCCCACACAATTGTTGCTTGAGCAAAGATCGCCTAAAAAGTGACCACAAGCAAAAAGAATCACCACAGTGTCCTACAAAAAACATGCCCATAAAATCTTATGTCGATGATCGAGGATTGCACAAAAGGCTTCGAATCTCGGTGTGGGTAGACAGAGAAATGTAGGAGCGGTGGCGATGCCTTAAATAAAATGGCCGATTTGTCCAAGTGGCTAGTCCTATGAAAGGAGAGAGAATATCAACATACGATGGCGTAAAGAGGATAGTCCACGAAGCTATTGGAGTACCTTCCCATAATGAAAATATATATCGGTGGTTCTCATTCTCAAGCCTTTTATTTTCCTTTAAATTCATCAGAACACAAGAAGGATGCTAAGGGGGGTCACATATACTGATGGTGTTGTTCAAGGACTTACTATGAGGAGATCATTAGGTGGGAGCTCAGATATTGAGGAGCGTTCGGATCATCATTACTACAATGACTATGTTTAGAGAGTCCAGTAATTATAGCTTGTTAGTTGTTTCTAAAATCCTAGTCTCGGAATGTAATGCCATTTATTATAGGGTTAGGTTTTTGTTTCCTAGTTTTGTTAGGGGCTTTTAGTCTCAATTTAGGAGAAGAAACTAATGTATTGATTTTAATGTATTATTTGTAATTTTTGCAATTTAATATACAAACAAATTTAGCAATAAATAAATAAATTTAATATTTCTTATAGAGATTAATAATAATAATAATAATAATAATAATAATAATAATAATAATAATAATAATAATAATAATAATAATAATAATAAATATGAAATTACTTGATTTGAATATCAATTATAATTTTCAATGAATTTTGATTATTTAGCAATTAATTTTTTATTTACAAATTTATAATTTGTGAAGGATTATTTTCCTCACTAATTTGAAGATACATTCTCAATTTATAATTAGTGAAGGAAAATTTTTTCTTGTTAAATAAATTTGTTCTTCACAATATATTATTTGTGAGGGAATAAAGTTATTCACTAATTTTAAATAGTCCTTCTTAAAATATTATTTGTGAAGGAAACCAATCTTTCACTAAATAACAATATTCCATTACTAAATACAATTTGTGAATAAAAAAGTTATTCACAATATATCCTTCACAAAAAACATTTAGTTACTACTTAGCAAAGGATACCCAATTACGAGGAGGTCTAATGCGAGCACTCATGTGATGGAAATATTTCTTCGCAATAAATCACTTGTGAGTGATATAGGGCCTCTAGTGAAGGATTTGTCCTTCACTAGGGGCAATTTTTGGTGTAGTGGAGCTTGAGGCTGAGGCTGAGGCTGAGGAGAGGGATTCTGCGTTCCAGAAGTTGAGGGACGAGGACAATTAGAGAAAATTGGCGATGCAGGAAATGGAGGTGGAAATTGCTAACCGTAAGGAGACAGGGATCCAGATGGGAGCTTTGTTTCACCGAGCGATGGCGAGGAATGTTGAGATGGAAGGAAAGCTGGAGGAATTAGAGAAGAAGGTTTTGAGTGAGAAGACGGAGAAGGAGGCTCTCTGAACTCAGTTAGAGATGGAAGTGATGGATATGATTCACTTCGAGGAAAAGTGGGAGGAAGCCAATGATAGGGCAGATGACCTAGAAGACGAAGTGCGGTGTAAAAGAAGGAAGATGAACAAGATGGGCTATGCTCTACACACGGCCATAGAGAGATTGAACGATGGGGTAAATCATTACCCAGCTGAGCAAGGACAGACCCGATATACCATAAGCCGAGACATGGTGGTGCACATCACATAGAAGGAATATTAGAGCACCGTAGAGCGTGGGATGTTAGATTGAGTCTAGAGGATGAAGACTAGTAGTTGTAGTATTTTATTTACGTGTTGTTTAATATGTTTTTGTAATCTTAGTCTTTTGTGTAAGACGTGAGATAGTGGTAAACCCCCAAACTTCTGAAAAAGTGTTAGAGGGGTAGTAAGTTAGTATGTCCCCATCTTTTGTGATAATAGGGGATATGTGATATCATTTATAGCAGCAGTATGCTAGAAAAGAACATGTGATGTAACCATTTGGCATATGAATATAAATGATCTTATTTCAGAAACGTGTTATAAACCTGTAGTTCTTTTCTATCGAGAAATGTCTAAATATGATAATTAGATAATAAAATGAAAAATTTTGTAATGCAGAAAATGTTGCCCAGACGTAGAATAACTGTCCCAGAAGAGTCAGTTAATGATGAGAGAGGTCTAGTAGATCCGATACAGAGACTGGTAGATTTATTGGGAGAAGCTTTGAGGGGAAGAAACGAACCTGTACCACCCGTTCCCCAAGCTGTCCCAGTAATAACCTTAAAAGATTTTAAGAGTGTAGGACCCTCGGAGTTTACGGGAACCACTGACCCGATAGTTGCGCAAACCTGGATCAAGGAGATCGAGAAGGCCTTCACTATAGCTCGCATGGGTGAAGACCAGAAGGTAGTATTTTCCACATACATGATGAGGGGAAAAGCGAACTATTGGTGGGAGACCAATCAGCAGAGAGCGGGAGAAGGAATGATAACATGGGAGAGGTTTACAACGTTGTTCTTCGAGCATTATTTCCTGAAGAGTATGAAGAGTAGGATGGAAGTGAAGTTCCTAGAGTTCAAACAAGGTGATATGACGGTGGCGCAATACGTCGCTAAGTTCAATGAACTAGCGCGATTTGCGGAGCACCAAGTTGTGGATGAAGAAAGGAAGGCGAGACATTTTGAACAAGGGTTGAAGTCGTAGTTATATAATAAGGTATCGGTCTTCCAGATTGATTCCTTGACAACGTTGTTGGAAAAGGCAATCATTGCAGAAGGTGGCAGTGAGGCCTTAAGTCTATATCATAAGGAGAAGAAGAACAAAAACACCGGTAATGAGTATCGTGGAGGAAGCAGTAGTGGAGGAAGTAACTCCGAAAAGAGGAAATGGGAGAACAATAACAACAAAAGCAATAATTAAGGTGGGAGTCACCAGGGAAACTTCAAGAAGAGGACCGAAGCTTGCAACAAATGTGGAAGAAGTCATCAGGGAGAGTGTTGGAAGAGAAAGAACACCTGCTATAATTGCGGCCAGGTGGGGCACATATCACCAAATTACCCAAAGCTGAAGAAGGTCAAAGGATGTTTTGCTTGTGGATTGATAGAGCACCAGATAAAGGATTGCCCAAAGAAAGGAAGGGGTGGAGCTGGCGGAAGCCAGGGAGGAGGAAGCAAGTTAATGATTAGTGGACCTGTGTAACCCAACCGATCGACCGCTTGAACCTTTAACATGATCGTCCAGGACGTAGTAGCTGTGAAGGACGTGGTGTCCGGTATAATCCCAATCAATAATATAAATGCTTATGTATTATTTGATTCGGGTGCCACCTATTCCTTTGTATCTGAAGAATTTGCTAGTAAACTTAGTACACCCCAAGAACGTTTAGAAGATCCATTGAACATAGAAGTTGCGAATAAGGAAATAATCCCTGTAGAATACGTCTATCAAAATTATCGCACAAACATTAGAGAACATAAACTGAGCATAGACTTGATTCCTATTAGACTAGGAGAATTTGACGTAATACTGGGGATGGATTGGTTATATAACCATGCAAAGAATAATTATTCGTCGTAACAAATGTGTGAACCTTCTGACTCCGAGTAAGTCTAAGGTAGTGTTTTTTTGTAGCTCATCGCTTAAGCAATCGTGTTGCGTTACGATGATGCAGGCCAAGAAATTGTTAAATAAAGGATGTGTAGGTTATTTAGCTTACATCGTGGATACTCAGAAAAAGGGAGTAGAGGTTAAAGATATACCCATAGTGACTGAATTTCAGGATGTGTTTCCGGGCAATCTACCTGGCCTTTTGCCAGACAGAGAAATCGAATTCGTAATAGACTTAGCTCTGGGAACGACACCAATTTTGAAATCTCCATATCATATGGCGCCAGTAAAAATTAAGGAATTGATGATACAACTTCAAGAGTTATTGGATAAGGGTTACATTCAATCGAGTGTGTCTCCTTGGGGAGCACCAGTGTTATTCATTAAGAAAAAGCACGGATCGATGAGGCTCTATATCGATTATTGAGAATTGAACAGAGTAACGATCAAGAACAGATATCCATTACCGAGGATTATGAGGTTTTGGTAATGTCATTCGGTTTAACTAATGCCCCGGTAGCATTCATGGACTTGATGAATCGAGTTTTCAAGCCATATTTGGATAAATTTGTGGTTGTTTTCATCGACGATATTTTGATCAACTCGAAGACAGAGGAAGAACACACCGAACATCTGAAGATTGTTTTGGAGGCACTTCGAAAGGAGAAGATGTAAGCGAAGTTTTCTAAGTGCGAATTCTGGATGAAGAAGGTTCAATTCTTAGGGCACGTGATGGATGAGAATGGAATCTCTGTAGACCCCGAGCAGGTCAAAGAAGTACGTACTTAGGAACAACCGAGAACCCCGACAAAGGTGAGAAGTTTCTTAGGGTTAGCTGGGTACTATCGAAGATTTATCCAGGATTTTTCTAAGATAGCGACCCCGTTGACTAATTTGACGAGGAGGATGGTGAAATTTGTATGGACCGACAAATGCGAAGAAAGTTTTCAAGAGTTGAAGAAGAGATTAAGCGAGGCGCCTGTATTATCATTGCCAGATGATACGGAAGGATTTGTGGTATATAGTGATGCGTCGCATAGAGGACTGGACTGTGTTCTAATGCAACATGGCAAAGTCATTGCGTATGCGTCATGACAGTTGAAGGATTACGAAAAACGATACCCTACTCATGACTTAGAGTTAGCGGTCGTAGTTTTTGGGTTAAAGATATGGAGACATTATTTGTACGGAGAGAAATATGAGATATACACGGACCACAAAAGTCTGAAATATATCTTCAGACAGGAGGAGTTGAATATGTATTAGAGAAGGTGGTTGGAATTGATCAAAGATTATGACTGTGATATTCTTTATCACCCGAGGAAGGCAAACGTAGTTGCCGACGCTCTGAGCAGGAAAGGAAGGGAGAAATTGATGCAATTGACGACTCAGGAAGAGTTAATAAGAGATATGGAGAAGTTAGAAATAAAAGTGAAGGGACCCGAAAGGCCTGAAGAGAAATTATTTGTAATGGAAGCTTATCCGACATTGTTGGATAGAGTGAAAGAATCACAGGAGAAAGATGGAGAGTTTGAGAAAATCCAGAAGAGGATCACGGAAAATGATGTAGAAAAATTTTGAATAGATAAAGACGATATCTTAAGATTTGAAGGGAGAGTGTGGGTACCAGCAGTAACCGATTTAAGAGATGAGATTTTGCACGAGGCACACAATACGACATTTCCGTTCATCCGGGAGGCACAAAGATGTACCGGGACTTGAAGCAACATTTTTGGTGGCCAAATCTAAAACGAGAAATTACGGAGTACGTTAGTAGATGTCTTACGTGTCAACGAGTCAAAGTGGAGCATCAGCGGCTGAGTGGTTTACTACAACCGTTGGAAATACCAGAGTGGAAATGGAAGCATTTTACGATGGATTTCGTGGTAGGATTTCCAGTCAGGCAAAAAGTTTAGATGCCATTTGGGTTATCGTGGATCGACTTACGAAGACCACACATTTTCTACCTATCATGATTAGTTATAGTTTAAATTAATTAGTGAGTCTGTATGTAAAGGAAATTGTTTTATGACATAGAGTGCCGGTATCAATTATTTTTGACCGAGACCCGCGTTTCACGTAAAAATTCTAGAAAAGCTTTCAAGAAAGGATAGGAATACAGTTACGGTTAAGTACTGCTTATTATCCTCAGACAGACGGGCAAAGTGAGTGAACAATATAAACGCTAGAGGACATACTTAGGAATTGCATGATGGACTTCAAGGGAAATTGGGACGACCACTTACCCTTAGTCAAATTTGCGTATAATAATAGTTACCATACGAGTATTGGCATGCCACTATATGAAGCTCTTTACGAAAGGAAGTGCAGAATGCCATTATGTTGGGACAAAGTCGGAGAACGATAAATACTCAGACCAGAGTTAGTATAACAAACCGCAGACGTGGTTGCAGTAATAAGAGCTAGACTAGTAGCAGCTCAAGATCGCCAGAAGAAGTACGCAGACTTGTATTGGCAAGACCGAGATTTTGAAGTCGGCAGTTTCGTATTCTTAAAGATATCTCCATGGAAGGGAAAGATCCGTTTTGGCAAGAAAGGAAAACTGAGTCCAAGATTCATAGGACCGTTTGAGATACTAAAGCGAGTGGACGAAGTAGCATATAAAGTTGCACTACCACCTGAGTTAGAGCACATCCATAATGTGTTTCACATATCCATGTTGCGTCCGTACATGCCTGACTACAAACACATGATCTCTTACGAACCCATTCAAGTGGAGAAGAACTTAGCATACGAAGAAATTCCTGTCCAAATTCTACATAGGAAAAAACAAACTTTAAGGAATAAAGTTATTTCCTCTATAAAAGTGCTTTGGCATAACCACGATGTCAAGGAGGCAACGTGGGAGTTAGAAGATAGGATGATGAGGGATTATCCCCATTTGTTTGTGTAACTTGTAACAATTCCAGGATGGAATTTTTATAAGGGGGAGGATGTAATAATCGAGAATTTCCATATATCATTAAATGAATATATTAATGGAAATAATATCTATGTGAATATAAGTGTTATTAATTTATGAGTTGGTTAATTCAATTGATTCGTATCAGATCAATGCGTATTAAGAAGTGTGAATTGATAATGAGAATTGTGAAATGCCTTGTGTGGCATAATGCGAAACAAGAAAATTCACTAAGCGAGTTAAACCGGGAATTATGAAGGTAATCGTGTATGATCATGAGATTTTATATAAGTAATCAATACGCTCGTAGACTTGTAGTAACACTTTTGTGGATATCAATGCATGTCGTGTAAAATAAGTATGGCGATAGGGGTTGACATTGGCTTAAGCTAAACAAGTCTTAAGCTTTGTCGAGAACTGGCATTATATTCTTGCTAATCCCAACAAGATAAATGGCAAGAATCTGCGTGATAAATGGATTTTATATCCACAAACTGATTTCTAGTTCAAGCTTATTTGTTGTTAATTCCTTGATTTACGTGTTGTGCGTAATTAGATTTTACCCAACACTGCGCCAGTAGTCAGTTGGAGAAAACTAATTTGTTTCACTTTGGAAATAAAAATAGAACAATTGTGTGATGTGTGTGACATTAATAAACCATGAAATAAAGTGTGCAATTAAGTAATATTACTTGTTAATTGTTATATTAATTAATTGTTAATGGTTGCGGTAGAATATTGACAATGGCAATTAATTAATAATATGTGATTGCACTATGTCTATAGATATAATAAGAATTATATAAATTAATTGTTATGGAGATCCATAAATACATTAATCAAGGAAGGGGATAATTTATTAATATAATAAGGATTATATTGATTGTCATGGGCATATGAGAAATAATTAAAAATATAACTATATTATATAGTGTGGTGTGACATTTACGTGACTATATATTAAGTCTTATAAAATTATATTGTATGAGGCAATGTGATTAAACATATTGGAACTATATGTTATAAATACATTATAAAATATCTATGTGACAATATGTATATGGTTATATATTAAAATAATATACCATGAGCATATTGTAAACTATTATTTTAATAAAATGTATCAGTGTGATAAAATGTACATGGATTATATGTATGTTACATTTCCATATTACATCTACTACCTTGAAACATTAATTACTAAAATTGTAGCTATAACTAATGTATGGTTGATATAACATAAGAATAAAGTTTGTGCATAAGTATAGTCTAAGTGTTGCTAGAATGCTGAGCATTTGAATTGTCCCAAATTGAGTGTCCCATTTACTCCTTCCTCAATCACGTGAATCACATAAAGGCTATAGCCTATTTTATTTTCTTCCTTCCAAGCTTCCTAGCTAATGATCATGGGGGGAGTGGTGTTCATGATGCAAACCAACAACCAATTACCAACTCTTTCTTAACCTTCATACAATCCTATAATCTGTGGGTTTGATTCAATGGGAAAATGCAATGTCTGGTTTTGTGTTTTTCTATAAATAGCAGCTACACTTCTTCATTACTTGTTGCTGAAAATTATCTGTGAATTCTAAGTAAGAGTTGAAAGCATAAAAATAATCTAAGAGCTTAGGAGTTCAAGTGGAGCAAGTTCCTTTCACAATTCAAAGGTATAATCCCATTCCTTGTTGCCATTTTTCAGAGTTCATAAGTATGGAAATTCAAATTCTTGAATTCATGGAATTGGATGTTAATGAAGTTGGGTAGGGATTATATAGTTGTTATATGACCATATAAATATGTTTAAACTGGTACATGAGTGTTTAGAATCATTTTCATGGGTAAATTCTGTGTTTAGGTTAAGCGATTCATCAAGGCATGATTCTTGGCTCGAACCGAACGCAGTAGCCTAAATTGCCACGGATTTATTAAAGCAAAGACGCAATTGCGTCGATCTCTATTTTCAGTTGAAGTTCATGTTTCCAAATCTGATCAATGTTAGTTAATCATTATAGCTCAAGCTAGCATATAAACATATGTAAGAGGTATATACAAGTATATTAACTCAATATGAACATGTTTTATTAGATTAGCATGATTAACGAAGGGGTGTAGTTAAAATGACATTATGACTTTAGAAACAAACTTGATGAGTATGAATAACATGTTTATATACTGACCTTGCGAGGATATAAGTATGGCTTAGAAATGCATGAATAAACCATTTACTTGTGTTTATGTGATTAGTAAGGAAACATGAGCATGTTGAACCTACTAGTAAGTTTTGAATGTGAATATTGTCAAGATACCTTGAAAATCAGAATTTGATAATTGTGATCATGTTTGATGTTACTTTTAGAGTCACTCATGTATAGCATAAACGTATATATAAACCATGCTTATGTGTAATATTTCAAATAAAGCATGAACGAAGCATATTTTCAACTAAAGCGGTGTTAGTTTCACATATGTGTTATGAATACTCATAACCATGCCTAATATGAGTTTTATAACTATCTTGTATGTTTAGAGAGAAAGCATGATAGATTTTGTGGTTTCATGACCTTGAATAGCCTTAAATTGTTGAAATGATCAATTTATAATTTTATTATAAAAGAAGGAACCTAGATTGACTTGAGAAGCATGAGAAAGCCTTTAACATGGCAAGATAGATTATGTATGATTGTGTGTTCAAGCAGATGACGAGAGACCACAAGGCAAAAAGAATGAGTCTTGGTATAGCAGAGGGGCAGTAGCTTGAATCTTGTGCAGTCCCCTGTGCTTAGCCATGGAATAAGCTGTGCGATCTCGAATCTGAGATGGTGAATTCTGATTTTTGGACAGTGACTTGTATGGTACCTAAAATGCTAGAGGTGGTTTAAAACCTACTGATGCTTGTATATGAGTGATGCTTAGATATTATATTTGTGTTGCCTCGTAATAGGAAGATCCATGAGAAAGAGGACTTAACCTTGAGTGTTCTTAAATTACTTATGAAAATGACTAGGTGTTTGATCATTCTCAATCTATAATCTGATTTATACCATATGTGCATACTTGAATCATATCAAGCTTGATTAAAGACTGTGTTAGCTAATGAACATCTTGAATATATAATAAGCTATAAATAGGATTCAAAAGTGTTGATTTCTTAACGTGGATAAACTACGCTTAAGGCAAGTATCCGAACCCTACCTTACATTGTGCAAGTATTCTAACTCTTGCATTACTTTATTCAACAAATACCGTAAAAGTATCTAGACCTTATCTCTTTGAATACAAGTTATTCTATTTATTCGTTCAATTGAACAAGTATGTTTAAACTCTTGTGAAAACTATTATTCATGTTGAACTTGGTATTGTTCTTGAATATTATGAAATAGTCGATGCCATTTGATTCAGCTAGACTATATGCATGTTATAAAAACTGTCCAAACCAATTGATTGGTGCAGAAATCTTGAAAACTGAGTTGAACAACCCTTATGGTAAGTGTGAGAGCCCCAAATCCGGGTCCCAAATCACCACGGATCTGGTACAATCATTCTACAACTATTGCGGAATATATAAAAATAAATTATTTATACATTAAACTTTATACACTATTCCCCAAGGTCGAGTAACCTTAACTTATACACAATTCATAACTTGTCTAACATACAACATTATTATCATACAATACTATTATAAATCTAGCTTCACACATTAACTTAAACCCGGAACTGTCTTTAACCTTTCCTTGTATCCGACGTTTTTGCCTTAATCTGCAATGTTTATCATGATATAGCAAGGGTGAGCATATGTTTGCCCAGAAAGTATAAATTTATTTGAGGATATATCATGATTGAAAGAGTTTGAATAATAAGCTGGCTATAATTCTTCAATATAGTTGAGAACTAGCATGAACAAAGTTGCATAGCTGAAGAACATTTAACAAGAACATATCAGTTATATCTTGACCGAATGGTAATGAAGGTGATCAGCCTTTCATACCTGATTAATACATGCAATATGTACATAGTACAATTTATCAATTCTTAGACATGACAATCAACAATGATTAACCATAAGTATAATTGAATAAAACAACTCGAGATCGAGTTAAGGAAAACTTGCCTGGTCGGTCGATTACTGTTACGTAATTTATTAAGCTTTGTCTGAAAACCTAATATATAAATAATATTGTAATACAAATTAGAATAATATCATCACAATATAATACTATTATATATATATATATAGAATAACCTAAACACATAACCCATAACCCTATCAGTCTACAACACACATAAGACTCGGTATCAAGTCCAACTATTTCATTCTAGGTTGAATCCGACACAATTCTAACATCCCGACGGTCTAGTCGAACAAATCTCGAGTCTAAAATCACTAAGACTCGTTCTAAACTGGTTCACAGATATCTTAGATAATTTATTATCAGTCAAAATATTTTTCATAAGCTCGTAATAATTTTTAGATTATTATCATCATTTATCATGATTTTTCAATCATTAATATCATATTTATGTAATTTAATTACCACATAATTCCTTTATCATTAATATTTATTTAATATTAAATATTAATGAAAATCATAACATAATATTATAATATATTTATAATATATCAAAATATTTTTAATACTTTAAAATCATATATATATGATATTTAAGCAGATTAAATCCATTATTCGATAATTGCTATTAATATTAAAATATTAATATTTTCATGACAAAATATCAAAAGTTATATTTTATAACTTAAAATATTTTTCTAACCCTTAAATCATTTTTATATGATTTTTAAAGCATTATTTCTAATTTTCCATAATTTATTTAATATATTCATTAAATAAATTAATCAAAGATAATATAAATTTATTAATGAAATTCATCACAAAATATCAAAAGTTATTAAAATAACTTAAAATATTTTCTTATACCATAATATAATTTTTCATGATTTTTTAAGTATTAAAATCATTTTTAACTAATTTATTTAATATTATAATTAAATAAATTAAATACCATTTATATTCCAAAAATATTAAATATTTATGAAATATACTTTAAATAATTAAAAACTAATTTTCGGACTTTAAAATATTTTTTAGTAATTTATTTTGTATTTTTCATAATTAAAAACTAATTTTCTCTAATTATTTAATAAAAATAGTTAATTTTTGTAATTAAGTGTCGCTAAAGGTGTTTTAGGTGACACAACCGTGGCTGAATGTGTTCTTGGGCTGTTCTTCATCAAACCTAGAAATGCAAAGGCAGTGTTCAAGGTAGGGGGTTTGACCAGGTCTAGATCATTGATCTTCATGATTCTGGGTTATCTAAAGTATTACACATGTAGTATGTGTGTCATACTACACAAACAAACTGATTCCAAGGTCATACAACATCATAAGAGAGAGATACAAGCAATCAAAAAGTCTGACATGGCTGTTCTTCATTTTTGGGTTTTCCAGAAAATAAAGAACAGCACACGGTGCTATATCTAGATCCTTAGATCGTGAGCTCTAAGTCTATTTTGGGTGATTTAGGAGTTCAAACTTGTAGTCCAGATGTCAGGGTACATATATAACTAACTAGATCATCATAACAACAACAATTCAAAGCGATCTAGACGGTCAAAGTAGAGGTCAGGAAATAGTTCTTGAAGATCTGGGTTTCCCAGAAATCTTCATCTGGTAAGTTGGTCAACGGTTGTTTGTCCGGCCAAAACTTTGATTCATTTATGAATCTAAGTGATCTAAAGGTATGGATATGTAGTACTCATGTCAGTTTACAAATATATAACAACAACATGGCCAAACATCTTAAAAACAGCAAGATTCAAGCCCTGCAAAACGTTGTCAGAAATTTTGGGTTTCTGAGTTTGGCCAGATTTCCAGAATTCATCCTCAGTCAACGCACTTTGACCGATCTATAACATAAAATACATCAAACACACAGATTTACAAGCCCTGACATTAGGCTGTCACACGACTTTTCCAACTTTTTCCATATTTGAGAAATCATTAAATTCGTGCATCTAGATGTTATAGATATATGATCTAACCACCCAGATCACTATATGACACCCTTATACACAACTTAAAACATCAAACCGTAACAGATAACATAAGATACAAAATTTTGAAGTTTTAGGGTTTATACCTATTTGATATCCCATTTTTGATTCTGATCCAACTGATTTGATCTTGTCTTGCTAAGTAGTGATATTAGCTGGACTTAACACCCCCTTTCTCTCTCCATTTCTGAAATCTTAGTGAGAGAAAGTCTTGGTTCATATGAGAAAGAAAGTGAGTCTATTTCTCTTTCTATAAACTATATAAATGATATGATTCAATGTATTTGATTGCTGTGAAATGGCTGATGGTTGTGTTTTAGAGCACATGCTAGGCTAGGGTTAGGGCTAGGGTTGGTCACCAAACAATTATTTTGGCAAGATTTGCACTAACATATTAAATAATGCACAAAGGGTACTTTAGTGATTTGATTTCTAATTTTTAATGGCATACTTGTCTTTAAATGCAACCCTTAGGGTTAAAACCTAAGGTTTCCATAATTCAATTTTTTAGGATTTCCAGATTAGGGTTTTCAAAATAAAAATTAACATTTGTAAATTATAATTAGAATTTTATAATTATACTAAGATTTTCTAATCATAAATTAAGCTTACTAATTAGGATTAATTTATCCTAATTAAAATTGCTAAAATAGCAATTAAGTCCACAATTGTACATTAAGGTTTCTAACGGAACAATTAGGGTTTTAAATTTTGCGATTAGGGTTTTCTAATTAATTAAGCTTTACCCTAATTAAGTTTATAATCAATACACTTAAGCCATTAAGTTCCCAATTTAGGGTTTCATATTCCGAATTAGGGTTTCAAAATCCCCGAAACTGAAATTAGGGTTTCAGAACCGGTTTCTAGGGTTTCTTATCCATTGCTAGGGTTTTCAAACTAAACGTTGACATTCGACAATAATATTAGGGTTTGACACTGATAAAATTTATCTGGTCAACCCTTGACCCTTAACCACATATTGTACACATGCTTGACCATACACACCGGACATATACACTTATATACTTAAACCTGAATAATTCACCACAAAAATTTTTAAATCCATAAAATTTCTTTCTAGAAATGTCAAATCCATTCACTTATTTTCTATCTAGATTCTAATATTTAACCTTAAACCAATCAATTATGATTTTAAAATTTTTTTAAATTCTCGAGTTGTCACATTCACCCATTTTTCTAAGATTTTTGTCCCCGAAATTCACCTTACACCTTACACCATACTGCTTACACCATTTATATACATCATTACATGCTACCCAATACACCACTCACAAAAATACAAATTTTCAAAAATTGCTGAGTTATATAGACTATTGTCCGTCATTTTTGCAAAGGTTATATGGAAATTCATCTGCAAACCACCATAACTTAAGGACATAGTGAGTGATTAGCCCGTTATGCCCTGTAATGATCAAGTACTGCTGGTCAGAACCATTTTCTTGTTCTTCTTACCCGCCTTGGGCGCATAAAATTTTCTTACCTCAGTCTTATCGAATTCCGAACCAAAACAATTTGGTTCAGGAAATTTTTTTCAATGAACACTTAGAGTTTTTTTAAACATTAGTCTAGCTGAATCAAATAGCATAGACTATATCAATAATTCAATTCAATCGAATTATTTAGGTGTAGCCAAACCCCGTTGGCAAATTAAAATTTTGAAAATATTTTTGAGAATGACGTCATGATGACGTACTGTATTAACAATCCTTTGAGGATGCCGTCATTGTATGACTTTGTCATAACACATCATACAATAGTGGAACAATGATTTTTAGATCGAATTCACACTAAGTATTCCTGTATTTATAACTTTATCAACTTTTTATCATCTCTGCACCAGGTTACATGGTACATAAGTGATAACAATCTTGTTATAACAATCTTGTTGTAAACTTTCCAATCATCAGATTGATTCTTTTCCTTGCTATCACCTTATCAGATCACGGGGTGATCTCATCGTATATATTACAATTCATTTCTATACTATGATCATTTTGTTTTATGATCTCCTATCCCGATTCTTTTAGTCTTTTAGACTCTATCTATTCACCACTGTTGTTTATCTTTATTATCAGAGTTAGGGAACTATGTATCTTTACAACTCTCCAAGATTCGTCTTTGAATCTTACCGACCAACTAACTCTATGTGAGTTAGATCTTATCCTAATCACTGCGGTTATTGGTCTCAGGTATTCCTACCTAAGGTTCATAACCAACAACTTTGATACCAACTGTGAGAGCCCCAAATTCGGGTCCCAAATCACCATGGATCTGGTACAATCATTCTATAAATATTGCGGAAGATATAAACATAAATTATTTATACATTAAACTTTATACACTATTCCCCATGGTCGAGTAACCTTAACTTATACACAATTTATAACTTTTCTAATATATAACATTATTACCATACAATATTATTACAAATCTAGCTGCACACATTAACTTAAAGTTGGAACTGTCTTCATCCTTTTTGCAATTTTTATCATGATATAGCAAGGGTGAGCATATGTTTGCCCAGCAAGTATAAATTTATTTGAGTATATATTATGATTGAAAGAGTTTGAATAATAAGCTGGCTATAATTCTTTAATATATTTGAGAACTAGCTTGAACAAACTTACATAGCTGAAGAACATTTAACATGAACATATCAGTTATATCTGGACCGAATGGTAGTGAAGGTGATCAGCCTTTCATACCTGATTAATACATGCAATATGTACATAGTACAATTTAACAATTCTTAGACATGACAATCAGCAATGATTAACCATAAGTATGTTTGAATAAAACAACTCGAGATCGAGTTGAGGAAAACTTGTCTATTCAGTCGATTACTGTTACCCAATTTATTAAGCTTTGTCTAAAAACCTAATATATAAATAATATTGATATACAAATTAGAATAATATCATCTTAATATAATACTATTATATATATACATAGAATAACCTAAACACATAACACATAACCCTATCAGTCTACAACACATATAAGACTCGATATCAAGTCAAACTATTTCAGTCTGAGTTGAATTCGACACAATTCTAACATCCCGACAGTCTAGTCGAACAAATCTCGAGTCTAAAATCACTAAGACTCGGTCTAAACTGGTTCACAAATATCTTAGATAATTTATTATCAGTCAAAATATTTTTCATAAGCTCGTAATAATTTTCAGATAATTATCACCATTTATTATGATTTTTCAATCATTAATATCGTATTTATGTAATTTAAATACCACATAATTCCTTTATCATTAATATTTATTTAATATTAAATATTAATGAAAATCATAACATAATATTATAATATATTTATAATATATCAAAGTATTTTAATACCTTAAAATCATATTTATATGATTTTTAAGCGATTAAATCCATTATCCGATAATTACTATTAATATTAAAATATTAATATTTTCATGACAAAATATCAAAAGTTATATTTTATAACTTAAAATATTTTTCTAACCCTTAAATCATTTTTATATGATTTTTAAAGCATTATTTCTAATTTTCCATAATTTATTTAATATATTCATTAAATAAATTAATCAAAGATTAATATAAATTTATTAATGAAATTTATCACAAAATATCAAAAGTTATTAAAATAACTTAAAATATTTTCTTATACCATAATATAATTTTTCATGATTTTTCAAGTATTAAAATCATTTTTAACTAATCTATTTAATATTATAATTAAATAAATTAAATACCATTTATATTCTAAAAATATTAAATATTTATGAAATATACTCTAAATAATTAAAAACTAATTTTAGGACTTTAAAATAATTTTTAGTAATTTATTTATATTTTTCATAATTAAAAACTAATTTTCTCTAATTATTTAATAAAAATAAATAATTTTCGTAATTAAGTGTGGCTAAAGGTGTTTTAGGTGACACAACCGTGGCTAAATGTGTTCTTGGGCTGTTCTTCATCAAACCAAAAAATGCAAAGGCAGTGTTCAAGGTAGGGGGTTTGACCAGGTCTAGATCATTGATCTTCATGATTCTGGGTTATCTAAAGTGTTACACATGTAGTATTTGTGTCATACTACACAAACAAACTGATTCCAAGGTCATACAACATCATAAGAGAGAGATATAAGCAATCAAAAAAGTCGACATGGTCGTTTCTTCATTTTCGGGTTTTCCGAGAAAATAAAAAAAAAGACACTGCATCTTATATCTAGATCCTTAGATCGTGAGCTCTAAGTCTATTTTGGGTGATTTATGAGTTCAAACTTGTAGTCCAGATGTCAGGGTACATATATAACTAACTAGATCATCATAACAACAACAATTCAAAGCGATCTAGATGGTCAAAGTAGAGGTCAGGAAATGGTTCTTGAAGATCTGGGTTTCCTAGAAATCTTCATCCGGTGAGTTGGTCAACGGTTGTTTGACCAGCCAAAACTTCGATTCGATTATGGATCTAAGTGATCTTAAGGTATGGATATGTAGTACTCATGTCAGTCTACAAATATGTAACAACAACATTTTGATGCCCCCAAATCCGGGTATCTTCCAACCCGACAGATGGTGCTACACGGTACTACTAGTCACAATACATTCAATTGAAAAGCCTCAATAGAACGAATATGTCTTCTATATAATCAAAATAATATTAACATTTCCCCAAGTTCTTTATAACCATTACATTGTTCTTGTCATAATATCAAATGTATTACAATCATTTAACCTATACTATTACACAAGTATTCTATAGATTCGTCTTCGCTTTGCCCTTATCCTTGCCGGAGCCTTCGATCCAAGACCTTGAGCATTTCATAAGTTCTTTTGAAAAGGACATCCTGGCACTAAGTCCGTAAGTCCGACATTATATACGAGCATGTCTAGGTGATCAGCCTGTAGTACTCTATGTTGATTAACATTACATTCATTAAACGTATATACGTTTAAGTTGTGGCAACCTCACGTGCCTGTCGTTTGACGACAAAACACTTTTAGCATACTCAATCTTCGTTTGAAAACCACACCAATATAACTTGGTAAACATTAACCAGGCTTTGATAGAAACATAATATAAGTCTAGCCGAAAGAATTGGCTTTGACTTCATCATATAGTACTTCATGTCTAAGAATACATGGATTACAAAGCTTGTCCCGATTGAACTGGAACAAGGGTTAGAATACTTGCCTTTAGCGTCTGCTACAGTTAATAACACGTTCTCGTTTGAGTCTTTAAGTCTCTACAGTAATGATAACATCACATAACAACTTAGGTCATGAATGAACATACATGGTTCCTAACGATTCTTACCCTTCTTCTCAATCTAAACATGACTTAGATTTGTTATTATTGATTCTGGCTTTTCGTTACGTCATTCTTATCTTCACATTACATGCATGTTTGATTACTCTCTTTAACCTTTAGGCAACATAATTAAGTTTTATCAATACCTTACAATGCTTCATTAAGTTCTTTAGTTCATTACTAATGAGTTACCATTCATTTCATACTTGTAAACTTCCTTCTCTGTCAAAACCCTAGGGCTGGCGTTGCGGCGCCACCCTTCTTTCCCTATGCCGCGTTGTAGCGCCACTTTGCGATGGTCGAGGACCAGGACTTCACACAACTGGCGTGAGTCTCGAGACTTATATGTTCATATTTGTAGTGCGAAACTTGATGAGGTACGTGCCTTTGTATATGTATATTGCAGCTCCACCAATATACATTGGGTTGGTGCCGCGGCGCCAACTCTGTGCACCAGAAAATTTTTATAGACTTTTAATTTTGCGAAGTTCCCGGACTCGTAACTTCTCCGTTATAAGTCTGAATTGGCTCGTTCAAGAGCCTACGGTTCACAAATTACATACTCTACACGTTCATACAAGAATTTTATCTATTTGACTTCGTTTGCTAAAAATTCACCTATTAGTTCATTTTTAACGAAAACGATAAACGTTCGTTAACGTTCAATGCTCGTTTCTTCGTTCTAAGTCAGAATCTTGTCATTCTCGAGTCCGTAACTCTATAATGCCAAATATGACTTGTCTCCGTCGAAAACCAACATTTCCGAGTTCAAACACAAAATTCGACTTCTATTCCGAGAATTTCATGAATTCGACGATTATCGTCCAATCGTGTGAATTCCGGTGAAACTTCATTACTAACGATATGATTATCGTTCTAAATGGATTCTAACCATCATATGAACATTTCAAACTTCATAATACATCAACTTATTTTGAAGCTATGTTTTAACTTATTCTTTATAAGTTCATGACTTAATAACTTATAAACTACAAATTTTCATTCCTTATGACTTATTATAGATTTAAGTCCTTTAATCAACATTCTCACATTTTATCAAACATACTAACTTCATATGGCAATCATATGACAAGTTCATCATAAGTTCATATTTATTTAGGTTTATCTTACTTATTCATGACTTATTTGGCTTAAGTCCATTCATTAATCAATTCTTACATGTTCTTAACATTCATGCTTATTAGACTACACTTCTCTTATCACCCTATAATGATAGAGATGAAGGTTATTAACCAAGAGCCTTAACCTTGATGAACTAGTCTTCTTCTTCTTTGAAAATGTAACAAAGGATGTTTGTCTTAAAAGTGCTTATTCTCTCTAACCAATAAGTTGATTTGCTTGGATGAAAATTAACAAACAACAAATGAAAATCCTAGCCTTCTATTTATAGGAAAGCCAAAGTGAGGGCATTATGGCCAATAGCACATCCCACCTCCTTAAGTCACCTCCTTACTATTCATTACTTGCTAAGCACAACACTTATCCTATACTTGGTCATTACTTAAAGTTCTTGGCCATCACACAATGTTCTTGCCCACCAAGATAACCCATATCAACATGGGTTGATCCATGGATCATGCTTTACTCATTGGATCATTATATTGGGTTTAAGTTAACTAACTTAGCTTATTCCTATTGGGCTTGCATTACTTTACTTGGGCTTCATATTAACCAATACTTGGCTAATCCTTACCATAACTTGGGCTTATCCCTTAATCCATATTGGACTTGCACTTCATACAAGATCCACTATTCCATTCATTTTGTTTTTAATCCTTAACGTTCTTTAATTAAGTCCGCATGCGAAATATTGTGTTTTTCATACTTAGATTATTATTAGATAATCTATCTCACCTTCATATTATAACGTTATGTATTTCTCGGAAGTTCAAAAATAATTCCCGAGCGGAAATCGATGAATAGTGTTTCTCGGAAAATTTCTAGAAAACTTTTATTTTCGTCTTGGAAATTCAAACACTTTAATTCTCTCACATAGTTAAAATACTATGACGTTCCGATGTTTCTAGTTTATAAAACAACATTCATCTTACTAACACATAATAATAACAAATAATATTATTTTATTCATTATTAAATTATTTTACAAAGGATCCAAATTTCTCGGTCATTACATTCTTCCCCCCTTATAAAGATTCTGCCCCCAGAATCTCGCCTCTTATTTTTCAAACAACTGAGGGTAATCCTTCCTTATCTTTTCTTCCAATTCCCACGTTGCTTCTTCTGCATCGTGGTTCTTCCATATCACCTTCACAGAAGGTATAACTTTATTCCGCATAACTTTTTCTTTCCTATCGACAATTTGAATCGGCGTCTCTTTGTACGTAAGTCTTTCTGGATATGAATAGGATCATACTCTATTACATGTTTATAATCCGGCTTATAAGGACGCAATACCGATACATGAAACATGTTATGTATTCATTCTAAGTTTGGAGGTAATGCTATCATATAAGCTACCTCACCTACCCGTTTTAACACTTCAAAAGGTCCTATAAACCTCAGACTTAATTTTCCCTTCTTTCCAAAGCGTATCTTTCCTTTCCAAGGAGATACCTTTAGAAATACGTAAGAGCCTACTTCAAACTCCCTATTTTCTCGATGCAAGTTTGCATACTTCTTTTGTCTATCTTGAGCTGCAATGAGACGCATTCGTATTAACTTTACCATATCCGTTGTTTGCTGCACCAATTCTTGTCCTAGCATTCGGCGTTCTCCCACTTCATCCCAATACAATGGTGTTCTGCACTTCCTCATATACAAAGCTTCATAAGGCGACATACCTATGCTTCCATGATAACTATTATTATACGCAAACTCTACTAATGGTAGATGATCATCCCAACTACCCTTGAAATCCATGACGCAAGATCTTAACATATCTTCTAACGTCTGAATTGTTCTCTCGCTCTGTCCATCAGTTTGTGGATGATATGCCGCACACAACTTCAACTGCATTCCCAACTGCTCTTGAAGACTTCTCCAAAAGTTTGATGTGAATCATGGGTCACGATCTAACACAATCGATACTGGTGCTCCATGTCTGAAAATTATTTCCTTAACATAAAGTCTAGCTAACTGGTCTAAGTTATACTTAACCCTAATTGGCAAAAAGTGAGCCGACTTCTTCAACCGGTCCACTATTACCCAAATTGCATCATACCCTTTCGTTGTAGTCGGAAGTCCCACCACAAATTCCATCGTGATATGCTCCCACTTCCACTCCGGAATCTCCAATGACTATAGCAAGCCACTTGGTCGTTGATGTTCGGCCTTAACTCTCTGACAAGTCAAGCACCTACTCACATACTCAGCTATCTCTCTTTTCATATTCGGCCACCAAAAACTTTATCAAAGGTCTTGATACATCTTAGTACTCCCAGGATGAATCAAAAACCTCGAATTGTGAGCCTCTTGTAATACCTGATCCTTTAATTTAGTCTCATTCAGAACCCAAATTCTTCCTTCAAATCTTAATAATCCCTCATTATCAAGACTATAAGTAGTATCTGTTTCATTGGTTAGCCGCTCCTTTACCCTGTCACACTCATCAGTTTTGAGCTGCACCTCCTTGACTCTTTCTACAATGGTAGATTGAATCTCTGTTGCAAACAACATCTGCTCCAATTCTCTTGGCAACTTCACTTTTATTTCCATCCTAGCCATCTCTGTTATTAACTCAGTTTGAGCTGTTAACATAAAAAACTTCTCCCGACCCTTCCTACTTAAGGCATCGACAACTACATTGGCTTTTCCTGGGTGATACATGATTTCACAGTCGTAATTCTTTATCAACTCCAGCCATCTCATATGTCTCATATTCAACTCCTTCTGTGTGAAGATATATTTTAGACTCTTGTGGTCCGTGTATATCTCACATTTTTCTCCATAAAGATAATGTCTCCATATCTTTAGAGTAAAAACTACTGCGGCCAGTTCCAGATCATTAGTAGGGTAAACTTTCTCATAATCCTTTAACTGCCTTGATGCATATGCAATGACCTTGTCATGCTGCATGAGCATGCAACCAAGTCCTCTATGTGAAGCATCGCTATAAACTACGAAATTTCCTATGTCATCGGGTAATGACAAAACAGGCGCTTCACTCAACCTCTTCTTCAGTTCTTAAAAATTGTCTTCACATTTATCCGTCCACGCGTATTTCACCGTCTTCCTTGTCAAGTTAGTCAACGAAGTAGCTATCTTTGAAAAATCCTGGATGATTCTCTGATAGTATCTCTCTAACCCTAAGAAACTCCACACCTCAGTCGGCATTTTCGGTTGTTCCCAATTCATCACGGCTTCTACCTTCGCTGGATCTACCAAAATTCCTTCATGGTCAATAACATGACCTAAAAACTGCACCTTCTCTAACCAAAATTCACACTTAGTGAACTTCACATATAACTTCTCCTTCCTCAGTGTCTCCAACACTAATCTTAGGTGTTCAGCATGATCTTCTGGCATCTTAGAATAGACTAGAATATCATCGATAAACACCACGATGAACTTGTCTAAATATTGTTTGAACACTCTGTTCATCATATCCATAAATACAGCTGGTGCATTAGTCAACCCAAATGACATCACCAGAAACTCGTAATGACCATAACGAGTCCTGAATGTTGTCTTTGGTACATCCTCCTTCCTAACCTTCAACCGATGATACCTCGTTCTTAAATCTATTTTAGAAAAATACTTAACCCCTTTCAACTGATCAAAAAGATCATTGATCCTGGGCGATGGGTATTTATTCTTTATCGTTAATTTGTTCAACTCTCTGTAGTTGATACAAAGTCTTAACGATCCATCCTTCTTCTTGACAAACAGTATCGGTGCTCCCCACGGAGAAACACTCAGCTGTATGTACTTCCTGTCCAACAGTTCTTGTAACTGTACCATCAATTCCTTCATCTCCAATGGCGCCATATGATACGGTGCCCTGGAACTGGTCCCGCTCCTGGATTGATGTCTATTACAAACTCGGTTTCCCTATCCGGTGGAAGACCCGGCAATTCACTCGAAAATACATCAGCGAATTCTCTAACTATAGGTATTTGTTCCATGGTTGTTACCACTCTCTGGGTATCAACAACATAACACAGATAACCTACACACCCCTTCCTCAATAATTTCCTAGTTTGTGTCATGGTTAGACAACACGAACGTCCCGACGATCTATTCTTGTAAATTACTACCTGAGGTTGTTTTAACGTTCTAAGGTTCACACATTTCTTTTGACAATCTATAATTGCCCCATGGTTTACCAACCAATTCATTCCGAGAATTACATTAAATTCTCCCAACTTTATTGGTAACAAATCTACCGATAATTTATAACCCTGTATGTCTACGTAACAACTCCTATGAACATCTTCAACATGAATTATTTCTTCATTTGCTACCTTAATATTTAAAGGTATAGGCAACTTTTCAGGAAGTAATCCTAATCTTCTAGCAAAATTACATGCTATAAACGAACAAGTAGCACCCAAATCAAACAGCACGTAAGCATTTATGTCGTTGATCAGAATAATACCTGCGACGACATCCCCTGATGCAACTGCATCTTGGACAGTCATGTTAAAGGTACGGCCCATCGGCCTGCCGGCTACTACTGGACCACTAATAGCTAACTTACCGCTACTAGTGCCCCGATTCCCGTCCGTCCCCTTCTTCGGTCAGTTCTTTGCCATGTGGTCAGTTGACCCACACACAAAGCATCCATGATTCTTTTTCGGACTTGGACAGTTAGGCTAAATGTGCCCTTCTTTTCCACAGTTATAACATACGGCCTTCCCCTTGAGACAGACTCCTAAATGAGTCTTCCCACAGGTCTTGCAGGCCTCCATCCTCCTCTTTGGCTCCCCTTGCTTCACTCCAGTATTCCTAGAGCTGAACGCCTTCCTCTTCTATCCCTCGCCACTTCCACTGTCTCCTTTTATTTTCACTCCCCCATCCACTTTCCCCTTGTTCTTCTTATCCTTGTAGTATTAGCTCAGAGCCTCACTACCACCCTCGGCGATTATCGCCTTTTCTAAAATGGTCCCAAATGATGTACTCTGGAACACAGAAATATGGTTATAGAGCCAGGGTTTCAAGCCCTGCTCGAACCATTGCACGTTCCTAACCTCGGTATCCACTTGGTGTGGAGCGAACCTCGCCAGTTCATTAAACTTGGTGGCATATTGGGGAGCCGACATGTCCCATTATTTTAACTCGAGAAACTGCATCTCCATCCTTCCCTGCACGCTAGTGGGAAAGTAGTTCTCGAAGAATATCTCCTTGAACCTTACCCACGTCAGATTCTCTATCTGGACCCTAGCCTGATTGGCTTCCCACCAAAAGTTGGCCTCTCCCTTCATCATATAGGTTGCAAAGGCAACCTTCTGGGCCTCGTCGACATTTGCTATCACAAATTCCTTCTTAATTTCTTTTACCCACGTTTGGGCTTTGATAGGGTCCGTAGTTCCTTTGAACTCCAGCGGACCCACACTCTTAAAATCCTTGAAGATAGTAGCTCGTGCTACTCTTGGATTTACGGGGATATTAGCCCCAGTTCTATTAAATGCGGCTGTTAAAAGATTAACAAACTCCTGCATGGGGTTAACTGGACCTCCCTCTTGTTGATTTACATTAGCTCCTTGGTTTCGTTGTACTCTTTTCGGTGGCATTTTACTGTTACAACAAACAACACATTACGTTATTATTCATTGTTTATTAGTTGGTTACTATTCGATATTTAAACAATAACTTCAACATCCATTGCTCAGTTGTTCCGTAAAAAGGAATATATTCATTCATTCATTATAGTATAACACTACATTGTTTACATTACACAGCTAAAGCTGATTACATTACTTTCCCGCTATTGCTTTCCAAAATTAGGATTTACAAAAGACTACCCTTTGTTATATAAAAGAGGGTTTTACGTCACTACTAAGTACACAATATTTACATACCTACACTACTCTATCCCTTAATAAATTACAACTTCCTCAAGGTATTATCAAAATCTGCCTTGGCAAGACCGGCAATAATATCACGGCTGATAGTATGTCGCGTCTACCCTACCTCCACGGCATAACCAACTACTTGCTGCTAGAAATCTGTATGAGAACTCCTATGAATATAGGACATTCTCCCTATCTTCTGATGTTTGGTCTTTAGCTCCTCCTTGAGCTCAAAAACCTCATGTTTAGCTCACAGACTTTATCATTGGCCAAAATCCTCTCGTCATGCTCCTGTTCCCACATAGACTCCACATTGGTCTTGTCCTCTATGACAGCTTGGAGCTCTGCCTTCAGCTCCTTAACCTCCTGACAGTAATGGATATTTCTATCCAACACTGACATAAACAGTGACATTATTGACTCCGCCGGAGCCATCTCTACTGCTATAGCTATCGGGTTGAATGACACTACCTCCACCTCCTCTTCTATCATGCCGTTGAACACGAACATGAGATCAGGATCCTTTAAGTCTCCAAACCCAATGACAACTACTTCGGGCTTTGCCTCTATGGGGTTCGGTATAACCTCTATTTGGTTAACCAATTCTTCACTGACTGCTTGTACATCTAAATGCAGTCCATTTACACCTGACATCTACACAACACAATTAAGTTGATTAGTACACGTCAGTAGAATAATTAAAACACATAACATATTCATAATGCATTTTTATAAGGTTATTTTCTTCTTTTACTTCTTTGACTTCTCTTAAGGTTATGACTTAAGGTTTTATTTCCCCCGTTAAGTTTTATAACCTAATGCTTTGATACCAATCTGTGACTCCCCCAAATCCGGGTATCTTCCAACCCGATAGATGGTACTACACGGTACTACTAATCACACATACATTCAATTGAAAAGCCTCAATAGAACGAATATATCTTCTATATAATCAAAATAATATTAACATTTCCCCAAGTTCTTTATAACCATTACATTGTTCTTGTCATAATATCAAATATATTACAATCATTTACCATATACTATTACATAAGTATTCTATGGATTCGTCTTTGCTTTGCCCTTATCCTTGCTGGAGCCTTCGGTCCAAGACCTTGAGCATTTCATAAGTTCTTTTGAAAAGGACATCCTGAGACTAAGTCCATAAGTTCGACATTACTTATGAGCACGTCTAAGTGATCAGCCTATACTCTATGTTTATCAACACTACATTCATTAAACGTATGTACGTTTAAGTTGTGGCAACCTCACGTGGCTGTCGTTTGACGACAAAATTTTTTTAGCATACTCAGTCTTCGTTTGAAAACCACACCAATATAACATGGTAGTCTAGCCAAAAGAATTGGCTTTGACTTCATCATACAATACTTCATGTGTAAGAATACATGGATTACAAAGCTTGTCCAGATTGAACTGGAACAAGGGTTAGAATACTTGCCTTTAGCATCTACTACAGTTAATAACACGTTCTCGTTTAAGTCTTTAAGTCTCTACAGTAATTGTAACATCACATAACACAGTAGGTCATGAATGAACATACATGGTTCCTAATGATTATTACCCTTTTTCTCAATCTAAACATGACTTAGAT
Organism: Panax ginseng; assembly: GCA_020205605.1. NCBI lineage: Eukaryota > Viridiplantae > Streptophyta > Magnoliopsida > Apiales > Araliaceae > Panax > Panax ginseng. Next base: position 57,056,223 of record CM035134.1, on the reverse strand, counting down.
TTGTTATTATTGATTCCGGCTTTTCGTTACGTCATTCTTATCTTCACATTACATGCATGTTTGATTACTATCTTTAACCTTTAGGCAACATAATTAAGTTTTATCAATACCTTACCATGCTTCATTAAGTTCTTTAGTTCATTACTAATAAGTTACCATTCATTTCATACTTGTAAACTTCCTTCTCTATCAAAATCCTAGAAATTTGAAATATACGCCATTCTTCCTTCCTTCTATCTTGGCGTTATGACGCCACTCTGCGATGGTGAGACCCGGACTCGATACTATGGCCATGAGTCTCGTAGAGTTATATATCATCATTGCTGTGGCGAAACTTCAAGAGGTATGTGTCATTTGTATATGGTCTTTAAGTACCACCAATATACCTTGGGTCAGTGTGCATGGCCAACTCTGCACTGAAATTTTTCTGAGACTTTTAATTTTGCGAACTTCCCGGACTTTTAACTTCTTCGTTATAAGTCCGAATTGGCTCGTTCAAGAGCCTACGGTTCACAAATTACATACTCTACACGTTTATTCAATACTTTTATCTATTGACTTCGTTTGCTAAAAATTCAACTATTAGTTCATTTTTAACGAAAACGATAAACGTTCGTGAACTTTCAACGCTCGTTTCTTTGTTCTAAGTCGGAATCTGGTCATTTTCGAGTTGACAACTCTATAATGCAAAATATGACTTGTCTCCATCGAAAACCAACATTTCCGAGTTCAAACACAAAATTCGACTTCTATTCCAAGAATTTCATGAATTCGATGATTATCGTCCAATCATGTGAATTCCGGTGAAACTTCATTACTAACGATATGATTATCATTCTAAATGGATTATAACCATCATATGAACATTTCAAACTTCATAATACATCAACTTATTTTCAAGCTATGTTTTGACTTAATCTTCATAAGTTCATGACTTAATAACTTATAAACTACAAATTTTCATTCCTTATGACTTATTATATATTTAAGTCCTTTAATCAACATTCTCTCATTTTATCAAACATACTAACTTCATATGGCAATCATATGACAAGTTCATCATAAGTTCATACTTATTTAGGTTTATCTTACTTATTCATGACTTATTCGACTTAAGTCCATTCATTAATCAATTCTTACATGTTCTTAACATTCATGCTTATTAGACTACACTTCTCTTATCACCCTACAATGAAAGAGATGAAGATTATTAAACAATAGTCTTACCCTTGATGAACTAGTCTTCTTCTTCTTTGAAAATATAACAAAGGATGTTTGTTTTAAAAGTGCTTATTCTCTCTAACCAATAAGTTGATTTGCTTGGATGAAAATTAACAAACAACAAATGAAAATCCTAGCCTTCTATTTATAGGAAAGCCAAAGTGAGGGCATTATGGTCAATAGCACATCCCACCTCCTTACTATTCGTTATTTGCTAAGCACAACACTTATCCTATACTTGGTCATTACTTAAAGTTCTTGGCCATCACACAAAGTTCATGCCCACCAAGATAACCCATATCAACATGTGTTGATCCATGGATCATGCTTTACTCATTGGATCATTACATTGGGATTAAGTTAACTAACTTAGTTTATTCCTATTCGGCTTGCATTACTTTACTTGGGCTTCATATTAACCAATACTTGGCTAATCCTTACCATAACTTGGGCTTATCCGTTAATGCATATTGGACTTGCACTTCATATAAGATCCACTATTCCATTCATTTTGTTTTTAATCCTTAACGTTCTTTAATTAAGTCCTCATGCGAAATATTGTGTTTTCCATACTTAGATTATTACTACATAATCTATCTCACCTTGATATTATAATGTTATGTATTTCTCGGAAGTTCAAAAATAATTCCCGAGCAGAAATTGATGAATAGTGTTTCTCAAAAAATTTCTCGAAAAAAATTTATTTTTCGTCTTGGAAATTCAAACACATTAATTCTCTCACGTAGTTAAAATACTACGACGTTCCGACGTTTCTAGGTTATAGATTATTCATCTTACTAACACATAATAATAACAAATAATATTATGTTATTCATTATTAAATTATTTTACAAAGGATTCGAATTTCTCGGTCGTTACAAACATGGTCAAACAACTTAAAAACAGCAAGATTCAAGCCCTGCAAAACGTTGTTAGAAATTTTGGGTTTCTGGGTTTGCCCAGATTTCCAGAATTCATGCTCAGTAAACGCACTTTGACCGATCATATCCTGAAATCTATACATGATCTAAGCTTGATTCAAGTCTTAGATTAAAGCCCTAACAACAAAGAACAGATTTATAACATAAAATACTCCAAACATCAAACACACAGATTTATGAGCCCTGATTGGTTGTCAGACGACTTTTCCAACTTTTTCCAGATTTGAGAAATCTTTAAATTTGTGCATCTAGATGTTATAGATATATGATCTAACCACCCAGATCACTATATGACACCCTTATACACAACTTAAAACATCAAACCATAACATATAACATAAGATACAAAATTTTGAAGTTTTAGGGTTTATACCTATTTGATGTCCCATTTTTGATTCTGATCCTACTGATTTGATCTTGTCCTGCTAAGTAGTTATATTAGTTGGACCTAACACTCCCTTTCTCTCTCCATTTTCAAAATCTCAGTGAGAGAAAGTCTTGGTTCATATGAGAAAGAAGGTGAGTCTTTTTATCTCTTTATAAACTATATAAATAATATGATTAAATGTATTTGATTGCTGTGAAATGGCTGATGGCTATGTTTTAGAGCATATGCTAGGCTAGGGTTAGGGCTAGGGTTGGTCACCAAACAATTATCTTGGCAAGATTTGCACTCAACATACTAAATAATGCACAAAGGGTACTTTAGTCATTTGATTTCTAATTTTTAATGGCATACTTGTCTTTAAATGCAACCCTTAGGGTTTAACCCTTAGGGTTAAAACCAAAGATTTCCATAATTCAATTTTCTAAGATTTCCAGATTAGGGTTTTCAAAATAAAAATTAACATTTGTAAATTATAATTATAATTCTCTAATTATACTAAGATTTTCTAATCATAAATTAAGCTTACTAATTAGGATTAATTTATCCTAATTAGAATTGCTAAAATAGCAATTAAGTCCACAATTGTACATTAAGGTTTCCAACGGAACAATTAGGGTTTCAAATTTTGTGATTAGGGTTTTCTAATTAATTAAGCTTTACCCTAATTAAGTTTATAATCAATACACTTAAGCCATTAAGTTCCCAATTTAGGGTTTCATATTCCGAATTAAGGTTTCAAAATCCCTGGAACTGAAATTAGGGTTTAAGAACCGATTTCTAGGGTTTCTTATCCATTGCTAGGGTTTTCTAACTGAACGTTGACATTCGACGATAATATTAGGGTTTGACACTGATAAAATTTATCTGGTCAACCCTTGACCCATAACCACATACTGTACACATGAATGACCATACACACCGAACATATACACTTATATACTTAATCCTGAATAATTCACCACAAAAATTTTTAAATCCATAAAATTTCTTTCCAAAAATGTCAAATCCATTCACTTATTTTCTGTTTAGATTCTAATATTGAACCTTAAATCAATCAATTATGATTTTAAAAAATTTCTAAATTCTCGGGTTGTCACATTCACCCCTTATTCTAAGAATTTCTTCCCCGAAATTCTCCTTACACCTTACACCATACTGCTTACACCATTCATACACATCATTACATGCTACCCAATACACCACTCACAAGAGTAAAAATTTTCAAATATTGCTGAGGAGTTATATAGACTATTGTCTGTCATTTTCGCAAAGGTTATATGCAAATTCATCCGCAAACCGTCATAACTTACAGACATAGTGGGCGATTAGCCCGTTATACCCTATACTGATCAAGTACTGCTGGTCGGAACCATTTTCTTGTTCCTCTTATCTGCCTTTGGCGCATAAAATTTTCTTACCTCAGTCTTATCGAATTCCGAACCAAAACAATTTGGTTCAGATTTTTTTTTCAATTAATGAACACCTAGAGTTTTTATAAACATTAGTCTAGCTGAATCGAATAGCATAGACTTATATAATTAATTTAATTCAATCAAATTATTTAGGTGTAGCCAATCCCCATTGGAAAATTAAATTTTGAAAATATTTTTGAGAATGACGTCATGATGTCGTACTGTATTAACAGTCTGTTTGAGGATGCCATCATTGTAAGACTTTGTCATAACACATCATACAATAGTGGAACAATGATTTTTAGATTGAATTCACACTAAGTATTCCTGTATTTATAAGTCTATCAACTTTTTATCATCTCTGCACCAGGTTATATGGTACATAAGTGATAAATAAAAATATATTTTGATATTTCAGATCATTTGCGTCTAGCCGAAATAAGTAGCATAGACTATACTTTAAACCGTTCAAAAATATTACGAATATATATATATATATATATATATATATATATATATATATATATATATATATATATATATATTCCAAAAGAACATATAATGCGTATTTAGCTTGATGTCAAAATTTTGAAGTTTAACATAGCTAGGAGATTAGGAAAACCTATGTCTCCACTAATAGTCATTTGCTTAAACAATCTATCTATTCCTATTATCCTTAATACTCCATTCACACATGACTATTCCCAGTTCGTCAAACCACACTCATGAGTTCAGGAACTTTCCACAATCATACGAGTTTAAGAACTTATCCTAGTCAGACCTTTGACGTCCATTCGCTGAGGGGTTCATATAACAATGAGTCACGAACGTAACATAAGTATAAGTTTTAAGAACTCATACTTAACCTTATATTCTCTACCTATAACCTATCTATCTGTTATACACACGAGAAATGAATCACCCTCTTAAATATATAGCAAATAGCGCGACACAAATATTTCAATGATTATCAGTACCAGAAACTAAGTGGTTTTTACACCAAGTACAATTCCCCGCCCATAACAAGGAATCATACAACTCAGCTACTGACATGAGTCCTCAAATATAATCCCCACCTAATCCTAACTCCCTTCTCAATACGAATTTTATTTAATCCATATTCGTAATCCTTTCTTGAATCTGTACCAATTCACACAACAATCTTGTTGTAAACTTTCCAATCATCAGATTGATTCTTTTCCTTGTTATCACCTTATCAGATCACGGGGTGATCTCATCGTATATATTACGATTCATTTCTATACTATGACCGTTTTATTTTACGATCTCCTATCTCGATTCTTTTAGTCTTTTAGACTCTATCTATTCACCACTACTGTTTACCTTTATTATAAGAGTTAGGGAACTCTGTATCTTTACAACTCGCCGAGATTCATCTTTGAATCTTACCGACCAACTAACTCTATGTGATTTAGATCTTATCTCAACCACTGCAGTTATTGGTCTCAAGTATTCCTACCTAAGGTTCATAACCAACAGCTTTGATACCAACTGTGAGAGCCCCAAATCCGGGTCCCAAATCACCACGGATCGGTACAATCATTCTACAACTATTGCAGAAGATATAAACATAAATTGTTTATATATTAAACTTTATACACTATTCCCCAAGGTCGAGTAACCTTAACTTATACACAATTCATAACTTGTCTAACATATAACATTATTATCATACAATACTATTACAAATCTAGTTGCACACATTAACTTAAAGCTGGAACTGTCTTTAACCTTTCCTTGTATCCGACGTTTTTGCCTTAATCTGTAATGTTTATCATGATATAGCAAGGGTGAGCATATGTTTGCCCAGCAAGTATAAATTTATTTGAGGATATATCATGATTGAAAGAGTTTGAATAATAAGCTATCTATAATTCTTCAATATAGTTGAGAACTAGCATGAACAAACTTGCATAGCTGAAGAATATTTAACATGAACATATCAGTTATATCTGGACCGAATGGTAATGAAGGTGATCAGCCTTTCATACTTGATTAATACATGCAATATGTATAGAGTATAATTTAACAATTCTTAGACATGGCAATCAGCAATGATTTACCATAAGTATATTTGAATAAAACAACTCAAGATCGAGTTAAGGAAAACTTGCCTGTTCGGTCGATTTCGGTTACGTAATTTATTAAGCTTTGTCTGAAAACCTAATATATAAATAATATTGATATACAAATTAGAATAATATCATCACAATATAATCTTATTATATATATATATATATATATATATATATATATATATATATACATAGAATAACCTAAACACATAACACATAACCCTATTAGTCTACAACACACATAAGACTCGGTATCAAGTCAAACTATTTCAGTTTGAGTTGAATCCTACACAATTCTAACATCCCAACGGTCTAGGCGAACAAATCTCGAGTCTAAAATCACTAAGACTCAGTCTAAACTGGTTCACAGATATCTTAGATAATTTATTATCTGTCAAAATATTTTTCATAAGCTCGTAATAATTTTCAGATAATTATCACCATTTATCATGATTTTTCAATCATTAATATCGTATTTATGTAATTTAAATACCACATAATTCCTTTATCATTAATATTTATTTAATATTAAATATTAATGAAAATCATAACATAGTATTATAATATATTTATAATATATCAAAGTATTTTAATACCTTAAAATCATATGATTTTTAAGCGATTAAATTCATTATCCGATAATTGCTATTAATATTAAAATATTAATATTTTCATGAAAAATATCAAAAGTTATATTTTATAACTTAAAAATATTTTCTAACCCTTAAATCATTTTTATATGATTTTAAATCATTTTTTCTAATTTTCCATAATTTATTTAATATATTCATTAAATAAATTAATCAAACAAAAATATAAATTTATTAATAAAATTTATCACAAAATATCAAAAGTTATTAAAATAACTTAAAATATTTTCTTATACCATAATATAATTTTTCATGATTTTTAAGTATTAAAATCATTTTTAACTAATTTATTTAATATTATAATTAAATAAATTAAATATCATTTATATTCCAAAAATATTAAATATTTATGAAATATACTCTAAATAATTAAAGACTAATTTTAGGACTTTAAAATATTTTTTAGTAATTTATTTTGTATTTTCATAATTAAAAACTAATTTTCTCTAATTATTTAATAAAAATAATTAATTTTCATAATTAAGTGTCGCTAAAGGTGTTTTAGGCGACACAACCGTGGCTAAATATGTTCTTGGGCTATTCTTCATCAAACCCAGAAATGCAAAGGCAGTGTTCAAGGTAAGGGGTTTGACCAAGTCTAGATCATTGATATTCATGATTCTGGGTTATCTAAAGTGTTACACATGTAGTATGTATGTCATACTACACAAACAAATTGATTCCAGGGTCATACAACATCATAAGAGAGAGATATAAGCAATTAAAAAGTCTGACAAGGCTGTTCTTCATTTCTGGGTTTTCCAGAAAATGAAGAACAACACATGGTGCTATATCTAGATCCTTAGATCGTGAGCTCTAAGTCTGTTTTGGGTGATTTATGAGTTCAAACTTGTAGTCCAGATGTCAGGGTACATATATAACTAACTAGATCATCATAACAACAACAATTCAAAGAGATCTAAACGGTCAAAGTAGAGGTCAGGAAACGGTTCTTGAAGATTTGGGTTTCCCAGAAATCTTCATCCAGTAAGTGGGTCAACAGTTGTTTGACCGGCGAAAACATCGATTCGGTTATGGATCTAAGTGATCTAAAGATATGGATATGTAGTACTCATATTAGTCTACAAATATATAACAACAACATGGCCAAACAACTTAAAAACAGCAAGATCCAAGCCCTGCAAAACGTTGTCAGAAATTCTTGGTTTTTCTGGGTTTGCCAAGATTTCCAGAATTCATACTCAGTCAACGAAATTTGACCAATCATATCTTGCAATCTATATATGATCTAAGCTTGATTCAAGTCTTAGATCAAAGCCCTAACAACAAAGAACAGATCTATAACATAAAATACACCAAACATCAAACACACACAGATTTATGAGCCTTGACATTAGGCTGTCAGATGACTTTTCCAACTTTTTCCAGATTTGAGAAATCTTTAAATTCGTGCATCTAGATGTTATAAATATATGATCTAACCACCCAGATCACTATATGACACCCTTATACACAACTTAAAACATCAAACCATAACATATAACATAAGATATAAAATTTAGAAGTTTTAGGGTTTATACCTATTTGATGTCCCATTTTTGATTCTGATCCTACTGATTTGATATTGTCTTGCTAAGTAGTGTTATTAGCTGGACTTAAAATTCCCTTTCTCTCTCCATTTCCGAAATCTTAGTGAGAGAAAGTCTTGGTTCATATGAGAAAGAAAGTGAGTCTTTTTCTCTCTCTATAAACTATATAAATGATATGATTCAATGTATTTGATTGCTGTGAAATGGCTGATGGCTGTATTTTAGAGCACATGCTAGGCTAGGGTTAGGGTTAGGGCTAGGGTTAGTCACCAAACAATTGTCTTGGCAAGATTTGCACTCAACATACTAAATAATGCTCAAAGGGTACTTTAGGCATTTAATTTCTAATTTTTAATGGCATATTTGTTTTTAAATGCAACCCTTACGGTTTAACCCTTAAGGTTAAAACCTAAGGTTTCCATAATTCAATTTTTTAGGATTTCCAGATTAGGGTTTTCAAAATAAAAATTAACATTTGTAAATTACAATTAGAATTCTCTAATTATACTAAGATTTTCTAATCATAAATTAAGCTTACTTGTATACCCCAACTTATTATTAATGAAATTTAATTTTCTCTATTTATTATTTTGAAATAGTAAGGGTTGATTTGATTAATGTGGATAGTTATGGGTAAAATCGCAAATATTTTCAAAATAAGCAAGTGGTTATAAAAATATTCATTGTTGTCGGGGAATATTCGTTTGGTCGTGGAATATTCTTAACATTTCGGGAATATTAAATGCTGACGACCTTGATCTTTTGTGGGCCCCATAGCAGAAAGCGATTGGATGAAAAAACGACAAATATAAGTTGTTTTAAAAATAACTACAGTAGTTGTTACCATTAATCTTTATTAAAAATACTCATTGGTTAAAACTTCGATAGCATGCGGTATTGCACCAATTATTGATTCTTACGTAAGAAGGCACTACTCAATAATGGTTCTGATAATTACTTTTCGATTATTTTATTGATTTAATAATTCTTTGCGTTGATATTTTATATTGTTGTTGTTTCAATAATTGACATTTACAAGATTTTTTTCATTATCGAAGCAATAATTCATATTATCCGAATAATATAATTAGATAACATTATTGGCAATGTCTAGAAAGTTACATCTAAGGAGAGGTTTGGTCACCTAATTGCGGCGCAAGATGAGGAGAAATTCTTATTGGAAAGCCCCTCTTTCCTAGAACCGCTTGGTTGTCAATATTGTGATTTCGTAATATTATTTGTGAATAATTAATTATTGATTCATATGATGAGGAAAATATTGATTTTATGTGGATATAGATGGAGAAAATTTTTAATGTGACAATTGTTGAAAATTGAAATATTATTTTTTACGATAAAATAATTCATTTAAATATATTATTATATTTTAATAATATAATAATGATGATATTTTTACGATGAATGTGGGATAAATGAGTATAAGTGGAGGAGGAGTATTTTTGTTACAAAAAATATTTAAAGCATATTTTATGTGTCGGTGGACCCCATTTCTTGACTGAAATTTGATTATAGCTTGTAAAATCGCCCGTTTGTGGATTTCGGTCAATTTTTGTTTGGAATTTGGAAAAACTTTCTTCTGTAAAGTTGTAGAGAATTGAATTTCCTATTAAAAGACGCGAGTTTCGAATTTTCTGACAAAAGGGCTATTTATTGTGAATTATTGAAGTTCCGAAGCTCCGAAATAATTGATTTTTGGAAGTTTAAAATATTTTAAATAACAAAAATGTTTTTTTCATTATGGTGTGTTACACATGTGTGTTGAATGAGCTGAATTCAGTTCTTGGAAGGTTGGCGTAGGAAAATTTAATTTATATATTAATATTATATTAAATTTTCTGCTTTGGTGTTCTAAGCATTTTCCTATAAATAGGGTGCTTAGGTTAGAATTGAAAATTACACCAGAAACTGAAGTTTTCTCTCTCTATATTATCGAGCGTATTCTTGTGAGTATTTTGAGTATATTTTGAGTATTGCTATATGGTGCAAGTTCAAATCATAGCCTATATCCGGTGTTTCAGCTAGAAGTACTGATCTTTCGAGATAAGGGATATTATTTTTTTCGTAATTATTTTTATTTCTTCAATATCATTATGCCGAAGTATTGATCTGAACTTTTTAATCAAATTTGGAACTTTTAGTGTCGGGGTTACTATTCACGTATACGACACTATTCACGTATACGGTACTATTCACGAATACGACACTATTCATCGAAAAATGAAAATTTTCCTTTTCGTCCAAAATATCTATTCTGGATACTAGCTTTGATTGTATCCATGTTTTGATCATTCTTGAATTTTACACCACTATGATTATTTTTGAGGTATTTTTGGACATGGATAAAACAAAGTACGAATCCTTAATCCTTGTCATTTTGTTTCCTTTGGATTCGTTTCTTTAAAATATTTTTCATCATCCTCGGTCTTAAATGATGATATTATTGAATATCTTTGGCCAGTAGTGCAAAGATGAATGATTTTCGATGAATATCTTTGGCCCGTAGTGCAAAGATGAGAGATGTTTAGATGAACATGACTAATGATGAATGAATCTTTGGCACTGTGAGTGCAAAGATGAATATTTGATTCTCAGATATATATTGATTGATGTTGAGGGGATAAAAGATAGAGCGATGAACTTTTAAATTCATACATAGAAGATAGTAGTTTGCATTCTCTACTTAACTCTTCTAATGAATTATTATTTCATTGCGAATATTGATTTAAAACTTGTTGTCTATTGTATTCTTTTAGATTTTTCCCTGTTGAAGACTAACGATAATTTGTTGTATATTATCTTAGTCATAATATTCTTTACTAGGCTAGTTGAGCTCACCCTTTTCCTTTTTGTTCTATTTTTCTTCTCAGGAGGCGAGAATATAAGGGAGTACGAGTCGGGGTATGGAATGAAGGTTCTAGAGAGAGTTGTTTAGTAGTCCTCACCATTTTTGTAAAATAATGTATCAATAAATGTGATGAGGATTTATTTGAGTATAGATATTGTCAGAAGATAATATTTGTATTCAAACTCGCAGTTTCTTGTTGTAATAATAAAGTTGTAGTTGTTTTACATGCCATGTATTGACAACTCGGAATGGGTGATGTATACCTATTTTGGGGGCGTCACATTACTAATTAGGATTAATTTATCCTAATTAAAATTGCTAAAATAGCAATTAAGTCCACAATTGTACATTAAGGTTTCTAATGGAACAATTAGGGTTTCAAATTTTGCGATTAGGGTTTTCTAATTAATTAAGCTTTACCCTAATTAAGTTTATAATCAATATACTTAAGCCATTAAGTTCCCAATTTAAGGTTTCATATTCTGAATTAGGGTTTTGAAATTCCAAGAACTGAAATTAGGGTTTCAGAACCGGTTTCTAGGGTTTCTTATCCATTGCTAGGGTTTTCTAACTGAACGTTGACATTCGACAATAATATTAGGGTTTGATACTGATAAAATTTATCTGGTCAACCCTTGACCCTTAACCACATACTGTACAAATGCATGACCATACACACCGAACATATACACTTGTATACTTAATCCTGAATAATTCACCACAAAAATTTTTAAATCCATAAAATTTCTTTCCAGAAATGTCAAATCCATTCACTTATTTTCTGTATAGATTCTAATATTGAACCTTAAATCAATCAATTGTGATTTTAAAAAATTTCTAAATTCTCGGGTTGTCACAGTAATGGGAGTGCATGTTGTTGGAAACCCCAACACATAAATGGTTTATTATTGTGGTGTTATGCATAACTTAGAGTATTGTAGACTGATCATCTATAATATTTAATTCTGTTGGGTTATCAGTTTAATATTTCTAACTATAGTGGAGGTTCAATAGTCCTTAGTGACTGCTCAGTATAAATTGTTTATCTAGTTGGATACATTGATAGTCGTTGAATTCATATATATCTGTTGATTTTTATTGAATTATCGTTCTTATTCCAAGAATTATTGATATTCATTATTCATGATATTATTCTGAAACTCTGAACTATCTTAGAGATGGTACTTCGATATTTCAAACTTATGTTATAAAACTCTTTACCCTTGTTGTATATTACTTGCAGGGTAATTTGTGCTCATCCTTGCTTATTTAAAACCTTTCAGTTAAGGAGGAACATGGAGGTGTCTCTAGAACAGATAAGGGCAAGGGCAATGCTACCGGCTAGCTTGTCCCTTTTATGTTTAAGACTAATATGTTGTACTAAGACTATGTTCAGACTATGTTTAAACATAAGTAGGATTATGTAAAAGGTCTATATTCGATACTATTATATAATCTATTAAGTACTGTAGATTGCGATACTTAATTAGGGGAATAATTATAATAAATCATTGTATATTATTCTAAATTAGATTTTCCGTTGTGAATGTATGATTTTAGTTATTATGGTAATACTTTGAGCATGTGATGAACCGAATTCGAGTGACCAAGTGGAGGTCCGAATTTGGGGGCGTCACAATACCGAAACAATTCACCGAACCCAAATATCACACCGCTAAATCTCTTCAATCTGATTTATATAATTACCAAATCACACAAGACAACTACTTAAATTACTAACTTACAAAATTTATGAACTTTCTATTTATAATTTAACTGTTTCAACATTAGTTCATATATCCTCTACAATTAAGACTATGTTCAATACATTTTACTAATACAAACGTATCATTTTAATTTAATATACTTAGCATTCTAATAAAATAGATATAATTTTATTAATTCTTAAATAACCTATAATATTATTAATAAGTTCTTGACTCATAATACAATTATTATTATATATATTAATGTACTAGAAGTTAGTGCTTAAAATCTAGCTACAAAATGTAATCATATATATATATATATATATATATATATATATATATATATATATATATATATATATATTACTATCATTGGTGATTACTCTTCATGCAACATGAAATCCTTATACATACATACATACATATATATATATATATATATATATATATATATATATATATATATATATATATATATGACTAATCGAATATATCAACTAACGATATACACATTGTATTCAAAACACAATCATTAATTACCTTCAGAAGATGAGCATATGCTGAAATTTTAATAATATTGCTCTCATTTTTTTTAAAAAAAAAAAAAAATTGCCTCCTTTGATCTCTCCCTTTTCCGCCTCTTCCTTTTTTTCGCTTTCTACAATATAGATTTTAGGGAAACCCTAATCTTAATATTTTAGGATTACGTTTATTATAATATTTTTTTAAAAACCCAGCAAATAAAATTGGGCTCAATTAGTTTAACAAACCTAACTTAAATAATTTAAAATTAGTTTGACCCAATTAGTATAAAGGCCCAAATCAATGTAATCACATACTTATTATAGTCCATACAAACTAAATATAATTTGACCCAAACTGCCAAAGATAAGAAAAGCCCAATTAAAATATTTAAAATATAAATTTAAAAGTCATTTATTTTATTTTAATCTTTTTTTGGGGTATTACAAGGCATTAGAGACACAATCTTTGAAGCCATCAAGGAGTAACATATGATTGAAGAATTGAAATTGTTTTCTAGATTGGCATGTCTGAACTCCAATGATAAGCAAGATCAACGAGAGGTCAGAAAGCCCTCTAAGAGCATAGGTAACAAGGGAGTGAGAGGAGTTGGAGAACCAATCAGAATTTCCCAGAACTCTGTCTAGTTTCTTGTACACATGCCTAGTTGTTTGGCTGTTCCACCAGGTGTATAGAGGCCCAATACCACAAACATCATCAACCCCAATTGATAGAAGGCAATCCCTGAATTCCTCTATACTAATATCCCACAAATCATCTTGATTAGTTTCACATAGATTTTTTATAACATTGAAATCCCCCAAAAGGCACCTGCTACCCATAAGGGAAAGAGATAATAATTCACTCCAGAGAGCTCTTCTTTCCACATAGGAATTCAAACCATAAACATAGGAGACCAAAAAAGTAGTGTTATTAGAGGCAATGGGTTGCACCTTGCAATGAATTACCTGGGAGGAAACAAAAAGGATATCCAGATTCCAAATGGTTGGATTCCATCCAACCTAGATTCTGCCACTGCTATGGAAGTCATAGTTAAAAGTCCAGTTCCAGTGGGGGCATATATTCCTGGAGAATCAAAGATCATAAATTTAAGATTTGAGCATAAAAGGTATAAACCCTAAATTTTATTAAATCCTTATAATTTATGTTAATTATGTGATTTGTTATTTAGATATGTGTTATAAGGTGTTATTTAGTGATCTATGATGTTACATTATGGATCCATAACATCAAAGTGTGTGAAAATGGGATTTTAGCAACTGTCCAAGAACCCTAATTTTGTGGTTTGACTGCCTTATGTCAGGGCCTCTAGATCTTAACCTGTTAGATGTTAGGATGGATATGTGTATTATTCATGTTCTATGCCATGAGGAGAGTAGACTGGAAGTGGAATCAAGTTCATACCATGTCTAGATCTCAAGTTATTAATGGTCAAACATGGTTGACCAGTCACAAGTTCTGGAAATTTGGGCAACCCAGAACTGTCTGACAAGCTTTTACAGACCTTAGATCTTGCTGATGTTAAGTAGTTAGGCCATGTATATGTATAACTTTTGTAAACTTACATATAGACTACACAATCATGCCATTAGAACACCTAGATCATGCACATGATCAAAGTTATTGATGGTCAAAGTAGGGTTGACCAACTGCCTGATGAAGATTCTTGAAAACCCAGAAATATTCAAGAACAGTTTCTGACAAGCATTTGACTGGCCTAGATCTTTCATTTGTGATGTTGTTAAGCTACAAAAGTGTATTACTTTTGTAACTTGACATATCTACTACATAAGTGTTACATTATAACACTTAGAGTAAACCCAAAATCCAAGTTATGAAGATCCAAAAGTGATACATTGCAACTATTCTTATTTTCTATGTAACCCAGAAAATGAAGAACAGCTCTGACAGGCTTTTTGTGCTTGTAGTATTACATCAATACTACAACACTAATACACTTACCTGCCCAGAAATATTAAGATCAAAGATCTGTAGGTGGTCAAACTAGGCACCCTGGTAACTGATTATGAATGTTCTTGAGGGCTCAAGAACACATATAGCGACAGTTTTGTCGCTATAGACCCCTTTAGTGACAGTTTTATATAAAAATGTATTATTTTAATTAAATAATTAGAATAAAATGAATAAAAATTATGGAAAATTCATAATTAATTTGTAAAAATTATTTTAAAGCATAAAAATTAATTTTTAATAATTTGGGATATATTTCATTAATATTTTAATTTATTTAAATATTAATGATATTTAATTTATTTAATAATTATATTAAATAAATTACTTAAAATGATTTTAATATTTTAAAAATATTTGAAAATATATTAAAGTGTTAGAAAATATTTGAAGTTATTTTGAATGACTTTTAATATTTTGAGATGAATTTCATTAATAATTTAATATTAATGATAATAAAGTTATTTAATAATTATATTAAATAAATAATGGAAAAATAGTTTTAATTATTTTAAAATCATTTAAAAAATGAATTAATGGTTTTAAAAATATTTTACGTTATAAAACATAACTTTTAATATTTTGTCATGAAATACATTAATATTGTAATATTAATGGTAGTTATTTAATAGTGGTTTTAAATGTTTTAAAATCATTTAAAAGCGATATTAAGGTATTAAAAATACTTTGAGTTATTATAAATAACTTATATATATTGTGTCATGTATTTCATTATTATTTAAAATTTATTAAATATTAATGATAATAGAATTATGTGGTATTTAAATAATTTAAAAATGATATTAATGATTGAAAAATTAGTATAAATGATAATAATTAATTAAAAATTATTATGAGCTTTTGAAAAATGTTTTGACTAATGAATAAAATATTTAAGATAATATTAAAGTGTTTAAGTAGAGTCTTATTAATAATAGGCTCGATAATTATCCGATTAGGCAATTGGGATGTCGAAATAGTACCGAACTCAACTTAGACTGAAATAGTTTAACTTGATGCCGGGTATTATGTGTTTTATTGACTGGTAGAATTATGTGGTAATGTGTTTAGGTTATTTTATAACTGTATTTAATAGTAGTATATGTGATGATATTATTCTAATTGGGAGATCGATATTATCACTATTAGGTCTTTAAATGAAGCTAAAATAGATTGTGTAGCAGTAGTCGATGGTGCAGGCAAGTTTCTAAAACTCACTCATTGTGCAAGTTTTCTCGAACTCTATTTTTAACTAGTGGTTAATCATTGTTGATTACATCACGTCTATGATTTGTTGATTCGCACGTTGCACATGTTGCATATGTTCATCAGGTATGAAAGGCTGATCACCTTCATTACCATTTGGTCCAGTTGATTTATTCATGTTCATTGTTGGCCATTCATTATTATTATCTAGGTCGTTCAGTATATAAATTGATTCATGTTCTTTCATAATTATTATATTGTTGAAAGTTTTTCAGCTATTATTCTTTTCCATCATGATATATCTTTTGTTGAATTTAAACTTGTTGGGTAAACTTATTGCTCACCCTTGCTATATCATGATAAACATTGCAGATTAGGATGAATACTTTGGATACAGGCGAAGGCAAATGACATTGTATGTCGAGTAAGATATTGAATTCAGGTAATAAGTTAAGGTTATCGACCTTGGGGAATATGTGTAAAGTTTAATGTATAAACAAATTATGTTTGTATCTTTCGCAATAATTATAGAATTAGTGTACCAGGTTCGTGGTGATTAGTGTCCAGATTTGGGGATGCTACAGTTGGTATAAAAGATGTAGGTTATAAACCTTATGTAGGGTTATCTTAGGCTAATAACCGTAGTGGGATAAGGATAAGGACTAACTCAAATAGAGTTAGTGCGTCGATAAGATTCAAAGACGAATCTCAATAAGTTATAAAGATACGGAGTTACCTAACTCTAATAATAAAGATGAACAGTAGTAATGAATAGATAGAGTCTAAAAAACTAAAAGTATGCGGGGAAAGGAGATCGTAAAACAAAACGATCATAATATAGAAATGAATCGTAATATAATACGATAAGATCACACTGTGATCTGATAAGGTCATAGCAAGGAGGAGGATTAATCAAAAGATTGAAAATTTTATAGCAAAATTGTTGTGTGTCAGTTGTACTATGAATTGGTATAGTGCCAACTCAGAAAAAGTGTTGGGGGTGATGCAATACGAATTAAATAAAATTAGTATGGAGTAAGTGTAGAGCTAGGATTATGTGGGATTTCAATTGAGGACTCATGTCAGAAGCTAAGTTGTATAATTCTTTGTATGAGCGAGGAATTTGTACTTAGTTTTAGAACCACTTAGCCTCCTATATCGATATAGTGGTTAAGTTGAACAATTCTTTGTATGGGCGGGGAATTGTCCTTGGTGTAACAATCGCTTAGCTTCCTATATTGATTAGTGGCCGAGTTGACCAATTCTTTGTATGGGCAGGGGATTGTGTTTGGTTCGACAACCACTTAGCTTCGGGTAGTGATAATCATTGAAATGTTTGTGTCGTGCTATTTGTTATATATATATATATGTTGAGAAGGTGATTCTTTTCTCATGTGTATAACAGATTGGTAGAGAATATAAGATTAGGTGCAAGTTTGTAAAACTCATACTTATGGTAAATTTGTGACTCAAGTATGGTATGTTTTTGAACCCCTAAGCGTATGGACAGTTCTTGATTGGTTCTAGAACTACGTGTTGCTAGGATAAGTTCTAAAACTCATATTATTGTGAAAAGTTCCTGAACTCATAACGTGTGGTAAGTTTGATGAACTGGGGTATAGCTAAGTGTGAATGGAGTATTGAGGATAATAGGAATAGATAGAATTATTAAATAATGGATCATTATAGAAAGTAAAGTTGATGGTGGAAGCATATATAAATTTATTCATGTTCTTTCACAATTATTATATTGTTAAAAGTTTGTCAGCTATTATTCTTTTCCATCATGATATATCTTTTCTTGAATTTAAACTTGTTGGGTAAACTTGTTGCTCACTCTTGCTATATCATGATAAACATTGCAGATTAGGACGAATACTTCGGATACAAGCGAAGGCAAATGACATTATATGTCGAGTAGGATATTGAATTCAGGTAATAAGTTAAGGTAATCGACCTTGGGGATAATATGTAAAGTTTAATGTATAAAAAAATTATGTTTATATCTTCTGCAATAGTTATAGAATTAGTGTACAAGGTTCGTGGTGATTAGTACCCGAATTTGGGGATGCTACAATATTTACCTAGCTAATAAAATAATTTTATTTAATAAATCGTTACTCCTATAATTTAATTATTTAATTAAATTGGAATACTTCCATTTAGCTAATATAACAAATGACTAAATCTCTAATTTAATTACTTAATTAAATAGAATGTTCCCATTCCATCAATATTATCACACTTTCATTAAATTTTTCAACTTTACACAACAAGCCATTAATCTACTAATTTAATTATTTAATTACATTAGAATATTACCATCACACTAGCGTACTAAAATACGTACAAATTAAAAAAGTATTTATCATAAATTTATAACATAACACAAGTCTTATGCTAACTAAACTTAAAAACATGTACATTTCTAACTAAACTTATCATTTTAGCACAAGTCTTATGCTACTATACAAATATCAGAAAATTCAAGTGTTAACCTCACAACACTTATCTAACGTTCATTGTATAAACTAATTTATAACATAACACGTTCATTACTTAATAATCATTTGAAACTTTGAAACTACTAACAACCTAACACGATTCTATTTTAACCATGTTACTACATATTGGACAATTTAACATAACCTTAGACCAAGTGGTAAGGTATTCCAAGGTCTACAGAAACAAAAGGACAAATTGTCTCAGATTGTATGGGCTTAATGCAGCGCCATACACAAAACTGGGGCAATAAAGCACTGCTATTTTTTGATTTTTACTTAACTTGCCAAGTAAATTGTCTTTGAATCCTGAGATAAGCGCGAAGCGACTATGAGCAGAAGGCAGAGCTTTAGCCCAACAAACACAAATTTCACCCAGTAAACAGTAATATTAACACGTACAATTGATACAAAACCATCATAAACATGTTTGTTAACATATTCAACCAATTTGAACAATTTAGCATCAACTAAAACTAGTTTAATTTCTCAAATTTCATGTTTTCATATAAAAACTCAATTTTTGACATCTCTTGCAAAAATCATCACTGTCTATACTTGGCCAAATCACTTCATTCAAATTACGTTATACTCGTTTCTTAATAAACTAGCATAAACAAGCCTCAATTTACAATTTCATATAAAATTTGACCACTAAAAATTGTACTACATTAGCCACATACCCAAATATATACTGTCATTATTTTCTTTTACTTCTAACTGTAATTAGAATACAATTTCTTGTTTATATACCAACTAAAACCTCACCAACATGAATAATCACCACAATTCATTTGTATAGCTACAATTCAAGAATATGGAATTCACAGGGCATATAGTTTTTGCCGTGAAACACACACACACACACACAAATATATATATATATATATATATATATATATATATACACACAATACTAAGGTTATATAAAAATACCTTTAATTTGCTTGCAATCCTTGCTATCACCATTGATAATCACTATGAAATCCTCAGGTTTCCTATCAACTATCTCCCAATTCTCTCTGAATGTTCTTCTCTCTTTTCTCAGCATCAAAACATAGGCTAACTTAAGCGTAAACAACAAAAACTGATAACCTTAATACGCTACTAATTGTAATATCAGTTATAACGCTTAAGTTATAAATATATATTATATTTATTATTTTATTTATTATTTAAATTCAAAAATTAAAAATCCAAAAGCCATAAGGCTTTGTTTGGCAAACCCCTTTAAATTTTAAAGACTTAATATATTTAAGCCTTGTTTGGCAAAACTAAATTAAAGTCCTTTAATTTATTTTAAATAAACAATTTTAGTTTATAATTTTTAATTACATCTTATTTATTTGGATTTCCATATCCACCATTAATTAAATAAATCAATCACACACTATATTTTAAATAAATTTACCATTTAAACAAATAACACAAAATTATAATTTCATTATAATTTTATTTAATAATTTAATATACCATTTAAATTATTAAATCAACACAACAATATACATCTCATGTTATATTACAACTCTCTAAATTATAAATTAATTTAATTTAGAATATCATCTAATAAATTTAGATTCATAAATATTTACTAACAATCATCACATCAATAAAATATTTATTTCATCAATTTCAACAATAAACACATCAAATAAATATTTATATTTTAATAAATATTTAAAATTATAATTTGAAATTTCGGATTGTTACATCCTTCCCTCCTTACAAGGATTTTGTCCCCAGAATCACCATTCAAATAATCAAATCGTCACATTCTTCCCTCCTTACAAATGTCCCCAGAATTGAAGACACAGACTAAATAAATAACTCAGGGTAATTTTTCATCATATCATCTTCGAGTTCCCATGTAGCCTCTTCGACGTTGTGGTTCCTCCATATCACCTTCACAAAAGGTATCACTTTATTCCTGAGCACTTGTTCTTTCCTATCGACTATCTAGATAGGAATCTCTTCGTAAGACAAATCTTTACTAAACTGCAACGGTTCATACTCGATCACATGTTTGTAATTGGGTTTATATGGTCTCAACACCGACACATGAAAAACGTTATGCACATGTTCTAACTCTGGAGGTAAAGCTACCTCGTAAGCCACTTCTCCCACCTTTCGTAGAATCTTGAAAGGTCCAATAAAACTTGGACTGAGCTTTCCCTTCTTGCCGAAGAGAATTTTCCCCTTCCAAGCAGAATCTTTCAGGAACACGAAACTTCCTGCTTCAAATTCACGATTCTGCATGTGTTGATCAGCATACTTCTTGTGTCGATCTTGAGCAGCTACTAGTCTTGATCTGATGAGTTTGATAACTTCAGCGGTCTGATGTACCAATTCTGGTCCTAACTGTTGACGTTCAACAACTTCATCCCAATATAGTGGAGTTCTGCATTTCCTACCGTATAATGCCTTATACGACGACATGCCAATGCTTATGTGGTAACTGTTGTTGTATGTAAATTCCACCAACGGTAGATGATCGTCCTAGTTTCCTTTGAAATCCATGATGCACACTCTAAGAATATCTTCTAGCGTCTGAATTGTTCGTTCGCTTTGCCCATTAATTTGTGGATGATACGCCGTACTCATCTTCAATTGCGTTCCCATACATTCTTGAAGTTTCTTCCAGAAATTTGATGTGAACCTCGGATCTCTGTCTGATACAATTGACACTGGAACTCCATGTCTTGAGACGATCTCTTTAACGTATAGCTTTGCCAGCTGATAAAGATTAAATCTAATCTTTATTGGCAAAAAGTGTGCAGATTTTGTCAGTCTGTCCACTATCACCCATATCGCATCACATCCTCTCTGAGTCATTGGAAGGCCTACCACAAAATCCATTGTGATATGCTCCCATTTCCATTCTGGTATTTCTAATGGTTGAAGTAATCCGCTTGGCCTTTGATGTTCTACCTTTAATCTTTGACATGTCAAGCATTTTAAAACGCATTCTGCAACTTCTCTTTTCATATTTGGCCACCAAAAATGTCACCGCAAATCTTGATACATCTTCGTGCTTCCTGCATGAATCGAGTATCTTGAGCTATGAGCTTCTGCCAAGATTTCCTCTTTAATATCTTGTACTGTCAAAACCCAAATTCGTCCTTCAAATCTTAGCATTCCTTTCGTATCAACTTTATACTTCACTTCTTTACCTTCGACCATGCTTTTCTTTATTTTTTTGCATTCTTCATCTTGTAGTTGTGCGTTCTTCACTTTGTCCACCAAAGTTGGACTGTCTTCTATCTGGTATAATTTTTCATCGGATTCTTTTGGAATTTTGATTTCCAACTCTAGCCTTGCCATTTCTGAAATGAGCTCCTCCTAGTTGGTTAAAAACATCAACTTTTCTCTACCTTTCCTACTCAAGGCATTCGCAACCACATTAGCTTTTCCCAAATGATAAAAGATCTCGCAATCATAATCTTTTATTAATTCCATCCATCTTCTTTGACACATGTTCAGGTCTTTCTGTGTGAAAATATACTTCAGACTTTTATGGTCTGTGTAGATCTCACACTTCTCTCCATAGAGATAATGTCTCCATATCTTCAGTGCAAACACAACCGTCGCCAACTCTAAATCATGAGTCGGATACCCTTTCTCATAGTCTTTTAGTTGCCTTGATGCATACGCAATAACCTTATCGTTCTGCATAAGGACACAACCCAATCCTTTGTGTGAAGCATCACTATACACCACAAAGTTTCCTGTATTATCTGGTAATGACAACACAGGTGCCACACTGAGCCTCTTCTTCAATTCTTTAAAACTCTCTTCACATTTCTTTGTCCAAACAAATTTTACAGCTTTCCTTGTCAAATTTGTTAACGGAGTGGAAATCTTGGAGAAATCCTACATAAATAGTCTATAATAACCTGCCAATCCCAAGAAACTTCTTACTTCTGATGGAGTTCTTGGTTGTTCCCAATTTATCACACCTTTGACTTTTGATGGATCTACAGAAATTCCATCCTTGTCAATTACGTGCCCAAGAAATTGTACACGTTCTAGCCAAAATTCACACTTGGAGAATTTTGCGTACAACTTTTCTTTTCTTAGCGTCTCCAGCATCAGACGTAAGTGTTCCACGTGTTCCTCTTGAGTTTTAAAGTACACCAGAATATCATTGATAAATACCACCACAAACTTGTCCAAAAATGGTTTAAACACCCTGTTCATTAAATCCATGAACGCTGGAGGGGAGTTTGTCAAACCAAAAGACATCACCAAAAATTCTTAATGTCCATACCGAGTTCGGAATGCCATCTTCGGTACATCCTCCTTCCTTACTTTCAATTGGTGATACCCACTTCTCAAATGTATTTTCGAGAAATATCTTGCACCCTTCAATTGATCAAACAAGTCATCTATTCTTGGCAATGGATATTTGTTTTTAATAGTGACCTTGTTTAATTCCCTATAATCAATACAAAGACGCATTGACCCATCTTTCTTCTTCACGAATAACACCGGTGCTCCCCATGGTGATACGCTTGGCTGAATGTACTTCTTATCTAACAGTTCTTGCAGTTGTACCATCAGTTCCTTCATTTCGACCAGAGCAATTTTGTACGGGGCCTTCGATATTGGAGCTACTCCTGGCGCTAAGTTAATCACGAATTTGATCTCTCGGTCAGACGGAAGTCCTGGAAAATCTTCCGGAAACACATCCCCAAATTCCCTAACCTCTGGTATTTCCTCCAATTTTATACTCTCCTTCTTTTGAGTATCGAATATGTAAGCTAAGTACCCTACACAGCCTTAACTCAATAACTTCTTGGCCTGCATCATCGTCAGACATCTCATTTATCTAGGTGATTTACTACCATGAAAAACTATCTTTGACGGAGTCATAAGGTTTACACACTTCTTTTGGCAATCAATTATCGCTCCATAATTGAATAACCAATCCATTCCTAATATCACGTCAAATTCTCCAAGTTTTATCGGGATTAAATCTACTTTCATAACATTCCCCTTAATGTCTACCCTACAACTCTTGTATACGAATCTAACAGGAATTACCTCCCTATTCGCAATTTTTATGTTTAAAGGGAATTTCAACTCTTCATAAGGTATTTCTAACCTTTTAGCAAATTCATCAGATTTAAACGAGCAAGTAGCACCCAAATTAAATAATACATATGCATTTATGTCATTGATTGGGATAATACCTGACATGACATCTTTTGATTGCACCGCGTCCTGCACCATCATGTTGAAGGTTCTTGGTGTAAGTTTATTTGTTGACGTTGGTCCCGCAATAGTTAGTGTACCTCCACTAGCATTTCTCTTGCTTCCATTTGCCTCACCAGATTTCTTCTTAGGGCATTCACGAGCAAAGTGATCCTTAGACCCACATGTGAAGCAAATGTTCTTTTTAGATTGAGTGTAATTTTGGGCGATGTGACCCTCCTGGCCACAGCTGAAGCATACTCGCTTCCCCATCAAACACACACCCTTGTGAAACTTCCCGCATGTAACACATGCTTCGAACTTCTTCTTTTATTGGTTTCCTTACTAATTTCCAACTCCCACATTTACATTCCACTTCCTCTTCAAATTGTTGTTGCCATTTTCACCGTTACCACCACCACCATTCTTAGCTTCACCTTCACTCTTCTTCTTCCTCTGCTCTTGGTTGTGTTTTGTTACAGCCTCACCTCCACTCTCAGCGAGAATTTCTTTCTCCATTACCGCTGCAAACGTCTTCAGCTGGAACAAGGAGACCCTACTGTACAACCAAGGCTTCAATCCCTATTCAGACCTCTTTGCTTTGCGTTCATCTATGCTGACTTGATATGGCGCAAACCTTGCCAACTCGTTGAACCTCGTGGCATACTCAGTCACCGACATCGTTCCCTGCTTCAGTTCCAAAAACTGCACTTCTAGCTGACTCTTCGAACTTTTTGGAAAATAGGTCTCAAAGAATTTCTCCTTAAACGTTTCCCAAGTCATAATCCCTTAACCTCCTCGGGTTTTATTGGCCTACCGCCAATAACTAGCCTCTGCTTTCAACATGAATGTTGTAAAAGCAGTCTTCTGATTCTCCCCTACCCTAGCAACATCAAAAACCTTCTCTATTTCCATAATCCAGGTATGTGTTTCAACTAGATTCATGGACCCATGGAATTCCGGTGGCCCAACCGCCTTGAAATCCTTAAAAATCGTAGCTTGATTTTGTGGCTGATTTTGTAAAGCTCCCATCAATAGCGTTACGAATTACTGAACTGGATTTTCCTCAACATTGTTGTTATTCTCAAGGTTCCTTTGTCGTGGTTGGCGTCTTGGAGGCATTTTCTGTTAAAATACACCCATTAGATTCTATTCAACCTTTTAAATATTATATACTCAACTTGCACATCGCAAAAATTACCATATAACACACAATATCTTGAATAAATAGTAACTTTTATTTATTCATAATCTTTTAGGAAACATCAAAACAATAGCATCACTGCTATTTACATTACTTTCTTGAACTACAAAAGTTGCAGGATTACTTCATCATCATCACATCCCACTGGTTATATCATACCCAGGATTTACATTTTATTTACTCACTAATCACATAATAATTACATTTATGATGTTCTATTAAAATGCTGCATAGCCTTACGACGGTCCTCTTCCATAATTCGGAACATTGTTCGGCGATCTAATATGTACGATGGCAGCGTCTCAAACTGAATTGGATAACACATGACCCGATCCGGAGCTCGATTGATCACGGTGTTGAATACGTTATTCATTTCTTCCATCTTCATCCTCTTTGCTTGTGCGTCTCTCTCCGCCATTCTGGCTCGTTGATAAGCTTCATTGTAGGCGTCTTCAGCTCTTGCCCTCTTTATAGATTTTTCTTTCAACTTGTTCTTCGACTCTGCAATCTCTACTATCATTCGCTCGTTCTCTCCTTTAGTGTGAACCAGCTTCTCTTCAACGTTATTCAGGCGTTCCTCTCGATCCTCGATCTTGTCGTACTTTTGTGCCATCGAGGTCTGTTGTTCAGCTACTATCTCCTGTAACTCCTCGACGGTATCTTGAAGTTCCACATTGCGGTCATACTGTGATGCCCTGAAATCCGGGTTACCTGACCCTCGAGTTTGGTGCTCACGATCCACAATATAATAACATCTAACTACCCATTCATTGATGAATATAAACTTACATAACATTAATTAATAGGTTAACAACATTATCCCAGGTCATCTAAACTTAACATTACAAATTTACCCTTTAGATATACAAAAAGGGTTTACAAAATAACATAGTAAATATACTTAACATAAAACTACTCCAGCACTATGCCTTTGCCTTCGTTCTGCTTAGCCCCGCTGGCCTCATCGTTCCTAGCTGAAATATTTTATTTAGCAAGGGTGAGCAACAAGTTTGCCCCACAAGTTAAGATATACAATAAATGATATATATTTATCATGAATAGAAGAGTCTAGCATGTATAGAACTTAAGCAACAATCAAACGATTTAGAAATAGTGGAATAATAATTCGATCTCAATAATAAAACTTTCTACTATTTCATACTGAATAACATATCCGATATGAAAGAGTATAATTCTTTCAAAGATTCAATAATATTCAATTGAATAAAAGGAATTAACAATACTGCAACGATCTTCAATAAAGTGGGATATACCCAGATTTCATGCTGAGTGATCACAGAGAATCATGAACTAATAGAGGAATCATTTAGTTATTAAAACTAAATTACCACAAGAATATAAATTAGTTATAAAAACTAAACTATATTCTTTTGCAAGTACCTAGAGTGGCCAACTCCTTTGTACCCTATATTATGCATAATACTCAATAATAGCGCATAGGTCGATTTACGACATTAAAATTTGTTCATCTCAGTCTTACTTCACGAGTCCGTACCACAACAATATGGTTTGGATTACTTTCAAAGAAAAACTATGATTTCAATAATTAATAACAATACTAATATAGCCGAAATCAATGGCATAGATCTTCCAATAACAATTCAGTTCATAATGAATAGAACATTTCATGCTTTAACAAATATTAGTCTCGCCTAAACAATTAGCTGAGACATGATTTATAATTAAGTAATAGAACATTATTCAATTTCACTACGTACGAATTACAACAATTATTATAGATGTGAATAACTATTAATAATTATTCACTAAAATGCTTGAAAAATAGTAACTCAAGTTGAGTTAAGAAACTTGCCTTTCGCGTTGATTACTGCTACACAATATAATTAACTACGTTTGTAAGACCTATAATCAATAATGTCGGTCTCACAATTAGTACAATATTTCATAACACAAATCACTGTAATTTACAGTCAATATTCCTCCTAGGCACATTACCACATGGCCACATCAGTGTTTATAACCTATATAAACACTTAACAAGTTTAACTAGTTCAGTCTGGTTGGACTTCGGTCTATTTTTCAATGTTCTGGTCTCCGTATTCGACAATTAACACAGTTATTGTCAATTACACTTGGTTTCTAAGCTTCAATATTATATTAGGTAAGTCAATTCTCCTTTATAACATTTTTCAGAAGCTTTTAATAATTTATAGAAAATTATTATAATTTATAATAAATTTTCAAACACCGGAATCATTTTTAAATAATTTAATTATAAAATAATCTTATCATCATTAATATTTAATAATATTAAAATATTAATGACATACTTGTCATAATATTAAAGTTATTTTTAATAACTTATAATATTTTTAAATTATCAATATTCTACTTAAATGATTTTTAAAATAATTAAAATCATTTTTAAATCATCACCATTAATATCTAAATATTAATGAAATTATTATTCAAATATTAAAAGTCATTAATTATAACTTAAAATATTTTAAAATCATTTTTCTCATTTTTAAATGATTTTTAAATCAATAAAATCATTTTTAATTCATTTATTTAATATAATAATTAAATAAATCTAATATCATTAATATTAATTTATTAATGAAAATTCTCTAAAAATATTAAAAGTTATATTTTATAACTCAAAATATTTTTAAATACATTATTCTTATTTAAAATGATTTTTTTATAATATTAAATCATTTTTTTCTAATTTATTTAATACACTAATTAAATAAATTAAATACCTTTAATTTTTAAATAATTATAAATATTAAAGAAAAATATTCCAATTGGTCAAAAATTATTTTTCATTATTTAAAATAATTTTTAAAACCATTTTAATAATTTTTATAATTTATTTATAATTTTAAATAATTTTCAAAAAAATTAGAAATTAGAAAATAAATAAACCGTCGCTATAGCCCTTTAGCGACACAAAGCGTCATTGTTGGTGTTCTGGAGCTCAAGAACACTGACAACTTCGTGTTCAAGGTCCAACGTTTGGCCACATTTAATTCCCAATATACTTAGTTTCAGGGCTATCTTGAACATCCCACTTATAGTGTTTATGTAACTCTACAAGTTACAATAATTATTCTGTTCATACTACAATAAATCATGAAGATCCAGCTCCCTAAACTTACTGTCAGGTCACATCTGGGTTTTCTGGGTAACCCAGAAACCCATAAAGTGTCGAGTTGATACCTTCATGCTCAATTTAATCTATACTCTGATCATTAGTTTGGTGGTGTAATGGTTCAAAGTTGAAGTCCATATGTCAAGCAATAACACTACAATAACAGATCGAATAAACAACAACAATATCACAAGTTTTAGTTTGGTCAAAGCTGTCAGAAAAACGTGTTCTTCCCATTTCTGGGAATTCCAGAATCTCTAAGTCATGGCCTTATGGCCTAGTTTGACAACTTACCCTGATCAATCTGCTGATTATATAAACGATCTAAAGCCATACATGTAAAGTACATATGTCAGGCTACAAGCTGGTTACAAAACCACCATCAAACAAAAACAAATCTGTCAGATCCGAGCCATTCAAAAGGCTGTCAGACGCTGATCTTACACTTTCTGGGTTACCCAGAAAGTTCATGGTCATGCCCGATCAAAGGGTTTTGACCATAAATAACTACAAATCTAGACATCAAATGAGACTAATTCCACTTGAAGATTAAAGACCATATACCAGGCTACAATTTACAACTTTAAAACATCAAAAACAACAAACGAACAAGAATATGTGGATCCTGACATTAGCTTGTCAGACCACAAATTTTGTTCTTGTACAGAATTTGAAAAACACTACTTTAAAGCCATTTGATGCTATTGATCCATCATGGATCATCATAGATCAACTAAAAACACCTTTTAACACAAACATAAACACAACTTTGAGCCTAGTATACAAGATCTAGAATGAGATAGGGTTTATACCTTCTCTTGAATATGCTTGATCTTAGATCTGCTGTATCTGTTAATGGTGTTTTAGAGAGGTAATATATGACTGAAATACTTGAGGAATTCGGAGGTTTAGAGAGAGAATGAGATGGTGAGAGCAAGTTAGCAAATGACATGTTTTTATGACTTTTTCTCTCTCCAATCTACTATATATTGCTTCACATGATGCTAGATCTGATGTGTTGGCTGATCTTCTAGAGTTTAATGAGTCACCAAGTCAATGTAGTGGTTCAACAACTAAAGTTGCAAGCAAAAATTACAAGTTACATAATAAAATATACTTAAAAGGGCATTTTGGTCTCCCCCCCCCCAATTTAATGGCATTCTTGACAATTGCATAAACCCTTAAGGTTTAACCCTTAGGGTTTAACCCTAAGGTTCTAACCCTTAGGTTTTAAATCACTAACTTTCTAGGATTTTCTAAATTAGGGTTTTAATTTAAAAAATTAAAATTTTGAAACTAAAATTAGGGTTTTCTAATTAAATTAGATTTTCTTAATCATATTAATTTTTAATAAACACATTATGCTCGCCAATTAGGATTAGGGTTTCCTAATTAGGGTTTAGGATTCCTGGATTTTAAATTAGGGTTTCTCAGCATACAATTAGGGTTATTAACTATACATTTGGTTTTCTAAATCTGAGATTAGGGTTTCTAATCCCTTATTAGGGTTTACAAAGTTTAAACCCTATCTAGTCAATCATTGGTCATTAAATCAACACAGTACAAACACGTATCCATCAATACAATTATTTTAATTAAATTTTCTACCGAATCCCTATCCAAAAATTAGGGTTACGATTTTCTAAAACTATTAAACACAACTCTACTCTAATTTCTCAGTTAATACACAAATTGACCACTACTCGAAACTAGTATCACAGATACACAGTGCAATATTAACAATCAATATTAAACAAAAAAAAATTATTCGTAAATTTTGGATTATTCGAAATCCCGAGTTATTACATTCGCCCCTCCTTTAAAGGATTTCGTCCTCGGAATCACCGCTTTCTTATTTTCGACAATCTTTTAAAGTTGTAGCATCAATTCATTTTATCAACACAATATTAATTTGTGTCGTATATTCTAACGTGTGACTTGGATTTATAAAAGAAAACCATTCACAACAATATTTAACTAAGATTACTCGCGAAATTTTAATTTTTAAACGAAATCGTTACCTGTTGCCACCTCCTGAACAACTACTGCATCTTGCGCCGTCATGTTGAATGTACATGCTGTCGGTCTTCCCAGCTGAGCAGGTCCTTTGGTCGCCAGTGTTTCACTGTTGTTTCCTTTATTGTTGCTTCCTCTTTCTGCATTCTTCTTTGGACAGTTACAAATTTGATGTTCTAGCGATCCACATGAAAAACAACCTGATATCTTCTTTGGACTTGGACAATTTAGAGAGATGTGTCCCTTTTGTCCACAGTTAAAACACACTCATTTCCCCTTCAAACATATTCCCGAATGCTTTTTACCGCAACTTGAACATGGCTCACCTCTTTTTCTATTATCTCATGTCTTGTCTCTGGATTCATTATTGTCCTTCCACTTATGCTTATTAGAATTACTTCCTCCACTGCTACCTCCTTCATTCGTCTTCTTCTTCTTTTCTTGATGATACCTTGACACAACTTCACTTCCTCCTTCAGTGATGATTGCTTTTTCCAACAGGGCCAAAAATGTCTTAATCTGCAACACAGCTACCTTATTATATATTGCTGGCTTTAGTCCATTCTCAAACCTTCGCGCCTTTCGTACCTCAGTGTCCACCTGATGCGGAGCAAATCTCGCTAGTTCGTTGAATTTGGCGCGATCGCAGAACCGACATATTCTCCTACTTCAATTCCAAAAGTTTACTTCCATTCTTGCTTGCATACTTTACGAGAAATAATTTTGAAAAATAATTCCTTAAACCTTGTCTAGGTTACTTATCTTTGTCTGGCTCTACTTTGATTTGTCTCCCACCAATAATTAGCTTCTCCCTTCATTAAGTATGTTGCAAAGGCCGTCTTCTGTTCTTCTGCCACTCGCGCAATGACAAATGCTTTCTCCATCTCCTTTACCCAAGTTTGGGCTTCAATCGGATCCATGGTCCCTTTAAATTCAGGCGGTCCTACCGCTTTAAAACCCTTAAAATGTGCCAATCTTTTAGTTGGTTGATTTCTCGCTCTTCCTCTTGCAACTGGAGCTCTATTTTCCATAGCGTCGGCTATCATATTTGCAAAGTTTTGCATTGGGTCAGCTTGACCCCCTTCATTATTTATCGACTTCTCTTCTCTTTGATTTTGATTTTGTCGTCTAGGCGGCATGATCTGATTTAAATAAATCCTTACATTAATTCTCTTTCCCTATACAAATTCTTAACACAATAAGAATTCAACACATAATTCTCATATAATCACATATTTATTCAAATAGCACATAGTACATTTAGTACTTAACATATATTACTATCCCATGCTAAATAAATTTTAGGATTAACAACAAAACTTTTGTAATTCTCAAACTTTACACAGAAAGTTGAAATTCTCTATTCACACATAGCTATTCCCAATTCATCAAACTTACCACACTTATGAGTTCAGAAACTTGCCACAATTATATGAGTGTGTGAACTTATCCTAGTCAGACCTTTGGTGTCCATTCGCCGAGGGGTTCTAAATAGTTCACATAATTATGAGTCATGAACTTACCATAAGTATGAGTTTTAAGAACTTATAAAGTAACCTTAATCTTATATTCATATAGAAAATAAAGATTTCATTCATACAAACATATTATTGCATTTATATTCATGCAAATAATACATAGTACTTTTCAGTACACTGCACATACAACTACAAACGGTTACTATCCCATTGTGACAAAATTCGAGATTCATTACTATAACTTTACACAAAAAGTTGAGACATACAAAAGTTATCTCTTATTCATACCAAAGCGAATATTATACTCCAAAAGATTATACTCCTCACACTTAATCTTTCTTCCGTCCACTTTCTCCATCTTTCTTCCTTTTTGGACAATTCTTAACCCTATGACTCGTTCCACCACATGCAAAACATCATCCTTTCTTTGGTTTAGGACAATTTGGTGATAGATGTCCTTCCTGACCAAAATTGTAACACACATTCTTACCCCACATACATTCCCCCAAATGGTTCTTTCAACACTTGCCACATAGTAGTTTCTTCTTTGAATGGGAATTCTCTATGTTGTTGTCTCTGTCGTAGTTCTTTTTCCTTTTATTACCCTTCTTTTTCTGACCTACATCTTTAGATGATACACTACACTTAACCCTCATTCTATCGACTTGTGCCTTCAAATTATTTTGTTCTTCTGTCATCTCGCGTAATGCTCTTTCTGTCTTCCATAATTCCTCAAGAAGAAGTACTTTAGTCCTTGAGTCTTGAACTTCTGCAGATGCTTGACATTCTTCGATTGCTACTTTGCCTTCTTCCCCATCTTTGATCTTTATTTTTGGCTCCACCTTTGTTTATTTGGAATATACTTCTTCCTCTTCATCCAGCTCCATCTCAGGGTACTCGTCATGATCGCTTGCTAGATTTACCGCAGGTTCGTCTCTTAAAACTTCCTCAACTAACTCACTCTGAGTTGGCACCTCGGCTAATGGCATTGGTGCAACAGCCGCGGGTATCTCCATACTCATCTTATCTTCTCCCGACATCCTACAATCAGTTTAAACAACTTGATTAGTTCTCATACCTCACTATCAATACGTTTTATCAATCTCTCACTTAGTACTCTAAATGAGTATTCTCTATCATGCTTATGGTTATAATCCTAGGTTTTTTCCCACCCCACTTAAGGTTTAAAACCTACATCTTTGATACCAACCTGTGACGCCCCCAAATCTGGGTTACCTGACCCTCGAGTTTGGTGCTCACGATCCACAATATAATAACATCCAACTACCCAATCATTGATGAATATAAACTTACATAACATTAATTAATAGGTTAACAACATTATCCCAGGTCATATAACCTTAATGTGACGCCCTCAAAATAGGTCCAATCCATCCAACCTATTATGAGTCGCCAAATACATGGTGCAGAAAACAACTACAACTTTATTACTATAATTGTTGTGCAAAATACAACAACACATATACTGTGAGTTTTAATACCAACTTTGACTCATGTCCCAACTATGGACAACACCTCACATTGATACATTACATAAACGTACAGTCAATAACTGTTTTAGAAATTAAAATCTTTGGGAAGCGCTCAATGAAACCTTCGTACATAGGAGGCCATGAATCTAAGTTATGATAGATATCATATGTCTAGAGAATTATCCTTGGTTGACCCAATAGACCCCAAAGAAAAATGAGAAGATTACTATCATGTTCTTTCCAATGGTGAGTCTTCTCTTGATATGTAACTATCTCAACTGTCTCCAGTTTAAGATTATATTTCAAATAAACTCTAAGATCATATAGGTAGTGCTCATAGATATACTCAGCAAGTGGATGTGCACAACCCTGTCTTATGATAACATGAGGTTGTATGTCATTAGACATCTTGTATGATAGTGGCAAAACACCCTTCCAAAGTTGGGTTCATCTCACCCTATTGTTGTTCACCAAAATCAATTATTAAGTGACGTATAATATACGACACACACATCTTAGGTCCTCAATACAATTATATATTGTATGTCATGCCGTTTTATAATGTGTTGAGAAACTTTGACAGTCTTGGACCACCACACCATTCCCCTGTTATCCCCGACCCAGCTACACTCTTATTACCTGAAAGGAATTGTAAAGCAAAAGGGTGAGCACAACTAGCCCAATAAAGAATATCATAACTAAAGATAATTAAATTATCAATAGCCTTCATCAGTAATAAATCAAATATTTAGAACATATGGCAGATGATAAAACTTTTCAACCATAGTTGCAGTGGAACGATCAATCCATTAGAATAGTCAAATAGACCATAAAGTGTATTATCTTCTCCATGTTAAAAGTCCACCAACAATGCTTTAACCCTGTAACATTAATCAACAGATCCTGTTCACAGTCATGTAAATAACTCATAATCATAATTGTAGTTCTAATTTTCTCTTCTCATCCAAGACGAAGATATTTTTCATCACATGTCTTTACGTGAAACATCAAAGATCATGGTTATACCAAATCACAGTTCCTGTTCATAATCATACTAATAAGTTCATCTTTGCACTACGACCAAAGATATTCATATCTCAAAGAAATATATAATAATTTCAGAATTTATATAAACAATAATTATAACCATGTTGATCAATTCACCTTTGCACTTAAGCTAAAAATATTCAATTGCAAATTCAATGGTCATGGTCATACCAGTCAACAATTCATCTTTGCACTACTGGCCAAAAAGAACCCATAGTCACGATCATACGAATAATCTACCCATCTTTACACTTAAGTCAAAGAGAAATTTCTTCACCAGGGTTATTAAAATGTTATATATGATAATAAAAACAATATTATCAAAACATGGATTTAATTTCAAGAGTAAGATTCATAAATCAACGATAATTTGGTCAGAAAAAGAAACCAATTTTGTCATGAATAGTAACTCGTGAATAGTAACTCGTGAATAGTAACTCATGAATAGTAAATCGTGAATATTAACTCATGAATAGTAACTCTGACATGAAAAAGGTAGAAATTCCATAATAAAATCCATACCAATATTTCGGTATAATGATATTGAAAGAATAACATTTCTTAAACTTATAAACAATTTATTTTAATTGTTTACACTTTACTAATTAATGCATTTAATCATACTAAAATGCCAAACTCATAAGATTTCATCACCAATAACCAATAACCTCATCAAAAATTTACATATACCATATATAGGATTCCCAAGCCATAAAATCCTATTTTTCAATTTTGTTACTTCACATAACATATTTAATTTATTTATTCATAAATAGTCCATTTTCATGAAAAATACCAAATCAATTCCAAAAATATTTCTTTTCTGGGATTTAGCATAATATAATCCCATATTGAACATATATTTTTCTCGGAATTTTTAAAATTCATTTACTATTTTTCACATGGTCAAAACTGCCGAATATTTAGACAATTATCATAAATTGTACTTTTGTCCAAAAATTCTGAAACTTACAGAATATACTGATGTTATATAGATGTACTCCCAATAAAAATTTTACCAATTTTGGAGTTAACCACAAGGAGTTATAAGAGTTTACTTTTAAAATAGTATTTTCCCATAAAATTCATAACTCTTAATCTATACATCCAAAAATCGATATTTTTGGACACAATCAATAAAACTCATCAAATTATCATTTCAAATTTTTCCAGAATTTTTGAAGGTCTGAAAAGTTACGAAACATGAAAAATATAACAACTCTTAAAATCCCTTACCTCAAAAGAGCAGTACTTCTGACTGGAATATTGGATGAAAAGCCGAAGGAACCTTGCACCGAATAGCAACTCTCAAAGTATCTAAATACTCACAAAAATACGCTCGACAATATTGAGAGAGAAAACTTATGTTTCTGGTGTGATTTTTAATTCTAACTTATGCGTCTATTTATAGGAAAATGCTAGAACGCCAGAGGAGACTAAAATATTAAAATAATATTATTTCCTTTAATTTCCTACGCCACTTACCAATTGAAAAAGCCACCAGCAGCCATCTTGGAAGAGAATTCAGCAGCCCACATGTTTATAACATAAGTGGGTCCCACCCACAATTTAATAAAAACCATTTTATTTTTCGAAACTTCAGTAATTCATAGAAAATAGCCTGTTTATCAGAAAAATACAAATTGTATGTCCATTCCACACGAAATCGAATTCTCTAAAACTTTTTAGAAGAAAGTTTTTCCAAATTCCAGACAAAAAATATCCAAAATCCACAACCGGATGATTTTAAACACCGTTTCAACACCTTTTAAAATTCATAACAAATCATACATTAATTTTTAACGGTTCAAAATTTGTGGACATATACTCAACTCATATATGTATAACATATCCAAAAATTACAACGATCCAACGGTCGGATTAAAATTATAACTCACTTAATAAAGCTTTTAAGAACAGATTTGAGTTTTAATACCTCCAATCCGGACAAAATACCGATAAAACACCTCAACATTAATTCCTTCATTTATAACCACATAAATAAATCTATCATTTATATCCACATCAAATAAATATTTTCTTATCATATAAATCAATAATTAATTATTCATAAATAATATTACAAAATCACAATTATGACAACCAGGCCGTTCCCAAGAAAGATTGGGCTTTAGGTGAAGAAGGATTTCTCCTTCATCGGCGCGCAATTAGGTGACCAAACCTCTCCTTGACAGAACTTTCTAGACATTGCCAATAATGTTATCTAATAATATTATTCAAATAATAGAAATTATTGATCTGATAACGGGAAATACTGTGCAGTGATAATTATTGAAACAACAATAATATAAAATATCAACATAACAATTATTGAATCAATAAAATAGGATATTGAACAGTAATTACTGTAACAATTATTGAGTAGTGCCTTCTTACGTAAGAATCAATAATTCAAAAATATTGTGCAATCTACTGTAGTCTTTGCAAGAACAACGCCAGACATCGTATTTTAACCACCAGGTATT
Source organism: Panax ginseng (assembly GCA_020205605.1). Classification (NCBI taxonomy): domain Eukaryota; kingdom Viridiplantae; phylum Streptophyta; class Magnoliopsida; order Apiales; family Araliaceae; genus Panax; species Panax ginseng. Next base: position 57,019,113 of record CM035134.1, on the reverse strand, counting down.
CCAACAATGTTAACGGTAACAACTACATCGTTATTTATAAAAACTCAAACTTATCGTTTTTTTCATCCGACAATTATTCTGTTATGGGGCCCATAAATGACTGCACTGTCGTACGAATATTCCCCGATAATAAGAATATTCTACGACCAAACGAATATTTCCCGACAAAAATGAATATTTTATTACCACTTGGTTATTTTGTAAAATATGCACATTTCACCCATAAACAAAGTATTATATCAAATTAACTCCTTATTATTTCAAGATAATAAATAGAGAAAATTTAATTTTATTCATAATAAGTTGGGGTCTTACACTTAAAATTACAAATTTACCCTTTAGATATACAAAAAGGGTTTACAAAACAACATAGTAAATATGCTTAACATAAAACTACTCCAGCACTATGCCTTTGCCTTTGTTTCTCGCTTAGCCCATTTGCCTCATCGTTCTCTAAATAAATATTTTATTTAGCAATTTGAGCAACAAGTTTGCCCCATAAGTTAAGATATACAATAAATGATATATATATATATATATATATATATATATATATATATATATATATATCATTAATAGAAGAGTCTAGCTTGTATAGAACTTCAGCAACAATCAAACAATTTCGAAATAGCGGAATAATAATTCGATCTCAATAATAAAACTTTCTACTATTTCATACTAAAGAACTTATCCGATATGAAAGAGTATAATTCTTTCAAAGATTTAATAATATTCAATTGAATAAAAGGAATTAACAATACTGCAACGATCTTCAATAAAGTGGGATATACCCAGATTTCATGCCGAGTGATCACAGAGGATCATGAACTAATAGAGGAATCATTTAGTTATTAATACTAAATTACCACAAGAATATAAATTAGTTATAAAAACTAAACTATACTCTTCTGCAAGTACCTAGAGTGGCCAACTCCTTTGTACCCTATATTATGCATAATAGTCAATAATAGCGCATAGGTCGATTTATGACATTAAAATTTGTTCATCTCAATCTTACTTCACGATTCCGTACCACAATAATATGGTTTGGATTACTTTCAAAAAATATACTATGATTTCAATAATTAGTAACAATACTAATCTAGCCGAAATCAATGGCATAGATCTTCCAATAACAATTCAGTTCATAATGAATAGAACATTTCATGCTTTAACAAATATTAGTCTCGCCTAAACAATTAGCTGAGACATGATTTATAATTAGTTCAAGTAATAGAAAATTATTCAATTTCACTACGCACGAATTACAACAATCAATATAGATGTGAATAACTATCAATAATTATTCACTACCATGCTTGAAAAATAGTAACTCAAGTTGAGTTAGGAAACTTGCCTTTCGCGTTGATTACTGCTACACAATATAATTAACTGCGTTCGTAAGACCTATAATCAACAATGTCGGTCTCACAATTAGTACAATATTTCATAACACAAATCACTGTAATTTACAGTCAATCTTCCTCCTAGGCACATTAACACATAGCCACATCAGTGTTTATAACCTATATAAACACTTAACAAGTCTAACTAGTTCAGTCTGGTTGGACTTTGGTCTATTTTTCGGTGTTCTGGTCTCCCTATTCGATAATTAACACAGTTATTGTCAATTACACTTGGTTTCTAAGCTTCAATATTATATTAGATAAGTCAATTCTCCTTTATAACATTTTTCGGAAGCTTTTAATAATTTATAGACAATTATTATAATTTATAATAAATTTTCAAACACCGGAATCATTTTTAAATGATTTAATTATCAAATAATCTTATCATCATTAATATTTAATAATATTAAAATATTAATGACATACTTATCATAATATTAAAGTTATTTTTAATAACTTATAATATTTTTAAATTATCAATATTCTACTTAAATGATTTTTAAAATAATTAAAATTATTTTTAAATCATCACCATTAATATCTAAATGTTAATGAAATTATTATCCAAATATTAAAATTCATTAATTATAACTTAAAATATTTTTAAATCATTTTTCTCATTTTTAAATCAATAAAATCATTTTTAATTCATTTATTTAATATCATAATTAAATAAATCTAATATCATTAATATTAATTTGTTAATAAAATTCTCTAAAAATATTAAAAGTTATATTTTATAACTCAAAATATTTTTAAATATATTATTCTTATTTAAAATGATTTTTTATAATATTAAATCATTTTTCTCTAATTTATTTAATACATTAATTAAATAAATTAAATACCTTTAATATTTAAATAATTATAAATATTAAAGAAAAATATTCAATTGGTTAAAAATTATTTTTCATAATTTAAAATAATTTTTAAAACTATTTTGAATAATTTTTATAATTTATTTATATTTTTAAATAATTTTTGGAAAAATCAGAAATTAAAAAATAAATAAACAGTCTCTATAGCCCTTTAACGACACAAAGCGTCGTTGTTGGTGTTCTTGAGCTCTAGAACACTGACAGCTTCGTGTTCAAGGTCTAACGTTTGACCACGTTTAATTCTCAGTATACTTAGTTTCTATGCTATCTTGAACATCCCACTTATAGTTTTTATGTAACTCTACAAGTTACAATAATTGTTCTGCTCCTACTACAATAAATCATGAAGATCCAGCTCCCTAAACTTACTCTCAGGTTACATCTGGGTAACCCAGAAACCCAGACAGTGTCGAGTTGATACTTTCATGCTTAATTTAATCTATACTTTGATCATTATTTTGGTGGTGTAATGGTTCAAAGTTGAAGTCCATATGTCAAGCAACAATACTACAACAACAGATCGAATAAACAACAACAATATCACAAGTTTTAGTTTGGTCAAAGCTGTCAGAAAAACGTGTTCCTCCCGTTTCTGGGAATTCCAGAATCTCTAAGTCATGGCCTTATGGCCTAGTTTGACCACTTACCCTGATCAATCTACTGATTATATAAACGATCTAAAGCCATATATGTAAACTAAATATGTCAGGCTACAAGCTGGTTATAAAACCACCATCAAACAAAAACAAATCTGTCAGATCTGAGTCGTTCAAAAGGCTGTTAGACGCTAATCTTACACTTTCTGGGTTACCTAGAAAGTTCATGGTCATTCCCGGTCAACGGGTTTTGACCATAAATAACTACAAATCTAGACATCAAATGAGACTGATTCCACTTGAAGATTAAAGACCACATACCAGGCTACAAATTACAACTTTAAAACATCAAAAACAACAAACGAACAAGAATCTGTGGCTCCTGACATTAGCTTGTCAGACCACAAATTTTGTTCTTGTACAGATTTTGAAAAACACTACTTTAAAGCCATTTGATGCTATGGATCCATCATGGATCATCATAGATCAACTAAAAACACCTTTTAACACAAACATAAACACAAAAACACAACTTTGAGCCTAGCATACAAGATATAGAATGAGATAGGGTTTATACCTTCTCTTGAATATGCTTGATCTTAGATCTCCTTATCTGTTAATGGTGTTTTAGAGAGGTAGTATGTGACTGAAGTACTTGAGGAATTCGGAGGTTTAGAGAGAGAATAAGTTGGTGAGAGCAAGTTAGAAAATGACAAGTTTTTTATGACTTTTTCTCCAATCTACTATATATTGCTTGACATAATGCTAGATCTGATGTGTTGGCTGATCTTCTATAGTTTAATGAGTCACCAAGTCAATGTAGTCGTTCAACAACTAAAGTTGCTAGCAAAAATTACAAGTTACATAATAAAATATACTTAAAAGGGCATTTTGGTCTTTTCCCCCCAAATTTAATGGCATTCTTGACAATTGCACAAACCCTTCTATGGTTCTAACCCTTAGGTTTTAAATCATTAACTTTCTAGGATTTTCTAAATTAGGGTTTTAATTTAGAAAATTAAAATTTTGAAACTAAAATTAGGGTTTTCTAATTAAATTAGGTTTTCTTAATCATATTAGTTTTTAATAAACACATTATGCTCGCCAATTAGGATTAGGGTTTCCTAATTAGGATTTAGGATTCCCAAATTTTAAATTAGGGTTTCCCGGCGTATAATTAAGGTTTTAACTATACATTTGGTTTTCTAAATCTGAGATTAGGGTTTTTAATCCCTTATCAGGGTTTACAAAGTTTAAACCCTATCCAGTCAATCATTGGTCATTAAATCAACATAGTACAAACACGTATCCATCAATACAATTATTTTAATTGCATTTTCTACCGAATCCCTATCCAAAAATTAGGGTTACGGTTTTCTAAAACTGTTAAGCACAACTCTACTCTAATTTCTCAGTTAATACACAAATTGACCACTACTCGAAACTCGTATTATAGATACACAGTGCAATATTAATAGTCATGTCAATATTAAATAAATAAAAATTTATTTGCAAATTTTGGATTATTCAAAATCCCGGGTTATTACACATACACCTCATCTTATGTACGGGCAGCTATCGAGTTAAGAGGAATTTCTTCCTCCTCGTCGTCCTCATCCCCCGACTGTGGCAGCTCAACGGGGTCCTCCTCATCCATTTCTATCTCATCCTCCTCATTAGGTACTCTCTCATGCTCAACTACTGTGACCGAAGAAACTGTTTCCTGTGGCAGTAGTTGTTCCCAAATCACCTGAATATCTCGAGGCTCCTCCTCTCTACCCTGACTGGATCCTCCTATATTAGCCATCCTGTCAACCAAATTTTAAGTTTTAATTACTAATCATTACTACTCGACACTCATGAGCACATAAGTTATAATCACATAAGCACATAAGTATTTTATTACTTCTTCCTTAACAACTCGATAAGAGTTTATCATCACTATCTTTTCAAAGGTTACTTCCTAAGGCTTTTCCCCACCTAAGGTTCATAACCTAAGGCTTTGATACCAACTTATGACACCCCCAAATCTAGGTACTTCATTCCCACAAGATTTGGTGTTCACTATCCAAACATTCACATCTATCTACCCAAATAAAATAACATTTAACCATAAATCCTCCCTTTAAATAGGGTTCCATCACTAAATAAAAATCTTCCCAGGTTGTCTAACCTTTAAACATCATATAAGCGCGAAAATAAAATTTATTGCATCACATCATTATTTAAAAGTCTATGAGCATAATCAATAAATAAACTTTATAAGTCTTCATCACTTGTACAATTTTCCCTTTCCTTTGCTAGTTGAAGGCTCATCTACCTTCTCAACTTTAGCTGCAATAATAATATTTATGCAAGAGTGAGCAAAACAATTGCTCACTGGATATAACAATGAATCAACAGGAGAATAATAATAATAACTGCCAACGAATAGGCTCACCAAAACTGAATAGTAATCTATCATTGATAACCAAAAACTGCAATCTAAAATATGGAATATATATAACTGAGGGTCATAAGACCATGAACTATGTCCACAGTTGCAAGTAATCTTTCAACTTCAACTTTAACAGCCATAAGACTATAAGGACTCCTCATACTTATGGGGATCAGCCCTTCATACAATGTATTGTGAACAAACATTTCAACGTTAAGCGTAAATTATCCCCTAATAATAGGGTTGTTCATCTCAGTATTTAGAGTATAAGTCCGCACCAAAGTAAGTTTTATTTGGATACATTTCAAGGGTAATTTAGAATTCAATGGTCATCAACTAAGGATTAGTTGAATACAATATTGATAACGTCATGCTATGGAATAATCATAACTGAATCGACATTATAAATTAAGATCATGCTTTAGGAAAAAACTAACAGTATAAACATCGAATAATCATAACGTACCTTGCTTGAACAATATTAAGCCAAGATTATTTAGAATTGAGTACTAAGCATGCAGAACAAATAGTACTTTAAATGATAAAACTTGTTCAACATGAGTATATTAGAATATGTAAACTTGCATGCTAGATAACAAGTTAAAGACAAGAATAACTTGTTCAATATCAGAATAAGATCTAGATTTAGAAATCATAAACAAACTAGATACAGGAACTTGCTCAATAGTAAGAATAAGCTTGCACAATGAAATAAATGAACTATCTCGATGAAAGTGTAGAGTTAGAAACTTGCTCAATTGTAAAAGTAGAATTAGAGAACTTGCTCAATGTAAAAAGATAAGTTTAGAAACTTGCTCAACATAAATGTAGAGTTAGAAAACTTGCCTCGAGCGTAACATATAATATTAAACTCACGTTCACCTACACATAGGTTTAAAACCACAACACCTATTAGATATGCTAACATACCATAACATGTACATTTCTAACTAAATTTATCATTTTAGCACAAGTTTTATGCTATTATACAAATAGCAGAAAATTCAAGTGTTAACCTCACAACACTTATCTAACGTTCATTGTATAAACTAATTTATAACATAACACGTTCATTACTTAATAATCATTTGAAACTTTGAAACTACTAACCACCTAACATGATTCTGTTTTAACCATGTTACTACATATTGGACACATTAACATAACCTTAGACCAAGTGGTAAGGTATTCCAAGGTCTGCAGAAACAACCGAACAAACTGTCTCAGGACAGGGTATGGCGCAGCTACACCATACACAGTTGGGTTCGATCAAGTAAATAGGCAATTAATTTTTATTTTATGCAAGTACAATTGCAGCACTGGCTTGGCAGTACGTAATGTAAGCGTAAACTGCTATGAGCGATGAGTCAGCTTTTTAGCCCAACAAACACGAATTTCACCCACTAAACAATAATATTAACACGTAAAATTGATACAAAACCATCATAAACATGTTTGTTAACATATTCAACTAATTAGAACAATTTAATATCAACTACAACTAGTTTAATTTCTCAAATTTTATGTTTTCATATAAAAACTCAATTTTTGACATCTCTTGCAAAAATCATCACTATAATCTCTATACTTGGCCAAATCACTTCATTCAAATTACGTTATGCTCGTTTCTTAATGAACTAGCATAAACAAGCCTCAATTTACAATTTCACATACAATTTGACAACTAAAAATAGTACTTACATAAGCCACATACCAAAATATATACTGTCATTATTTTCTTTTACTTCTAACTGTAATTAGCATACAATTTCTTATTTATATACCAACTAAAACCTCACCAACATGAATAATCACCACAATTCATTTGTATAACTACAATTCAAGAATATGGAATTCACAGAGCATATAGTTTTTGCCGTGAAACACATATACTGCATATATATATATATATATATATATATATATATATATATATATATATATATATATATAGATATATATAGACAATACTAAGGTTATGTAAAAATACCTTTAATTTGCTTGCAATCCTTGCTATCACCACTGATAATCACTATGAAATCCTCAGGTTTCCTCTCAACTCTCTCTCAATTCTCTCTGAATGTTCTTCTCTCTTCTCTCAGCATCAAAACATAGGCTAACTTAAGCGTAAACAACAAAAACTGATAACCTTAATACGCTACTAATTGTAATATCAGTTATAACGCTTAAGTTATAAATATATATTATATTTATTATTTAATTTATTTTATTTATTTTACTTAAATTCAAAAATTAGAAATCCAAAAGCCATAAGGCTTTGTTTGACAAAATCCTTTTAATTTTAAAGACTTAATATATTTAAGCCTTGTTTGGCAAAACTAAATTAAACTCCTTTAATTTATTTTAAATAAACAATTTTAGTTTATAATTTATAATTACATCTTATTTATTTGGATTTCCATATCCATTATTAATTAGATAAATCAATCACACACTATATTTTAAATAAATTTACCATTTAAACAAATAACACAAAATTATAATTTCATTATCATCATTAATTAGATAAATCAATCACACACTATATTTTAAATAAATTTACCATTTAAACAAATAACACAAAATTATAATTTCATTATAATTTTATTTAATAATTTAATATACCATTTAAATTATTAAATCAACACAATAATATACATCTCATGTTATATTACAAATCTCTAAATTATAAATTAATTTAATTTAGAATATTATCTAATAAATTTAGATTCATAAATATTTACTAACAACCATCACATTAATAAAATATTTATTTTATAGATTTCAACAATAAACACATCAAATAAATATTTATATTTTAATAAATATTTAAAATTACAATTTGAAATTCGAATTTTTACAAATACGTAGTCCAAGAACCCATCAGGGACTGTCCATATGCTCAGGGGTTCAAAAACATATATATGATTATGAATCATCAACTTACCATAAGTATAAGTTTTAAGAACTCGCACCTAATCCTAATAATAGCTGCTTAATCTTAATAGTCTCTAGCTATCAAATATACACATGAGAAAAGAAACACCTTTTCGTCATATATACATTGATAGCGCGACACTACCATTATAATGATTATCAATACGATAGAAACCAAACCACAACACTTGGTGCAGCGGTAAGTTTCGACCTGGGGTGAACCGTAAACCCGGGCATCTTGGGATCTATCCCCACATGCAATAAGTGTGAGGGACAATTAAAAACTGGTCTGTATGGCCACAGATTGCACATTTCTGGGCGGAGCCATGTCTTAGGCCGAGCCTGTGCGCAAAGCCTTGTCCGGGGTGGGGACACTTAGTCCGACTGCGGTTGGAAAACTCTACGTTAACAAATATATATATATATATATATATATACACACACACACACACACATACACAATAGAAACCCCACCAAACTCTATCCCGCTCTTAACTTAATCTTTGCTCAGTATGAACTTTCCGTATTTCATCATTTATAACTTCTCATTAGTTTACCTCGTACTATATCATAGTACATTCTCTTGTAGCATTAAGCTATAACTATTCATTCATTAGAAATCATCTATCATTTTACAACTTAACTAGATCACGTCGTGATCTTATTCTACAATCATCTTCTTTAAGATTCCTTTCTTATTTTATGATCATTTTTGTTTTATGATCCTCATTACTTTCTCTTTAATTAAGTTATCCTATAATTCTTCAACTCAGGTGTTCCCTGATCTTTTAACTCTTCAGGTTCTTCTTTGAACCTACACATATTGTTTAACCTTGTTTCACATGAATTTTCTGAATTCATTCATTATCAACTAAATTCTATTTGAGTTTATCCTTTTTATTATTTTTATCATCTTCATCTTATAGGCATCGTCTATTTATTAAAACTTAACATCTTTATTACTGGAATCAGGTAACCCCTGCTTCTCATCTTTTAGATACTTGAAGATTCTTCTTTGAATCTCCTCGTATACATATTTTAGTCTCTTTTACATATATTTTAATCTTTTATTATTCAAACTCTGTCTGAGTTTTATCATCTTCATCTTTCTTCTCTAAGGTTATCACCTAAGGTACTCTTACCTAATGTTCATAACCTACAGCTTTGATACCAACTGTAACGACCTCAACATTCATACAACTCAAATCTCTACCTTAGTCATTATCAATACATCTTTATTCTAACAATACATCATTAAACGATGTTAAACTTAATAAAATGCGGAATAATTTAAACTTTTCTTGTAAGACCCCAAATAATTAATAAATTTAATTTAATTTCCTCTAATTATTATTTTGAAATAGTAAGGGTTGATGTGATTAATATGTATAGTTATGGGTAAAATACGCAAATATTTCAAATAAGCAGGTGATTATAAAATATTTGTGGATTATTTCATCTTGTCGGGGAATATTAAACGCCGCACTAAAATACCATGTGGGCCCCATAATGTGAAAGCGATTGGATGAAGAAAACGACAAATATAAGTTGTTTAAAAATAACAGGCGTAGTTGTTATTCAAGTATAATCTTTGTTAAAATACTCGTTGGTTAAAACACAAGAAGATTTGCAGATTGCACCAATTATTGATTCTTACGTAAGAAGGCACTACTCAATAATGGTTACAGTAATTACTGTTCAGTATTTTATTTTATTGATTTAATAATTGCTGCGTTGATATTTTATATTGTTGTTGTTTCAATAATTGTCATTACACAGTATTTTTCATTATCGAAGAAATAATTCATATTATCTGAATAATATTATTAGATAACATTATTGGAAATGTCTAGAAAGTTCTATCTAAGGAGAGGTTTGGTCACCTAATTGCGCGTCAGTAAGGAGAAATTCTTATTGGAAAGCCCCCTCTTTCCTGGGAATTGCCTGGTTGTCAATATTGTGATTCTGTAATATTATTTGTGAATAATTAATTATTTATTCATATGATGAGGAAAATATTGATTTTATGTGGATATAGATGGAGAAAATTTTTAATGTGACAATTGTTGAAAATTAAAATTTTATCTTTTTCTGATAAAATAATTCATTTAAATATATTATTATATTTTAATAATATAATAATGATGATATTTTTACGATAAATGTGGGATATATGAGTATATGTGGAGGAGGAGTATTTTTGTTACCAAAAATATTTAAAGCATGTTTTATGTGTCGGTGGACCCCATTTCTTGACTGAAATTTAATTATTGCCTGTAAAATCGCCCGTTTGTGGATTTCGGTTTATTTTTGTTTAGAATATGGGAAAACTTTCTTCTGCAAAGTTGTAGAGAATTGAATTTCCTATAAAAACTCGCAAGATTCTATTTTTATGATAAAGGGCTATTTATTATGAATTATTGAAGTTCTGTTGCTCCGAAATAATTGAATTTTGGATGTTTAAAATAATTTAAATAACAAAAACGTTTTTTGTGCAAGTCTTGTGAGGTGGGCTGTTTGGTGGCTGAGGTTTTGAAGCAAAATAAGTGTGCGTTGGAATAAAAATTATATATATTAATATTTTATTAAATTTTCTGCTTTGGTGTTCTAAGCATTTTCCTATAAATAGGGTGCTTAGGTTAGAATTGAAAATTACAATTTAAATTGAAGTTTTCTCTCTATATTATCGAGCGTATTCTTGTGAGTATTTTGAGTATATTTTGAGTATTGCTATATCGGCATTGCGTTTAAGTCATAGCCTATATTCGATTGTTTCAAATTTAGAAATCTTGATCTTTTGAGGTAAGGGATATTTTTTTCGTAATGATATTATTTCTTCAATATCATTATCTTTGAAATATTGATCTCAAGTTTTTATCAAATTTGGAACTTTTGGTGTCGAGTTACTATTCACGTATACAAGACTATTCACGATATCACAGATTATTCACGAATACGGCACTATTCATCAAAAAATGAAAATTCTCCTTTTCGTCCAAAATATCTATTGTGGATACTAGCTTTGATTGTATCCATGTTTTGATCATTCTTGAATTTTACACTACTATGATTATTTTTGAGGTATTTTTGGACATGGATAAAACAAAGTACGAATCCTTAATCCTTAATCCTTGTCATTTTGTTTCACTAGATTCGTTTCTTTAAAAATATTTTTCATCATCCTCAGTCTTAAATGATGATATTATTGAATATCTTTGGCCTGTAGTGCAAAGATGAATGATTTTTGATGAATATCCTTGGCCCATAGTGCAAAGATGAACAGGTGTTTAGATGAACATGACCAACTGATGAATATCTTTGGCCTGTAGTGCAAAGATGAATATTTGATTCCGGATATATATTGATTGATGTTCTGGGGATAAAAGATAGGCGATGAACTTTTAAATTCATACATAGAAGATAGTAGTTTGCATTCTCTACTTAACTCTTCTAATGAATTATTATTTCCATCATGAATATTGATTTAAAACTTATTATCTATTGTATTCTATTAGATTTTTTCCTGTTGAAGACTAATGATAATTTGTTGTATATTATCTTAGTAATAATATTCTTTCTTTGGGCTAGTTGAGCTCACCCTTTTCCTTTTTGTTCCATTTTTCTTCTCGAGGAGGCGAGAATATAGCGAGTATGTAGTCAAGTTATGGAATGAAGGTTCTAGAGGGAGTTGTTTAGTAGTCCTCACCATTTTGTAAAATAATGTATCAATAAATGTGATGAGGATTTATTTGAGTATAGATATTGTCTAGAAGATAATATTTGTAGTCAAACTCACAGCTTTCTTGTTGTAATAATAAAGTTGTAGTTATTTCGTACCATGTATTGACAACTCGTAATGGGTGATGTATACCTATTTTGGGGCGCCACGGTTGGTATCGAGCTTAGGATATGATCTCTGGCGGAGATGGGGAATAGAACTAGGAGGGGAGAGACGAGTAAATCCCTTCAGCAAGTGTGTCCTACCTAAGCTTATTTGTTAGTTGGTGGGTATATAGGGATATTATGTGATTATTGATTTCCTTAATTAACCCTTGTTTTTATAATGATTTGAGAATATCGATTGAGAATATTAACAAAGTGGAAATGAGACCGTGGAGACGCTTGTACTCACCAACGAGGAGAACGTGCAACAGTGGCAATGTTCCTCCCGTGAACAACACCACCGAAAGCGAGATGATGAACGAGGGATGTTTAGAAGCTTTTTACAGTTCATGCAAAATCGATTGAGGAGACTCGTGTTCAAAATACAGGAGGAAATGATAGCAATTCATGGGTTGTCACAGCCAAACAGTTCAAAGAGTTGGGACCACCAGAATTTAAGGGAATGCCAGATCCGATCATGGCGGAAACATGGGTCAAGCAAATTACCAAGATATTCGATGTCTTGGGATGCACGGAGGAACAGAAGGTTCCATTCGCCACCTTTATGTTCCATGGCGAGGCAGACTATTAGTGGGAGTCTGTGAAGCGTACCCATCCAGCCGCACTCAGACTTTCTTGGGAGATGTTTCAGAAACTATTTAATGACAAATACTTTCCTGAAAGTGTTCGTCATATGAAGGAAGTGGAGTTCATCAGATTAGAACAAAACAACATGACGGTGTCTCAGTACGAGGCAAAATGTTGCAGAGTTATCCATGTTTGCACCTCATTTGGTGGAGAGTGAGGAATGTATGACTTAGATGTTTCTGAAAGGTTTGAAACCCGACATACGACAATATCTCATTTCTCATAAATTTTCTCTCTATTCAGATGTTGTAAACATGGCTCAATTATTAGAGCGAGATAATGAGTACGTTCAACCGAGGGACCACAATCAGGATCATACCGGAGATAGCAGTCAACAAAACAACGATAACCAGCGGAGAAAGAAAAAGACGGACAAAAATGGTAACCACTCTGGTGGTAATCATGGCCATGAAAATAGAAGAAGCGAGTCGGGGAGGAGATTTTAAAAGAGGAGATTTAACAACGACCATGTGAAGACGACAGCGGTCTTGGCAAAGAATCGGTTCTAAGGGAGGAGAACGACCACCAGTCATATACTATAAATACGGGAAAGAGGGACATATCAGTCTAAACTACCCACAACAGTTCAAGGTATGCTATAATTGTGGAAAGGAAGGACATATCGCTCGAGATTGTACGGTAGCGAAACCTAGTTCAGCGGGGACGGTGACTCAAAAGACTATCCCAGAAAAGTCAAAGTCAACGGTTCCTGGAAGAGCGTTTGTTGTGACTGGTCAAAATGCGAGGAACCCAAACGAAGTGATCACGGGTAAGATATTTATAAATTTTTGCGAAGTTTATACCTTACTTGATACCGGTGCTACCCATTCATTTATCTCTCCTACTTGTGCTCAACGTTTAAACTTGACTCTGGAGAAATTAGACTTTGACCTATCTGTGGAAACTCCGTTAGGAGAAACTTTCATCACATCCACTGTTTATAAATTTTGTCTAATCCAAGTTGGCACCTTTACATTACCTGTTGACCTTATCTCTTTAAAGATACTTGCTTTTGATGTGATTTTAGGGATTGATTGGTTAACTACTCATCATGCCAAAATTGATTATTTTCGTAAGGTTGTTAGTTTTCATATTCCTAACCAACCTGTTGTACGAATTCAAGCAACTAAACCATTAAAATCAATCACTGTCATATCTAATCATAAAGCTATTCGTTTATTAAAAAACGGATGTCAAGCTTTCTTAGCCCATGTTATGGATTTGAATAAAGACACGTCAAATTTGAATAATATTCCTATTATTATTGACTTTTCTGACGTATTTCCTGAAGAACTTCCCGGTCTACCCCTAGAACGTGAAGTTGAATTCTTTATTGATCTTGAACCTGGTACAAAGCCCATTTCTAAAATCCCATATCGAATGGCTCCTATTCAACTTCAGGAGTTAAAGGTCCAACTACAGGAGTTGTTGGACATCGGTTTCATTCATCCTAGTACATCTCCTTGGGGTGCTCCTGTTTTATTCGTAAAGAAGAAAGACGGGAGTATGCGACTTTGTATTGACTATCGGGAATTGAACCATGTCACCATCAAGAATAGGTATCCTCTACCTCGTATTGATGACCTGTTTGACCAGTTGCAAGGAGCACAATTCTTTTCAAAGATCGATCTTCGCTCGGATATCATCGGTGAAGATTAGGCGAGGATATTCCAAAGCGCCTTGAGAACTCAGACGGGCATTATGAATTCTTAGTCATGTCTTTCTTGATTGACTAATTCTCCTGCGGCTTTCATGGATATGATGAATCGAGTATTCAAGGAATATTTGGATCAGTTCGTTGTTGTTTTTATTGATGACATCCTCATATATTCCAAAATTCGTGAAGATCATGAACACCATTTGAAGCTAGTACTCCAAAGGCTTCGTGAAAACAAACTATATGCCAAATTGAAGAAATGCGAGTTCTGGCTTGAGGAAGTAGCATTCCTTGGGCACGTGGTGTCGAAACATGGAGTATCTGTTGATCCGGCGAAGATTGAAGCAATACAAAGTTGGGATCAACCAAGCTCGAGGATCAAGTACGTAGCTTTTTGAGCTTAGCTGGTTATTATCGGAGATTCGTGGAAGGGTTTTCTTGAATCGCTACTCCATTAACCCAGCTAACTCGGAAGGATACAAAATTCGTTTGGAGCGAAAAATGCGAGAAGAGTTTCCAAGAGCTCAAGAGGAGACTCATTTCGGCACCTGTTCTAATAATACCATCTGGTACGGATGGATTTGTTATCTACAGCGATGCTTCAGGCAAAGGGTTAGAATGTGTTCTCATGCAACATGGGAAAGTCATAGCCTATGCCTCGTGACAACTTAAAGAGTATGAGAGGAATTATCCTACTCTTGATCTAGAGTTGGCAGCAGTCATTTTCACGCTAAAGATATGGAGGCACTATCTATATGGGGAGAAAGTAGAGATATATTCAGACCATAAAAGCCTTAAATATTTCTTCACTCAAAAAGAACTCAACATGCGGCAGCGACGTTGGCTCGAGCTATTGAAAGACTACGACCACACTATTCAATACCATCCTGGAAAAGCGAACGTGGTAGCTGACGCGTTGACTAGAAGATCATATGCAGGAATGATTGCGATGATGTCAAGTATATGCATAGAGACAACTTTAATAGAAAAAGTTAAGGTTGCTCAAGCCACCGACCCGGAGCTGATGCGTATGAAGAAGAAAGTACAAGAAGGAGCTATTTCGGAAGCGAGAATTGATGAAGAAGGAATACTTCGAGTCCACTCTAGACTTTGTGTTCCTAACGACTCTGATTTGAAGTACAAGATTATGATGGAGGCACACAATACACCATTTGTAATCCATCCTGGAAGTACTAAAATGTATCGTGATCTTCGATATACATTTTGGTGGAACAATATAAAGAGAGAGATTGCAAAGTTTATCTCGATGTGTTTAACTTGTCAACGTGTAAAGGCGGAGCATCTAGTACCTAAGGGTCCGTTGCAACCACTTGAGATTCGAAATGGAAGTGGGAACACATTACCATGGATTTTAATTCTGGTCTTCCTACGGTTTCTCAAGGCATCAATGCTATTTGGGTTATTGTTGATAGATTAACCAAGTACGCTCATTTCTTTGCCGATACGGAGACTTATTCCATTGAACGTCTTGCTAGTATATATGTAAATGAGATTATGAGGTTGCATGGCATGCCAGTATCCATAGTTTCGGATCGTGACCCAAGATTCACTTCAAGATTTTGGGTTAGCTTGCAAAAAGCTATGGGCACGGATTTATGATTCAGTTCGGCATACCATCCTCAAACGGACGGACAATCAGAAAGGACTATTCAAACTCTTGAAGATTTATTAAGACTCTGTGTCCTAGACTTCAAGGGCAGTTGGGATAAGTATTTACCATTGGTGGAATTCTCCTACAACAACAGTTATTAGGCAAGTATAGGTGTGGCTCCATTTGAAGCATTATATGGATGAAAGTGTCGCTCTCCAATATGTTGGGATGAGGTGGCTGAAGCAACATTGTTGGGACCCGAGTTAGTACGTATGACTACCGAAAAGATCCAAATGATTCGACAACGTATACAAATGGCACAAGATCGACAAAAGAGTTATGCGGATCTTCATCGAAAGGACGTCGAATTTAGTATAGGGGATCATGTATTGTTGCGAGTTGCTCCATGGAAGGGAGTTACAAGATTTGGGAAGAGAGGAAAGCTCAATCAACAATTTATTGGTCCATTTCAAATTCTTGACCGAGTAGGAAATGTAGCCTATAGACTCACGTTACCTCCGAGTATGTCTCGTGTTCATAATGTGTTTCACATATCTGTACTTCATAAATATGTGAAAGACCCGAACCACGTTATAGAGTTAGAACCGGATGAGATAGCTGAAGACTTAACGTACGAAGAGGTACCTGTCAAGATTTTGGATAGGAAGGAGCATGTCCTACGCACAAAGGTCATACCACAAGTTAAAGTTCTGTGGAGGAATCATGCTATAGAGGAAATGACCTGGGAATTGGAAACAGAAATGAAAGCGAGGTATCCTCACGTTTTCGAAACACCAAGTACGTACGTCAATTTCGAGGACGAAATTTCATAAGGAGGGGAGGTTGTAAGACCCCAAATAATTAATAAATGAAATTGAATTTCCTCTAATTATTATTTTGAAATAGTAAGGGTTGATGTAATTAATATGGATAGTTATGGGTAAAATACGCAAATATTTCAAATAAGCAGGTGGTTATAAAATATTTGTGGATTATTCGTACTGTCGGGGAATATTAAATGACGACAGTGCTTGACCATGTGTGGGCCCCATAACTGGAAAAGCGATTGGATGAAGAAAATGACAAATATAAGTTGTTTAAAAATAACTGGCGTAGTTGTTATCAGTATAATCTTTGTTAAAATACTCGTTGGTTAAAACACAAGAGTTGGTATTGCACCAATTATTGATTCTTACGTGAGAAGGCTTTACTCAATAATGGTTACTGATAATTATCGCTCAAATATTTTATTTTATTGATTTAATAATTGCTGCGTTGATATTTTATATTGCTGTTGTTTCAATAATTGTCATTACACAGTATTTTTCATTATCGAAGCAATAATTCATATTATCTGAATAATATTATTAGATAACATTATTGGCAATGTCTAGAAAGTTCTATCTAAGGAGAGGTTTGGTCACCTAATTGCGCGCCAGTAAGGAGAAATTCTTATTGGAAAGCCCCATCTTTCCTAGGAACTGCCTGGTTGTCAATATTGTGATTCTGTAATATTATTTGTGAATAATTAATTATTGATTCATATGATGAGGAAAATATTGATTTTATGTGGATATAGATGGAGAAAATTTTTAATGTGACAATTGTTGAAAATTGAAATTTTATCTTTTTCTGATAAAATAATTCATTTAAATATATTATTATATTTTAATAATATAATAATGATGATATTTTTACGATAAATGTGGGATATATGAGTATATGTGGAGGAGGAGTATTTTTGTTACCAAAATATTTAAAAGCATGTTTTATGTGTCGGTGGACCCCATTTCTTGAATCGAAATTTGATTATTCACTCGTAAAATCGTCTGCTTGTGGATTTTTGGTCAATTTTTGTTTAGAATTTGGAAAAACTTTCTTCTGTAAAGTTGTAGATAATTGAATTTCCTATAAAAACTCGCAAGATTCTATTTTTCTGATAAAATGGCTATTTATTATGAATTATTGAAGTTCTCAGAGTCAAAATAATTGATTTTTGGAATTTTAAAATATTTTAAATAACAAAAACGTTTTTTTTTGTGCAAGTCTTGTGAGGTGGGTTGTTTGGTGGTTTGAGGTTTTGAAGCAAAATAAGTGTGCGTTGGAATAAAAATTATATATATTAATATTTTATTAAATTTTACGCTTTGGTGTTCTAAGCATTTTCCTATAAATAGGGTGCTTAGGTTAGAATTGAAAATTACACCAGAAATTGAAATTTTCTCTCTCTATATTATCGAGCTTATTCTTGTGAGTATTTTGAGTATATTTTGAGTATTGCTATACGGTGCAAGTTCAAGTCATAGCCTATATCCGGTGTTTCAGCTAGAAGTACTGATCTTTCGAGGTAAGGGATATTATTTTTTTTTTTGTAATGATATTATTTCTTCAATATCATTATCTTTGAAATATTGATCTCAAGTTTTTATCAAATTTAGAACTTTTGGTGTCTGAGTTACTATTCACGATATACGACACTATTCACTTAATAAAGACTATTCATCGAAAATGAAAATTTTCCTTTTAAGTCAAAATATCTATTGTGGATACTAGCTTTGATTGTATCCATGTTTTGATCATTCTTGAATTTTACACCACTATGATTATTTTTGAGGTATTTTTGGACATGGATAAAACAAAGTACCTAATCCTTAATCCTTAATCCTTGTCATTTGTTTTCCTTTGGATTCGTTTCTTTAAAAATATTTTTCATCATCCTCGGTCTTAAATGATGATATTATTGAATATCTTTGGCCCTGTAGTGCAAAAGATGAATGATTTTTGATGAATATCCTTGGCCCGTAGTACAAAGATGAAGCGGTGTTTAGATGAACATGACTTGATTAATCGATGAATATCTTTGGCTGTAGTGCAAAGATGAATATTTGATTCGGATATATATTGATTGATGTTACAAGGATAAAAGATTGACGATGAACTTTTAAATTCATACATAGAAGATAGTAGTTTGCATTCTCTACTTAACTCTTCTAATGAATTAGTATTTCCAATCATGAATATTGATTTAAAACTTGTTATCTATTGTATTCTATTAGATTTTCCCTGTTGAAGACTAATGATAATTTGTTGTATATTATCTTAGTAATAATATTCTTTCTTTGGGTTAGTTGAGCTCACCCTTTTCCTTTTTGTTCCATTTTTTCTTCTCGGGGAGGCGAGAATATAAGCGAGTACTGCAAGTCTGGGGTATGGAATGAAGGTTCTAGAGAGAGTTGTTTAGTAGTCCTCACCATTTTTGTAAAATAATGTATCAATAAATGTGATGAGGATTTATTTGAGTATAGATATTGTCTAGAAGATAATATTTGTATTCAAACTCACAGTTTTACTATTGTAATAATAAAGTTGTAGTTATTTCTGTACCATGTATTGACAACTCAGAATTGACAACTCACTAACACTTGTCTCGGCATTTCTACGTTCATTCGTCCCACGGCCGATTTGTCTCTCCTACATATACGTAGTATGCTTATACAACTTATCTAATACATCATTTATTAATGTTAAGCATCATTATATTTACAAATATCCATGTTTTATAACTTAGAACAACATCTTTTGTCGTTAGAAGCACTACACTTGCATACGTGCATGCCCGACGCCCTCCGATTGCCTTTGAATACGCATCAGTCCCAAAGATGAGCATTTTTATCCCTTCTAACGACCTCAAATTGAAAACCTTAAAGAACAAAAGTTGTAGGTCTATTTGTCCTCATTCTGGATAATCTAGAATTGCCTCAATCAGAGTCCGTATGAAAATGTTATGACCAATTTACTACAGGAGGTCAAAACAGTACAACGAAATAGCCTTAGGGGCAGCACTGCAGCGCCCCCTAGTAGAAAGGTGCATTATTTTTTTTCCAGTTTTGCTATTCTTGAGAATTATTAACCCTTTCTCCTTCTAACCTTCATAACTCGAGTTATACACATCCAATTGAGTACGTTTTCGACTCTATGGACTCGTAACTCATAGAACTACAACATACCAAAGAATAAACAATTTAAAGAAACATTAACTAATCCAAATCTTAACCCAAAACTCATGTTCATATTTGTTTTACATGTTTTAACATATTTAGCGTAATCATTCACCACGGATTTGATTCCTAACCACATCAATCCGTTTAACCTTCGTTGTTTTCATTTTTCAACGTATTAACAACATCTACCATCAATTTAAAGTTTCCATCATGAATTCAACATTAATTTTAGTCTCAAAATAGACCAAAACATACATATTACAACAAAACTCTAATTCCTCCTCTTTAACATGTTTTTATGATTTTGATTACTCTGAAACCATTCATAGAGGTTATATATAAGATTATACATACCCATTCACAAATATATACAACATCTTTTTACATCATCCAACCAAAATAGCTTTTTATGTGATAAACTTAAAACTATAAATTAAAACTTTAGAACTAAAGTATACCTTTGATTCTTCCTAATCTTAGTTAGATGATGAATATATGTTTAATCCCCTCCCTGATTCTCCTTGATTCCTCAGTCTATTCTCAATTACCACATAGAACATTTTTCTTTCCCTTACCCTCTCTATAAACTCAGTTTTTCTAAAACTAAAAAGTGAGGCTTATGAGTTTTAACGTAACATTTATTTGGCTTAATAAAACATTAAGAGAAAAGGTTCCAACAGTTTTGGTTTCTCAAAGGTCACTATACCATGTTTGGCCAATTCCAAATAGGCTACAATCTATTTACTTTAATGACTCCCTTATTATATGATCCATTTGTCACACCCATTAACTAATTATCACACTTTAAACTAAACATAATTAAATCATACACTTTACTTAGCCCACACAATATTTACTTAGCTAATAAAATAATTTTATTTAATAAATCATTACTCCTCTAATGTAATTAAATAAATAAATTAGAATACTTCCATTTAGCCAATATAACAAATTACTAAATCTATCACATTTTCATTAAATTATTCCACTTTACACAACAAGCCATTAATCTACTAATTTAGTTATTTAATTACATTAGAATATTATCGTCACACTAACGTACTAAAATACACAAAAATTATAAAATTATTTATCATCAATTTATTTAATATCATCATACCATAACAACATATTCCATAATAATTTTCATAGAAAATTTATTTATTTTAAATTTCATAAATATTCCAACTAAAATATTTATTTTATTCGATAAATATTTTAACTATTTATTTAGATTCACAATCATATTACATTAACATATTATGTTTATATGTAATATGTATTAATTCTCATCTTATTACAACAATATTTACATTAATTCACTATTTTAATTAAGTGAATTAGTTGTCTTATTTATTAAATTTAATTCATAACAATTCAATTGCCAATCAAGGCCTGATAATCAAATTATATTATTTCATAATATAATTCCCAACTCTATTTAAATTAACCAATATTTATTCAATTAATTCTTTTTTCCACCATATTCCTTTACATAACTAATTCTCTTCACTTCCATTTAATAGTTTAACCAACTATTAAATCTCATATATATTTAATTTCTTCACACCAAAACACATAATTCAAAATATATACATCTCATAATAAGAATTTTAATTATTAAATTCTTATTTTAATAACTTATGAAAATTTGGGTTGTCACATTTTACTTAAGGCGTCGGCCACCACATTCGCCTTCCCTAGATGATACAGGATATCACAGTCATAATCCTTTATCAACTCCAGCCATCTTCTATGCCTCATATTTATGTTTTTTTCTGTGAAGATATATTTTAGACTTTTGTGGTCCATGTATATCTCATATTTCTCTCTGTATAGCTAATGACTCCAAATCTTTACGACAAATACCACCGCTGCCAATTCCAAATCATGAGTAAGATAAACTTTCTCATAATCTTTTAACTATCATGATGCATACGCAATGACTTAGCCATGCTACATGAGCACGCAACCCAGTCCTCTATGCGAAGCATTGTTATAAACTACAAAATTCCTTGTATTATCGGGTAAAGATAATACAGGTGCTTCACTCAACCTTTTCTTCAGTTTTTGTAAACTATTTTCACACTTCTCAGTCCGCACATACTTCATTGTATTTCTTATCAAATTAGTCAATGGAGTAGCTATCTTAGAAAAATCCTGTATAAATCTTCGATAGTAGGCGCTAACCATAAGAAACTCCGCACCTCTGTTGGTGTTTTCAGTTGTTCCCAATTAATCAATGCTTCCACCTTTGTTGGATCCACTTAAATTCCATCTTTATCAGTAACATGCCTTAAAAACTGCACACTTTCAAGCCAAAATTCATACTTAGTGAAATTTGCATACAACTTTTCCTTCCTTAGTGTCTCCAACACTAATCTTAGAGGTTCAGCGTGATCTTCTGACGTCTTTGAATAGACTAGAATATCATCGATAAACACTACAACAAACTTGTCCAAATATTGTTTGAACACTTTGTTCATCATATCCATAAATGTAGCTAGTGCATTTGTCAACCCAAATGACATCACCAAAAACTCATAATGGCCGTAACGAGTTCTAAACGTCGTCTTAGGTACATCCTCCTTCCTTACTTTTAACTGATAATACCCCATTCACAAATCTATCTTAGAAAAATACTTTTCCCCTTTCAACTGATCAAAAAGATCATTGATCCTGGGTAATGGGTATTTATTCTTTATCGTTATCTTGTTTAACTCTCGATAGTCGATACAAAGTCTTAATGATCCATCCTTCTTCTTTACAATAAATACTGGTGCTCCCCACGGTGAAACACTCAGTTGAATGTATTTCCTATCCAATAGTTCTTGTAGTTGGACCATCAACTCCTTTATTTCCACTTGCGTCGTACAATACGATGCCCTTAAAACTAGTGTCGCTCCGGGCACAACATCTATTATGAATTTGATCTCCCTATTTGGTGGAAGACCTGGTAACTCGCTTGGAAACACATCCACGAATTCTTTCACTCTAGGTATTTGTTCCATTATTTCTCCCACTCTCTAGGTATCAACAACATGACACAAATAACCTACACATTATTTCTTCAACATTTTTCTAGTTTGTGTCATGGTAAGACAACAAGAACGTCCTGGCGACTTACTGCTGTAAAACACTACCTTGGGCTGCTTTAAAGTTCGAAGGTTTACACATTTCTTTTGACAATCTATAATTGCACCATGGTTAAACAACCAATCCATCCCAAGAATTACATCGAATTCTCCCAACTTTATCGGTATTAAATTTACCGACAATTTATTACCTCTTATTTCTACACAACAATGCCTATAAATATGTTCAACATTAATTATTTCTTCATTTTCTACCTTAATATTCAGAGGTATTGGCAATCTTTCAGGGATTATAAAAGAATAAGTAGCACCCTAATCAAATAACACATAAGCTTTCATATCGTTAATTGGGATAATGCCTGCAACTACATCTACTAATGCAACTGCATCTTGGACCGTCATATTAAAAGTGCGGGCCGTCGGTCTACTCGACTGAGCTGGATCACTAATAGCTAACTTACCACTATTAATGCCCTTCTTACCATCCATTCCCTTCTTCGAGTAGTTCTTCGCCATGTGGTTTGTTGTTCCACATACGAAGCATCCGTGGTTCTTCTTCGAATTTGGACAGTTAGGCGAAATGTGCCCTTCTTGCCCACAATTATAGCACACAACTTTCCCCTTGAGACAGACTCTTAAATGAGTCTTCCCACAGTTCTTACATGGCTTGATCCTTCTCTTAGGATCTCCTTGTTTCACTCCGGTATTTTTAGAGTTAAAACCCTTCCTTTTTGTGTGCTGCCACTCCTGCTGGCTCCCTTAATTTGACTCCTCCGTCAACCTTATTCTTATTCTTCTTTTCTCTGTGGTATTGGCTTAAAGCCTCGCTACCACCCTCTGCGATTATTGTCTTCTCCAGAATGGTTCCAAAGGAATTAATTTGAAACATTGATATCCAGCTATAGAGCCAGGGTTTCAAGCCATGCTCGAATCTTCGTTCCTTTCTCACTTTAGTATCCACCTGATGTGGAACAAATCTTTCTAGTTCATTGAACTTGGCATCATATTGGGGAACAGTCATATCCCCTTGTTTCAGTTCCAAATACTTCATCTCTATCCTACCCTGCATACTCGTGGGGAAATAGTTCTCGAAGAATATCTCCTTAAACCGTGTCCATGTTATAACCTCCACTCCAACCCTAGCTTGGTTCACCTCCCACCAGAAGTTGGCCTCTCCCTTCATCATATAGGTAGAAAAAGAAGTCTTTTGCCCCTCTTTGACATTTGCAATTATAAATGCCTTCTCAATTTCTTTCACCCAAGTTTGGGCTTTTATAGGGCCCGTAGTTCCTTTGAACTCCGGCGGACCTACACTACTAAAATCCTTAAAAGTAATATCACATACCACCGCAGGATTGACAGGTATATTCGCACCATTTCTATTAAAGGCAGCTGTTAATGAATTAATAAACTCCTACATTGGGTTAACCGGTCCCCCTTCTAGTTGAGTCACATTAGCTTCCTGATTTCGTTGTCTTCTTCTTGGCGGCATATTTCTGTTAAAATAAAATAACAGTTCATTGTTACTTATTTCTTATTAATTAGTCATTATTCACGATTAACAATAACTCAAACTCATTATAAAACATGTTCAACAAAGTTCTTATATTGATATGCTTTCTTCCTTGTAGTATAATACTACATCATTCATCATTACATAGCCTTAGCTAATTACATTACTTTCCCACAATTACTTTTCAAAAATTGGGATTTACAAAATACTACCTTTTGATTCTACAAAAGAAGGTTTTACATCACTACATAGATACACAATATTTACATATCTATACCTATGCTAGTTATTAACTAGATTACATCTGCCTACTGGCATTTGCATTATCTGCGTTGGCAAGACTGGCCACCACATCCTGGATGATCGTATGCTGAGTCTGCCCTGCCTCCACTGGATACTCAGCAACATGTCGCTGATAATCCTCATGTGAACTCCTATGAATATAGGACATCATCCTAATCTTCTGCCTCTTAGCCTTTAGCTCCTCCCTAAGCTCAAAGGCCTCATACTTCAGCTCTCGGACCTTGTCCTTAGCCAAAAATTTCTCGTCATGTTCAACATCCCAAAAAATTTCCATGTCCCTTTTGTCCTCCAAGATATCACGGGCCTCCTCTTTCAGCTCCTTCACCTCCTTACTCAACTGGATATTTCTATCCAATACAGTCATGAATAATGCATTTATTAACTCCCCCGGTGCCATCTCCTCCGTAGGTATTACCGTATTAAAGGATACTACCACCACCTCTTCCTCAGACATTCCGTCAAACAAGGATGTAAACCCTACATTCTTGGAATCCCCTTATGGATCCTCCTCCAATTCATCCACCACCAATATTGGCACTTTAGATACTGGTGTCGGTAAAATCTCTATCTGGTTCACTGACTCCTCGCTAACAACATGTATATCTCTATACATAACATTATCTTCTGACATCAATAATAAAACATAATATCATGATTAGTACACAACATCAGAATATTATAAACACATATCACATTTAATGCATTTTAAGGTTAACTTCTTTTAATTCTTCTTGTAATGAATTTCCTCAATTCACCACTTAAAAACTCAATGTGAGTTTAATTACTTTAAACTTCTTCAACTTTTCTTAAGGTTATAGCTTAAGGTTCTTCCCCCCTTAAGTTTTATAACCTACTGCTTTGATACCAACCTGTGACACCCCCAAATCTGGGTATCTTCCAAACCTATTGATGGCACTACACGGTGCTACCGTTCACACATGCATTAAATTGAAATACATTAATAGAGTGAATATGTCTACTATTTATTACATAATAATAAGTCCCTTCCCAGGTTCTTTACAACCATTACATATGTTCTTTCTTATAGTATAAAATTAATACAAAGTAATATTATTCTATTACAAGGATAACTACTTGTCCGCTTTGGTCTTCCCTTTGTCCTTACCAGATCTTTCGATCCATTCATTTTTAGCTGCAATCATATGGTTCAAGAAAGGGTGAGCATAACTAGCTCAGCAAGTAAAACAATTATATTAGAACATCGTGCAACAAGAATCATATGAGTATATCTTCTATAACTGAACCAATAGTTATGAAGTACTATAAATAAATCAAAATAGCACATATCTTTTCTTTAAAACGTTTAACAATGAATAACATCAGTTAAACTGTGAGTTTGGTCAAAGACCACGAGCATTTCATTCTTTCTTTCTTTGAAAAAGACAACCTAACACTAAGTCCGTAAGTCCGACATTTCTTATGTGCACATCTAGGTGATCAGCCTATAGTACTCTATGTTGTAAAGCACTACTACATTAAACTTATCTATGTTTAAGTTTTGGTAACCTCACGTTCTAGTCGATTTATGGCAAAAATATGTTTTTATTCATACTCAGTCTTACCTTTGAATCCTTACCAAAGCAATTGGCACGTGATAGCAATATCAATAATATTTTGAAAGATTATAAGGAAATCCACAAAATACCTAAATTTGGTCTAGCCGAAACAAACGGCTTTGACTCTTTTGTTAATTTAGTTCATGCATATTATACATGAATTATAAAGCTTTTCCAACATAAAATATAGATAAGGGTTTAGAAAACTTGCCTCAAGCATCGTTTAGCGCTAATTCACTTTCTTTTTGGATCTTTATAGGTTTTACATGACATAATCACATAGCATACCATGTTAGGTTACATACAATCAATAAGTATTGACATTAATCTAGGGCTAATCTATCTTTTAACGTTCATTACGACTATATAACATCTTATTGTTATAAGTAACCTTATTCGTTTAATGTTTAAGTAATTATATTTCAAGCAATCTCAAACATTCATTTGATGTGAATACGAATTGTCGTATTATTGAATACAAAACCTCGTATTATAAAACTTACTTTATGTTCTCATTTTCGTAACCTTTTTTAACTTTTAAATGTCAAACTTAAAGTTCTAATTATCATTTAAGATGTTACTTTAAGATTTATTAAGGTCATAATTCACCTTCAATCAATTTACCTTTATTTTATGTTCATAACTATTCTTCTCTGCCTTTGGTCTAGGACTGGCGCTGCGGCGCCATGTCCTTTGTTAAATGCTATGTCAAGAACGATATTTGCGATGAGTTGGGATTCATCTTGTAATCGCAGAGTGCCCCAAATCCTTTCAATTTGGCTGCACGGCCAGGCCTCCCCTTATCCCCTTATTTTTTTTTTATATTTCTCAAGTTGTTTGTTTCCCTAGGTCATAACTTATTTGTTATAGCTCAGAATTGGTTCGTTCAAAAGCCAATATCTTGCTTATTCTTCATAATACGATTTCCTTTAGACAGAAAAATTTTATGAATCCTTTAACAAGGCTTCCACTTGATTAAATTTTCATTATTCGTTTATTTCAGGTTCTTGAGCGTTCATCCGCAATTCGTTCATATGATGTCTGGATTCATCATTTCTTGAGTCTATGACTCATAAATTTCATGGGCTATATGTTCACGGAACCCTAGCTTTCTAGGTTCATTATTTATATTTCATTTTCATTCAAAAATCCTAGTTAACTATGATTTCAGCGATTATTGCCTTTTCTTAGAAATTTTGCTATAACTTCGTTATACGAGATTTTTTACTCCGTTCAAAATGGATTCATTCCATTATTCAAACATCTATCATCCTAACCAAACATATAGCATCTAATCCTATACATGATGGTTTTAAACTTGTTCATTAACAACATGCACTAAGTTTTCATGTTTTCTTCATGTTCTTAATCATTTATTATGATTTCACTTGATACATGGTTATTATTGTTTAAAGTCCACTAATAGCCATCCTTATGAGATATGCTCCTTATGAGAAATGCTCCACCAACTTTCACTTCTCTATCAAATTTATACAAGAAACCAGATGAAAAGTTTGGTTTACGAGTTTTACCTTTTACGTTCTTCGCGTTCTTGAGCTTTGTTTTTGATAAGAGACTTAACTAGTTTCTTCTCTTCTCTGATTACTTGATGTAACTCTTTCAATATAATGCTTTAGGTGTTGGTGAATTTGAATAAACAACAAATGAAAACCTAAGCTTTCTATTTATAGAATTTGCAAAGTGAGGGAAAATGGTCAAAAGCTCCCACCTCTTTAACCAATCTTCTCGAAGAAGCTTTTTTTTCCTAAGTTTGTTTGTATTAAGAAAGGACCAAAAAAATAATGGCAAAGGGGCATACCCCAGATTATAACTAATTCATCTGTTGACATAACCAAAGATGAAGACACTATTATAGGAAAGAGATCCCGAATACATAAGCAGAGAAATAATAATCATAGCAAATTACATAAGCCAGTTACAGTAGTATTGGCAAGTAGTGGCCTTAATGAAAGATTTACAAGTAGAGAGTCTAGATTTAATGAGATGGACAACATCCTTCGCGAGACTATCTCGAGGAATGAGAGAGTTTCTGTGTATCTTATTGTTCCAAGCTTCCCAAACTTTGTAAAAAGAAACAGCCACTGAGATGCAAAAAATGTTTCGTGAGAGAGTGGTGCCTTGGAAGGAAATAAGATATGCCATAAGATCATCCCAAGAGTTGGGAATATTTCTCCAGTTGCCTAAGGTGAGAGTGAACCTGATAATTGAGTAGGAGTAGGCACAAACAAAAAATAGATGATCAAAAGTTTCAGGTAGTTGGGAGCATAAAGGACAAAACCAAGTCCTACTAGAATAGTGCATAGTTCGATCATTTGTGGGTAGTTTCTTAAGGATGCCTAACCAGAGTAGGAAGAAGTATCGAGGAACATGGAGTTTGGCCACCTCGTGGCCATTATGGTCGGCCACATGGGGTGTGGTGCCCTCCCATGGATTGTTACCCACCCGGTGATCCAACGGTTCGATCCATGTGGTCGGTTCTTGGTTCGGGCTTAGGTTTAATTCAATTCGTGCCTAACTTTGGGCTTGAATTAAATTATCTTTCGGCCTTGATTAAGTTTATCATCGGGTCTCACTTATCTTTCATTTGTTCTTGCCAAAGTTCACATTCAATCTTTACTAGTCCATTAAGAATAGTTTGTACTCTTAGCGTATAATTTTAGTATTTTTCTCGTATAATAGTTCGTATAATATTGATATTATACGCCGTATTATCTTTCTTATATTCTCGTACAATACCTTGTATTATACTTGTATTCTTTCCCTGTATAATAATTTTTTTATTATACATACCCATTACTTATTCAAATCTTCAGTTTCCCTAACATTCTCGAATTGAATACGTAGGTGAAAAACTGTGTTTGTCATAACTGAATTATTATTAGATAATCCACCCTTCTTCAGAATTCTATCATTACATATTTTCTGAAAATTCAAAAATAATTCCCTAGCAGAAATGGATGAATAGTATTTTTAGGAGAATTTCTCGAAACGCTTTTATTTTTGTCTTGGAAATTCATATACTTTATTTCTAGCACGTAGCCAAAATCCTATGATCATACATCCTTTTTAGGTTATAGAACGACCTTCATATAATATAATTTTATTTAGTATAATCAAATAAAATTAATTTTCATTATAATCCTAATTTCTCGGTCGTTACACAATTCCTCGTTTAGATGACATGTTGAATGAATTGCATGGGTCTTGCATATTTTCTAAGATTGATTTAAAAAGTGGTTATCATCAAATTAGAATTCAAGAGGGTGATGAATGGAAAATGACTTTTAAAACTAAATATGGTCTTTATGAATGGTTAATGTTTCCTTTTGGTTTAACTAACGCACCCAACACTTTTATGAGGTTAATGAACCATATTTTACGTCCAATTATTGGGAAATTTATAGTAGTTTATTTTGATGATATCTTGATTTATAGCAAAAACTTGGAAGATCATTGCATTTAAAATCTATTTAAAGATGTACTTAGGAAAGAAAAGTTATTTTCGATCCAAGATTGACCGAGTCCTACAAATGTGAGTCAAGTGAGAAGCTTCCATAGACTAGCAAGTTTCTACCGACGCTTTGTTCAGAGTTTTAGTGAGATTACAACACCATTGACCGAAGTAATCAAGGAAAGTGTGGGCTTTAAGTGGGGTGATGAACAGGAAAAAGCATTTAATTTGGTTAGGATAAATTGACAAATGCTCCTTTACTTATTCTACCTAAGTTTGCTAAAACGTTGGAGATTGAGTGTGATGCTTCAGGTTTAGGGATTGGAGCTGTTTTGATCCAAGAAAGAAAACCAGTGGCATATTTTAGCAAAAATTTTAGTGGGACGGCTACTTATAATAAGGAGATGTATGCTTTGATTAGGACTTTGGAGACATGGCAACATTACTTGTGGCCCAAGGAGTTTGTGATCCACACCAATCATGAATGACTGAAATATTTTAAGGGGCAGTACAAGTTGAACAAGAGACATACGCGATGGATGGAGTTTATTGAGACATTCCCATATGTCATTCAATATAAACAAGGTAAAGAGAATGTTGTTGTGATGCCCCCAAAACAAGTATACATCACCCATCTTGAGTCGTCAGATACACACTACATAAATCAAATACAAACTTCTTTTATGCAACTGTCGTGTAATATATACGACAAAACATAGCTGAGAGTTTAAACACGAATATTGCCTTCTAGACAGTATCCACACTCAATGGAGTCCTCATTACTATTATTATCACACTATTTTATAAAATAGTGAGGACTACTAAAGCCAACATCTGGATCATCACTCCGTTCCCCGACTCATCCCAGCTATATTCTCATTTCCTGAAGAGAATAGTGAAAGAAAAGGGTGAGCTCAACTAGCCCAGTAAGAAATATTATGACTAAGATAATGCGTAATAAATTATCCTTAGCCTTCAACAAAGATAACAAACCGATAGAATATTATAGACAACAAGTTTTAGATCAACAACTGCAGCGGAATAAGCAATCCATTAGAAGAGTCAAGTAGAGCATGATATCTACTATCTTCTATGATTTAAAAGTTTATCATCAATTTTATCCTTGTAATACCCATCAACAGTTCTTTATTATACCCAAGACAAATAGAACTTTCATCACCTGTCTTCACCTGAACCACCAAAGATGTTAGTTAAATTCATAATTCATGTTTTTAATAATGTGAATCAATAATTTCTCCTTACCACAAAGGCTTAATAGAACATTTAATCAATATCCTTACCCCGAAGGCTAAAGTTATTCAAATGTAATAACAATGATCATAGTAATTAGTTGTTTACCTTTGCACTACGGGCCAAAGATATTCAACTATATAACCTATGGTCATGATCATACCAATCAATTGTCTGTCAGTGCACTACGGGACAAGACATTCAACTGTTAACTAATGGTCATGATCCTGCCAATCACATAATCGAATTATCCAAGCACTGCGGGCCAAGGATATTCGTTATTATCACCAGTGGTTATGATCATGTCATACACCTGTCCATCTTTGCACGTAAGCAAAAGATATACAACTATAAAACCAATAATCAACAGTTCATCTTTGCATGTAAGCCAAAAATATACAACTGTAAGACCAATAATCAACAGTCCATCTATGCACGTAAGCCAAAGATGACTTTCATCACAATATAAGCATGAGGATGATGACAATGATATAAGCATTAATCAAACGAAATCAAGGATAAATATTAAAGACTTTAAATTTATCTAGAGTTTAAAAATATCCAAACTGTCAACATGATACTGCTTTGTAGAGTAAAATTCAAGAATAATATTCATGTATCAAAAATAATTTGGACAGAAAAAGAAATATATTTTTCTCGTAAATAGTACCCCATGAATAGTAACTCGTGAATAGTACCTCGACATGAAAAGTACCCCAAATACCCGAGTGAATAATATTTGGGTGAATAGTAACCCGTGAATAGTAACTCATGAATAGTACTCCGACACAAAAAGTGCCCCGAATACCCGAGTGAATAATACTAGAGTGAATAGTAACTCATGAATAGTAACTCGTAAAAAAATACGAAAGAAAATGATATTCCATGACGAGTACAAAAGAAATGATATCTCATACTAGTATAATAGAATATACGAAACTAAAAATAGATTTTCACCCGCCATGCTGTAATCCACGTAGACAGATAATTTCCACAATTTAATAAGAAATGAATATGAAGGATCATTCACCATGCATGTGGTAATCCACATAGACATGTTATTCCAACAGAATAATAAAGAATTGAATAATAGAAGAATTCACCATGCATGCAATAGACCGCACAGACAGGTTATTCCAACAGAATAATAAAGAATGGAACCAGGTCATGCATAAACGCATAGACAGGATGTTCCAACAGAATAATAAAGAACGAAACCAGGTTATG
Organism: Panax ginseng; assembly: GCA_020205605.1. Lineage (NCBI taxonomy): Eukaryota > Viridiplantae > Streptophyta > Magnoliopsida > Apiales > Araliaceae > Panax > Panax ginseng. The sequence continues at coordinate 56,986,618 of CM035134.1, read as the reverse complement.
TGTAAACGCACAGACATGATGTTCCAACAGAATAATAAAGAACGGAACCAGGTCATGCGTAAATGCACAGACAGGATATTCCAACAAAATAATTAATAATAGAATAATAGAAGAATTTCACCATGTATGCAATACTTCGCATAGACAGGTTATTCCAACATAATAATGAAGAATGGAATAACAAAAGAATTTCACCAAGTATAGGCTAGTTCGCGTATACAAGTTATTCCAACAGAATAATAAAGAATGAAATAACAAATGTTCTCTTCATGAATACGAAAGAAATAATACCCCTTACCTCAGAAGAAAACTGGATACTGTAATAGTGAGGTAGCAGACTTCTCTTCTTCTTTCTCTCAATAATTGCTCTCTATAATAATTGCTCTACAGCTTTAGTGAATTGGTGAGAAATGAAGGAAAAATGAGCTTCTATTTATAGGAAAATATAGTTTTGATAATTGCATATTTTGGGGCTCAAAATATTACAGTATAATACCTTCCTCTTTTTCTTCATTTTTAATTTAGTCCTGCAAGTATTATCAAACTTGCACCACCTCCCCTAATAGTAAATCATGTGAATCAATAGTAAATCATGTGACTCAATAGTTTTAGACATGTGAAAATACGAATTATAGTATAGTACCTCCATTTTTAACTTAGTCATGCAAGTATTATCAATCTTGCACCAACTCCCCTAATAGTAAATGAATGTGAATCAATAGTACACACATGTGAATAAATAGTTATAATCTTGTGAATCAATAGTAATTAATTGCTCATTTATCCGGTTAATTACCCAATTGGTCAATATAACCTCCAGACATCAATTATTATCGAAATAAATATTGATTTTCACTAACACTAATAATTCCAACACAATGGAACTATCAATTTCATCTTTAATCAACACGAACTTATTCATCATTAATATTATAATTCACAATATTTAACAAACAAAGTCGCTCCCCGTGAAAGAGGGCCTTTCCGATAAGGATTTCTCCTTATTGACGCGCAATTAGGTGACCAAACCTCTCCTTGACAGAACTTCTAGATATTGTCAATATTGCAAATAATAATATGAATAACTATGTCATCTCAATTATTGATTTAATAATATATCATATTATGCAGATGATATTGTGATAATAATTTAATAACTAATATGAGAGATATTATGCAGCAATTACTGTAGCAACAATTGAGTATAACTGAGTGACTTCTTACGTAAGCATCAATAATCAATACAGTGTGCTAGTATGCAACCACGCATATTACTATACTTTTACTACCGGGTAGTTCAATAATTTTAACGGTAACACTTTCGCCGTTATTTTTATAAAAAGATATTTCTGTCGTTTTCTAACTACGACAATACTTTTGTTGGGGGGGGGGGGGTTCACCAATGATTGTGCCGTCGTATGAATATTCCCTGTTAAAATGAATATTTCCCGACCAATCGAATATTCCCCGACATAATGAATATTTTATATCAACTTGCTTACTTTGCAAAATTTTCAAATATCACCCTTAACTTTAACCTTTATCAATTTAACCATTTACTAAATAGAATAATTATAAGAAAATTGAATACTTTCATTTCATAAAATTTTGGATCTCATAATCTCCCCTCCTTACGAAATTTCACCCTCAAAATTTACGTACCTGATAGTTCGAAGAGATGAGGATACCTTGCTTTCTTTTCGGATTGTACCTTCTTGGTTATTTTCTCTCTATCAGGATTTTTCCATTTCTCATCTCCTGTATTTTAGATATCATTCTAGAATATAGTTTCAAAATAAGGGTTAATTGACATGCCACATATTATCCCTATACTCTGACTGACCAATTAAATACCAAATAACTTAGGTAGGTCATACTAGCGAAGGAATTACCCGTCTCTCCCTTCCTAGTTATAGTCTCACATCTCAGCCAGGGATCATATCCCTAAGCTTTGATACCAACTGTGATGCCCCCAAAACAAGTATACATCACCCATCTTGAGTCGCCAGATACACACTACATAAATCAAATACAAACTTCTTTTATGCAACTGTCGTGTAATATATACGACAAAACATAGCTGAGAGTTTAAACACGAATATTGCCTTCTAGACAGTATCCACACTCAATGGAGTCCTCATTACTATTATTATCACACTATTATATAAAATAGTGAGGACTACTAAAGCCAACATCTGGATCATCACTCCGTTCCCCGACTCGTCCCAGCTATATTCTCATTTCCTGAAGAGAATAGTGAAAGAAAAGGGTGAGCTCAACTAGCCCAAGAAGAAATATTATGACTAAGATAATGCGTAATAAATTATCCTTAGCCTTCAACAAAGATAACAACCGATAGAATATTATAGACAACAAGTTTTAGATCAACAATCGCCGCAATGAATAAGCAATCCATTAGAAGAGTCAAGTAGAGCATGATATCTACTATCTTCTATGATTTAAAAGTTTATCATCAATTTTATCCTTGTAATACCCATCAACAGTTCTTTATTATACCCAAGACAAATAGAACTTTCATCACCTATCTTCACCTGAACCACCAAAGATGTTAGTTAAATTCATAATTCATGTTTTTAATAATGTGAATCAATAATTTCTCCTTACCACAAAGGCTTAATAGAACATTTAATCAATATCCTTACCCCGAAGGCTAAAGTTATTCAAATGTAATAACAATGATCATAGTAATTAGTTGTTTACCTTTGCACTATGGGCCAAAGATATTCAACTATATAACCTATAGTCATGATCATACCAATCAATTGTCTGTCAGTGCACTACGGGACAAGACATTCAACTGTTAACTAATGGTCATGATCCTGCCAATCACATAATCAAATTATCCAAGCACTGCGGGCCAAGGATATTCGTTATTATCACCAGTGGTTATGATCATGTCATACACCTGTCCATCTTTGCACTTAAGCAAAAGATATACAACTATAAAAACCAATAATCAACAGTTCATCTTTGCACGTAAGCCAAAAATATACAACTGTAAGACCAATAATCAACAGTCCATCTATGCACGTAAGCCAAAGATGACTTTCATCACAATATAAGCATGAGGATGATGACAATGATATAAGGATTAATTAAACGAAATCAAGGATAAATATTAAAGACTTTAAATTTATCTAGAGTTTAAAAATATCCAAATTGTCAACATGATACTGCTTTGTGGAGTAAAATTCAAGAATAATATTCTTGTATCAAAAATAATTTGGACAGAAAAGAAATATATTTTTCGGGTAAATAGTACCCAGTGAATAATTACTTGTGAATAGTAACTCGTGAATAGTACCCCTGCATGAAAAGTACCCCAAATACCTGAGTGAATAATATTTGGGTGAATAGTAATTTAGGTGAATAGTAACCCATAAATAGTAACTTGTGAATAGTACTCCAACACAAAAAGTGCCCCGAATACCTGATTGAATAATACTAGAGTGAATAGTAACCGGGTGTAATTTGTAAAAAAATACCAAAGAAAATGATATTCCATGACGAGTACAAAAGAAATGATATCTCATACTAGTATAATAGAATATACGAAACTGCAAATGGATATTCACCCGCCATGCGGTAATCCACGTAGACAGATTATTTCCACAATTTAATAAGAAATGAATACGAAGGATCATTCACCGTGCATGTGGTAATCCACATAGACATGTTATTCCAACAGAATAATAAAGAATGGAATAATAGAAGAATTCATCATGCTTACGATAGACCGCATGCATGTGTTATTCCAATGAATAATAAAGAATGGAACTGTGTCATGCGTAAACGCATTGCATTTCGGATGTTCCAATAGAATAATAAAGAACGGAACCAGGTTATGCGTAAACGCATAGACAAGATGTTCCAACAGAATAATAATGAACGGAACCAGGTCATGCATAAACGTACAAACAGGATATTCCAACAGAATAATAAATAATGGAATAATAGAAGAATTTCACCATGTATGTAGTACTTAACATAGACAGGTTATTCCAACATAATAATGAAGAATGGAATAACAGAAGAATTTTACCAAGTATAGGGTAGTCCACGTATACAGGTTATTCTAATATAATAATAAAGAATGGAATAACAGAAGTTCTTTTCATGAATATGAAAGAAATATTACCCCTTACCTCAGAAGAAAACTGGATACTGGAATAGTGAGGTAGCAGATTTCTCTTTTTCTTTCTCTCAATAATTTCTCTCTATAATAATTGCTCTATAGCTTTAGTGAATTGGTGAGAAATGAAGGAAAAATGAGCTTCTATTTATAGGAAACTATAGTTTCGATAATTGCACGTTTTGGGGCTTGAAATATTACAATATAATACCTTCCTCTTTTTCTTCATTTTTAATCTAGTCCTGCAAGTATTATCAAACTTGCACCACCTCCCCTAATAGTAAATCATGTGAATCAATAGTAAATCATGCGACTCAATAGTTCTAGACATGTGAAAATACAAATTACAGTGTAATACCTCCATCTATACCTCCATTTTTAACTTAGTCATGCAAGTATTATCGATCTTACACCAACTCCCCTAATAGTAAATGAATGTGAATCAATAGTACACACATGTAAACAAATAGTTATAATCATGTGAATCAATAGCAATTAATTGCTCATTTATCCGGTTAATTACCCGATTGGTCAATATAACCTCCAGACATCAATTATTATCGAAATAAATGTCGATTTTCACTAACGCTAATAATTCCAACACAATGGAACTATCGATTTCATCTTTAATCAACATGAACTTATTCATCATTAATATTATAATTCAAATATTTAACAACCAGGTCATTTCCAGGAAAGAGGGGGCTTTCCGATAAGGATTTCTCCTTAATGGCGTGCAATTAGGTGACCAAACCTCCCCTTGACAGAACTTCTAGGCATTGTCAATATTGCAAATAATAATATGAATAACTTTACCGTCTCAATTATTGATTTAATTATATATCATATTATGCAGTTGATACTGTGACAATAATTGAATCACTAATATGAGAGATATGATACAACAATTACTGTAGCAATAATTGAGTATAACTGAGTGACTTCTTACGTAAGCATCAATAATCAATACCGTGTGCTACTATGCAACCACGGGTATCTGCACACTGTACTTTTATTACCGTGTAGTTCAACAGCTTTTAATTGGAATACTTTCATTGTTATTTTTATAAAAAGATATTTCTATCGTTTTCTAACTATGACAATACTTTCGTTGGGGGGTTCACCAATGATTGTGCCGTCGTATGAATATTCCCTGTTAAAATAAATATTCCCCGACCAATCGAATATTCCCCGGCACAATGAATATTTTATATCAACTTGCTTACTTTGCAAAATTTTCAAATATCACCCTTAACTTTAACTGTTAGTTCCTGGAGGCACAATAGATATCTAGAAGGGGAGGGTTGAATAGATAATTAAAAACTTTTTTTTTAAACTAGTTAGTATGATGGTGATTAATGCACAACAGAATGAGTATTTGATAAACCTTCTTTTAGATATCTTGAATTAATGAGAGTGAGGCAGTTATGACAGTTATAGGAGTTATAGCAGTTATAATGAACACAGTAGTTTTAAGTGGTTCAGAGCACTTAAAGCTCTTAATCCACTCTTCTACTCCTCGAGTAGAAAATCCACTAAGGATGTCTGTTACACTTCTTGAATCTCACAGATTCCTTCTAGACCAGCAGTCTAGGCACTTCTTAGTTCATTCTTGAACTCTTCAAGTCCAGTAGACTTGGTTCTTCACAGTTCACTTAGAACTCTTCAAGTCCTTCAGACTTGGAACTCTTACTATAGTTGATTGGCTGTTGTTGAGATCGTGATTGGTTCTACTCAGCTACTATTAAGCACTTGTTCGAAGGAATTGAGTAGCTGAGTAAGCTTTCTCTTTTTCTCAGATCGTAGAGTTGAGCATTGAGTGTTCTTGTACGTTTTTGTTCAATGCTTTCTTACCTCTCTCATCTGTCTGTGTTCTATATATATGTGATCTCTTTAAATCTATCCGTTGAAGTCATCTGATGAGGCATTAAATGCGTTTAACATTTCTGAGCTTTGATTGAGACTTTTCTGCACATTTTCTGAATTACAATCTGGCCCACTAACACAGCAGACTACTTTCTCACCTAACACCTGAAAAGATGTTTTCCTCTGCCAAATGGTCCTTTTCTTAGCTTCTTGAATATGTTCCTTTTGATCAATACTAAGGATATCTTTTGTACCGTTGGGACTGGTGAGAGCTTCAACGTTCACAACCCATTCCACATTTGTTAGAATTTGTTTTCAAATAAAAGATAGGGCTCGATGCTTCTGACACAGGACAGATGATACTCTACGATGCATATCATGGTGTCTTGTCATATTTGTGCTTGGTCTGAATAGAACACTACGATCTTTTCTCGCTTGTCTTGCAGACTCTACGTTTTTGAGAGCATACTAAGATCTCTGAGTTAGCTTCGGCAAACGTTTGGACCACTCTACGATTTTTAGAAAGGCCCTTCAAGGCAGATACACTGCGATCATCTCAGCACTACGATCCTGCCTTAGCTTCTGCATTCTGTTGATCAACTGGATAGACTACGATTCTCTTAAAGGCCTATCTATTTCTTTCTAGTTATAGATCAACCTAACATTTTTGATCGTTTTATCTATACAAGTGAACATTAAAGGCTAAGATCAACCTAACAATTTTGATCTATCACTAATCCTTGTACATATATTCCTTGAAGGACTATACATATAATCATGAGCATTTACTTTAAACATCAAATCAAAATATGCATTCTTCCAACAATCTCCCCCTATTTGATGTTGACATAACCAAGGAGATTTGTTGTCATGATTATTAAATTTTATATGCAGTTGCAGCAAAGTAAACATGACTTAATATTTCAGTGAGAAGCTGAAATTTCTTAGAGAATAAGCATGAATTTATTGATGTATGAAGACAGATATTACATTTAAGTTTGACTACATCAATACGATTTAAAAATCAACTTATCTCTATTTCTTTGGCCTTTTGCTTTTTGGAGGATTTGCATATTCCTCAGCTCTCATTTTTCTGCTTGCTTCATCTCTTCTAGCTAAATCTTCTAGCTCACTTGGGCTTATTCTAGGATTGTGGTCATGCCTATTCATGAATGCAGGATCTCCAATTGGTATTCTTAGGCCTGTTGTTGTCACCTCATGAGAGCTGGTAGTTGGTCCTAGACTCCTTAATGGTTGACCCATTAACACTTCCTGCTGATTAGCTCGTTGGGTCTGATGGCTGGATCGTGGAGTTTGCTGGTGGATTTTCTTTGGAGGAGGATTCCTCGAGGATTGAATTTGGATTTGACCTCTGCCTCTGCCCTTGCCTCCCTGATCTCCTTTCCCTTTATTCTCCCCCTTTATGTCAACATCAAGGGTTCGAATGTCTTCAGAGAGATGAGTGACTCCTTGGACAAGCTCATTGAGTTGACTCTGAGTCTGAGCAATGTCCTTGTGATTCTCTTGGATTAAAACATCAGAATGAGTTTAACGTCGTTGAAGAATGTTTAGGACAGTTTCAGTCTACTGCATTTGACCCATGGAGAAGTCTTGAAATTCCTTTACTGCAGTTTGGAGACTTGTGATGCTTTTTATCATTAGATCATTATGAGATTCTTGAGTCTTTTGTAAGATCAAGACTGCATCCCGATGTCTTTTAGCTGCTTGAAAGTGAATGTCATCCTTGTCCTTTATGCTCTGAATCATTTCCTTGATGATCGCTTTAAACATTTTAGAGAGCATAGAGTTTAAGGAGCTTGGGAGATTATTGGCATCATTGATCACTGTAGTTAATCTCATCTGAATGAGTTCAGTGTGTTCTTTAAGACTCTCATCGAGTTCCTTGATCACTTCCTTGGACATGGCTGACAAATCAGCTTTGGTGGGCAGCTCTGACAGAAGTTCATTGAGATGGGGAATTTGTGAAGGAGGTGGTGTGCTCTTGAATTAATCTTGCAAGGAGTAGAGGGCAAGATCAAGATTGAAGTATTCGTTATTGGATGAGGAGGGAATATCTGATGGAGGTGCCTAGGTTTGGATGTTTAAGTTTGGTGGCTCTATGATTTGAGGTGTAGACTCTATAATGGGGTTAGAGTAAGTGATCGTAGAGATAATGGGATGTGGGAGCATTATGAAGTTTGTCGCATTTGGTTCCTCAGTTACAAAATTTTGGATTTCTGCAACTGGAAATTGATTTAGTGGATGAAGAATTACTTCCAACCATCGTGGGAATTCATAAAATTGATTGAATGAGGATGATGGCAAGTGATTAACTCTGAAGAGGGTTGGGATAGACAGTACCTCGGGTTTATTCTTTGAGGAAGAGTTGTTTGTGAGTAACTTCTTGGCAAAGTTGAATCTTCCTGGTAATCCATTAGCTAGCACTGAGATGGCCGGATACTCTTTCAAGCTCCAAAACATGTGACTCCAAGAGTTTAGAATTTGAGCTTGATGGAAAGGCATCATAGGTAGATATGCAAATAGTTGCTCATAGTTGGATCTTCTGTACCCATCAATGCCCACAACTATAATCTCGACCTCGTCCCCTTCATCCTCTTCTCTACTTTCGTTGGAGGATTCCATTATCTCAATGGCCTTATAATGTTCTTGCACTGGCTCTTCTTCATTTCCTGCAGGGATCTCTTCTTCTGCCATGGAGATGTCATGAGCCTCCCCCTCAATTTGGTCATCTTCTTGTAAGATCAATAGCTCCCCCCTTAATTGGAGCATCTACTAGGATGGGAGCTTCAGGCATCCCCCCCCCTCAGCAGGTGTATTCTCTATTATCAGGGCATTAGGTGTCTCCCCCTCAGTTTGAGCTTTAACTTTTTGGTTTTCATTGGCTGGTTCCTTTTCAGTAGCCAATTCTTTGTCTTCCCTTTTTAGTACTTCTTCATTGACAAGAATATATTTCTTGACCAGTTTTCTTCTTGGTTTTCTAAGCTGAGCCACAACCTCAGGATTTTCTTGAACTTCAGTTTTGTCTCATTGATCACCAAAATGTTTGATTCGCCATTTCCTTGCTTGATGTATTTGGTTCGGTCTCTACGATCGGTAGAGACTCTACGATCGAAGAGATGGATGGCCTTTTTGATTTGTGGCTGATTTTATTCTTCTTCAGCAGCTGAGAGATGGTAGCTCTATCTTCTTCTGCCTCAGCCTGTTGTTCCTTCCTTCTTAGGATCCTTAGAATCTCAATGTCTGAGGACTCTACAGGCTTATCGGTAGTGGATCCCCGAGGCTCTTCTGTAGTTTGGCTTTCAGCTTTCTTTTCCCCTTGCTTTTTCTGACCAAAGCAATGGGTTCTTCTTTGTTAGCTTCTTCTTCTTCTTCTTCTTCAGCTTCTCTGACAACTGACATATTTCTTGGCACTTCTGATTCCTTTATTTCACCAGTTCTACCACTGGATTCAGACATCATCCGCACATTTTCAGCTGGATTCCTTTTCCAGTTCTCGAATAGTTGCTGGGTCATTCGACGATTTGGATTAATGGCTTCTCCTTCATCGTCCTTAATTAAGTCACCTAGAGCAGACTAAAGAATTATACTTATAAATCACCCGTAGAGCATCTTTTGAGAGCTCTTTGTCTTCTTTGAGCTGATTAGCCACTTCCCAATCCATTCGAGCAGCAGAGCCCAATAGTTAAGTTGTATTTCATAACATATGGCAGTCACGAGCTTGAGTTGCACCTCATTTACAGAGTCATGACCAGAGCTCTTGCAACATATACATTTTCCAACAATATCAGCTAGAAATTCATACCTCTGTAGAAACTCCTTCTTCTTGTATCCTTTGATAGAGGGTGATTTCTTGTGATGCATCTTTTTAAGTCCCTTATGGAAGTCTATGCCATCTATGGATGGATACCCTTTAGGTTTGAGACCTAGGGCTAGATTAATGTCCTCAGCCCTTAGTCTGATTTTGACGTTCCTGACTTTCGAAGTGATGGTGTTGTTTTCAAATACACCGTTATTATAGAATTCTTTTACCAGCTTCGGGTAGATCAATGTGTCTGTACCCAAAGCTTCTTCGAGACCCGCCTTCTTCAGTAATAACAGAGTCTTATAAAATTTAGGTTTAGCTGTTTTGAACTCGTCAAAGCAGAGTCTGTAGCCAAAGATAACGTTGGAGACCGCCATTGATTTCTTTGCAGAGTGTATGGTTGATTGAGCTTTCTAGATAGTTTAGGGTTTCTTCTTGTAGAGATAAGGAGAGGGATAAGCTTTTGAACTTTTAATTTCAAAAAGGCACCTTCAAATGGTATAAGTAACTTCCCTCTCTCCATTTTGCTTAGTGGGACAGGTGTCGAATTCTTCTTGGCTCTACGAATTTGACTGAGAAGGATTGTATTGAATTTCCCTTAACTCTTTCTAAGCTAATGTATTATTTAGGAGGACTACGATCGTTGAGATGGTCCTTGGAATCGTCGAGTCTGTTCTGCCATCATTGAGTCTGTTCAGCAGTCGTCGTGTCTGAGCTGCAATCGTAGAGTTTGAACTTCGATCGTCGAGTCTGACTTAGCAATCGTAGAGTCTGACCAAGTCCTCGTGATGAACTTTTGAATTAGCATTCTTCTTGGTTTATGGTAGCTCAGGAAGGGCCAACCTCTTTGAATGAATCAAGTGTTAGGTTTGTCCCCGAGGCACTTATCAAAGAGATTACTTTGGTTTTGTTGATGTAGCTCTGCTATTGTTGAGTCTGCACCGCGATCGTTGAGTCTTCACTATGATCGTTGTCATCTCATAACACTTTGGTTCTACGATCGTGGACTTCCTTTGATCATGTTTATGATTTCAAACATAGCCTTTAATCTTGTATGGTTAGCACATACTAGAGCATATTTTTCATGGTTGAAGGTTAAGCATGCCTAGCTCACTTATTAACTTGTTAAATCTGGATTCATCTAGAGGTTTTGTAAATACATCAACATGTAGATTTTCAGTAGGGATATATTGTAAATATATAGTTCCATTTTGCACATGATCCCTAATTAAGTGATACCTTATTTCTATATGCTTAGTTCTAGAATGTATGACAGGATTATGAGTTATAGCAATTGCACTTGTGTTATCACAGTGAATAGGTATGGATTTAAATTCAAACCCATAATCTGCTAGTTGATTTTTCATCCATAAGATCTCGAAAGCACAAAGAACTTCGGTGACAGAAGAATGTATTCAAACCGCAGGTTGAAGTAGATACTAAATTTTGCTTCTTGCTAAACTAAGATACAAGTCTGTTTCCTAGCAATTGACAGGTGCCACTAGTACTTTTTCTATCAATTTTGCAGCCTGCAAAATTAGCATATGTGTATCCTGTTAGCTCAAATGAGGACTCCTTGGGATACCAAAACCCCAAGTGGGGTGTACCTTTGAGATACCTGAAAATCCTCTTTACAGCAGTTAAATGAGATTCTTTAGGACTAGCCTGGAAATCTAGCACAAATGCATGTTGCAAACATTATATCGGGTCTCTGGCAGTTAGATATTAAAAGAGAGCCTATCATACCCTGTATTGAGTTATATCAATACTTTTACCTTTTTCATCTTTGTCAAGCTTGGTTGCAGGAGCAATTGGGGTTTTCATGGGAGAGGCTGACTCCATGCCATACTTCTTAAGTAAATCTTTAATGTACTTGGCTTGGTTGATGAAGATTCCTTCATCAGTCTGCTTTACTTACAGTCCATTGAAGAAGTTTAGTTCACCCATCATGCTCATTTCAAACTTTCTCTGCATAAGCTTGGAGAATCTCTTGCATAGCTTTTCATCAGTAGACCCAAAGATAATATCATCAACATATATTTGAACTAATAGGACTTTATCTTTATGCTTTCTAAGAAACAATGTGGTATCTACTCTACCTCTAGTGAATCTATTTTCAATAAGAAAGTTAGTTAGTGTTTCATACCATGCTCTAGGTGCTTGTTTAAGTCCATATAAGGCTTTGTCTAATCTAAAGACATAATTAGAAAGAGATGGATCGATAAAACCTGAAGGTTTCTCTACATAAACTTCTTCTTAAAGTTCACCATTCAAGAATGCACTTTTGACATCCATCTGAAAGACCTTGAATTTTATGTGAGCAGCAAAGGCAAGAAATATTCTGATGGCTTCTAGTCTGGCAACAGGTGCAAATGTCCCATTGTAGTCAATGCCTTCTTCCTAAGAGTAACCTTTGGCCACTAGTCTAGCCTTATTCCTGGTTATCAGTCCATCTTCATCCATCTTGTTTCTGAAGACCCACTCGGTTCTAATGACAAGATGGTTCTTTGGTCTTGGAACCAACCTCTAAACTTTTCTTCTTTCTAATTAATTAAGTTCTTCCTGCATGGCCTCTATCCAGCTGGAGTCTTCCATAGCGTCCTCAATTTTTTTGGTTCTATTTGTGATAGGAAGCTTAGATAAAAGCATTCATTTTGGGTGGCGGCTCTTGTTTTGACTCTTGCGCTCGGATATCTAATGATTAGATCTTGAGTGTGATCTCTTGCCCATCTGCTTCCTGTTGGGACGTCTGTTCTTATGCCTTCTTGTCTTAGATTTTCAAGATCTATTTCTTCTTCTTGGTGTGGAGGTTCGTAGTCTTGCATAGGTCTCTCTACGATCTCATTTCCTTGCTCAACGATTTCACTATCTGGAACTATGATCATAGTGTTGAGCTCGACGTCCTTGTTCATAGTGTCTGAACTGTTAGTCGTAGTGTCTTGGGGCACTATTTTGTCTAAGTCAGTCTCATCAAAGATGATGTGAATCGAGATTTGAACACTCAATGTCTTCTTGTTGAACACTCTGTAGGCCTTACTGTCTGTGGCATATCCAAGAAAGATTCCTTCATCTGATTTTGGTTGAAACTTTGTGAAGTACTACTTTCCATTGTTGAGTATATAGCATGCACAGCCGAAAACATGAAAGTAGGTGACACTTGGATTTTTTCCTTTCCACAGTTCATAAGGAGTCTTTTTAAAGAATGAACGTTGTTGGTCTATTCGTCCTCATTCCGGATCATCTTGAATCACCTCAATCGGAGTTCGTATGAAAGAGTTATGGCCATTTTACTATAGGAGGTCAAAACTGTTCGACTCAGACATCGTTAAATGTGCCATACACATGAGAACTAAGTCATCTGATGGTTGCTGTAGTAAATTTCAACATTGGGTGCAAATTTCAAAGATCAAGGCGTCAAGTTCGAAGGCACGCACAAGTTTAGGCTATTTTTTATACCGAGGCGTGAAAATCAGAGTCAAGGCCTTGATTTTGGTATTTGGCGCCAAAACTTACATGTGTAACTCCAACCAAGAAGAATATAATAACTAAATTCTGGACTAATTACTACTGCTAACCTCTAAATTAAGACGTAAAACTTATATAGACTACTCATAAATATTTACTTATCATACATATACCAATTTAAAGTAATTAAACAACAATTTCAGAAAATTTAAATCCTTGAAACCATAGTTTAAAACCCAAAACTCCATTGATAAAATTTCTTGACACAGTTAACTGTAATTCCACAATTATAACCCAAATTGATTTATTCTAACTATGTTGTCTTCTTTCTTACCAAGTTAATATATTCAAAGTTCAATTTATCTATTAGCATATAATCATATATATATATATATATATATATTCATACTTATAATCACCATATTAATACATATATGTTCACTATAAAAACCATTTCTCTTATTTTTGAACATACATGTAAACTAAAGTCATATATCTATGCTATTTATTACCAAAACACATGATTCCACAATTAATTAGTAAAACATATGGAATACAGACACTTTTTGTAAAGAAATTTTATACTTCAGTCAAATTTAGAAACACAAAGAATCAAATTCACAGTAAATTTGGCGTAAAACATATGTGGTAAAGACATTCCTTTTGTTGCTTAAGAAATCCTTGTTAGAAGACAACGTACTTGCTTGAACTTCACAAAACTTTTCTACTCTCAATTATCTCTAGTCTCTCTCAATTCTCTTTGAAAACTTCTCGACAACTTCTCTTTTCCTTCTTAGGCTTAACCCAAATACCTTATACGTAAAATAAAATAAACTCAAAACCAACGCATGATTTACAAACATCTAAAAACCGACTCTACTAATGACCTTATTAAATCAGCGGTTACCAAAAATTATTATATATATTTTATTTATATTTTATTTATTTATTTTATTTATATTATTATAATTCAAAATTCAAAAGAAATCCAAAAGCCATAAGGCTCCGTTTGGCAAAACTCTTTAAAAATTAAAGACTTAATATATTTAAGCCTTGTTTGGCAAAACTAAATTAAACTCCTTTAATTTAGTTTAATAACTCCTTTATAATATAGTTATTTATCACACTTTATTTAATTAAGTTTTCATACTTAATTTAATTAATTATAATATCAATTTATTGAATAAATCATTTAATCATTATACACTCTCTAACTTAATTATTAAATTAAATTAGAATATTATCTCATAATAATTAATTTCTTAACCCATTAATTATTTATTAAACAAATAATTAACCAAATCAAATCAAATAAAATTAAACAAATATTTATTCAACAATAAACACATCCATTAAATATTTATATAATTTAATAAATATTTATAATTACAATTAAAATTTTGGATTGTTACATTAATCACATCGTAATAAGAATTTCAATTATTAAATTCTTATTTTAATAACTTGTGAAAATTCGGGTTGTCACATCCTTCCCTCCTTATAAGGATTCCGTCCTCAGAATCAACGAAACCTCCCTTACTCGGTTTTCACCAAATCTCTTTTCAAAAAAAATTATCATTGAATAACTTCAACACATTACCTTAATATAGATTTTATATTTCCTACTACATTCATTACTTTAACAAATTCTAGGTTTTATTTCATAACTTTCACTTGAACTCAATTATATTTTGAGTATTATATATTCTTTAACCCATTCATTTCCTTTTCTAAGGATCGTTATCATAAACACTTGGGATATTACATTCACCCATTCTTCTAAGAATTTCGTCCTCAAAATTTTATTTATTAATCTTTATTCATTCAATCTATCAAAATAGATTTTACGTTAATACTTTATTCATTCATTGAGTTCTACAACCAAATTCTTTCTCTAATGATCTTTTTAAGATCATCAAATTCCTCACCTCTTCCTCTTCTAAGAGTTTCACTTTTCTCTTCTTTCTAGAGTTCCAATTCTTTCTTGAAATTATTATGTTTTGATTAATTTTCTCATCCTTTCCACTTTCTCCTTTCAGAATAATAAGAATCTTCCACAATTGCTCAATAATTGGGAGGCGATATAATAACAAGAATTTATTAAGTATCTCAACTTGAACCTTTAACAGTCATAAGACTATATGGACCTTGAACTCTTCTCCAGGTTTAACAGTGCATCACCACTATAAACCATCTTTAACAGAATGTTTAGCAATCACACAGACTGAAAACACTCTCTGCAAGTACTCTAGATGACCAGCCTATCATACCCCTACGTCATGCACAACGTATTACATCTTAACATCGTAACGACTATATGCGTTACTTTTAGAACCATTGTCTCCGATAACATGTCCTCTTTTACAGGGTTGTTCACCTCAGCTTTTCAACATCTGAATCCGCACCAAAACAATTTGGTTTGGCATAAGTTCTCAAGAAACGCTTGAATTTCATGAACATCTTTCAATATTTGTCTAGCTGAACCAAATAGCATAGACTTCTACAACAATCTAGACATCAATCAAAATATACATATACATACACATATATATATATATATATATATATATTTCATATCTTAAAGAAATCCCAAAAATCCTTTTATGGAGTCATGATTATGACGTTGTCATACTACATCTCACCAAACTGGGCTGACGATCATATGATCACATCCAACACCAGGTTCCATTGCATTGATGACTTCATCGTTTATCATATCACCCGATACATATAATTAAAATATATTTTGAAAATTTAAAATCATTTTTTTTCTAAACGAAACAAACAAAGATAGATACATTGCGAATAATAAAGTACAACCATTTTAAAAAAATTCTCCTAATTAAAAGTAAAAGTTCACTAAAGGTTGACTAGCAACATTTTTCAAAATCAAAAGTATAACCATCGGCACGAAGTCAATAAATTTCAAAAATCTAGCAAAGCTAAAAGATTTGGAATATCCAGGTATCCATCAACTTTAATCTTTACTTCATTGCTTCATTACTTAACCATTCTATCAATCTTCAACTTCATCAATGCTCTTTATACTATAATCGTTTTTTACCCAAAATTCTTCATCAAACTTACCGCACATTGGAAGTTCAGGAACTTGCCATAATAATATGAGTTTAAGAACTTGTCCTAATCAGACCATAGGCGTCCATTCGCTGAGGGGTTCAAAACATATCATATTATTATGTGTCACGAACTAACCATATGCATTAGTTTTAAGAACCGTACCTAATCCTAATTAAATCTGACTAATCTTAATAGTTTCTAACTATCAAATATACACATGAGAAAAGAATCACCTTTTTGCCACATATACATTGATAACGCAACACCGACATTCCAATGATTATCAATGTAATAAACTGAGTGCAAGCACAAAACCCTCGCACATACAAAGGTTTATACAACTCAGCCATCACATGAGTCCTCAACTGAAATCCCACCTAACTCTATCTTACTTATAACTTGCTCTTTGCTCGATACGAATTCTTCCTATCACATTATCTATAACTCCTCGTGAGTTTATCTTGTACTATATCATAGTACATTATCTTCATAGCATCAAGCTATAATTATTCAAACATTACAAACCATCTTTCTCTTATAACTTAAACAGATCACATCGTGATCTTATTCTATAATCATCTCCCTTAAAATTCTTTTCTTAACCCGTGATCATTTTGTTTTACGATCATCTTTGTTTCCTTTTTCATCATTTACAATTTCGTTTATTGTTTTAATCTACCAGATTTTGTGTATTCATCATTATTCGTTATCTTGGCTATTGGAGTTAGGCAACTCCCATATCTTATCTTTATATCTCTTCAAGATTCTTCTATGAATTCTCTTGTTTATAAAACAATTCTTCCTTTAAGAATTTTTAACTTCGTTTACATTGCTAAACATTTCATTCGAGTTCCACATTTTCATCATACGTATCCACTTTCTATACTTGGTACACAACAAGTCTCTAACAGTTTCAATATGGTACGCTAAGTGGATTCCCACAAACAACCAACAAACTAGGTTCTGAGTTGCTAGTTCGTATATACCTCCGCTCTATGAAGGAATCGTTTAGCCCAGATACCATACATCAACTATTAAAGAGTACAATTATATCATACTTAAACATAACTTTTATTCTTAACTTCTTTATCATTCTCTTTTTACAGACATTGCCTATTTATTATCACCATACATCCTTATTATTGGAGTTGGGTAACCCACTTTCATATTCTTTATAAGTCTTCGAGATTCTTCTTTGAATCCACTCACGCATGTTTTAATCCCTTCTTTATATATTTCTTAAATTACTTCTTATTTTTCAAACTCTATTTGAGCTTTTTCGTTCATTATCTTAACCTCTCTTCTCTAAGGTTATAACCTAAGGTACTCTTACCTAAGGTTTATAACCTATCAGCTTTGATACCAACTGTAACGACCCCAAAATTCATAAAATTAAATTCACGACTTCGACCGTTAATAATACATTCAACCTCTAATTTTACATCATTAAACGATAATACAACCATTGAAATTTGCTGAATAATTAAAATTTTCTATTACAAACTATCCTCGTTCCCAAAACCTTCAACCTTTACATTTAAATATCTCAAAATCATTTTAATACTACAATAGTTTACATCGCAAAATGTTATTACAATTCAATATTTATACATTATTCGGAACCTTAAACATGGTTCAAATAATCATAACTCAGCCAAAGTATATAATTCTTCAAGTATCACATCTGATTCATATCTTTCAAGTAGCACATACTTTACCTTAAATTTTTAACCTGCAAAAGTGGTTATTTGCAAGGTTGTGCTCGACAACCTAACAAAATCTAACAGTTTTCATGCATCACATAGCGCATAATAACATGCTCAACATATAACATACATGCTACAGTTCATATAACAGGTATAAAGATTGAGTCCTTACTTAATCAGCATGCTTTAATCAATCAAGATAGTCATAAATTGACTTTAACATTTCATACATTCAACATATATATAACACATCATGCTCTTTTCAATAAAGATTTAAAATAGTTAATCATCAAGTTCACATAGCAAATAGGAACTAAAAGACTTGCCTTGATCGTTGTTTACCAATAACAGTTTAACAGCTTACAATTATCTGTACTTCACGTGCCCTACACAATTATATAATCATTCACATCAACTATTTGTCACATAGCAACGCATAGTAGTTGTAATGTAAACTTTAATCTACATCCTATAACTCTTCCTATTAATCAATACACAATGTTCAATTTGATTGTGTTAACATTAGACTTATAACTCACTATGTTTCTTCTTAGTCAAACTCGAAGTTCATTCAAGTGCTTAAGTCTTGCTAGGACTACTTATTGGTTTTATATTAAATCCATTGAATATCTTATAATATTCATTTCAATTGAATTGAAACACTTTTTAAGTTCATTAACACTTGGCACGGCGTTTCGACGTTCATTCGTCACACGCCCGATTCGTCTCTCTTGTGTGTGCTTAGTATGCTTATACAACTTATCTAATATATCATTTATTAATGTTAAGCATTATTATATTTATAATATTCATGTTTTATAACTTAGGACAATATCTTTTATCGTCAGGAGCACTACATTTGCATATGTGTATTCTCGACGCCCTCCGATTGCCTCCTAATACATATCAGTCCCACAAATGACTATTTTTACCCCTGTTACTGACCTCAAATTTAAAAACTTAAAGAACAAAAGTTGTAGGTCTATTCGTCCTCGTTCCGGATCATCTTGAATCACCTCAATCGAAGCTCATATGAAAAGGTTATGGCCATTTTACTACAGGAGGTTAAAATCGTATATGACCTCAGACCATCGCTCCAAAGATCGCAGCATGTGAGAGAACCAAGTCATACTGATGGCGCTGGGCGTGAATTTCAAATATTGGAGTGCGAAGTTCTGAGCTATTTTTGGCACTGAGGTGCGAAAATCAGAGTTGGGATGCAGATTTTGGCGCTGGGGCACCAAAACTTACAGAACCCAACCACGAGGAACATAATAACTAAATTCTAAACTAATTACTACTGCTAACCTCTAAATTAAGACGTAAAACTTATATAGACTACTCATAAACATTTACTTATCATACATATACTAATTTAAAGCAATTAAACAACAATTTCAGAAAATTTAAATCCTTGAAACCATAGTTTAAAACCCAAAACTCCATTGATAAAATTTCTTGACACAGTTAACTGTAATTCCACAATTATAACCCAAATCAATTTATTCTAACTATGTTGTCTTCGTTTCTTACCAAGTTAATATATTCAAAGTTCAATTTATCTATTAGCCTACAATCATATATATATATATATATATATATATATATATATATATATATATATATATATATATATATTCATACCTATAATCACCATGTTCATACATATATGTTCATTGTAAAAATCATTTCTCTTATTTTTGAACGTACATGTAAATTACAGTCATATATCTATGCTAGTTATTATCAAAACACATGATTCCATAATCAATTAATAAAACATATGGAATACAGACACTTTTTGTAAAGAATTTTTATACTTCAGTCAAATTTAGAAACCCAAAGAATCAAATCCATAGTAAATTTGGCGTAAAACATATATGGTAAAGACATACCTTTTGTTGCTTAAGAAATACTTGTTAGAAGACAACGTACTTGCTTGAACTTCACAAAACCTTTATACTCTCAATTATCTCTAGTCTCTCTCAATTCTCTCTGAAAACTTCTCGACAACTTCTCTTTTCCTTCTTAGGCTTAAGCCAAATACATTATATGTAAAATAAAATAAACTAAAAACCAACGTATGATTTACAAACGTCTAAAAACCGACGCTACTAATGACCTTATTAAATCAGCGGTTACCAAAAATTATTATATATATGTTATTTATATTTTATTTATTTAATTTATATTATTATAATTCAAAATTCAAAAGAAATCCAAAAGCCATGGCTTTGTTTGGCAAAACTCTTTAAAAATTAAAGACTTAATATATTTAAGTCTTGTTTGGCAAAACTAAATTAAACTCCTTTAATTTAGTTTAATAACTCCTTTATAATATAGTTATTTATCACACTTTATTTAATTAAGTTTTCATACTTAATTTAATTAATTTTAATAACAATTTATTGAATAAATCATTTAATCATTATAAACTCTCTAACTTAATTATAAATTAAATTAGAATATTATCTCATAATAATTAATTTTCTTAACCCATTAATTATTTATTAAACAAATAATTAACCAAACTAAATCAAATCAAATTAAATTAAACAAATATTTATTCAACAATAAACAAATATTTATTCAACAATAAACACATCCATTAAATATTTATATAATTCAATAAATATTTATAATTACAAATTAAAATTCTGGATTGTTACATCAATCACATCGTAATAAGAATTTCAATTATTAAATTCTTATTTTAATAACTTATGAAAATTCGGGTTGTCACAAAATCGAGTAAGGGATGTTTCGTTGATTCCGAAGACGGAATCCTTATAAGGGGGGAAGAATGTGACAACCAGAATTTTTATAAGTTTTTAAAATAAGAATTTAATAATTAAAATTCTTATTATGAGATGTATATATTTTGAATTATGTGTTTTGGTGTGAAGAAATTAAATAGTTGGTTAAACTTTTAAAGGAAATGAAGAGAATTAGTTATGTAAAGGAATATGGTGGAAAAGGAATTAATTGAATAAATATTGGTTAATTTAAATATAGTTGGGAATTATATTATTTCATAATATAATTTGATTATCAGGCCTTGATTGGAAATTGAATTGTTATGAATTAAATTTCATAAATAAGACAACTAATCACTAATTAAAATAGTGAATTAATGTAAATATATTTGTTGTAATAAGATGAGAAAGTAATACACATTACATATAAACGTAATATGTTAATGTAATACGATTGTGAATATCGTAAATAGTTAAAATATTTATTGAATAAAATAAATATTTTAGTTGAAATATTTATTAAATTTAAAATTAATATTTCATGGAAATCGTTATGGAATAATATAATGAAAGTGTGATAATATTGATGGAATGGGAATATTCTAATTTAATTTAGTAATTAAATTAGAGATTTAGTAATTTGTTATATTGGCTAAATGGAAGTTATAATTATATTGAGGTTTAATTTAATTTAATAATGGTTGTGACAAATAAACTATATGATACGGAAGGAATTAAAATAAATTGGAATGAGTTTCATCAGTTAGAAAAACACACGTAACTCATTATTTTTTTAACTGAAGGATTTATTCCTTTTATCAATTTTAGTGTTACGTGTGTTTTTTTAAGATTTAAAACAAAGAAGAACAAATACAGAGAATAGAGGAAGAGAGAAAAATTGAGAGAAAATTTTTTTGTAATTGAAGAAGAGTTTCAGAATCAAACGAAGGGAGAAACAAGAAATTGTTCAAGCTTTATAGCAAATCAAAGGTGAAATTTCTAGGTTTCTAGTTTATGGTTTTGGTTTTCTAAATTCTCTGTATATTTCATCTATAAGCGATTTTTAGGTAATCGAATTCGTGAAATTATGCTAAAGATGAAGAACTTGTGTTCTTGATAAAATATGTATGTTATTGCTTAGTTGGAGTGAAAGATTAGTTATAAAATCATGATGAAACCTTAAATTGATGATGGATGTTGTTAAAACATTTAAAAACGAGAAGAATGCAAGTTGAATGAATCAATTTGGTTAAGAAACGAATTCATAGTGAATAAATTCGCTAAACATGTTAAAACATGAAAATTTAGTATGAACATAAGTTTTGGGTCAAGATTTTGGTTAGTTAATATTTTTGTAAATTGTTGATTCTTTGGTATGTTGTAGTTCTATGAAAAATGAAACCATAGAGTTAAAAATGAACAGATTCAGATTGGTATAACTCGAGTCATGAAGTTCAGAAGGGGAAAGGGTAAAAAAAATCTCGAATAGAATAACTTGGGCAACCCAAACTGCTCTTGGGCTCTGCAGCGCCGCCCCCATGGCTAATTGCAACGCCGGAGCGCCGGAACAGTGCTAGGCTTGAATGTTTTGACCTCTTGTAGTAAAACAGCCATAACGTTACTAATAGAACTCTGATTGAGGCGATTCACGATGATCCGGAATGAGGACGAGTAGACCTACAACTTTTGTTCTTTACGTCTTTCAATTTGAGGTCGTTAGCAAGGGTCATTATCAAGTGTAGTGCTTCTGACGATAAAAGATGTTGTTCTAAGTTATAAAACACGAATCTTAGTAAATATAATGATGCTTAACATTAATAAATGATGTATTAGATAAGTTGTATAAGCACACTAAGCGTACACAAGAGAGACGAATCGGGCGTGCGACGAATGAATGTCGAAACGTCATGTCAAGTTTTAATGAACATATAAAGTGTTTTAATTAAAATGAAATGAACATTATAAGATATGGAATAGGGTTAATATAAACCAATAAGGAGTCCTAGCAAGACTTAAACACTTGAATGAACTTCGAGTATGACTAAGAAGAAATATAGTGAGATATAAGTCGAAAGTTAACACAATCAAATTGAACATTGTGTATTGATTAATAAGAAGGGTTATGGGATATAGAGTAAAGTTTACATTACAACTACTATACGTTGCTAATTGACTAATAATTGATGAGCATGATTATATAATTGTGTAGGGCACGTGAAGTACAGATAGCTGTAAGCTGTTAAACTGTTATTGGTAAACAACGATCAAGGCAAGTCTTTCAATTTCTATTTGTTATATGAACCTGATGATGAATTGTTTTTAATCTGTATTGCAAAGAGCATGATGTATTTCTTCTGTTGTAAGTATCAAATGTTAAAGTCAATTTATAACTACATCAATTGAGTAAGGAATGTTGATTGGATTATGGAACTCAATCCTTATTTAATATGTGATGTACAACATGTATAATGTGTTTAGACAGATGTTTATGATGTATAAGATGAGCATGTTATTTATGTGCTACATGTTGTATGAAAATTGTTAGATTTACTGGGCTGTCGAGCTCAACCTTAACCATTTTTTCAAGTTAAGGATTAAAGGTAATGCTATGTGCTACTTGAAAGACATGAATCAGATGTAATGCATGAAGATTTATATACTTTGGCTGAGTCGTTATTATTTTAACCCATGTTTAAGGTTTCGGATGATGTACTTTTTAATGTTTGATGTTTAATAGATGTTGAGCTATAAAGCTTAAATTTTGTTCGATGTATCAAGGGTATTGAACCTAGATGTAAATTGTATTTATTAACTATGACAAAGTGAGTAGAAAACTAAGTATAGTTTAAAGGTAAGTAAAGATAAAGATTACGCTTCAGGGAATTACAGAAAGAAGATTGAAAAGTTTGAAATTATTCCACATTTTATTAGTTTAACATCGAATAATGATATAAAATTAGAAGTTAGATGTCACCGAAGTTGAAAGTTTAATTATATAAATTTTTGGGTCGTTACAAAGGGTCATGGGTAGAACTCCCAAAAGGGATCGAACGACAGTCAATGAAATGTTTGCACGAAAGGCACTGACGCCGCTGTAAACACCAACCCGATGATGAACCGCCAATCCATCGGTGTCATCATCACCTCGAAATCCAGCAAATGGAGAGACTGGGTCTGGTAGAACCAACGCTCAGACAAAACCCTCAGATAACCCCATAGGCAGTAACGGGGAGGGATATAAAAGAAAGTCTCAAAGCCCCATAAATGGATGATCTCCTGGTACTCTAAATGGAGGGTTTGGTATAAAGAGTGAATGCTAAACCAGTTCCCCCTGGGCTGAGTAAAGTCGGGAACCTGCATCAAATTGCAAATAAAAGAATAAAACCCTTGCCCCAAAAATGGCAAAAGAAAGATGGAAACGACTATTACCTCATTCGCATGAAATCGAGGGGTGACAACTCAAATCATCCAGGAGATCTGGAATCGTCATGTTAATAGTTGAAAGCTCCTGGCGGGGAATGAAAGAAGAAGGAGCAGGGTCCACAATAGGAACATGCTCCTCCTCGTCCATGACAACTGGCCTCTCAACCCAGATAGGGTGAATAAATGACTCAGTCAATCGGCGAGCTTTCCGGGCTGGAGGAGGCTGAGGACCATCAGAAGCTCTCCTCCTCACACCCACAGATGCCCTTCGAGAGCTACTCGGCTGATCTAGATCCAAAATCTGGATAAAGTCTCCAAATCACATCAGAAAGGGTGAGGCAAGTCCTAAACTTAAAAATCATTAAATTCAAATCATTATTTAATGCATAATCTAAGTCCTGATACATGCATTGTGTTAACATACATCTACAGTAGAGTTAAAATTGCATGTTCATTAAATGCACAGACTCGTGAATTATTTTTTCCAGAGTCTCCTTTGTAAAATGGATTGGCCACATGCACATAAGCATGACTAGGTGGCCATTCAGTAGCACACCAGCCCAAAATCATGAACATCTCATATGCATAAAAATATCAAAATTAAATCCACCATGGCAGCTAAATTACTAGGTGTGCTTTATTTGAAAACCCATGCTTATTTGTCTTCAAATAGGATATATAAACTAGCAAAAAAGCGTGCCAAATGACTGTCTCAAAAGTCAGTTTTTTCACATCAATATGTTTAGCATGGTAAAATATGAACATTTACTATGTAAAATAATTTTTTCATACAAGCATACATATTCACCACATTGTGTTTAGAAGCATTCAATATGAAATCTAACGTTCTAACGGTCAAAACTTGAAAAGAAAATACGTAAACGTTACCAGAATAGTGCATAACGTTTGTATGGTGACGGATTTGCAAAAATCATCCCAAACTCAGTAGATCTGAAGAGGAAATTTTGGATTTTCTATTACATTCAACTAGAAAATGACTTGTAAAAAAAGGGAGGGTATAAATATACCCGATGGGAGCCGCAGGTTAACTCGTGGCAACCACGGGTCTACCTGCGGCCACCTAGGTTGGTCCGCACCCCTCTAGCTCAATCAAATTTGAGTTGCAACGGAGTTCCCGGAAGCTAAAAAGTCAAATCAGGGAAAAAGGTTGTATGTGATTAAGCGAAAAAAGCCCGAAACCCTAAATTTAGATACCTAACTTCTGATCTATATGTAAGTCATTGGTATTAACCTGGATGTGGGGTTCAGAAAGCCGGTGATAGAGGTTATTGAAAGAAACCCTTATCAAAACATCAGGAAGGTCCGGTGTCATAAACCATGGGTATTGAATTCTTTAAAATGTCTAGATTTGTCCAGGGGTATAACTCATCATACAGATATCAAGCACGTATGGCAATGCAAACCATTGGCGGCAACTCCAGAGTAGTATCGGGAATGATCCGGTGATGTAAGCCATTGAAAACTACTTCAACGAAGGCCAGAATGATTGACAGTGTAAACCATTGGCGACAACTCCAGCATAGCATCGGGAATGGTCCGGTGATGTAAGCCATTGAAAACTACTTCAACGAAGGTCAGAATGATTGACATTGCAAATTGTTGGTGACAACTCCAATGTAGCATCGGGAATGGTTTTGTGATGTAAGTCATTGAAAGCTACTTCAACGAAGGTCAGAATGTCTGACAATGCAAACCGTTGGTGACAACTCCAGCGTAGCATCGGAAAGGGTTCGCTGATGTAAGTCGTTGATAACTATTTTAACGAAGATCAAAATATCACTAAAAACCGTTGGCGACAACTCCAGCGTAGCATCGGGAAGGATCGATGATGGAATCTGTTATACAAATCCCCAGCCGAGGCACCGCGAAGGTTTAGTGATTTTTAGACTGTTGTAAACTATTGTTCAAGTAGGCACCGAGGAAAGTCTGTGACGGTCAACCTTCACAAAACTACCATTCGTGTAAGTATTATGTGGATGCTATAAAAGCAAGCAGTAAAAATCCTATCTTTAGTGGAGCTATCAACATCAACCTGATAGAAAGCCCGGGCGGTGGTGACAATCCCAGCGTAACGACAGAAAGAATCCAATCATGACAACCAAGCCAAGCTATCATCAGGATAAACATCAATAATCCCCAGAGAGTCACTCGCATAAGAGAGAAACATCTTTAGCGAAAATAAAGTCAAAAAACACATCTAAAAGATAAAGAACGTTGGTTACAACCTCAACGTCAAAATCTAATGTTCTCAGCCATAGGAAAACCTCAATAGTAGGGATCTTGGAAACATATCTGCAAACTTATCGTCAAATCACTCTGTATAGCACTTATGGACATTTCAAGTCATTGACGAAAACCCCAACGTAGAATCGGGAAAGATTTGATGATGAAAGCTTTATAAACTACCATTGGAGTAGACATCAAGGCGGTTTAATAGAAACCATCATTGACAACTCCATACCTAGTAGAAATGGCGGGAGCAGTTAGTGATAGAATCCCGTTGGAAATGAGTCCAATAAAAAAACAATCAATATTTATCACATCATGAAGCATTGCATGGCATCATTTTAATCTTGTCATATTTCGAGTGTCTAGTAATCTTTATCATGTTCATGCCATTACATTGCATAAACATAATAAAGAGGGGCAACTGTAGATACTCAAAATTTTGCATTCATGTTACTAACCATGCAAGAGGGTAGAATCATCCTTTATCTTCTAGAGATAACCTTGGAAGTCAAAATCATCAAATCAAACCCCAGTGACAACCCCAGGAAATCAAATTCAAACCCCGGAGACAACCCCGGGAGATCAAATTTAAACTGTAACGACCCCAAAATTCATACAATACAACTCTCGACATCGGTCATTAATAATACATCCAACTTATAATCTTACATCATTATTCGATGCTTAAATTAATAAAATACGGAATAATTTAAAGTTTTTTTTGTCTTGTTACTTTAATTCCTTGAATCAAAACCTTTATCATCTACACATCTATGAATAAAATTTATTTTCACTATTCACTTTATCAGAGTTATTATATAAAATCTTTCATCTCAGCTCGATATCCCTTATGCATTGGGTGGCTCAAACTTTACAACTAAATATGAAGTTTCATATCATAAATTTTCAAGTACATCATCCAGAACCCTAAACATGGTTCAAAATAATAACAACTCAGCCAAAGTAAATAAATCATCATATGTTACATCTGATTCATGTCTTTCAAGTAGCACATAACGTTACCTTGAATCCTTAACCTGCAAAAGTGGTTATTTGAAAGATTAAGCTCGATAGCCTAGCAAATCTAATAGTTTTCATACATCACATAACACATAATAACATACTCAACATACATCTCATAATCATTGGACCAACATAACATATATGTTGTAGTTCACATAATAAGTATAAAGATTAAGTTTCTTACTCAATCATCATTCTTTACTCAATCAACGTAGTCAGAAATTGACTTTAATGTTTCATACTTTTAACATATATAACACATCATGCTCATTGTAATAAAGATTTAAAATAGTTCATCATAAATTTCACATAGCAAATAGGAACTAAAAGACTTGCCTTGATCTTTATTTACCAATAACAGTTTAACAACTTACAGCTATATATACTTCACGTGCCCTACACAATTATATAATCATGCATATCAACTATTAGTCAAATAGCAACGCATAGTAGTTATAATGTAAACTTTACTATACATCCCATAAACGTATTAATCAATACACAATGTTCAATTTGATTGTGTTGACTTTATACTTATATCTCACTATATTTTTTCTTAGTCATACTCGAAGTTCATTCAAGGGTTTAAGTCTTGCTAGGACTCCTTATTGGATTATATTAACCCCATTCTATATCTTATAACGTTCATTTCATTTTAATCTAATCACATCGTGATCTTATTTTACAATCATCTTCCCTTATGATTCTTCTTCTATTTATGATCGTTTTGGTTTTACGGTCTTCCTCTCTCTAATCATATTATCCTTTGATTATTTAACCCAGGTGTTCCCTGATATTTTGGCTTTTCAGGTTCTTCTTTGAACCTATTCATATTATCTTAACTTATTTCATAAGCATTCTTTGAATTTTCATTAATTAAACTCTATTTGAGTTCATTATTATTATCTTAATCATCTTCATCTTGTAGACATCGTCTATTTAATAACACATCACATCTTATTACTGGAGTCAGGTAACTCCATATTCATATCTTTTAAATACCTCAAGATTCATCTTTGAATCTTCTCATATATATTTTAATCTCTTTTCTATACATTTGTTAAATTTATTTCTTATTGTTCAAACTCTAATTGAGTTCATTCTTTACAATCTTCACTTTTCTTCTCTAAGGTTAAAACCTAAGGTACTCTTACTTAAGGTTTATAACCTACAGCTTTGATACCAACTGTAACGACCCCAAAATTCATACAATACAACTCTCAACATCGGTTGTTAACAATACATCCAACTTCTAATCTTACATCATTATTCGATGCTTAAATTAATAAAATGCGGAATAATTTAAAGTTTTTTTTGTCTTCTTATGTTAATTTCTGGAATCAAAACCTTTATCATCTACACATAGTGAATCAAATTAATTTTCATAATTCACTTTATCAGAGTTATTATATAAAATCTTTCATCTCAGCTCGATATCCCTTATACATTTAGTAGCTCAAACTTTAAAACTAAATATGAAGTTTCACATCATAAATTATCAAGTACATCATCTGGAACCTTAAATATAGTTCAAAAATAATAACAACTCAGCCAAAGTATATAAATCTTATGAAGCGTTTAAATGTTTGTGCACAATACATCGTACAAAGGGCTTAACACCCTAAGTACGCGAGTCCCTATAGTCTAATGACTGTTAAGGTTTAAGTTGAAAGAGTACTTATAACCGTGGACATAGTTCAAGGTCTTATTACCCTCAGCATGATTTGGAATCTTTTAAAATTCCTGAGTTATTTATACTGCTTCCCAATTATTGAGCAATTGTGGAAGATTCTTTCTATTCTAAAAGGCGAATGTGGTAAGGATGATATTCCTTAGAAAGAAGTAAGTCGTAGAATGCGACACTGAATGATGGATATGTTGAATAAGTGAGAAAAAAAAATTTAAAATGAAAAAGAGATGAGTTATCAAAGAATAATGTAAAACTTTTAATAGAAAAGTTTAATAATTGTAGAAAAAATCTTTGTGGAAAGAAGTGATTATAGAACTCAATGAATGAATAAAGTATTAACATAAAATCTATTTTGATAGATTGAATGAATGAAGATTAATAAATAAAATTTTGAGGAGGAAATTCTTAGAAGAATTGGTGAATGTAATGTCCCGAGTGTTTATGATAACGATCCTTAGAAAAGGAAATGAATGAGTTAAAGAATATATAATATTTGATATATGACTGTGTTTAATTGGAGGTTTGTAATAAAACCTAAAAGTTGTTGAAGAAATGAATGAAGTATATATATATATATATATATATATATATATATATATATATATAACTTTTTCATGAGTTAAAACCTTAGTAAGGTAGGTTTTCGGTGATTCCGAGGACGGAATCCTTATAAGGGGGGAAAGATGTGACAACCCGAATTTTTATAAATTATTAAAATAAGAATTTAATAATTAAAATTCTTATTATGAGATGTTTTGAGTTTGAGTATGTATATATACGTGTTATATATGTTGAAATATATGATCGAGTGTGAAGAGAAATAGATATTCATATATTGGGAAAGTGAGGTTTAATAGTTAAGTTAACTATTAAAGGAATTAAATGAATTTAGTAATTAATTTTAAATATTTATTGCATTGAATAAATATTTTAATTAATTTATTTATTGAGGAAATAAATAATTGATGAATTGTGAAGACTTAATTTAGTAACTAAATTGATTAATGTTAATTAAATTGAGTAATGATAATTTTTTTGAAGGATTTAATTTAAGAAAATAATTAAATTAAATCAATTGCTTAATATTTAAGAAAATAATTAAATTAAATGAATTGTTTAATATTAAAGGAAATAATTAAATTAAATAAAGTGATGTGTCTAATTTATTTATTAAATTAGATATATAATTATTTATTATTCATAAATATAATTATGATAGAAATTATTTTAATTACCATTAAAAGTTATTAAAATTAATTGAGCTAAAGTTATTTAATTAACTAAAGGTGTGACATGAAACTATATAATATAAGATTATTTAAATAATTTAGTTTGGGGAAATTTTGGTTAGCCAAACAAGGCCGTGTGGCCTTTGGTTTTTTTTTTTTCAACTGACGTCTTTTATTTTTTTAAAACTGATGAGTACGTGGGGTGAGAGAGGTCAGTTATTTTTTCTACGCTTCTTATTTCTCCCCTAAGGCTAGATAATAGAACGTCAAGAGAGAAACACGGAGATTAAAGAGAAAGCTTGGTTAGAGAAGAAGGGTTTTGGGGAAAAGGATTGCTCTCAATTTTGCTAGCAAACAATCAAGGGTTTAAGGTATAAATTTCTTCTAACCTATATGTTTTGATTTCTTTGTGGTTATTCCTTAAAAACTTATAGTTATGATTGAATTGATATATATATATATATATATATATATATATATATATACTGTATATATGGATTATAAATTGATAATCATCATATATGGTTAATATTTATTCATGATTGTAGTAAGAGAATCTATGAAAATTATGACTGATATTCTTGAATTTTTGGGAAAAGGGAAGAAATTGGGGGAATGATTTCTTGGAATAACTGGTAATTATGTTATAAAGGGTTTATAATCTGTTATCTATCCTATGTAGGTGTTATTTGATGATTAAAAACATGAAATTGAGTTATAGTAGAAAGAATTCTTATAACAGTATTTTTCTAAGAAAATTAGCTTTTGAAAGTACAAAATTTTATGATCAATAGGTACTATAATCTGTAAATTGGTGTTGGATTATGTTACTATGTGAAGAAACGAAAACAACCCAATTGGAATGAACAAAAACGGATGTAAAATGAATTCGTAGTGAATGAATTGGTTAAATATGTTAAAACATGAAAATAGTGTATGAACATGTGTTTTGGGTCAAATTTTAGGTTGGTTAATGTTTTTATAAATTGTTATAATTTTAGTATGTTGTAGTTCTATGAATTATGAATCCATAGAATCAAAAATGAACTAATTTGGATGTGTATAACTTAAGTTATGAAGATTAGTAGGAGAAAATGGTCAAAAATCGCAAAACATTGTAATCTAGCGTAATGAAGCGCCGTAATCACGCATCCCGAAGAGTTACGGGCACGCACAAGGCCGCCAGTCGCATCAGGCGTCAATAAACTATGAAGGAATTGGGCACGGTCGCGCCCCTAGTGTGCAAGGTGTGACCTTTATTCTTTAAGGTTTTCAATTTGTGGTCTGGAAAAGGGGTTAAAATGGTCATGTTTAGGACTGTTGTGTTTTCGGAGGCAATCGGAGGCCGTCGGGCATGCACGTATGCAAGTGTAGTGTTCTTGATGATAAAAGATATTGTTCTAAGTTATAGAACATGAATATTATGAAGTATAATGATGCTTAACATTAATAAATAATGTATTAGATAAGTTGTATATGCATACTAAGCGCACACAAGAGAGACAAATTGGGTGGGTGACGAATAAACGTCGAAACGCCGTAATAAGTGATAATGAACGTAAAAAGTGTTTTAAATCAAATGAAATGAATATAATAAGATTTTGAATAGTGTAAATATAAAACCAATAAGTAGTCCTAGCAAGACTTAAACA
The DNA here is from genome assembly GCA_020205605.1 of Panax ginseng. NCBI lineage: Eukaryota > Viridiplantae > Streptophyta > Magnoliopsida > Apiales > Araliaceae > Panax > Panax ginseng. The sequence continues at coordinate 56,954,504 of CM035134.1, read as the reverse complement.
CTTGAATGAACTTCGAATAGGAAATATAGTGAGATAGTTAACACAATAAAATTGAACATTGTGTATATATAATAGGAAGGGTTATGAGATGTAGAGTAAAGTTTACATTACAACTACTATGCGTTGCTATGTGACTAATAGTTGATGTGCATGATTATATAATTGTGTAAGGCACGTGAAGTGTAGATAACTATAAGCTGTTAAACTATTATTGGTAAACAACGATCAAGGCAAGTCTTTCAGTTCCTATTTGCTATGTGAATTTAACTGTTTTAAATCTTTATTGCAAAGAGCATGATGTGTTATATATATGTTTAAAGTATGAAATGTTAAAGTCAATTTATGACTATGTTGATTGATTAAAGCATGCTGATTGAGTAAGGACTCAATCTTTATATCTGCTATATGAACTGTATCATGTATGTTATATGTTGAGCATGTTATTATGTGATATGTGATGCATGAAAATTGTTAGATTTTGCTGGGCTGTTGAGCTCAACCTCGCAAATAACAACTTTTGCAGGTTCAAGATTCAAGGTAAAGTTATGTGTTACTTGACAAACATGAATCAGATGTGATACTTGAAGATTTATACACTTTGGTTGTGTTATTATTATTTGAACCATGTTTAAGGTTTCGAATAATGTATTAATGTTGAATTGTAATATCATTTTGCGATGTAAACTATTGTAGTATTAAAATGATTTTGAGATATTTAGATGTAAAGGTTGAAGGTTTTGGGAATGAGGATAGTTTGTAATCAAATTTTTTAATTATTCTGCAAATTTCAATGGTTGTATTATTGTTTAATGATGTAAAATTAGTGGTTGAATGTATTATTAACGACTGAAGTCGAGAATTAAATTGTATGAATTTTGGGGTCGATACATATAATGCATAAATTGGCCATTGATTGTGAAAATACATGAAGAAACAAAAACAAAGTAATTGAAACTAACTGTTCTGGTTGTAAAACGAATTCATAGTAAGGAATTTTGCTATGAATGTCAAAAGATGAAGAAATAATAAAAATAGTGAAATTAAAGGTTGTAATTTTGATGTTTATGTTATTTATGTGGTTAGAAACGTGTTAGAAACATTAGTTTATATTTCTGTAAACATATTACAACTTGGGTAAGTTGGTATTATTGTTAGAAATGAGTTTTTAGGCCTAAGTTCGCTTTTTCAAAGTTGTTCGTCATGAATGCAGAAGGTACTCTCACTTCAATGGGTTATTATAAGGCAAAACCCCATACGGTGGGGGGGCATGCACGTATGCAAGTGTAGTGCTTCTGACGATAAAAGATATTGTTCTAAGTTATAAAACATGAATGTTAGTAAACATAATGATGCTTAACATTAATAAATGATGTATTAGATAAGTTGTATAAGCATACTGTACACAAGAGAGACAAATTGGGCGTGTGACAAATAAACGTCGAAACACTGTGAAAAATGTTAATGAACATAAAAAGTGTTTTAAGTCAAATGAAATTAATATTATAAGATATGGAATGGGGTTAATATAAAACCAATAAGGAGTCCTAGTAAGTCTTAAACATTTGAATGAACTTCGAGTATGACCTAAGAAGAAATATAGTGAGATATAAGTCGAAAGTTAACACAATCAAATTGAACATTGTGTATTGATAAAGGAAGGGTTATGAGATATAGGGTAAAATGTACATTACAACTGCTATGCATTGCTATGTGACTAATAGTTTATATGTATTATTATATAATTGTGTAGGGCACATGAAGTGCAGATAGCTGCAAGCTATTAAACTGTTATTGGTAAACAACGATCAAGGCAAGTCTTTCAGTTCCTATTTGCTATGTGAACTTGATGATGAACTGTTTTAAATTCTTTTGCAAAAAACATAATATGTTATATATATGTTGAAAGTTTGAAACGTTAAAGTCAATTTATGACTACGTTGATTGAGTGATGAATGCTGATTGAGTAAGGAACTCAATCTTTATACTTGTTATATGAACTGCAACATGTATATAAAAAAATACCACAACGTTTTTTATAAAAAACTGTAATGACCCCAAAATTCATACAATTTAATTCTCGACTTCGATCGTTAATAATACATTCAACCTCTAATTTTACATCATTAAACGATAATACAACCATTGAAATTTGCGGAATAATTAAAATTTTCTATTACAAACTATTCTCGTTCCCAGAACTTTCAACATTTACATCTAAATATCTTAGAATAATTTTAATACTACAAGAGATTCCTTTGCAAAACGACATTACAATTCAACATTTATACATTGTTCGGAACCTTAAACATGGTTCAAATAATCATAACTCAGCCAAAGTATATAATTCTTCAAGTCTCACATCTGATTCATATCTTTCAAGTAGCACAAAGTATATATGTGTGTGTGTGTGTGTGCGCGCGCTAGTATAACAATTACGATTACAAATACACATAATTTTCTAACCAATTATAAAAACATGGTTTACCGAAAATTTTGTAAAAGCTTTATACACATTGAAATTCTAGAACATAAAGACTTAGAAATTACGGCGTAAATCATATATGTTAAGCTTATGTAACATACTTTTTGTTGCTTAAGAATACAACGTGCTTGCTTGAACTTCACAAAACCTTTCTCCTCTCAATTCTCTCTGGTCTCTCTCAATACTCTCTAATAACTTCTTCTCTTTTTTCTTCAGCTTATGCCAAATAACCCAAATACTCTTTACGTAAAAATCAAAACCAACGCATGATTTACAAACGTCTAAAAACCCGATGCTACTAATGACCTTATTAAATCAGCAGTTACCAAAAATTATTATATATTATTTATATTTTGTTTATTTAATTTATAATACTAAAATTCAAAATTTAAAAAAAATCCAAGGCTCTGTTTGGCAAAACTCTTTAAAAACTAAAGACTTAATATATTTAAGCCTTGTTTGGCAAAGCTAAATTAAACTCCTTTAATTTATTTTAATAACTCCTTTATAATTTAGTTATTTAACACTTTATTTAATTAAGTTTCCATACTTAATTTAATTAATTTTAATAACAATTTATTGAATAAATCATTTAATCATTATAAACTCTCTATCTTAATTATTAAATTAAATTAGAATATTATCTCATAACAATTAATTTCCTTAACCCATTAATTATTTATTAAATAAATTATTAATCAAATCAAATTAAACAAATATTTATTCAATAATAAACAAATATTTATTCAATAATAAATACATCGATTAAATATTTATATAATTTAATAAATATTTATAATTACAATTAAAATTCGGATTGTTACATTAATCACATCGTAATAAGAATTTCAATTATGAAATTTTGTTTTAATAACTTATGAAAATTTGGGTTGTCACAAGCCCAATATTCATACAATTTAATTCTCGACTTCTATCGTTAATAATACATTCAATCTCTAATTTTACATCATTAAACGATAATACAACCATTGAAATTTGCAGAATAATTAAAATTTTCTATTACAATTAAAAGTTTCTATTACAAACTATTCTCGTTCCCAGAACTTTCAACATTTACATCTAAATATCTTAGAATCATTTTAATACTACAAAAGATTACATCGCAAAACGATATTACAATTCAACATTTATACATTGTTCGGAACCTTAAACATGGTTCAAATAATGATAACTCAGCAAAAGTATTCAAGTATCACATCTGATTTATATCTTTCAAGTAGGACATACTTTACCTTAAATCTTTAACCTGCTAAAGTGGTTATTTGCAAGGTTGAGCTCGATAACCCAACAAAATCTAACAGTTTTCATGCATCATAAAGCACATAATAACATGCTCAACATATAACATACATGCTACAGTTCATATAACAGGTATACAGATTGAGTCCTTACTCAATCAGCATGCTTTAATCAATCAACATAGTCATAAATTGATTTTAACATTTCATACTTTCAACATATATATAACACACCATGCTCTTTGCAATAAAGATTTAAAACAGTTAATCATCAAGGTCACATAGAAAATAGGAACTGAAAGACTTGCCTTGATCGTTGTTTACCAATAACAGTTTAACAGCTTACAGCTATCTGCACTTCATGTGCCCTACACAATTATATAATCATTCACATTAACTATTAGCCACATAGAAATGCGTAGTAGTTGTAATGTAAACTTTACTTTACATCTCATAACCCTTCGTATTATCAGTACACAATGTTCAATTTTATTATGTTAACTTTCGACTTATAGCTCACTATGTTTCATATTCGAAGTTCATTCAAGTGTTTAAGTCTTGCTAGGACTACTTATTGGTTTTATATTAAATCCATTCCATATCTTATAATATTCATTTCAATTGAATTGAAACATTTTTTAAGTTCATTAACACTTGGCACGGCGTTTCGACGTTCATTCGTCACACGCCCGATTCATCTCTCTTGTGTGTGCTTAGTATGCTATACAACTTATCTAATACATCATTTATTAATGTTAGGAATCATTATATTTACAAAATATTCATGTTTTATAACTTAGGACAACATTTTTTATCGTCTAGAGCACTACATTTGCATATGTGCATTCCCGACTCCCTCCAATTGCCTCGTGATACATATCAGTCCCACAAATGACCATTTTGACCCATGTTCCCTACCTCAAATTGAAAACCTTAAAGAATAAAAGTTGAAGGTCTATTCGTCCTCGTTTCAGATCATCTTAAATCACCTCAATCGGAGTTCGTATGAAAATGTTATGGCCATTTTACTACAGGAGGTCAATGAAATACTGCTCCAAATGACTAGAAAAATCGAGTGATGTGGCGCCGATTTCAAGGTCATGTACAAGAAAGTTCGGGTCATGATTTTTCGATTTTTGGCGCTATATGTGAAATTTAGAGTCTGGGCGCTAAATTTGTCGCCGAGGTTCAATTACGTAACACCAAAGCATACATATACTAATTTAGCACAACTTAAACCACAATTTTAGAAAATTAAATACTGGAATAACATATTTAAAAAGCAAAACTCCATTTTTGATATTTCTGACACAGTGAACACTGTAATACCAATTTGATTCCTTTCAACTATGTTTTATGTAATTCTTAACAAACTAATTAACATAGCCATAGTTCAATTTCACATATTAGCTCAAAATTCAATACTAATTTCTTTATCCTACAAAACATATTCATGCATATATTAACTGAAAAACCAAATTTTTTTTCTTGCAGACTTAATTTAGCATACAATCTTATATATATGATAAGCATAAAATCACACACACACACACACACACACACACACACACATATATATATATATATGTGTGTGTGTGTGTGTATGTGTGTGTGCTAGTATAACAATTACAATTACAAATACACATAATATTCTAACCAATTATAAAAACATGGTTTACAGAAAATTTTGTAAAAGCTTTATACACAGTGAAATTCCAGAACATAAAGACTTAGAAATTACGGCGTAAATCATATATGTTAAGCTTATGTAACATACCTTTTGTTGCTTAAGAATACAATATGCTTGCTTGAACTTCACAAAACCTTTCTCCTCTCAATTTTCTCTGATAACTTCTTCTTTTTTCTCTTCTTAGGCTTATGTGAAATACTCTTTACGTAAAAATCAAAACCAACGCATGATTTATAAACGTCTAAAAAACCGATGCTACTAATGACCTTATTAAATCAGCGGTTTCCAAAATTTTTTATATATTTTTTATATTTTGTTTATTTAATTTTTATTATTAAATTTCAAATTTTAAAAAAAAATCCAAAAGCCGTAAGGCTCTGTTTGGCAAAACTCTTTAAAAACTAAAGACTTAATATATTTAAACCTTGTTTGGCAATACTAAATTAAACTCCTTTAATTTATTTCAATAACCCCTTTATAATATAGTTATGTATCACACTTTATTTAATTAAGTTTTCATACTTAATTTAATTAATTCTAATAATAATTTATTGAATAAATCATTTACTCATTATAAACTCTCTAACTTAATATTAAATTAAATTAGAATATTATCTCATAACAATTAATTTCCTTAACGCATTAATTACTTATTAAACAAATAATTAACCAAATCAAATCAAATCAAATTAAACAAATATTTATTCAATAATAAACACATTGATTAAATATTTATATAATTCAATAAATATTTATAATTACAATTAAAATTGTGGATTGTTACATTAATCACATCGTAATAAGAATTTCAATATTAAATTTTATTTTAATAACTTATGAAAATTCGGTTGTCACATCATTCCTCCTTATAAGGATTCCGCCCCTAATCAAAGAAACCTCCTTTACTCGGTTTTCACCAAGTCTCTTTTCAAAATTTATCGATGAATATCTTCAACACATTACCTTAATATATATTTTATATTTCTCACTACATTCATTACTTCAACAAATTCTAGGTTTTATTTCATAACTTTCACTTGAACTCAATTATATTTTGAGTATTATATACTCTTTAACCCATTCATTTCCTTTGCTAAGGATCGTTATCATAAACACTCGGAATATTACATTCACCCATTCTACTAAGAATTTTGTCCTCGAAATTTTATCTATTAATCTTTATTCATTCAATCTATCAAAATAGATTTTACGTTAATACTTTATTCATTCATTGGTTTCTACAACCAAATTCTTTCTCTAAGGATCTTTCTAAGATCATCATATTCCTCACCTCTTCCTCTTCCTCTTTCTCTTCTAAGAGTTTCACATTTCTCTTCTTTCTAGAGTTCCAATTCTTTCTTGAAATTATTATGTTTTGCTTAATTTTCTCATCCTTTCCACTTTTACCTTTCAGAATAATAAGAATCTTCCACAATTGCTCAATAATTGGGAAGCGATATGAATAACAGGATTTTAAAAGATTCCAAATCATACTGAGGGTCATAAGACCTTGAACTACGTCCACGGTTATAAGTACTCTTTCAACTTAAACCTTAACAGTCATTAGACTATAGGGACTCCCGTACTTAAGGTGTTAAGCCCTTCATATGATGTATTGTGACAAACATCTAAACGCATCGTGTAACCATGTCCACGGTTACAAGTAATCTTTCAACTTTAACCTTAATAAAGAATAACTGTAGGGACTCCTCTGCACTTAGGGTGATCACCTTCGCATACCATGTATTGTGCATTAAACATCTAAACGCCTCGCCAGAATCCCTATAAAAGGGTTGTTCATCTCAGCATTTCAACATCTGAATCCGCACCAAAATAATTTGGTTTGGCATAACTTCTCAAGAAACACTTGAATTTCATGAACATCTTTCAATATTCATCTAGCTGAATCAAATAACATAGACTTCTACAATAATTCGGACATCAATCGAAATATACATATACATATATATATATATATATATATATATTCTCATATCTTAAACAAATCTCAAATATCTTTTTTTGACGTCATGATACCGCACTATATTTACAGTCCGTTTGAGGATTCCGTCATTTGGTGATTTTATCATACTACATCATACCATAGTGGGCTGACGATCCTTAGATCACATCCAACACTAAGTAATACTGCATTGATGACTCCATCATTTTTATCATCTCTGCACCAAGTTACATGATGCATTGATGATATAAAAAAAATACATTTTGATATATTTCAAATCATTTTTGTCTAGCCGAAGCAATTAGCATAAACATACGAATAACGGTATTGTTTTTAAAACTCATTAGTTTCATCATTTGATCCAATGTTTTTCAAGAAAATAGAAATGCAAACATCAGCACGAACTCAATAAATTTCAAAATTCTAGCATAGCTAGTAGATTTAGAATATCCAGGTATCCATTAACTTCAATATTTACTTCATTACTTCATTACTTAACCATTCTATCAATCTTCAACTTCATCAATGCTCTCTATACTATAATCGTTTTCTACCCAAAATAGTTCATCAAACTTACCATACATTGGAAGTTCAGGAACTTGCCACAATAATAGGAGTTTAAGAACTTCTCCTAGTCAGACCATAGGCGTCCATTCACTGAGGGGTTCAAAACATACCATATTATTATGAGTCACGAACTTACCATATGCATTAGTTTTAAGAACCGCACCTAATCCTAATAATATCTGACTAATCTTAATAGTTTCTAACTATTAAATATACACATGAGAAAAGAATCACCTTTTCACCACACATACATTGATAACGCAACACCGACATTCCAATGATTATCAATGTAATAAACTGAGTGCAAGCACAAAACCCTCGCCCATACAAAGGTTTGTACAACTCAGCCATCACATGAGTCCTCAATTAAAATCCCACCTAACTCTATCTTACTCTTAACAACCTACCCTTAACTTGCTCAATACAAATTCCTCGTATCACATTATCTATAACTCCTCGTGAGTTTATCTTGTACTATATCATAGTACATTATCTTCATAGCATCGAGCTATAATTATTCAAACATTACAAACCATCTTTCTTTTATAACTTAAAGAGATCACGTTGTGATCTTATTCTATAATCATCTCCCTTGAAATTATTTTCTTAACTATTGATCATTTTGTTTTACGATCATCTTTATTTCCTTTTTCATCATTTACGATTTCGTTTATGCTTTTATTCTTCCAGATTTTGTGTATTCATCATTATTCGTTATGTCAGGAATAAACATGTGAATGATATTACTATTTATATCTATGATTTGATTATGATATACATGTGAATGAATATGCAAGTATGCTTACATTAAGATGTAAAGTCCTCTGATAGATTATAGAAACATATGTACAAGGACTTAGAATGAATTGATCAAATATGTTAGGTTGATCCTACATAAGCAAAACAACTTTGTAAAGTTCTTAAAAAGAAATGATTATCAAGGACTATAAATCTAGAAAGATCAAACATGTTAGGTTGATCTTATGATGTAATAGATAGGCTTGTCTGATCGTTGAGCATTGCACCAGAAATCATAGTCTGTCAGGAGAGTCAAGGATAACTCAAGAACTATCAAGGCAGAATCGTAGTCTGCAAGATAGTAGATCTTGGAGTTCGTAGACTTCCAGGAGAGACGAGGAAGGATTATAGTGTGTCAAGTAAAGCTTCCTCGGAGCCGTGGTCTGCTGAGGAAGTCATGCTCAGAATCGTAGAGAAAGCCTGCCTACAAGCTGACCGAGCATCTGCCGAAGCCAAGTCAAGGATCATAGACTACACTCAAAGTCGTAGAGTCTACTGATCGTATCAAAGGCAGAGATCATAGTCGAGCAAGATCAGATGAAGACAACAAAGCTCAACGACTGCAATCGTAGTGTCAAGATTTGAACTCGAAGTCATAGTGTCTGCATAGCCAAAGCTAAATCGTAGAGTGCAGAACTTTAACTTCAACAGATATGCTCACAAAGCCAAGATAGAATAGTAGAGCAAACACGATTCTCAACAAATGAGCACTCCTAGAATATCCAAAGGAATGAAGCCTCTGGTTGGTAATGCAAAGATACATCTCACCTGAAGAAAGTTAGAGAGCACTCAACCAATGGCATGCAAGCTAATAGAAGTTTTAAGCATCAACTCAATCAAAGATTCGATTGAGTTGAGAAGCCATTCAAGATGAAGTCTTCCACAAGATGGTTATAAGAAGACTTGAGTAGTTGACTAAGGAAATTCATCATATGCAGTAGCTGTCATGTGAAAAGATGACAACGATCTTGGAAGTAACCAGGATCGTAGTGTTTGCCAAACAAAGAAGAAACTGGTGGAGTATACACAAAGATACTGGTCAGCCTCTGAATAACAAGGCTAAAGTGATTAAGCATTGGGTTAGTCCATTGATGATAAGTGAACGGGAGATCACAAGGAAAAAGCGAGCTAGACACGCCACAAATCTGAAGTATCTTGTTATTCAGAAGGGGCTAGAGCGAGAAGTCAAGCCATCAGTATCTAAGAGCAGTCGAGGCAAACAGAAGTGATGAAGCACTGCATGAAAGAAGGAAGAGCTGTTCTTCACTAAAGATCAAGTAAACACTCTTCAAGATCGTAGTGCTGACTCTACATGTCAACTAGCATCAGTCAATAAGACACTACGATCAGGTCCAAGAAGAAGTGCATCAGAATAGTTGAGTTTAAATAACTGAGGATTAAAGCATTGGCAACGGTTAAATCTAAATAATGATATTCAGACAAAAGCTTATTGAGAGCATCGATGCAAGGACAACCTCTGATCGAGAAATCAGAAGGGTGAAAAAAAGTTGTCAACCTGCCCGAGATATTAAAGTAACATATTTGACAGGGTAGGTGAAACAGTAGACTGCAGTGTCAGAAAGTTAGAAAAAGATTCCATGTCACATCTGCAGTCTGCACCAAATAACTCGAGATCTGCAAGACCATTTGAATAGCTTTCAACAGCTACTTTCCAACGGGAAGATTGGGAAACAGTATAAATCAACAGAGCTTCAAAGATCAAGAGTTGCTGATGATTGCCATGTTGCAGAATCGTTGAGTTGTTGAATGCTATTGTTGACTCTACGAGTTCCACCAAAAGATCAACAGAACAAGCCCCAATGATAGTGAGACTCCAGGGTGGAAGTGAAGCAGCCTTGAAGAAGGACTTAAACGGATTAGAGCTTCACTCAACAAAGATGGGAATGCCATTGAAGATGGTAGCCAAGCTGAGAGCCGAGAAGGCCAAAAAGATAGCTTTTAGAAAAGTGGCAGAGTACAAAGAAGATTAAGAGAGTCACTCTACGAATCACCATGAACCTAAAGCTGAAACTGAATAAGTGCAGAACCATGTCTACAAAACATTCAAGAAGGGTTTAAGGATTGCTAAGTGTCAGAAGAAGTCTACCAAAAGCTCAGGGACTTAGCAAATCTAGATGGTGATTGTGCGCAGCTGACATCAGATGAAGATGAGCAGAAAAGAGTAAGGATTAGCTGCACCAAAGAAGATGTGGTCTAGATTGGAAGCAGAATGCAAAGAGGACCACACCAAGCTGCTAAGTACAGAAGATGTTCAAAGCTTAATGACATCTTAACAGCTTAGCACCAACAACATCAACAACTACAACAACAAGAAGCCAGTGCCTGAGGGGTCCTTGTCCAGAGGGACTAAATGAAGATTCCAAGCCTGCTGGGCTTGAAGAGTTCCTAGGGAACTAGAGAAGTTCCAAGGCTGCTAGCCTTGAAGAGTTCTTAGTGAATCAAGTCCCAAGGTCGGCCGGCCTTGAAGGAATCTTAGTGATTGTGGTGCCGCCTTCATCGGAAACTCGCTAGTTGAAAGCAGAAGAGTGGATTAGGACATTAAGTCTCTGAACCACTTAAAACCCCTTGTGTCTATTACTTTATGTCATTTACCTTATGTACATTAACTGCTATAACTACTATGTATGTGTTAACTGCTTACTACTAAATTAACTCTACGAACAATGTATGATTGATTATGAATATATCAATGAAGGGGATCTTTTACTTATTCCATTGTGCTTGAAAAGATTCTTATGTTTGTCATAAGCTACTTAATGAGCAATACAAAATAAATGAGAAAAAGTATTTGAAATTGGAAAGGATCTATTCAACCCCCCCTTCTAGATCTATATATTGTGCTCATGGGAACTAACAATTGGTATCGAGAAAGCAGTTCCCATGTTATATTCAAAAGCTAATCGCTTTGAATCTGATCCTAGGCACAAACATTGTTCTATACTTAGTTTAGTAGTAAGTCACTTGTTATATGTAGATGAGCTCACTTGATGGAAATATTGTGTATAGGTAAGTGTGTATACACACCTGAAGCTGCTTAGATTAGTCCATGTTCTTGAGTGTCATATAAACAAGACCAATCCTTGCTCGCGGTCAATCTTATAGTCTGAAGACCAGGCTAGAAAGCTCATGAGACATCAACAGAAAAGAATCAAACATCCACCAGCCTGAAAAGAAGAAAAGGCCATACATGCAAAGAAATTCTCATCCAGAGAAGAAAGAAGAACTTCTCAAATATGGGTCTGGCCAACCAGCAGCTGGATGTAAACCTTGTGAACTCAAGGATGTCGAAGAACTGATGATGTTGAAATTCTCTTAGCTTGCATCCTCAAGACCACGACTGATTGATTGAAGGTCAACTGGAGCAACAAGCTGTCAGGAGCAAATGAGAAACTATGCACATCAATGCCTAATCTCAGTATGTCAAAGTTCAATGACTATTAAGGAACTAACAGTAGAAAGGTATGGTTCGTCACTATTATAACTGTGTACATCATGTTGCACCTCATTATGAACTATAACAGTATGCTTTCAAGAAATCATAATTTACCTAAAAAGGTGAAGAGAGAAAGTACACTAAGGGTGGAAACTCAAATGCCTATAAACTCTCTCTCCATCCAAGTTTTAGGTTGAAGATGACATCGTGAAAGAAATCTGAAATGGGTCATAAGAGCATCACAGGTTAAATTAATTTTATGTGAAGTAATCCTTGCTGAAGGGTTAATATATATGTACAACCTATGTTCTAAGTGTTTAATAACACATAGAATATGATCAGTTCTACAAGAGTATCTTGAAGATTCGTAGAAACTGATCACCTCCATGAATCAACCAGATAAAAATAAATCGTAGAGTTGATTCCTACTCTGAACATTTAAACCCTGTGAACATAGCCTAGCAAATGATGTATCCATCAAAGAAAAAGAGTGTTTTATTAAAATAGAAAATCTTACACACACTCACCACTATGCATCTCAAAATGTATTATCTAAATTAGTTACCTGCATGAATATGACTGTTGGTGAACAATTTGATGATTATCCAAATTTATGAGGAACAAGGGTTTAAAAAACTTACCTAGCAGGACACATTTAACCATGGGTACCAAAAATAGAAATTCATAACCTGCAGGTACTTGGTCTATCTGGCCACACTAAGGAATGCTAAAGTAGAAGACTTCACTCAAGAAGATTCAACCAGCAGAAGGCTTAAGACTGTTCAAAAATGAGTCTGATGAAACTCCTATATGTCAAAGCCTATCCTTGAAGACATGCTGAGCTGGTTTGAATAAAGCTCACATGACTGCTGATCTTTATATAGAAGCAGGCCATTCAACCAAAGATAAAAAAGAGTCTTAAATGCTTAATCATATAAAGCATGTCATAATAGAAGAATCCTCAAGGAAGCTCACCACAAAGGATCATCGAACATCAAACATGAGGAACTCATTACGGGAGCAGAACTTCACGAGCACAAGCTGACAAAGAAGACTACGTTTGTAGTGCTATCAAAATGATCGTAGAATGATTAGTCCTAGAGATATCCATGTCTACGATGTAAATAGATTTGACTGTCAGTGGTAATTCTAGTCAAGAGGAGATATGCAGGGATGCTTCCTAATGCACATGAAGAAAAAGAAATCACACCTCACTAAGAAGATAATATAAACATGGGGAAGCAGTGATATATTAAGAAACAACAGAACTGAGATATACTATGAAGCAATGTACCAGCTATAGAGTCCCAAAACTTTGTGGCTGATGAACCAAATGAAGATCCACAGTCAATAGGAACGTCTCAAAACGTACTACTGATAACCTATCAGCCACCCAACTCAAAATCGTGGAGTGCCTACGATCAAACATTTGATCGTAGTGTAAGAGCAGGAGAACACCACGATTACAGTAAATGCAATTGTCTAAAGTTGGAAGAGGAACTCCCCAGCAGAAAAGGTCAAATGAGATATCAGTGCAAATCGCCTCTAAAAGTATTTCATCTGAAAAGCGCCTCAGGGACAAACCTGACCCTTAGCTCACTCTAAGAGGTTGGCCCTTCCTAAGCTACCTTAACCCAGAAGGATTACTTAGCCAAGTTCATCTTAAGGACCAAGACAGTCAAGATCATAGAGTAGAGGTAGAAGCAACCTCAACGATCGTAGAAGAAGACTCGACGATCGCAGTCTTACATGAGGATACTCTAGCTCTTGAGGAGCTTAGAAGAACGAGACAATTGCTCAACCATTTAGATTATGAGGAGATAAGTTCGAATGGTGGTTAAAAAGATGTCCTGCTAAAGAGAAATGCCGAAGGCTTCATGAAGAACATCAGTGGTTGAGGCATGCAACTTCAAAGTGAGAAGTAATGTCAAAACCATCCACTGCATCATCTCTCAAAAGTTAATCGTTAAGTCCATAGCTGCCCTATCATGCTACTCTACGAACCAGAGAGGTCAACGGTCAATCCACGTCAATCAAACGTCTACTCTTCTAAAAGAGACATCTAACTGAAACGTTAATGGGGAGTTACAGCTTGTTATTGGGCATCGTGCAACCAATGGCTAGTTGACACGTCATAACGTATTCAGTGTGAGAAGGAACTACCATAAAGACAAATTCAAAATCTGCAAACAGTTACCAGAACTCATTGAACCTCTCTCCCTCCCTTTTTTAAACCCTAGAATCCTCTTTGAAGCCAAACCAATCAAACTTCCAGAGCCCAAATCACATTCAGATAAATCTCTTCGAACCACATAACATATACCTTGAGCTTCTCAAATGGCAGAATGGAAAGTTGTAACGGGCATTCAACTAGGCTTTACAAAGTTTAAAGACTCAGAGACAAAGTTCAAGGACATACTTGAACTCGTAAAGGAAGCTGGGTTCTCTGAGTGCCTGGAAGCCAACACTCCAGTTTATACAGAACTAGTGAAGTAGTTCTACTCAAATGCTTCAACAAACTCTGGGCTTCTGACTACTAAGGTGAAAGGATCTAGTCTGAAGATAAGAGCATCAGACATCAATCAATGTCTAGGGTTTCCCAATCAAGGTCTGATAAACCTGGATTAAGTCGACATTGAAGAAGACAAGAGGCTAATGCAGTACCAAAGAAACCCTAGTCAGAAGGATATGAAGAAGAAGGAATTTCCTAAGGAATTTGAGTTCCTTGCTGAGATAGTGAGAAAATGTATACTGTGCAAAGACACTACATACGACACTATACTCGACCAGCAGTTGAAGATCATGTCTGCCATAGTTTTGAAGAAGCAAATCAACTTTGGAGCTATTCTGTTCGATCAAATCTCCAAATGGATAGAAAAAGCTGAGTTGAAGAAATCCACAGACAAACCACTTACAAAAGTATTTCATGGAAGACTGCTAAGCATAGTGATGAAGAAGAAGCTAGGAAGAAAGTTCAAGGATAATGAGGGAGAACCTCTTAATGTGCACAAAATAATGTCTCCACAACTGTTTGTGAATTGGAAGAAAAACCCAAAGGTAAACAGGAGGCTAACACAAACTGGAAGCAACAGAAAAGTCTCTGCAAAGAAGAGAAAAGCAAAGGAGGTGGAAAGCTCTAAGTCTGATGACTCTACATCAGTTGCTGCCACACCAGCAAAGAAGAAGGCTAAGAATGTGAAAAATGTAGAGGCTTCGTCAAGACATGCCTCCACTAACAATAAGAAACAAGGAGCAGGAGAGAAACCAGCATCAGCTACTGAAAACCCAAAAAGAAGGAGTAACAGACCACTCCAAGAACTACCCAAGATGAAAGAAAAAGGGATGAAGAAATCAGTTCCAGTTCCCCAAGGAAGCACATCTAACAAAGAAGAGGACGTAGAGTCGAAAGAAGAAAAGGAAACTGATGATCTCAAGACTGAATCCCCGGAGATCAGATCCAGCAATGAAGGTGGAGCTGGATCAATGAAAGAAGATGTAAACTCTGCTGATGAAGAGGAATATTTAAGTCCTATGGCCAATTCTCAGGGTACTCACTTTGAAGTTGAAGAGAAGCTACAAAATGACTCATCTGAATCTCCAAATGAAAATGTTCAAATAAGCTCTCATTATGGATCAAAAGATGATGAGATCGAAAAAGAAATACCTTCCCCTGCCAATGCTAAAACTCAAGGAAATTTGTTTGATGATTCAAAGACCTCAAAATTTGAAGAGGAAGAAGAGTATGATTCTCCTATAGTTGAACCCCCAAGAAGAAGAAAGAGCTACAGACTATTAGCTAAATTTGCCTCTAAAAAAAAATTGATCACTCTACTGCAGCATCGAATTAAGTGATGATGAATCTCAATCACAGGAAGAAAGTGTTGAAGATGCTGGGATTAGCATTAAAGAAGATGAATCCAAGGAAGATTTTTCTGAAGAAGGTTCTGGAAATGAAATTCAGCAAGAAGAATTCACTGATAAATCTGAGGAAAAGAATCAATAAGATTCAGGCTCAAAAAGAGAGGAAATGTAGATAATTCTGATTCCACACATCAGAAATTAGAGGAACCAGAAGACCATCCTGTCATCTCTCCAGCTAGGAGCAACATAAGAATAGAAGTGGAAGCCTTGAATGAACCATCAGAAGTACTTACAGAAATTCCTAGACTAGATCTGGTGGCTCAGAACTTTCCAAAGTTGAAAAGTCATGCAACAATGATGATCAAAGACAAGTCCCACTACAAAGTCTACAGACATGTTGGCAACCATTATATTCCTTATGATCGTAGAGTGGATTCTGAAGGAAGAAGAATCATGAACAAGGAAATAATCATGGAGTCTGTTCACTCTACTATTGATGGTGTTCAAGTCCAAAATGAGAAGCCTCCATCAGCGCAAGCACAATTGCCCAATATTTCTTCATTCACAAATAACGATTGGTACTCAACCATTTTACAGATTATCAAACACTTTCAAAAATTTGTCAAAGGATGAAAATCGTAAAGTCCAATTTGAGGATCAACAAGAGACTGCCCAACCAGATAACCAAACTCCTATGGGGCAGGAGCTGATGAGAAATTCTGATAATCTGATTGCAAAGATGTCTCAAATCATAGAAGAGTCTCAGAGGCTGACAACAACAACAGATAATTCAGTTCAAAATAGACTTCAAGCTACTATGGCTGATATATCTCTCAAAATCAAAGAAAGATATCACATCTATTTGAAGGCCATACATGATCAGAAAGCTGAAGCTATACGAGCACAAGAGGCAAATGAAGAGAAACTCAAAGTCCTTTCTGACAAGATTGACAACATGAATCAGTCCTTCTCCATGCAACTTGAGTTAAGCCAACAAGAACTCAAGATTGAAGTTGGTAACTCCTCATATCTGATGGAGCAGCTTATGACCAACATAGAACAGCTCTCCCAAGTGATTAATAACAAAAAGGGGGAGAAAAAGAGGCATAGAAAAAGGCAAAGTAAGAGGCACTCTAGAAAGGGTAAGAAGAGCAGAGGGAAAGAAAAGAAGAAGATAATAGAAGAAGAAGATGGATCATCATCTGAGGGGAAGCCAAAGGATGATGAGCCTGTGTTTGCAAAGGCTGAGGGGGAGTCAAAAGAAGAAGAAGAGGAGCATACATATGAGGGGGAGCAGACAAAAGAAATATAGTCAATATCCCAGGGTGAGCAGATATAAGAAGATCAAACAGAGGAATAGCACATCAACAGACATCCTGGAAGCATACATGGAGCCGAAGAGGTACATCTCTAACTAGTTAGGGGAGCAGACAAAAGAAATATAGTCAATGTCCCAAGGTGAGAAGATGCAAGAAGATCAAATAGATGAATAACACACCAACATACATCCTGGAAGCATACATAGAGCCGAAGAGGTACATCTCTAACTAGTTAGGTATGTTCTGGATCCAGGATGTAAAATGTCAGTGTATTAAATTTCACATCATTATAAATGAAATTCATGATTATCTGGTTTAGAAATACAACAGCTCACTATATATAAGATTCGTTCATAACATGCATATGCACTTATTATTTTTGTCATAATCAAATGGGGGGAGATTGTCAGGAATAAACATGTGAATGATATTCCTATTTATATATATGATTTGATTATGATATACATATGAATGAATATGCAAGTATGCTTGCATTAAGAAAAGTTGTAAAGTCCTCTGATAGATTATAGAAATATATGTACAAGGACTTAGAATGAAATGATCAAATATGTTAGGTTGATCCTACATAAGCAGAACAGCTTTGTAAAGTCCTTAAAAAGAAATGATGAGAAAGGACTATAAATATAGAAAGATCAAACATGTTAGGTTGATCTTATGATGTAATAGATAGGCTTGTCTGATCGTCGAGCACTGCACCAGAAATCATAGTCTGTCAGGAGAGTCAAGGATAACTCAAGAACTATCACGGCAGAATCGTAGTCTGTAAGATAGTAGATCTTGGAGTTCGTAGACTTCCAGGAGAGACGAGGAAGGATCGTAGTGTGTCAAGTAAAGCTTCCTTGGAGCCGTGGTCTACTGAGGAAGTCATGCTCAGAATCGTGAGAGATGACCGCCACAAGTCGACCGAAGAGCATCCTTAGAAGCCAAGTCAAGGATCATAGACTACACTCAAAGTCGTAGAGTCTACTGATCGTATCAAAGGCAGAGATCGTAGTCGAGCAAGATCAGATGAAGACAACAAAGCTCAACGACTGCAATCGTAGTGTCAAGATTTGAACTCGAAGTCATAGTGTCTGCATAGCCAAAGCTAAATCGTAGAGTGCAGAACTTTAACTTCAACAGATATGCTCACAAAGCCAAGATAGAATAGTAGAGCAAACACGATTCTCAACAAATGAGCACTCCTAGAATATCCAAAGGAATGAAGCCTCTGGTTGGTAATGCAAAGATACATCTCACCTGAAGAAAGCCAGAGAGCACTCAACCAATGGCATGCAAGCTAATAGAAGTTCTAAGCATCAACTCAATCAGCATTCAGATTGAGTTGAGAAGCCATTCAAGATGAAGTCTTCCACAAGATGGTTATAAGAAGACTTGAGTAGTTGACTAAGGAAATTCATCATATGCAGTAGCTGTCATGTGGAAAGATGACAACGATCTTGGAAGTAACCAGGATCGTAGTGTTTGCCAAACAAAGAAGAAACTGGTGGAGTATACACAAAGATACTGGTCAGCCTCTGAATAACAAGGCTAAAGTGATTAAGCATTGGGTTAGTCCATTGATGATAAGTGAACAGGAGATCACAAGGAAAAAGCGAGCTAGACACGCCACAAATCTGAAGTATCTTGTTATTCAGAAGGGGCCAGAGTGAGAAGTCAAGCCATCAGTATCTAAGAGCAGTCGAGGTAAACAGAAGTGATGAAGCACTGCATGAAAGAAGGAAGAGCTGTTCTTCACTAAAGATCAAGTAAACACTCTTCAAGATCGTAGTGCTGACTCTACATGTCAACTAGCATCAGTCAATAAGACACTACGATCAGGTCCAAGAAGAAGTGCATCAGAATCGTTGAGTTCGAATAATTGAGGATTAAAGCATTAGCAACGGTTAAATCTGAAGAATGGTATTCAGACAAAAGCTTATTGAGAGCATCGATGCAAGGACAACCTCTGATCGAGAAATCAGAAGGGTGAAAAAAAGTTGTCAACCTGCCCGAGATATCAAAGTAACATATCTGACAGGGTAGGTGAAACAGTAGACTGTAATGTCAAAAAGTTAGAAAAAGATGCCATGTCACATCTGCAGTCTGCACCAAATAACTCGAGATCTGCGAGACCATTTGAATAGCTTTCAACAACTACTTTCCAACGGAAAGATTGGGAAACAGTATAAATCAACAGAGCTTCAAAGATCAAGAGTTGCTGATGATTGCCATGTTGCAGAATCGTTAAGTTGTTGAATGTTATTGTTGACTCTACGAGTTCCACCAAAAGATCAACAAAACAAGCCCCAATGATAGTGAGACTACCAAGCTGGAAGTGAAGCAGCCTTGAAGAAGGACTTAAACGGATTAGAGCTTCACTCAACAAAGATGGGAATGCCATTGAAGATGGTAGCCAAGCTGAGAGCCGAGAAGGCCAAAAAGATAGCTTTTAGAAAAGTGGCAGAGTACAAAGAAGATCAAGAGAGCCACTCTACGAATCACAATGAACCTAAAGCTGAAACTGAACAAGTGCAGAACCATGTCTGTAAAACATTCAAGAAGGGTTTAGGGATTGCTAAGTGTCAGAAGAAGTCTACCAAAAGCTCAGGGACTTAGCAAATCTAGATGGTGATGGTGCACAGCTTTCATGCATCACATAGCATATAATAACATGCTCAACATATAACATACACGCTACAGTTCATATAACAGGTATAAAGATTGAGTCCTTACTCAATCAACATGCTTTAATCAAACAACATAGTCATAAATAAACTTTAACATTTCATACTTTCAACATATATATAACACATCATGCTCTTTGCAATAAAGATTTAAAACAGTTAATCATCAAGTTCACATAGCAAAAAGAACCTGAAAAGACTTGCCTTGATCGTTGTTTACAAATAACAGTTTAACGACTACATTATCTCGTACTTCACGTGCCCTACACAATTATATAATCATTCACATTAACTATTAGCCACATAGAAATGCGTAGTAGTTGTAATGTAAACTTTACTCTACATCTCATAACCCTTCCTATTATCAGTACACAATGTTCAATTTTATTGTGTTAACTTTCGACTTATAGCTCACTATGTTTCATATTCGAAATTCATTCTAGTGTTTAAATCTTGCTAGGACTACTTATTGGTTTTATATTAAATCCATTCCATATCTTATAATATTCATTTCAATTGAATTAAAACATTTTTTAAGTTCATTAACACTTGGCACGGCGTTTCGACGTTCATTAAATCATACCTTGGATTCGTCTCTCTTGTGTGTGCTTAGTATGCTATACAACTTATCTAATACATCATTTATTAATGTTAAGAATCATTATATTTACTAATATTCAAGTTTTATAACTTAGGACAACATCTTTTATCGTCAGGAGCACTACATTTGCATATGTGCATTCCCGACGCCCTCCGATTGCCTCCTAATATATATCAGTCCCACAAATGACCATTTTGACCCCTATTCCCGACCTAAAATTGAAAAACTTAAATAACGAAAGTTGTAGGTCTATTCGTCATCATTCCAGATCATCTTGAATCACCTCAATCGGAGTTCGTATGAAAACGTTATGGCCATTTTACTACAGGAGGTCAAAACCGTCCAGAACCTGGATCATCGTTTGATTGCCGCAACGCGAGAACTAAGTCATACACAGGTAAGGTATTGTGCAATGCGAAATTAGTGATGTGACGTTGATTTTGGGCTCATGCAGAAGTTACGAGAACGCAACTCTAAGTTTTGGTGCTAGTAGCGAAATTCAGAGTGGTGCGAATTTGAGCCGGGAGCGAAAGTCAATGCTGAGGCTCCGAATTACAGAACAACAAAGCATACATATACTAATTTAGTACAACTTAAACCACAATTTTAGAAAATTAAATACTGGGATAGCATATTTAAAAACCAAAACTCCATTTTTGATATTTCTGACATAGTGAACACTGTAATACCAATTTAATTCCTTTCAACTACGTTCTCTATAATTCTTAAAAAACTAATTAACATAGCCACAGTTCAATTTCACATATTAGCTCAAAATCCAATACTAATTTTGTTATCCTACAAAACATGTTCATGCATATATTAACTGAAAAAACAAATTCTTTTCTTGCAGACTTAATTTAGCATACAATCTTATATATATATGATAAGCATAAAATCACACACACACACACAGATATATATATATATATATATATATGTATATATATATATATATATGTGTGTGTGTGTGTGTGTGCGCGCGCTAGTATAACAATTACGATTACAAATACACATAATTTTCTAACCAATTATAAAAACATGGTTTACCGAAAATTTTGTAAAAGCTTTATACACATTGAAATTCTAGAACATAAAGACTTAGAAATTACGGCGTAAATCATATATGTTAAGCTTATGTAACATACTTTTTGTTGCTTAAGAATACAACGTGCTTGCTTGAACTTCACAAAACCTTTCTCCTCTCAATTCTCTCTGGTCTCTCTCAATACTCTCTAATAACTTCTTCTCTTTTCTCTTCTTAGGCTTATGCCAAATAACCCAAATACTCTTTACGTAAAAATCAAAACCAACGCATGATTTACAAACGTCTAAAAACCCGATGCTACTAATGACCTTATTAAATCAGCAGTTACCAAAAATTATTATATATTATTTATATTTTGTTTATTTAATTTATAATACTAAAATTCAAAATTTAAAAAAAATCCAAGGCTCTGTTTGGCAAAACTCTTTAAAAACTAAAGACTTAATATATTTAAGCCTTGTTTGGCAAAGCTAAATTAAACTCCTTTAATTTATTTTAATAACTCCTTTATAATTTAGTTATTTAACACTTTATTTAATTAAGTTTCCATACTTAATTTAATTAATTTTAATAACAATTTATTGAATAAATCATTTAATCATTATAAACTCTCTATCTTAATTATTAAATTAAATTAGAATATTATCTCATAACAATTAATTTCCTTAACCCATTAATTATTTATTAAATAAATTATTAATCAAATCAAATTAAACAAATATTTATTCAATAATAAACAAATATTTATTCAATAATAAACACATCGATTAAATATTTATATAATTTAATAAATATTTATAATTACAATTAAAATTCTGGATTGTTACATTAATCACATCGTAATAAGAATTTCAATTATGAAATTTTTGTTTTAATAACTTATGAAAATTTGGGTTGTCACAAGCCCAATATTCATACAATTTAATTCTCGACTTCGGTCGTTAATAATACATTCAATCTCTAATTTTACATCATTAAACGATAATACAACCATTGAAATTTGCAGAATAATTAAAATTTTCTATTACAATTAAAAGTTTCTATTACAAACTATTCTCGTTCCCAGAACTTTCAACATTTACATCTAAATATCTTAGAATCATTTTAATACTACAAAAGATTACATCGCAAAACGATATTACAATTCAACATTTATACATTGTTCGGAACCTTAAACATGGTTCAAATAATGATAACTCAGCAAAAGTATTCAAGTATCACATCTGATTCATATCTTTCAAGTAGGACATACTTTACCTTAAATCTTTAACCTGCTAAAGTGGTTATTTGCAAGGTTGAGCTCGACAGCCCAGCAAAATCTAACAGTTTTCATGCATCACATAACACATAATAATATGCTCAACATGTAACATACATGCTACAGTTCATATAACAGGTATAAGGATTGAGTCCTTACTCAATTAGCATGCTTTAATCAATCAACATAGTCATAAATTGACTTTAACATTTCATACTTTCAACATATATATAACACATCATGCTCTTTGCAATAAAGATTTAAAACAGTTAATCATCAAGTTCACATAGCAAATAGGAACTGAAAGACTTGCCTTGATCGTTGTTTACCAATAACAGTTTAACAACTTACAGCTATCTGCACTTCACGTGCCCTACACAATTATATAATCATTCACATTAACTATTAGCCACATAGAAATGTGTTGTAGTTGTAATGTAAATTTTACTCTACATCTCATAACCCTTCCTATTATCAGTACACAATGTTCAATTTTATTGTGTTAACTTTCGACTTATAGCTCACTATGTTTCATATTCGAAGTTCATTCAAGTGTTTAAGTCTTGCTAGGACTACTTATTGGTTTTATATTAAATCCATTCCATATCTTATAATATTCATTTCAATTGAATTGAAATATTTTTTAAGTTCATTAACACTTGGCACGGCGTTTCGACGTTCATTCGTCACACGCCCGATTCGTCTCTCTTGTGTGTGCTTAGTATGCTATAAAACTTATCTAATACATCATTTATTAATGTTAAGAATCATTATAGTTACTAATATTCATGTTCTATAACTTAGGACAATATCTTTTATCGTCAGGAGCACTACATTTGCATATGTGCATTCTCAACGCCCTCCGATTACCTCCTAATACATATCTGTCCCACAAATGACCATTTTGACCCCTGTTCCCGACCTCAAATTGAAAAACTTAAAGAACGAAAGTTTTAGGTCTATTCGTCCTCGTTTTGGATCATCTTGAATCACCTTAATCGGAGTTCGTATGAAAACTTTATGGCCGTTTTACTACAGGAGGTCAAAACTATCAAACCAGACTATCGTTCGGGGCCATGGCCATGAGAACTAAGTCATCTGATGGTCTTTCAGTAGGTAAAATTAGTATTTGTGGATTGATTTTTCATTATAAGCGCAAAATTCATTGAAATGAGGCAAGCAAAATTCAAAGTTGGGGCACAAAATTTGGCGCTGAGGCTTCGAATTATAGAACACCAAAGCATACATATACTAATTTAGCACAACTTAAACCACAATTTTAGAAAATTAAATACTGGAATAGCATATTTAAAAACCAAAACTCCATTTTTGATATTTCTGACACAGTGAACACTATAATACCAATTTGATTCCTTTCAACTACGTTCTCTGTAATTATTAACAAACTAATTAACATAGCCATAGTTCAATTTCACATATTAGCTCAAAATCCAATATTAATTTTGTTATCCTACAAAACATGTTCATGCATATATTAACTGAAAAAACAAATTCTTTTCTTGTAGACTTAATTTAGCATACAATCTTATATATATGATAAGCATAACAATTACAATTACAAATACACATAATTTCCTAACCAATTATAAAAACACAGTTTAAAGAAAATTTTGTAAAAGCTTTATACACAGTGAAATTCCAAAACACAAAGACATAGAAATTACGGCGTAAATCATATATGTTAAGCTTATGTAACATACCTTTTGTTGCTTAAGAATACAATGTGCTTGCTTGAACTTCACAAAACCTTTCTCCTCTCAATTCTCTCTGGTCTCTCTCAATTCTCTCTAATAACTTCTTCTCTTTTCTCTTCTTAGGCTTATGCCAAATAACCCAAATACTCTTTACGTAAAAATCAAAACCAACGCATGATTTACAAACGTCTAAAAAATCGATGCTACTAATGACCTTATTAAATCAGCGGTTACCAAAAATTATTATATATTATTTATATTTTGTTTATTTAATTTATATTATTAAAATTCAAAATTTAAAAGAAATCCAAAAGCCATAAGGCTCTGTTTGGCAAAACTCTTTAAAAACTAAAGACTTAATATATTTAAGCCTTGTTTAGCAAAACTAAATTAAACTCCTCTAATTTATTTTAATAACTCCTTTTATAATATAGTTATTTATCACACTTTATTTAATTAAGTTTTCATACTTAATTTAATTAATTCTAATAGCAATTTATTGAATAAATCATTTAATCATTATAAACTCTCTAACTTAATTATTAAATTAAATTAGAATATTATCTCATAACAATTAATTTCCTTAACCCATTAATTATTTATTAAATAAATAATTAACCAAATCAAATCAAACCAAATTAAACAAATATTTATTCAATAATAAACACATCGATTAAATATTTATATAATTCAATAAATATTTATAATTACAATTAAAATTCTGGATTGTTACATTGATCACATCGTAATAAGAATTTCAATTATTAAATTCTTATTTTAATAACTTATGAAAATTCGGGTTGTCACATCCTTCCCTCCTTATAAGGATTCCGTCCTCGGAATCAAAGAAACCTCCTTTACTCGGTTTTCACCATGTCTCTTTTCAAAAATTTATCGTTGAATATCTTCAACACATTACCTTAATATAGATTTTATATTTCCTACTACATTCATTACTTCAACAAATTCAAAATTTTATTTCATAACTTTCACTTGAACTCAATTATATTTTGAGTATTATATACTCTTTAACCCATTCATTTCCTTTGCTAAGGATCGTTATCATAAACACTTGGAATATTACAAAAACGTTGTGGTTTAAGTGTTGTCTATTTACTACTTTGTACTAGTGTATGTTATATTAGTTCAATTTTTATGAAATGTATGTTGAGCATGTTATTATGTGCTATGTGATGCATGAAAACTGTTAGATTTTACTGGGCTGTCGAGCTCAACCTTGCAAATAATCACTTTTGCAGGTTAAGGATTCAAGGTAACGCTATGTGCTACTTGAAAGGCATGAATCATATGTAATACATGAAGGTCTCTCTTCATTGCAGGTATTGGAGGTTTAATGGATAGGAAAATGATCGTCGTCGCCATCGCCACCATCACCTCACGCTTAGCTGATTACAGAGAAGTCCTCTTATACTTATTGTTATATTCTTACAATGAGGGCATTTTAATTGCTATGTTTGTGGGAGTTTAGTTTAATTCTTTATTGCATGTTTAGTTTCATGTTTATGTTTTGTTATTTGTATATTTTGCATTATGTTGTTGTGTTTAGTTTAGGTTCATTGTGTTTGCATTCATATAGTACAATTGTATAAGTAGTTGCATAGTAGTGTAGTTTGAATAGAATTATATTTAATTTCTTATTTTTATTTTAAAAAAAATTCAAAAATAGAAGTTAGTTACTATGTTAATCTTCCATGTTTCCAGCTATTAAGATAGTTACAGTCTATTTTTGCCAATAATGAGACTGGAATTGAGCAGACAAGTATAGTACTTACTATTAAAGCTTTGATGTGATTTCTTATTATGAATCGAATCTTTTTCTGTTTGAAACTGGTATAATACGGATAGCACAATGAAAATAACTATGTGGATTGATTAAGTTTAAATTGATACATAATGGACTTCTTAAGAATAATACTAGTTTGAATGAATGAAAGACATGAATAGGCGAAGATGGCTAAATTTAGACAAAAACTTAAGTTTGGGGGAAATATTTGGGATATTTAAGCTTCATAAAAAAAAGAGAAAAAAAATGAAAAAGTACCGTGACTAGTCTTGTTTTGGGGCCTTTATTACTTGAGCAAGTACGCCCGAGGGAGTGTCTTTATACTTAGAGCCCTAAGGTCTTTATGGTCTGGGAGTCATTGGTCGAAAGCTCGCTAAGGGGTAGCGCTGTTAGCCTAATGGAATGAGACATTGCACAGTCATGGTTAAAAAAAAAGAAAAAAAACAATAAGACAGGAAAAGAGCAAAAACCCCCCGTAATGAAAAGTAAAGCATAAGTATCCCGGATTTGACTCTTGAACTTGGTGGATGTTTGAATTAAGTTGGATTTAGCTTGTTCATGAATTTTGTAAGTTTACATTGTATGATGCCTTTAAAGAGATTTATTATGTGTTGTATTTAGCATTATATCAGTTAACATGGATGTTGAGCATACACACACCATATTAGTAATAACAGTTTAAGATTTGTTGATTGGTTTTGATATGAAGTATTGTCATGTTTATTTGATTTCGTTGAGGTCAATTGAATAGACTTGTCTCTGTCATTACTACTGGATTTGTAGGCATATAAATTAGTTACATTTCATTGCATTGCATTACATTTTTGTTTTGTTTTGTGCTCGAGGACTAGCATGGGTTTAAGTTTGCGGGTATTGATAAATAGGTTTTATACCTACTTATCTGGTATTTATTACTTGAATTATTTACTTAATCTCATGTTTCTCAGTTACTTTTCATGCATTTTGTGTTCATTTTAAAGATTTTATGGTTGGGAGCTATGTGACGACTATTGGTATGAAAACGCAAGGAAAAGCAATCCGGAGATCGTTTGGGCTTTCATTTTAATTTCATGTTCTTGGCTTGGAACTTGGATTATGTTGTAGAGCTTCTTCTTAGCTTTTCGGAATATCTTGAATCATTCCAATCGGAGTTCGGATGCAAGAGTTATGGCATTTGTACCAACGGCCGTTGAACTTCACTGTTTTGGATGGCCATTTGAATAGCAGTCACTTCCAACCTAATTGCAACCTTCATCCGTCCGTTATTTCTCAATTCTCAAAGAATGAAAGTTGTAGAGCTCGTTGAGAGCTTCGATTTGATAGGTGGCAGGACTTGTAACTCCTCTTGGATCATAAGTTATGGCCATTTTACCAGAGGACACTACAGCAAAAATAGAACAATAGCCAGCCGGGGCTGGACCCTCAAAGCATAAAACCCTAGTCGGGGTTGGGGTACGCGCAGAAAAATTAGTTTTTGGCAAAATTTGAGTCCAAGAAGGATTGGTTTGAGCCGTTTGATTCAAGGACTTCTAGGAGGACTTAAAAATATTTAAAGAGGCATATAAAAGGAGGAGAATCATAAGGATTAAAAGAAAGGTGGAGAGGATTCCATTAGATTAGAGTAGAGTAGATTAGGCCAAAACCTTAGTTCTTATTAGTTTGGGAGATTGATGAAACTTGGAGACCATTGAAGATCAAGAGCAGGAGCTTGAGGAAGATGTGGATTTGCTGACAACAAATTTATTCTTCACTCTACTCTTATTCTTATCTTTGAATGATTATTCCATTATGGATTCTTAGTTTTAATTCAATGAACTAATTCTTTGTTTGAGATTACAATGGATCTGATTGTATAGTTTATTTTAATATGCTTCGCTATCAATTATTATGTTCTATTGTGAGGATTGTCTATTGTGATTTGGACTTAATTGCTTAATTACCTAGCTAACAATTACCGTGATAATCTATATGAACTCTGAGAGATGAAGTATAGATTTAAATCTGATCATGATAGCATGTGTTTGTGATTTCTGCATAAATGGAATTCATGATTCATGTTTAGGATAGAGATATGCCTTTACACCATATGTAATCTTATAGAGAACTTGTGCTTTAAATCCTCTAATTGTAATTCACATAGAGATATAGTGAATTAGTTAATTAGGGTGTTTGGCTTAATTCTATCATCTGTGGATTTAAGTTGATTTGAGTATGATGCATTGAGAGATGGTCATATTTACTTATGTGTTCTTGATTAACAATTTAGAATAGTGAAAATAATTGATGAGAAGTGTATTAACTTAAATGAAGTAATAAGTGAAGTTGTGATCTTAAATCTCCATAATATGATAATTAATTAGTGGTAATTAGAATTAGTTTAATTAAGTAATTTAATTTATAACATTAAATTGATTGTTTAAATAAAATTAGTTTGGTTAAGAGTTAATATTTGGTAATTTATATTAATAATTCCTCGTGGGAACGATACTCTACTTTCACTTTATTACTTATTGACCATGTATACATGCGTGTTGCGCGTAATTAGATTTTACCCAATAAACTATAGTAAGAGTTTCTTATTCTTCAATCTCTTTCTTTAATCTTATTTTTGATTCAATGTATTTGGTTGATGCTAGGTGTCAAATATGGCTGATTTACTTGGATTTTAAGCACATGGTGAATCCCTCTTGATGACTCACCAAAGATTCGATCTTAATCTTTTGTTAAAAGATAAGATAAAGGGTATTTCGGTCATTTCGCACATATTAAGGGTAATTTGGTAATTTCACATATAAATGTAAGGGTAGTTTAGTCATTTCACATGTTTCTCATAAATCTGAACCCTTAGGGTTTTCTAATTAGGATTTAGGGTTCCAGTTAGGATTTAGGGTTTCTAAATCTGGAACTAGGGTTTTTAAACTAACATTAGGGTTTCCTAACTGATCATTAGAGTTTCTAAATTTAACATTCGGGTTTCAATGTTATATAACATTGAAACCCTAATGTTATATAACATTTCAAGTGAGGGTTGAGTTCACTTCTATCAATGCACGAGTTCTTGATCCTCCAAAGGTAAATCATCTTTACTCCAACTTTTGTGTTTGAACACAACATTTTACCTTCCAAATTATTCTTCCTCCATTTTCGAATTTGGTTGACCCAACTTATGTATCGTTGCTATAGGTCAATTTTCTAGTAGTGTGCAGTTATAGATTTGGATATTCTGAATTTAAAGGTTATGATCTATTTTTCCAGTAACAAAGTAGTTTATGTTGGACAACTAACCATATTAAATAAAGTAGGGATTTATTTCTTCACTAAATACTATATTACAATTAACTTACGGATGCAGAGTCATTTCAATTTTTGTTTAGGTTTATTTTTTATTCTATTTATTTTCTACAAACATAAGAATAGTATGTGGTAGTGAATTATTTTTTAGAATATATCTATTTTCCTCATCTTTTAGGTTTATATGCATTCAAATAATTTTTCTGTCCATGGTTACACTTCAAATATATGTGTAGCCTTCGAAATAAGAAAGTTGAACTTTTTGATATGCAAGGAGCAGGTGCTACTGAACCTACAACTGAAGACAATGTACAAGTTCAAGTGGCTTCAAGTAATCAGATGTCTTCTACATATATCTGAACTATCGTATTGTAATAATGAACATAAAAGTTATTAGTTTAGTAGTTTGGTAGAATAATGATCATCATATTTTAAGGATGAATTATCTAACAAATTGTAATGTTGTAATGTGAATGATTTTAAATGATGTATATATTATTTTTTATGTTTTATTTTATATTGTTGCTATAAACAAAAGAAAAGGCAACATTTATATTGATGCAAATCATAACAACTTTTGTTGCATAGAAAAAGCGAAAGATAACGTATATTGTCGTTGCTAATTGACAACTTTAGTTGCTCTCGAAAAACAATCAGTTTCAAATAGTATCGTTGCTAATTAATCATAATTATCCATAACAAAATAAATGGCAACGGAAAAATTTGTTGCAAATTAAGATATAACCGGTTTATTTTGTACATTTAGCAACAAACATCATTACCAAAAAGTACATAATTAGCATCAAAAATCAATTAAGGCAACAATTTCTATATTGTTCAGTAATGACAAACTTCGTTGGCAAATGTGTATCAAATGCAACAAATTTTATCTTCATTGGCAAATGAAAAGATTCTTTTTGTTGCCAAATAGGCGTATTTTGTAACGAAAATTATTTTTTAGTAACAATTTCTTAATAAATTTGCTACAAAATATTTCGTTGCTAAATGATTTATGATTTTACACGAAAACAAAATTTCGTTGCGAAATATATTACTTTTTGCAAAGAAAAAAAAAATTCGTTACTAGACAACCAACGACCGAAAAATCGTTGCAAATGACATTTGACAATGAAATTTCGCACATTTAGCAACAAAAATAGTTTGTTGCAAAATCACTAGTTTTTGTAGTGTATATCTTATTTGATCAATAGTTAATCCTTAATGATATAATAATAATAATAATAATAATAATAATAATAATAATTGTATTAATAATCAAACCCCTATTCAAATTAGGGTTTTGATCAGTTGTTCGTCTTTGCTTCCTTTACATTTCTTAGTCAATTTAAAATAAATAAACTGACTAACCTGCTAAGCCCATATCACACATGTTCAACATAATAATGATAACAACAATAATAATAAATAAATAATAAAAAAATTATTTATAAAATATAATAGTTTAAAATTCTCGGTCCTTACATGAACAACGGGACTCCCTCCCGTGGGGGGTACCAGTATGGGTGCTTCAATCAACATCTTCTGGATGATGTGAGAAGCCTTCTGATAGTCTTTATTCCACTTTTTGGAGGAGTTCTTTTTCAATAACTTGAAAATTGGTTCACATGTTGTCAGATGCGAGATGAATATTCTGATAAAGTTTATCCTCCCTAGGAAACCTCGAATTTCCTTCTTGGTTTTTAGTTCGGGCATCTCAATGAGGGCTTTTATCTTGGCTGGATCCAACTCGATGCCTTGATTACTTACAGGGAATCCCAGGACTTTTCTGGATTTTAAGTTATACTTGTGGTGGTGCTCAAACAGCTTTCGGATGGGTACAATGCTCATTTGCCTCTTTGGACTTTACGTTGATATCATCCACATATACTTCGATCTCTTTATGCATCATATCATGGAATAAGGTCATTATAACCCTCTGATATATAGCACCACTTTTGGTGAGGCCGAATGCCAATCTCCTATAGCAGAAAGTGCCTAGGGGTGATGAAGGCATTCTTTTCCTTGTATTCTTCAGCAACCATCATCTGGTGATAACCGGCAAAATAATAGGCAAAGGAGTACATCTCATATTGTGTCGTATTGTCTATCAATACATGGATGAATGGCACTGGGAAGTCATCTTTAAGGCTGGCCTTATTGAGATCTCGATAATCTACACAGACCCGTACCTGATGAGTGGGATTTATACCCGTGAATCGGATACATTATGGCTTAAATAGTTACCTGATATTCATAGATTTTATATAGTTTTTATATTATTTTAGTATTGTTTTTCTTAACCGATGTATTGCAGGGCTTAATAGGTCTTTTCCAGCTTGCAGGGGAAAAATGGTAATTTTTCATACACTCGTGTCGCGGCGCCAAAGCCTAGTCTTAAGCTTAAGCTTTCATGCAATACCACCCCCCTATTCTAGGTCGATGTCACCTCGGCTACAACAGAAGCGCCTCGGATCCTTCATGGACTCGTGTTGTAGCGCAACCTCTGGTGTTTTTGATGCTGATGTGGCGCTGCAACGCCACCCTTAGCCTTAGACTTAAGGCCGTAGCGTGACCTCTGGTGCCCAAGCAGAGAAGAGCTAATTTTCACCTATCTAAAAGGGAATCTTGATATATATATATATATATATATATATATATATATATATATATATATATATATATCAAAAGGAGCCTCTACGGACAAGGGAGTCAGATAGAATCAGATAGCTTAGTATAGATTAGGAAAATTAGATAATTTTCTCTTTGATTTTGTAATTTCTCTCTCTATCTCCTAGATAATGTCTGTAAATATAGATTAGGTAGTTTAGGGAGAAGTTTGGGATTCCTTGGAGCAACAAGAGTAGTGAGCAATCCGGATTGGGAAGCTTGAAAGGAGCGAAATGCTTGGAGACTGAAAAGCCTCGACAAAGTTTATTCTCATCCATTTATTTCCTCTGATCTTGTAATCCATAAATGTTGTCTTATTTGCTACATATGTTTTGTTCAAGAGCTATAAACTAAGTATTGGCTCTAAGGTTATAATGGAACCCTTTGTTGAATTAAATTGAATGTCTTATCTCTTTGGTTGGCACCATATAGTTTGGTTTAATATATTCATGCTTAATGATTCTCGCTAAAATATTAGTGATGATTTCGATAATCTATATGATATTGACAAAAGGATTGTAGATTTACACCTTAATATATGGGCATGTGATTATATGGGGTCGATTTGATTCGACTGCATAAGTTGTGTGTAGAATAGACATATATCTATTTGCCACGTGTGGCCTATTGAGAACTTAAGCTTTAAATCCTTGTTATGGTTAATTCACATAGACATATGTAGGATCATCACCTAGCTAGGATGTTCTTTTCTGTTCTATTACTTATCGGGTGGATCTAGAGAGGATATGTTTATACATACCTCGACAGAGGTGTATGAGCACTTGTGCGTTCTCGGTCAACAAACTTTCGTGACCACTAAGACCAAAGAGAGAAGGGTAGGAAGTTTGATGAAGCATAGGACACCAGGTGTTTGATAAAATACATGTGTGGGATGAAGTTGTGACCTTAGCTTGTAGTGCCTTCGATACCATTTGTTATCCATTTACTTGCTTTGATAATTAGTTATAACTAGACTAATCACACTTCTATTAGTCTGTTGTTCGAATAAGACTTTAGTGATACAAAGTCGGTATTTGGTAAACACATCGATAGTTCCTCGGTAGTGCGGCACTTTCCTTATCAACCGTATTACTTGTTGAAATTGCATATACTTGTGCGTGTTTAGTGATTGGTTTTCTGACCAACAAGTTTTTGGCGCCGTTGCCGGGGAACTATTATTCTACTTAATTTGAACCTATATATATATATATTTCTTTTATTTGTTTGATCTTCCTTTTTGTTTTTAAGTTTACAGATTATGGACAATCATTGTTATCAATAGCCGTTTGCGAGGATGACACAACCAAGATCGGAAGAAGGACTTGAGCGATTGGAAGATAAAATTTCAAATCTCTTGGCGTTTTCTGACAATCTTGAGTGTCAGTCCACTCAGTCTTCCTACTGTCAGGATTGAGCTAACATTGAACCGATTTACTATCACCCAAACTGTCATGGTTATCCAAACTCTTGGGACTATAGTCAAGGGCAGTATCATGATTTGAATTACTCCTATCTGAATCAAGTTGAATATCAGTCTTCGCCGCAGTATAAGGTGACATTTCAAACCAATGAGAGCTTCTCTGTAGACTCAACACAAGAAAAAGAGAAAAGGCTTAAAGAGCTCCTGACCAACTTTATAGAGAGAAATGAGGTTCGGATGGCGAACCAAGACGCCCTATTGAAGAACCTCGAAATTCATTTGGGACAACTCGTCAATGCCATCACAAATCCACCGCAAGGAGATCTACCAGTTATAATTGCTCTCAACGATGAAGAAGTAGAGCATTGCACGGTGGATACGCGAGGAGAAGGCGGTGAATCTCACACAATTGTTGAGGGAAATGTCAAGCTGTAAATTAACCACACGGTGGAGTTTGAAGTCGGAGAAGAGAGGATCAACAATGGTTGTACTGTCAAGGCCAATAAAAAGTTAGAAACCACGCTCACGATTGTGGAAACCCTAGAGGGCCCACTAGCGCACAAAGAACACTTTCAGATTGATGAAAAAGGTGAATTAGTGGATAATTCTAGTGGTGAAAGATTCTTCGTGCTGATGGGTGAAGACAAGGGGGATGGTCAATCATACATGTTTGCCAAAAATTTAAAGGAATTGATAAATTGGCGGCATGAAATGGTCATTTTCGCTTATGAGCCAGATTGAACGGTAATGGAATAGTCAAGTCGACGACTTTAAAACAAGCGCTTGGTGGGGAGGCAACCCCATCTCACTATCAATTTTCTCTATTTTTCTTTACTTATGTCTAGTTTACTGTGTGTTTTTTCCTTTTAGTTTGCTAACATAGCTGCCAATTTAATTATACTGCAATGTCGTATCTCATATGCATGTTTTTGTGGCTATAGAATGCAGGCAACATGTTTTCCTTTTTTGTTGCTATTTTATATATAGTAGTATAGTTAAGATAGTTATCATGTGGGTTATTATACATATATATTTATTAATATGATGGCTAATACATGGCTTGGTTTATGCAGGGTAAAACTCAGATTCAAGGTTGGTATGCATATTGCCAAAGAATGCATTTGAACTCACACAGGCGCAAAGACAGGTGCTCAATATCCCAATTCTACTCGCCACGCGGCGCCCGCCAAGCAACAAAGGGGATTTGGCACCGCAGCGCCACCATAAGGCCTAATCCACTGCACTCTCACGCTGCAGTGCCATCAACTAGCTTATTCCTTGCGCCATAGCGCCACAAGCGAGCCCAACCTTACATTAAACTTCATGGCTATGACAACAAGTAAAGAAAGATAAGAAAGATAGTCTTGCATGACGCCACACAAGTGAAATTTTATTTTAAAAAATAGTTTTAGGCCAGTAGTTTTAAGCCACTATGTCTCTTTTCTCTCTCAAACCGATCTCGGCAGCCTAAGCACAAAATGACACAAGCAACCCACAGTTGCCTCACGCCCAAAAAATCCCTAGCCTTCGATCAAGTCTATCCATAAGATAAATTTATCCTTCCCAAGAGACCCTAAGCCAGTCGCCAAGTAGCAAAAGGGGATCAAAATCAAACTTTGTTTTTTTTTCATTCAAGGTATCCTTAGATTTCAATCAGTCAGAAATGTAGTTTGATTGAATTGTTGGGATTGCACACTTCTTGTTTGTTTGGGTGATTTCCACTGATGAAAATCTAGGGAGAGCAGTTTCAAGAAAAGGTTGTCCAAGTGGTTTTTCAGAGCGAACGCAAGGTGTTTGATAATTTGCCTGAGAGAAAAGTTTGATTTTTTAAGACTTGCATTGGGGATTTGCTGCACATTGCTTTAAGGGTTGCTTCTACAGAGAGTGGCATTGCTTAGGGACTGTTTTTGTTTAAACCAACAAGTTTTCTGACATGGCTTCAAAAAAGAAACGATTGAGCGTTGGTGGTTCCTCCTCCGCAGCACCAATGGCTTGGGACAACACCAAATTTGTTAACGAAGAGGCATGGAAAAGGTACAAGTACTCCTTTGCCTAGTGAAACTTAATTCCTGAATGGGGTTTGAGGCCTGACAAAACAAAGGACGACGAGTTATTGGCCATGATTGCGGGACGCCAATGGGTGCACTTTACAAAACCTCCAGAGTCGGCCATCATATCTGTGGTCCAAGAGTTCTATGCAAATGCCAGTCCCAAAGGTCCTGTTGTTGTTCAACTCAGGGGGCAGTTAGGGGCATTTCGAAGCTAAGCCATTAATATGTTATTTGCGACACCCAGCTATAAGGGCAGGGACTATATGGAGCCAGGACTCCGCAACTATGACCTCATGGATATTATTAGGAGGCTCTGTAAGCCCGGGACAACATGGAAAACTAATGACATGACGGGTGAAAAGACCAGTTTACCTCATGCTGCACTCAGTCGCTATGGGAAGGCATGGTTCAGCTTTATATGTGCTGACATGATCTCGACTCGTCACCTGAGCGACGTGACTAAGGATAGAGCGATCCTATTATTTTTTATTGTCACAGGTTTGAACGTGGACATTGGAGTTCTCATCCATGAGTCGATCTTGAAGGCAATCAAGAGTACCACATCAGCAGGACTCCCACATCCATCCTTGATCACACAGCTGTGCAAAAGGGCGGGTATCCATTGGGGGCCAGAAGAGATAGCTTTGCCGCCTATGTCAGTCATCGACCATCAGATCATCTCACACTTCAATGTATGGGATGGGGAGGCTTCACATGTCAGAGGTAAAGGATATGGGCCACCTATTGAGCCACCTCCTACTGGTGGCCAGAAGCACTCATGACCACGGATGCAAGCCCGACCTGAGGACTCATCGGCAGAGATTATGGCATCCCTAACCCTATTTCATCATAAACAAGATGCCAATGCGATGCAATATTAGGCTGAGCTGGTTAACACTATGCAGAGCATTTACACTTATTATAGTGGCAAGAATGCTGAGTTCACACTATACCAGTCCCTAGAGCCTCATGTTTTCCCACCATACCCTCCATCATCACCGCCCGCCGAAGCTGATAAGGATGATCCTGCCAAATGATCAGACTTCAGGGAAGCCCTCTTGTATTAATTTATATACGTTTAGCAATGAGGGCATTGCTCATCTTAAGTTTGGGGGTGTTTATGGTTTATCTATTTTATTCTGTCTACTGCCATGATAGGTTGTCATATTTAGTATTTTGCTTATGTTTTTATCTAGTACTGTAGTGCAGTCATGGATGAACTGCGTTTTGGATTTCATTTTGGGTTTTATTAGCCTTTGGTATTATGTTTTGGTTTTATTTTGAATGGATGCCATGAACAGTTTTTGTTATTATGAATGGATGTTTTAATTAGTATCAGCATGTTTGTTGGTTTATATCCATCTTGTGACGCCCCCAAAATAGGTATACATCACCCATCTTGAGTCGCCAAATACATGGTACAGAATTCAAATACAAACTTAATTATACAACATGAGTTGTAAGTTTTAGTACAAATATTGTCTTCTAGACAGTATTCAAACTCAAAACATAACAAAACATAATCTGAGAGTTTTAACACGAATATTGTCATCTAGACAATATCCACACTCAAATTCAATCTTATTACATTTATTATCACACTATTTCATAGAATAGTGAGGACTACTAATGCTATCATCTGGACCATCACTCTGTTCCCCGACTAGTCCCTGCTACGTTCTCATTTCCTGAAGAGAACAATGAAAGAAAAAAGGGTGAGCTCAACTAACCCAGCAAGAAATATTATGACTAAGATAATGCAGAATAAATTATCGTTAGCCTTCAACAAGTGTTAAAGCGATACAATATAACAAACATCAAGTTTAACGCAAATGAACAAGCAATCCATTAGAAGAGTCAAGTAGAGAATAAAATCTACTATCTTCTATGATTTAAAAGGTTTTTCATCACTTTTATCGCTGGAACTCAGCTTAATAAATAATCCACATCATCAAATCATCCTTGCACTACAGGCCAAGGATATTCTTTAGTATCACGACCATGAATTATCCATGCACTACGGGCTAAAGATAATTATGTTTTCATCAACGGTCCTAATTATGCCATAAAACAATTCATCTATGCACCCTTGGCCGAAGAGAATACATAGCCATAATCATACCAAAAAAAATTGTCCATCAATGCACTGCGGTCCAATGAGGACTTTTTCCACATCATGTGTAACATTACAATCATGATTATACCGAAAAATCCCTGGTCATAATCATACCAAGTCCATCTATGCACTACAGGCCACAGATGACTTTCAACATAATATAAACATGAGGATGATGACAATGACATAATAATTCAATAAAACAAGTTCAAGAATTAATTTATCCAAGAACTAATAACGTCCAAATTGTTAACATGATACTTTTTTGTAGAGTAAAATTTAAGAATGCTTAGAAGAATATTTCCATGAAAAGATACTGGATGAAGCGCAAATATCAAGGATATTCCACTAATTTCATGGAGTATAAAAACCAAATCTTTAACCAACTGAGTATAATAAGGAATGGAATAACAAAAGAAATCACCAGGCATGCGATAGACCGCACAGACAGGTTATTCCTACGGAATAATAAATAATGGAACCAAGTCATGCATAAAGCACAGACAGGATATTCCAACAGAATAATAAATAACGGAACCAGGTCATCCATAAACACACAGACATGATATTCCAACAGAATAATAAATAATGGAACCAGGTCATGCGTAAAGCACAGACAGGATATTCGAACAAAATAATAAATAACGGAACCAGGTCATGCGTAAAGCACAGACAGGATGTTCCAACAGAATGATAAATAATGGAATAATAGAAGAATTTCACAATATATGCAGTACTTTGCATAGACAGGTTATTCCAACATAATAATAAAGAATGGAATAACAGAAGAATTTCACCAAGTATAGGGTAGTCCGCGTATACAGGTTATTCCAACAAAATAATAAACAATGGAATAACAGAAGTTCTCTTCATGAATACAAAAGAAATAATACCCCTTACTTTAGAAGAAACTGGATACTGGAGTAGTGAAGTAGCAGAGTACTTTTCTTCTTTCTTTCTATAGTTTCTCTCTCTAGAGTTTCAGTGAATTTGTAAGAAATAATGAAGGAATGAGCTTCTATTTAATGGAGAATGGACTAAATAGTAACTAATTCATGAACGGTCCAGATTGATTTACTTTTAAACGAACGGTCCATATTGATTTACTATGCAGAACACTATGCAGGCACTATGTAACACTATGCATAATAAAATATAATATAATCTAATTATTGTCTAATAAAACAAATAACTTTATAAAAGTATTCTGTTTTATATAAAAAGATTTTACTATGCAAAATACTATGCAGGCACTATGCAACACAATGTATAATAAAATATAATATATTCTAATTATTGTCTAATAAAACAAATAACTTTAAAAAAGTATTTTGTTTTTATATAAAAAGATTTTACTATGCAAAACATTATGCGTAATAGAATATAATATATTCTATTTATAGTCTAATAAAACAAATAACTTTATAAAAGTATTAGGTTTTATATAAAAAGATTTTATTATGTAAAATACTATGCATAACACTATGCATAATAGAATATAATATATTCTATTTATAGTCTAATAAAACAAAAAATTTATAAAAGTATTACATTTTATATAAAAAGCTTTTCTATTTTATTACATTAATAATACTAATAAAATAAAATTTATATATATATATATATATATAAACTTTCGTAACTTCATAAAAAGACACCTCAATATATTTAACAACATTTATCATCATTATTATAATTCACAATATTAATCGACCAGGTTGTTCCCAGGAAAGAGGGGGCTTTCCAATAAGGATTTCTCTCTATTGGCGCGTAATTAAGTGACCAAACCTCTCCTTGGCAGAACTTCGTCGTCTCAATTATTGATTTAATAATATATAAAATATCGACAATAATTGAATCAAATAACGTGAGATACTATGCAACAATTACTGCAACAATAATTGAACAAAACTAAGTGACTTCTCACGTAACCATCAATAATCAATACCGTGTGCTACTATACAACCACACATATTACTGTACTTTTACTACCGAGTAGTTCAACAGTTTTAACGGTAAAACTTTTCGTTATTATTTTCATAAAAAGTATTTTTGTCGTTTTCTCAATCCAAACAATAATTTCGTTTATGGGGTCCACTGATGATTGTCAAGTCGCATACGGATATTTCCGTCAAAAGAATATTCCCACCAATCGAATATTATACAACAACTTGCATACTTTTCAAAATTTATAAATATTACCCATAACTATAACATTATCTCAAATCCACACCATAATTTAAAAAAAAAAATCGAGAAAATTAAATCTTTATTCGTAAAATTTGGGATTTTACAATCTCCCCTCCTTATGAAATTTTGCCCTCAAAATTTACGTCACGATACACAGTATCTTAGAACAAATGAGGACACTTCTTCATATTCTAACTCTTGAGGTATAACCTTTGAGCGTAAAATATATTTCAAGATTTTAACAAGTACATCTTCATATGTTAAATCTTCTGCTATCTCGTCTGGTTCTAAATTAATAATGTGGTTCGGGTCATCCACATATTTACGTAACATCGATACGTTAAAAACGTTATGAACACGCGACATACTTGGTGGTAAAACGAGTCTATAGGCCACAGTTCCTACTCGATCGAGGATTTCAAATGGGCCAATTAAATTGAGGGTTGAGATTTCCTCTCTTCGTCGATTCTTGCTTCTAGAATAACGCCTTCTTGAACCTTCTTCTTTGTAGTCATCAGCCCCGGGTCTGTAGCTTTAGCAGCCTTAACATTATCGACTAAAGTCGGTTCTAATCACATATTCGTTATCTTCACGTAGGTTCGTATATTCGCACTCGTAAACGCATACGATCTTCTAGTCAACGCGCCAGCTACCACGTTCTCTTTTCCACGATGGTATTGAATGGTATTATCATAATCTTCAATAGCTCGAGCCAACGTCTTTGGCGCATTATACGTTCGTTTTAGTTGAAGAAATATTTGAGGGTTTTAGAAATGGGTTTTGTACTAGGGTCAATACAAAATTCGATTTCACGCTCTGAGGTAGGCCAAGAAGTCTTCAAGAATACGCCAGAAAATTTATAAATGATAGAAATATCATTCAAAACTGTGACTCTCATCCAAGACATGGATAACACATGTAATGAAGATTTCTCCTAACGGAGTTTCAACAGATAAGTCAAAGTCTAATTTCTCAGGAGTCAAATTTAAACGTTGAACGCAAGCAAGAGAGATAAAAGAATGGGTAGAACCGGTATCTAATAAGGTATAGACTTTGCAAGAATTTATAATTAACTAACCCGTGCTAACTCGTTCGAGTTACTCGCTTTTTGAGAAGTCACAAAAATTGCTCTTCCTGAAACCACTGACTTTATTTTGTCTGTATTCTCCTTTGGTTCCACCGTCCCAGCTGGACTTAACTTTGGTGCATGATAAAATCGAGCTAAATGACCTTCTCTTCTTGAAATTTTCACTTATATTATCTTGGCCATAATTACCACCGAAGTGGTTACCATTCTTGGCATGATAATTTCCCCCACGATGGTTATCATTGTTCCGATGGTCGTTGCCACTGGCATGATTATTATCGTGTTGTTGGTCGTTACCTTTTGCTTCAGCTGAATCAATGCTCTCATGTGCTTCATTGCTTATCTCAGCATTTTCAGGTGCCATTCTCAAACACTATCACAAAACAAGGGTTAATTAACATATCACATATTATCCCTATACTCTGACCGACCAATTAAATACCAAATAAACTTAGGTAGGTCATACTAGCGAAGGAATTCCCCGTCTTTCCCCTCCTAGTTCTTGTCTCACATCTAACCCATGGATCATATCCTTAAGCTTTGATACCAACTGTGACGCCCCCAAAATAGGTATACATCACCCATCTTGAGTCGCCAAATACATGGTACAGAATTCAAATACAAACTTAATTATACAACATGAGCTGTGAGTTTTAATACAAATATTGTCTTCTAGACAGTATTCAAACTCAAAATACAACAAAACATAATCTGAGAGTTTTAACACGAATATTGTCATCTAAACAATATCCACACTCAAATACAATCGTATTTCATTTATTATCACACTATTTCATAGAATAGTGAGGACTACTAATGCTATCATCTGGACCGTCACTCCGTTCCCCGACTAGTCCCTGCTACGTTCTCATTTCCTGAAGAGAACAATGAAAGCAAACAGGGTGTGCTCAACTAGCCCAGTAAAAAATATTATAACTAAGATAATGCAGAATAAATTATCGTTAGCCTTCAACAGTGTTAAACTTATACAATATAACAAACATCAAGTTTAACGGCAGCGGAACAAGCAATCCATTAGAAGAGTCAAGTAGAGAATAAAATCTACTATCTTCTATGATTTAAAAGGTTTTTCATCACTTTTATCATTTGGAACTCGACAATAAATAATCCACATCATCAAATCATCCCTGCACTACAGGCCAAGGATATTCTTTAGTATCACGACCACAAATTATCCATGCACTACGGGCTAAAGATAATCATGTTTTCATCAACGGTCCTGCTTATGCCATAAAATAATTCATCTTTGCACCCTTGGCCGAAGAGAATCCATAGCCATAATCATACCAAAATTTTTTTTCCATCAATGCACTATGGGCCAATGAGGACTTTTTCCACATCATTTGTAACATTACGGTCATGATTATATCGAAAAATCCCTGGTCATAATCATACCAAGTCCATCTATGCACTACAGGCCACATATGACTTTCAACATAATATAAACATGAGGATGATGACAATGACATAATAATTCAATAAAACAAGTTCAAGAATTAATTTATCCAGGAAGTAATAATGTCCAAATTGTCAACATGATACTTCTTTGTAGAGTAAAATTTAAGAATGCTCAGAATAATATTTTCATGAAAAGATACTAGATGAAGCGCAAA
The DNA here is from genome assembly GCA_020205605.1 of Panax ginseng. Classification (NCBI taxonomy): domain Eukaryota; kingdom Viridiplantae; phylum Streptophyta; class Magnoliopsida; order Apiales; family Araliaceae; genus Panax; species Panax ginseng. Next base: position 56,911,542 of record CM035134.1, on the reverse strand, counting down.
TATCAAGGATATTCCACTAATTTCATGGAGTATAAAAACCAAAACTTTAACCAACTGAGTATAATAAGGAATTGAATAACAAAAGAAATCACCAGGCATGCGATAGACCGCACAGACAGGTTATTCCTACGGAATAATAAATAATGGAACCAAGTCATGCATAAAGCACAGACATGATATTCCAACAGAATAATAAATAACGGAACCAGGTCATGCGTAAACGCACAGACAAGATATTCCAACAGAATAATAAATAATGGAACTAGGTCATGCGTAAAGCACATACAGGATATTCTAACAGAATAATAAATTACGAAACCAGGTCATTCGTAAAGAACAGATAGGATGTTCCAACAGAATGATAAATAATGGAATAATAGAAGAATTTCACCATGTATGCAGTACTTTTCATTGATAGGTTATTCCAACATAATAATAAACAATAGAATAACAGAAGAATTTCATCAAGTATAGGGTAGTCCGCGTATACAGGTTATTCCAACAGAATAATAAAGAATGGAATAACAGAAGTTCTCTTCATGAATACAAAAGAAATAATACCCCTTACCTTAGAAGAAACTGGATACTGGAGTAGTGAAGTAGCAGAATACTTTTCTTTTTTCTTTCTATAGTTTCTGTCTTTAGAGTTTCAGTGAATTCGTAAGAATAATGAAGGAATGAGCTTCTATTAATAGGAGAATGAACTTAATAGTAACTAATTCATGAACGGTCCAGATTGATTTACTTTTAAACGGACAGTCCATATTGATTTACTATGCAGAACACTATGCATAATAAAATATAATATATTATAATTATTGTCTAATAAAACAAATAACTTTATAAAAGTATTATGTTTTATATAAAAAGATTTTACTATGCAGGCACTATGCAACACAATGCATAATAAAATATAATATATTCTAATTATTGTCTAATAAAACAAATAACTTTAAAAAGTATTACATTTTATATAAAAAAGATTTTACTATGCAAAATACTATGCATAATAGAATATAATATATTCTATTTATAGTCTAATAAAATAAATAACTTTATAAAAGTATTACATTTTATATAAAAAAAATTTTACTATGCAAAAACACTATGCATAAAACTATGCATAATAGAATATAATATATTCTATTTATAGTCTAATAAAACAAATAACTTTTTAAAAGTATTACATTTTATATAAAAAGCTTTTCTATTTTATTACATTAATAATACTAGTAAAACAAATTTTATATATATATATATATATATATATATATATATATATATGTGTAAACTTACGTGACTTCATAAAAAGACACTTCAATATATTTAACAACATTTATCATCATTATTATAATTCACAATATTAATCGACCAGGTCGTTCCCAGGAAAGAGGGGGCTTTCCAATAAGGATTTCTCCCTATTAGCGCGTAATTAGGTGACCAAACCTCTCCTTGGCAGAACTTCTAGACATCGTTAATATTGCAAATAATAATATTAATAACTTCGTCATTTCAATTATTGATTTATTAATATATAAAATATCGACAATAATTGAATCAAATAACGTGAGATACTATGCAACAATTACTGCAGCAATAATTGAACAAAACTGAGTGACTTCAAACGTAAGCATTAATAATTAATACTGTGTGCTACTATACAACCACGCGTATTACTGTACTTTTACTATCGTGTAGTTCAACATTTTTAATGGTAAAACTTCCGCTGTTATTTTCTTAAAAATATTTTTGTCGTTTTCTCAATCCGATAATAATTTTGTTGTGGGGTCCACCAATGATTGTACCGTCGTACGAATATTCCCCGTCAAAAAGAATATTCCCTGACCAATCGAATATTATACAACAACTTGCATACTTTTCAAAATTTATAAATATTACCCACAACTATAACATTATCTCAAATCCACACCATAATTTTAAAAAAATTTCGAGAAAATTAAATCTTTATTCATAAAATTTGGGATTTTACACATCTTTTTGGGGCTTTTACAGATTTGGATGCTTGTGCCATGTGAATGGCCTTATTACCCTATTTTGAGCTGCTATTATGCAAGGGTGATATATTTATTAGTAATTTTTTATTGTGGCTAATGACAAACACCAAGTAATTATGTCTATCTCTTAGAGTCGTGTCAAGCATGTGTGAGCTAGGAGTTTGTTCAATCGATAAGTTGAGACTGTTATTGATCCGTCATTCTTAGCAAGCACCGACCAACTGTGTTAACTAGTTATTTTTCGATTTTAGTTTGCATGTTAATTGCTTTGAGAATATGTTCAATCTTTTAAACTTTTATTTTTACAAGGTAATAAAAGACTTTAACGCTTATACAGTTTCGGAACTTGGTTTCTGGCAGGTTGACATATAAAAAAAAGAAAAGTTCTAGAAGAATAAATATCGAAGGTTTTGCGGTGGGTCGAGATGGAGCGTGAAACACACTCGCCCATAAACGCAGGACCGATGTTGAGATGGAGCATAAAATGCACTCACCTAATAATCTTCGGATTTTGTAAAGTCTAATTTGGCTTATGTTGATTATGTGGCCTTTGCTGCTCAAGTTATTAGATTCATAGGGGTGTTCTACACCTAGTTCCCTAAAGTCATCTGGCTTGGCAGTCATTGATCAAAAGCTCATTAATGGGTAGTTCTGAATAGCCTAAGGTAATTAAGGACTGTCTGAGTCAGATTTTACTATCTTCATACTAGAACATTTTGATCTTTTCCTGCACTTGTGTCTTATTCTTAATGCTTGTTGAATGTTTAAGTTGTGGAGTGTGAATATTGGTATTAACAATCGACTATGCAAACTTAGTTGAGCTATGATTGGTCTCCAGACATACATAGAATGGATCGAATACAGTCTTATTCTTGAAATTAAATAAGCCCTTACTCATATATGTGTTTGCCATGTTCTCTAGGAGTAGCTATGATTGAGCTTAGAAGCCATGATGCTAGTATATAGTTTTATATTTCTTTCGCGTGTTGATTTACTATTTTTATTTTTGTGTTAGATAGTTTGCTCGAGGACAAGCAAAGACTTAAGTTTGGGGGTATTTGATGAGTGAGATTTATACCCGCGAATCGGATACTATATGGCTTAAATAGTTGCCTGATCTTCATAGATTTTATATTATTTTAGTATTATTGTTCTTAACCGATGTATTGCAGGGCTTAATAGGTCTTTTTCTGCTTACAGGGGCAAAATGGTCATTTTTCATACATTTGCATCGTGGCACCAAAGAATAGCCTTAAGCTCGCGCCGCAGCACCACCCCTATTCCAGGCTGACGTCACCTCGGCACTGCAGTGCCCTCAGATCCTTCATGGACTCGCGATGCAGCGTGACCTTCGGTGTTTCTGGTGATGATGTGGCACTGTAGCGCCACCCTTAGCCTTAGACTTCGCGCCGTAGCGCGACCTCTGGTGCCTAGGCAAATAAGAGCTAGTTTTGACCTAGCTAAAAGGGAATACTGATATATATATATATATATATATATATATATATACATATCAAAGGGAGCCTCAGCATAGAAGGGAGTCAGATAGAATCAGATAGCTTAGTATAGATTAGGATAATTAGATAGTTTTATCTTAGCTTTTGTAATTTCTCTCTCTATCTCCTAGATAATTTCCATAAATATTGATTAGGTAGTTTAGGGAGAAGTTTGGGATTCCTTGGAGCAACAAGAGCAGTGAGCAATCCGGATTGGGAAGCTTGAAAGGAGCTGAATGCTTGGAGACTGAAGAGCTTTGACAGAGTTTATTCTCATCCATTTATTTCCTCTGATCTTGTAATCCATAAATGTTGTCTTATTTTCTACTTATGTTTTGTTCAAGAGCTATGAACTAAGTATTGTCTCTAAGGTTATAATGGAACCCTTTGTAGAATTAAATTGAATGTCGTATCACTTTGGTTGGCACAATATAGTTTGGTTTAATATATTTATGCTTAATGATTCTCGCTAAGACATTAGTGATGATTTCGGTAATCTATATAATATTATAAGAGTGACTTTAATCCGCCAAAAACGAAACATAATAGTTCATTAAACTAATCTATAGTTTAATTACACTAATTTACATTACAAATCTTGGCTTGATCTTCACGCTTATCCATATAACAGATATCACTTCATCTTGTGACGCTAATGGTACTTGCAACCATAACACCTTACCAAATCAGGACACCGGTCAGCTTGGTCTTCATAGGATGCTTTAATACATACGATTGTCGATCGATGAAAATGTTTTTATTTTAAGCAAGTGTGAGCACTCAACTTCTCAACAAGTCATAGCAGTTGAATAAACAACCTTAAGAGTTTAAATATTCTTTTAAAACTTCAATAACCGAACAAAAGTTATGAAGTGGCTCGAATAATAGGAATAAATCTTATTCCTATCATTTAAAATATTATTCACATTCATTTTCATTTAATTCCATTCTTTTACCTTTTTCATACATGCTTTGTCTGGCTAGAATCATTAGCAAAGACGATTCATGAATAAACAAAACTTTTACACATTAGAATAGTTCAATCACAAAACAGTTCAATTCACAGAAATACCGAAGTGTTAAAATTATGGCATAAGGCCTCATACATACTAACACTTTGTACAAATATCATACATTTGCACATAGGTAAAACTTCTCATGTTTAACATCTAAGAATGTTTAAGAAACTACATTCATATTAAAAATGAATGAAGTTAGAAAACTTGACTCATGCATAGCTATAACTTATAGTTTACGCTGAACTACTCATCGAAATCCCTGTATATCACATAAGGAAACACATATACCAATTAGTCATATTCTTGGCTTATGCATTAATTTAAACTTAATCTTTACTCCTTATGGTTCGTGTTTATAACCTAAGTTCACGTAACCATCCTTCTTTACTGTTTTATTGTTTTATGACATACAGAGATGTCTTAACTCATACGATCATCATCTTTGATGATTTACATTCTCATCTTCTTCTTATAACTTCTATACTTAGCACACATCAAGTCTCTAACAGTGTTCAATATAGTACACTGAGTGGTTTCCCACAACAACCAACAAACTAGTTTCTCGTCTCATCTATATTGTCTTTCACAGTGAGTTAGATCGGTTGCTAGTTCGTATATACCTCCGCTCTCTGAAGGAAAAGTTTAGCCCAGATACTATACATCAACCATTACAGACTAAGATTGTACCACAACTTAAACTTAACTTATCCGAACCATTAAAACTATAATGTTCGTTAAGTTGATCTTCTTTCCTTATGGCTTTCTGACAACTAAATGTCATACCTCAGGATTATTAAAAACCCTCTAAGTCATAAAATCTTTTGTATACTCATAACGATTATTAAATGTTAATATTATGCTTTCATAGTGTTAAGCATTTTACATTACCTTATTCATATCTTAAAACGTCTAGTTTATTTGACTTGGAATGTTATCCAAGTTATAATCATTAACTTGGCTTCTTAATGTTATACGTCATTGTCATTAATTCAGTTTCTTCACCATTCACATGTTTAATCATTAGTCTTCATTACCTTACAGTCAAACCATACACGATATGTAGGTTATGCCTGTTTAATATTCACGTACACTCAAAACCCTAATGTCGGTTAAAGTGTTTAACGCTTATGTTTCATTCTAACATTCTCTATCCGACTTACACTCGAACTTTCAACCTTTACTTAAGGTTTTAATCATTTTCAAAAGTGATTCATTACATGAACATCACGTTCATTGTTCTCTTATAATGTCTAAGCCATACAGTTCATCGTTTGCTAAGACTGGTCATTCATCGCAATCACTTTGCGTTTATAGCGTCTTTACGCTTTACACTAAACTCTCATTACGACATCATAACATCAAAATGTTATAAATCACCCTCGTCACACAACGTCTAAGAAATCACAATCATAACAATCCCACACGTTCATATTATCGCGACTACGGTCCTCAAATATCGGTTATGTATTTCGCGTTTGCTGTTTTAAAACCTTTATTCAACGTTTCATCGTCAAACTCAAGGTTTTAATCATCATTCTAGATATTTTTCTTCATTAATATTACATTCATGCTTGCCCCTTAATTATCATCCAAAAAGTTGGATAATAAAAATCTTCAGTCGGGAAAAATTCCCTTAAGGGCGCTGCGACGCCACTTCCTTTGTTAAAACTGGTGTTGCAGCATTGCTAGGCAATACCTGGCTCCCCAGGCTAGCACCCTTACTATTCACGAAGCTTCCCTTAGAATTCGTCCGACATTTCAAAAAATTACGATTCTCGGAATCAAAATATTTTTGGATATTCCGTCTTTCCTCTACAAATTTACTTTTACGCATTCTTTGGAAATTCCAAAAGCTGAAAAACACTTTTTGATGAATAGTATTTTTCATCACATTTTCATAAAATGTAGTTAAATGAATGAAAAGTACATAATAGTACTTTTCGTCGTTCTTATTTCGTCCAATTTTTTCATGTTTTTTGAGAAAAACTTTTATCGGCTAAATTAACTTTTCACTGCATATTATCGTCAAATATTTAAACAAAATGTCATTTTGACATCCCGATCTCTCAGAAAATCTTAGGTTATTTAAACCCTAACCCTTAGGTTTCGTCAGGTAAATAGTGTATATTTCTTCTTTTTCCTCGGAAATATTTTTGTTCTCGAAATTTTTTTATTTTCGCCTTGAAAATTCTTTCTTGTTCAGTTTAGCTCGTAGCCAGAATCCTCCCATCTTATAATTATCCTAGTTTCTAGAATGATTAATAAATACATCATAGCACATAATATTATTAATAAAAATTAATTTTATTAATAACTAATTGTTTAAACTTAATTTCTGGACAATCTGATTTTTTGAGTTGTCATAATAACAGATAATTGCGTAAATAATTCAAGTATGATGGACTATTATAAATTCTAAATGGGGGAGTATTGAAGTTAGGCCTACATTGATTATTATGTAAATTCAATAGGGATTAATTATTAGGATGATGTATGGATAATGTAGGTTATCCAAATATAATAAAATTTAAACAATAAATCTTCCCATTAAAGGATTACATAATTAAATCCAATAAAATCTCCCAGGTTATCTAACCTTAAGCCATTCATCAAATGTGGAAAAAAAATAAATAATTACATCACATAATTAAACCAAGTGAAAACATAAATGTCAATAGATTTACAAGTCTTCAACACTTGTTCATCTTTCCTTTCCCTTTGCTAGTGGTTAGCTCATCAACCATCTCAACTTTAGCTGCAATAATTATATATATGCAAGAGTGAGCAAAAAAAATTCTCACTTGAAAGGACACAATAACTGGCAATGAATGAACTCATTTGAATTGAATAATATATCTTAACATCGACAATCAAAAACTGATACAGTTGAGGGTCACAAGATCATGAACTATGTCCAAGGTTATAAGTATTTCTTTCAACTTAAACCTATACAGTCATAAGACTGTAGGGACTCCCCGTACTTAGGGTGATCAGCCCTTCGTACCATGTATTGTGAACAAACATCAAAACGCTTCCGCGTAAATAATCCCCTATATTAGGGTTTTCCATCTCAGTTTTAATATAAAAGCCCGCACCAAAATTGGAAGTTTCAAGGGTAATTTAGAGTTCAACAAACATCAACTAAGGATTAGTTGAATAAAAAGTGTAATGACAATGCAATAGTTCGATAACAACGTAATACAAGGTAGTTATGAGCCATAAATGCATATTGTACTGTATTAAGGTCATGCTTTAAAAACAAAGTTCAAAGCATTGAAAAGATATAACCAACTTTACTTGAACAAAAATGGTAAGCTAAGGTTACCCTTTACAACAAGGAAACAGAAATAAGGACTTTACCCAATAGAATTCAAGAATTTGCCTGATTTACAAACAAAACAGAATAACAAACTTGCATATTCATGAACAAGGTAGGATAAACTCAAATAAAGATTAGGGTTAGAGAACTTGTTTAAATAAGAGTAAGATTAGGAAACTTGCAATAAATGCGAATATTCAATAATAATCATAGATTTGGAATAATCAACGATAATTATCCACTAACAAACTTGAAAAAATATAACTTGAGTTTGAGGTAGGGAACTTGCATAACAATAACAACTTAACTGCTTAATAAGAGATTAGAGATAGAGAACTTGAGTAACAATAACAACTTAACTGCTTAATAAGTGATTAGAGAACGAGAACTTTCCTAGTAAGTAGGTTAAATGATCACTACTCACGTTCACCACAAGTTCTACACATACCATATGTATTGACAACACTCATTAGTTACACTAATATTAACTTCATAAGTTTAGTTCCCACTTTTAGTATAGCTCGTTAAATTAGTTTAAGTTTATGCTTACTACCACAAATCACATATTACAAGACCGAAGTATCGAATCTTAAGTTTAAACAACATCACATCTTTTCATGAGCATCACATTTTATCTCTTTTATAACTTATCAAATTATCATGCCATGTCAACATATGAATGTTAATAAACTGATATAACATCTTATTCCATGTCCAACACATTACCATGTTCCTTAGATTATGTTAGATTAACACACAAAGGACTGCACTTGCCTTCGTGCATCCCGACGCCCTCCGATTGCCTCTGAGTGCACATCAGTCCTAAAGATGGCCATTTTGACCCCTACTAACGACATAAAATTGAAACACTTAAAGAACAAAAGTTGTAGGTCTATTCGTCCTGATTATAGATCATCTTAAATCGCATCAATCGGAGTTTGTATGAAAAGGTAAAGCCCATTTTAGTAAAACATGTCCGATCAGATTTTTTCTAACACTTAGTAAGTCTGCCTACCCCCCCCCCCCCCCAACTGAGGCGGGGGTTTTGAGCTACAATAGCCCGTCGGGGAGGGGTCCCCGCTGGGGCAGCATAGAATACACTGGTAACACCCGCCAGGGAGGGGGTACCCAGTATCAGCTTTTGTAGTTCGCGAACGAACATAGCAGAAAGCCAAATTAGGCCTAAAAGATCCTTTCTAACAACCATTCCAATTTACCCATGTTGTAATAAGTTTACAGAAAGAAAAATAATGTTCCTAACATGTTTCTAACCATATAAACAACATAAACATTAAAATTACAACCTTTAAATTCACCGTTTTTACTTTTTCTTCACTTTTAGACATTCTTAGCGAAACAATTTATTGTGAATTCGTTTTGCAACCAAAACAGTTCGTTTAAATCATATTGTTTTCGTTTCTTCAAGTATTTTTATAATCAACAAACAATTTATAGTTTAACACATGAATTGAACATCAATTTTCATTCTAAAATAAGCCATATCACATATATACCATTGTAATTCAAGTTCTTCAATACTAAACATATTTCTATGAATTTGATTAATTTACATCATGAATAAATGGTATAAAACATGTTATCAACACCCATTAACACATATAACACCATGTTTTCAACAATCATACTCAAAAACTCATTTATAGATAATTTTTATGAAAACTCAAGAACACAAAGAACTAAAAACAAAAGGGTTAAATTACTACCTCAAATTTTTTGATTGAGCAACACAGATGATATCAACTTCCTTTGATTTTTCTCAAACTCACAAAAACTCTTCTTTTCTTCCTTTTCTCCTTTCTTTCTTTTCTCTCTGTGTTTTCTCTTCTCTGTTCTTTCTCTCTTTTAGCTTTACGCAATGTAAAACTGATATAATCTAAGTAATACATATTATTACGTATAAAAAAAGCTTGCATATAATAATGATAATACTTAATATATCAGTTATGTTTATTTTAAATTCAAAAGCCGCTAGGGCTTTGTTTGGCAACACAAAATTAAAAATAAGGATTAACAAGCTCTAAGCTTTGTTTGGTATAACCCATTTAAAATTAAAGACTTAAAATCCTTAAGTCTTGTTTGGCAAAACTAAATTAAAACTCTTTTAATTTATTTTAATAACTTATTTATTATATATTTTAATTGCCACACTTTGTTTAATTAAATTCTAATATTCAAATTCAATTAAATTAACGTTAACATTAACACAATAAATCAAATTATCACATAATTATAATTCCCATTTAATTATAATTTACTTAACAAATCACTAAATCTCCAATTTAATTATTAAATTAAATTGAAACAATATTATAACAATTCATTTAATCCTTATCAACTCTCTAATTTAATTATTAAATTAAATTAGAATATTACCACATAATAATTAATTCATCACTCTTTTATTTTAATTAACTTCAAAATATAAAATTACCAATTATCAACTTAATTAACATGTTACCTTAATTATGTTAATTCCCCACAACTCATGAATTATTTATGTAACTAATAACTAATCACATTAAACAAATAATTATTTAACAATACACAACAACCATTAACAATACACATCAACCAAAATATTTATTTAATTCAATAAATATTTGAAATTATAATTAAAATTCTGGATTGTTACATAGGGTACTTTAGGCTGATCACCGATTGTACTTGTTTATATTGGATTTTCAGTATAATACTGTTAATTCTAGTAGGAGTTCTCAGTTTATAGTGACTACTCAGTGTTCATTCTTCTTGAACCTTGAAATGATTAAACTTTGGAATCTTGATGATATCTTTCAGTCCATAGCAACTCTTATTTAGAACAATTGATATTTCTTGTTATTCTTAAACTATCATTTACTTTTATACCCTTAAAATTCGAACTTTATACTTGTTCACCCTTATTTATATATCACTTGCTGGGAAAATTTGTTGCTCATTTCGAATAAAGTCCTGCCACGTTCTCATTTCTCAAGAGAAAGCGGTGAACGAAAAGGGTGAGCTCAACTAGCCCAAGAAGAAATATTATGACTAAGATAATGCAGAATAAATTATTGTTAGCCTTCAACAGTGTTAAACTGACAAAATATAACAAACATCAAGTTTAACTGCAGCGGAATAAGCAATCCATTAAAAGAGTCAAGTAGAGAATAAAATCTACTACCTTTTATGATTTAAAAGGTTTTCATCACTTTTATTGTTGAGACTCAGCTTAATAAATAATCCACATCTTGCCTGCACTACGGCCAAGGATATTCATTAGTATCACAACCATAAATTATCCATGTACTACGGGCCAAGGATATTCTACTATTCATCAATGATCATGATCATGCCAACAACTGTCCATCAATGCACTACGGGTCAATGAGGACTTTTACTACATCATTAGTAACATTACGGTCATGATTATACCGAATAATCTCTGGTCATAATCATACCAAGTCCATCTATGCACTACAGGCCACAGATGACTTTCAACATAATATAAACATGAGGATGGTGACAATGATATAAGAATTCAATAAAACAAGTTCAAGAATTAATATATCCAAGAACTAATAACGTCCAAATTGTCAACATGATACTTCTTTGTAGAGTAAAATTCAAGAATGCTCAGAAGAATATTTCCATGAAAAGATACTGGATGAAGTGCAAATATTAAGGATATTCCACTAATTTCATGGAGTATAGAAGTCAAAACTTTAACCAACTGAGTATAATAAAGAATGGAATAAAATAAGAAATCACCAGGCACGCGATAGACCGCACAACCAGGTTATTCCAACAGAATAATAAATAATGGAACCAGGTCATGCGTAAACGCACAGACAGGATATTCCAATAAAATAATAAATAATGGAACCAGGTCATGCGTAAACGTACAGACAAGATGTTCCAACAGAATAATAAAGAATGGAATAACAGAAGAATTTCATCATGCATGCGGTACTTCGCATAGACAGGTTATTCCAATATAATAATAAAAAATGGAATAACAAAAGAATTTCACCAAGTATGAGGTACTTCGCATAGATAGGTTATTCGAACATAATAATAAAGAATGGAATAACAGAAGTTCTCTTCATGAAGACGAAAGAAAGAAATAATACCCCTTATAAATACAACAAATAATATTCCTTACCGTAAAAGAAGAGTATTCCGACTGGTAGGGCGAGGATATTCTTGAAGAAAACTTGCACTACGCTCAAAGATTATAGAAGAATTCTCTAAAGAAATACGCTCAAGATTATAGAAGAATTCTCTGAACTTCTGGTGTGGTTTTCAATTCTAACTAAGCATCCTATTTATAGGAAAATAGAAAGGATACTATGATGCCCTATGCAATAAAATATAATATATTCTAAATATATATATACATATATATATTATTTAAAATCTAATAAAACAAATAACTTTATAAAAGTATTCTGTTTTATATAAAAATATTTTACTATGCAAAACACTATGCAGGCACTATGCAACACTATGCATAATAAAATATAATATATTCTAATTATTGTCTAATAAAATAAATAACTTTATAAAAGTATTATGTTTTATATAAAAAGATTTTACTATACAAAATACTATGCATAATAGAATATTATATATTCTATTTATAGTCTAATAAAACGAATAACATTATAAAAGTATTTTGTTTTATATAAAAAGCTTTTCTATTTTATTACATTAATAATACTAATAAAACAAAACTCATCATCATTATTATAATTCACACTATTAATCGACCATGTCGTTCCCGGAAAGAGGTGCTTTCAATAAGGATTTCTCCTATTATCAGCCTTGCAATTAGGTGACCAAACTTCTCCTTGGCAGAACTTCTAGACACCTTTAATATTGCAAGTAATAATATTAATACCTCTGTCATCTCAATATATAAAATATCGACAATAATTGAATACAACCGAGTGACTTCTCACGTAACATCAATAATCAATACAAATTGTCTTTACTATGCAACCACGCCAGTATTCATCGTATTTTTTAACAGGGTGTTTCAACGATTAACAGTAAAACTTTTCGTAGTTATTTTCATAAAATATTTTTGTCATTTTCTCAATCCGACAATAATTCCGTTGTGGGGTCCACCAATGATTGTGCCGTTGTACGAATATTCCCTAATAAAATGAATATTCCCCAACCAATCGAATATTATATAACAACTTGTGTACTTTGCAAAATTTATAAATATTACCCACAACTATAACATTATATCAAATTCATTCCATAATATTCAAAAATGATATTTATGGAAAAATCATCTTTATAAAAAAAGTTGGGGTCTTACAACCTCCCCTTCTTATGAAATTTCGCCCTCGAAATTAGGGTACATACCTGGTATTTCGAAGAGGTAAGGATACCTTGATTTCATTTCAGATTCTAACTCCCATGTCATTTCCTTAACATCGTGGTTTCTCCACAAAACTTTGACTTCAGGTATAACCTTGGAGCGTAGAATATGTTCCTTCTTATCCAGGATTTGAATAGGAACATCTTAATACGTCAAATCTTCCGTTATTTCATCCGGTTCTAACTCAATAATGTTGTTCGGGTCTTCCATATATTTACGTAACATGGAAATGTGAAAAACGTTATGAACACAAGACATACTTGGCGGTAAAGCGAGTCTATAGGCCACAATTCCTACTCGATCGAGGATTAAAAATGGGCCGATGAATCGAGGATTGAGCTTTCCTCTCTTTCCAAATCTCGTAACTCCTTTCCATGGACCAACACGTAACAACACATGATCTCCAATATCGAATTCCACGTCCTTTCGATGAAGATCAGCATAACTATTTTGTCGATCTTGTCAGGTTTTTATACGTTGTCGTATCGTTTGAATCTTTTCCGTAGTCATACGTACCAACTCCGGTCCCAACAACGTTGCTTCACCCACCTCATCCTAGCATACTGGAGAACGACACATTCTTCCATACAACGCCTCAAATGGAGCCATGCCAATACTTACTTGATAACTTTTGTTGTAGGAAAACTCCACCAATGGTAAGAACTTCTCCCAACTTCCCTTGAAGTCAAGGATACAAAGTCTTAATAAATCTTCAAGAGTTTGAATAGTCGTCTCTGATTGTCTGTCCGTCTGAGGATGATATGCCAAACTAAATCATAAATCCATGCCCATAGATTTTTACAAACTAACCCAAAATCGTGAAGTGAATCTTGTGTCTCGATCAGAAACTATGGATAAATGCAGTCTTACAATCTCGTTTATGTACATACGAGCAAGACGTTCAAGTGTATAAGTTTCTCGTATTGGTAAAAAATGCGTAGACTTGGTCAATCTATCAACAATGACCCAAATTGCATCTATGCCTTGAGAAACCTTAGGAAGACCAGTACCAAAATCCATGGTAATGTGCTCCCACTTCCATTCTGGAATTTTAAGTGGTTGCAATTGACCTTTTGGCACTTGATGCTCTGCCTTGACTCGTTGACAAGTTAGACACCTTGAGATAAACAACGCTATCTCTTTCTTCATATTGCTCCACGAAAATGTATGACGAAGATCACGATACATTTTGGTCCCAGGATTGATTGCAAACGGTGTGTTGTGCACCTCCATCATGATTTTATACTTTAAATCATGGTTGTTAGGAACACAAAGTCTGGAGTTGACTCGAAGTATTCCTTCTTCATCGATTCTAATTATTGTCTAATAAAACAAATAACTTTATAAAAGTATTCTATTTTATATAAAAAGATTTTACTATGCAAAACACTATGCATAATAGAATATTATATATTCTATTTATAGTTTAATAAAACAAATAACTTTATAAAGTATTCTGTTTTATATAAAAAGCTTTTCTGTTTTATTACATTAATAATACTAATAAAACAAAACTCATCATCATTATTATAATTCACACTATTAATCGACCAAGTCATTCCTAGGAAAGAGCGGGCTTTCCAATAAGGATTTCCCCCTATTGGCGCGCAATTAGGTGACCAAACCTGTCCTTGGCAGAACTTCTAGACATCATTAATATTACAAATAATAATATTAATAACTCTGTCATCTCAATATATAAAATATCGACAATAATTGAATACAACTGAGTGACTTCTCACGTAAGCATCAATAATCAATATCGTGTGCTACTATGAAACCACGCGTATTACTGTACTTTTAACACCGTGTGTTTCAACAGTTAACGGTAAAACGTTCGCCGTTATTTTCATAAAATATTTTTGTCGTTTTCTCAATCCGACAATAATTTCGTTGTGGGGTCCACCAATGATTGTGTCGTTGTACGAATATTCCCCGACTAATCGAATATTATATAACAACTTGCGTACTTTGCAAAATTTAGAAATATTACCCACAACTATAACATTATATCAAATTCATTCCATAATATTCAAAAATGATATTTATAGAAAAATCATCTTTATAAAAAAAAAGTTGGGGTCTTACAACCTCCCCTCCTTATGAAATTTCGCCCTCGAAATTAGGGTACGTACCTGGTATGTCGAAGAGGTAAGGATACCTTGATTTCATTTCAGATTCTAACTCCCAGGTCATTTCCTTAACATCGTGGTTTCTCCACAAAACTTTGACTTGAGGTATAACCTTGGAGCGTAGAATATGTTCCTTCTTATCCAAGATTTGAACAGGAACCTCTTTATACGTCAAATCTTCCGCTATTTCGTTCGGTTCTAACTCAATAATGTGGTTCGGGTCTTCCACGTATTTACGTAACATGGATATGTGAAAAACGTTATGAACACGAGACATACTTGGCGGTAAAAACGTTATGAACACGAGAATCTTTTCCGTAGTCATACGTACTAACTTCGGTCCCAACAACGTTGCTTCACCCACCTCATCCCAGCATACTGGAGAATGACACTTTCTTCTATACACTGCCTCAAATGGAGCCATGCCAATACTTGCTTGTTAACTGTTGTTATAGGAAAACTCCACCAATGGTAAGAACTTGTCCCAACTTCCCTTGAAGTCAAGGACATAGAGTCTTAATAAATCTTCAAGATTTTGAATAGTCCTCTCTGATTGTCCGTCCGTCTGAGGATGATATGCCGAACAAAATCGTAAATCCGTGCCCATAGCTTTTTATAAACTAACCCAAAATCGTGAAGTGAATCTTGGGCCTCGATCAGAAACTATGGATACTGGCATACCATGCAGTCTTACAATCTCGTTTATGTACATACGAGAAAGATGTTCAAGTGTATAAGTTTCTCGTATTGGTAAGAAATGAGCAGACTTGGTCAATCTATCAACAATAACCCAAATTGCATCTATGCCTTGAGAAACCTTGGGAAGACTAGTAACGAAATCCATGGTAATGTGTTCCCACTTCCATTCTGGAATTTCAAGTGGTTACAATGGACATTTTGGTACTTGATGCTCCGCCTTGACTCGTTGACAAGTTAGACAGCTTGACATAAATAGCGCTATCTCTCTCTTCATATTGCTCCACCAAAATGTATGACGAAAATCACGATACATTTTGGTACTCCCAAGATGGATTACAAATGGTGTGTTATGCGCCTCCATCATGATTTTATTCTTTAAATCAGGGTCGTTAGGAACACAAAGTCTGGAGTTGACTCAAAGTATTCCTTCTTCATCGATTCTTGCTTCCGGCATAGCACCTTCTTGCACTTTCTTCCTCATGCGCATCAGCTCCAGATCTGTAACTTGAGCAGCTTTAACTTTTTCAATTAAAGTTGGTTCTACTCGTATATTTTCCATTATCACATGGGTCCCTGGAGTCTTTAACTCTATCTCCATCCTTTGAAAATCACACAAAATGGGCCTTTGCGTTGTCAATATCGCACTCGTACCTGCATATGATCTTCTACTTAATGTGTCAGCTACCACGTTCGCTTTTCCAGGATGGTATTGGATGGTATGATCATAATCTTTCAACAGTTCAAGCCAATATCGTTGTCGCATATTGAGTTCCTTTTGAGTGAAGAAATATTTGAGGATTTTATGATCCATAAAGATCTCCACTTTCTCCCCATACAAGTAATGCCTCCAAATTTTAAGTGCGAAAACAACAGCTGCCAACTCTAGATCATGAGTAGGATAATTCCTCTCATATTCTTTGAGTTGTCAAGAGGCATAGGCTATGACTTTCCTATGTTGCATGAGAACACATCCTAACCCTTTGCCCGAAGCATTATTGTAGATGACAAATCCCTCCGAGCTAGATGGTATTTTTAGAATAGGTGCTGAAATGAGTCTCCTCTTGAGTTCTTGAAAACTCTTCTCACATTCCTCGCTCCAACCGAATTTTGTATCTTTCCTAGTCAGCTGAGTTAATGGAGTAGCGATTCGAGAAAATCCTTCCACGAATCTCCGATAATAACCAGCTAAGCCGAGAAAGCTACGTACTTCGGTCACTGATTTGGGTTGCTCCAGCTTTGAATAGCTTAAATCTCTGCTGGGTCAACTGATATTCCATGACTTGACACTACGTGCCCAAGGAAAGGAATGCTACTTCCTCAAGCCAGAACTCGCATTTCTTCAACTTGGCATAAAGCTTGTTTTCACGAAGCTTTTGAAGTATCAGCCTCAAGTGTTGCTCATGATCTTCACGACTTTTGGAATAAATAAGGATGTCATAAATAAAGACGACCACAAAGTGATCCAAATATTCCTTGAATACTCGGTTCATCATCTCCATGAAAGTAGCAGGAGCATTAATCAATCCAAAAGACATGACTAGGAATTCATAATGCCCATACCAAGTTCTGAAAGCCGTCTTTGGAATGTCATCGGTTCTAATCATCAATTGGTGATATCCAGAACGAAGATCAATCTTTGAAAAGAATTTGGCTACTTGCAACTGGTCAAACAGGTCATCAATACGTGGCAATGGGTACCTATCTTTGATGGTGACATGATTCAACTCCCGATAATCAATACAAAGTCGCATACTCCCGTCTTTCTTTTTCACGAATAGAACAAGAGCACCCCAAGGAGAAGTAGTAGGACGAATAAAGCCAATGTCTAACAATTCCTGCAGTTGGGTCTTTAACTCCTGAAGTTCAATAGGAGCTATTCGATATGGGGCTTTGGAAATTTGTTTTGTACCGGGTTCAAGGTCGATACAAAATTCAATTTCACGCTCTGGGGGTAGGCCATGAAGTTCTTTAGGGAATACATCAGGAAATTTATTAACAATAGAAATATCATTCAAAATTGACATATTTTTGTTTAGATCCGTGACATGAGCTAAGAAAGGTTGACATCAGTTTTTTAATAAACGAATAGCTTTATGACTTGAGATGACAGTGATTGATTTTAATGGTTTGGTTGCTTTAATTCACATAATAGGTTGGTTAGGAATATGAAAGCTAACAACCTTACGAAAATAATAAATTTTTGCATGATGAGTAGTTAACCAATCAATCCCTAGAATCACATCAAACGCAAGTATTTTCAAAGAAATAAGATTGACAGGTAACGTGAGGGTACTGATTTGAACCAAACAAGAGTTATAAACAGTGGATGTAATGAAGGTTTCTCCCAATAGAGTTTCAACAGATAAGTCAAAGTCTAATTTCTCCGGAGTCAAATTTAAATGTTGAGCGCAAGTAGGATATACTTCGCTAGAGTTTATGATAAGCTTACCCGTGATGACCTCGTTCGGGTTCCTTGCTTTCTGGGAGGTCACGAAAAACGCTCTCCCTTGAACTACCGGTTTTGTCTTGTCTGGGACGACCTTTGATGCCTCCATCCCAGCTGGACTTGACTTTGATGCACGACAAAATCGGGCTAGGTGACCTTCTCTTCTATAATTATAGCATGTTTTGGATGGCATCACGCAGTTTGGACTGATGTGTCCCTCCCCTCCACATTTGAAGCATATGATAGGTGGTCATTCTCCTTCCTTAACGACAGGTGCTGATGCTGACGTCTTTCCATCATTGTTGAATCTCCTCTTCTTGAAATGTCCATTCTTATTATTTTGACCATGATTACCACCGAAGTGGTTACCATTTCTGGCATGCTGATTCCCTCCACGCTTGTTGTCACTGCTTCAATGACTGTTATCACTGGTATTATCATTTTGTCGGCTGCTCTCTTTTGGTTGGGTTAACTCATTATCGCGCTCAAATAACTGAGCCCTATTAACAATATCTGAATATAAACACAGTTTATGAGAGATAAGATATTGACGTATCTCGGGTTTCAAACCTCTTAGAAACATTCGCGTCATTCTCTCCTCATTATCAACCAAATGGGACGCAAACCGGGACAACTTCGCAAACTTGGCTTCGTACTGCGACACGGTCATGCTGTTTTGCTCTAGCTTGATAAACTCTACCTCTTTCATGTGATGAATACTTTCGGGAAAGTACTTGTCGTTGAACAGTTCTTGGAACTTATCTCAAGACATCTTGGGCGGCGGAGTTGAGTACACTTTCTGAGACTCCCACCAAGAATCGCCCGCCGCAACATGAAGGTGGCAAAGGGAACCTTTTGCTCCTCGGAGCATCCCAAGACATCAAATATCTTGTTGATCTACTTAATCCACGTCTCCGCCTTAAGTGGTTTTGGCTCTCCAAAAAACTCCGGTGGTCCCAGTTCCTTGAACTGCTTAGCGGTGACCGTCCGAGAGTTACCAGTGTTTCCACCTTTATTTTGGACAGGAGCCGCTCTTGCCTGATGTTGCATGAATTGCATAAAGCCTCTGAACATTCCATCGTTCATCATCTGGGCCGTGTTATTGTTTGCCTGAGGATTGTCGCCTTATTGATGCACATTATCCTGATTATTGATCTGTGGAGACTCAACGGTCTCATGTGCTCCATTGCTTTTCTCAACATTCTCAGATGTCATTTTCAAATACTGCCATAAATCAAGGGTTAATTAACATATCACATATTATCCCTATACTCTGACTGACCAATTAAATACCAAATAAACTTAGGTAGGTCATACTAGCGAAGGAATTCCCCGTCTCTCCCTTCCTAGTTCTTGTCTCACATCTTAGCCATGGATCGTATCCCTAAGCTTTGATACCAACAGTGACGCCCCCAAAATAGGTATACATCACCCATCTTGATTCGCCAAATACATGGTACAAAATTCAAATACAACTTAATAATATAGCTGTCGTGTAAAATATGACACAACGTAAACTGAGAGTTTTAATAAGAATATTGTCATCTAGACAATATCCACACTCAAAAGAGTCCTCATTACATTTATTTTCACACTATTTAATAGAATAACGAGGACTACTAATACTATCATCTGGACCATCACTCCGTTCCCCGACTAGTCCTGGCTACGTTCTCATTTCCTGAAGAGAATAATTGAAGCGAAAAGGGTGAGCTCAACTAGCCCAAGAAGAAATATTATGACTAAGATAATGCAAAATAAATTATCGTTAGCCTTCAACAGTGTTAAACTGAAAAAATATAACAAACATCAAGTTTAACTGCAGCGGAATAAGCAATCCATTAAAAGAGTCAAGTAGAGAATAAAATCTACTATCTTTTAGATTTAAAAGGTTTTTCATCACTTTTATCATTTGAGACTCGACTTTAATAAATAATCCACATCTTTCTCCTTTCTACTACCAAGGATATTCATTAGTATCACAACCACAAATTATCCATGCACTACGGGCCAAGGATATTCGTGTATTCATCAATGGTCATGATCATGCCAACAACGTCCATCAATGTACTACGGGCCAATGAGGACTTTTACCACATCATTTGTAACATTACGGTCCATGATTATCTTGAATAATCCCCGGTCATAATCATACCAAGTCCATCTATGCACTCTGTGCCAAAGATGACTTTCAACATAATATAAACATGAGGATGATGACAATGATATAAGAATTCAATAAAACAAGTTCAAGAATTAATTTATCCAGGAACTAATAACGTCCAAATTGTCAACATGATACTTCTTTGTAGAGTAAAATTCAAGAATGCTCAGAAGAATATTTCCATGAAAAGATACTGGATGAAGCGCAAATATCAAGGATATTCCACTAATTTCATGGAGTATAGAAGTCAAAACTTTAACCAAGTGAGTATAATAAAGAATGGAATAACAAAAGAAATCACCTGGCATGCGATAGATCGCACAGACAGGTTATTCAAACAGAATAATAAATAATGGAACTAGGTCATGCGTAAACGCACAGACAGGATATTCCAACAGAATAATAAATAATGGAACCAGGTCATGCATAAATGCACAGACCGGATGTTCCAACAGAATAATAAAGAATGGAATAATAGAAGAATTTCACCATGTATGCGGTGCTTTTGAGCAGGCGGAGTTATTCCAACATAATAATAAAGAATGGAATAACAAAAGAATTTCACCAAGTATGCGGTACTTCGCATAGACAGGTTATTCCAACATAATAATAAAGAATGGAATAACAGAAGTTCTCTTCATGAAGACGAAAGAAAGAAATAATACCCCTTAACAATACAATAAATAATATCCCTTACTGTAAAAGAAGAGTATTCCGACTGGTAGGGTGACGATATTCTTAAAGAAAACTTGCACTACGCTCAAAGATTATAGAAGAATTCTCTAAAGAAATACGCTCAAGATTATAGAAGAATTCTCTGAACTTCTGGTGTGGTTTTTAATTCTAAATAAGCATCCTATTTATAGGAAAATAGATATGATACTATGTTGCACTATACAATAAAATATAATATATTCTATATATATATATATATATATTATTTAAAATCTAATAAAACAAATAACTTTATAAAAGTATTCTATTTTATATAAAAAGATTTTACTATGCAAAACACTATGCAAGCACTATGCAACACTATGCATAATAAAATATAATATATTCTAATTATTGTCTAATAAAACAAATAACTTTATAAAAGTATTACATTTTTATATAAAAAGATTTTATTATGCAAAACACTATGCATAATAGAATATTATATATTCTATTTATAGTCTAATAAAGCGAATAACTTTATAAAGTATTACATTTTTATATAAAAGCTTTTACATTTTATTACATTAATAATACTAATAAAACAAAACTCATCATCATTATTATAATTCACACTATTAATCGACCAAGTCATTCCTAGGAAAGAGCGGGCTTTCCAATAAGGATTTCTCCCTATTGGCGCGCAATTAGGTGACCAAACCTGTCCTTGGCAGAACTTCTAGACATCATTAATATTACAAATAATAATATTAATAACTCTATCATCTCAATATATAAAATATCGACAATAATTGAATACAAGTGAGTGACTTCTCACGTAACCATCAATAATCAATATCGCAGTGCTACTATGAAACCCGCCAGACATTCATTGTACTTTTAACATAGTGTGTTTCACGATTAACGGTAAAAACGTTCATAGTTATTTTCATAAAATATTTTTGTCGTTTTCTCAATCCGACAATAATTTCGTTGTGGGGTCCACCAATGACTGTGCCGTTGTACGAATATTCCCTGATAAAATGAATATTCCCCGACCAATCGAATATTATAGAACAAGTTCTGTACTTTGCAAGATTTATAAATGTTACCCAAAACTATAACATTATATCAAATTCATTCCATAATATTCAAAAATGATATTTATAGAAAAATCATCTTTATAAAAAAAAAGTTGGGGTCTTACAAGTAATGGTTGTGAAACCATGAGACAAGAATAATTATAATAAATTAATGTAAGTTATTCTATTATTCCGTTGTATGAGTTATTAGTGTATTATTAGAATTAGATCGTGAAACACCGAATTCGAGATATTAGTCTCTGAATTTGGGGGCGTCACAGGACAAGGTAAAAGAAGCTCAACTTCAAGATGAAGACTGTCAGAAAATACAAAATAAGGTGTCGAAGGTCAAGAAGTGAAGTTCAAATTCGTTATCGATGGGTTATTGAGACTCGAGGGAAGAATTTGGGTTCTGTAATATCCGAGATTTTTTATGTAATTTAAGAATTATCAATAAACGAATTTATATGAAACTTTTGGGTGATTTCATTTATTAGATGTATATATGTTGTATATGTATATATGTTATTTTAAGATATGTGATGAGAGGTATTTAAAGGGTTGGTTTAGTTTTATTTAACTATTTAAATTGATTAAGTAGGGAATTATTCTATTTATTATGTGAGATGGTATTAAATCATGAGCTGGAGTTTGGAGTGGAATTTAGAGATGCGGACTGCGTATTTGATTCCGGAATGTCGAAATTAGTGAAGATAGACTGTAATCACGAAAAAGTGTCACGGTTGACTTTTTGGTCAAAGTTAACCAGTTGACATTTTGGTTAAAGTCACTCAGTTGACTTTTTTTGAGGAAAAAGTTAACTACAAATTTCAGAGGTGAATTTGACTAAACGGATAGTCCCATGACATCCGGAACGTCGACTTTAGTAAGAATCGATATAAGGTTCGCAACGTTCGGCAACGAAGGGCAAAATGGTCAAAGTAATTTATTAATTGATTATTATAATATTTTATTTAAACAAGTCAGCAGCTGATGGAATCCTTGTGACTCATGAATTGGGATAAGGGAGGGAGTATATGTATATTACATAATAGCTAAGGTGGGAATACTTTATTTTATTCCTTAAAACCAAAATCCTTTTATTTTTTTCTAACTCCCACATTCATTTTCTCTAACTCCCACATTCTTCCTATTAATTGACTAAATTATTGTATTATTAAGTATTGTGAGTAACTAATAATTAGAGTTGGGGGTTATGGGAATCAAAAGACTCAAACATATATCCATCAAGCTATACATATATACATATCACTCAAACATCTTTTTCTTTTAAGAAAATTCCACCAAGTGAGTAAACATGGAGAGAAATTGAGAGTTATAGATAGTGTGGTAGTATTCTGGAGTTTTGGGGAGTTTAAACAAGCAAGTGAGGAGGATTTTCAGAAGCTAAACAAGAAGAAATTTGCATCAAGTAAGCAACTCATGAACCTTTATATGTTTTTAATGGAAATAGCTTAAAAATGCCTCTTAGTTGCTAATTTATTCAAATCATGGTAATTTAGTGAGTTTGTTTGTTGTAATGTGTTCATATATGTTAGTAGATGAGATCTGGATGATACAACTCCAATCCATGCATGATAGAATCAAAATCATGATTTTTGTCAAAGTTGGTTAAAAAGTGTAATCTGTGATTTTTGGGTTTTTCGAAGCCTTGGATTCGTGGTTTATATGACTCGATTAGCGTATGTAATAATTTTATAAAATAGTATGTAGTATGAAGTCTAATCTGGCCCAAATTTCGTTAGAATCAGAGTTATAATGAGCAAGTTATGAAAATCGGAAGCAAGAATGTTCATAACAAAATCTTCAGAAAATCTGGAATTTCCAGATTTTTTCCAAGTATAGAACCAGTGTTGGCACATTTTTCTATGCAGTTGGTTTGTGGTCTTAGCATGCTAGTTTCATGAATGATCTATTTTTGTAAAATACCTTGATGTATGAAGTTTATTGTGTCCATGTATCATGGTCATATCATCTGTAGATTAGTGGGAATAAAATCGCAAAAGTGGCTGCAAGAAACGAAAATTTGATGTCTTTCTTGGGACTGTTTGGATCAGTCTGTTTTAGGGGCATTTTTGTCCACTATTTTGTACTTTAAAAATTCTGGAAAAATTTGGAGTATTACTATAAGAAGATATGAAGGTCCTGTAAAAATTTGAGAATTTTTTGCCATACGGTTTGAGAGTTATGGATTTTACGGCTAAGGTCATTATTTGAAAAGATACCCGAATAACTCTTTGTGTATAAGTCCAACAATTACAAAATTGTTACTAGAAGTTCACGTGTATAACAGGAGTTAACCCTGAAAATTTCAAAATTTTTAGAGCTAATCTCGATTTATGAAAAATCTGATAATATTTGGCTATTATGGACTATTTAAAAATAGTAGATGAATTTTTTTATTCCGGGAAAAATATATGTTCAATGTGGGACTATATTCTACAAAATCCCAGAAAAGAAATATTTTTGAGACTGATTTGGTATTTTTTATATAAATGATGTTATATGGATAAATGAATTTAATTATATATGTGATGTCATAATTATGGAAAATGAGATTTTCCGACTTGAAACCCTTAAGCATATTTTATACAGATTTTTTATAGAGGTTTTGGTCCAAAAAACGTCACAAATTTATGTTTCCCAGTTTTTTTTATTTAACCACATGGCCTATTCGTAGCAACATGTTATGTATTTGAATTGTATTTGAATACGTATGAGTTTAATCGTCTTATTAAAATATAAGGGAACCATTACACTTCAAAGTGGTGTTCGTGAACCAAATTGCTTAACGTGACACATGTGAATAGGTTACATGAAGGGCTAGTAGATAGCAGAAATTGTAGAAGACGTATCAAGCAAGTTTTCTAACTTTATTCACTTTATTGCAGTGAATGTAAGTTCCCTTAACTTGTACAATTTATCATTGTGTACAAGTCTCGTATGTTGCAAGTTATAACTCGTACAAAATTATATATAGTGCAAGTTCTATTGATGATTACTCAATTATTAATTCAGTTGTTTATGCCTTAAAGTTCTTAATTATTTATGAACTGTTTTCAAGAATGCGATTTGACCATTTGATTCGGTTATATATTATAGATGGGAAATGTTGTATTATTTGAACTATTCTAAATTTATTGTAGCTACTTAAGTCTACTAATCCAAATTGCTTTGGTCCGGTCTCGCATGAAACAAAGATGAACAACCCGGATAACGGGGTAACTGATGTCGGGCATATAGTCCCATTTACGCTTATGCGTTTAAACTTTATACTTGAGCACAATGTGAAAGTACGATAGGTGATCACCGAGTACTTGCAGAGTAGATTTACAATCTATTTGATTCTTAAATAAATCGATGGTTTTCGATGAAACAAAGTAATGTTCGTGGTATCTAACACCCTTAGTATGCTATTAAGAATTCCGAACTCTTATCTTGATATTCCAATTTATCTCTTGATATTTATTTCATTTGTTGAGAAATATTCATACTAATGCTTTTACTTCTGATGTATGTTCTCAAACTACTTTATATACTTGCTGGGCAATTTGTGCTCATTCTTGCTTAAACCTTTCAGTTAAGGCTGATAACGTTGAGGGTTCGAGCAAGGACAAGGGAAAGTCTAAGATGAAATGATGAGAGTTATTTATGTAATAAGTATATTTACGCATATGATGTAATGTAGCGATAAACGCTAAGTTTAAGTTGCAGTTTTTTTAAAAGGTTGTAAAGACTTGGGACTTTATTTTGAATAAGTATGTAACAACTAATATTATTATTATTATTGTTAGAGTTACTTAGATAGACGATGATGTATGTTGTATCGTGAGCACCATGTCCTGTAATTGATGTTACACAGATTTGGGGGTGTCACAGGTTCCGCCAGTACCAGAGATTAAAGACGAAATTTTGACCGAAACACTTAACTCAAGACATTCAATTCACCCGGGGAGCACAAAGGTGTGCTAGGATCTTCGACATCATTTCTGTTGACCGAATATGAAAAAAGATGTTGCAGAGTGTGTCGCGAAATACTTGACATGCCAAAAAGTTAAAGCTGAGCATCAGAAACCAAGTAGATTATTACAACCATTGGAAATACTTGAATGGAAGTGGGAGCATATCACGATGGATTTCGTGGTAGGTCTTTCGACTACTCAGAAAGGGTATGATGAAATTTGGGTGATTGTGATTAGACTGATGAAATCAAGACACTTTTTGTTAATCAAGATTAGATTTAATCTAGATCAATTGGCAATGTTGTATATCAAACAGATCGTTTCGAGACATAGTGTTCCATTGTCAATTATATCAGATAGAGATTCGTGATTCACATCAAATTTCTAGAAGAGACTACAAGAATTCATGGGAACATAGTTGAGAATGAGTACGACAAACCATCCTCCAGCGGACGGCCAAAGAGAACGAACAATCAACACATTAGAAGATATGCTAATAACATGCATTATAGATTTCAAAGAAAATTGGGATGACCATTTATCGTTAGTTGAATTTACTTACAATAACAATTACCACGCGAGTATTGGCATGCCACCTAACGAAGCGTTATACGGCAGAAAGTGCAGAACATGTGAAGAACAAAAAAATTTCAATTAATTTTAAATATTTACTGAATTAAATAAATATTTTGTTGATTTATTTATCGAGTTAAATAAATATTTGATGGAATTGTTGTGGATTAATTTGATAAAGTGTTATACATTAATTAAATTAATGTCAGATAATTTTATAGTTCAAAGTGTGAATTTAATTGGGATAATTAAATTAAACAAGTTGTTTAATAATAATTATGTTGTTCTAATTAATTTAATAATTAATTACAGATTTAATGATTTGTTATATGTAATAAATAATAATTATAATTATGTGGTAATATGATTTAATAAGCTATATTGACATAATCTAATTGAATTCAAATATTAAAATTTGATTAATTAAAGTGTGACATTTTATACCATATAATAAGAAGAAAATCAAAATAAATTAAAAGGAGTCTTTTAAAGGTTAGCCAAACAAGGCTTTGGGGAGCATGGCAACTGTTGAGCCATAATATATATAACGGATACCCATGTTATGCAATACGCATAGTGGGTATATCAATTATATTATACGTAATATTTTTATAAGGCTCATCTGTTCATTTGCTAAGTCAGAGAAAACCAAAGAGATATTTGAGAGTTTGTCAATTTGAGAAGCATAATTGAAGAATCAAGGAGTGAAAACAAGTAATTTTACATCATCCTTCCTTAATCTAAACTAGAAATCAAGGGTAAAATTCTTAAATTCAAGCTTTAGTTTTGTTCTTTAGTTTTTCATAGAAAACTTGATTTTGTTGTTTAAATTGATGAGAAGTAGTTGGTATATGTTAATAGATGGTTTATAATCTGCTAGTTGTCTTTTACAAAGGATTTTGGAGAATCAAAATCCATGAATACATGTTTTTAAAGGAAGAACTTGAGTTTTGGTGATATATGTATAATATGTATGATTTTGAAGTCAAAAATGGATTTTGGGTGAATGATTTATTGAGATGTGTTGATAATAGTGTTATTAGATGTTATAATCTAATAGTTATCATCTAAAAATGATTTTGGTATGTTTTTATTCACGAAACCATGTTTTACAAAAGAAGTTTGAGTTTTGTTATAATATGTACAAAAAGGATTATTTTGCAATCAAAATTAGTGTTCAATTCATGTTGTAATCTATAAATTAACAATTTTTTACGTTAATACATTCGAATACGAAAAGAATGCAAGTTGTATGAACTGATTTGGTTGAGAATCGAATTTGTGGTGAGAGGATTCGCTAATTATGTTGAAATATGAGTTTTAAGCATAAATCAAGGTTTTTAGGCTCTAAATTGGAGGTTCAAACTATTTTTATTATTAGAGTCAAGTTATATACGTTGTATGTTGTTTTGGTTGAGTTTGTAACATCTGGGTATGCTTAATTTATTGGTTGAATAATGAAAAATCGAGTCTTTGGACATATGAACAGTGCAGTCGCGAACTGTAGTTCTTCATTCTAGAGACACTCGCCCCGACGGTCTTTTTAGCATAAAATATGCTGCCCCATCGGGCATTCTGTAGCATAAATCCCCACCCCGGTAGGGAATACAAAGATGAAACTATTTTTTTTTTGGTCTTCAATCATGGCATGTTAGTTTAACTTAGTCTAACGAGCATGATAGTGTGTTTGGAATATAACAAGAGGTTATAACAGATTGTTAAACATGTATATGATGATTTCAAATTGTATATGAACAATTGTAAAGAACTTAAACTTGTGGTTCGTGAAATTTAACATTTGGTTATGTAAGACGCATGGTTAGTCAAGTATGTATAGATTTATGTTATGTGGTTGATGTGAATGATCAAAACTTAAACTAAGTTAATAAGTCGAAATGGAAGTGTACTTAAACCCATAAGATTAACATTAGTATAACTAATTAATGTTGTGATCTTAATGGAATATGTAGGACTATTTGGTAACGTGAATAGTGATTGTTTAAGTTACGCACGAGGCAAGTTTCCTTACCTTATCATGATTACAATTACGCAAGTTCCATAACTCTAAACTTTCATTGAGCAAGTTCTTAAACCTTATTATTACTGAGCAAGTTTCGTATTCTTATTTCAAACTGTTTAAAGCTTAATTATTCAAGTTAATGACTCCAAATGAAATGTTCTAACTCTTTTGAAGTATTATTTATGTTATACAATGTTCATTTAATTGTATAGAGTTGAGATTTAATATTTGATTTAAACATCGATTACATTATCGTATTAAAACCTTAAATGGCTAGTGAATCCTTATTGATTCGACTAATCCTTAGTTGATGATTATTGAACCCTAAATTATCTTCAAAGTTAATCCAAACCAAACTTCCTTTAGTGCGGACTCTAATGTCAAAGCTGAGATGAACAACCCTATTTTATGGGATTATATTACGTGATAACGTTAAGATGTTTGTGCACATACATGGAACAAAGGGCCGATCCCCCTAAGTACAAGAAGTAAGGTCCATATAGTCTTATGACTGTTAAAGGTTTAAAGTAGAAATACTTGATCCCCCTCAGATGTACTTTTGATTCTTGTTTTAATCTTGATTGAAAATGTCGACGTTGGGATTTTTACTGTCCCCTTTTCTGTTCTTGTCTATTGGTGTTCTTATGTTAGGTGAGATTTATTTGAAAAAACAAGTTGTGAAAAGGTCCGACATTTATATGTCGACAATTGGACTGTAAGAGTCGTCAGTTGGTATTTTTAAATGGTTGCACCAACTCAACCGAGAAAAAGTTTGCACATTAACTATGTGATGTGACACTGCTAAGCTGGTCTCTGAATCCGAGATTCATTAGGGTCTAGGGACTTGATTATGCGGAGGGAAGGTGTTAGGCACCCCCCGACATCCGTGTTACCACGGTGACCGCCACTTTTCAATTAAACTATTATATGGATGTGTGTGGGGGGGTAAATGCAATTTATTTGGAAGTAGTGCTATGCCTCATTCGTACCTATATACAAAGGGTTTGAATTTGTGTAAAAATTCAGTTTTAACAAGATATAACATTGATGTTTTGTAACAGAGGTTTTTCAAACCCTTATGCTCAATAGTAATTGAGGCCTTTGATACTACCATTTTATTAAATGTTCGGCTTAGTTGCTTTTATTTTTGAGATGCGAAGCATTTTCGAGAAAATAAGATATATAGCAATGTCGAACTCCTTGTGAGCATGAGAGCCGTCTAAGGAAATTCAGACATCGTGAATAATGTACAAGCTATTTACAGCTGAAAATGTCCAACACGAGATTCGAATCTATATTCAGAAGACTGAATCTGTGATCACATCATTCCTAGGCTCACATAATGTAGAAATTTATGAAAGATGTAAGCAGTTATATATATAAAAGCTGTAAATATATATATACAAATTGTCAACCACCACGAAGCGAACTTTATGGGGGACTATAAATGTAAATATATAAAAGCGGTAAATATATAGAGAGAGACAAGATCAACCACCACGAAGCACCTCTATGGGGGATTAGAAATGTAAATAAAGCAGTAAATACAATCAACCGCCATGAACTAAACTCCAGGCGGGACAAAATGTAAATAAAGTAGTAAAACGATCAACCGCCACAAAGTAAACTCTATGCGGGACGAAATGTAAAGAAAGCAGTAAACTCCAGGCCGGACAGAAATTGAAATATATATATATATAAGTATTTATATATATAAAAGCAATAAACACTCTGGATATAAAATACAGGCTCATCGAACAGAGTCCAGCAACAGTTTATATATATGTATATATATAAAAGCAATAAACGCTCCGAATATAAATCCAGGCTCATCGAACAGAGTTCGACCACAATTTATATATATATATATATATATATATATATATATATATATATATATATATATATATATATATATGTATATGACAAAATAAAAAGCCACAGACTGAAGTCCAGGCATACAAATGCAATACGACTCTTAACGTGAAGAACGGTGTGTGCAAAATGTGGAGAAAAGGCTTTAAAAGGTGTAAGAAGGCTTACGGTGGATTGCCAAAGGAGACTTCTTTAGCTTTAAATGGATGAACACTTGGTTCCCACCGGTAAAAATATAACAATATATGAGCTCACAAGTGTTTAAAATGAGAAACCACTCTGTTTATAATGTGTACAGAGCAAATTGGACAGGGCTTCCTCGCCATTTTCTCTTACAAGATGGCCACTCCAAGCCCTCTATTTCTAGAGGAGAGAGCTGCAGGTGTGCCTATAGCTGCCCGAGGTGTCTCGGGCAATGTGGGTCCCGCTGTCTCCAAGTACGTGCACTCGGACAACGCACTGTTTGCTCAAACCTTCATAACTTTCAATCCGAAATTCTGAAGAAGCGTTCCATACCATTCTTAAAAGCTCTTTTCGAGAGCTATGCCATGCCATACGATTTGCCCTTTTTGATTCTAAGAAGATGGGTCCATGACCAAAATAGCATTTTCGGGTTTCCGTTAAGCAATCCGTTGAGCTGTTTTTCGTAGTTTGCGCTCGAAAGTTGAGATATGGTTCTAATGATATTTCTTTTGAAGAAATTTGAGTTAAAATGAGTTTATTTTGGCAAAATGACCATTTTGCCCCTCCCGAGGTTATCTCCAATTTGTGCACAGTTGTAGCAGTCTTTTCTCAGGGTTATCTCTGAGATTGGCATACTGTTGACTCTGTCTATCCTCAGGTTATCTTTAAGGTTGTCTTGACCTCCTGGGGTTATCTCCAGGCTTTGAACTTGATCTCCCGGGGTTATCTTCGGGGTTAGAACTGATTTTCTCGGGGTTAGAAACTGATTTCCTGGTAACCTCCGGGGTTTGAAACTAGATCTCCCAGGGCTATTTCTGGGGTTGGAAGTGATGTTGTGGTCCTCCAGGGGTATCTCTAGAGTATGAAAAAGATGCTTTAGTCCTCCTGCATAGTTAGTATCAGGAAAATAAAATTTTGAGTGTCTACAGATGCCCCTCTTTATCATGTTCATGCAATGCAATGGAATGGACATGATAAAGATTACTAGACACTTGAAATATAACAATGTATTTTTGATGATGCAAATCTTAATGTAATGAATGTTATGATGAATGTTAAAATGTTTTCGCAAATCACAGTTCGCAAATCGCACATCGTATTTCGTACTTCGCATTTCTCTTTTGGCCAATCGCACTTCGCAAGTCGCACTTCGCACATAGCAAATCACTTTACCTTTATCGGTTATTACTGATGCCTATGTTGGTGTTGACTGCAAAGGTTTGGCTTTTTATCGCTGTCATTGATGCATGTTTGATGAAGAGAAATTGAGATGTTTTCTACATCTCTACTGGGGATGACGTTCTGAAATCACCTGACCTTCTCGATGTATACGCTGGTAGTTTACAGTGGTGCCTACCCTGATGGTAGTTTGATAACGGATCCTACCCTGCTGGTAGTTGAATATGTTGACATCGCCAAACTATTTCGATCCCCACTCGAACGGTGGTATGCAAAGCTTTCCTCGTTGAACTGTCTTGATGTTACGCTGATTTTATGCCAATGGTTTAGAATACCGGATCTTTCGATACCTTCGTTGAAGTAATATTCAACGGCTTAATTCACCAGACTCCTCTTGATGGTATGCTGGATTGATGACAACCACAAGATGTCTATGACAAAAATTTTCTCTAATCTAGGCATTTAACTTGCGCGCATATGTAAATTAACTAGAGATGCATACTAAACCTTAATACAGATGTACATTAATGTAGCGCATTTGCATATGTGAAGATCATGCACGATGTGATGATCTAGATTTATCCTTAGGAGTCTATTGTCCTAGGTTGATGTATATTTTAAATTGTCTAGAGTAGAATTTTACCTCACCCTTTTTAGGTGATTTGGAGTTTCCTTTCGCTGTTGGGTGCTTATGCCCCATTTCCTTGAGCATTTGATTTGCAACCCGGCTAAACTGATGACCTGAATGCCGCTGACGTCCCTGGAGGGTGCAGCTCGTTCTTTTGCTGCCCAGATTTGAACTTCGGTGTAGAGGCCTCGATTTGTGGGGATTCGACGCCGGTTGACACAATTGATGATGAGGATTTCATTCGCTAGACCTTTTTTCATTGGGCTTCTGCTTTTGAGTTAAGGACTTTCTTGAGAATTTTCCCCTTCTTTTGTAGGGGCAAGCTAATGTCGCCGTGATTTCTTTCAGGAATTCTCCCATTTCTTTTAATGAGAGGCTTGATCCTGCCTTAAACTCCTTTCCTTTCCTGGAATCGAAAAATATCCCAGTCCTTTCGCATGTTATTGCCAGGGATTCATATGAGAAACTCTCTTTGTTGACCAAATCGCGAGTGAATAATATCCTCACATGTGGATTATTCATTTTGAGAACAGTATGATTAGAAAAGACCAAATGATCATACCGAATCGCCAGTGAGATGAGATAAGGGTGGTTTTGATAATGCTATATCATGCTGATGGCGCTGACTGGTGCATTTTCCTCTTTAGGATGGTTGATAAATACCCCAGTGTTGAGTTGTCATTATTTCTGAGATTGCCCCAATCTTGTTGTAAGGGACCCAATATAAGCTTATCGCTAATTTTGAAATTACCCCAGCCTTGCTTGTTGTCTGGGATAATTGCTTTGACAGATGGGCTGATAAGATGCCAAGATCGCAAGAGGCTTTTATCTCTGTACCATATGGTGAACAGGTAGTGGATTTGGGTTTTGATGACCTCAATTATTTTTCTTAACTTGTTTGCGCAGTCAGCTTTGATGGTTTTCTTCTGATTTGATGAAAACTTGTGATTGAGGGTGTTGGCTTTTTGAAGGTCCTAGCCGTTGGTTGTCTTGGCGTATCGCTGTTTCTTCCTTTCTGGGATTTATGCCAAATTTGATGGAATAACATTGAAGTGTTGTTGGGTCATCTTAACATGGGTCACTGACTTGGAGGGTCTTACTTGGGCGTAGACTTGGGATTGATGTTTGGGTTTGGATGTTTCTTTTGAGGGTGAGACCGTACCACTGATAGCTACCTACGTACTCCTGTGTGTGTAGGAGATCAGGTCTGCGTAGTTCCTGCTTGATGAACTGAATGGTCTGAGAAGTGTTTATTTGGTTTAGCCGCACCATAAATGGCTGCCTACGTACTCCCATTGATGAGGGGAGATCAGGTCTTTTGTAATTCAAGCTTGATGAGCTGAACAGTCTGAGAAGTGTTTGTTTGGGTTTTTGTTTGGTTTGACTGCACCATAAATGGCTGCCTACGTACTCCCATTGATGAGGGGAGATTAGGTCTTTCGTAGTTCAGGCTTTATAAGCTGAAACCCGACTTATTTGATTTGATTTTTTTTTCTTTTTTCTCCTTTTTTTTCTTTTCTTTTTTTTGTTTTGTTTTTGTTTTTTGTTTTTTGTTTTTTTTTTCTAATATTTACATGCATGGAAAATAAAAGGTATACTGTAAAGAAAGTGATACCGTCCCACCATCTCATGGAACTCACGACTCTATCCCTTAGATCTACACTTTTTTGGCTAGCTGAGGCTTGATAGTCCAGTTGTCAGTGGTTATGTTGCCTTCAAGGCTCGCGATAGAGGTTACCTCTTCACTTATAGCCATAACTTGATCGCTTCCTGATTCAATACATTCCTCAGGGACGCTTGAACTGGACCCATCGCAAAGGTATGAACTCCTGATTCTTTGATGGGTTGGTTTCCCCGATAACCTCACCACCTTTTCCTTCATCTGTTCCTTCACCTTTTTCTTGGGCTTGAGAGGATTCGACCATGAAATCTCCCTCGAACTATTTTCGCATTTCTTGCAAGGCACTTTCTTTTTTGGATTTTTCTTCCTTAGAAAGGATTAGTATTTCCTCTGCATCATCCAAGGTTATAAAATCAGGAACATGGTTGTTATCTTTGGACCACAAGATGTTTGATGTTGGCAGAGGAATCTCCCTTGGGGATTCCCTTGTCTCCTCTGTCATTCCCTGCATTAGGATCAATCCATCTTGTGTTTTTCCAGGATTGGTACTCATAGCCTTCACCTCCTTTGAATTGCATGTCTCGAGTGGACATCTTAAGCTATTTATTTCATCTTCGCTTTTTTTGGTTATGAGGAATTCTATCTTCAGCTCTTCATTTTCAATGAGATCTTGGATTTTATGCCACAAAGACTAGCATTCCACAGTCGCATGTGTAAGACCCCAAATTTTATGAATAAAGATTTATTTTCTCGAAATATTTTTTTTTGAGTATTAAGGTGTAAATTTGATAGAATGTTATAGTTGTGGGTAATATTTATAAATTTTGTAAAGTATGCAAGTTGTTATAAAATATTCTATTGGTCGGGGAATATTCATTTTATCAGGAAATATTCGTACAACGACGCAATCATTGGTGGACCCCACAACGGAATTACTGTCGGAGTTAGAAAACGATAGAAATAACTTTTTATAAAAATAACGACGAAAGTTTTACCGTTAACTATTGAAATACCTAGTGTTAAAAGTACATTAATACTCGTGGTTGAATAGTAGCACATGGTATTGATTATTGATACTTACGTAAGAAGTCACTCAGTTTTATTCAATTATTACCACAGTAATTGCTGTACAGTATCTCACGTTATTGATTCAATTATTGTCATAATATTTTATATTATTATTTCAATAATTAAGACGACAAAGTTATTCATATTATTATTTGCATAATTAACATTGTCTAGAAAGTTATGTCGAGAAAATGGGTTTGGTCAATCCTAGGAACGATTTGGTTGTTAATATTGTGAGTTATAATAATGATGAATAAATATTGTTAAAAATATTGAGGGGATTTTTTTATGAAGTATTTGTTGTAAATTTTGCTTATTTTATGAACCCCCCATTTACCCATTTTTCAAAATAATCAGTAGAAAGTTATTCAGTATATATATATATATAGCGAAAAATTTATGTACACAGCTGTGTATTACACAGTAGGCTATGGCGATAGTTTTTTGAACTATAACGACGGTTTCACCCATCGTCATAGCTATTCTGGGCTATAGCGACAATGTATCATCGCTATTGCCCAAAAATATATCGCCATATAGCCCTCTTGTGTAATACTGCAAATGTGTATATACATATATATATATATATATATATATATATATATATATATATATATATATATATATATAATAGGTGGGAGCCCACATGTTGAAAAATGAATGTCGTGGGGAGGATTTCAAAGGTTGTCACGGAGGAGATTGAATTAAAAAGGAAGTCATGGAATGGTGTATAATATATATATATATATGAAATGGTATGAAATGGGGGGCCCGAGGAAGGAGGGAGTTGATTTATTATTATTATTATATATATATATATATTATATATATATATATTATAATTAGTTCTGTTTTTTATGAAAAATAGAATATATTTGTAACACCCCCTTTCCGAAATAGAAAGAGAGGTTACTCAAAACACAACAGAACTAACGAATTTCACAAGGCTTTAAACCACAAAAGGATAATCTCATAATAATTAAATGTCATAAGACATACCATAATAAATGCCACATGAGCTCAAACCACAATCTAAAATAATTATTACGATATCAAATAAACTGATATGTCAAGCCTAACTAGAATACCTCTAAACCATTGGAATGAAGGGAGTTCTCATCACACTTGCCCTTGATCCCCCTGATTACCTGCCAGAAGAAAAACACAGCATGAGCCAAATGCCCAGTACGGATATAGAATACAAATAATGAAACAAAATAATTAATTTAATTAAATGAACAAAACTGAAACTAAACGAATAAAGCTAACACAACGAAATAATAGGCTGAAACAAATGGCTGGGGGTTATTTCATACCGAGCTCAAAACAAATAATAATATACCTTGCCACACATGCAAGTCAAATAATGCCACATAGGCAATCAAAATAATGCCACACAGGCAATCACACATCGTACTGCGCAATCCAGATGCATGCAAAATCAGAAGGCGTATTTGGCACAAACATCACCAATCCGCAAAACAGAACAGAACAGAAAACTAGGGTCGACACATATGCCTCCCACAACAAAACACCAAATGGCCAACTCCCACCGGAGCACAAAACGGAGACGCCGTGGACTAATCACACCGCCACAGAAGGTGTCATACCTTGGTGCCAAGAGGACATGCCTGTGGTACCCCCACATGTGGTTATAACTCAGGTATACCCTATGGTATGCTAACCAAATATCATGTCACAACACATACGACACAATATCAACATAAATGAGTGCTAACGTGTATATGTTAGATCGAACGAATCATCAACACAAGTTTCCAAAAAAATATACTAACATATACATCACTACAAATATCGAATAAATATTAAACATGATAAACAAGTTCAAAGAGTACAAACATGAGTTCTAAATATCAATGCTCAAATCGAAACTATCACATTGATTTGAGAAGGAACAGACATGGGAAATAATAACTAACTTCTAAACGAAAACAAAACGAACAAATCAAAATTAAAAGGATTATCGTTGAAGGAGTACGGAATCCATACTTGGATTAAGCAATGTAATACCAAAAATTTACACTCCAAATTTAACTCGTTAAATTCCCTCCGTCCGATCTAATAAAAATAATAATAATACAATTATAAGTTACCTAATAATTATAATTTATACTAATATGAAATTAATTCCTCCAATTACATCAATTTTACAAGACAATTCAAATTAAATTATAACTTATCATCTAATCATTTTTTTTATTATTATATTTTAACAAATCAGTAATCATAATATATTATATATATTATATACATCATTCATTCATTAAAATAGTTCAGTAACTAGCTTCTTTACATGCCCACGATTTTATTAATTTTTTTTAAACAACCCAAGGCAATCATTATATTAATCTTTAAAAAAAAGGAGATTGTTATCTTTATATATATATATATATATATATATATATATATATGTATATCATAACTCAGTGCTTGACATGATTCAAATTCTTTCTTCTTCTTTTTTTATTTAACATGCATGTGAATTATAATGACAATATCAACTATGGTAATTATTAAAATATAAGAAGTCATCTTATACACTGTCATCTCCTGGACCAACCATAATGACATGAACTGAACTATTATATTGTGCCAGTCTCAGTTGATTTCCTCCACATATGCGATCTCTTTTGCCCAAAATAATTGATTACACTAATATACAGAAAATAAATTTACATACCTTAACTTAACTCAGTTCGTTTCGTTTCTTTTTCTCCCTTCTCTGTAATGCAGCTGAGCTACTTCTTTTTCTTTTCTCAGTCAGTTATTAGAGATATGTGAGATAGGTTAGGGTTTAAATATTTATTTATATAACTGATGAACTCCGCTAATTTAAATAGAATTTTAATTTTACCCACATATAAATTAAATCAAATTAGTTTTTTTAAGGCCCTATTTTAAAATTTTAATTTATCCACACTTATTAATATTTATTAGCCTATATAAATTAAATAACTAGTTTGACCCAAATAAATGACACTGTCCAATTAATATGTTTTTAAAACAAATTTTTTTTTATTATTTAATATTTATTTATTTATTATTATTATTTTTTCGGGTATTACATCTCCTACCCCTTAAAAAGGATTATGTTCCCGGAATCAAAAGAATGGAACATACCTAATTTTCAAAGAGATGCAGATACTCCACTCGAATAGACTCCTCCATCTCCCAAGTAGCTTCCCGCTCCAATGATTTCTCCATAAAACCTTAACAAACGGAATAGTCTTCCTCCTCATAATCCTTTCTTGACGATCCAAAATCGCCTCAGCTTGCTCCTCACAAGTAAGATCCTCCCGAATCTTATCGAAGGGATATTGTACCACATGCAACGGATGGGAATGATAACTCCTTAATATCGACACATGGAACACATTGTGCACATAAGCTAATTGCGGAGGCAAAGCTAACCGATATGCAACTGCACCAACCCTCTCCAAAATCTCAAATGGGCCAATATAACGGGGGTTAAGCTTCCCTTTCAAGCCAAATCGTCGAATGCCCTTCCAAGGAGAAACTTTTAGAAACACATGCTCACCAGGTTCAAACTCTAAAGTCCTCATATGCTTATCAGCATAACACTTCTGCCGTGATCAAGCCGACTTCAATTTCTCCTTAGCCATTACTACCTTCTCCGTAGTGATTTGGACTCAAGCCCTTCTATGGCCCTTTCGCCAACCTCATCCCAACAAGTTGGTGCTCGACACTTTCTACCATACAATGCCTCAAAAGGAGCCATTCCAATACTTGCATGTCAGCTGTTGTTATAAGCAAACTCAACTAGGCTCAAGTAATCATCCCAATTACCCGACCACTCAAATGCATAAGACCTCGACATGTCCTCTAAGGTTTGAATAGTTCGTTCGGATTTTCCATCAATTTGCGAATGGAAAGAAGTACTAAAGTTGAGCCGAGTACCCCAAGCTCGTTGAAACCCTTTCCAGAACCGTGAAGTGAACCGTTGGTCCCAATATGAAACAATAGACACCGGAGTACCATGAAGTCTAACAATCTCCTGCTAAAAGATATGTTCCAATCTATCTACCGAGTAACCCTAATGGATAGCCAAAAGTGTGCCAATTTGGTCAATCGGTCCACCACTACCCAAATGGCATCATTCTTCTTGGAAGTCTTTGGCAAACCAGTCACAAAATCCATCGTGATATCCTCCCACTTCCATACTGGAATGTCTAACTGTTGTAGCAAACCACTAGCTCGTTGATGTTTTATCTTCACTTGTTGACAAGTGAGGCACTTCCCAACATATTCAGCCACGTCTCATTTCATCCCATTCCACCAAAAATTCTTCTTCAAATCCCTATACATCTTCGTAGAACCTGGATGAATAGAAAATGGTGAACTATGAGCCTCTGC
Source organism: Panax ginseng (assembly GCA_020205605.1). Classification (NCBI taxonomy): domain Eukaryota; kingdom Viridiplantae; phylum Streptophyta; class Magnoliopsida; order Apiales; family Araliaceae; genus Panax; species Panax ginseng. The sequence continues at coordinate 56,871,599 of CM035134.1, read as the reverse complement.
CAACATAGCCTCCCGAATGATTGGATCTGAAGATACACACAATCGATCACCCAACCAAATCACACCATGGTCATCAATACGAAACTCAGACTGCTTTCTCTCTTCCAAATTCTGCTCCATACTCCACAATTCCCCATCTTCCTTTTGAGATGCTTTGACTCGCGAGATAAGAGAAGGCTCCACTCTCATACCTGCCAAATGCCCATCTGAACCTTGTACATACAATTCCATCTCGAGCCGCTCCATATCTTAAATAAGCTGAGGCTGTGTAATAAGGGTTGCTACACTCCCAGAACTCTTTTGGCTAAGAGCATCTGCAACCACATTTGCCTTCCCCAGGTAATACTGAATCCTTGCATCATAATCTTTTAGAAGCTCCAACCAGCGCCTATGCCTCATGTTGAGCTCGTTCTGAGTGAAGATGTATTTAAGACTTTTGTGATTGATGAAGATATCACAAGTCTCTCCATACAAATAATGCCTCCAAATCTTTAAGGCAAAGATTACCGCTGCCAACTCCAAATCATGTGTGGGGTAGTTCACCTCATAAGGTTTAAGATGCCTAGAAGCATAAGCAATCACCTTACCGTGTTGCATTAAAACACACCCCAAACCCTTCTTAGAAGCATCACTATAAATCTGGTAGCCTCCTGCTCTCGACGGTAATGCAAGTATAGGAGCTGTCACAAGCCATTTCTTCAACTCCTCAAAACTCTTCTCACGCTCTTCATTCCACAAAAACTTCACTCCCTTTCTCATCAACTGGGTCAATGGTAAGGCAAGCAAAGAAAACCTTTCCACAAACCGCCTATAATACCCTGCCAAACCCAAGAAACTCCTAATCTCTGTCACTGTAGTAGGTCTCAACCATTTAGTGATAGTTTCAACCTTCGCAGAATCCACCTTAATGCCTTCAGCAGAAACAACGTGGCCCAGAAATTTAACCTACTCCAACCAGAACTCGCATTTAGAAAATTTAGCATACAACTTCTCTTTCTACAAAATCCCAAACACTGTGCGAAGATGCTCCTCATGTTCTTCCTTAGACTTGGAGTAAACCAAAATGTCATTAATAAAGACAATAACAAATTGGTCCAAGTACTCCCTGAACACCCAATTCATTAAATCCATAAACACTGCCAGAGCATTAGTAAACCCGAATAACATCACCAGAAACTCGTAATGCCCATATTGAGTGCAAAAAGCCGTCTTAGGGATATCCTCATCCCTTACCCTCAACTGATGATAACTCGATCTTAAGTCTATCTTTGAAAAATACTTCACCCTCGGAAGTTGGTCAAACAAGTCATCAATCCTCGGTAATGGATACTGATTCCTGATGGTAATCTTGTTCAACTCCCAGTAGTCTATGCACAACCTCATAGACCCATCTTTCTTATTCACAAATAAGACCGGAGCACCCCACGGTGAAACACTCGGGCGAATCACACAACGATCTAACAAATCATGCAACTGTTCCTTCAACTCCTGCAACTCCAACGGTGCCATCCGATACGGCACCTTAGAGATAGGCTCCGCACCAGAAACAAGCCCAATAGCAAACTCTACTTCCCGTTGTGGTGGAAACCCTGATAATTCCTTAGGAAACACATCAGAAAAGTCACGGACAATTAGAACATCTTTAATACGAGACTCACCCTTAGAGGTATCTTTCACAAATGCCAAATACCCCTCACAACCCTTTACCACAAACTTTCCAGCCTTCAAAGCTGAAATTAACTTCACCACTCTACTCGGATGTGAACCCTGAAACACGAATTCTGGAAACTTCACATCTCGAAATATAACCTTCTTTACCTGACAATGGATAGTGGCCTGGTGCTTATCCAACTAGTCCATCCCAAGAATAACATCAAAATCGTGCATACTCATCGGAAGGAGATTAACCCTAAGAATCTTATCCCCAAAACTGATCGGACACCCTCGATATAAATCAGAAACAACAACAAAAGTTCCCATTGGGGTAGCAATAGACATAAAAGAATCTAAGGATTAAGATGGCACACCCAGATGCCGAACAAAAGACTGAGCAACAACTAAATGAGTAGAACCCATATCAAACAAAATAGATGCCTCATGATTGCCAACTAAAAGATTACCAAAAACAGTACCTGGTGCACCTTCCGCCTTGTTATACGTTAAGGCAAACACTCGACCACCCTGATGCTGACCTCCATTGCCACCATTATCACCACCTCTACCATTTTTATGTGGCCCGGTACAATCTCTAGACATATGACCCATCTGTCCACACAAGAAACATGCACTTGTGAGTCTGTGGCACTGCCTCCCCGGATGATTAGCCCCACAAGTAGCACAAGGAGATATCAGAATAAGATTTGGGTTACCCCCACCAGCTAGTCCCGGATAACGACCCTGATTCTGTCCCTGCTAACGATTCTACCACGGCTGACGATTTTGACCATGCCAAGGTAGTTGTGGTGATGATTACTCGCCTTTGCCGAGGCATCTGCCGATAACCCTATTTTGATTCTCGGCACACATAACGCTTCGCCGATCATCATGATTCCTATTCCACTAACCACCTTAACTTCTCCCATGCTGAATTGAAGTTTGACCTTGCTGGTCATCTCTGTCCCTCTGTCAATTCCCCTATGATTTAGAAGACTGAAAGTCTTGTCGCTCCATCTCAATATTCTTGGCCGCATTGGCCACTACTGACACATCTGCAAACTTGGTGTTAATAAGATGTTGGCGATTCCTATAATAAATCCACCACTTGAACTTCTTCGCCTGTTCCTCTACAGTCCCTGCAGAAGTTCCCGCAAATCCTGCCAACCTGGTGAGCCTCGTCATAAAATCCGTGATGGACTCATTATCTTTCTGTCAAATGGATAGATAGTGTCTAGCAGAGGACTCTTTATCAGCAGCTAAGAAGTACTGCTGATAAAAGTCCTCATAAAACTCAGCCCAACTAAGTGCCTTAGCATAACCATCACCCTTGGTTACTTTCATCGCCTTCCACCACCTTTGTGCATCCCCTTCCAGCTTGTAAGCAGCATGTAACACTCTCTGATTATCCGAGCACCCCAACACATCAAAAATCTTCTCTAAGTGGGTAATCCAATTCTCTACATCAATTGGAGTTGGAGCTGAACTGAATGACTGTGGTTTCTGCTTCTGAAACCTTTCCAACCTTACATACATTGGAACCATCTACTGATCATGACCATCTACATTCCCTTCCACTTCATTTGCATGCGGACCATTATTTCCCGGGTTCTCTTGCTCAAGAATTTCTGGCGGCGGCTTATGCATTACATGTACAACCTGTGCCCCCATCTGAGGTAAAGCATGATTCACCGCCTGATTCACCAAGGTAGCCAATTGAGCATTAACCTGATCATTAGGTTGCTCATTGGGCTGACCCTCACCTCTTCCCCTATTGTTACCTCGTCTCCCAGCAACTCTAGTGGATATACGAGCCATCTAAGAAAAACATCACGAATATAAACAAAGCATATTAGAGACAAATTCGAATATAGTTGATATGATAGCTGAACAGAAAATCAAACAGAACAAAAATCTAACCCAAAAGTCTACCCATAACTTACAGGTCAAACCTAAATAGGTTTTCTACAAGAAAGAACCTAAGCTCTGATACCAACTATGTAACACCCCCTTTCCGAAATAGAAAGAGAGGTTACTCAAAACACAACAGAACTAACGAATTTCATAAGGCTTTAAACCACAAAAGGATAATCTCATAATAATTAAATTTCATAAGACATAACATAATAAATGCAAAACGGGCTCAAACCATAATCTAAAATAATTATTACGATTTCAAATAAACTAACATATCAAGCCTAAGTAGAATATCTCTAAACCATTGGAATGAAGGGAGCTCTCATCACACTTACCCTTGATCCCCCTAATTACCTGTCGAAAGAAAAAAATAGCATGAGCCAAATGCCCAGTACAGATATAGAATACAAATAATGAAACGAAATATTTAATTCAATTAAATGAACTAAACTAAAATGAAACGAACAAAGCTAACACAACGAAATAATAGGCTGAAACAAATTGCTGGGGGTTATTTCATACCGAGCTCAAAACAAATAATAATATACCTTGCCACACAGGCAAGTTAAATAATGCCACATTGGAAATTAAACTAATGCCACACAGGCAATCAAACATCGGACTGTACAATCCAGATGCATACAAAATTAGAAGGCATGTTTGGCACAAACATCACCAATCCGCCGAATAGAACAGAACAGAAAACTAGGGTAGACGCATATGCCTCCCACAACAAAACACCAAATGGCCAACTGTGAGACCCCAAATTTTATGAATAAAGATTTAAATTTCTCGAAATATTTTTTTTGAATATTATGGTGTGGATTTGATATAATGTTATAGTTGTGGGTAATATTTATAAATTTTGCAAAGTATGCAAGTTGTTATAAAATATTCGTTTAGTCGGGGAATATTCTTTTTGTCGGGGAATATCCGTACGACGGCACAATCATTGGTGGACCCCAAAACGGAAGTATTGTCGTAGTTAGAAAATGACAGAATTATCATTTTATAAACGGCGAATGTGTTACTGAAGTAAAACTGTTGAACTACCCGATAGTAAAAGTACAGTAAAACGCGTGGTTGCATAGTAGCACACGGTATTGATTATTGATGCTTACGTAAGAAGTCACTCAGTTATACTTAATTATTGCTACAGTAATTGCTGCATCATATCTCTTATATTATTGATTCAATTATTGTCACAATATCATCTACATAATATGTTATTTTATTAAATCAATAATATAGATGGCAAAGTTATTCATATTATTATTTGCAATATTGACAATGTCTAGAAGTTACATCAAGAGGAGAGGTTTGGTCTCTAATTCGCGCATGATAAGGAGAAATCCTTATCGAAAAACCCCCTCTTTCCTGGGAACGACCTGGTTGTTAAATATTATGAATTATAATATTAATGATGAATAAGTTCGTGTTCATTAAAGATGAAATTGATAGTTCTATTGTGTTGGAATTATTAGTGTTAGTGAAAATCGACATTTATTTCGATAATAATTTATGTATGGAGGTTATATTGACCAATCGGGTAATTAACCGGATAAATGAGCAATTAATTTCTACTGATTCATATGATTATAACTATTTGTTCACATGTGTGTATTATTGATTAACATTCATTTACTATTAGGGAGTTGGTGCAAGATTGATAATACTTGCATGACTAAGATAAAAATGGAGGTATAGATGGAGGTACTATACTGTAATTCGTATTTTCACATGTCTAAAACTATTGATTCACATGATTTACTATTAGGGGAGGTGGTGCAAGTTTGATAATACTTGCAGGACTAAATTAAAAATGAAGAAAAAGAGGAAGGTATTACACTATAATATTTCGAACCGCAAAACGTGCAATTATCGAAACTATATTTTCCTATAAATAGAAGCTCATTCTTTCATTATTTTTCACCAATTCACTAAAGCTATAGAGCAATTATTATAGAGAGAAAGAAGAAGAGAAGTTTGCTACCTCATTATTCCAGTATCCAGTTTTTTTCTAAGGTAAGGGGTATTATTTCTTTTGTTTTTACGAAGAGAGCTTCTGTTATTCCATTCTTTATTATTATGTTGGAATAACCTGTCTATGCGAAGTACCACATACATGGTGAAATTCTTCTATTATTCCATTTTTTATTATTATGTTTGAATAACTTTTCTCATCATAAGCACCGCACATACGTGGTGAAATTCTTACATTATTCCATTCTTTATTATTACATTGGAATATCCTATACGTGTGGATTACGCATGACTGGTTCCATTCTTTATTATTCTATTGGAATATCACATGCATGCGTATTACATGCATGACACAGTTCCATTATTTATTATTCTGTTGGAATAACCTGTATGTGCGGTCTATCGCATGCCTAGTGAATTCTTCTATTATTCCATTCTTTATTATTCTATTGGAATAACCTATCTACGCGGACTACCGCATGCATAGTGAATGATCCTTCGTATTTATTCCTTATTAAATTGTGGAAATGATCTTTCTACGTGGATTACCGCATGGTGGGTGAAAATCCATTTGCAGTTTCGTATATTCTATTATACTCGTATGAGATATCATTTCTTTTCATTTTCTTTGGTATTTTTCTTTTATGAGTTACTATTTATGGGTTACTATTCACCCGGTTAATATTTACTCTAGTATTATTCACTCGGGTATTCGGGGCACTTTTCGTGCTGGAGTACTATTCACGAGTTACTATTCATGGATAACTATTCACCCAATTACTATTCACTCTAGTATCATTCACTCGGGTATTCGGGACACTTTTTGTGTCGGGGTACTATTCACGGCGTACTATTCACCCAAAAAATATATTTCTTTTCTATCCAAATTATTTTTGGTACATGAATATTATTCTTAAATTTTACTTTACAAAGCAGTATCATCTTGACAATTTGGACGTTATTGATTTTTGGGGAAATTAAATTATAAATCTTTAAAATTTATCCTTGAACTTGTTTTATTGAATTATTATGTCATTGTCATCATCCTCATACTTATATTGTGATTAAAGTCATCTTTGGCTTACATTCGGTATAATCATGACCGTAACGTGACGAATGATGTGGTAAAAGTCCTCATTGGCCTGTAGTTCGTTGATGGACAGTTGTTGGTATGATTATGACCAGGAATTATTCGGTATAATCATGACCATTGATGATTACATGAATATCCTTGGTCGTGGTGCAGGGATGATTCAATTTTATTTATTAAGCTGAGTCTCAGCGATAAAGTTAATGAAAAACTTTTTAAATCATAGAAGATAGTAGATTTTATGCTCTACTTGACTCTTCTAATGGATTGCTTATTCTGCATTATCTTAGTCATAATATTTCTTACTGGGCTAGTTGAGCTCAAACTTTCTTTCATTGTTCTCTTCAGGAAATGAGAATATAGCTGGGACAAGTCGGGGAATGGAGTGATGATCCAGTATAAGTGGCTTTAGTAGTCCTCACTATTCTATGGAATAGTGTGATAATAATTGTAATGAGGACTCTATTGAGTGTGGATATTGTCTAGATGACAATATTCTTGTTTAAACTCTCAGCTATGTTTTGTCGTATTTTACACGACTGTTGTATAATTAAGTTGTATTTGAATTTATGTACCATGTATCTAGCGACTCAAGATGGGTGATGTATACCTGTTTTGGGGGCATCACAGTTGGTATCAAAGCTTAGGGATATGATCCCTGGCTGAGATATGAGACAAAAACTAGGAGGGGAGAGATGGGGAATTCCTTCGCTAGTATGACCTACCTAAGTTTATTTGGTATTTAATTGGTCGGTCAAAGTATAGGGATAATATGTGACATGTTAATTAACCCTTGTTTTGTGACAGTGTTTGAAAATGACATCTGAAAATGTTGAGATAACCAATGAAGCACATGAGACCGTTGAGTCACCAACGATCAATACCCAGGATAATGTGCAACAAGAAGACAATAATCCTTAGGTAAACAACAACATCGATCAAATGATGAACGATGGGATGTTCAGAGGCTTTATTGCAGGTTGAAACAATGGCAACCCACGGTCGGTCACCGCTAAGCAGTTCAAGGAGCTGGGACCACCAGAGTTTTTGGGAAAGCCAGAACCACTTAAGGCGGAGACGTGGTTAAAGCAGATCACCAAGATATTTGATGGCTTGGGATGCTCCAAGGAGAAAAAGGTTCCCTTTGCCACCTTTATGCTGCGTGAAGAGGCAGATTACTGGTGGGAATCTGTAAAACGTACCTAGCGTGACGCACTTAAGATATCTTGGGAGAAGTTCCAAGAACTGTTCAACAACAAGTACTTTCCCGAAAGTATTCGTCACATGAGGGAGGTGGAGTTCATCAAGCTGGAACAAAATAATATGACTGTATCGCAGTACAAGGCTAAGTTTGCCGAGTTATCCCGGTTTGCATCCCATTTGGTCGATAATGAGGAGCGAATGACGTGAATGTTTCAAAGAGGTTTGAAACCCGATATACGTCACTACCTCATTTCTCACAAACTTTGTTTATATTCAGATTTTGTGAATAGGGCTCAGTTATTGGAGCGCGATAATGAGTCAACACAACCAAAAGGTAACGACCAACAATACGATAATAATCGTACCGGTGGCAACGGCCATCGGAACAATGATAACCATCGTGGGGAAAATTATCATGCCAAGAATGGTAACCACTTTGGTGGTAATCATGGCCAAGATAATAGGAGTGGAAATTTCAAGAAAAGAAGGTTTAACAACGATGGAAAGACATCAACACCAATACCCGTTTTCAAGGAAGGAGAACGACCACAAATTGTATGCTTCAAATGCGGAGGGGAGGGACATATCAGTCCAAACTGCGTGATGCAGTCCAAAACATGTTATAATTATGGAAAAGAAGGTCACCTAGCCCGATTTTGTCGTGCACAAAAGTCAAGTCCAGTTGGGACGGTGGCACCAAAGGTGGATATGGACAAAACAAAGTCGGTGGTTTCAGGAAGAGCATTTTTCGTGACTCCTCAAAAAGCGAGTAACCCAAACGAAGTTAGCACGGGTTAGCTAATTATAAATTCTTATGAAGTATATACCTTATTAGATACCGGTTCTACCCATTCTTTTATCTCTCTTGCTTGCGCTCAACGTTTAAATTTAACTAAGGAGAAATTAGACTTTGACTTATCGGTTGAAACTCTGTTAAGAGAAATCTTCGTTAGCTCCACTGTTTATAAATCTTGTTTGATTCAAATCGACACTTTCACATTACTTGTCGATCTTATCTCTTTGAAAATACTTGCCTTTGATGTGATTTTAAGAATCGATTGGTTAACTACTCATAATGATTTTCGTAAGGTTATTAGCTTTCATATTCCTAACCAACCTATTATGCGAATTCAAGCAACCAAACCACTAAAGTCAATCATTGTCATATCAAGCAATAAGTAAAAAGCCCCGAGCCTTTCACTAGTGACTTCCAAGTCTTAGAATACACCGAAGCCAGACTATCCTTAGGGGACGCCGTGAATGATGATGGCAAGTTGATAGGTATCAATGTGACGTGCTATCCAAGTATTGAATGAGAGTCATAGTTTTGAATAAAATTTCTATTGTTAATAAACTTCCTAAAGTATTCTCTAAAGACTTCATGGCCTACCCCAGAGCGTGAAATCGAATTTTGTATTGACCCCAGTACAAAACCCATTTCTAAAACCCTTAAATATTTCTTCAACCAAAACAAACGTATAATGCGCCAAAGACGTTGGCTCGAGCTGTTGAAGATTACGACCATACCATTCAATATCATCGTGGAAGAGCGAACGTGGTAGCTGACGCATTGAGTAGAAGATCGTATGCGTTTACGAGTGTGATGTTGTTAACATAAAAACCCATTTCGTATAACTTACAAATGATAAAGATAGAGTTAAAGACTCTAGGGACCCACGTGAAGATAACGAATATACGATTATAATCGACTTTAATCGATAAAGTTAAAGTCGCTCAAACTACACACCCGGAGCTGGTGAATACGAAGAAGAAGGTTTAAGAAGGTGTTATTCTAGAAGCAAGAGTCAATGAAGAGAGAAAATCTCAACCCTCGAGTTAATTGGCCCATTTGAAATCCTCGATCGAGTAGGAACTGTGGCCTATAGACTCGTTTTACCGCCATGTATGTTTTGTGTTCATAACATTTTTCACATATCAATGTTACGTAAATATGTGGACGACCTGAACCACATTATTTTAGAACTAGACGAGATAGCAGAAGATTTAACGTATGTGGAGATACATGTTAAAATCTTGGATAAGAATGATCATATTCGACACTCAAAGGTTATACCTCAAGAGTTAGAATCTGAAATGAAGTCAAGGTATCCTCACCTCTTAGGCATACCAGGTACATACGTAAATTTCGAGGGCGAAATTTCATAAGGAGGGGAGATTGTGATACCCCAAATTTTATGAATAAAGATTTAAATTTCTTGAAATATTTTTTTTGAATATTATGGTGTGGATTTGATATAATGTTATAGTTGTGGGTAGTATTTATAAATTTTGAAAAGTATGCAAGTTATTATATAATATTCGTTTGATCGGGGAATATTCTTTTTGTCGGGGAATATCCGTACGACGGCACAATCATTGGTGGACCCCACAATGGAAGTATTGTCGTAGTTAAAAAATGACAGAATTATCATTTTATAAATGACGAATGTGTTACCATTAAAACTGTTGAACTACCCGGTAGTAAAAGTACAGTAATACGCGTGGTTGCATAGTAGCACACGGTATTGATTATTGATGCTTACGTAAGAAGTCACTCAATTATACTTAATTATTGCTACAATAATTACTGCATCATATCTCTCATATTATTAATTCAATTATTGTCACATTATCATCTGCATAATATGTTATGTTATTAAATCAATAATTGAGACGAAAAAGTTATTCATATTATTATTTGCAATATTGACAATGTCTAGAAGTTCTGTCAAGGAGAGGTTTGGTCACCTAATTGCGCGCCAATAAGGAGAAATCCTTATCGGAAAGCCCCCTCTTTCCTGGGAATGACTTGGTTGTTAAATATTATGAATTATAATATTAATGATGAATAAGTTCGTGTTGATTAAAGATGAAATTGATAGTTCCATTGTGTTGGAATTATTAGCGTTAGTGAAAATCGACATTTATTTCGATAATAATTGATGTCTGGAGGTTATATTGACCAATCGGGTAATTAACCGGATAAATGAGCAATTAATTGCTATTGATTCACATGATTATAACTATTTGTTTACATGTGTGTACTATTGATTCACATTCATTTACTATTAGGGGAGTTGGTGTAAGATCGATAATACTTGCATGACTAAGTTAAAAATGGAGGTATAGATGGAGGTATTACACTGTAATTTGTATTTTCACATGTCTAGAACTATTGAGTCGCATGATTTACTATTGATTTACATGATTTATTATTATGGGAGGTGGTGCAAGTTTGATAATACTTACAGGACTAAATTAAAAATGAAGAAAAAGAGTAAGGTATTATACTATAATATTTCGAGCCCCAAAACGTGCAATTATCTAAACTATATTTTCCTATAAATAGAAGCTCATTCTTTCTTTATTTTTCACCAATTCACTAAAGCTATAGAGCAATTATTATAGAGAGAAATTATAGAGAGAAAGAAGAAGAGAAGTCTGCTACCTCACTATTCCAGTATCCATTTTTTTTCTAAAGGTAAGGGGTATTATTTCTTTCATATTCATGAAGAGAGCTTTTGTTATTCCATTCTTTATTATTATGTTAGAATAACCTGTCTATGCGAAGTACCGCATACATGGTGAAAATTTTTAGTTATTCCATTCTTTATTATTATGTTGGAATAACTTTGTCTATACATAATCTTCGCATACATGGTGAAATTCTTACATTATTTCATTCTTTATTATTACATTGGAATATCTGTTTGTTAATTACGCATGACTGGTTCCATTCTTTATTATTACATTAGAATATCACATGTCTGCATCAGACAGTATTCGCATGACTGGTTCTATTATTTATTATTCTGTTGGAATAACCTGTATGTGCGATCTATCGCATGCTTGGTGAATTCTTCTATTATTCCATTCTTTATTATTCTATTGGAATGACCTGTCTACGCGGACTACCGCATGCATGGTGAATGATCCTCCGTATTTATTCCTTATTAAATTGTGGAAATGATTTGTCTACGTGGATTACCGCATGGCGGGTGAAAATCCATTTGCAGTTTCGTATCTTCTATTATACTCGTATAAGATATCATTTCTTTTGTACTCGTCATGGAATATCATTTTCTTTGGTATTTTTCTTTTACGAGTTACTATTCATGGGTTACTATTCACCCGGTTACTATTCACTCTAGTATTATTCACTCGGGTATTCGGGGCACTTTTTCGTGCTGGAGTACTATTCACGAGTTACTATTCATGGATTACTATTCACTTGATTACTATTCACTCTAGTATCATTCACTCGGGTATTCGGGACACTTTTCATGTCGGGGTACTATTCACGGGGTACTTGTGACACCCCCAAATCCAGGTACTTCATTCCCACAGGATCTGGTGTTCACTTAAACAAACATTCATATCTAATTACCCAATCACAATAAAATTGAATAAATAAAACCTTTCCCATTAAAGGGTTACATAATAAAATCTCCCAGGTTATCTAACCTTTAAATACAATCATTCAAATGCGAAAATTAAATAAACTTCATTAAAACCAAGTCTAAGATCATCATAATAAAAGTCTAAAGTAAAAATTATAAGTCTTCATCACTTGCACATTTTTTCCTTTCTTTGCTAGACGAAGGTTCATCTACCTTCTCTTCTTTAGGTGCAATGAGTTTATAAATATGCAAGAGTGAGCAAAACAATTGCTCACTGGATATAATAGGGAATCAACAGGAGTATAGCAATAATAACTGCCAAAATAGGCTCATCAACAATGAATAGTACTCTATCAACAATAATCAGAAATTGAAATCCCAAGATATGGAAAATATACATCACTAAGGGTCGTTAGACCACGAACTACGTCCACAGTTGCAAGTAATCTTTCAACTCCAACTTTAACAGTCATAAGACTATAAGGACCTCGTACTTAGGGGGATCAGCCCTTCGTACAATGTATTGTGCACAAACATTTTAACGCTATGCGTAAGTTAACCCCTAATCATAACAATAGGGTTGTTCATCTCAATATTTAGAGTACAAGTCTACACCAAAGGAAGTTTGGTTTGGATAAGCTTTCAAGGTAATTTGGAATTCAACGAACATCAACTAAGGATTAGTTGAATAAAACAATAACATTATACTATAGAATAATCGTGATTGAATCAATCATAGTAAACTAAACTCATGCTTTAGGAATAATCTAAGAGCATACAATTTGAATAACTATAACACCTTGCTTGAACAATACTAAGCCAAGGTTAATTAAAATTGAATACTAAGCATGCATAGCAATTTAATCGATCAAAATGTTCAACATTGGAATAGATAAATTTTTGCATGCTAAACAACAAGTTAAATACAAGAATAACTTGCTCAAGAATAACTTACATCATTATATCATAATCGAATTGAAAACAGTAGTTTGATTAACAAGATAATAGATTAGAAAACTTGTTCAACGTAAAAAGAAAGTTTAGAAAACTTGCCTTGTTCGTAGGCTAAACCGAATCAATACGAATCACAATATCCTATAAACATATGTCATCATGACATAGTTAGCCATTACCATTTTACAACCATAACTAAGTACTTACATCATTTAAAAATTGGTTTTTTAATCACATAATCCAGTTATAACACAAGTTAATCCTTAATAATATAAATACTCATAGTATCGAAATACTAGAATCAACATTTTACAGTCCTACTATCATCACATAACTTTTCTTAAAATTTCGTGTACAAAAAGTACAATGTCGAGACCAAATGCTTAATCTTCACACATGCACGCACCACGATTTTACTGTGGGTCGTGACTATGACGTGAAATGGCGTTACAATGCGGAACAAAGTTACAAAGCCGCGCTTGCGGATGGCGATAAGGTCGGCTATGGCGTGAAACTTCTTCTTGGGTATGTGCACTTAAGACTTTAAAGCTGCGATTTAATTGAGCGATTTAAATAAGTCTGAGAAAAAAGCCAATTTTGGCCTACAAGCTCAATTCTAACAGACTAAATAGTATATAATTCATACAAGAACTTCATGTAAACATAATTCAAGAATTCCTAACATGTTTCCACCCATACAACAACATAAACAACAAAATTAACACATCCAATTTCATTGTTTTTGGCTAAAAACTCACTTTTTGATATTTTTGATGAAAATAAACACTGATATTTTGTTTTTCAACCAAAACAATTAATTCAAAGCATTTTATCAAAGTATATATATACTAGCCAATTTATCAATAAAACAACTAAACAACCCATAATTTTATTTTAACTAAAAAATATAAAATCACCAAAAAAAAACTCTCTGTAAATACTTTTCTTCTCAAACATATAAATTCATGGACTATTCTCAATCATAGCTTACGAAAATAGTTTAACTCACTAGATTATCATATAAACCCACATACATAACAACTAATTTACTCTTATACAAGGATTTTATAAAAAAATTAGAGAAGAGAAAACTAGAATTTTGGAAAACATAAAAGAAAAAGGGTAGGATGAAACCTTGAAGAAGATGATGGTGGCTATCTCTTTGCTTGTCAAGTTTTTCTCCGCTTCACTTCCAATTCTCTAGAATTTTCTCAAGCTTTTCTCCCACTTTTTCTTCCTCTCTTCTTCTTCTTCCCCTGAGTTTTCTTTTCTTCTCTTCTTCCTAACTCTAACCACGCGTCTTAACCTTCTAACATTATATAGGATATAATATATATTAATTATATAATATAAATATAGATATAACTGATATCAGTTATACAAGTTTTGAAAACCAAAAGCCATAAGGCTTGTTTGGCTAGTCACTAAAAAATAACCAATTAATCTTTAGGCCTTGTTTGGTAAAACACAATTAGAATAAAGACTTAATAAGCAATATGCCTTGTTTGGCAAAACGGAATTAAAACTCCTTTAAGTTATTTTAATAACTACTTTATAAAAAGTTATTTGTCACACTTTGAATTCAATTAAATTAATTCTAAAAATAATTTATTACATTACTTTAACACATAACTCAATACCACAAAATTATAATTTTTCTATATAATTATAACTTTATTTAATCAACTAACACATCCTTTTTAATTACAAATTCCAATAAAAAGATTAGTAATTCAATTAATCAAAACTCTCTAACTTAATAACTAAATTACATTAGCATAAAATAATTAATTTCCTTAATTATTGATTTAACAAATAGGCTAACCAAATTGAATCAAATTTGAACAATTATTTATTTAATAATAAACCCATCCATTAAATACTTCAATATTTCAATAAATATTTAATATAACAATAAAAATTCTGGAATGTTACAGTACTATTCCCGAAGTACTATTCATGGGGTACTATTCACCTGAAAAATATATTTCTTTTCTATCCAAATTATTTTTGGTACATGAATATTATTCTTAAATTTTACTCTACAAAGCAGTATCATGTTGACAATTTGGACATTATTGATTTCTAGATAAATTAAATTATAAATCTTTAAAATTTATCCTTAAACTTGTTTTATTGAATTATTATGTCATTGTCATCTTCCTCATGCTTATATTGTGATTAAAGTCATCTTTGGCATACATGCATAGATGGACTTGGTATGATTATGACCAGGGATTATTCGGTATAATCATAACCGTAATATGACGAATGATGTGGTAAAGTCCTCATTGGCCTGTAGTTCATTGATGGACAGTTGTTGGTATGATTATGACCTGGGATTATTCGGTATAATCATGACCATTGATGATTACATGAATATCATTGGCCATGGTGCAGGGATGATTCAATTTTATTTATTAAGCTGAGTCTCAGCGATAAAGTTGATGAAAATCTTTTTAGATCATAGAAGATAGTAGATTTTATGCTCTACTTGTCTCTTCTAATGGATTGCTTATTCCGCTGCAGTTGTTGATCTAAAACTTGTTGTCTATTATATTCTATCAATTGTTATACTGATGAAGGCTAAGGATAATTTATTCTGCATAATCTTAGTCATAATATTTCTTACTGGGCTAGTTGAGCTCACCCTTTCTTTCATTGTTCTCTTAAGGAAATGAGAATATAGCTGGGATGAGTCGGGGAATGGAGTGATGATCCAGTATAAGTGGCTTTAGTAGTCCTCACTATTCTATGGAATAGTGTGATAATAATTGTAATAAGGACTCCATTGAGTGTGGATATTGTCTAGATAACAATATTCTTGTTTAAACTATTAGCTATGTTTTGTCGAATTTTACATGACTGTTGTATAATTAAGTTATATTTGAATTTATGTACCATGTATCTGGCGACTCAAGATGGGTGATTTATACCTGTTTTGGGGGTGTCACACCAACTCCCACCGGAGCACAAAACAGAGACATCGTGGACTGATCACACCGCCACGGAAGGTGTCATGCCTCGGTGCCAAGAGGACATACATGTGGTACCCCCACAGGTGGTTATAGCTCAGGTATACCCTACGATATTCTAACCAAATATCATGTCACAACACATGAGACACAATATCAACACAAATGGGTTCTAACGTGTACACATTAGATCGAACGAATCATCAACACAAGTCTCCAAAAAAATATACTAACATGTACATCACTACAAAAATCAAAATAAATATTAAACATGATAAACAAGTTCAAAGAGTACAAACTTGAGTTCTAAATATCAATGCTCAAAACAAAACTATCACATGGATTTGAGAAGGAACAGACATGCGAAACAATAACTAACTTCTAAACGAAAATAAAATGAACAAATCAAAATTAAAAGGATTATCGCTGAAGGAGTACGGAATCCGTACCTGGATTAAGCAATGTAATACCCAAAATTTACACTCCAAATTTAACTCGTTAAATTCCCTCCGTCTGATCTAATAAAAATAATAATAATATAATTATAAGTTACCTAATAATTATAATTTATACTAATATGAAATTAATTCCTCCAATTACATCAATTTTACAAGACAATTCAAATTAAATTATAATTTGTCATCTAATCATTTATTATTATTATTATTATTATTATTATTATTATTATTATTATTATTATTATTATTATTATTATTATTATTATTATTATTATTATTATTATTATTATTATTATTATTATTATTATTATTATTATTATTATTATATTTTAACAAATCGGTAATCTTAATATATTATATACATCATTCATTCATTAAAATAGTTCAGCAACTAGCTTCTTCACATGCCCACGATATTTTTTTTAAACAACCCAAGGCAATCATTGTATTAATCTTAAAAAAAAAAGGAAACTGCTTTACTATTATATATATATATATATATATGTATGTATGTATATCATAACTCAATGCTTGACATGATTCAAATTATTTCTTCTTTTTTTATTTAACATGCATATGAATTATAATGACAATATCAACTAGGGTAATTATTAAAATATAAGAATTCATCTTATACACTGTCATCTCCTGGACCAACCATAATGACATGAACTGAACTATTATATCGTGACAGTCTCAGTCGACTTCCTCCACATATGCGACCTCTTTTGCCCAAAATAATTGATTACACTAATATAGAGAAAATAAATTTACATATATTAACTTAACTAAGTTCGTTTCGTTTCTTTTTCTCCCTTCTCTGTAATGCGGCTGTGCTACTTCTTTTTCTTTTCTCAGTCAGTTATTAGAGATACGTGAGATAGGTTAGGGTTTAAATATTTATTTATATAACTGATGAACTCCCCTATTTTAAATAGAATTTTAATTTTACCCACATATAAATTAAATCAAATTAGTTTTTTAAGGCCCAATTTTAAATTTTTAATTTATCCACACTTATTAATATTTAATAGCCCATATAAATTAAATAACTAGTTTGACCCAAATAAATGACAATGTCCAATTAATATATTTTAACAATTTTTATTTATTTTAAAACAAAATAAATGATGGTCTTGTGATAAAAAACTTGTGAATTAGGTTTTGGTAGCAGTGATTTCGTCCGATTTCCTCACATGCGATCGTGAAAATTCTAAATAGTATCCTTCCATTCTCCTATAAATAGGATGCTTAGTTTAGAATTGAAAAGCACACCAGAATTAGAGAATTCTTCTTCTATAATATTAAGCGTATTTCTTTCGTGTTTTAGGAAGCTTTGAGTAAGTTTTCTTCAAGAATATCCCCGCTATACCAGTTGGAATACTCTTCTTTTTAAGGTAAGGGGTATTATTTATTTCATATTCGCTTACAATATTATTTTTCGTATTTGTAAGAAATTTTATTTTGTTTAATATTCGCAAGAAATATTATCTTCGTTTAATATTCGTAAGGAATATTATCTTCGTTCAATATTTGTAAGGAATATTATTTTCGTTCAACAGTTGTAAGGGATATTATTTTTGTTTAATACTCGTAAGAAATAATATTTTCTTCCATACTCTGTAGTATGTGAGTAATATTATTTCGTTTTAGATTCTAAATTCTATACTCATTTTGTTAAGTTTTGGCTTCTATACTCCATGAAATTAGTAGAATAACCTTGATATTTACGCTTCATCCAGTATCTTTTCATGGAAATATTATTTTGAGCATTCTTAATGAGTTTTAACCTTTTCATGCCGGATTCACGGGGTTACTATTCCTAAAGTACTATTAATGGGGTACTATTCACTCAGTTACTATTCACCCGAGGTACTATTCATGACAAAAATTATTTTTTTTTGGTCCAAATCATTTTTGATACAATATTATTCTTGAATTTTACTCCACAAAGCAGTATAATGTTGACAATTTGGACATTATTGAATTCTGGATAAATTAAATTGTTAAAGTCTTTAATATTTATCCTTGATCTCGTTTGATTGAATTTTTATATCATTGTCATCATCCTTATGCTTATATTATGATCAAAGTCATATGTGGCCGTAGTGCATAGATGGACTTTGTATGATTATGACCAGGGATTATTCGATATAATCATGACCGTAATGTTACAAATAATGTGGTAAAAGTCCTCATTAGCCCGTAGTGCATTGATGTATAGTTTTTCGTATGATCACGACCATGGGTTCTCTTCGGCTAATAGTGCAAAGATGATTTATTTTATGGCATGATCATAACCATTGATGAAAACACTAATATCCCTCGCCCGTAGTGCATGGATAATTTGTGGTCGTGATACTAATGAATATCCTTGGCCGTAGTGCAGGGATGATTCAATGATGTGGATTATTTATTAAGCTGAGTCTCAGCGATAAAATTTATGATAAACTTTTTAAATCACAGAAGATAGTAAATATCATGCTCTACTTGACTCTTCTAATGGATTGCATGTTCCGATGCAGTTAAACTTGATGTTTATTATATTTTATCAGTTTAACACTGTTGAAGGTTAACGATAATTTATTCTGCATTATCTTAGTCATAATATTTTTACTGGGCTAGTTGAGCTCACCCTTTTCTTTCATTATTCTGTTCAGGAAATGAGAATATAGTTGGGACTAGTCGGGGAATGGATTGACGGTCCAGATGGTGGGTATAGCAGTCCTCACTATTCTGTGAAATAGTGTGATAATAATTGTAATAAGATTGAATTTGAGTTTGGATATTGTCTAGGAGACTGTAAGACCCCAACTTTTATGAATAAAGAATAATTTTTCTCGAAATATATTTTTGAATATTATGGTGTGGATATGATATAATGTTATAGTTGTGGGTAATATTTGAAAATTTTGCAAAGTAAGCAAGTTGATATAAAATATTCATTGTGTCAGGGAATATTCGATTGGTCGGGGAATATTCGTTTTAACAGGGAATATTCGTACGACGGCACAATCATTGGTGGACCCCACAACGGAAGTATTATCGTAGTTAGAAAATGACAGAATTATCTTTTTTATAAAAATAACGGCGAAAGGTTTATAGTTAAACTGTTGAACTACCCGGTTGTAAAAGTACAGTAATACGCGTGGTTGAATAGTAGCATACGGTATTGATTATTGATGCTTACGTGAGAAGTCACTCAGTTATACTCAATTATTGCTATAGTAATTGCTGCATAATATCTCTCATATTATTGATTCAATTATTGTCACAGTATTAATATTTTATATAATTAAATTAATAATTGAGATGACAAAGTTATTCATATTATTATTTGCAATATTGATGATGTCTAGAAAGTTCTGTCGAGGAGAGGTTTGGTCACCTAATTACGCACCAATAGGGAGAAATCCTGATCAGAAAGCCCCCTCTTTCCTTGGAATGATCTGTTTGTTAAATATTGTTAGTCATAATATTAATGTTGAATAATTATTAATAGATTTAAAATGTGTTTATTAAAGATAAATAATTAGTAGTAAATATTTATTCAATTTTTGATATAAATATAGGGATTGTTATGAGGCATTTGTTGTAAGTTTGAGTTGGTATTCCATGGGAAGATTTATTAATTTTATGGACCGTCGATGGTGGTTTTAATAGTAAATCAATCTAGACCGTCGATGGTGATTTTAATAGATAACCAATTTGGACCATTGATGTTGGTTTTAATAGTTAATCAATCTGGACCATTGATGGTGGTTGTAATAGTAAATCAATCTGGACCATTGATAGTGGTTTTAATAGTTAATCAATCTGGACCGTCAGTGGTAGTTTTAAAAGTAAATCAATCTAGACAGTCGGTGGTAGTTTTAATAGTAAATCAATCTGGACCGTCGGTGGTGGTTTTAAAAGTAAATCAATCTGGACCATTGGTGGTGTTTTTAAAAGTAAATCAATATGAAACGTCCGTTCTAATAGTAAATCAATCTGGACCGTTCATGAATCAGTTACTATTTAGTCCATTCTCCTATAAATAGAAGCTTAATTCTTCTTTCATTTTCACCAATTCACTGAGATTCACAAGAGACACAATAGAGAGAGAAACTATAGAGAGCAAGAAGAAGATTATTCTGATACTTCACTATTGCAGTATCCAGTCTTCTACTAAGGTAAGAGGTATTATTTCTTTCGTATTCATAAGGAATACTATTTTTCATATTCATCCTTTAATATGTCGGAATAACATGTCTACGCGGATTACGTACCATATGACAGGTGAAAATCCATTTGCAGTTTTGTATGTTATTTCTTTTCATATTCTTAAATCTAAACTTATTATGGTAAGTATTGCTTCTATAATCCTTGAAATTAGTGAAATATTCTTGAGTTTTGCGCTTCATCCAGTATCTTTTCATTGAAATATTGATATGACCTTTCTTATTAAATATCATTACTTTTACCTGGGGTACTATTTATGGGTTACTATTCACCCGATTACAATTCACTAGAATATTATTCACTCGAGTATTCAGGGCACTTTTCATGCCAGGGTACTATTCACGAGTTACTATTCACGGGTTACTATTAACCCGATTATTATTCACTCAAATATTATTCACTCGGGTATTCGGGGCACTTTTCATGTCAGGGTACTATTCACGGGGTACTATTCTCGAAGTATTTTTCATAGGATACTATTCACGGGGTACTATTCACCAAAAAATTTATTTTTTTTCTGTCCAAATTATTTTATACATGGATATTATTCTTTAATTTTACTCCACAAAGTAGTATCATGTTGACAATTTGAACATTATTGAATCCTGGATAAATTAAATTATAAATCTTTAAAAATTTATCCTTTGCTTTCTTTTAATTGAATTCTTATATCATTGTCATCATCCTCATCCTTATATTGTGATGAAAGTCATATTTGGCTTACGTGCATAGATGGAATTTTGATTGGTATGATTATGACCAGGGATAATTCTGTATGATCATGATCATTGATGATTACACGAATATTCTTGGCCCGTAGTGCAGGAATAATTTGTGGACATGATACTAATAAATATCCTTGGCCCGTAGTGCAGGGATGATTCGATGATGTGATTTATTTATTAAGTTGAGTCCCAACGATAAAGATAATGATAAACTTTTTCATAGAAGATAGTAGATATCACGCTCTACTTGACTCTTCTAGTGGATTGCTTGTTCTGCTGTAGTTAAACTTGTTGTCTATTATATTCTATCATTTTAACATTGTTGAAGGATAATGATAACTTATTCTGCATTATCTTAGTCATAATATTTTTTACTGGGCTAGTTGAGCTCACCCTTGTACTTCCATTGTTCTCTTCAGGAAATGAGAACATAGCCGAAACTAATCGGGGAACGGAGTAATGGCCCGAGATGGTGTTATAGTAGTCCTCACTATTCTATAAAATAGTGTGACAATAAATGTAAAGAGGACTCCATTTGAGTTTGGATATTGTCTTGAAGACAATATTCGTGTAAAAACTCTCAGCTCATGTTGTATAATTAAGTTTGTATTTGTATTCAGTACCATGTATTTAGCGACTCAAGATGGGTGATGTATACCTATTTTGGGGGAGTCATAGAGATAATATTTGTATTAAAACTCATAACTTATGTTTTGCTGTATTCTGCACGACAGTTGTATAATTAAGTTATAGTTGTATTCTCTACCATGTATTTGGCGACTCAGAATGGGTGATGTATACCTATTTTGGGGGCGTCACAGTTGGTATCAAAGCTTAGGGATATGATCCCTGGCTGAGATGTGAGACTAGAACTAAGAAGGGAGAGACGGGTTAATCCTTCGCTAGTATGACCTACCTAAGTTTATTTGTTATTTAATTGGTCGGTCAGAATATAGGGATAATATGTGGCATGTCAATTAACCCTTGTGTTTGAAAATGACATCTGAAAATGTTGATATAAGCAATAGAGCACATGAGACCGTTAAGTCACCGCTGACCAATAACCAGTATAATGTGCATCGGGAAGGCAATAATCCTCATGTAAACAATAACACCGATCAAATGACGAACGATGGTACATTTAGGAGCTTTTTAGAATTCATGCAACACCAAACAAAAGAGACTCCTGTTCATAATGCAGGTGGAAACACTGGCAACTCATGGCTGGTCACCGCTAAGCAGTTCACGGAGCTAGTGTGACACCCCCAAAATAGGTATACATCACCCATTTTGAGTCGCCAAATATATGGTACAAAATTCAAATACAAACTTCTTTTATACAAAACGACAAAAGTGTAGTTGAGAGTTTTAACACGAATATTGTCTTCTAGACAATATCAAAACTCAAATTCAATCCTCATTACATTTATTATCACACTAAATAGTGAGGATTACTAAAACAACCACCTCGGACAATCACTCTATTCCCCGACTAGTCCCGGCTACGTTCTCATTTCTTGAAGAGAAAAATGAAAGCAAAAGGGTGAGCTCAACTAGCCCAATAAGAAATATTATGACTAAGATAATGCAGAATAAATTATCGTCAGCCTTCAACAATGTTAAACTGATAAAATACAATAAACATCAAGTTTAACTGCAGCGGAATAAGCAATCCATTAGAAGAGTCAAGTAGAGCATGATATCTTCTATCTTCTATGATTTAAAAAGCTTATCATCAGTTTTATCGCTGGGACTCAGCTTAATAAATAAACCACATCATCTAATCATCCTTGCACTACGGGCAAGGATATTCATTTGTATCACGTCCACGAATTATCTCTGCACTATGGGCCAAGGATATTTGTGTAATCATCAATGGTCATAATCATGCCAACAACTGTCCATCAATTCACTACGGGCCAATGAGGACTTTTATCATTTGTAACATTGCAGGTTATGATTATACCGAATTATCCCTGGTCATAATCATACCAATCAATAGTCCATTTATGCACTACGGGCCAAAGATGATTTTCATCACAATATAAGCATGAGGATGATGACAATGATATAAGAATTCAATTAAATGAAAACAAATGATAAATTTTAAATATTTATAATTTAATTTATCAAGAATTCAATAATGTCCAATTTGTCAACATGATACTGCTTTGTGGAGTAAAATTCAAGAATAATATTCATGTACCAAAAATAATTTGGACAGAAAAGAAATAAATTTTTCGGGTGAATAGTACCCTAGGAATAGTACCCTATGAATAGTACTTCAGGAATAGTACCCCATGAATAGTACCATGGTATGAAAAGTGCCCCGAATACCCGAATGAATAATACCCGAGTGAATAGTACCTGAGTGAATAGTAACCCATGAATAGTAACCCGGTATGAAAAGTACCCTGAATCCCCGAGTGAATAATATTTGAGTGAATAGTAATTGAGTGAATAGTAACCCGTGAATAGTACCTCGAGTGAAAATATTGATATTTCAAAAAAAAGTTCAAATCAATATTCCAATGAAACGATACTGGATGAAGCGCAAAACTCAAGGATTTTTCATTAATTTCTGGATTTATAGAAGCAATACTTACCATAGTAAGTTTAGATTTAAGAATATGAAAAGAAATAACATACAAAACTGCAAATGGATTTTTACCTGTCATGCGGTACATAATCCGCGTAGACAGGTTATTCCGACATATTAAAGGATGAATACGAAAAATAGTATTCCTTATGGATATGAAAGAAATAATACCCCTTACCTTAGTAGAAGACTAAATACTGCAATAGTGAAGTAGCAGAATACTCTTCTTCTTGCTCTCTAAAGTTTTTCTTATGAATCTCAGTGAATTGGTGAGAATGAAAGAAGAATTAAGCTTCTATTTATAGGAGAATGGACTAAATAGTAACGGATTCATGAACGGTCCAGATTGATTTACTATTAGAACGTACGGTCCATATTGATTACTATTAAAACCACAACCGACGGTCCAGATTGATTTACTTTTAAAACCACCACCGATGGTCTTGATTGATTTACTTTTAAAACCACCACCGACGGTCCAAATTGATTTACTTTTAAAACCACCACCGATGGTCCAGATTGATTTACTATTAAAATCATCACCGACGGTCCAGATTGATTTACTATTAAAACCACCATCGATGGTCCAGATTAATTTACTATTAAAACCACCATCGATGGTCCAGATTGTTTTACTATTAAAACCACCACCGACGGTCCATAAAATTAGTAAATCTTCCCATTGAATACTAAGTAAAACTTACAACAAATGCCTCATAACAAATTCCAATATTTATATCAAAAATTGAATAAATATTTACTACAAATCATTTATCTTTAGTAAACACATTTTTAATCTAGTAACAATTATTCATTATTAATATTATAACTCATAATATTTAACAACCAGATCATTCCCAGGAAAGAGGGGGCTTTTCGATAAGGATTTCTCCCTTTTGGCGCGCAATTAGGTGACCAAACCCCTTTCCTCGACAGAACCTTCTAGACATCGTCAATAATGTAAATAATAATATGAATAACATTGTCATCTCAATTATTGATTTAATAATATAAAATATTATGCAAACGATATTGTGATAATAATTGAATCAAATAACGTGAGATACTATGCAACAATTACTATAACAATAATTGAGTAAACTAATTGTGGCTTCTTATGTAAGCGTCAATAATCAATACCGTGTGCTACTATGCAACCACGCGTATTACTGTATTTTTACAACCGGGTATTTCAACAGTTTAACAATAAAACTTTTGCCGTTATTTTTATAAAAAGTTATTTCTGTAGTTTTCTAACTACGACAATACTTCCACAGTGGGGTCCACCAATGATTGTGTCGTCGTACGAATATTCCATGTTAAAACGAATATTCCCCGACCAATCGAATATTTTATAACAACTTGCTTACTTTGCAAAATTTATAAACATTACCCATAACTATAACATTATATCAAATCCACACCATAATATTCCAAAGTATATTTTGAGAAAACTTAATCTTTATTCATAAAAGTCGTCCTACAGCTGGGACCACCAGAGTTTTTGGGAAAGCCAGAACCACTTAAGCCAGGGACGTGGATTAAGCAGATCACAAAGATATTTGATGTCTTGGAATACTCATAGGAGCAAAAGGTTCCTTTCGCCGCATTTATGTTGCGTGAAGAGGCAGATTACTGGTGGAAATCTATAAAACGTACCCAGCCTGCCGCACTCAAGATGTCTTGGGAGAAGTTCCAAGAGTTGTTCAATGACAAGTACTTTCCCAAAAGTATTTGTCACATGAAGGAGGTTGAATTCATCAAGCTAGAGCAAAACAATATGACCGTACCACATTACGAGGCTAAATTTGCGGAGTTATCCCGGTTTGCATCTCATTTGGTTGATAATGAGAAGCATATGACGCGGATGTTTCTTATAGGTTTGAAACCCGAGATACGTCAATACCTCATTTCTCACAAATTGTGTTTGTATTCAGATGTTGTAAATAGGGCACAATTATTGGAACGCGATAATGAGACAACCCAACCAAGAGAGAGCAGCCGACAAATCGATAATACCAATGATAGCAGTCATCGAAGCGGTGATAACAAACGTGGAGGGAATCAATATGCCAGAAATGGTAACCACTTCTATGGTAATCATGGCCAAGATAATAGGAAATGTGAACTAAGTGGGAACAACTTTAAGAAGAGAAGATTCAACAATGATGGAAAGACAGTAGCACCCATTTCCAAGGAAGAAGAATAACCACCGGTTGTATGTTTCAAATGCGGACAGGAGGGACACATCCGTCCAAATTATACGTAGCAACCCAAATCGTGTTTTAATTGCGGGAGAGAAGGTCATTTAGTTCGATTTTTTCATATAGTGAAGTCAAGTCCAGCTGGGATAGTGATGCCAAAGCATGTCTTAGACAAGTCAAACCCGGTAATTTAAGTGAGAGCGTTTGTCAAGGAACCCAAACGAAGTTATCACGGGTAAGTTAATCATAAACTCTTGCGAAGTTTATATCTTGTTAGATACCGGTTCTACCCACTATTTTATTTCACCCAGTTGTATTCAACATTTGAACTTGACTTTTGAGAAATTAGACTTTGAGTTGTCTGTTGAAACTTCGTTAAGAGAAACATTCGTTACCTCCACTGTTTATAAATCTTGTTTGATTCAAATCGACATTTTCATGTTACCTGTCGATCATATCTCTTTGAAAATACTTGCCTTTGAGGTGATTTTAGGAATCGACTGGTTAACTATTCATCATGCTAAAATTGATTATTTTCATAAGGTTGTTAGTTTTCATATTCTTAACAAACCTGTTATGCGAATTCAAGCAACCAAACCATTAAAGTTAATCACTGTCATACTAAGCCATAAGTAAAGAGCCCCAAACCTTTCGCGGGTGACTTCTAAGTCTTGGAATGCACCGAAGCCAGACTTTCCGTATGGGATGCCGTGAATAATGGTAGCAAGTTGATAGGTATCAATGTGACATGCTATCCAAGTCTTGGATGAGAGTCACAGTTTTGAATGATATTTCTATCGTTAATAAATTTCCTGACGTATTCTCGAAGAACTTCCTGACCTACCCCTAGAGCGTGAAATCGAATTTTATATTGACCCCAGTACAAAACCCATTTCTAAAACCTCAAATAGTTCTTCACCCACAACAAACGTATCATGTGTCAAAGACGTTTGCTCGAGCTGTTGAAAGATTACGATATTACCATTCAATACAATCTCAAAAAAGCGAAACGTGGTAGCTGACGAGTTGAGTAGAAGATCGTATGCGGTTATGAGTGTGACATTGTTAACATAAAGACCCATTTTATACGACTTACAAAAGATGGAGATAGAGTTAGAGACTCCAAGAACCTACGTGAAGATAGCAAATATACGATTATAACCGACTTTAATCGATAAAGTTAAAGCCGCTCAAGCTACAGACTTAGAGCTGATGAATGTGAAGAAGAATGTTCAAGAAGGCGTTATTCTAGAAGCGAGAATCGATGAAGAGAGGAAATCTCAACCCTCAATTTTATTGGTCCATTTGAAATCCTTGAATGAGTAAGAACTATGGCCTATAAACTCGCTTTACCGCTAAGTATGTCGCGTGATCATAACATTTTTCACGTATCGATGTTACATAAATATGTGGACGACCTGAATCATATTATTGAATTAGAACTAGACGAGATAGTAGAAGATTTAACGTATGAGGAGATACCTGTTAAAATCTTAGATAAGAAGGATCATATTCTACGCTCAAAGGTTATACCTCAAGAGTTAGAATATGATGAGGTATCCTCACCTCTTTGACATACCAGGTACGTACGTCAATTTCAAGGATGAAATTTCATAAGAAGGGGAGGTTGTAAGACCATAAATTTTATGAATAAAGATTTATTTTCTTGAAATATTTTTTTTCAGTATTAAGCTGTGAATTTGATATAATTTTATAGTTGTGGGTAATATTTATAAATTTTGCAAAGTATGCAAGTTGTTATAAAATATTCGATTGGTCAGGAAATATTTGTTTTATTAGGGAATATTCGTACAACGGTGCAATAATTGGTGGACCCCACAATGGAATTACTGTCGGAGTTAGAAAATGACAGAAATAACTTTTTATAAAAATAATGGCGAAAGTTTTACCGTTAACTGTTGAAATACCCGGTGTTAAAAGTACAGTAATACGCGTGGTTTCATAGTAGCACACAGTATTGATTATTGATGCTTACGTAAAAAGTCACTTAGTTTTATTCAATTATTGCCACAGTAATTGCTGAATAGTATATCACGTTATTGATTCAATTATTGTCAAAATATTTGATATTATTATTTCAATAATTGAGACGACAAAGTTATTCATATTATTATTTGCATAATTAACAATGTCTAGAAAATTCTGTCGAGGAAAGGGGTTTGGTCACCTAATTGCGCGCCAATAGGGAGAAATCCTTATCGAAAAGCCCACCCTTTCCTGGGAACGATCTGGTTGTTAATATTGCGAGTTATAATAATGATGAATAAATGTTGTTAAATATATTAAGGAGATTTTTTTATGAAGTATTTGTTATAAATTTTGCATATTTTATGGACCCCCCATTTACCCATTTTTTAAAAATAATCGGTAGAAAGTTATTTGGTATATATATATATATATATATATATATATATATATATATATATATATATATATATAATAGGTGGGGCCCATTTGTTGAAAATGAATGTGAGGGGGAGGATTTCAAAGGTTGTCACGGAGGAGATTGAATTAAAAAGGAAGTCATAGAATGGTGTGTGTGTATATATATATATATGAAATGGTATGAAATGGGGGGGCAATGATGCCCGAGGAAGGAGGGAGTTGATTTATTATTATTATTATTATTATTATTATTATTATTATTGTTATTATTATTATTATTATTATTATTATTATTATTATTATTATAATAAGTTTTATTTTTTATGAAAAATAGAATATATTATATTTTATTTGCATAGTATTTTACTATGCAATGCACAGTAAAAAAACTTGTGAATTCAGTTTTTGGCGCCCGTGATTTCGTCCTATAAATATGATGCTTAGTTTAGAATTGAAAATTACACCAGAATCAGAGAATTCTTCTTCTATAATATTGAGCGTATTTCTTTCGAGTTTTAGGAAGCTTTGAGTAAGTTTTCTTCAAGAATATCCCCGCTATACCAGTTGGAATACTCTTCTTTTTAAGGTAAGGGGTATTATCTATTTCATATTCGCTTACGATATTATTTTTCGTATTCGTAAGAAATTTTATTTCGTTCAATATTCGCAACAAATATTATCTTAATTTAATATTCGTAAGGAATATTATCTTCGTTCACTATTCGTAAAGAATATTATTTTCGTTCAACAGTTGTAAGGGATATTATTTTTGTTCAATACTCGTAAGAAATAATATTTTCTTCCATACTTTGTAGTCTGTGAGTAATATTATTTCGTTTCACATTCTAAATTCTATACTCATTTTGTTAAGTTTTTGCTTTTATACTCCATGAAATTAGTAGAATATCCGTGATATTTGCGCTTCATCCAGTATCTTTTCATGGAAATATTATTCTGAGCATTCTTGATGAGTTTTAACTTTTTTATGCCAGAGTACTATTCACGGGGTTACTATTCCCAAAGTACTATTCACGGGGTACTATTCACTCAATTACTATTCACCCGGGGTACTATTCATAACAAAAATTGATTTCTTTTCGGTCCAAATCATTTTTGATACAATATTATTCTTGAATTTTACTCCATAAAGCAGTATAATATTTACAATTTGGACATTATTGAATTCTGGATAAATTAAATTGTTAAAGTCTTTAATATTTATCATTGATCTCATTTGATTGTATTTTTATATCATTGTCATCATCCTCATGCTTATATTATGATGAAAGTCATATATGGCCGTAGTGCATTGATGGATAGTTTTTGGTATGATCATGATCATGACCATTGATGAAAACACGAATATCCTTAGGTCGTAGTGCATGGATAATTCGTGGTCGTGATACTAATGAATATCCTTGGCCGTAGTGCAAGGATGATTCGATGATGTAGATTATTTATTAAGCTTAGTCTCAACGATAAAATTTATGATAATCTTTTTAAAACATAGAAGATAGTAGATATCATGCTATACTTGACTCTTCTAATGGATTGATTGTTCCACTGCAGTTAAACTTGATGTTTATTATATTTTATCAGTTTAACATTGTTGAAGGCTAACAATAATTTATTCTACATTATCTTAGTCATAATATTTCTTACTGGGCTAGTTGAGCTCACCCTTTTCTTTCATTATTCTCTTCAGAAAATGAGAATATAGCTGGGACTAGTCGGGGAATGGATTGACAGTCCAGATGGTGGCTATAGTAGTCCTCACTAATCTACGAAATAGTGTGATAATAATTGTAATACGATTGAATTTGAGTTTAGATATTGTCTATGAGATAATATTTGTATTAAAACTCATAGCTTATGTTTTGTTGTATTTTGCACGACAGTTGTATAGTTAATTTGTAGTTGTATTCTGTACCATGTATTTGGCGACTCAGAATGGGTGATGTATACCTATTTTGGGGGCATCACAATTGATATCAAAGCTTAGGGATATGATCCCTGGCTGAGATGTGAGACTAGAACTAAGAGGGGAGAGACGGGTTAATCCCTCGCTAGTATGACCTACCTAAGTTTATTTGTTATTTAATTGGTCGGTCGGAATATAGGGATAATATGTGACATGTCAATTAACCCTTCTGTTTGAAAATGACATCTGAAAATGTTGAGATAAGCAATGGAGCACATGAGACCGTTTAGTCACCGCTGATCAATAATCAGGATAATGTGCATCAGGAAGGCAATAATTCTCCTGTAAACAACAACACCGACCAATGACGAACAATGGTACGTTCAGGAGCTTTTTAGAATTCATGCAACACCAAATGAGAGTGACTACTATTCATAATGCATGTGGAAACACTGGTAACTTATGGCTGGTCACCACTAAGCAGTTCAAGGAGCTGGGACCACCAGAGTTTTTGGGAAAGCCAGAACCCCTTAAGTCAGATACATGGATTAAGCAGATCACCAAGATATTTGATGTCTTGGAATGCTCAGAGGAGCAAAAGGTTCCCTTCAACACCTTTATGTTGCATGAAGAGGCAGATTACTGGTAGGAATCTGTAAAACGTACCCAGCATGTCGCACTCAAGATATTTTGGGAGAAGTTCCAAGAATTGTTCAACGACAAGTACTTTCTTGAAAGTACTCGTCACATGAAGGAGGTTAAATTCATCAAGCTGGACCAAAATAATATGACTGTATCACAGTACGAGGCTAACTTTGCAGAGTTATCCCGGTTTGCATCTCATTTGGTTGATAATGAGGAGCGTATGACGCGGATGTTTCTAAGAGGTTTAAAACCCGAGATACATCAATACCTCATTTCTCACAAATTGTGTTTGTATTCAGATATTATAAATAGGGCTCAGTTATTGTAACACGATAATGAGATAACCCAACCAAAAGAGAGCAGCCGATAAATTGATAATACCAATGGTAGCAGTCATTGAAGCGGTGACAACAAACGTGGAGGAAATCAGTATGCCAAAAATGGTAACCACTTCGATGGTAATCATGGCCAAGATAATAGGAAAGGTGAACTAAGTGGGAACAACTTTAAGAAGAGATGATTCAACAATGACAGAAAGACAGCGGCACCCGTTTCTAAGGAAGAAGAATGACCACCGGTAGTATGTTTCAAATGCGGACATGAGGGACACATCCATCCAAATTGTACGCAGCAAACCAAAGCGTGTTTTAATTGCAGAAGAGAAGGTCATTTAGCTCAATTTTGTCGTGTAGTTAAGTCAAGTCCAACTGGGATAGTGACGCCAAAGGATGTCTCAGACAAGTTAAAGCCAGTAATTTAAGTGAGAGCGTTTGTCGAGGAACCCAAATGAAGTTATCATGGGTAAGTTAATCATAAACTCTTGTGAAGTCTATATCTTGTTAGATACCAGTTCTACCGACTCTTTTATTTCACCTAGTTGTGTTCAACGTTTGAACTTAACTTTTGAGAAATTAGACTTTGAGTTGTCTGTTGAAACTTTGTTAGGAGAAACCTTCGTTACCTCCACTGTTTATAAATCTTATTTGATTCAAATCGATACTTTCACATTACCTGTCGATCATATCTCTTTAAAAATACTTGCCTTTGAGGTGATTTTAGGAATCGACTAGTCAACTATTCATCATGCTAAAATTGATTATTTTCGTAAGGTTATTAGTTTTCATATTCCTAACCAACCTGTTATGCGAATTCAAGCAACCAAACCATTAAAGTCAATCACTATCATATTAAGCCATAAGTAAAGAGCCCCGAACCTTTTCGTGGGTGACTTCCAAGTCTTGGAATGCACCGAAGCCAGACTTTCCGTAGGGGATGCCATGAATAATGGTGGCAAGTTGATAGGTATCAATGTGACGTGCTATCCAAGTCTTGGATGAGAGTCACAGTTTTGAATGATATTTCTATCGTTAATAAATTTCCTGACGTATTCCCGAAGAACTTCCTGGGGTATCCCCAGAGCGTGAAATCGAATTTTGTATTGACCCCAGTACAAAACCCATTTCTAAAACCTCAAATAGTTCTTCACCAAGAACAAAAGAAAAATGTGGTACCATTCAATACCATCCTAGAAAAGCAAAATGTGGTAGCTGACGAGTTGAGTATAAGATCATATGCGGTTACGAGTGTGACATTGTTAACATAAAGACCCATTTCGTACGACTTACAAAAGATGAAGATAGAGTTAGAGACTCCAAGAACCTACGTGAAGATAGAGAATATACGATTAGAATCGACTTTAATTGATAAAGTTAAAGCCGCTCAAGCTACAGACTCGGAGCTGATGAATGTGAAGAAGAAGGTTCAAGAAGGCGTTATTTTAGAAGCAAGAATTGACGAAGAGAGGAAATCTCAACCCTTGATTTTATTGGTCCATTTAAAATCCTTGAATGAGTAGAAACTGTGGCCTATAAACTCGCCTTACAGCTAAGTATGTCATGTGATCATAACATTTTTTACGTATCGATGTTACGTAAATATGTGGACAACCCGAACCACATTATTGAATTAGAACTAGACGAGATAGCAGAAGATTTAACGTATGAGGAGATACCTGTTAAAATCTTGGATAAGAAGGATCATATTCTATGCTCAAAGGTTATACCTCAAGAGTTAGTATCTGACAAGGTATCCTCACCTCTTCGATATACCAGGTACGTACGTCAATTTCGAGGATGAAATTTCATAAGAAGGAGAGGTTGTAAGACCCCAAATTTTATGAATAAAGATATATTTTCTCGAAATATTTTTTTTTAGTATTAAGGTGTGAATTTAATATAATGTTATAGTTGTGGGTAATATTTATAAATTTTGCAAAGTATGCAAGTTGTTATAAAATATTCGATTGGTCAGGAAATATTTGTTTTATCAGGGAATATTCGTACAATGGCGCAATCATTGGTGGACCCCACAACGGAATTACTGTCGAAGTTAGAAAACGACAGAAATAACTTTTTATAAAAATAACGGCGAAAGTTTTATCGTTAACTGTTTAAATACCCGGTGTTAAAAGTACAGCAATACGTGTGGTTGCATAGTAGCACACAGTATTGATTATTGATGCTTACGTGAAAAGTCACTCAGTTTTATTCAATTATTGACACAATAATTGCTGCATAGTATCTCACGTTATTGATTCAATTATTGTCACAATATTTTATATTATTATTTCAATAATTGAGACGACAAAGTTATTCATATTATTATTTGCATAATTAACAATGTCTAGAAAGTTCTGTCGAGGAAAGGGATTTGGTCACCTAATTGTGCGCCAATAGGGAGAAATCCTTATCAGAAAGCCCACTCTTTCCTGAAAATAATCTAGTTGTTAATATTGCGAGTTATAATAATGATGAATAAATGTTGTTAAAAATATTGAGGAGATTTTTTTATGAAGTATTTGTTCTAAATTTTGCTTATTTTATGGATCCTCCCCCATTTACCCATTTTTCAAAATAATCGGTAGAAAGTTATTTGGTGTATATATATATAATAAATCAACTCCTCCTTCCCTAGGGCATCATTGCCCCCCTCCCCATTTCATACCATTTCATATATATATATATATATATATATATATATATATATATATATATATATATATATATATATATATTATAATAAATTTTATTTTTATGAAAAATAGAATATTTTATATTTTATTTGCATAGAATTTTACTATGCAATTGCACGACATAAAAAACTTGTGAATTAGGTTTTTTGGCGTAGTGATTTCGCTTGGATTTCCTATTGTGCAATCCGTGAAAATTCTAAATAATATCATTCCATTCTCCTATAAATAGGATGCATAGTTTAGATTTGAAAATCACACCAGAATCAAAGAATTCTTCTTCTATAATATTGAGCATATTTCTTTCGAGTTTTAGGAAGCTTTGAGTGAATTTTCTTCAAGAATATCCCCGCTATACTAGTTGAAATACTCTTCTTTTTAAGGTAAAGGGAATTATTTATTTCATATTCGCTTACGATATTATTTTTTGTATTCATAAGAAATTTTATTTTGTTTAATATTCGCAATAAATATGATCTTCGTTTAATATTCGTAAGGAATATTATCTTCGGTCAATATTCGTAAGGAATATTATTTTCGTTCAACAGTTGTAAGGGATATTATTTTTGTTCAATACTCGTAAGAAATAATATTTTCTTCCATACTTTGTAGTATGTGAGTAATATTATTTTGTTTCAGATTCTAAATTATATACTCATTTTGTTAAGTTTTGGCTTCCATACTCCATGAAATTAGTAGAATATCCTTGATATTTGCGCTTCATCCAGTATCTTTTTATGAAAATATTATTCTGAGCATTCTTGATGAGATTTAATTTTTTCATGCCAGAGTACTATTCACGGGGTTATTATTCCCATAGTGCTATCCACGGGGTACTATTCACTCAGTTACTATTTATCCGGGGTACTATTCATGACAAAAATTGATTTCTTTTCGGTCCAAATCACTTTTAAGACAATATTATTCTTGAATTTTACTCCACAAAGCAGTATAATGTTGACAATTTGGACATTATTGAATTTTGGATAAATTAAATTGTTATTCTTTAATATTTATCATTGATCTCGTTTGATTGAATTTTTATATCATTGTCATCATCCTCATGCTTATATTATGATGAAAATCATATGTGGCCGTAGTGCATAGATGGACCTTGTATGATTATAACCAGAGATTATTCGATATAATCATGATCGTAATGTTACAAATGATGTGGTAAAAGTTCTCATTGGTCTGTAGTACATTTGATGGACAGTTTTTGGTATGATCATGACCATGGGTTCTCTTCGGCTAATGGTGCAAAGATGATTTGTTTTATGGCATGATCATGACCATTGATGAAAACACGACTATCCTTGGGCTGCAGTGCATGGATAATTCATGGTCGTGATACTAATGAATACCATTGGACGTAGTGCAGGGATGATTCGATGATGTGGATTATTTATTAAGCTGAGTCTCACCGATAAAATTTATGATAAACTTTTTAAATCATAGAAGATAGTAGATATCATTCTCCACTTGACTCTTTTAATAGATTGCTTGTTTCGCTGCAGTTAAACTTGATGTTTATTATATTTTATCAGTTTAACACTGTTGAAGGCTAACGATAATTTATTCTGCATTATCTTAGTCATAATATTTCTTACTGGGCTAGTTGAGCTCACCCTTTTCTTTCATTATTCTCTTCAGGAAATGAGAATATAGCTGGGACTAGTCGGGGATTCGATTGACGGTTCAGATGGTGGCTATAGTAGTCCTCACTATTATGTGAAATAGTGTGATAATAATTGTAATAAGATTGAATTTGAATTTGGATATTGTCTAGGAGACAATATTTGTATTAAAACTCACAACTTATGCTTTTTCGTATTCTGCACGACAGTTGTATAATTAAGTTGTAGTTGTATTCTGTATCATGTATTTGGTAACCCAGAATGGGTGTTGTATACCTATTTTGGGGGCGTCACATCATGTCCAAGTGATTTAGAATGATAGAGACACATCTTGGTCGAATTATAACTCTTTATCTTGAGATTTATAGGAGGCAGTAACTCAGTAATCCTTCCTTCGCTTATCAGAAAGTGTAGCATTTCTTCATTTGATTTGTTCAAAGGGGTGAATTTTCAAACTCTTGTGGAGGTTGTTTGATCTTTCTTCTTTGAGCATTCGCATTCTGCCGAGCAATTTTTCCATTGGTAAGATTTTCTAGCAATTTTATCAATCCCATTTTCTTTTCCTTTCTGCCTACTTTGATCTTCTTCATTTAGCTGTCTCATCCTGGAGAGATATGGGCTTACATTATGGTTAACCTCTTTTTTCTCTTGGCTTTCTGATAGTTGAGTGAAAAATTGCTTCGTATTATGATGTTGGCGCACTATCAGCTTAGCTAGCAGATTTAATTGATTTTGGATCGTCTCTAACTTTTGCATTACTATCATACCTTCATCCGAGTTTTCCTACTCTAGGACATTTTTTTGTGTCTTTGGGGGTATTCCTCCATCCTTCGTATGTACTTACGATTTGGATACAGTTTAGCGCTTCCTAACCCGGTCTTGTTTACTTCCTTCGTATCATGCTGTAACGGAAGGGTGGTGTTGAAAATTTGTTGGTCAGGTCGTTGAACCACAATACTGCCACTTTCGATCAAAATTTGAATTTTATGACCAACAATCTTGTGTATCGTGGCCCAGAGATCTTGAGTGGTAAGCACATCTCTAGCTTGGATTGTATCTATTTCTCCCTGGTTCCAGAGGTGGAGCCAGTTCAGTAATTTTCTTATGATCCATTAATATCTCCAATACATTTTCAGGGGAATCGCCTAGTAGAGTGAACACCTGATTTTTCGTTCTTTCAAATTTTCTTTTTCTATCTTGGCATTAGTTGAATGCAGCCTGTTGTTGAGATGGTAGATTGTCTTGCTTTTTCCAAATGGGGGACTGTAGGTTGGTCTCTTAGCTTGCCCCTGTACAATAAGGGATACATCTTCAGTGCCTTTATCGGGTACCCCCTTGGGATCGCTCCCATACTTTCTAGTCTATATATGTTTGGTGACTGCTTCTAAGGCAGTGAAGTCTTTAATCTTGCCTTCCTTCAGGCCCATCTCTGCCATTTCGTTATGTTTGATCATTTTTGAGAATGGCTTTTCTAAGCCTGCTAGGATCCTCTCATAGTATGGAGCTTCTTGGATATCAATAAAAGTCATTACCATCTCATTTTCTATCATTGAGGGAATGACTTGCGCTGCTAGATGTCTCCACCTTTGGGCATATTCTTGGAAAGATTTAGTACTTTGCTTTTTAACTTTAGTAACTTGGTATCGATCCGGTGCCATTTGTGACTGAAAATTGTACTGATTTAAAAAGGCATGGGCCAATTCTTCCCAGTTATGGATTTTGGCATTGTAAAGTCGGGCATACAAGGCTTTAGCCTCTCTAGTGAGACTCTTTTGGAAAAGCTGCATTTTGAGGCTTTCATCTTCAGCATATGACCCTAGTCCGCCAATATATACTTTTAGGTGCGTATAGGGATCGCCTGCCTCGTTGTACTTTTTAAACTCTGAGACTTTGAATTTATCAGGATATTGAGCCCCTGGGAATATGCAGAGATCTGAATAGGTGACACTTCCATATTTCCAGTCCCTTTAATTGACCGGATGGTTTCCTCAATTTGTTGGACTTTCTTTCTTATATCCCTAGTTTCTCGATCATCCCTGAGTTTTGTGATTTTAGGGGTTTTGTTAGTTCCTTTTTTGGAATAGGGTTCAGGTATCTGGGTTTCCATCTTTTTGCCTAATTATACCAAAAACTGTCCATTAATGCACTACAGGCCAATGAGGACTTTTTCCACATCATTTGTAACATTACGGTCATGATTATACCGAATAATCCCTGGTCATAATCATACCAAGTCCATCTATGCACTACAAGCCACAGATGACTTTCAACAAAATATAAACATGAGGATGATGACAATGATATAAGAATTCAATAAAACAAGTTCAAGAATTAAATTATTCAAGAACTAATAACGTCCAAATTGTCAACATGATACTTCTTTGTAGAGTAAAATTCAAGAATGCTCAGAAGAATATTTTCATGAAAAGATACTGGATGAAGCGCAAATGTCAAGGATATTCCACTAATTTCATGGAGTATAGAAGTCAAAACTTTATCCAACTGAGTATAATAAAGAATGGAATAACAAAAAAATCACCATGCATGCGGTGATTTAGCATAGATAAAAGTTATTCCAACAGAATAATAAATAATGTAACCGTGTCGAGGCAAAAATTCTTGACCAAACGGGATGTTCCAACAGAATAATAAAGAATGGAATAATAACAGAAATCACCTTGCATGCGGTACTTGATAAATGGTATTTTACCTACTTATTGAATACCAATTCACGCGAATTGTGGCTGTCTCAAGTACATTTTATGGTGTTTTAGTTGCATTTCATGTTATTTTGCATTGCATTTACTTAAAACTCCTTTTGGTGAATAAGTGCAGGAATCGGCTTAATTTGGTGGTATTAGAGGGTACGAGGCTAATGGACGCGTGAAGGCGAGCCATAAGCGGGGGAATACATGGCATGGAGATACAACGAAGCAATGGAACAAGAGGATCAGGCATGAATGAACAAGTAGTAGCAAACAACAAAGATGACATGAGAAGAAACCAAAACAAGAATGTGCGCAATCGTAAGCCACGCCGATGAGAAGCCTTAGGAGCTTGCGCTCATGCAAGGATTCATTTGGACAGGCATACTTTTCGCAAGTCTCGGCTACCAAGCCGAGAACGCGTCTTGGAGGAGCGGCACCAAGACGCGATCTTCAAGTCTGTGTATTTGTTTTATTTTAATTTTTAATTAAATGAGTTATATTTTGGTTTTTAAACAATTCTGACGGGTGTCGTCAGAGAGGAGGATTGATACTTTTAATGTATTTTTCATATCACAACTAGGGTTTACACGGTGGAAGAGATTCCAACGTAGAATGAGGCCAAAATGTCTACTTCTCCAATTCTTCTTGGGATTCTCTGTCATTGTGTTTCTTTATTATTGTTTACTGGATTTTTATGAGGAATTGAATGTTATCATTGGTTCCGAATCTGCAATTGGGTTTGATTGTTCTATCTTTCATCTTTCAATTATTTGTTTTTGTAATCATGTTTAACGTTGTTCTCATAATGGCTTTTGGTTCAGTCATGAACTAAACTCCATTATGGGAATCTAACGGATTTTAATATGTAGTTTTGTTGCATGCTTAAATACTAGGGTTGTTTTGCATATTATATAGGAATTCTATCGTGATTGTTTTATATTTATGAATGCCTGATCACCATTTGTCTCAGTACTTATATGGAATTGACAATGAACATGCAAGTATGGATTGTAATCATGATAGCATGTGAATATGGGGCTGTTGTATATGGCTTGCGTATTTTGTGAACCAGATAGACATATATTTTTTCACCGTATGAGCTAGAGTAAGGGCTTGTGCTTAAAATCAATATAATTGCAATTTCACATAGACATATAGTGATTTTGGTTGTATTGATGATTACATGGAGTCTATCATCTGTGGATGCTATGTAAGTAGGTTATAGTGCATTGAAAAATTGTTATAACTCTATTCGTGCTCTTGGCTATTTTCCTATGATATGTGAACACTTCTTGCATGATAGTGGCGATTAGATGAAATATTAAATGAAGTTAGGGTCCCATTATTTCCAAATTATATTCATTCCATTAGTATACTTATTTTTAGTGGTTAGTTAATTAGTTTAATTCAACAATTATATTCATTAATCTAAGCATATAAATACAATGAGTTTATTAATGCATAATAATTTAAATTTAACAACTTTCTCTGTGGGATCGATACTCTACTTACTCTGTATTACTTGTTGACACGCGTATGCTTGCCTGAGTTAGAGCTCTTTTACCAGAACTGTAAAAGAGGCAACAAGTTTTTGGCGCCGTTGCCGGGGAAAGGCGTTGAATTTAAATAATTATCATTAGTTTAAAGCTATATTGTATGACTTAGACAATTCTGATCGTTTCTCATTTCTATTTTTGTTTCGTTTTTCGTTCTAGGTACTTGTGGATTTTTATGCACACGCGATCATCCAACTCAGAACTAATACCAGTGCAGGATAACATAAACGGAAGAGGTTGGAAAGCGAGTGTGCGAAGAAATTTACAAGCGTAGTTAGACAGTACAACATCCAGAATGGTGGAAGAACCGAGACTTGAGCAAAGAGAAGAGCATCGGGCTCTAAGGGAGTATTCCATGACAAACATAAATGGACTACAGTCGAGCATAGTCAGACCGGCGATAGCAGCCAATACCTTTGAAATCAAATCGGGCACTATTCAGATGGTGCAGAACTCAATTCAGTTTGGGGGTCCTGTTACGGATGATCCGAATGAACATCTATTGAGCTTCATAGAGATTTATGACACATTCATATACAATGGTGTGACGGAGGATGCCATTAGACTACGGCTATTTCCATTTTCATTTAGGGATAAGGCCAAAAGTTGGCTACATTCTTTGCCGTCGGGGTCAATCACTACATGGGAGGACTTAGCACATAATTCTTAGTTAAGTTCTTTCTAATGGCTAAGACTGCAAAGATGAGGACAACTATCTCTCAGTTTGAGCAACAATAGGGTGAATCCTTATATGAGGCATGGGAAAGATATAAAGAGATGCTCAAAAAGTGTCCGCATCACGGTATGCCAGATTAGATGGTGATCGACTCATTTTATAATGG
Source organism: Panax ginseng (assembly GCA_020205605.1). Lineage (NCBI taxonomy): Eukaryota > Viridiplantae > Streptophyta > Magnoliopsida > Apiales > Araliaceae > Panax > Panax ginseng. The sequence continues at coordinate 56,830,474 of CM035134.1, read as the reverse complement.
TTTGGGATGGCAGTCGAAACCAATTGTGGATGCAGCCGCAGGAGGGGCATTGTGGGCAAAGAGCTATGACGAGGCCTATACGCTTATCGAGACTATGGTTGCGAATGATTATCATAATCCTACAGCTTGGATGCCACAGCCCAAGGTTATAGGTGTATTGGAGGTAGATGCGATTACACAGTCGGCACAGATGGCAGCTATGGCTAAGAAGATAGATACTTTAACAGAGAGCAAATTGAAAATAGTTGCCTTCGTTTGTGAGATTTGTGCGGGGTCACACTCGACAGATCAGTGTGCTATTAGCTCGGAGTCATTACAGTATGTGAGTAATGTAAGACCCCAACTTTTATGAATAAAGATTTAAATTTCTTGAAATATTTTTTTGAATATTATGGTGTGGATTTGATATGATGTTATAGTTGTGGATATTATTTATAAATTTTACAAAGTATACAAGTTGTTATATAATATTCGATTTGTCGAGGAATATTCGTTTGAACAGGGAATATTCGTATGACGGCACAATCATTGGTGGACCCCACAACGGAAGTATTGTCGTAGTAAGAAAACGACAGAATTATCTTTTTATAAAAATAACGGCGGAAGTGTTACCGTTAAAACTGTTGAACTACTCAGTAGTAAAAGTACATTATTACGCGTGGTTGCATAGTAACACACGGTATTGATTATTGATGCTTACGTGAGAAGTCACTCAGTTATACTCAATTATATCTACAGTAATTGTTGCATCATATCTCTCATACTATTGATTCGATTATTGTCACAGTATCATCTGCATAATATGTTATATTATTAAATCAATAATTGAGACGACAAAGTTATTCATATTATTAAATTGCAATATTTACAATGTCTAGAAGTTCTGTTAATGAGAGGTTTGGTCACCTGATTGCGCGCCAATAAGGAGAAATTCTTATTATAAAGCCCCCTCTTTCCTGGGAACAACCTGGTTGTTAAATATTGTGAGTTATAATATTAATGATACGCTCGTGTTGATTAAAGATGAATTTTATAGTTCCATTGTGTTGGGATTATTTGGGTTAGTGGAAATCGACATTTATCTCGATAATAATTGATGTCTGGAGGTTATATTGTTCAATCGGGTATTCAGGACACTTTTCGTGTCGGAGTACTATTCACGAGTTACTATTCATGAGTTATTATTCATGAGTTACTATTCATGAGTTACTATTCATGAGTTACTATTCACAAGTTACTATTTACGAGTTACTATTCACGGGATACTATTCACCCGAACAATATATTTCTTTTCGGTCTAAATTATTTTTGGGTACAATATTATTCCATGAGGAGATGTGCTAATTTTTCAGACCATTGGTTGAAATTATATTAGTAAATCAATATGGACCGTTGCTTTAAAGTTTAATAGTGAATTAGTATGGACCGTTGCTTTAAAGTTTAATAGTGAATCAGTAAGGACCATTGGTTTAAAGTTTAATAGTGAATCAATATGGACCGTCCGTTTAAAAGTGAATCAATCTGGACCATTCATGAATTAGTTACTATTCAATCAATTCTCCTATAAATAGAAGCTCATTCCTTCATTATTTCTTACGAATTCACTGAAACTCTTGAGAGAGAAAGAAGAAGAGAAGTCAGCTACCTTTCTTTTCTAATATCTAGTTCTTCTAAGGTAAGGGGTGTTATTCTTTCGTATTCATGAAGAGAACTTTTGTTATTCCATTCTTTATTACTCTGTTGGAATAACCTGTATAAGTGGACTCCCCTATACATGGTGATCTTCTTCTGTTATTCCATTCTTTATTATTATGTTGGAATAACCTGTTTATGCGAAGTACCGCATACATGGTGATCTTCTTTTGTTATTCCATTCTTTATTATTATGTTGGAATAACTTGTTTATGCGAAGTACCGCATACATGGTGAAATTATTCTATTATTCCTTTCTTTATCATTTTGTTGGAATATCCTGTCAATGCGAATTTTGCCTGACCTGGTTCCGTTCTTTATTATTCTATTGGAATAACCTGTTTATGTGAAGTACCGCAAACATGGTGAAATTTTGTTGTTATTCCATTCTTTATTATTCTGTCAGAATATCCTGTCTGTGCGTTTTATGCCGGACCTGGTTCCATTATTTATTATTCCGCATTTATTATTCTGTCGGAATATCATGTTTGTGTGTTTACGCCGGACTTGGTTCCATTATTTATTATTCCGCATTTATTATTCGTTTAATATATCTTATGCAATCGCTTTTACAGGACTGGTTCCATTATTTATTATTTTATTGGGAATAACCTGTCTGTGCGGTCTCTATCGCATGCATGGTGAATCCTTTTGTTATTCCATTCTTTATTATTCTGTTGGAATAACCTCTCTATGTGGATTACCACATGCATGGTGAATGATCATTTGTATTCATTCCTTATTAAATTATGGAAATGATCTGTATACGTGGATTACCGCATGGTGGGTGAAAATTCATTTGCAGTTTCATATTTCTTTATTATACTCAGTTGGTTAAAGTTTTGACTTCTATACTCCATGAAATTAGTGGAATATCCTTGATATTTGCGCTTCATCCAGTATCTTTTCATGGAAATATTCTTATGAGCATTCTTAAATTTTACTCTACAAAGAAGTATCATGTTGACAATTTGGACGTCATTAGTTCTTGGATAAATTAATTCTTGAACTTGTTTTATTGAATTAGTATGTCATTGTCATCATCCTCGTGCTTATATTGTAATGAAAGTCATCTTTGGCTTACGTGCATAGATGGACTTAGTATGATTATGACCAGGGATCATTCGGTATAATTATGACCTGTAATGTTATGAATGATGTGGTAAAAGTCCTCAGTGGCCTGTAATGCATTGATGGATAGTTTTTGGTATGATTATGACCAAGGATTATTCGGTATAGTCATGACCGTTGATGATTTAATGAATATCCTTGGCTCGTAGTACAGGGATGATTAGAAGATGTTGTGACGCCCCCAAAATAAGTCCATTCCATTCAACCCATTCTGAGTCGCCAAATACATGGTACAGAAATAACTACAACTTTATTATTACAACATATAAACTGTGAGTTTAAATACAGATATTGCCATCTAGACAATATCCACACGCAAATAAATCCCCATCATAATTATTGATACATTATTTTACAAAAATGGTGAGGACTACTAAACAACTCTCTCTAGAACCTTCATTCCATACCCCGACTAGTAATCACTACATTCTCGTCTCCTGAGAAGAAAAATGGAACAAAAAGGAAAAAGGTGAGCTCAACTAGCCCAGTAAAGAATATTATGACTAAGATAATATACAACAAAATTATCGTTAGTCTTCAACAGGGAAAAATCTAATAGAATACAATAGACAACAAGTTTTAAATCAATATTCGCAGCGAAAATAATAATTTATTAGAAGAGTTAAGTAGAGAATGCAAACTACTATCTTCTATGTATGAATTTTAAAGTTCATCGTCTATCTTTTATCCCTGTAACATCAATCAATATATATCTGGAATCAAATATTCATCTTTGCACTATAGGCCAAAGATATTCATCAGTTGGTCATGTTCATCTAAACACCTGTTCATCTTTGCACTACGGGCCAAAGATATTCATCAGAAATCATTCATCTTTGCACTACAGGCCAAAGATATTCATCATAAATCATTCATCATTGCACTACAGGCCAAAGATATTCAATAATATCATTATTTAAGACTAAGGATGATGAAAAATATTTTTAAATAAACGAATCCAGTGAAACAAAATGACAAAGATTAAAGATTAAGGATTCGTACTTTGTTTTATCCATATCCAAAAATACCTCAAAATAATCATAGTGGTGTAAAATTCAAGAATGATCAAAACATGGATACAATCAAAGCTAGTATCCGAATAGATATTTTGGACTTAAAAGAAGAAATTTCATTTTTGATGAATAGTGCCAGTATTCGGGAATAGTGTAAGTATACGTGAATAGTGTCGATATCGTGAACGAGAATCTCAACACCAAAAGATAGAAATTTCACAAAAAAACATCTTCACGCTTCGTGAATAGTACTCATGAATAGTAACTCGTGAATAGTAACTCATGAATAGTAACTCATGAATAGTAACCCCGACATGAAAAAATTCCAAATTTGATAAAAAGTTTCAACCAATATTTTGGCATAAAGATATTGAAGAAATAATATCATTTTTAAAAAATAATATCCTTACCTCAAAAACACAAGACTTCTAGTTGAAACAGGATATAGGCTATGACTAGAACTTGCAGACAGTATAGCAATACTCAAAGTATACTCAAAATACTCACAAGAATACGCTCGATAATATAGAGAGAAAACTTGATTTACGGTGTGATTTTCAATTCTAACCTAAGCACCCTATTTATAGGAAAATGCTTAGAACACCAAAGCGAGAAAATTTAATAAATTAATAATATATATATTAATTTTTCACGCCTAACCTTCCTAGATCTGAATTCACAACATGACACATTTATAACATGTGGAACACTCACCAAAAACGTTTTTATTATTTAAAATAATTAAAACTTCCAAAAATCAATTATTTTGGAACTCCGAAACTTCAATAATTCATAATAAATAGCCTTTTTGCCAGAAAATTCGAATCTCGTGACTTTTATAGGAAATTCAATTCTCTACAACTTTGCGTAAGAAAGTTTTCCAAATTCCAAAGCAGAAATTGGCGAAATCCACAAGCAGACGATTTTACGTGGTATAATCAAATTTCAGTCAATAAATGGGGTCCACCAACATGTTTAACATGTTTTAAACATTTATTGCAACAAAAATACTCTTCCTCCTCGTATACTCATATATCCCACATTCGTTGTAAAAATATCACCATTATTATATTATTAAAATATAATAATATATATATTTAAATGAATTATTTCATCAGAAAAAGATAAAATTTCAATTTTCAACAATTGTCACATTAAAAATTTTCTCCATCTATATCCACATAAAATCAATATTTTCCTCATCCTATGAATCAATAATTAATTATTCACAAATAATATTACGAGAATCACAATATTGACAACTGGGCGGTTCTGAGGAAAGAGGGGCTTTCAATAAAGATTTCTCTCCTTCTTTGGCGCGCAATTAGGTGACCAAACCTCTCCTTGAGCAGAACTTTCTAGACATTGCCAATAAATTTATCTAATAATATTATTCAGATAATATGAATTATTGCTTCGATAATGAAAAATCTTGTGTAATGACAATTATTGAAACAACAAACAATATAAAATATCAATGCAAGCAATTATTGAATCAATAAAATAAAAATCGAATGAAAGATTAATTCGTAACCATTATTGAGTAGTGTCTTCTTACGTAAGAATCAATAATTGGTGCAATCTGCGTGCTTCTTGTTCAACAACGCGTATTAGTGTGTTTTAACCATTGGGTATTCCAATGAAGATACTTGGTAATAACTGCTACAAGTTATTTATAAATAACTTATTCTTGTCGTTTCTTCCTCCAATCGCTTTCCGTTATGGGGCCCATATATGGCTGCGCCATCGTACGAATATTCCACGACCAAACGAATATTCCCAAACAATAATGAATATTATATCACCACTTGCTTATTTAAAATATTTCACGCATTTTACCCATAACTAACCACATTAATCAAATCCACCCTTACTATTTCAAAATAATAAATAAAGGAAATTCCTTTTATTTAAAAAAATTCGAGGGTCTTACTGAGATGTGGTTTATTTATTGTTTGAGTCTCAAATGATAAAAGTTCTTGAAAACATTTTTAAATCATAGAAGATAGTAGGTTTTATTCTCTACTTAACTCTTCTAACGGATTGCTTATTCTGCTGCAGTTAAACTTGATGTCTATTGTATTTTATCAGTTTAACATTGTTGAAGACTATTGATAATTTATTCTGCATTATCTTAGTCATAATATTTCTTACTGGGCTAGTTGAGCTCAACCTTTCTTTCATTATTCTTTTCAGGAAATGAGAATATAGTTGGGATGAGTCGGGGAAAGGAGTGACGGTCCAGAAGATAGCATTAGTAGTCCTCACTATTCTGTTAAATAGTGTGACAATAAATGTAATGAGGACTCCTTTGAGTGTGGATATTGTCTAGATGACAACATTCCTATTAGAAGTCTCAGTTTATGTATTATCGTATATTACACAACAGTTGTATAATTAAGTTTGTATTTGTATTTTGTACCATGTATTTGGCGACTCAGAATAGGTGATGTATACCTATTTTGGGGGCGTCACAGTTGGTATCAAAGCTTAGGGATATGATCCTTGGCTGAGATGTGAGATAAGAACTAGGAGGGGAAAGACGGGGAATTCCTTCGCTAGTATGACCTACCTAAGTTTATTTGGTATTTAATTGGTCGGTCAGAATATAGGGTTAATATGTGATATGTTAATTAACCCTTGTTTTGTTGCAGTATTTGCAAATGGCATCCGAAAATGTTGAGATAAGCAATGAAGCACGTGAGACCGTTGAGTCACCAACGATCAATGCCTGTGGTAATGTGCAACTTGGGAAGACAATAATCCTCATGAAAACAATAACACCGATGAAATGGTGAATGATGGGATGGTCAAAGGCTTTATGCAATTCATGCAACAACAGTGACGGCTCCCCATCCAAAATGCAGTGGAAACACCGACAACTCTCTGGACGGCCACCGCTAGCTAGCGAGTTCAAGGAGCTGGGACCACCGGAGTTTTTTGTAGAGCCAAAACCAATTAAGTCAAGACGTGGATAAAGCGGATCAACAAGATATTTGATGTCTTGGGATGCTCACGAGGAACAAAGGTTCCTTTGCCACCTTCATGTTTGCGCCCAGAGGGCGACATTGGTGGGAATCGTAAAAGCGTACTCAACTTCTTTGCACTAAAGATGTATTGGGAGAAGTTCCAAGAGCTGTTCAACGACAAGTACTTTCTTGAAAGTATTCGTCACATGAAGGAGGTAGAGTTCATTAAGCTTGAGCAAAACAATATGACCATGGCGCAGTACAAAGCTAAGTTTGTCGAGTTGTCTCGGTTTGCGTCCCACTTGGTTGATAATGAGGAGAGAATGACGCGGATGTTTCTAAGAGGTTTGAAACCCGAGATACGTCAATACCTTATCTCTCATAAACTGTGTTTGTATTTAGATGTTGTGAATAGGGCTCAGTTATTGGAGTGCGATAATGAGTCAACCCAACCAAGAGAGAGCAGCCGACAAGTCGATAATACCAATGGTAGCAGTCATCAAAGCGGTGAAAACAAATGTGGAGGGAATCAGCATGCCAGAAATGATAACCACTTCGGTGGTAATCATGGCTAAGACAATAGAAGTGGAAAGTTCAAGAAGAGAAGGTTCAACAGATGGAAAGACATCAGCACCAGTGCCCGTTGTTAAGGAAGGAGAACGACCGCCGGTCGTATATTACAAATGTGGAGGGGAAGGACACATAAGTCCAAACTGCACGATGCAGTCCAAAGCATGTTATAATTGTGGAAAAGAAGGACACTTGGCCTGATTTTGTCATGCACCAGAGTCAAGTCCAGCTGGGATAGAGGCATCAAAGGGTGTCCCAAACAAGACAAAACCGGTAGTTCAAGGGAGAGCGTTTGTCGTAACCTCCCAAAAAGTGAGGAATCCAAACAAGGTGATCACGGGTAAGTTAACCATAAACTCTAGCGAAGTTTATACTTTATTTGATACCGGTTCTACCCATTCCTTTATTTCTCCTACTTGCGCTCAACGTTTAAATTTGACTTCAGAGAAATTAGACTTTGACTTATCTGTTGAAACTCCATTGGGAGAAACCTTCATTACATCCACGGTTTAGAAGTTTGATTCAAATCAGTAACCGTGCATTACCTTTCGATCTTATTTCTTTGAAGATACTTGCATTTGATGTGATTTTAGGGATTGATTGGTTAACTACTCATCATGCTAAAATCGATTGTTTTCGTAAGGTTGTTAGCTTTCATATTCCTAACCAACCTATTATATGAATTCAAGCAACCAAACCATTAAAATCCATCACTGTCATCTCAAGCCATAAAGCTATTCGCTTATTAAAAAACGGATGTCAAGCTTTCTTAGTCCATGTCACGGATTTAAATAAAAATACGTCAGATTTGAATGATATTTCTATTGTTAATAAATTTCCTGATGTATTCCTTGAAGAACTTCCTGGCCTACCCCCAGAGCGTGAAATTGAATTTTGTATCAACCTTGAATCTGGTACAAAACCCATTTCCAGAGCCCCATATCGAATGGCTCCTATTGAACTTCAGGAGTTAAAAACCCAACTACAGGAATTGTTAGAAATCGGTTTTATTCGTCCTAGTACGTCTCCTTGGGGTGCTCCTGTTCTATTTGTGAAGAAGAAAGATGGAAGTATGCGACTTTGTATTGATTATCGAGAGTTGAATCATGTCACCATCAAAAATTGGTACCCGTTACCTCGTATTGATGATCTGTTTGACCAATTGCAAGGCGTCAAATTCTTTTCAAAGATCGATCTTCATTCTGGATATCATCGGTTGAAGATTAAAACTGATGACATTCCAAAGACTGCTTTCAGAACTCGGTACGGGCATTATGAATTCCTAGTCATGTCTTTTGTATTGACTAATGCTCCTGCTGCCTTCATGGACATGATGAACTGAGTATTCAAGGAATATTTGGATCACTTTGTGGTCGTCTTTATTGATGACATCCTCATATACTCCAAAACCCGTGAAGACCATGAGCAACACTTGAGGCTGATACTCCAAAAGCTTCATGAAAACAAGCTATATGCCAAGTTAAAAAAATGTGAGTTCTGGCTTGAGGAAGTTGCATTCCTTGGGCACGTGATATCAAATCATGGAATATCTGTTGATCCGGCAAAGATTGAAGCAATTCAAAGCTGGGAGCAACCTAAGTCAGTGACCGAGGTACGTAGATTTCTCAGCTTAGCTGGTTATTATCGGAGATTCGTAGAAGGGTTTTCTCGAACCGCTACTCCGTTAACGTAGCTGACTCGAAAAGATACAAAATTCGTTTAGAGCGAGGAATGTGAGAAGAGTTTTCAAGAACTCAAGAGTAGACTCATTTCAGCACCTATTTTGACAATACCATCCGCACGCGCGGAGGATTTGTCATTTCTGATGATGCTTGTGCAAAGGGTTAGGATGTGTTCTCATGCAACATGGGAAAGTCACAGCCTATGCCTCACGACAACTCAAAGAATATAAGAGGAATTATCCTACTCATGATCTAGAGTTGGCCGCTGTCGTTTTTCCACTTATGATTTGGAGGCATTACCTGTATAGAGAGAAGGTGGAGATCTATACGGATCATAAAAGCCTTAAATATTTCTTCACTCAAAAGGAACTCAACATGCGGCAACGACGTTGGCTCGAGCTGTAGAAGGATTATGATTATACCATTTAATACCATCCTGGAAAAGCGAACGTAGTAGCTGACGCATTAAGTAGAAGATCATATGCGGGCACGAGTGCATTATTGTCAACGCAAGGGCCCATTGTGTATGACTTACGAAGGATGGGGATAGAGTTAAAGAATCCAGGGACCCATATGATGATGGCGAATATACGAGTAGAATCGACTTTAATCGATATAGTTTAAGCTGCTCAAGCTGCAGACCTGGAGCTGATGCATATGAAGAAGAAAGTGGAAGAAGGTGCTATTTCGAAAGCAAGAATTGATGAAGAAGGAATACTTCGAGTAAACTCCAGACTATGTGTTCCTAACGATTCTGACCTGAAGTATAAAATCATGACGGAGGCGCACAACACACCATTTGCAATCCATCCTGGGAGTACCAAAATGTATCATGATCTTCGACATACATTTTGGTGGAGCAATATAAAGAGAGAGATAGCGCTGTTTATCTCAAGGTGTCTAACTTGTCAATGAGTCAAGGCGGAGCATCAAGTGCCAAAAGGTCCATTGCAACTACTTGAAATTCCAGAATGGAAGTGGGAGCACATTACTATGGATTTTGTTACTGGTCTTCCCAAGGTTTCTGAAGGCATAGATGCGATTTGGGTCATTGTTGATAGATTGACCAAGTCTGCTCATTTCTTACCGATACAAAAAACTTATACACTTGAACGTCTTGCTAGTATATACATAAATGAGATTGTAAGATTGCATGGTATGCCAATATCCATAGTTTCTGATCAAGACCCAAGATTCACTTCAAGATTTTGGGTTAGTTTGCAAAAAGTTATGGGCACGGATTTACGATTTAGTTCAGCATATCATCCTCAGACGGACGGACAATCATAGAGGACTATTTAAACTCTTAAAGATTTATTAAGACTCTGTGTCCTTGAATTCAAGGGAAGTTGGGACAAGTTCTTACCATTGGTGGAGTTTTCCTACAATAATAGTTATAAAGCAAGTATTGGCATGGCTCCATTTGAGGCGTTGTATGGAAGAAAGTGTCATTCTCCAGTATGCTGGGATGAGATAGGTGAAGCAACGTTGTTGGGACCGAATTTGGTGCGTATGACTACGAAAAAGATTCAAACGATCCGAAAACGTATAAAAACCTCACAAGATCGACAAAAGAGTTATGTTGATCTTCATCTAAAGGACGTGGAATTCGATATTGGAGATCATGTGTTGTTACGTGTTGTTCCATGGATAGGAATTATAAGATTTGGTAAGAGAGGAAAGCTCAATCCTCGATTCATTGGCCCATTTATAATCCTCGAACGAGTAGGAACTGTGGCTTATAGACTCGCCTTACCGCCAAGTATGTCTCGTGTTCATAATGTTTTTCACATATCTATGTTACGTAAATATGTGAAAGACCCGAACCACATTATTGAATTAGAACCAGACGAGATAGAGGAAGACTTAACGTATGAATAGTTACCTGTTAAAATCTTGGATAAGAAGGAACATATTCTATGCTCCAAGGTTATACCTCAAGTCAAAGTTTTGTGGAGAAACCACGATATAGAAGAAATGACCTGGGAGTTAGAATCTGAGATGAAGTCAAGAAATCCTCACCTCTTCGATATATCAGGTACGTACCCTAATTTCGAGGACGAAATTTCATAAGAAGGGGAGGTTGTAAGACCCCAACTTTTATGAATAAAGATTTAAATTTCTCAAAATATTTTTTTGAATATTATGGTGTGGATTTGATATGATGTTATAGTTGTGGATAGTATTTATAAATTTTACAAAGTATGCAAGTTGTTATATAATATTCGATTGGTCGGGGAATATTCATTTTAACAGGGAATATTAAATGACGACTCAAGACAATCATTAGTGGACCCACAATGGAAGTATTGTCGTAGTAAGAAAACGACAGAATTATCTTTTTATAAAAATAACGGCGGAAGTGTTACCGTTAAAACTATTGAACTACTCAGTAGTAAAAGTACATTAATACGCGTGGTTGCATAGTAGCACACGGTATTGATTATTGATGCTTACATGAGAAGTCACTCAGTTATACTCAATTATTGCTACAGTAATTGCTGCATCATATCTCTCATACTATTGATTCGATTATTGTCACAGTATCATCTGCATAATATGTTATATTATTAAATCAATAATTGAGACGACAAAGTTATTCATATTATTAAATTGCAATATTTACAATGTCTAAAAGTTCTGTTAATGAGAGGTTTGGTCACCTAATTGCGCGCCAATAAGGAGAAATTCTTATTATAAAGCCCCCTCTTTCCTGGGAACAACCTGGTTGTTAAATATTGTGAGTTATAATATTAATGATACGCTCGTGTTGATTAAAGATGAATTTTATAGTTCCATTGTGTTGGGATTATTTGGGTTAGTGGAAATCGACATTTATCTCGATAATAATTGATGTCTGGAGGTTATATTGTTCAATCGGGTATTCAGGACACTTTTCGTGTCAGAGTACTATTCACGAGTTACTACTCATCAGTTACTATTCACGAGTTATTATTCACGAGTTACTATTCACGAGTTACTATTCACGAGTTACTATTCACCCGAACAATATATTTTTTTTCGGTCCAAATTATTTTTGGGTACAATATTATTCCATGAGGAGATATGCTAATTTTTCAGACCGTTGGTTGAAATTATATTAGTAAATCAATATGGATCGTTTCTTTAAAGTTTAATAGTGAATCAGTATGGACCGTTATTTTAAAGTTTAATAGTGAATCAGTATGGACCGTTTGTTTAAAGTTTAATAGTAAATCAATATGGACCGTTCGTTTAAAAGTGAATCAATCTAGACCGTTCATGAATTAGTTACTATTCAGTTTATTCTCTTATAAATAGAAGCTCATTCCTTCATTATTTCTTACGAATTCACTGAAACTCTTGAGAGAGAAATTATAGAGAGAAAGAAGAAGAGAAGTCAGCTACCTTTCTTTTCCAATATCCAGTTCTTCTAAGGTAAGGGGTGTTATTCTTTTGTATTCATGAAGAGAACTTCTGTTATTCCATTCTTTATTACTCTATTGGAATAACATGTATAAGTGGACTCCCCTATACATGGTGATCTTCTTCTGTTATTCCATTCTTTATTATTATGTTGGAATAACTTGTTTATGCGAAATACCGCATACATGGTGATCTTCTTCTGTTATTCCATTCTTTATTAATATGTTGGAATAACCTGTTTATGCGAAGTACCGCATACATGGTGAAATTCTTCTAATATTCCATTCTTTATCATTCTGTTGAAATATCACGTCTGTCTTAATTTACTTTGACACTCGTTCCGCTTCTTTATTATTCTGTTGGAATAACCTGTAAGACCCCAAATTATTAATAAATGAAATTTATTTTCCTCTATTTATTATTTTGAAATAGTAAGGGTTGATTTGATTAATGTGGATAGTTATGGGTAAAATACGCAAATATTTCGAATAAGCAAGTGGTTATAAAATATTCATTATTGTCGGGGAATATTCGTTTGGTCGTGGGATATTCGTACTGTCGGGGAATATTTACGACGCAGTCTTTTGTGGGCCCCATAACGGAAAGAGATTGGATGAAGAAAACAACAAATATAAGTTATTTATAAATAACGGCGTAGTTGTTACCGTTAATACTGTTGGAATACTCGGTGGTTAAAACGCACTAATACGCGTTGTTGAATAAGAAGATATTTGCAGTATTGCACCAATTATTGATTCTTAAGTAAGAAGGCACTACTCAATAATTGTTACGAGAATTCTTATTCAAATATTTTATTTTATTGATTCAATAATTGTTGCATTGATATTTTATATTACTGTTGTTTCAATAAATTGTCATTACACGGTATTTTCCATTATCGGAGAAATAATTCATATTATCTGAATAATATTATTGGATAACATTATTGGCAATGTCTAGAAAGTTCTGTCTAAGGAGAGGTTTGGTCACCTAATTCTGGCCTTGATGAGAGAGATCCTTATTGGAAAGCCCCTTTTCCAGGAGCGGCTTTGGTTGCAAAGATCTTGTGATTCTGTAATATTATTTTTGAATAATTAATTATTGATTTATATAATGAGGAAAATATTGATTTTATGTGGATATAGATGGAGAAAATTTTTAAATTGACAATTGTTGAAAATTAAAATTTTATCTTTTTCTAATAAAATAATTCATTTAAATATATTATTATATTTTAATAATATAATAATGGTGATGTTTTTACAATGAATATGGGATATATGAGTATACGAGGAAAAAGAGTATTTTTGTTGCAATAAATATTAAAAAACAGATTTTGTGTGTCGGTATACCCATTTCTTGACTGAAATTTGATTATAGCTTGTAAAATCGCCCGTTTGTGGATTTCGGTCAATTTCTGTTTGGAATTTGGAAAAACTTCCTCCTGCAAAGTTGTAGATAATGGAATTTCCTATGGAATGTCGTGAGTTACGAATTTTTCTGATAAAAGAGTTAATTATTATGAATTATTTAAGTTTCGAAGCTCCGAAATAATTAATTTTTGGAAGTTTAAAATAATTTAAATAAGAAAAACATTTTTTGTGTTTGGTGGGCATCTTTAACACATGTCAAGTTGCTGAATTCAGATGCTTGATGCGTAGGAAGATGTAGAAAAAAAATAAATAATATTAATTTATTAAATTTTCTACTTTGGTGTTCTAAGCATTTTCCTATAAATAGGGTGCTTAGGTTAGAATTGAAAATAACACCAGAAACTGAAGTTTTCTCTCTCTATATTATCGAGCGTATTCTTGTGAGTATTTTGAGTATACTTTGAGTATTGTTATACGGTGCAAGTTCAAATCATAGCCTATATCCCAGGCGTTCAACTAAATCTTGTCTTTCGAGGTAAGGAAATTATTTTCTTCATAAATGATATTATTTCTTCAATATCATTATCTTAGAAATATTGGTTTGAATTTTATCAAATTTAGAACTTTTTCATGTTGGGGTTACTATTCATGAGTTCTTATTCATGAGTTACTATTTACTGAGTTACTATTCATGAGTTCTTATTCACGAGTTCTTATTCATGAGTACTATTCACGAAGCGTGATGATGTTTTTGTGAAATTTCTATCTTTTGGTGTCTGGGAGTTACTATTCACGATATCGACACTATTCACATATCTGACACTATTCACGAATACGACACTTTATTCACGGAAAAATTAAATTTTTTTTTTTTCGTCCAAAATATCTATTATGGATACTAGCTTTGATTGTATCCATGTTTTGATCATTCTTGAATTTTACTCCACTCGATTACTTATGAAGTATTTTTAAACTTGGACATTTAAATACGAATCCTTAATATTGTTCTTTTGTTTTTTGGATTCGTTTCCTTTAAAATATTTTTCATCATCCTCGGTCCTAAATGATGATATTCTTGAATATCTTTGGCTGTAGTGCAAAGATGAAGCAGTGTTGAGATGAATATGACCGATCGATTAATATCTTTGGCCCGTATTGCAAAGATGAGCAGTGTTTAGATGAACATGATCAATCGATGAATATCTTTGGCTTCAGTAGTGCAAAGATGAATATTTGATTCTAGATATATATTGATTGATGTTACGAGGATAAAATATCGACGATGAACTTTTAAATTCATATATAAAAGATAGTAGTTTGCATTCTCTACTTAACTCTTCTAATGAATTGTTGTTTCACTGCAGGTTGTTGATTTAAAGCTGGTTGTCTATTGTATTCTATTAGATTTTTCCTGTTGAAGACTAACGATAATTTGCTCTATCTATGTTATCTTAGTCATAATGTTCTTTCTTGGGCTAGTTGAGCTCACCCTTTTCCTTGTTGTTCCATTTTTTCTTCTCGGGAGGCGAGAATGTGCGTAGTACTAGTCGAGGTATGGAATGAAGGTTCTAGAGAGAGTTGTTTAGTAGTCCTCACCATTTTTGTAAAATAATGTATCAATAATTATGATGGGGATTTATTTGCGTGTGGATATTGTCTAGATGACAATATCTGTATTTAAACTCACAGTTTATATGTTGTAATAATAAAGTTGTAGTTATTTCTGTACCATATATTTGGCGACTCAGAATGGGTTGGATGGAATGGACCTATTTTGGGGGCGTCACATAACCTGTTTATGCGAAGTACCGCATACATGGTGAAATTCTGTTGTTATTCTATTCTTTATTATTCTGTTAGAATATCTTGTCTGTGCGTTTTACGCCAGACCTGGTGCCATTATTTATTATTCTGTAATTATTATTCTATCGAAATATCATGTCTGTGTGTTTACGCGGGACATGGTTCCATTATTTATTATTCCGCATTTATTATTCTGTCGGAATATCTTATCTGTGCGTTCACACCGGACCTGGTTCCATTATTTATTATTTTATTGGGAATAACCTGTTTGTGCGGTCTCTATCACATGCATGGTGAATCCTTATGTTATTCCATTCTTTATTATTCTGTTGGAATAACCTGTCTATGTGGATTACCACATGCATGGTGAATGATCCTTTGTATTCATTCCTTATTAAATTATGGAAATGATGATATCGTGGATTCTTGCATGGCGGGTGAAAATCCATTTGCGATTTCATATATTCTTTATTATACTCAGTTGGTTAAAGTTTTGACTTCTATACTCCATGAAATTAGTGGAATATCCTTGATATTTGCGCTTCATCCAGTATCTTTTCATGAAAATATTCTTCTGAGCATTTTTAAATTTTACTCTACAAAGAAGTATCATGTTGACAATTTGGACGTCATTAGTTCTTGGATAAATTAATTCTTGAACTTGTTTTATTGAATTATTATGCCATTGTCATTGTCATCATCCTCATGCTTATATTGTAATGAAAATCATCTTTGGCTTACGTGCATAGATGGACTTAGTATGATTATGACCAGGGATCATTCGGTATAATCATGACCTGTAATATTATAAATGATGTGGTAAAAGTCCTCAGTGGCCTATAATGCATTGATGGACAGTTTTTGGTATGATTATGACCAAGGATTATTCGGTATAGTCATGACCGTTGATGATTTAATGAATATCCTTGGCTCATAGTACAGGGATGATTAGAAGATGTGGTTTATTTAT
Source organism: Panax ginseng (assembly GCA_020205605.1). Lineage (NCBI taxonomy): Eukaryota > Viridiplantae > Streptophyta > Magnoliopsida > Apiales > Araliaceae > Panax > Panax ginseng. The sequence goes on along the minus strand of CM035134.1, from coordinate 56,813,866 downwards.
TAAGTTGAGTCTTAGCGATAAAAGATGATAAAAACATTTTTAAATCATAGAAGATAGTAGATTTTATTCTCTACTTGACTCTTCTAATGGATTGTTTATTCCGCTGCAGTTAAACTTAATGTCTATTGTATTTTATCAGTTTAACATTGTTGAAAACTATTGATAATTTATTCTGCATTATCGTAGTCATAATATTTCTTACTGGGCTAGTTGAGCTCACCCTTTCTTTCACTGTTCTATTCAGGAAATGAGAATATAGCTAGGACGAGTCGGGGAAAGAAGTGACGGTCCAGAAGATAGCATTAGTAGTCCTCACTATTCTGTTAAATAGTGTGACAATAAATGTAATGAGGACTTCTTTGAGTGTGGATATTGTCTAGATAACAATATTCCTATTAGAACTCTCAGTATATGTATTGTCGTATATTACACGACAGTTGTATAATTAAGTTTATATTTGTATTTTGTACCATGTATTTGGCGACTCAAAATAGGTGGTGTATACCTATTTTGGGGGCGTCACAAGTAACTACAGAAAAGACCAAGGTCAATTCCAAAACATATACCACCCTAACAACCGAAATCATCTGAACTTTAGTTGGTCAAACAACCAAGGAAATCAACAAAGTCAGTTTTAGCCGAATCATCAATTCCAGTCACAGTTATCTCAGCCACAGTTTACATCAAAACCACCGTTCCCAACGGGATTCTCTAACCAACAACAACATCACACTCCAGCTGCACCACAGCCAGAAAAGAAATCAGAGATTGAGGAGATGATGATGAAATACATGGCAAATACTGAGGTTATGATCAAAAGCCAAGCAGTGGCTATTAAGAATTTGGAGACTCAAATGGGGCAAATGGCGAGTATGCTTAACAACAGGCCCCAGAGTTCACTGCCAAGTAACACAGAGACAAATTCTAGAAGAGACGGGAAGGAGCAATGTCAAGCAATCACATTGAGATCAGGGAAAGATTTGACAGGTACTGCGCGAGGCAGAGCAGGTGACTGAAGAGGAGGAAAATCTGGAAAATTCTGAGGTTCAGCAGAAAGAGAAAGACAAAGCAAATCCAGACGAGAAGATCAAGAGTCCAGAGCCACCAATTCACCCTCAAGTGCCATATCCACAGAGGTTAATTAAGCAGAAAGAAGACAAACAGTTCAGCAAGTTTCTGGAGGTATTCAAAAAGCTGCAAATTAATATACCTTTCGCCGAAGCATTGGAACAGATGCCAAGCTATGCAAAGTTCATGAAGGGTATATTGTTAAGGAAGAGAAGATTAGATGAATTTGAAATGGTAGCCTTGACCGAGGAATGCAGTTCAATGATTCAGCGCAAACTACCTCCAAAGCTGAAAGATCCAGGCAGCTTCACAATTCCGTGCACAATTGGAAAGATGAACTTTAGTAAGTGTTTATGTGATCTGGGGGCAAGTATAAATTTGATGCCGTTGTCAGTGTTTAACCAGTTGGGATTGCCGGCTCCAAGGCCGACAAACATTTCTCTACAGCTAGCTGACAGATCCATCAGGTATCCACGGGGAATTGTTGAAGATGTGTTGGTTAAGGTGGACAAGTTTATTTTTCTGGCTGACTTCATCATTTTAGACTACGAGGAAGACAAGAGTATACCGATCATACTGGGGAGACCATTTCTAGCCACAGGCAGAGCTACGATAGACGTGCAAAAAGGGGAACTCACTATGCATGTACATGAGCATGAGGTCACCTTCAATGTCTTTAAGGCAATAAAGTTACCAACGGATGAAGAAGAATGCTTCTTGGTGGACTTGGTAGATCGGTACCTAAAGGATGAGGTACAAAAACCGGGAAAATATGAACCGTTAAGGTGTATAACGGGCAAAAATTCAGAATTGAAGGTAGAACCGTTGATGAAAGCGAAAGTCATTAAATTTCGGGGTGAGGTGGACAATAAGGAAAGCACCTCAATTCTTGATGTGACGTGAGATTCAGAGATAGTCAAGCTAATTGACTATAACTTAGCGTTGGATGGGAGGCAACCCATCATTTCTACCACCATTGACTTTTTAGTTATTCATTTTGAATTATTTTAGTTAGTTCTATCTCATTCAATTTTTTTACTAGGCTATTAGATTTTCATGCTTAAGTGCGTAGCAAGAACTGCTTTGCAAATATTTGCAAGATGGTAGCATTATGAGGCCACTAATTCATGTCTTAACAATGTGCATTAATGTCTATACAGGAACCATAATTGGAAAGCATCACTGATAGGTAGAGTGGAGTGGAACTTGAGCATTACAGAGATATCGACCTCATGGCAGCGTAGCACCTATATAACACAAACTCATGGCGGCTTTGTCGTCAAGTCGATCAGACAACAAACATTACGCAAGTCTCGCGCGCGTGCTAGCTTAGATCTAATTACGTACATGTGCACTAGACGCAACAATCGAATCAAGGAAGATCTGAACATTTTAAAAAAGAGTTGGGGACTATTTGGACTCTCATTTGGGATAATAATAGACGCAAAATTCTCTCATTCTCCATAACTCACGTCTCTATCTCTCTATCAGTTACAGATTGAAGTCGAATGTCTCTCGATCACATCTCCACGATTCTCTCCACTTTCACAGCTTAACCCACGCTCTCATCCACTCTATAAAGCTAGGGCTCCTAATTGGGGTGGCAAAAACAAGTTGGGAGATTAGTACATCAAAAATTCTCATTCATTCTCAATAAGTTCATCTGCATTCTTGCTCACATATCTGCAAATGGGTCCGAAGCGAGCACGACCATCTTCATCTTCCTCATCCTCCTCCGGCAGTCACGAGGAGGACATTGTCGACCACACCAAGTTCTTGTGTCTAGAAGCCCAGCAGGAGTACTACCGATTGTAGCAAAAACATTTATCAAGGAAAGAGGATTCAAACCAGAAGGCCAGGATGGAAAGTTTTGTGCCATGATCCAGGAACGAGGCTGGGGTGGATTGACTGCCGCTCCCACGCCTATTCTGATGAGCATAGTCCGAGAGTTTTATGCCAATACCAAAGTCACCATGAACGATACCTCTATGGTTTGTGGTGTCAAGATAGACTACAGACCCTCTGCCATCAGAACCGTCTTTAGAATCACCGAGACACCACCACGAGGGGCTGGCAATTGGATCACAGGGGCACATCAAGAAACGGACTTGGAGCGTGTTATTGCAGAGTTGTGCATACCAGGCAAGAAGTGGACTTACAAAGTAGGCACGACCCAGCCTCACATATTCCTAGCAACCGCACTGAATTGATACGCCAAGGCGTGGAACCTGTTCATTTGTGCCAAGTTATTGCCTTCCTCGCATCAGCATAAGATAATGGCGAAGAGGGCCATAATTTTATGGGGCATAATTACTGGCGAGTATATCGACGTGGGGTATTTGATTCATCAAAACATCGTGAAGTATCTGAAGGGAAGTACCACTGGAAGCATTCCGCATGCATCAGTGGTAGCCATGCTATGTGCTCATCAGGGGTGCAACTGGGGCAACGAACAAATGCAATATCCGAGCCAAGACATCACTCATGCCACCATTGCAAAATTCGAGGACTGGGAAGGAGGCGAAGCACATCCGCATGGACAAGGATTTATTCTTAGGCCCACATTTCCTGAGCCATCCCAGCAGCCCCCTCATACAGATGAGGCAGGCCCATCCACCCGAGCACACACCGTTCCTAGCGATCGACAACTCCGAAGGTTGGAGTGCAAAGTCGACGTCATGTATGACAATTTTGGAATGTTTTCTACGGGACTCACAAGGGCCTTGGCCGAAGCCTTCGCGCAGCAAAGAACAATGCTTGAGTGGCCTTAGTTTGGGACCGCAGTGCCATATCCACCACTGATTTCACCACGATGAGGGGTCAAAGCCCGATCATTAGGGGAGTTTTCTGTACCCTTTACCTTCATTCAATGGGGCATTGAATATTATAAGTTTGGGGGTATTAGGGTAGTAGTGTAGTTTCATTTAGTTTCATTTTGTTTTTGCATGTTTAGTTTAATTTTGCATGTTTATAAAATTTTGCTAAAAATTTTTAATTTTTAGTCATGATTGCTTGTATTAGTATGTTTTAGTTTGCATGTCTCACAATGTTTAGCTCTATGGAAATTCTTGCCTAGCCAATGATGATAGTGAATTGTGAGGGATTCTAGAGTATATTGGATAACTTGAACGTAGTTATAATGTTTTACACGATGAGATTCATGTTGCTGTTTAAATGCTTTCGGTTTGCACAAACGTGTTCACAATCACTTGTAGGTTTAAGAAATATGTGTGGCATTGCTTGATAGAACATGTAGTTTTACAAAGAGAAATATGTGGAAAGTGATCTTAGACTATATGAAACATGGACATGCAAACTTTGGGAAAACATGGGTATGCTATGTATAAAAAAAATCAAATAGCAATAACGTGGCTAGTCTTAATTTAGGAATACAGCTACTTGAGTAAATACGCTTGAGGGGATTGTCTCTACACCTAGCGCCCTAAGGTCTTTCATGGTCTGGGAGTCATTGGTTGAAAGCTCGCTAAAGGGTAGCAGTGTGCCTAATGGATTAAGACATTGCACAGTCATGTGAAAAAAAAAGAGAAAAAGAGAAAAAATAGCAATAAACACCGCGGGAAAGTGCGTAAATCGCCCTCGTGAGTAGCAATAAAGCAATAAGCCCATTGTTGAACTTTAGTTTGTGTTGATATGTTGAAACAGTCTATGTGGCATAAGTATACATGAGCCTTGATTTAGACTATAATTTTTTGTTTGGAGCAATGTAGCATTGTATTCTTTGCTTAAATCAAGTTTTGGTGAACACCGCACATACACAGCATCTCTATAGCATATATGAATTATTTGAGTGTATGACATTATGCCTATAGTTTGGTTTGAAATTGCATGCTTAGATCTGGAGAATTCGCTGAGGTAATTTGGGTTGGAATTCTGTTATGGCTGGGACAATGTGAGACTAGGTTGCATCATAGATTAGTTGCATAGTATTGTAGTGTATTTTCATTGTCCATTAGTGTGCATTGCTTGAGGGCAAGCAACAGTTCAAGTTTGGGGGTATTTGATAAGTGGTATTTTTACCTACTTATTGAATACCAATTCACGCGAATTGTGGCCGTCTCAAGTACATTTTATGGTGTTTTAGTTGCATTTCATGTTATTTTGCATTGCATTTACTTAAAACTCCTTTTGGTGAATAAGTGCAGGAATCGGCTTAATTTGGTGGTAGTAGAGGGTACGAGGCTAATGGACGCGTGAAGGCGAGGCATAAGCAGGGGAATGCATGGCATGGAGATACACCGAAGCAATGGAACAAGAGGATCAAGCATGAATGAACAAGTAGCAGCAGTAGCATGACAGCAGCAGAACCAGAACAAGAATGTGCAGACTATAAGTCTGCTGTTGTCGCGTGCGAAGAAGCCTTGGGGCTGGCGCGCTGGCGAGAACTCTACCGGACAGGCATACTTTACGCAAGTCTCGCTACCATGGCGAGAAATGTCTTCGGAGGAGCTTGCAATGGCGTATGCGATCGTCAAGCAATGTATTTGTTTTATTTTAATTTTTAATTAAATGAGTTGTATTTTGGTTTTAAACTATTCTGACGGGTGTCAGAGAGGAGGATTGATACTTTTAGCGTATTTTTCATATAACAACTAGGGTTTACACGGTGGGAGAGATTCCAACGTAGAATGAGGCCAAAACATTTACTTCTCCAATTCTTCTTGGGATTCTCTGTTATTGTGTTTCTTTATTATTGTTTACTGGATTTTTATGAGGAATTGAATGTTATCATTGGTTCCGAATCTGCAATTGGGTTTGATTGTTTTATCTTTCATCTTTCAATTGTTTGTTTTGTAATCATGTTTAACGTTGATCCCATAATGGCTTTTGGTTCAGTCATGAACTAAACTCCATTATAGGATTTTAACGGATTTTAATATGTAGTTTGGTTGCATGCTTAAATGCTATGATTGTTTTGCATATTATATGGGAATTCTATCGTGATTGTTTTACATTTATGAATGCCTGTTCACCATTCGTCTCAGTACTTATATGGAATTGACAATGAACATGCAAGTATGGATTGTAATCATGATAGCATGCGAATATGGGGCTGTTGTATATGGATTGCGTATTTTGTGAACCAGATAGACATATACTGTTTCACCGTATGAGCTAGAGTAAGGGCTTGTGCTTAAAATCAATATAATTGCAATTTCACATAGACATATAGTGATTTTGGTTGTATTGATGATTACATGGAGTCTATCATCTGTGGATGTTATGTAAGTAGGTTATAGTGCATTGAAAAATGGTTATAACTATATTCGTGCTCTTGGCTATTTTTCTATGATATGTGAACACTTCTTCCATGATAGTGGCGATTAGATGAAATATTAAATCAAGTTAGGGTCCCATTATTTCCAAATTATATTCATTCCATTAGTATACTTATTTTTAGTTGTTAGTTACAATTAGTTTAATTCAAAAATTATATTCATTAGTCTAAGCATATAAATATAATGAGTTTATTAATGCATAATAATTTAAATTTAACAACTTTCTCTGTGGGATCGATACTCACTTACTCAGACACTTGTTGACACATGTATGCTTGCATGAGTTAGAGCTCTTTTACGGAAGCGTAAAAGAGGCAATGATGAATCGCAGATAGACAAAGTTATTCCAATGAATAATAAATAACGGAACTCAGTCCCACGTAAAAGCGCATGCACATGGATATTCCAATGAGAATAATAAAGAATGTAATAACAAACGAAATCACCATGCATGCGGTACTTCAGACAGACAAAGTTACTCCAATGAGAATAATAAATAACGGAATCAGTGCGGTATAGAACATATGCAGACGAGGATATTCCAATAGAATAATAAAGAATGGAATAATGAAAAATTTCACCAAGTATAGGGTAGCTCACAGATCTGAGTTATTCCAATGAATAATAAATAATGGAATAATGTAAGAATTTCACCAAGTATAGGGTAGCTCAGCGTGATACTGAGTTATTCCAATAGAATAATAAATAATGGAATAATGAAGAATTTCACCAAGCATAGGGTAGATCGGCGTAGATACAAAAGTTATTCCAATAGAATAATAAATAATGGAATAACAGAAGAATTTCACCAAGTATAGGGTAGACCGCGTATACAGGTTATTCCAACAGAATAATAAAGAATGGAATAACTGAAGTTCTCTTCATGAATATGAAAAAAATAATACCCCTTACCGATAAAGAAGAGTACTATTCATGAGTAGGCGAGGATATACTTGAAGAAACTTGCACTACGCTCAAAGCTTTCTTAAACGCTAAATAAATACGCTTAAGATTATAGAAGAAGAATTCTCTCTACAGTTTCTCTCTCTAGAGTTTCAATAAATTCGTAAGAAATAATGAAGGAATGAGCTTCTATTTATAGAAGAATGGACTGAATAGTAACCAATCCATGAACGATCTAGATTAATTTACTTTTAATCGGATGGTCCATATTTAAAGCAAAATCTTTTAAGCAAAATATAATATATTCTATTTATAATCTAATAAATTGAATAACTTTATAAAAGTATTTTGTTTTATATAAAAAGATTTTACTATGCAAAACACTATGTAGGCACTATGCAACACTATGCATAATAAAATATAATATATTCTATTTATAGAATAACTTTATAAAAGTATACATTTTATATAAAAAGATTTTACTATGCAAAATACTATGCGGGCATTATGCAACACTATGCATAATAAAATATAATAAATTCTATTTATAGAATAACTTTATAAAAGTATTCATTTTATATAAAAAGATTTTACTATGCAAAACACTATGCATAATAGAATATAATATATTCTATTTATAGAATAACTTTATAAAAGTATTCGCATTTTATATAAAAGCTTTTCTATTTTATTACATTAATAATACCAATAAAACAAAACCGAGTGACTTATCACGTAAGCATCAATAATCAATACCGCAGTGCTACTATGCAACCACGCCATTCATCGTACTTTCTTTCCGCCGAGTAGTTCAACAGTATTAACGGTAAAATTTCAGCAGTTATTTTCATAAATATATTTTTGTCGTTTTCTCATTCCAAAAATAATTCCGTTATGGGGTCCACCAATGATTGCGTCGTCGTACGAATATTCCCTGTTAAAACGAATATTCCCCTACCAATCGAATATTATATAACAACTTCCATACTTTAAAAAATTTATAAATACTACCCACAATTATAACATTATCTCAAATTCACACCATAATATTCAAAAAAAAATATTTTGAGAAAATTAAATCTTTATTCGTAAAATTTGGGATTTTACACCACATAACATACATTCACATGCAACGTGTCTCACTGTTATGGGAATGATGACATGTACGAAGCACTAATATTATATGCAGATATAGTGTAAAGCATTAAGTGCAGTAAGTAAATGCATTCGTACACATTAAATGTAACTTTCACACACAAGAAAATAACATTTTTGAAAAGTTTGTAGTAGCGGCTTAAGTCCACTTATTAGACGGTCCCAAGCAGAGTCGCCACCTGTCGACGTCAGGATTTTTACTGTCCCTTTTCTGTTCTTGTCTGTTGGTGTTCTCATGTTAGGTGAGATTTGTTTGAAAAAACAAGTTGTGAAAAGGTCCGACATTTATATGTTGACGATTGGACTGTAAGAGTCGCCAGTTGGTAATTTTAAATGGTTACACCAACTCAACCGAGAAAAGGTTTGCACATTAACCGCGTGATGTGACACTGCTAAACTGGTATGTGAAACCGAGAATCATTAGGGTCCGGGGACTTGATTATGCAGAGGAAAGGTGTTACGCACCCCCCGACATCTGTGTTACCACGGTGATCGCCACTTTTAAATTAAACTGTTATATGAATATGTGTGTATGTGTGGGTCAATGTGCAATTTATTTGGAAGTAGTGCTATGCCTCGTTCGCACCTATATACAAAGGGTTTGAATTTGTGTAAAAAATCAATTTTAACAAGATATAGCATTGATGTTTTGTAAAAGAGGTTTTTCAAACCCTTATGCTCAATAATAATTGAGGCATTTGATACTTCAATTTTATTAAATGTTCGGCTTAGTTGCTTTTATTTTTGAGATGCGAAGCATCTTCGAGAAAATAAGATATATAGCAATGCCGAACTCCTTGCGGGCATGAAAGCCTTCTAAGGAAATTCAGACACCGTGAATAATGTACAAGCTGTTTACAGTCGAAAATGTCCATCACAGGAACCGAATCTAGATTCAGAAGACTGAATCTGTGATCACATGATTCCTAGGCTCACATGATGTAGCAATTTATGAAAGCTTTAAGCAGTTATATATATAAAAGCTGTAAATATATATATAGACTGTCAACCAACACGAATCGAACTTCATGGAGGATTATAAATGTAAATATATAAAAGTAGTAAATATATATATAGAGACAAGATCAACCACCACGAAGCACTTCCATGGGGGATCAAAAATGTAAATAAAGCAATAAATACAATCAACCGCCATAAAGTAAACTCCAGGCGTGACAAAATGTAAATAAAGTAGTAAAATGATCAACCGCCACGAAGTAAACTCCAGGCCGAATAGAAATGTAAATATATATATATAAGCGGTAAACACACCGGATATTATATTCAAGCTCAATCAAACAGAGTTTGATGGGTATAATATATATAAGTATTTATATATATAAAAGCTGTAAACACTACGGATATAAAATCCAGGCTCATCGAACAGAGTCCGATAATAGTTTATATATATATGTATATATATAAAAGCAATAAACGCTCCGGATATAAATCCAGGCTCATCGAACAGAGTTCGGCCACAATTTATATATATATATAGAGAGAGAGAGAGGGAGAGAGAGAGTCCAGTTCCTATCCGGACTCCCGAACTTTCTTAAAATACTGAGTTTTTTTTAAAACAACTAAATTTTTTTTTTAATATTTTATGGAACTGGAATTTTTATATAATATAGTGTTTTGGATGTGATTTGGATACATTATAACAAAAGCAGTGCATGCGATGCACTGTGCAGACTATACATACATTTTTTTATAGGTATCCAAATCACGCCCAAAACATTGTATTATGAAAAATTTTCAATTCCATAAAATATTAAAAAAAAATAGTTGTTTTAAAAAAAAAGCAAAAAAAAAAAATAGGGTCAGGATTTGATCAGGTCCTGGAGTCCGGACTTGATCCGTGGTGTATATATATATATATATATATATATATATATATATATATATATATATATATAACGAAATAAAAAGCCACAAACCGAAATCCGGGCATACACATGCAACACGACTCTCAACGTGAAGAACGGTGTGTGCAAAATGTGGAGAAAAGGCTTTGAAAGGTGTAAGAAGGCTTACAGTGGACTGCCAAAGAAGACTTCTATAGCTTTAAATGGATGAACACTGGGTTCCCACAGGTAAAAATATAACAATATATGAGCTCACAATTGTTCAAAATAAGAAATCACTCAGTTTATAGTGTGTACAGAGCAAATTAGACAGGGTTTCCTCGTCGTTTTCTCTTTCAAAATGGCCACCCCATGTTCTCTATTTATAGAGGGCGGAGCCGCAGGTGTACCTGTGGTAGTAGCATGTGTACCTGCGGCTGACCGAGGTACCCCGGGTATTGTGGGTCCCGCTGTCTCGAAGTACGTGCACTCGGACAATGCGTTGTTCGCTCAAACCTTTATAACATTCAATTCGGGAATCCGATGGAAGCGTGCCATACCATTTCAGAAAACTCTTTCCAAGAGATATGCCATGCAATAGGATTTGCCTTTTTTTGATTTCAAGAAGATGGGTCCATGACCAAAATAGCATTTTTGGGTTTCCGTCAGGAAGTCTGTTGAGCTGTTTTGCGTAGTTTGCGCTCGGAAGTTGAGATATGGTTCTTGTGATATTTCTTTTGAAGCAATTTGAGGTGAAATGAGTGTATTTGATTTTAGTTGAAGTTGAGTTGGCAAAATGACCATTTTCCCCTCCCTGAGTTATCTCTGATTTTCGCACAGTTGTAGCAGTTTTTTCTCAGGGTTATCTCTGAGATTGGCATAATGTTGACTCTGATTGTCCTCAGGATTATCTCTGAGGTTGGTTTGACCTCCTGGAGTTATTTCCAGGCTTTGAGCTTGATCCCCCGGGGTTATCTTCGGGGTTGGAACTGATTTTCCCGGGGTTAGAAACAGATTTCCCGGGGTTATCTCCAGGGTTGGAAATTGGATCTCTCGTGGCTATTTATAGGGTTGGAAGTGATGTTGTGGTCCTCCGGGGTTATCTCTAGAGTATGAAATAGACATTTTTGTCCTCCTGCATAGTTAGTAACAGGAAAACGAAATTGCGAGTATGTACAGAAAAGCCAAGCTTTCTTTTGTTCAGTATCCATTGTTTACTCGCATGTTATTATTATTGCTATTGTTATCTTTGTGGGCAATTGTTTGTTCACTCTTGTATAATAACATTACAGCTAAGGTTAAAAGAATTGATGAGCCTTCCACTAGTAAAGGCAAGGGCAAGTTGAACAAGTGATGAATACTTGTTTAATTTTATTTGAGAATGTTCATAAAACTTATTTAAATTATGTTATGTTTTCGCATTTAATGTATTTATGTTTAGACGACCTGTGATTGATTTAATTATGATGTTGTAACCCTTTAATGAGAGGATTTTTAATTATTTAAGTTGTGAGTTTCATTTATATCCTTATCTATGGGTAGTTAGATGTTGTTATTCTGGAGAGTGAACACCAAATCTGTGGGAAATTTGAGTACCAGGATTTGGGGGTGCGACAGGTTAGTATCAAAGCTTTAGGTTATGAACCTTAGGTGGGGAAAACCCTTAGGAAGTAACCTTATAGGAGGTCAAAAACATAGTGGTGATAAAGTCTTATCAAGTTCTAAGAAATGTATTAAGGAATTCATGGAAGATAATATAAGACTTTATGTGCTTATATGTTAAAAACATATGTGCCACGAGTAGTACCGAGTAATAACTAAAACTTTAAACTTTGTTATCAGGATGTCTGATGTAGGAGGACCCAGTCAGCCTAGGCAGGATGAGCCAGGAGTAGGTAGAGAGCAGGAGCCCTGAGACATTCATACCATCTGGGAATAGTTGGTACAGAGAGAGCAATCTTCGTTGATGACACTATTGTGGGTCCGGAACATGAGCCTGAGTCTAATCCGGAGGAGGACCCTGAGGAAGAAGAGGAGGAAGAAGAGTTCCCACCAAACTTTATTGCAGCTGGGATGTATGATGAGATATACAACCATGATATAGAGCTACATAATAGAGTTAGGGAGTTAGAGGAGCTAGCAGATGAATGCCATACCACTATAGATCAAAAAGATAAGGAAATTCAGGATCTTAATGGATGTCTTGCGAATGTGGAGTGGAAGTTAGTTCAGGCAGAGAGTCATAAGGAGCAACTTTTGGCTGAGATTGAGAAGATGAAGGGTGATCTAAGAGATGAGTTTACTAAGCGGGCGAGAGCTGAAGATGCTTGGATGAAGGCTTCACAGCGTGTAGATTATGCTGAAGACTATGCTTTCCATTCAACGATTGTTAGGGCCCATGACCGAGTCTTTTATTATCCAAAGCATTTCAAAGACTTTCCATAGTACATGTTGTATCGCAGGACGATGTTTTATGTTATGGAGGAAGAGCGCAGAGAAGCTGCGCGATGTCTTAATTTTAATAGATCGTGATAAATATAGTATTATGTTATGTGAATCATTATTAGAGTTAGTAGATGTAAATCTTGAATGTTGATATAAATAATGGGATAAGATGAGAATATAATCCTGAAACATTATCAGTTCAAGAAAGTTAATGTAAATAGCAGTGCTGCTGTCTTTCTATGTTTAAAAGTTATTAATGAATAAAAAACAATGTTTATTTAAGAAGATATGTGTTAATTATTAATATTAAAATATTTAATTTAATTCTTAAATACTTAAGAAATTGAGTAATGAGCTAATAAACATATATCTTAAACATAAAATGTCGCCAAGAAGATGCCCAACACGTCAACAAGCTCAAGAGGGATCTACGAATAACAACAATGAGGTTGATGTCAATCTAGTTCAGCAACTGGTAAATCTGTTAATGGGAGCACTTACAAATTAGATGTAACCTCAAGCTACTTCATTTAAGGATTTCAAGGCGGTAAGACCGCCAGAGTTTAGGGGATCCATAAATTCGGTCAAAGGTCAAACTTGGATTATGGAGATGAAGATGGTGTTTGATGTTGTGAGAGAAAACGATGACCAGAAGACCGCCTTTCCAATATTCATGCTAATATCAGAGGCCAGCTACTGGTGGAAAGCAAATAAGGTTCGGGGAGGACAGGGTATAATAACATGGGATAGGTTAAAGGAGATGTTCTTCGAGATGTATTTCCCAAAGAGCTATCGAAATCAAATGGAGGTCCAATTCCTAGAGTTAAAGCAAAGTAGTATTTTCTGTGCCAGAGTATGCTACAAAAATCAATGAGCTAGCAAGGTTTGCATCGTACCAAGTTAACATAAATGAGTGAAAGGCAAGGAGGTTTGAGCAGGGATTAAAGCTTGGGTTGTACAAAAAGGTTTCGATGTTCCAGCTGAATACATTTATAGCAGTGCTTGAAAAGGCCATCTTCGCGGAAGGTGGAAGCGACACTTTGAGGAAGTATAACCAGGAACAAAAAAAGAAGAAAAATGTGAATGAAAATAAGGTTAGTGGAAGCAATGGTGGTGGTAATAAATAGAAAAGGAAGTGGATCCTGGGATCGATCCCCGCCTACAACAAGTGTGAGGGCCAATTAAAAACTGGTTCGTGTGTCCACGGATTGCACATTTCTGGGCAGAGCCATGTCTTAGGCCAAGCCTGTGCGCAAAGCCTGGTCTGGGTGGGGAGACTTAGTCCGACTGCGGTTGGGAAACTGCAAATTATCAAAAAAAAATAAAAAAAAATAAGGAAGTGGAATGAAAACTCAAGTGCTGGGAATCAATATGGGAGTCAAAAAAAGAGGGTGGAGGCTTGTGCTACATGCGGAAAGAATCACGTGGGGATATGTATGAAAGGGAAGAGGGTTTGCTACAACTATGGTCAAGAGGGCCACATTGCGTTTAATTGTCCTATTTCTAAGAAGGGTGCTTGTTTCACTTGCGGGTCAAAGCATCATCTGGCTAGGGACTATCCCCCAATAAGGCAGTAGGAGGAACAGAAGCAAGTGGCAGTAGGGGAAACAACGGTGGTAGCACCTTGACCATCACTGGATCAACGACGTCAAACTGACCCACCGCCAGGACTTTCAAAATAACTGTGCAGGATGTTGTGCAGTCAAAAGATATGGTGCCAGGTATCATTCCGATCAACAGTATTAATGCTTACGTATTATTTGATCTGGGTCCAACTTGTTCATTTATATCCGATGACTTTGCTAAGAACATAGAATTGCCTAAAGAGGAGTTAGTTTACCCTTTGAACATAGAAATTGCGAATAAGGAAGTAATTCATATTAGGTTTATACACAAGAACTGTAGGGTGTACATTAAGGGCCACGAGATGATGGTAGATTTAATCCATATTAAACTTGGGGAATTTGACGTAATCTTGGGAATGGATTGGCTACTCAATTATGGGGCGATAATTGATTGTCAAAAGAAGTGTGTTAACCTTATGTCTCTGTCAAAGGTAGTATTTTATGGCATTAAGTCGCCAAGAGAGTTATTTGACGATGATGTATGCCATGAAGTTGTTGACACAAGGTTGTGTAGGGTATTTAGCCTACCTAGTTGATACTCAAAAGGAGAGTGCAAAACTGGAGGAGATACATGTCGTTGGGGACTTTATAGATGTATTTCCAGATGATTTTCCAGGACTTCCATCAGATAGGGAAGTGGAATTCATGATCGATTTAGCACCAGAAACTACCTCGATATCGAAGGCCCCGTACCGTATGGTTCCGGTGGAGATAAAGGAATTAATTGTGCAATTGCAAGATCTTTTGGACAAGAAGTATATTCAATTGAGTGTATCATCATGGGGAGCGCTGGTGTTGTTTGTTAAGAATAAGGATGGATCGATGCGGCTTTGTATTGATTATAGAGAGTTGAACAAGGTCATGATTAAGAATAAGTATCCACTACCAAGGATTAATGACTTGTTTGACCAGTTGAAGGGAACTAAGTATTTCTCAAAGTTAGACTTGAGAAGTGGGTATCACCAGTTGAAGGTGAGGAAGGAAGATGTACCGAAGACAGCATTGAGGACTTGTTATGGTCATTACGAGTTTCTGGTGATGTCATTTATTTAAACTGTTTTTGGATAAATTTGTGGTGGTGTTCATTGACGATATTTTGGTATATTCCAAAACCAAGGAGGAACATATGGAACATCTGAAGGTAACATTGGAGGCATTAAGAAGAGAGAAGTTGTACGCTAAGTTTTTAAAGTGTGAATTCTGACTAAAACGTGTGAAATTCCTTGAACATGTGATTGACAAGGACGAAATATCGATAGATCCATCCAAAATTGAAGTTGTGATGAACTGGGATTAACCGAAGACACCATCAGAAGTAAGGAGATTCCTAGGGTTAGCAGGTTATTACAGAAGGTTCATTCAAGATTTTTCCAAAATTGCAACTCCGTTGACGAATTTAACTAGGAAGGCGGTGAAGTTCGTTTGGACGGAGAAGTGTGAGGAGAGTTTCACAAATTGAAGAAGGGGTTGAGTACGGAACCTGTGTTTTTTCTCCCTGACAGCACAGGAAATTTTATAGTGTATAGTGATGCATCGCATATAGGAGTAGGTTGTGTGCTTATACAAAATGGCAAGGTCATTGCATATGCGTCGCATCAATTAAAGGACTATGAGAAGGGGTATCTGACCCATGACTTGGAGTTAGGTGCGGTAGTGTTTGCTTTGAAGATATGGAGGCACTATCTCTATAGGGAGAAGTGTAAAATATATACAGACCATAAGAGTTTGAAATATATTTTCACATAAAATGATTTGAACATATGTCAGAGTAGATGGTTGGAATTGATAAAAGGATTATGACTGTGAGAATGTATACCATCCGGGTAAAGCGAATGTTGCTTGGGCGGGGTAAAATGGCCTGGTAACGCCCACCGAGGCAGGGGGTTTAGCTTCTGCAGTTCACAATTTTGACAGTGCGTAGCCCAATTAATTCCAATTAAATGCAAATTAAACTAGTACCGTGATTTCTATGAAGTATAAACTTGATAGAAACATTATACAATGTTACTAACATGTTTTTAACACCTTAAATCATGCAATTACTTGAATCAAATCACATGATTTCACTGTTCTTTGTGTTTTTGAAAGTTTTGAGGAAAACATAAAATTTAACATCACAGATTCGTCATAACTTTGAATCTGTCCGTTCAAAGTTTGTTTTCTTCGTTTTAACATGTATTATCATAATCTACTGTCAAATTTAAGTTAAACAAACAATTCATGGCATACAGATGTTCGTAAGGGCAATATATACTGTAGCGCCCCCAAATCTGGGAACTAAGCACCACGAACTTGGTACACCAATTCTATAACTATTACGGAAGATATAAACATAAATTGTTTATACAAATACCTTTATACATAATCCCCAAGGTCTATAACCGTAACTTAATACATAAATTCAAATCCTGAAGGACTTACAATGTTATTTGCCTTCAATATTATTACAATTTTTAACTTATACAATAATCCAATGCTGGAATTGTCTTTGCCTTTGCCTGTATCTGAAGTATTCGTCTTTAATCTAAAATGTTTATCATGATATAGCAAGGGTGAGCAACAAGTTTTCCCAGCAAGTTTAAGTTCAAAAAAAGATATATCATGATTGAAAGAGTAATAAGCTGGCTGACAAACTTTCAACAATATAATATAATTGTGAAAGAGCATGAATTAACTTTCATAACTGCATGACCAAGTTAATAATGATGAATGGCCAATAATGAACATGAATAAATTAACTCAACCAAATGGTAATGAAGGTGATCAGCCTTTCATACCTGATGAACATATACAACATGCACAACATGCGAATCAATAATCAAAGATGTGGTATAATCAACAATGATTAACCACGAACATACTTTTCAATAACAACTCGAGTTCGAGTTAGAAAACTTGCATGTACCGTCGACTACTGCTACACAATCTATTTTAGCTTCATCTGAAAGACCTAATATTGATAATATCGATCTCACAATTATAGTAATATCATCACATATATTATTGTTAATTACAGTCAAAAAATAACCTAAACACATTACCACATATCCGTAACAGTCGCTAAAACACATAAGACCCGATATCAAGTCAAACTATTTCAGTCTGGTTTGATCTCGATACTATTTTGACATCTTGATTGCCCTATCGGATAATTACCAAGTCTATTTTAAATAAAACTCTACCTAAACACTTCAATATTATTTTAAATAATTTAATTATTAATCATAACATTTCTCGAAAGCTCATAATAATTTTCAAATAATTATTATCATTTATAATGATTTTCAATCATTAATATCATTATTATATGATTTAAATACCACATAATTCTATAATCATTAATATTTAATCAATTTCAAATATTAATGAAATACATATCACAATATTATAAGTTATTTATAATATCTCAAAGTATTTTTAATACCTTAATATCGCTTTTAAATGATTTTAAAGTATTTAAAACCATTATTAATTAATTGCCATTAATATTAAAATATTAATGTATTTCATAAAAAATATTAAAATTATGTTTTATAATTTTAAACCCTTTTAAAACCTTTAGATCATTTTTAAGTGATTTTTAAAACATTAAAACTATTTTCCATAATTTATTTAATATAATTATTAAATAAATTTATTATCGATAATATTAAATTATTAATGAAATACATCCCAAAATATTAAAAGTCATTCAAATTAACTTAAAATATTTTCTAACACTTTAATATATTTTCAAATTATTTTTAAAACATTAAAATCATTTTTAAGTAATTTATTTAATATAATTATTAAATAAATTAAATATCATTAATATTTAAATAAATTAAAATATTAATTAAATATATCCCAAATTATTAAAAGTTAATTTTATACCTTAAAATAATTTTTACAAGTTAATTATGAATTTTTCATAATTATTTTCCATTTTATTCTAATTATTTAAATAAAATAATTCATTTTTATTAAAACCATCGCTAAAGGGGCCTATCGCAACAAAACTGTCGCTATAGGTGTTCTTGAGCCCTCAAGAACATTCAAAGTCAGTGTCTAGGGTGCTTAGTTTGACCAACTCTAACTCTTTGATCTAGATGTTTTCTGGGCATTTAGGTGTAGTGTTGATGTAATACTACAAGCACAAACAAATTACAGGGTCAAAATATATCACAACAATAAGTTATAAGCCATTAAAGTGGCTGTCAAACATGATCTTGAGTTTCTGGGTTGCCCAGAAACTCAGGCAGTGCTAAGGGTCCACTATTGGGCTTTAATAACTTAGATTCTATGCTTTGATTGTGTGTTAAAGTATAACACTTATGTAGTATGTATGTCAAGGTACAAAAGTAATACACTTTTGTAGCTTAACAATATCACAACTGAAAGATCTAGGCCAGTCAAAATGGTGTCAGAATCATGTTCTTGAAGATTCTGGGTTTTCCAGAATTCTTCCTAGTCAGTTGGTCAACCCAGTCTTGACCATGAATAACTTTGATCCTGTTGATGATTTAAGTGTTCTAGTGTCATGGTTTGGTAGTCCATATATCAGACTACAAAAGCTATACACTTACATAGCCTAACAACTTAACAACAGCAAGATCTAAGGCATGAAAAATGTTGTTAGACAGATCTGGGGTTTCCAGATTTCCAGATTTTGTGCTTGGTCAACCATGTTTGATCATAAATAACTTGAGATCTAGACATGGTATGGACTTGATTCCACTTCCAGCCTACTCTCCTCATGGCATAAAACATCAATGATACACTTAGTCATCCTAACATCTAACAAATTAAGATCTAAAGGCTCTGACATATTGTTGTCAGACCTCAAAATTAGCGTTCTTGACTATTTTCAAAAATTCTTATTTTCTTGCACTTAGATGTTATGGATCAATGATGTAACATCATAGATCACTAAATAATATCTTAAAACACTAATCTAAACAACAAAACACATAGTTCACATAAATCATAAGGATCTAGCATGGATTAGGGTTTATACCTTTAATACTCAAAACTTTGATTTCTAATCTTTGATTCTGATCTTGACTTGCTAGGAGGTTATCTTGGCTTAACTTAGGACTGAATTTCTCTCCACATTTCGAAAATTAGAGAGAGAGAAGGTCTTGACTAAGTTAGGAAATAAAGTGAAGATATTTTCTTAACTTTTAAGTTTTAATCTTTGATTCAATGTATGTAGTTGTTGCTAGGTGTCATCTTGTGGCTGATACAAATTGAATTGAAGCACATGGCATATCTAGATTGATGACTCACCAAGATTTGGTGAAATCATTTACTTAAAACATAAGTAAAATGGCATTTTAGTAATTTCGCACCTACTAAGGGTATTTTGGCCATTTCCCCTATAATACAAAGTGTAATTTGGTCTTTTCATATATATCCCATAACTTTTAACCCTTAAGTTTTAATACTTAGCATTAGGGTTTCTAAATTAGGATTTTGAAATTCTCAATTAGGGTTTAGGGTTTCCAAAGCTAGAATTAGGGTTTTTAACCAATCATTATGGTTTCTTAACTGAACATTGTAGTTCTTATCATATCATTAGGGTTTACCAATGTTACACTTTACCTACTCAATACTTGACCCTTAACCACATACACATACACACAATCACTATACACAAAACCATATAAACTCATACACTTAACCATATAAGTCCTTTACAAAAATTTTAAATCCATACTCTATTTTCAGTCTAGGTCTTATTATCTAACCTTTATTTAATCATTAAATATTTTATAAATCCTATAAATTCTCAGGTTGTCACATATATATTTTTTATACTCTATAACTTCAAAAAATCCAATTACGACATATTTATATGAAATTGATGGTTTGAAAACATACATAGATGGTAAAAAGCATCTTATGATTATATATTATCATGTATATACACATTCATCATCAATTCATGCATTGATCATACAATAGTTATTTTATAGAGAACTCAAAACACCCGTTAATGGAAAAACTCTGATTCTAGCATGTGTACATGAAATCGATTACTCTAATCACATTATAAACATATTGTAAACATATACTAACATATATAACATCATATACTCATCAATTATAATCTCTTCAATCACATAGGACTTTGAAATAGTTTTTCTTAGAAAATATAAGAACGTAAATTAAAGTTTGGGTTGAAGAGATAACCCTGATAGTTTGTGTATATGATTCAAAGATGATGAAGTTCTTTTCTACTTCTTCAATTCACACTTTCTCTTAATTTTCTCTCTAAACTCTCTCTGTATTTCTCTAAGTTTCCTTCTGATGAATGATATAAGATATAAGTTATAAACCTGATATATAATTATACGTGTAGTTAAACTTACATTGTCGTGGGCGGTTAATCCCTTAGTGGGTTAACTGGCCAACTCCTCCTAGGGCCATGTTTGGGTAGCCTCATAAATACTCTTCCCCACTTAATTTAATTAAACTCTTATTATATAATTTAATAATGTCACACTCATTTAAGCAATAAATCAAATATCTTTTTTAATTCAATTAAATTAAATAGTATAATTCCGCATTAAATCACATAGTCACATAATTAAATTCTCATTTATTAATTATGTCAAATCATTAAATCTCTAATTAATTATTAAATTAATTAGAATAACATTATGCTTATTAAACAATTCATTTAATCAAATAAGCTCAATTAACATAATTTGAATAATAAATTCTCCACATTAATTTAATCAATGTAACACATATAATTAAATTAATCTACCACAAATTCATTAATTAATTATTTAACCCAATAATTAAATCATCTAAAAAATATTTATTTAATTCAATAAATATTCAAATTAAATTACAAAAATCTCGTTCGTCACATCTTTCCCCCCTTAAAAGGATTCTATCCCCAGAATCGTGGTTAAATTAAAAAAATTCATCCCGTTACATTCTCCCCCCTTACAAAGATTATGTCCCTAGAATCGCTTACACATAATTTAAGCAAATAAATGTGGGTAATTCTTCATCATATGGTCTTCGAGTTCCTACGTAGCTTCTTCAGCGTTGTGGTTCCTCCGAATTACCTTAACAGAAGGTATTACTTTATTTATGAGAACTTGCTCTTTCCTGTTAACAATCTGAACAAGAATTTCTTCATAGGATAAGTCTTTCTCAAAATGTAGGGGTTCATATTCAATCACATGTTTGTAATCGGGTTTGTAGGGTCGTACAACTGAAACATGGAAGATATTATGGACATTCTCTAGCGTCGAAGTTAAGGCTACCTCATATGCGACCTCTCCAATCCTTCGCAGAACCTCAAAGGGTCCAATGAACCTCGGGCTCAATTTTCTCTTCTTACTGAATCTGATCTTTCCCTTCTAGGGAGAGACTTTCAAGAATACCAAGCTACTCGATTCGAACTCAACATTCTTACGGTGTGGATCGGTGTATTTCTTCTGCCTATCATGAGCTGCTACCAGTCCTTTCCAGATTACTTTGACTATCTCTGCTGTTTATTGTACCAGTTCTGGTCCTAGTAACTATCTCTCTCCAACTTTATCCCATTAAAGTGGAGTTTTGCACACTCTGCCATACAACGCTTCGTAAGGCGGCATTCCAATACTAGCATGGTAATTGTTGTTGTAACCGAATTCAATGAGCGATAAGTGATCATCCCAATTTCCTTTAAAATCCATGATGTACGTTCTCAACATTTCTCCAATGTCTGAATCATTCTTTCGTTCTGCCCGTTTGTCTGAGGGTGATATGCCATAATCATTCTCAATTGCGTCCCCATGCACTCCTATAGTCACTTCCAGAAGTTTGATGTAAAGCGCGAATCCCTATCGGAAACAATTAACACTGGAACTCCATGCCTCGAAACAATCTCTTTTTTCACAAATGCCAACTGGTCTAAGTTGAATCTGATTCTGATCGGAAGGAAGGAAGTGTGCGGAATTCATCAATCGGTCAACGATAACCCATATTGCGTTAAAACCTTTCTGAGTCGTTGGAAGACCTACCACAAAATCCATCGTGATATGTTCCCACTTCCATTTTGGGATTTCTAATAGTTGTAACAACCCACTCGGCCTCTAATGTTCTACTTTCATTTTCTGACATGTTCTACACTTAGCAACACACTCTGCAACATCTCGTTTCAAATTTGGCCACCAAAAATATTGTTGAAGATCTTGGTACATCTTGGTACTACCAGGGTGAATCGAATATCGTGAGATATAAGCCTCGCTAAAAATGTCTTCCTTAATATCTGGCATTGGCGGTACCAAAACTCTGCTCTCAAATCTCAGTAGTCCTTCACTGTCTATCTTGAATCTTGGTTTGGTTCCTTTAGATATCTTCTTTATCACTTTCTCACATTCTTCGTCTTGAAGTTGAGCCTCCTTAACTTTATCCAGCAAAGTTGTACCAGCTTGCATCTGGAACAGTTTCTCGTCAATCTCCATAGGATACTTCACTTCCAATTCCAGCTTCTCCATCGCTAAAATTAGCTCCTCCTGAGCGGTCAACATCATCAATTTCTCCCGACCCTTTCTACATAAGGCGTTGGCAACCACATTTGCTTTACCCGGATGATATAAAATCTCGCAATCATAGTCCTTAATTAACTCCAGCCACCTTCTCTGGCGCATATTCAAGTCCTTTTGTGTAAAAATATATTTCAGACTCTTGTGGTCTGTATATATTTCATAATTCTCCCCATAAAGATAGTGTGTCTAGGTCTTCAAAGTGAATACCACCATAGCTAACTCCAAGTCATGGGTCGAATACCCCTTCTCATAGTCCTTCAATTGTCATGACGCATACGCAATGACCTTGCCATTTTGCAAAAGCACATAGCCAAGTCCTTTATGCGACGCATCACTATAAACCATAAAATTTCCTTTGTCATCCGGAAGAGATAACACTGGTGTTGTACTCAACCTCTTCTTAAGTTCTTGAAATATTTCCTCACACTTCTCCGTCCAAACAAATTTCACAGCTTTCCTAGTCAAATTTGTCAGCGGAGTTGCGATCTTGGAAAAGTCCTGAATGAATCTTCTGTGATAACCTTCCAATCCAAGAAAACTTCTCACTTTCGACGGCATTTTCGGCTGATCCCAGTTCATCACAGCTTCGACTTTGGAGGGATCTACCGAAATTCAGTCCTTATCAATCACATGTCCGAGAAATTGGTCAATTTAAAATTCATATTTTGAAAACTTGGCATACAAGTTCTCCCTTCTCAACGCCTCTAACGTTACCTTCAAATGCTCTATATGTTCTTCATTGGTTTTAGAATATACCAAAGTGTCATCGATAAATACCACCACGAATTTGTCCAAAAATGGCTTGAACACTCCGTTCATTAGGCCCATAAATGCTACAAAAGCATTCGTTATACCGAATGACATCACTAGAAATTTATAGTGACCATATCGAGTCCTAAACGTTGTCTTCGAAACATCCTCTGGCCTCACCTTCAGCTGATGATAACCACTCCTCAAGCCTATCTTTGAAAATTATCTTGCTCCCTTCAATTGATCAAACAGGTCTTCGATCCTCGGTAACAGATATATATTATTAATTATCACCTCCACCTTACATAAGTAAGATTCCGTCTTCCAAAAACTCCCTTCCCATCCCCGGAGGGCCGACAAAGGCAAGCACAAATTCCTAAGCAGAGCCGCATCGTCCCATCCTTCTTCTTCACAAATAACACCGGTGTTCCCCACGGCGATATGCTCGGTTGAATGTATTTCTTGTCTAGTAACTCTTGCAGTTTTACCATCAATTCTTTCATCTCTACCAGAGTCATCCGGTACGGTGCCTTTGATAATCGATCACAAACTCAACATCTCTATCTGGCGAAAGTCCTGACAGATCATCTGGAAATACGTTTGCGAAGTCCCTCGCTACTGGTATCTCCTATATCTTTTGGTTCTCTTTACGACTGTCGACTATGTAGGCTAAATATCCTACACAACCTTATCTTAACAACTTCTTGGCCTGCATCATTGTCAGACAACTCGCTTTTCTAGGCAACTTGTTGCCATAAAACACAAACTTTGACGGAGTCATAAGGTTAATACATTTCTTCTAGAAATCAATTACAGCCACGTAATTGAATAACCAATCCTTTCCCGGAATGACGTCGAATTCCCCAAGTCTGATAGGGATAAGATCTATGTTCATAATGTTACCCTTAATATCCACCCTACAGTTATGGTGTACATACTTAACAAGGATCACTTCTCTATTCGCAATCTCTATGTTCATGGGGTATTCTAACTCGTCCTTAGGCAATTCCAAGTTCTTAGCAAGGTCATTGGATATAAATGAACAAGTAGCACCCGAATCAAATAATACATAAGCATTAACTTTATTGATCGGAATGATACCTGACACCACATCGTGAGACTGCACAACATCCTGAACTGTCATGTTGAATGTTCTGGCAGTCGGTCGGTTGGTTGTAGTTGGTCTCGTGATAGTTAGAGCATTGTCACCGTTGTTTCCCTTATTCCCTCATGTTCCTGCCCCTCCAGATCCTTTCTTGGGACAGTCCCTAACCAAGTGGTCCTTCGATCCACATGTCAAGCAAGAGCCCTTCTTTGGGTTAGGGCAGTTAGGTGCTATGTGGCCTTCCTGACCACAATTGTAGCAAACTCTTTTCCCTTTCATACAGACCCTCATGTGAGTTTTTCTGTAGGTCGAACATGCTTCAAACCTCTTCTTTTTACCTCCTTACTGATTTCCAGTTGACAAGTTGTCAGTCCACCTCCTCTTCTGATTGTTACTTCCTCCCATGTTGTTGCCGCTGGCCTTATTATTTCCTTTATTTTCACTCTTCTTCTTCTGATGATCTTGATTGTTCTTGGTCACCGCATCACTCCCACCTTCAGTGAGGATGGCCTTCTCTAGTACTCCAGCAAAAGTGTTCAGCTGAAACATTGACACTTTACTATATAACCAGGGCTTCAGTCCCTGTTAAACCTTCTTGCTTTTCTCTCATTCGTGTGTACTTGATACGTGGCGAATCTAACCAACTCGTTGAATTTTACCGCACAGTCTGGTACAGATAGCCTTGCTTCAATTTCAAAAATTGTACCTCCATTTGGTTCTGCTAGCTTGTTGGGAAATACATCTCGAAGAACATCTCCTTAGACCTCTCCCAGGTTATCACACCTTCTCCTCCACAGACCTTATTTGCTTGCCACCAATAACTGGCTTCTGATTTTAGCATGAACGTTGCGTATGCGGTTTTCTGGTCCTCTCTGACTCTGGCGACGTCAAAAACTTTTTCCATCTCCATAAGTCAAGTTTGAGCTTCTATCGAATTCATGGAGCCTTTAAACTTTGGTGGTCCCACCGCCTTAAAGTCCTTGAACGTTGTATTTGGTGGAGTTTGAGGTTGATTGTGATGCCCCCAAAATAGGTATACATCACCCATTCTAAGTCGCCAGATATCACACTATAAAAATCAAATACAAACTTCATTTATACAACTGTTGAACTGTCATATAGAATACGACCACAGTTAAATGTGAGTTTTAATACAAATTTTTGTCTCGTAGACAATATCCAAACTCAAATTAATACAATGCCGTATAAAAATATAGCAGCAGATATTTTAAGACCCCAAAGAAGAACTAGAAGATTACTATCATATTCATTCTAATGAGGTGCACTTTTGACTCTTTCAAGGTCGGGTTCTCATCACCCTATTGTTGTTCGCCAAAATCAATTATTAAGTGACGTATAAAATACGAAACACATCTTAGGTCCTCAATACAATTATCTGTTGCATGTCATGCCATTTTATAATGTATTGAGAAACTTCGACAGTCTCGGACCATCACACTATTTCCCTGTTATCCCCGCTCAACCCAGCTATAATCTTATTACCTGAAATGAATTGTGAAGCAAAAGGGTGAGCACAACTAGCCCAGTAAAAAATATCATGACTAAAGATAATTAAATTATCAATAGTTTCGTCGATAAATCAGAGATTTAGAACACATGGTAGATAATAAAAGTTTTCAACCATAATAGCAATGGAATCAACAATCCATAAGAAGAGTCAAGTAGAACATAATGTCTACTATATTCTCTAGATTAAAAGTCCATCATTAATATTTCATTCATGTAATACTCATCAACAGTTCTTTGTTATACCCAAGACAATGAGAACTCTCATCACATGTCTTCACCTGAACCACCATAGATTATAATTAAATCACAATTCATATTTATAATCAAGTAAATCAACAGTCCAACTTTGCACTACATGCCAAAGATATACAAGCTCATAAAACTAATAACCAACAGTTCATCTTTGTACTACGTGCCAAAGATATACAAATCGTAAAACTAATAACCAATGATCCATCTTTGCACTACTGGGCCAAAGATATACAAATAAAACCAATAATGCTAAGACTCAGCTTAATAGTATCACGACCACGAATTATCCATGCACTACGGGCCAAGGATATTCGTGTTTAAATTACGGTGATGATTATACCGAATAATCCCTGGTCATAATCATACCAAGTCCATCTATGCACTACGGCCCAAAGATGACTTTTACCACATCATTTGTAACATTATGGTCATAATCGTGTTTTCATCAACGGTCCTGATCATGCCATAAAATAATTCATCTTTGCACCCTTGGCCGAAGAGAATCCATAGGCATATTCATACCAAAAATTGTCCATCAATGCACTACGGGCCAATGAGGACTTTTTCCACATCATTTGTAACATTACGGTCATGATTATACCGAATAATCCCTGGTCATAATCATACCAAGTCCATCTATGCACTACAGGCCACAGATGACTTTCAACAAAATATAAACATGAGGATGATGACAATGATATAAGAATTTAATAAAACATGTTCAAGAATTAATTTATCCAGGAACCAATAACGTCCAAATTATCAACATGATACTGCTTTGTAGAGTAAAATTCAAGAATGCTCAGACTAATATTTCCATGAAAAGATACTAGATGAAGCGCAAATATCAAGGATATTCCACTAATTTCATGGAGTATAAAAGCCAAAACATTAACCAACTCAATATAATAAAGAATGGAATAACAAAAGAAATCACCAGGCATGCGATAGACCGCATAGACAGGTTATACCAACAGAATAATAAATAATGGAACCAGGTCATGCGTAAACGCATAGACAGAATATTCCGACAGAATAATAAAGAATGAAATAACAACAGAATTCACCATGCATGCGATAGACCTCACAGGCAGGTTATTCCAACAGAATAATAAGTAATGGAACCAGGTCATGCGAAAACGCATAGACAGGATATTCCAACAGAATAATAAAGAATGGAATAATAGAAGAATTTCACCATGTATGCGGTACTTCGCATAGACAGGTTATTCCAACATAATAACAAAGAATGAAATAACAGAAGAATTTCACCAAGTATAGGGTAGTCCGCGTATACAGGTAATTCCAACAAAATAATAAAGAATGGAATAATAGAAGAATTTCACCATGTATGCAGTACTTCGCATAGACAGGTTATTCCAACATAATAATAAAGAATGGAATAATAGAGGAATTTCACCATGTGTATAAAGATTGCAGATAGAAAAGTTATTCCAACATAATAATAAAGAATGGAATAATAGAAGAATTTCACCATGTATGCAGTACTTCACATAGACAGGTTATTCCAACATAATAATAAAGAATGGAATAATAGAGGATTTTCACCATGTATGCAGTAATTCGCATAGACAGGTTATTCCAACATAATAATAAAGAATGGAATAACAGAAGAATTTCACCATGTATGCGGTACTTCGCATAGACAGGTTATTCCAACATAATAATAAGGAATTGAATAATAGAAGAATTTCACTAAGTATAGGGTAGCTTGGCAGATCTTTGGTTATTCCAATGAATAATAAAAATAGAATAATGTAAGTTCTCTTCATGAATACAAAAGAAATAATACCCCTTACGAGTACAAAAAATAATATCCCTTACGAGTACAGCAAATAATATCCCTTACCTTAAAAAGAAGAGTATTCCGACGGTAGGGCGAGGATATTTTTGAAGAAAACTTGCACTACGCTCAAAGCTTTCTTAAACTCTAAAGAAATACGCTCAAGATTATAGAAGGAGAATTCTCTGAACTTCTGGTGTGATTTTTCAATTCTAAATAAGCATCCTATTTATAGGAGAATGGACTAAATAATAATCGAGACAATCGGATCCTTACTAGGAAAGAAAAGTTTCCTATTTTATTACTAATAATAAAACAAAACTTAGACAACCAGATCCTTCTTAGGAAAGAGAAGTTTCCTATTTTATTACTAATAATAAAACAAAACTTAGACAACCAGTTCCTTCTTAGGAAAGAGAAGTTTCCTATTTTATTACTAATAATAACAAAACTAATAAAATATAATATATTCTATTTATAGCCTAATAAAATAAATAACTTTATAAAAGTATTCTGTTTTATATAAAAAGATTTTACTATTATAATTTCAACCAACGGTCTGAAAAATTAGTACATCTCTTTATGGAATAATATTGTACACAAAAATGATTTGGACCGAAAAGAAATATATTTTTCGGGTGAATAGTACCCCGTGAATAGTAATTCATGAATAGTAACTCGTAAATAGTAACTCATGAATAGTAACTCGTGAATAGCACTCTGACACAAAAAGTGCCCCAAATACCCGAGTGAATAATACTAGAGTGAATAAGAACAAGGTATTTTATGACAACTTGTCTACTTTGAAAAATTTTCACATATCACCCTTAACTTTAACCTTTTATCAATTTAACCATTTACCAAAATAAAAAAATTGAATACTTTTATTTCATAAAATTCGGTCTCACAATCTCCCTCCTTATGAAATTTCGCCCTCAAAATTTACGACGCATGCACGATATTCAAGAGATGAGAATACCTTTTGCTTTTTTCAGATTGTACATTCCCGGTAATTCCCTCGCTATCATGATTTTCCCATTTCTCATTTCCTGTATTTCAGATATCATTTTAGAATATAGCTTCAAAACAAAGGTTAATTGACATATCGCAATTTGTCAACTTATCAAGTAAACAATTTCAGCTTAGGTAAGTCACACACTAGCGAAGTATATAACTCGTCTCTCCCCTCCTAGTTCCAGACTCTTATCTCCGCCAGCGAAAATATCCCTAAGCTCTGATACCAATTGTGACGCCCCCAAAATAGGTATACATCACCCATTCTGAGTCGCCAAATATCACACTATAAAAATTAAATCCAAACTTCATTTATACAACTGTTGAACTGTCGTATAGAATACGACCACAGTTAACTGTGAGTTTTAATACAAATTTTTGTCTCGTAGATAGTATCCAAACTCAAATTAATACAATGCCATATAAAAATACAGCAGCAGATATTTTAAGACCCCAAAGAAGAACGAGGAGATTACTATCATATTCATTCTAATGAGGTGCACTTTTGACTCTTTCAAGGTCGGGTTCTCATCACCCTATTGTTGTTCGCCAAAATCAATTATTAAGTGACGTATAAAAAACGACACACACATCTTAGGTCCTCAATACAATTATCTGTTGCATGTCATGCCATCTTAGAAGAATTTCACCATGTATGCAGTACTTCGCATAGACAGGTTATTCCAACATAATAATAAAGAATGGAATAATAGAAAAATTTCACCATGTATGCGATGCTTTGCATGAGGCAGTTATTCCAACATAATAATAAAGAATGGAATAATAGAAGAATTTCACCATGTATGCACGAGACTTACATGTACAAAGTTATTCCAACATAATAATAAAGAATGGAATAATAGAGGAATTTCACCATGTATGCGATTACTTGCATGACAAAGTTATTCCAACATAATAATAAAGAATGGAATAATGAAGAATTTCACCATGTATGCAGTACTTCAGCAGATTAAAAGTTATTCCAACATAATAATAAGGAATTGAATAATAGAAGAATTTCACCAAGTATAGGGTAGCCCGCGTATACTGGTTATTCCAACAGAATAATAAAAAATAGAATAACAGAAGTTCTCTTCATGAATACAAAAGAAATAATACCCCTTACGAGTACAAAAAATAATATCCCTTACGAGTACAGCAAATAATATCCCTTACCTTAAAAAGAAGAGTATTCCGACGGTAGGGCGAGGATATTTTTGAAGAAAACTTGCACTACGCTCAAAGCTTTCTTAAACTCTAAAGAAATACGCTCAAGATTATAGAAGGAGAATTCTCTGAACTTCTGGTGTGATTTTTCAATTCTAAATAAGCATCCTATTTATAGGAGAATGGACTAAATAGTAACTGAGACAATCAGATCCTTACTAGGAAAGAAAAAGTTTCCTATTTTATTACTAATAATAAAACAAAACTTAGACAACCAGATCCTTCTTAGGAAAGAGAAGTTTCCTATTTTATTACTAATAATAAAACAAAACTTAGACAACCAGTTCCTTCTTAGGAAAGAGAAGTTTCCTATTTTATTACTAATAATAACAAAACTAATAAAATATAATTATTCTATTTATAGCCTAATAAAATAAATAACTTTATAAAAGTATTCTGTTTTATATAAAAAAAATTTACTATTATAATTTCAACCAACGGTCTGAAAAATTAGTACATCTCTTTATGGAATAATATTGTACACAAAAATGATTTGGACCGAAAAGAAATATATTTTTCGGGTGAATAGTACCCCGTGAATAGTAATTCATGAATAGTAACTCATAAATAGTAACTCATGAATAGTAACTCGTGAATAGCACTCTAACACAAAAAGTGCCCCAAATACCCGAGTGAATAATACTAGAGTGAATAGTAACCGGGTATTTTATGACAACTTGTCTACTTTGAAAAATTTTCACATATCACCCTTAACTTTAACCTTTTATCAATTTAACCATTTACCAAAATAAAAAAATTGAATATTTTTATTTCATAAAATTCGGGGTCTCACAATCTCCCCTCCTTATGAAATTTCGCCCTCAAAATTTACGTACGTACCTGATATTCGAAGAGATGAGAATACCTTGCTTTCTTTTCAAATTGTACCTTCCCGGTAATTCCCTCGCTATCATGATTTTCCCATTTCTCATTTCCTGTATTTCAGATATCATTTTAGAATATAGCTTCAAAACAAAGGTTAATTGACATATATCGCAATTTGTCAACTTATCAAGTAAACAATTTCAACTTAGGTAAGTCACACACTAGCGAAGTATATAACTCTCTCTCTCCTCCTAGTTCTAGACTCTTATCTCCGCCAAATAAAATATCCCTAAGCTCGATATTAATTGTGACGCCCCCAAAATAGGTATACATCACCCATTCGAGTCGCCAAATATCACACTATAAAATTAAATACAAACTTCATTTATATTAATGTTGAACTGTCAGATAGAATACTTACCCACGATTAATCGTGAGTTTTAATACAAATTTTTGTCTCGTAGATAGTATCCAAACTCAAATTAATACAATGCCATACAAAAATACAGCAGCAGATATTTTAAGACCCCAAAGAAGAACGAGAAGATTACTATCATATTCATTCTAATGAGGTGCACTTTTGACTCTTTCAAGGTCGGGTTCTCATCACCCTATTGTTGTTCGCCAAAATCAATTATTAAGTGACGTATAAAAACGCACACACACATCTTAGGTCCTCAATACAATTATCGTTGCATGTCATGCCATCTTAGAAGAATTTCACCATGTATGCGAGATTAGATGTAGACAAAGTTATTCCAACATAATAATAAAGAATGGAATAATAGAGGAATTTCACCATGTATGCAAAAGATTGCCAGACAGATAAAAGTTATTCCAACATAATAATAAAGAATGGAATAATAGAAGAATTTCACCATGTATGCGAGATTACATGGCGAGTTATTCCAACATAATAATAAAGAATGGAATAATAGAGGATTTTCACCATGTATGCGAAGATTGCGATAGACAAAGTTATTCCAACATAATAATAAAGAATGGAATAATGGAAGAATTTCACCATGTATGCGGTACTTGACATGACAAAGTTATTCAACATAATAATAAGGAATTGAATAATAGAAGAATTTCACCAAGTATAGGGTAGCTCACAGATATCTTGGTTATTCCAATGAGAATAATAAAAATAGAATAATGAAGTTCTCTTCATGAATACAAAAGAAATAATACCCCTTACGAAAGTACAAAAAATAATATCCCTTACGAATCTGACAAATAATATCCCTTACCTTAAAAAGAAGAGTATTCACGACGGTAGAGAGGATATTTTTGAAGAAAACTTGCACTACGCTCAAAGCTTTCTTAAACTCTAAAGAAATACGCCAAGATTATAGAAGGAGAAATTCTCGAACTTCGGTGTGATTTTTCAATTCTAAATAAGCATCCTATTTATAGGAGAATGGACTAAATAAGAATCGAGACAATCGGATCCTTACTAGGAAAGGAAAAGTTTCCTATTTTATTACTAATAATAAAACAAAACTTAGACAACCAGATCCTTCTTAGGAAAGAGAAGTTTCCTTTTTTATTACTAATAATAAAACAAAACTTAGACAACCAATTCCTTCTTAGGAAAGAGAAGTTTCCTATTTTATTACTAACAATAACAAAACTAATAAAATATAATTATTCTATTTATAGCCTAATAAAATAAATAACTTTATAAAAGTATTCTGTTTTATATAAAAAAAATTTACTATTATAATTTCAACCAACGGTCTGAAAAATTAGTACATCTCTTTATGGAATAATATTGTACACAAAAATGATTTGGACCGAAAAGAAATATATTTTTCGGGTGAATAGTACCCCGTGAATAGTAATTCATGAATAGTAACTCATAAATAGTAACTCATGAATAGTAACTCGTGAATAGCACTCTAACACAAAAAGTGCCCCAAATACCCGAGAGTGAATAATACTAGAGTGAATAGTAACCGGGTATTTTATGACAACTTGTCTACTTTTGAAAATTTTCACATATCACCCTTAACTTTAACCTTTTATCAATTTAACCATTTACCAAAATAAAAAAATTGAATATTTTTATTTCATAAAATTCGGGGTCTCACAATCTCCCCTCCTTATGAAATTTCGCCCTCAAAATTTACGTACGTACCTGATATTCGAAGAGATGAGAATACCTTGCTTTCTTTTCAAATTGTACCTTCCCGGTAATTCCCTCGCTATCATGATTTTCCCATTTCTCATTTCCTGTATTTCAGATATCATTTTAGAATATAGCTTCAAAACAAAGGTTAATTGACATATCGCAATTTGTCAACTTATCAAGTAAACAATTTCAGCTTAGGTAAGTCACACACTAGCGAAGTATATAACTCGTCTCTCCCCTCCTAGTTCTAGACTCTTATCTCCGCCAGCGAAAATATCCCTAAGCTCTGATACCAATTGTGACGCCCCCAAAATAGGTATACATCACCCATTCTGAGTCGCCAAATATCACACTATAAAAATTAAATCCAAACTTCATTTATATTAATCGTTGAGCGTCAGATAGAATACGACCACAGTTAACTGTGAGTTGTAATACAAATTTTTGTCTCGTAGATAGTATCCAAACTCAAATTAATACAATGCCATATAAAAATACAGCAGCAGATATTTTAAGTCCCCAAAGAAAAACGGGAAGATTACTATCATATTCATTCTAATGAGGTGCACTTTTGTCGCTTTCAAGGTCGGGTTCTCATCACCCTATTATTGTTCGCCAAAATCAATTATTAAGTGACGTATAAAAAATGACACACACATCTTAGGTCCTCAATACAATTATCTGTTGCATGTCATACCGTTTTATAATGTATTGAGAAACTTGACGGCCTCGCACCATCAAACTATTTCCTGTTATCCCTCTCGAACCCAAATATATATCTTTGTTATTACCTAAAAGGAATTGTGAAGCAAAAGGGTGAGCATAACTAGCCTAGTAAAAAATATCATGACTAAAGATAATTAAATTATCAATAGCTTTCGTCAATAAATCAGAGATTTAGAAAACATGGTAGATGATAAAAGTTTTCAACCATAATAACAGCGGAATCAATAATCCATTAAAGAGTCAAGAAGAACATAATGTCTACTATATCCTCTAGATTAAAAGTCCATCGTTAATATTTCATTCCTGTAATACTCATCAACAGTTCTTTTTTATACCCAAGACAATGAGAACTCTCATCACCTGTCTTCACCTGAACCACCACAAATTATAATTAAATCACAATTCATATAATCAAGTAAATCAACAGTCCAACTTTGCACTACATGCTAAAGATATACAACTGTAAAACCAATAACCAACAGTTCATCTTTTGAACTACAGGCCAAAGATATACAAATGTAAAACCAATAACTAACAGTCCATCTTTGCACTACAGGCCAAAGATATACAACTGTAAAACCAAAAATGCTGAGACTCAGCTTAATAGTATCACGACCACGAATTATCCATGTACTACGGGCCAAGGATATTCTTGTTTTCAATTACGGTCATGATTATACCGAATAATCCCTGGTCATAATCATACCAAGTCCATCTATGCACTACGAGCCAAAGATGACTTTTACCACATCATTTGTAACATTATGGTCATAATCGTGTTTTCATCAACGGTCCTGATCATGCCATAATACAATTCATCTTTGCACCCTTGGCCGAAGAGAATCCATAGCCATAATCATACAAAAAACTCTCCATCAATGCACTATGGGCCAATGAGGACTTTTTTCCACATCATTTGAAATATTACGGCCATGATTATCTTACAAGAATAATCACGGTCATAATCATACCAAGTCCATCTATGCACTACAGGCCACAGATGACTTTCAACAAAATATAAACATGAGGATGATTACAATGATATAAGAATTTAATAAAAACAAGTTCAAGAATTAATTTATCCAGGAACCAATAACGTCCAAATTATTAACATGATACTGCTTTGTAGAGTAAAATTCAAGAATGCTCAGAATAATATTTCCATGAAAAGATACTGGATGAAGTGCAAATATCAAGGATATTCCCATAATTTTATGGACTATAAAAGCCAAAACTTTAACCAACTGAGTATAATAAAGAATGGAATAACAAAAGAAATCACCAGGAATGCGATAGACCGCACAGACAGGTTATACCAATAGAATAATAAATAATGGAACCAGGTCATACGTAAACGCACAGACAGGATATTCTGACAGAATAATAAAGAATGGAATAACAAAAGAATTCACCATGCATGTGATAGACCGAACAGGCAGGTTATTCCAATAGAATAATAAATAATGGAACCAGGTCATGCGTAAACGCATAGACAGGATATTTCGACAGAATAATAAAGAATGGAATAATAGAAGAATTTCACCATGTGTGCGGTACTTCGCATAGACAGGTTATTCCAACATAATAACAAAGAATGAAATAACAGAAGAATATCACCAAGTATAGGGTAGTCCGCGTCTACAGGTTATTCCAACAGAATAATAAAGAATGGAATAATAGAAGAATTTCACCATGTATGCAAGAGATGCAGATAGATAAAAGTTATTCCAACATAATAATAAAGAATGAAATAATAGAGGAATTTCACCATATATGCAGTACTTCGCATAGATAGGTTATTCCAACATAATAATAAAGAATGGAATACTAGAAGAATTTCACCATGTATGCAGTACTTCGCATAGACAGGTTATTCCAACATAATAATAAAGAATGAAATAATAGTGAAATTTCACCATGTATGCAGCACTTCACATAGACAGGTTATTCCAACATAATAATAAGGAATGGAATAACAGAAGAATTTCACCATGTATGCGGTACTTCGCATAGACGGATTATTCCAACATAATAAAGAGTAATGGAATAACAGAAGAATTTCACCAAGTATAGGGTAGCATGCGTATACTAGTTATTCCAACAGAATAATAAAGAATGGAATAACAGAAGTTCTCTTCATGAATACAAAAGAAATAATACTCCTTACGAGTAAAATAAATAATATCCCTTACGAGTACAACAAATAATATCCCTTACCTTAAAAAGAAGAGTATTCCGATGGTAGGGCGAGGATATTTTTGAAGAAAACTTGCACTACGCTCAAAGCTTTCTTAAACTCTAAGGAAATACGCTCAAGATTATAGAAGGAGAATTCTCTGAACTTCTGGTGTGATTTTTCAATTCTAAATAAGCATCCTATTTATAAGAGAATGGACTAAATAGTAACTGAGACAATCAGATCCTTCCTAGGAAAGGAAAAGTTTTCTGTTTTATTACTAATAATAAAACAAAACTTAGACAACCAGATCCTTCTTAGGAAAGAGAAGTTTCCTGTTTTATTACTAATAATAAAATAAAACTTAGACAACCAGTTCCTTCTTAGGAAAGAGAAGTTTCCTGTTTGGTCTTCTTCTCGGCGGCATATTTCTGTTAAGATATACGCTTATTAGATCTTTATTCAATCCTTTAAATATTTAAGGCTTAACTTAAACATCTAAACATAATCATTTAACACGTTATCTCAAATAAACTCTAATATTTTATTTAAATCGAAAGTTTTAATATAATACGATAGCATCATTGCTATTTACATCAACTATCCCAAGATAAAGAATATTCAGGATTAAATCATCATATTCCATTACTTTTATTTACACTGGAAGTTACATCATTATTAACATAGATATTCACATAATTTATATTGTTCCTATCACGGCCTATTAAGACATCGAATAACATCTCTGCGCTCTTTTTCCATGATACAAAACATCGTTCTACGATCCAGCATGTACCAAGGTAAGTCCTTGAACTTAATTGGATAGTACATAACTTGATCCTGACCTTTGTTCATTGTAGTGTTGAATGCACAATCCATCTCCACCATCTTGACCTTCTTTGCCAGCACCTCTTCCTTGGCTATATCTACTCGATGAGAAGCCTCCTTGTAAGCATCTTTAGCTCTGGCTCACTTAGCGGATTCCTCTCTCAAATCAACCTTCAGCTTTGCAACCTCTGCCACTAGCTCCTCATTGTCACCCTCAAAGTGAACTAATTTCCATTCCATATTTCCAAGACGTGCATCAAGACCTTGGATTTCCTCATTCTTCTGTCCTATAGTGGTCTGACATTCATCTGCCAACCCCTCCAATTCTCTGACTCTATTCTAAAGCTTAATGTTATGGTCATACACCTCATCACACATCTGAGCTGTAATAGAGTTCGGTGGGAACTCATCTTCCTCCTCTTCCTTCTCGGGATCCTCCTCCGGATGAGTCTCAGACACATACTCCTAACCCACAACAGTGATATGACATTTCTATGAACCAACTGCTCTCGGATAACATGGATGTCTCGGGGCTCCTCCTCTTTAGGTACTCGGGGTTCCTCCTCCTCAGCTTACCTAGATCCTCCAACATCTGACATTCTTACAACATAGTTTTAAGTTTTAGTTACTAATCGATACTCGCGAGCACATAAGTTTATCACATAAGCACATAAAGTCTTTTATTATCTTCAATGTATTAAGAAATTCATTTCTTAGAACTCGGTAAGAGTTTATCACCAATACGTTCTCAATCTCCTATAAGGCTACTACCTAAGGTTTTTCCCCCACCTGAGGTTCATAACCTACTGCTCTGATACCAACCTGTGACACCCCCAAATTTGGGTACTTCAATTTCCACGGGATTTGGTGTTCATTGTGCAAACATCATATGTCTATTTACCCATAATAAATGAAAACCATAAAATAGATAGAAATAAATCCTCCTCTTATGGAGTTACAACATCTGAATGTAAATACATCAATCCCAGGTCATACTAACCTTAAATCTCAAATGCGGAAGCGTAAACAAATAATAAGTCTTACACAACATCAACATAAGTCTGAAACGTAAATATATCTAATAAACAACAAGTCTTCATCACTTGTTGACCTTTCCCTTGCCTTTGCTAGTAGAAGGCTAGTCAGACCTTCCATTCTTAACTACAATGTTATTATTACGCAAGAGTGAGCATGATTACCCGCAAGTATAATAATATAACAACAATATAATAACATGCGAGTTAATCAAAGACTTCTGAAATAAGAAAACTCGGCTTTTGAATCAAGAATGAATAACAAGAATCAAATGAACTTATAAGGGTCATAAGACCTTGAACTATGTTCTAGGTTGTCAAGTGTTTATACTTGAAACCTTTAACAATCATAAGACTAAGGACTCTACTTCTCGTACTTAGGGGGATCAGCCTTTAGTACCATACTGTGCACAATATCTTAACGCTAAAGCA